>CM060702.1:19054891-20312995 GCA_030686995.1 Artemisia argyi | reverse complement strand
TCTTGTGGCATTATATCTCTCTGCACACACAAACCTAAATTAAATAATAAAAAAAAAGAAAAAAAAATCAAAAATCAATTCTGATACATAATCAAATAATTTGGTTAATACTGTTTTCCGTCAGTTATTAGAAAAAAATTGTACGTTCTAATAACTGACGTAAAGCAGTATCATTAATTACCTAAAATCATACTCGTAATGATTTAACGATCAATTTCGATACGTGAAAACGAGTTAAATCAACATGATAAAATACTTCTTACGTAAGTTTTAGTAACCGGCGTAAGCAGTATCATGAAGATTGTACAATTGTACAAACTTCATATATTTCACTAACAATCAATATAATTTGGTTATTTAAGATACTGCTTACACGTCAGTTATCCCGAATTAATAACTGACGTGTAAGTAGTATCATTCTTCATGTACAAAAATAATGTAAGTGATTACTTACAATGAAAGAGCGAAACCGAGTCGAATCGGTTTCGAAGGTTATGAAGAAGATGAGGTGATCAGGAAGGTGAAACGAGAGGCTCGTGAATGGGTGTAATGAAGAATTGAATGAAATGTATATTTCAAATGAAGAGATGGTGTGTGAGTGTGATTTAATGGTGGTATAAATTTTGAATATTTTGTTTTCAGGTGTGGAAAGATATAATAAAGTTATGGAACGTTGTAGGTGACAAAAAGCTAACGGCAGTTATGGAATTGTACGGTTGGTAATTCTTGGCAAAATTAAAAAATTAGTCAACCGTTTAACTTGTTATAAAAAAAAGTTTTGGTCAAGTGGAATTTTTAATACTCTTAAGTCTTAACTATAACTATCAAATAAGGGTAGAAATGTATAAACAAGCCTAGCTAAGCTCGAGCACGCTAAAGTTCGGGCTCCAGCTCCAGCTCCAGCTCGTTTTAGGACTTATACTTTTAGCTTAAACATCTATACTACATGTAGGGTATGTTTGGCAAAATTAGTTGTAAGTTGTATGCTGTAAGCTGTTAACTGTAAGCTGTAAGCTGTAAGCTGTAAACTGCAAAGCTGTTAACATGAGCTACAAGCTGTATCTTTTTTTCAATAAAAGTGTTTGGTAAGTTAGCTGTTAAATGTAAAATGACATAAAAAGACATCTATAATTGTAAACAAATGTTTGGAGGGTATATCAGTAATTTAAAGTTTTAACAGCTCCAAGATATTTAAAAAGCTTCATGAATCAGCTTTTCATTTAGGAGCTATTTGTTTGAAATAAAATCTTGAAGTTAATGTATCCAAACGGAGCTATTTATTTTAAAGGAGATTATTTTTTAACAAAAAGCTAACAGCTCCCCTAAAAAGCTCTTACCAAACAGGCCCATAATACACAAATGAACCTCTTTTCAAAATTTTCAGACTTACAAGAAATAAAGCATAGTTTACAACACTTTAATGCACCCAATTTCAGAATCACAACAAAATAAGCATAGTGTACAACAAAAATAAGCATGGTGTCATTTTCAGACTAATTTTCTATCAAACAACATTAATGTTATTAAATAGTCATTAATACACAGTTTAAAACACCTTATCACCAATATATACAACTATCTAGGCACAATGTACAAAACAATCCAACTCCAAATCAAATACATCACCAACTGCTAACATTAAAAACTTTATCTCTACACATCTAACTAAATTCGAAAAACAAAAGAACAACAAAGAAAGATCTCGGGTTTCTTTATTTGTGATAGACCTTTACAGATCGAAGAATACCAATCATCAATCTATCACATACTCGGAACAAAAGAAGATCTCAGGCTGTTAAAGATTTCTCAACCGATAATACAAGATCTTACAAGAAACACCCTTCATTAATCTTTAAATAAAAAGAACCGAGAACAAAAGAAAACAACATATTGCCTACCTTGTTCGAAACCATAACAAACCCACAACAAGTTTTTAGCCGAAATAAAACACAAAGGGTTTAGTTATGAGTTTAGTGGTTTGTGTTCTTCATTATTTTCGAGAGCCAGGTAAAAGATAAAGGGTGTTTGTGGATTCTGAAATACAATGGTATTTTTTGATTTGTGTGTTTGTGTTTCGCAGAGTAAAAGAAAGAAGAACAAAAGAGAGGTGGCATTTGAGAAGGAATAAAGAGGTGGCTTACAAAATGAAATGATAAGTGAAATAGGGTTAGTAGTTGTATTAGGTTTAGGAAAGTTGTGTTTGGCCCGAGTAGTGGTTTAGGATTATAAATAGTAGGCCGGAAATTTTTGTTAATATTTTGGACTACAATTTGTCTTGGGCATTTCTATAACAAGGTTTGTGATACTTGCATTTGTTGATTGGTTCAACAAGAAAGAACAAAAATATCACATTTACCTGGTTCGAAAATAATAATAAAAAAAATAAAATAATCGACATAAAAAAAAACACGTAACCGAACAACATTTGTTCGCCGCAAAATATAGTCACAGGGTACCCGCCGCCGCATCGCGTGGGTACCCTGCTAGTATTTTATAAGTTAAGGATTAAAATCGTTTTTATGATAGGTAAATAAAACTCGACTCAAGCTTGGTTTGTTAAGTACGTTAGGCTCGAGCTCGGTTATTATGTTTGTTAAATATAAATAGAGGCCTCATATAAATATACATATAGACATATACGAGTATATGTGATAAAACGCATATACAAAACTAAGGCTTGAAATCGTGTATTAAATAATCCCAAACATAGCTTGAGCTTGGGCTCAGTCTCGATCTCGAGCTCGTTTAAGCTTGGATCGTTTCGAGTTGTTCTAAGCTTGGCTCGTACAAGTTGAACTCAACCTAAAAGCATGAGCCTCGAAACGAGCTCGAGCTCAAGATTTATGATCATAGACGAGCCAAACTAGAGATTTGACAACCTTGGGCTCGACTCAACTTGTTTCTACCCTCATTTAGCAGTTATATTATGTATATTATAATTTTTAATGAGTATATGGTAATAAAAATTCCACTTAGCCAATTTTAGGTCACCATGTTGCACTTTTAAAAGTTAAGTGTTACTAGAAATTCCATTTAGCTAAATTCACATTACTATTCTACATTTTGGCCTAAAAAGTTAGAGGTTGAGCAAGGGACAAAGTCAATTGATCAGTGACCAGTTTTATGATTTTTTTTTCTTTACAATAATCAATAAAGTGACTAAACAAAACACATGACAAAAAAAATTAAGGACCAGATTTATTTAAATAAAATAAGGATTTCTGACAATATCTACACTACATGGCAAAAATACATGTGGTTCGGAAATTCTTTTGAGTCCGCTCATGTAATAAAACGAGTATAAGTTAAAATAATTAAAAAGTGTCATAATAATTAGGCATTCTGATGTTCTCACAAAAAGGTCGTCAACCAAAACTTTGCGCGAAACGGCCACTCCAAAACGAGAATTATCTACAAGTCATTTTCACATGTAAATGTTTAAACTTACATTTGGTGAAGAACTCGTGCTTATGTGACTTTGACATGCTTGGATTTTGGATCTTGCCAAGTGGCACTAGAAACCAAACATATACTCATATAGTTCACGATATGGACGGCAATCCATCGTTTAAGTCAGTCACTTATGTTTAAATTGTTTCTTTATTAAGTTCATCACTTTCCTAATCAAATCAAAACAGATATTGCAAGACCATTTCTGTAACGTATATAGATTATCAAACTTCATTTCTTTTCTTTGCAAATAAGGAAAATTGGATAACAAGTTAACTATAGAAATTATGTATTAGTACTTCGGTCTCAAAATAACTGTTTACATTATTATTTTAGGATGTCATAAAATAAGTGTTCACTTTCTTGTTTCAATCAAAGAAAAAAGATTTTGGTGGGTAAACATGATAATTGACTAGTAAAAAATGTACCAAGTGAGATTTGTAAAATAGACATTTATTTTGGCCGGAAAAGAGTGTATATCTACCTCTTACGCTCCGTTCTCGAGTTCATTTTTAAAAGGAAAGAAAAGGAAATGATAAGAAATTGAAATTTTATTGTGTTTTTGAGTTTTTCTTAGATAGAAAGAAAAGGAAACACAAAGGAAATGAAAGGAAAATTCTTACTAGTATCATTTTCCTATGGGAATTTTCCGCCCAAATATGGGCGGATTTTGACGGAAACAATTCTACACCTGCACTTTTTAGTATATAATAACCGGTATAACTTTCAATACTTACTCATATTCGACTCTTATGATAAAATGAACATATTTAAAAGTGCATAAATGTAATTATGTTTTTTTCTTTCTTTTCTTCCCAATTCGAGAACACAACATTATTTCTTTTCCTTTCATTTCATTTCAACTCGAGAACATGAAATATAAAATCAACTTTCTTTCCTTTCTTTTTCCTTTCTTTTATCTTCTTTGCACATCATTTCTATCCCCACCTAGGAAAACTCAAAAACGCAGCGTTACACTAAAAGTGCAAGTAAAATTATAATAGCTATGATTGTAAAATGGAATTGTTGTTGCATGTAACTTCTTAAAGATTTCTTCAATGTGTTCCGTATTAATCGACCATAAGAATCTTGTAATATCAATTTCATACTTTTAGATAACGTTTATAATTTTGAAAGAAACTCATTTAACTTTGGGTGAGTTGTAAATGTCTACAACTACATCTTATCTTTTTCAATAAATATTGTTGTTGCAATAGTATCAATAACTTGTTTGATATGTACTACTTTTTTTTTTTTTTTTTTTTTAAGGCAAAATTTTTCCCACATATTTCACAAATATCTCCAACGATGCTTGAACCTACAATCTTTAGGTTTGTTGGCAACTCACATACCACTAGACCAAAGGCTTTAAATGTTTAGGACTTTAGTTGTACATATGTCCAAATATAATTTTCAAGTCATTAGTAATATTGAATTACATCTGTAGGATAATACGGTATGGGTATTATAAATAGAAGACGATTTGCGCATTTTAATTTTTTATTTGCACATTCTAATATACATGCAGTTAAAACATGATGTTAATATTATATAAGTATATAATGCATGAATTATAGTGTCCCAATCAATTCTCTTATAAAAAAAATTTACCCACATACATGAATTAATTGATTATTTTGTTAAACGAAAATTAAAGTAACGTTGGATCCCTCACTACTTCACTTTTGAATGATTTGAGAGGCAAACATTTTGATTATTTGAATATCTTTTACAACGTTTGTGCCCCCTATAGGACCACCAGTCCACCACCTATTCAACACATCTTTGCTCAGTACCTTTTCTTCTTGCGTCTTTGACAAACGAACATCCTTTTTCTATTATTTAATTGACATAACAAAATTGTCAAACTGTTAAATGTTCCATTTAAGGATGCTTCTTGCATGGATCAATGTTGACGTATGTATCCTCCGGATACATGCCGAACAAGGATATGCTCTCCGGATACGCATCAGGTAAAACGTTCTCAGACGTGTTCGAACCATACGAACCAATATCCGAAAGGTTACGAATATCCGCGTAACCCCAGCCCTCCGGATATCACATGCCCTTCGGATAAGCCAACAAGTACTTGGACCAAAGTACAAACAAGTACACCAAAGTATATGGTAATGGAGTCTAAACTAGCGAACATTATGGGCTAAGTACAAACCAGCCTGGCACTTCATGTAGAGAGTCTATAAATAGAGGGGAAATCTTCATTTAAGGTTAACTAATTCTCTACCACTCTCTAGTTTTATTCATACTTTCTCTCACTAAAATATATACTTACTCTCACGCCGGAGGTTGGTCCTGGGATACATTCCCGGGACGAGTCTAACGGACGTATTTGTTTTGCAGATATCCGAAGTAACACGCAATAAGTAAGAACCATACCGAATCCGGAGGACCTACTCTAGTCCGAAGGATTCATCTCGCTTGTTCGAAGTAGAAGCAAACTTTTACCTCAACAAATTGGCGCCATCCGTGGGACCCGTCATTCACTCTACCGAAGCTAATAAATGACAGGTCCTTCCCCAACCACACCCGAAGGATCCGGAAGTCGTCCGGATAACAATACCAATCCTGTTAACCTTGAACAAATCCAAAGTCACTTTGCTGCTCTAAAATCTCTCATCCAACAATACAATGTCTCGGGAGAAACACCGATTGACCCCATCCAACTCGACTTTGAGGTTGCCGGATCTCATGATGTCGAAGCCCAAAAAGCCGAAGAGGAAAGGACGGACGACTTATCCAAGCCTTTCAAGGCAGCGTCCAAGAGTCCGTTTACCCGGAGGATCATCGATTTCTCCGGACCAAAGGGTTCAAAGTATCTGATGCCTTCTCACTTAAAGTTGTACAACGGATCTACAGATCCTGATGATCATATCACCAGATTTGAAGGGGCGGCCAATCAAGGTGCGTGGCCCATGCCCATTTGGTGCATGATGTTCCAGCAGACCCTGGACGACGCTGCTAGAGCATGGTTTGATCGTCTTCCGCGAGGTAGTATTGACAATTGGGATGAATTGAGTGAACAGTTTGTTCAGAGGTTCGCCCTTCGTAGAAAATGTATCAGGGATCCGATGGAAATTACCAAGATCATCCGTAGAGCCAACGAAGCCCTCCCGGAATTTAAGGAACGATGGACGGATGAGGCTAGCCGCATTTCAGGAGTACCAGAGCTGATGCAGATATCATCTTTTATTGATGGTTGTAAAAGTCCGGAGCTAGCGAAGAGATTCTCCGAGAAGGTTCCCCAGAGCATAACCGAAATGATGATACGAGTTGATGACTTCGTCCGTTCCGAAAGAGTGTATCGGCTAACGGAAGTACCGAAGGGAGAAAGGACGGATAATTCTCGTAGAGATTATCAACCTAATCCGTACGGCCGAAATGACCATAACACACAACGGTCCTCCTTCAGGGAAAACCACAGGAAAGATGTCCAAGACTTCAAACCAAGACGAAATGAAAATTTCGCACCATACATGCCCAGACGAAACGACAATAACACCTATCGGACAGACTACCGGAGAGATCATCGGCGTGACGATGGAAATAGAAGAGATACCAGACCATTAGACTTGAACATGCTCACAAAGGCCCCTAAAGAGATCCTGTCAACAGAGCACCAGCTCAGGCTACCGGCACCCCCGCCATTAAGAGGAAGACCGTCGAGAGAAAACATGGATAAATACTGTGATTATCATGGAGAGAAAGGCCATCTCACCAACGACTGTCACAATCTGAAAGAACAACTCAAGATAGCCCTGGATACCGGCAAGCTTGACCACCTGATCAGAGACGTCCGACAAAGAGACAGAGCACCGCCCAGAAATAACCAACAAAACAACCAAGGTCGAATCATCAATATGGTCTGATACCAAGAAAGGAATCCGAAGCGAAAGACAATAGATCAGGAAGAAGAGTGGATGAGGGCCCCCATAAGCTTTCCTCCGATCCTTCCGGGGGATGCTTCCGATGAACCACTTATAGTAGAAGCAGAGATTGAGGGATATACTGTACGGAGAGTATATGTCGACCAAGGCGCATCGGTAGAAGTAATGTATGAACACTGCTTCCTAAATCTGGACCCTTCCATCCGGTCACGTCTATCTAAGACAAACACACCCCTGATAGGATTCGCGGGAGAAGCCATAAATCCGTTGGGAAAGATCGAGTTAGAAGTCTGTTTCGGAAACGAAGGGTTGTACCGCCGAACTATCATGAAGTTCGCGGTAATCAGGTCTCCCTCCCCATACAACGTGATACTGGGTCGATCTGGAATCAAAAAACTTAGGGCCATCCCATCGACCATACACTCCATGATGAAATTCCCAACACCGAGAGGTATTGCCACTCTGGTAACCCGATCGGTCATTATCTCAGAGTGTAGAAAGCTCGAAGAAAAGTTCTTGATGGGAAGGGAAACGCAAGCAGAGATATCCCCGGAAATCACCATTAAAGAAACTACTGGAACCGAAGAAGTATTGGTTCACCCGGCATATCCGGAACAGCTGGTAACAATAGGAAGGAATTTTTCAAAAGAGGGGCGAAGACAACTGGTAACGTTGCTCAAAAACAGCCGAGACGTTTTCGCATGGGAGCCTTCGGATATGACTGGCGTTCCCCGTTGGGCCGCCGAACATAAGCTCGACGTAAACATCCAAGACAAACCGGTGGCACAGAAAAAGAGATTTTTCTCGGAAGAAAAGAACCAAGCCATAAATCGGGACGTGGAAGAATGGCTAAAGGCCGGAATAATCAGACCCGTCCGGTATCCGACGTGGATTTCTAACCCGGTCCTGGTGAAAAAACCGGACGGCAGCTGGAGG
Organism: Artemisia argyi; assembly: GCA_030686995.1. NCBI lineage: Eukaryota > Viridiplantae > Streptophyta > Magnoliopsida > Asterales > Asteraceae > Artemisia > Artemisia argyi. The sequence continues at coordinate 20,304,707 of CM060702.1, read as the reverse complement.
ATGTGTATCGATTTTAAGAACCTGAACTCATCATGCCGTAAAGATTACTATCCTTTACCCGAAATAGACTGGAAGATTGAATCGGTGATAGGGTTCCGCTACAAGTGCTTCTTGGACGCTTACAAAGGTTATCACCAAGTGCAGATGGCAAAAGAAGACGAAGAGAAAACAGCATTCTATACGGATCGGGGAACATACTGCTATGTCAAAATGCCATTCGGATTGAAAAATGCCGGAGCAACCTACCAGAAATTGGTAGATTCCAGCTTCCGAAAGCAAATTGGCCGGAACCTGGAAGTATATGTAGACGACATGGTGATAAAAAGCCAAACGAAAAAAGAATTGTTGGCCGATATAGCTGAAACATTTGACAATCTCCGAGAAATAAACATGAAGCTAAACCCTCAAAAATGCTCCTTCGGAGTGGAGGAAGGGAAATTCCTCGGGTATATGGTGACATCCGAAGGGATTAGAGCAAACCCCAAGAAAACCAGAGCAATCGCCGATATGCAATCACCAAAATCATTGAAGGAAATGCAAAGCTTAAGTGGCAAACTCGCAGCACTCAATCGTTTCTTGTCCAAATCTGCCGAAAGATCTTTGCCTTTCTTTGAAACATTAAAAAATATCACAAAAGACAATAAAGAAAAGTACCAATGGACAGACGTAGCCGAAAAGGCTTTCCAAGAAATGAAGAAAATGATTCTGGAACTACCATGCCTAGCGACGCCAAAACCGAAAGAAGACATGTACCTATACCTATCAGCCGCAATGGAAGCAATAAGTGGGGTGTTAATGGTCGAAAGGGAAGGACGGCAGATACCAGTTCATTATGTGAGCCGGACCTTACACGAAGCCGAAAAGAGATACGCTCCGGTCGAGAAGCTAGCTTTAGCATTATTGCATCTATCCAGAAGATTAAGGCGATATTTCGAAGCTCACCCTATCAAAGTTATCACGGATCATCCTATCAAGCAGGTGCTGAATCGAGCGGAAGCTTCTGGACGGTTAGCCAAATATACGGTGGAATTAGGAGCCTACAACATCACCTACGTTCCCCGGAATGCCGTCAAAGGACAGGTACTGGCCGATTTCATCAATGAAGTACCCATCGGAACCATTTGTCCTGGTCCGAAAGGGAGGGGCAAGGAGATATGTAACATCTCTGAGCCGGAAGAATGGATCTTATACACAGACGGAGCCTCTAGTCGAAAAGGTTCCGGAGCGGGTCTTGTGTTAATTAGTCCGGAAAAAGAAGAATACACCTATGCTCTCCGTTTAAATTTTGAAGCTACCAACAACGGAGCAGAATACGAAGCACTCCTAGCCGGATTAAGAATTGCAAAAGAAATGCATATAGAAGCACTGGACGTGCGAGTAGACTCTAACCTGGTGGCAAGCCAAATCAATGGAGAGTTTACTGCGTACAAGGAGAGCATGACAAAATACCTCGCGAAAGCCAAAGAATATATCACTTGTTTCAAACGCTTCAAAATAAAGAATATCCCAAGAGCTCAAAACCAAAAAGCAGATGTGCTCAGCAAGCTAGCATCCGTAGCATTCGACCATTTAACGAAAGAGGTCCTGGTAGAAGTGTTGGAGAAGCCATCCACCGAAGAAGAAACAGTTAACGCCATAGTAGAAGAAGAAGAGGAAAATTGGATGTCCCCGATATTCCGATGCTTAAACGAAGGTATATGGCCGGAGGATCAAAATGAAGCTCGAAACCTCCGTATGAAAATAAGTCACTACGCACTAATTGACAATGTGCTATTCAAAAAATCCTACCTTGGACCAATGTTACGATGTGTCGGACCCCTCCAAGCCAATTACATAATCCGAGAGGTACACGAAGGAGCGTGTGGCATGCACTCCGGACCCCGGACTGTGGTAGCTAAACTCATGCGACAAGGCTACTATTGGCCAACCAAGCACCGGGACGCTAGAGAAGTCATCCGAAAATGTGATGCCTGTCAGATACATGCTCCGGTCCCAAAGTTACCAAAAACGGTGCTAACCTCCGTCATGGCGCCATGGCCCTTCTTTCAATGGGCAATTGACATTTTGGGACCTTTGCCCGAAGCTCCAGGAAAAGTTAAGTATGTTATTGTGGCGATAGACTATTTCACAAAGTGGATGGAAGCAAAACCATTGGCCAAGACAACCGGAAAGGAGGTCAAAAAGTTTGTATGGGACAACATCGTCTGCAGGTTCGGACTTCCCAAGATAATTGTCACAGACAACGGAAGTAACTTTGTGGGAGATCCATTCAAAAGTTGGTGTGAAAGGCTAAACATCACGCAAATCAACACAGCCGTGGCCCACCCTCAAGCCAACGGATTGGTCGAAAGAGCCAACAAAAGCCTGATGAAAGGATTTAAGTCCCGACTGGGAAGAGAAAGAGCCGGATGGGTAGACGAGTTACCAAACGTACTATGGGCTTTCCGAACCACCCTGAAAACCAGCAACGGAGAAACCCCCTTTAGTTTAACGTACGGAAGTGAGGCAGTCATTCCGGCAGAAATCGGTATGCCTACCTTCCGGACCATGATGGCAAACGCTGAAAATAACGACGATGAGATAAATCTGAATCTAAACTTATTAGAAGAACGAAGGGAAATGGCGGCCATCAGGGAGGCAAAGTACAAAAAGAAAGTGGAGCAGTATTACAACCGAAGGGTTAGACCCGAAGCCTTCAAAGTAGGAGACTTCGTGTACCGGAAGAACGAAGCCAGCAGAGTGGAAGATCAGGGAAAATTAGGACCTAATTGGGAAGGCCTGTACCGGATAACGGAGGCTTATCAACACGGCACATATAAGCTCCAAACCATGGAAGACGTGTAAGTACCTCGGACCTGGCATGCAATTAATTTAAAGAAATGTTTTATGTAACCTATTATGCACTTTGTTATTTCAGGACTTATTGTAAGGCATGAGCCATTTTCACATCAATGAAACATCCGATGCATTTGAACTACATTGAATTATTTTCCGCAAGACATAAGTTGTCCAGTAAAGCAAACCCCAAGTGGGTATTATTAAGGCCAAGAGCCGAAGGGTACAGGTTACCCCGTCAAAGAAAACCCCAAGTGGGTATTATTAAGGCCAAGAGCCGAAGGGTACAGGTTACCCCGTCAAAGAAAACCCCAGGTGGGTATTATTAAGGCCAAGAGCCGAAGGGTACAGGTTACCCCGTCAAAGAAAACCCCAAGTGGGTATTATCAAGGCCAAGAGCCGAAGGGTACAGGTTACCCCGTCAAAGAAAACCCCAGGTGGGTATTATTAAGGCCAAGAGCCGAAGGGTACAGGTTACCCCATCAAAGAAAACCCCAGGTGGGTATTATTAAGGCCAAGAGCCGAAGGGTACATGTTATCCCGTCAAAGAAAACCCCAAATGGGTATTACTAAGGCCAAGAGCCGAAGGGTACAGGTTACCCCGTCAAGTAAAGATAAGAGGAATAAGCCATGGTTTAGATCCGTAAGGAATATGTTGTCCGGTAAAACGGAACCCCACGAGTACATAATTAAAAAGCCAAGTTACATAAATTGCATATTACTCAGAAACACAGATGTAAGTTAAAAACAATACGGATAACAAAAAAGTGATATATTCATATGATCCAAGTTCGGTTACATCAAATATTCCGAAATAACGGAATAACAAAAATTGAATTTTAACCCTATTCTATTACATCAGTTGGTAAGCTTCACAGGGAATCCGAGATACCTAAATCCATAGTCAAAATGGAGGTATCCGGACTCCAACATACATCAAACACATGAGCAGCTTCAGGCGAAGACAGAGGCATTCTGAGTGTCGGAGGGATTCTCGATATGGGATTCAACCTCCGGACCCTCAGTTGATTCTTCAGCAGGAGCAGGGTCAGGAACCAAGGCATTTAGCTCATCAAACTTCCGGTAGATAGTCTGACGGATCTTCTGGATGAAGGGATAATCCTGAGAAAGGGCCTTATCGTACAACGGACCATATTTTGCTCCGGCATCCATATCCATCCCCTCTACTTCCCCCAGTAGCTTCTCTGCCTTCTCCGGCTCATCAAACAAACCTGCCCCGTCAATCAACCCAGAGAGATAAAACAAGTCGAAGGGCTCTGCCAAGGCTGTTCGGAACTCATGACTCCCGAGAAAGCGGTGGATAGCTTCCGGGATAAACTCATTGACAATACGGTTCCTATCCACCTCGGCATTCCCAGCGGCTACGGCAAAGTCCACCTTCTCTTGATAAAGCTCTTTGTAAGCCTTCTCCTCCTCGCTCAACTTATTTTTGGCATCAGACAACTGCCCCTCCAACAACCTGATCTTCTCAGCCTGCTCACCGGACACTCTTCTCCACTCATTCTTTTCTAACTCAAGATCACCAACCCTCCCCTCCAAACTTGCATTCTCTGCACGAAGCTTCCTCAACCCCTCCGGATTCACCTCGGCACACTCCTTGTGTTCGTCCTTCAATTTCTGAAACTCTCCGGACATTTGCTGGAACATCTTCCAGTTGTCATCCAAGGTTTTATCACAGATCTTGTGAGTCTCAGACAATTTTTGATGCTCCTTCAAGAGGGACTCAAAACGGAAAATAACATCCGCTTGAACCGTAGCACATTTGCCCAGCATCAACCAGGACCTTCGGATAGCTTCCTCATCACTCTGATCATCCAAATATTTCTCCTCCCTAGGAGTCGCCAAATTGATCATCATATCCCTACAGACATTCGCGTTATTCATGCGATGCCCCCTCCTCACCGACCAAGCAGGAACAAAAACATCTTCATCATCACCATCCCCCTCTATATCAACCTCTGTATCCTCCTCAGCAGCAGTTTCCTTCCCCGGACGGCGGGAGGCAGTCTCCGAACCCCCTGACAACAAAGTTTATATTCAGACGATAAAAACGCTGGAAAGAAAGACAACTAAAAATATATAAGCAAAAAAGCAAGTCATAACATACCAACACCTGATCCTCTGGATTTCTCCTTCAAAATTTGATCCGGATGTAATGAACGGATAGGCTCCGGCCTCTCCAAGGACTCTCCGGTATCCAAGTCAATAACTGTATCACCCGCGGAAATCTTGCTTCTCTTATGAAGGCGAGAAGAGACATTTCCAGCCCCGGTTCTCTTCAACGGAGGCTTCTTCAAACCCGCCTTCCCAGCCTGCTCCTTCTTCTTCTCTTTGGCAGCTATCACTTTGTCATCAGCCACTTCAACATTCCTCAGCTCCTCCGTCTTCTCCGGTACCTCAGTGTTGGAGGCCAAGGGAGGAGTAACATGCACTTCAGGGGTATGCCCTTCCGGAAGCGGGGCACCTTGAATAATTTTTGTATTCTTTCGTAGCGGAGGTTTCTTCAGATAACTCGACATGGTTATACCTGCGGACAAGCAAAACTCAGCGTTAAAAAATAAAAAAGACGAGCAATATAAAAACACATTATAACAAAGGCTATACCCCTCCCCTGCTCATCCCTGAATGCCGGACGATAACCCGGAAACTCCCAATGATCCGATAGACCCAGGGCATACAAGAACGCTTGCGGAATTTGGCAAGGTTCAATGATCGTCTCAGAAAGCCTTTCGGCATGAGTGACATCATACTCGCTTGCCTTCGGAAACGGATCCGACACGTCTGAATCCGAATGTCTCCATGGCATGGCAAACGGAATGGCTCGCCTATCGATCAAGAAAAAATTGTACTTCCAACCCTTCAGACAAGAAGGAAATTCCCCAAAACAAACCTTCCTATCCCTATGAATACGTTTCTCGAAAGAAAACCAATCACCCTGCTTACTAAGCTTATAGAAAACACGGAATAGAGGAGTGGTAGGAGGAATATGCATGCTACGGCAATACACCTCAAAAAGGGTAGCACGGTGCATACCCAACGGAACCAGCTGAGAAATATGAACTTTGAAATATCTAATGACCTCTAAAAGAAAGGTAGAAAAAGGGACAACGAGGCCGCCCTCAAAAAAGTACTCCGCATATAAACCAATGGCATCCTCCGGAAGTCGGTTCATCGTCATACCCGACGGAGGTATCCTCGGATGTAGATCCTCCGGTATTCCGAACGCTTTCACTACTGCGATCACATCAGAATCGTCCATCGCGGACATTCTTAAATGCATATCTTTCTTCACATGAGAACCGTCCGGATTAGACACATCTTCGTACTCAAACGATGCTGTGGATTCCGACATAATGGACGAAGAGGAGAGGAGAATAAGCCAAACAACAAAAAAAAAACTAAACGGGCTGAAACGTACCTCAAAGACGACGCGAACAAATTGTTCGGAATACGGAGAAGATGAGATGAGTCAGAGATGTGTGTGTGAAATAAAATTACGGTGCAGTAAATAAAAGAAATGGGACTATTTATAGGCAGTCAAAATGGGCGGGAAAGGGACACGTCACCCGTAGGGCTTACGTGTCAGCCATCTACACCGTGTCTCTCCGAAAACGCGTACGTGTCCCAATTCAAACGACGCGGTAAAAAACGACGGCGCACCTCAAACGACACTTTAATTACTTTTGGCATTTTGCATGACTAACAAAAGAGCAAAGCTATACCTTACCCTCCGGAAAAGCGCAAATTATCAACTTAGTATCACACCATTGGCACAACCAATACTCTGATACTGGGGGGGACATGTTGACGTATGTACCCTCCGGATACATGCCGAACAAGGATATGCTCTCCGGATATGCATCAGGTAAAACGTTCTCAGACGTGTTCGAACCATACGAACCAATATCCGAAGGGTTACGAATATCCGCGTAACCCCAGCCCTCCGGATATCACATGCCCTTCGGATAAGCCAACAAGTACTTGGACCAAAGTACAAACAAGTACACCAAAGTATATGGTAATGGAGTCTAAACTAGCGAACATTATGGGCTAAGTACGAACCAGCCTGGCACTTCATGTAGAGAGTCTATAAATAGAGGGGAAATCTTCATTTAAGGTTAACTAATTCTCTACCACTCTCTAGTTTTATTCATACTTTCTCTCACTAAAATATATACTTACTCTCACGCCGGAGGTTGGTCCTGGGATACATTCCCGGGACGAGTCTAACGGACGTATTTGTTTTGCAGATATCCGAAGTAACACGCAATAAGTAAGAACCATACCGAATCCGGAGGACCTACTCTAGTCCGAAGGATTCATCTCGCTTGTTCGAAGTAGAAGCAAACTTTTACCTCAACAATCAACCAACAACAATCTTGTAATACATGTTTTTAACTTCTTTTCTCATACTCGATGTTTAACCTCTTATATAAGATTTTTTCTTTAGCCATTAGCTTTATGTGTAACGTATTATTCATAAGGGAATATGATTTTAGTTAATCAATTGGCATGAACTTATTAAGCAATAGTTTTACATGTTCACATAACACATCGACGCCTAGGTGAAACACCATTACCTTTGACATAACGCTCTTGATAGTAAGATACGACACATGCGCTCTCTTGTGTTAACAAGTTGTGGGGTTCGATAGATTAACATATCGATTCCAAGATAAGACATAAAGGTCTATAATATAATTGAGCTCTTGATATAACACATTTTCTTACAAACTTTTTCATTTCCTTTAAAAAGGCAAGGACAATTATAGAAAATGTACTGTTTACTGGTTTTGAAAGCCCAACAAGATTGTTGTTTAATCCATTTCACATTTTCACTAAAGTCTTAACCGTAAAAATATCAACCTCTAGTTTGCATAGCCTTTGTTTATACTTGCAAGATGATTTTTATTTATTTTCATAAAAGCATGTACAGTTATCTTAACCAAATTAGTCTAGTTGTCAGATCGTTGGAAGCAGTCTCCCTACTCCCGGGTTTATCCTGGATAGGGGTAGGATCTGTCTACATTCTACCTCCCCATACCCTGCTCTGGCGGGATTGGGTTTGTTGTTGTTGTTGTCAGACACCATGATATCATTTCTTTACAAGGTTTAAATTTAAATATTTACACATTTGGAGGTGGTAAAAAACAGTTGAAAACGGTCATGAGATACCCAGTCAGACAGCGTACATTTGAGTCAAAAAATCCTCCGATTTAACTAAAAAGAAAACTCATCCGTCTAGCCAAAAACCATTTCTTTATCGATTTTAAACTTTTCTGAACATGATGAGACAAATTAATTCTAACTTTGTACAAGCACGTTGAGAGGCATTAAATACTAGCATTAACATTGAACTTTTGAACCGTGGCACTACTTCACCAAACAATAGAATTAATTATTGGCTGTATTTTATTTTAACTACATGAACATGCATGCATGAGAGCATTATTACTATGATGGCCCCTGCCTTCTCTTTGAATTATATTATGACCCTCTTGATGCTTTTGCCTTGTGAAATTTGTTCTATATTTGTTGTATCATGAACACGATACGATAAGATGTGGTTCAATGCATTTGCCTATGTACAATTTAAATACTACAGTGTAGGGATGAGCATATCAACCCGATTCCCGTAACCGAACCGGAACCGTACCGGTACCGTACCGAAACCGTACCGAGTCCCGATATATGGTACGGTACCGGGACTACTAAATAAGGCTAAAAAAATCGGGAACTTTCGGGTTCGGGACGGGACTTATTCGGGAAATCCCGATTGGGTACCGGAATTAGAATAGTCCATGTTTTTTAGGGAATTATATTCAAAAACCCATTTGTTCCATGCATACGGGCTAAAAAAAATAAAAAAAAAACAAAAAAAAAACTTACTGGATGCTACTAATTAGTAACAACAGTGGCTCTTCATTCATATCATTAGAAAACATAAGTCATCTCAATCTTTATGATTTGAAAACAATGGTGATATGTTTAATATTTATGTTTAATGACTTTAATCTGAATCATTCGAATGGGTGTCCATGTTTCTACATTCAATATCATTGATTATATCAATGATTATTATATCATTTGATATCACTATATCAGTGATTATATCATTCGTAGAGATTAACAAACATCTACAGACTTTTGTTAATTTATGTGCCAATTTGTACATTCTTGAAACAAGCATGCACATATATATGGAAATGGCTCGTACATTCTTTGTACAATACAAGTTTTAAATATCATTCAATTTTTAAAAAAACACGGGAATAACCCGATACGTATCGATTTCCCGGTCCCATATCCCGAAACCGGTACCGATACCGGAATCCCGTTCGGTACGGGAACGGTACACACCTTTCATGCCCGGGAAAAAAACGGGAGCATTAAGTCGGGATGGGATCGGGACGGGATTGGTCCCGAGCTCATCCCTACTACAGTGACTATATAACCATGTATTGTGGTCCTCGTGGAAGATTTTCCTTAAAAAAAAGGGAAATGAAACGTTTGTTGTGACATACGGAGTATTATGAATAGCGGTACACGAGAAAACACAATCAATGTCGGTAATGTTTTGCAATCTTGTTAATGCGTGGAAGGGAAAATATATGAGCACGAGCGTATGTTTCCGGGCTTGTTTCTCAACAATTACTGATTATACTTGTAATACATAATATACATATTAGATCTTCCCACATAATGCTCGTTGCAGTTAAATGATATATAAACACACGTGTTATGTGTACGTATATGTTGTTAATGATAGGTTAATGGTCGTGGACATGTAGCATAAATGGGATAAAATCATGGTTTTATTATCTATACTATCTATAATGGAAAAATGGTCAAACTTGAAAAGTTGAGTCTTAAAAGTTGAGTATTGAAAGTCAAATGTGAGAGAAAATTAATGTAATTAAAACACCAATTACTTAAAAGTACAATAATTTATCCACATTGTACAACCAATTAAAAAATATCTATCAAATTAAATACAACCAATTAAAACACAAACCGGGTTGACCCGGTAATTTGACCCGTTTTCGACCCAACCTAGCAAGTTGACACGGTTTAAATCGACCCATTTTTCGACTGGAGCGGTTCAACCGGTTGAACTACCCGGGTCGAACCGGGTTTCAAAACATTATCCATTACTTAAAAGTACAATGATTTATTCACATTGTACAACCAATTAAAAACATATCTACCAAATTAAATACAACCAATTAAAACACAAACCGGGTTGACCCGGGATGCTTCAAACCCGGTGGATTGACCCGGTTTAATTTGACCCGACCCAACCTGGCAAGTTGACCCGGTTTAAATCGACCTATTTTTCTACCAGAACGGTTCAACCGGTTGAACCACCCGGGTCGAACCGGGTTTCAAAACATTATTTTTCGTTTATAACCTATAAACTTTTTTTTATCAATAAACTATTTGTCGCTATAAAATCTCGTTGCTATGCACGGGTACTCGTCTAGTGTCTTTATAATGATACACAATTTAAGTTTCACAAGTTGATTGTAAGAGAAAATACTAAGTTTGAAATTGCAAATAAACTGGTTTGAGTTATATTACCTTGTCTTGCTAAAAAAGAAAAATTATTACTGTATAACTTAGTTCTCATGTTAACGTAGGCCCAGCTAAAATGAGCTGCCCATTATTTATCAGATTGGGCCTTTATCAAGACTAGAGAATCCAAACAAAATTTTACAAAACAATGTATATTGATTGGGTTAATCGAAGAGAGACGAACTAGAGCTAAATTACCGATCAAAATATAGATAAGTCACTTTATGAGAGTTTTCTTACTTTTTTTAAAAGCTTCAACTACTTCCACTAACAATTACGAGCAACTAACGTTTACTAATATAACTATGGCCTGGGTTATTGGCTTATTGCTAATACTACCCATATTTTTATTTTTTTTACAATTTTTTTATTATAAAATGACGAAATAAAAAATACCAAACAAAAAATATAAAATTTGACAAGTTAAAAACATTAAAAAAATGAAACAAAATCAAAAACAAAAATAAATCAAACTTTTAACAAAAATAAAGCCACATGCATCCAAGCAAGCAACCTTTTTATACAACAAGTACAAATTGGTATCACCCAAGTACCCAACATCTTCTTTAAACACTTATTCTCTCTCCTATCTGCTGCACCATTATTATGACGTCACCACCACCACCAACTCAGTAAAACGCCACCGTATTATTCTTCATCTCGCCGGAAAATACCCATTTTGTGTTTTGTCACTTTGTGTTTCTTTGTTTTTGTGAGCTTTCTTCTCTCTCACATTATATCACCGCCGTGAAACCCCACCGTTCATCTCGCCGGAAAATACCCGTTTGTGTTTTTCACTTTGTGTAAGCAGTTTGTTTTTGTGAGCTTTCTTCTCTCTCATCACTGCTGTCAAACCCCACCGTTCATCTCGCCGGAAAATACATTTTCAGTTTGTGTAAGTGTTTCTTTCTTTCTTTGTTAATAATGTATTATTGTTTTGGGGATGTTTTTTAAGAAAAAATATCTAGGGTTTGATAGTTTTTTTTTTTTTTTTTTTTTTTTTTTTTTTTTTTTTTAGTTGTTTTGTGTGGGAATAAGTTTCAAGTTTATTCTTTCATTAAAAAAAAAAAAAAAAAAAAAAAAAAAAAAAAAAAAAAAAAAAAACGCGAGGAAGAAGATAAGTGTATTTCAGTCATTTTGCTTTGACCAGGGACTGGAATGAATTCCAAAGATCCTTACAGGGACTAAACTTGCAATCTTGGTTAGAAATCTAGGGTTTGATAGTGTCTTAAATAAATGTTTTTTTTTTTTTTTTTTTTTTTTTTTTTTTTTTTTTTTTTTAAGTTGTTTTGTTTAGGAATAAGTTTGAAGGTTTTTTTTAAAAAAAAAAAAAAAAATGAAGTAGAAAATTATGTGGGGAAGAAGATGAGGGTATTTCAGTCATTTGCTTTGACCAAGGACTGGAATGAATTCCAAAGATCCTTACAGGGACTAAACTTGCAATCTGGCATTGTTGCTTTTTCTCTCGAATAGTATTGTTTTTTGCTTGTCTCATGTTCTGTGCTTAGGAAATTGGTTATTGATGGTTTGAAACATAGAAAATGGAAAATAGCCCGTTTTCATGATATTGTTTTTTTATTTTTGAGGAAAAAAATAGGCTATGGGGTGAGAGTTTTGAACTTATTCGGGTTAATCCGAATACCCGACTCAACCCCCAACACGAATATGCTTATTCGGATCGGTTGAAAAACCTTCACCGATCTATTATTAAGGTCGGGTATCGGGCGAGATTTTTAAACTTTTGTTTTTCATGTATTCCTTAGGTTTTTTTATGCAAATTTACTCACTTTTCTTGCCCAGAGCTTTGTTCACATACCCTATATTTCGTTTAAATCTTGAAGTGTTCATCTTTATTACATTAGTTAAGTTTAAATCTTAAACTGTATCAAAGTTATACATTTTTATTAAGTTTTAATGTTCTGTAGGGTTTACTTTTTGCTTTTTCGGCAGATGGCATTGGAGGTTAACATAGCATGGGATCTCGACAACTGCCTTCCGGAGTGGCCTATGGGACACCCAAATTATGGAGACGTAAATGCGGCATATGTCATTATCCAAAACCTGATTGACTTTGTGAAATTATGCTTTCCTACTGCAAGGACAATAAGAATTAAAGCTTGGTCAAACTTGAATCCACAATTCGTTACCGTTCAAATGAGACAGCACTTGCAACAACTTGCGGTAGACGTCGTGGACACCCCGTTGGGTTCCAATGCAGCGGATAGAGTTATGATGAGAGAAATTTATGATTTTGCCATCAGCCACCCAGCTCCCGCAGTGGTCGTACTGATATCCGGTGATGGTGACTTCTATCAAATCATGAGAAGTCTTATAGATTTAGGCTTCACCACAGTCCAGGTCGGTAGAGGAGGTCATACGAACTATCAGCTAAGTAACATCTGTCGTTACAGTTTTTTGTGGGAACATGTGATGTCACGAATTCTACCTATTCAGCCACCTTTACTATTACAAATGGTGCCACCACTACCCATGCCAATGATAGACCCCGAATAAGTTCAAAACTCTCACCCCATAAGTTAGCCATAAGTATTCGGATTAACCCGAAACCCGAATAAGTTCAAAACTCTCACCCCATAGCCTCATTTTTTTCCTCAAAAATAAAAAAACAATATCATGAAAACGGGCTATTTTCCATTTTCTATGTTTCAAACCATCAATAACCAATTTCCTAAGCACAGAACATGAGACAAGCAAAAAACAATACTATTCGAGAGAAAAAGCAACAATGCCAGATTGCAAGTTTAGTCCCTGTAAGGATCTTTGGAATTCATTCCAGTCCTTGGTCAAAGCAAATGACTGAAATACCCTCATCTTCTTCCCCACGTTTTTTTTTTTTTTTTTTTTTTTTTTTTTTTTTTTTTAAATGAAAGAATAAACTTGAAACTTATTCCTACACAAAACAACTAAAAAAAAAACAAAACAAAATAAAACAAAACTATCAAACCCTAGATATTTTTTCTTAAAAAACATCCCCAAAACAATAATACATTATTAACAAAGAAAGAAAGAAACACTTACCCAAACTGAAAATGTATTTTCCGGCGAGATGAACGGTGGGGTTTGACAGCAGTGATGAGAGAGAAGAAAGCTCACAAAAACAAACTGCTTACACAAAGTGAAAAACACAAACGGGTATTTTCCGGCGAGATGAACGGTGGGGTTTCACGGCGGTGATATAATGTGAGAGAGAAGAAAGCTCACAAAAACAAAGAAACACAAAGTGACAAAACACAAAATGGGTATTTTCCGGCGAGATGAAGAATAATACGGTGGCGTTTTACTGAGTTGGTGGTGGTGGTGACGTCATAATAATGGTGCAGCAGATAGGAGAGAGAATAAGTGTTTAAAGAAGATGTTGGGTACTTGAGTGATACCAATTTGTACTTGCTGTATAAAAAGAGTGCTTGCTTGGATGCATGTGGCTTTATTTTTGTTAAAAGTTTGATTTATTTTTGTTTTTGATTTATTAAAAAATACCAAACAAAAAATATAAAATTTGACAAGTTGAAAATTATGGCCTTTTATAAATTTAGAGTAATGATTGAGAGGCCTAAAAGATATGTCTAAATTCATGACTAAGCTTATGTGTCATCATTTTGATGGATAAATCATGCCACGTATATTTAGAGATAATTTAAACACGTCTCACAATCATTTTCCATAAATCTATCATAAAATAAGCCAAAGTCTCGAAATAAAGAAAATACGCGTGACAACAACCCGCTACCATTTACACTTTGGTGCCCATATGCATATAAGCTCGTAAACAAACACCCCCCTTAGTTTTTGCACAGTTGCAGTTGCACACAAAACCAAAATCGATCCTCCTAATTTCATGAATTCACAATGAACGCTGGAACGCCTAATCCAACTCACAAGGTTTGTTTTATAAATCAACTTATTTGTTTAATTTACATCTGACAATAAGTTAGCCATAAGCTGGAATTGATAAGCCGAAAATATAAGCACCCGTAAATATTTCTAATGAATTAGTGCTATGATTGTTCTTTTAATGTAGGCTAATTTGTTGCTTAAAACATGTCAATATAATGCCGAATTTTAAAGGAAATGCTTTAAAAAAAATGTAGTTTTCTATAAAAACGCTTGGTTATGTTTGGCACGGAGCGGTGTGGAGCTTTTTGGAGCGGTGAACGGTGAACGGTGAACAATGAGCATTTTGGTTTTTAGTAGTCGTTTGGCAAAGGAGCGGTGAGCTTTACTATTTTTTAAGAATGCTCATTTTTCCAATGCTTCTTTAAGAAGGTGTGAGTGGTGAGTTGTTGATACAGCTCACAGCTCATTGCCACTTTTAACAAACACACACAATGTAAAACAACTCCTGAATGATACTTCATGAAAAGGAGCATTCCGAAATATTATTTGCCACTTTGTATATTTTTCACCCAACTTTGCCAAAAAGGTGTACATTGTTTAGCGAAAACATACTCGTGTTGATGTTTAATTCCATATAAGTAAAAACTACATTATTTAGTACTGGCAAATATGGATATTCAAAAAGAGGAGCGGAAGATTTGCCCTTTTGATGACATGATTCCCTTGCTAGTCAATATTAGTGGCAAATAAGAGCCTTTGAATATATTGGTGGCAAGTTTGCTTTTTTGATGTGTGCCGAGTGCCAAATTTGCTAGCTCTTTTAACCTTAAGTTTACTATGAAATCCAGTCAAATTGATTGTGGCACAAAATGCTGAAACTACTAAAGTAACCTTTTTTAGACTCTTACTAGTTAACTACACAAACTAGATCGAATTTTCAAAATTCTATACAATGAGCACAAGTTGTGAGACATGATGTCAAAATTTACTCTTATTGTCTTGAAGCACCTTTTTAACGTCGCAAGTGAATACCAGAACGTCAATGACCTAGAAATACGGACCCGTCGCTGTAATTATCAATTAGCATTCCTTATTTGTGTATGCATCGCTAATTGTTTTTATAACTTGTATTACTTTAAGGTGGTGGCAAAGGTGGTTTCACAAGGGAAACAACTATGTTTCAGTAGTTTAAAGTACCAAGTAACCCGAAAATGGCGAATCTAGACCAAAATAACCAAAATGAGGTATTATCTATACGATCTCTTTACTGGTTTAAAGTCACACTTGTCGATTCGTTAGTGTTTTCTTTACTAAATATAGTTATGGGTATGGATGTTTGGTTACACTCGGATTACACAAATTTTGGATTTATGCGATTTACTGTTTTTATGACGTCAAGAACACTTTCACGAACCAATTGGGGTTTTGTTTCAAAATTGTCTTTACAATCACATAATGTTAGATAGTAACATGTAAAAGATAAGGTCTCTAGATTTGCGAATTTAAGATCTGTTTCACAACAAAGTTATGTTTGTGTCTCAAAATTCGTTTGTGAGTGTTTGCATGGTCAAAGTCAGCTGAATTTTTTACTGATCAGTCCTAAAAGTGCAGCAGTTTACTTGTAAAAAGTAATAAAATGAATTAGCGTTTATCTTGTGTGTTGTTAGGTTGTTCTCTATGATGCTAAATTGAGTATTAGGGCTCAGATAGGAATTGTCTCGGATATCCGGACTAAGTTAATCAATACGCCGAGGTATGCTTTGTTCCGGGAGACGTGTTTTGGACCATGGCTAACTTATTGTCAACCAGCGCTTTCATGGAACGCTTCAAGGATGAGTGCATACAAGTTAAAGCGTGTCCTGAAATCCTAAAAATTTCAGGGTTCATGAATGGAATTAATAACCCAGAATTCATCCGAAAGCTAAACGACAAAGTTCCACAAACTTTTGATGAGCTAACAAAGCGCACTAGATCCTTTATACAAGGAGAGGCAGCCGTTGCGGACAGTAAAAAGGGTTATTCGAACTATAGGCAGCAAGAGCAGCCTCGGAGACAATCCAATGATCAGAATAACAACTGCAGCAGGAATTACCGCAATGGAAGGGACAATGACAAATATACCCCTCTTACAAAAACCCCAAGGGAAATATTTGTAACATAGGGCGCAAACTCCCCAAAACCGCCACCAATGCGCACTGCAGAGGAAAAGCGCATAGGAAACGGATACTGCGAGTACCATGGTCAAAAAGGCCATACAACTAATGAGTGCGTCCAACTAAAACAACTAATTGAAAAATTAGTAAGAGAAGGCAGAATGGACCACCTTGTAAAAAACATCAAAGAGGGGAAAGACAAACAAAGGGGCGGAGGTAAGAAAGAGCCCCCCAAAGAAAAAGCTGATACCATATACATGATACAATCATGGCAGCGCAAGATAAAGCAAAAAGTCAGCCAAAAATTCTCTCTAGAAAAAGAGATATCTTTCCCTACTCTAGCTGCGGACAACGCAGTCGTGGAGCCTCTAACTATTGAAATACATACGGGAGGACATGATATCCACCGCATGTACATTGACGGAGGAGCATCCGCAGATATCCTGTACGAGCACTGTTTCAAAAGACTGCGACCTGAAATCCAAAGTCAATTGATACCAGCAACAACGTCATTAACAGGATTCACAGGAGAAAAGATCTGGCCCATGGGGCAGTTACGCTTGTTGGTGGTCGTAGGAGATGAACAACACTCAACCGCAACATGGATAAACTTTATGGTAATAAAATCCCCTTCACCATACAATGGTATCATTGGGAGACCGGGAATATCATCCATGCGCGTTGTACCATCCACAGCGCACGGAATGCTTAAGTTTCCGGTGGAAGGAGGAGTTGTCACTCTCTATAACACAACAGTACCACCAAGAGAATGCAATGCGGTAACAACAGAAGCAGAGACTATTCCAGAACAGCGCACAGAGAAAACGCCAAATCTAAAAGTCGTTATTCACCCCGATTACCCGGAACAACAAGTTTCGATTGGGGGATCTTTATCTGACAAAGGTAAAGCAGCCGTATGCGCACTCTTGCAAAAGAACCTAGACATCTTTGCATGGGAACCAAAACATATGACTGGAGTACCGCGCTCTATCACAGAGCATAAGCTACAAATCCGACAAGGATATCCTCCGATACGACAAAAGAAGCGCGGCCAGGCCCCAGATCGCGCAAAGGCTATTCTGGAAGAAGTACATAAGCTCGTAGACGCAGGCATCATGCGCGAAGTATACTACCATGACTGGCTTTCTAACCCAGTTATGGTAAAGAAGAGCGATGGCAGTTGGAGAATGTGCGTGGACTTCACGGATCTCAACAAATCATGTCCACAGGACTGCTATCCACTGCCAGAGATAGACTGGAAGGTAGAATCCCTGTGCGGATACCCTTTCAAATGCTTCCTAGATGCATATAAAGGGTATCATCAAATCCAGATGGCAGTTGAAGATGAAGAAAAAACAGCTTTCCACACCAGTCAAGGAGTGTACTGCTACACAAAAATACCTTTTGGCCTGAAGAACGCAGGCGCGACATACCAACGACTGGTGGACACAGCTTTCGAAAAAAAAGTAGGCCGCAACTTGGAGGTCTACGTTGACGACCTTGTCATCAAAAGCCACACAGAGGATGAATTGGTGCGCGACATCGAGGAGACATTCAGAACATTGGGGCGAATAAACATGAAGTTAAATCTCAAGAAGTGCACCTTTGGCGCAACCGAGGGCATGTTCCTTGGATACTTGATAGAACCCGATGGAATCAAGCCTTGCCCAGAAAAAACAAAGGCTGTTATTGATCTCCCCTCACCGCGCACACTCAAAGAAGTCCAGTCATTGAATGGAAAGTTAGCAGGGCTAAACCGTTTCTTATCTAAGTCAGCAGACAAATCCCTTCCTCTCTTTAAAACACTCACGAAGTGTACCAAAAAGGGAGACTTTCGCTGGACTAAAGAAGCGGAGGAAGCTTTCCAACAACTTAAACACCATCTGGCATCTCTTCCCAAACTTGTCGCACCGCGACCAGGGGAAGAACTAATCATGTACTTATCGGCAACTCATGGAGCAGTTAGCGCAGTGCTATTGACAGATAGGAACTCCGTCCAGACACCCATATACTTTATAAGCAAAGCCCTGAAGAAAACAGAGGCTAACTACAGTGCTATGGAAAAGCTGGTATTAGCTCTGGTATTCGCAGCCAAAAGGCTGCGCAGATACTTTCAAGCGCACCCAATAGCTGTAATCACTGATCAGACAATCAAACAAGTTATCTCTAAGCCTGACGCATCAGGACGCTTACAGAAGTGGAGTGTACTGTTAAGTGAGTATAACATCTCATACAGACCGCGCACTGCAATCAAAGGACAAGTACTAGCCGATTTCATCGTGGAGAAGCCAGATAGCGACAGCCCGACATCTGCAACTAAAACAGATCTACAAGAACCCTGGATTCTGTTCACAGATGGGTCCTCATGCGTAGATGGATCAGGCGCAGGCCTTATTCTTACAAATTCAGAAGGTATGGAATTCACCTATGCGCTACGCTTTGAATTCACAGCCACAAACAATGAGGCAGAATACGAAGCCTTGCTAGCCGGACTACGCATCACAATCCAAATGGGTGTACGCAACCTGGAAGCAAACGTAGATTCGCGGCTAGTCGCTAACCACGTGCTAGGCGAATATGAAGCCAAGGATGAACACATGGTCCAATACCTGGAAAAGACAAAATCCTTAATCAAAAACTTTGACAGGTTCACAATAAAACAGGTGCCTAGAGGAGATAACCGGAAGGCGGACGCACTCAGCAAGATCGCATCCACAAGCTTTGCGCACCTATCAAAACAGGTATTGGTAGAAACCCTAAAAAACAAGTCAATCTTGGAAATGGAGATATCCACAGTGATAGAAGAACAAGATCCTACATTGATGACGCCTATCATTGAATTCATCAGCAAGGGAATCTTACCACAAGATCATAAGGACGCTCGAAGAGTGCGGCGCACAGCGCAACGGTTTGAACTACGAGACAACATACTCTATCGACGCTCTTTCTTACAACCCTGGATCAGATGTGTTGGACCTCTTCAAGCAGACTACGTACTCAGAGAAATCCACGCGGGATCATGTAGTATGCACTCAGGGCCACGATCTGTGGTGGCAAGAGCTCTAAGGTCAGGGTATTATTGGCCAACTATGCATCGCGACGTACGCAATCTGATAAAGAAATGCAGCAATTGTCAAGTACATAGGCCAATTCCGCGCCGACCACAACAAGGGCTAACACCTATTACCTCACCATGGCCATTTTATAAATGGGGCATTGACATCGCAGGACCCTTTCCTGTAGCAGCAGGAGGAGTAAAGTTCCTCATCGTAGCCATAGACTACTTTACGAAGTGGATTGAAGCGAAAGCGGTGGTGAGCATCACGGGAAACCAAGTCAAACGCTTTGTCTGGGACAACATTGTCTGTCGCTTCGGACTACCAGGAGAGATCATATCAGACAACGGAAAACAATTCTGTGATAACCCATTCAAAGATTGGTGCGCGCAATTGAACATCACGCAACACTTCGCTTCAGTGAAACACCCACAAACCAATGGCCTAGTTGAGCGCGCAAACCGCAGCCTAGGCGAAGGAATAAAAGCACGCCTCGACAGACATAAAGGAAGGTGGGTGGATGAGCTCTCGCATGTCTTATGGGCGCATCGCACAACAATCAAAACCAGTACTGGCGACACGCCATTCTCCCTAGTCTATGGAACAGAAGCCGTCATACCAGCTGAGATAGGAATGCCAACTATACGCACAGCAGAGGTCAACGTCACAACAAACGAGGAGGAACGGCGCATAGATTTAGATTTACTGGAAGAAAGGCGTGAACGCGCAGCTATACGCGAAGCAAAGGCTAAGGCAAAAATGAAGAAGTATTATGATGCAAAGGCCAAACACACTTCATTCAGACCGGGAGACTTTGTTTACCGCGCCAATGATGCGAGCCACGCAGAAGACACAGGCAAGCTCGGACCAAAATGGGAAGGACCTTACGAGGTCACAGATGCGCTTGGCAACGGCGCATACAGACTGCGCGACATGGAAGGTCACAACCTAGCGCGCACTTGGAACATCTGCAATCTAAAAAGATGATACTTCTAGGCTACGGCCATTACACAGACACATTTGCACCCTACGAGGTGCCCAATAAGTGTTTGTTTTTCTTTTCTTTCCTAGGAATTGTATTTTTATTTTTTCAAAAAACTTGCAAGTATCAATAAAATGTTATGGTTTCTAGCTAACTCCATAGCGCATTTTACTTTATTGCATACATACTAATATATGTCAATATTGTTATCTTATATTTTTACTGCCTACATGGCGTGCATGCACCAATTAAAGACCCACGAAGGCATAAAGGATGAGTTAACCTACTAATTCACTCGTTGAGTAAGAGGGTTGCAAACCCATCAACATTGGATCACGCATCCTTGCTAAGCGCCTTACTTTTGAGACGTCGAGGTAAGTTTCACATGCACATCCCACGACGGGTGCGCATATACTAAGTACACCGTACAAGCTTAGCAAATAACGAGCCAAGACACTTGGTCAAATACTAAAACTTCGCAAACAATGCAAGTATAACTCTTAAAGTCACGCACTTAAAATACTTGGTTAAATAATTTGGCAAACAATGCAAGTATATTTTAAGTCACGAACTTAAACAACGAAAAGGTATCTTATTCATAATTTATTCACAAAAGTTACAAGGAAAGATACATAAATATACAAAAAGCCTACACACTATGGCGATGCTCAGGACTATCTTGCGGAGCAGAAGAACTCCCCGCTTCCTGCAGCTTCCTCAACGTTAAAGCATCCTTCATAGATACGGTAGGAACACTTACAGGCACACCATCCGGCATGGGGATGTGTGCAGCGCCAATGCCACACATCACTGCCTTACCCTTGATGCCCTTCTTCTGAGCAGCCCTCTGCTCGTGACGCTCCAGAACCTCTTTCAAGGGAATCTTCCTTTCAAGAGCAAAGGGTTTGAGGATGTCGCGAGGCTGTGCGAACACAGGAATCTGCAGCTGCGACACATCAGGCTTCAGATAGTAATCTGATTGCCCTTCCCCATTCTCTCCAAGGTGGCGCTGCAATGTCAACCCCGCCATAAGCACATCTATGGGGTCGTCTTGGTCGCGCTCCAACCTCCCAATATGCGGCAACTCAAGGACCTTCAACCCCGCCATAGCCTGCATCAACTCATCATATGCAGTAGCACTATACCCAGGGACTTCCGCCAAGTCCTTCTTAAGCAGCTTGGCCTCATGGAGATCCTCCATAGCCTGCGATCTCCCACGAGCTACCGCGCATTGAACAACCTTCCCAAAGGCCTCTAATACCTCTTGGGACTCAAGAGTACCCATCGCTGCCAGGCGCAGCTCGTGGCTAATCAACCACCAACATCAACAAAGATACGTTGTGTTAGTAGCAAGCATAGCAACGACAAGTATTACGAAAGAGAAAAGCACAAAAGAAATACCTGCGCTCAGCAATGGTCGACATCAAGTGAGGATATAACTCCTCATCATACTCAATGCTGAGGGCGCGCAGCTTGTCCTCCTGCAATTGGATAATCTTCATCATATCCTCCTTAAACTTGGTGATATTGGCGAAGTGCTCCACCTTCTTCTCATCTAAGAAACGCACAACCCAAGTCAAGTCAGACTTATAATGATGAAGCTCCCCACGCGCCTCCTTCACCTCAGCCAACGCAGATAGCTTCTCATGAGTAAGCTTCTCAGCATGTACCCGCGAGGCCCCCAACTCTACCTGCGCATCAGCCAACTGCGCACGAAGCTTCGCCAGCTCCTCATCCTTCTGGGCGAGAGTGCTGCTCTCCCCAGCATACTTCTCCCTCAGCTGAGCCACCAGCTCAGCCTGGCGCGCAGCAGTTGCAGCCAGCTCATCTATCAACGGCAGCGCCTCTCCACCCTCATCCACCTTGGCTTTCCCCTCCTTGTTTTCATTCTGCGGAGAGGAAACCACATCCACGAAGACTACATCATCAACCCAGAAAAAATGCTCCCTCCAATGTCTGAGGGAGTATACTTTTTCAGTGTAACACTGAAGTGCCCCCGGGCGCTTCGCAAAAGATATCCACCCATTTGACCACGTCGTATGGTAAAATGAGCGGAAGAGGGATATGGTGGGTTCTATCGCAAGTAAACGGCAGTTTACTTCAAAATTCGACACCTTAGCCGCACCTATACAGTGCAGCTGCGAGATGTGAAGGCGATAATGGTTGAGCAAATCACTCAGAAAGATAGAAATTGGCACGCGATAATTCGCGTACTCAAAAAATTTCGTGTATAAACCTATTTTCCCTTCGGGGAAATCAGCTATACACGCGTCTACGTCTGGAGCCTCCGGACGCACGTCCAAAGGAATAAAATAATCGGACGCAAACTCGGTGACATCGTCAACCGTCATCGCAGAGCGAAAGTCCCCTAATTGAGCAACCATTTTCATCTATTTACTAGTATAACGCACCTACAGAAATGTTTATTTGCGAAAAGATAGCTTTTGAGAGAAAGAAAATGGTGAAGTAATCGAAAAAGTGGGGCGGTAACTATTATATAGAGAGGAAGAAAACCCTAGATTACCCCCATGTGGATCCCACTCACAAACGAGTGGCTAGAAACGAACCGGCACATGCACTTTTTCCCGATTTACGAGGGCTACGTGGACACCACCCCCATTTTTCGAGGTATCCTTTTTGAGATATTATTGACTAGGTTCATTGTATTTTCAAAATGGGCGGTAATATTTCAATAAAACTCCCGCCACGCTTACCGCTGTTAATGTTAGTCTAGCGTCCGCGGCTACGAGCCACGCACACTAGACTGGGGGGACATTATGACGTATAGTTTATATATGGGCCACGAGCCCAAATGATAAATATTACTCGGCCCAAACCCACCACGAGTGGGCTATCATAACGACTAAAGGGCCATAATAATAATAACGGCTTGGGCTCACGAAGCCCAAAGCCCAACTAAACTAACCGGGTATGCGATAAGGATTATCTATTCATGGGATATATATCCTTACCCCGATAAGCACCACGAGTGCGAAGAGTAAGGAGCAAGAAACCTACGCGGTTTCAGCCCCTATATAAGGAATGACATCTCTCATTCAAAGGTACGATATACAAACCCTAACTCTTAACGAGAACCTTAAGTCGATTACTTACTCTCACGCCGGAGTCTAATCGGGGGAGACAATCCCTCGATAAGCCTAACGGTGTCGTTTATTTTCTTAGTGCGCAGGTAACAAGTACTAAGAAGCGAATTGGTACGAGAGCAAGATCCCATAATCAGGAACGCCCAACTTTTGTATCAACACTATCTATAATGGAAAAATGGTCAAACTTGAAAAGTTGAGTCTTGAAAGTTGAGTATTGAAAGTTGAATGTGAGAGAAAATTAATGTAATTAAAACACCAATTACTTAAAAGTACAATAATTTATCCACATTATACAACCAATTAAAAAATATCTATCAAATTAAATACAACCAATTAAAACACAAACCGGGTTGACCCGGTAATTTGACCCGTTTTCGACCCAACCTAGCAAGTTGACACTGTTTAAATCGACCCATTTTTCGACTGGAGCAGTTCAACCGGTTGAACTACCCGGGTCGAACCAGGTTTCAAAACATTATCCATTACTTAAAAGTACAATGATTTATTCACATTGTACAACCAATTAAAAACATATCTACCAAATTAAATACAACCAATTAAAACACAAACCGGGTGGACCCGGGATGCTTCAAACCCGGTGGATTGACCCGGTTTAATTTGACCCATTTTCGACCCAACCTGGCAAGTTGACCCGGTTTAAATCGACCTATTTTTCTACCGGAACGGTTCAACCGGTTGAACCACCCGGGTCGAACCGGGTTTTAAAACATTATTTTTCGTTTATAACCTATAAACTTTTTTTTATCAATAAACTATTTGTCGCTATAAAATCTCGTTGCTATGCACGGGTACTCGTCTAGTGTCTTTATAATGATACACAATTTAAGTTTCACAAGTTGATTGTAAGAGAAAATACTAAGTTTGAAATTGCAAATAAACTGGTTTGAGTTATATTACCTTGTCTTGCTAAAAAAGAAAAATTATTACTGTATAACTTAGTTCTCATGTTAACGTAGGCCCAGCTAAAATGAGCTGCCCATTATTTATCAGATTGGGCCTTTATCAAGACTAGAGAATCCAAACAAAATTTTACAAAACAATGTATATTGATTGGGTTAATCGAAGAGAGACGAACTAGAGCTAAATTACCGATCAAAATATAGATAAGTCACTTTATGAGAGTTTTCTTACTTTTTTTAAAAGCTTCAACTACTTCCACTAACAATTACGAGCAACTAACGTTTACTAATATAACTATGGCCTGGGTTATTGGCTTATTGCTAATACTACCCTTATTTTTATATTTTTACAATTTTTTTATTATAAAATGACGAAATAAAAAATACCAAACAAAAAATATAAAATTTGACAAGTTAAAAACATTAAAAAAATGAAACAAAAACAAAAACAAAAAATCAGAAACAAAAATAAATCAAACTTTTAACAAAAATAAAGCCACATGCATCCAAACAAGCACCCTTTTTATACAACAAGTACAAATTGGTATCACCCAAGTACCCAACATCTTCTTTAAACACTTATTCTCTCTCCTATCTGCTGCACCATTATTATGACGTCACCACCACCACCAACTCAGTAAAACGCCACCGTATTATTCTTCATCTCGCCGGAAAATACCCATTTTGTGTTTTGTCACTTTATGTTTTTTTGTTTTTGTGAGCTTTCTTCTCTCTCACATTATATCACCGCCGTGAAACCCCACCGTTCATCTCGCCGGAAAATACCCGTTTGTGTGTTTTCACTTTGTGTAAGCAGTTTGTTTTTGTGAGCTTTCTTCTCTCTCATCACTGCTGTCAAACCCCACCGTTCATCTCGCCGGAAAATACATTTTCAGTTTGTGTAAGTGTTTCTTTCTTTCTTTGTTAATAATGTATTATTGTTTTGGGGATGTTTTTTAAGAAAAAATATCTAGGGTTTGATAGTTTTTTTTTTTTTTAGTTGTTTTGTGTGGGAATAAGTTTCAAGTTTATTCTTTCATTATTAAAAAAAAAAAAAAAAAAAAAAAAAAAAAAAAAAAAAAACGTGGGGAAGAAGATAAGGGTATTTCAGTCATTTTGCTTTGACCAGGGACTGGAATGAATTCCAAAGATCCTTACAGGGACTAAACTTGCAATCTTGGTTAGAAATCTAGGGTTTGATAGTGTCTTAAATAAAGTGTTTTTTTTTTTTTTTTTTTTTTTTTTTTGGGAATAAGTTTGAAGTTTTTTTTAAAAAAAAAAAAAAAAAAAAAAAAATGAAGTAGAAAATTATATGGGGAAGAAGATGAGGGTATTTCAGTCATTTGCTTTGACCAAGGACTGGAATGAATTCCAAAGATCCTTACAGAGACTAAACTTGCAATCTGGCATTGTTGCTTTTTCTCTCGAATAGTATTGTTTTTTGCTTTGTCTCATGTTCTGTGCTTAGGAAATTGGTTATTGATGGTTTGAAACATAGAAAATGGAAAATAGCCCGTTTTCATGATATTGTTTTTTTATTTTTGAGGAAAAAAATGAGGCTATGGGGTGAGAGTTTTGAACTTATTCGGGGTTTCGGGTTAATCCGAATACCCGACTCAACCCCCAACACGAATATGCTTATTCGGATCGGTTGAAAAACCTTCACCGATCTATTATTAAGGTCGGGTATCGGGCGAGATTTTTAAACTTTTGTTTTTCATGTATTCCTTAGGTTTTTTATGCAAATTTACTCACTTTTCTTGCCCAGAGCTTTGTTCACATACCCTATATTCTGTTTAAATCTTGAAGTGTTCATCTTTATTACATTAGTTAAGTTTAAATCTTAAACTGTATCAAAGTTATACATTTTTATTAAGTTTTAATGTTCTGTAGGGTTTACTTTTTGCTTTTTCGGCAGATGGCATTGGAGGTTAACATAGCATGGGATCTCGACAACTGCCTTCCGGAGTGGCCTATGGGACACCCAAATTATGGAGACGTAAATGCGGCATATGTCATTATCCAAAACCTGATTGACTTTGTGAAATTATGCTTTCCTACTGCAAGGACAATAAGAATTAAAGCTTGGTCAAACTTGAATCCACAATTCGTTACCGTTCAAATGAGACAGCACTTGCAACAACTTGCGGTAGACGTCGTGGACACCCCGTTGGGTTCCAATGCAGCGGATAGAGTTATGATGAGAGAAATTTATGATTTTGCCATCAGCCACCCACCTCCCGCCACCCACCTCCCGCAGTGGTCGTACTGATATCCGGTGATGGTGACTTCTATCAAATCATGAGAAGTCTTATAGATTTAGGCTTCACCACAGTCCAGGTCGGTAGAGGAGGTCATACGAACTATCAGCTAAGTAACATCTGTCGTTACAGTTTTTTGTGGGAACATGTGATGTCACGAATTCTACCTATTCAGCCACCTTTACTATTACAAATGGTGCCACCACTACCCATGCCAACGATAGACCCCGAATAAGTTCAAAACTCTCACCCCATAAGTTAGCCATAAGTATTCGGATTAACCCGAAACCCGAATAAGTTCAAAACTCTCACCCCATAGCCTCATTTTTTTCCTCAAAAATAAAAAAACAATATCATGAAAACGGGCTATTTTCCATTTTCTATGTTTCAAACCATCAATAACCAATTTCCTAAGCACAGAACATGAGACAAGCAAAAAACAATACTATTCGAGAGAAAAAGCAACAATGCCAGATTGCAAGTTTAGTCCCTGTAAGGATCTTTGGAATTCATTCCAGTCCTTGGTCAAAGCAAATGACTGAAATACCCTCATCTTCTTCCCCACATAATTTTCTACTTCATTTAAAAAAAAAAAAAAAAAAAAAAAAAAAAACCTTCAAACTTATTCCCAAACAAAACAACTTAAAAAAAAAAAGAAAAAAAAGAAAAAACTTTATTAATGAAAGAATAAACTTGAAACTTATTCCCACACAAAACAACTAAAAAAAAAAAAAAAAAAAAAAAAAAAAAAACTCTCAAACCCTAGATATTTTTTCTTAAAAAACATCCCCAAAACAATAATACATTATTAACAAAGAAAGAAAGAAACACTTACACAAACTGAAAATGTATTTTCCGGCGAGATGAATGGTGGGGTTTGACAGCAGTGATGAGAGAGAAGAAAGCTCACAAAAACAAACTGCTTACACAAAGTGAAAAACACAAACGGGTATTTTTCGGCGAGATGAACGGTGGGGTTTCACGGCGGTGATATAATGTGAGAGAGAAGAAAGCTCACAAAAACAAAGAAACACAAAGTGACAAAACACAAAATGGGTATTTTCCGGCGAGATGAAGATTAATACGGTGGCGTTTTACTGAGTTGGTGGTGGTGGTGACATCATAATAATGGTGCAGCAGATAGGAGAGAGAATAAGTGTTTAAAGAAGATGTTGGGTACTTGGGTGATACCAATTTGTACTTGTTGTATAAAAAAGGTGCTTGCTTGGATGCATGTGGCTTTATTTTTGTTAAAAGTTTGATTTATTTTTGTTTTTGATTTATTAAAAAATACCAAACAAAAAATATAAAATTTGACAAGTTGAAAATTATGGCCTTTTATAAATTTAGAGTAATGATTGAGAGGCCTAAAAGATATGTCTAAATTTATGTGTCTATAAATCATAATTTAAACACGTCTCACAATCATTTTCCATAAATCTATCATAAAATAAGCCAAAGTCTCGAATTGCAGTTGCACACAAAACCAAAATCGATCCTCCTAATTTGCCCCCAATTGAAAATTTGAAAATTAATTTCATGAATTCACATTGAACGCTGGAAAGCCTAATCCAACTCACAAGGTTTGTTTTATAAATCAAATAACTTATTTGTTTAATTTACATCTGACAATAAGTTTGCCATAAGCTGGAATTCATAAGCCGAAAATATAAGCTGCAACTATGTTACTTTTATAAAGTAATTGCTAGTTTTGCCAATCATAACCTTGTTGAAACTAAGTTCACGGGCGATCCCATTGCTTCAGGGTGATTTTGGCACTAGTGTATTTTTTCTATAAAAACGCTTGATTATGTTTGGCACGGAGCGGTGCGGAGCTTTTTGGAGCGGTGAGCGGTGAACAATGAGCATTTTGGTTTTTAGTAATTAGTAGTCGTTTGGCAAAGGAGCGGTGAGCTTTACTATTTTTTAGGAATGCTCATTTTTCCAATGCTTTTTGTAGCGGTGAGCGGTGAACAAACACACATGTAAAACAACTCCGGAATGCTACTTCATGAAAAGGAGCATTCCGAAAAAATAGATAAAGCTACTTGATGCTTGCCAAACGAGCATTAAAAATCACAATGCTCAATGCTCACCGCTTTTAACTGCAAACACTTTGCACCAAACACACCCTAAAAGTGCTATTATTTGCCACTTGGTATATTTTTCACCCAACTTTGCCAAAAAGGTGTACATTGTTTAGCGAAAACATACTCGTGTTGATGTTGAATCCCATATAAGTAAAAACTCCATTATTTAGTAGCAAATAAGGATATTAAAAAAGATAGAGCAGAAGATTTGCCCTTGTGATGACATAATTCCCTCGTTAGTCGATATTAGTGGCAAATAAGAGCCTTTGAATATATTGGTGGCAAGTTTGCTTTTTTTATGTGTGCCGAGTGCCAAATTTGCTAGCTCTTTTAACCTTAACTTTACTATGAAATTTAGTCAAATTGATTGTGGCGCAAAATGCTGAAACCACTAAAGTAACCTTTTTTTAGACTTTTACTAGTTAACTACACAAACTAGATCAGAATTCAAAATTTCTTAAAAAGCAGAAGACATGATGTAACAAATTACTTATCGTCTCGAAGCACATTTTTTAACGTCTTAAGTGAATACCACAACTTCGATGACCTATAAATATGGACCCGTCACTGTAACTATCATTTAGCATTCCTTATTTGTGTATGCATGGCTAATTTTTTTTTATAACTTGTATTACTTTAAGGTGGTGGCAAAGGTGGTTTCACAAGGGAAACAACTATGTTTCAGTAGTTTAAAGTACCAAGTAACCCGAAAATGGCGAATCTAGACCAAAATAACCAAAATGAGGTATTATCTATATGTTCTCTTTACTGGTTTAAAGTCAAACTTGTCGATTCGTTAGTGTTTTCTTTACTTAATATTAGTTATGGATTGGATGTTTGGTTACACTAGGAATACACAAATTTTGGATTTATGCGATTTACTGTTTTTATGACTTCAAGAACACTTTCACGAACCAATTGGGGTTTTGTTTCAAAATTGTCCACAATCACATAATGTTAGATAGTAACATGTAAAAGATAAGGTCTCTAGATTTGCGAATTTAAGGTCTATTTCACAACAAAGTTAGGTTTATGTCTCAAAATTCGTTTGTGAGTGTTTACATGGTCTACGTTAGCTGATTTTTTTAATGATCAGTCCTAAAAGTGCAGCAGTTTACTTGTAAAAAGTAATAAAATGAATTAGCGTTTATCTTGTGTGTTGTTAGGTTGTTCTCTATGATGCTAAATTGAGTATTAGGGCTCAGATAGGAATTGTCTCGGATATCCGGACTAAGTTGATCAATACGCCAAGGTATGCTTTGTTCCGGGAGACATGTTTTGGACCATGGCTAGATGTTCAGCTGACAACCAAATACCCGAGGTTGGTCCATTTGATACTCCAAACTGAATATATACCGGAGCAACCGAAGAATGATGAGATATTGTTTCGTGTTGGAGGTCATGAGCTCCGATTTGGTCGTGAGGAGTTTTGCCTCATTACAGGATTTCGATTTGGTACGATCAAGCCTTCATCAGAGGAGTCGTGTCATATCCCATTTAGGGATAGAGTGTTTTCTCACATACCGAGCAATATATCAATCAAGGGGTCAGATGTTGCAAGCGTTTTTAAAGACTCCCTTGACCAGATCTCAGACCTTGACGCAGTTCGAATTTGTCTTTTGATGTTGCTAGAGATCGGATTCATTGGTCGTGAGCCAAAGTTTGTGATTGACAAGGAGCTCCTACGACTTGTGGAGGATCTGGACTCATGGAACACGTTTCCATGGGGTTCATATATATGGAATTGGACATACCCACAGTTGGCTGGTGCACTACAAACACGTAGAGGTGTGCACTTATCCAACCTGGCTACAAAGGTGGCTAGTTATACACTGTGTGGATTTATTTGGGCCTTTAAGGTAATGCTAGTTTGCTCTTTTCATACATTAAAGTATATTGTTTGATTGTAGTCTTGTTGGGCTGCATTTGTTTAATTAGAATTTTCTTAGATATGGATATTCGAGGTGTTCCCTGCTGCGAGGAAGTATGCTGTACGGGACCCTGGTGTCATCCCGAGGGCCATTGCTTGGCGCAGTACTTGCAGTATAAAGAAGGAGATGTTGCACGAGTTTCTTGTTTTCAAGGATGTTAGTTTTTCTCTTTTATCAGTTTTCAAACTACATTTTTATTGAAATTAATCATTTGATATTGTGCCTCGTCAGGGACTTGAGCCACTGCACGAGCTAAAACCGACTCTTGCAGAGAGTTCCACACCTTGGTGGATGGCTAGTCGGCGCTTTTTTGATGGGATCGTTGATGATTTTCAGCCTCCTCTGAAAAAGTTGCGACTCACATCTCCACCCAGTCTTCATGAGCCACACTCCCACAATGCGGTGGTTCTACACCCCAACCATGCCGAAAGGACCATGCGCTGCTCTGAGACCACCAGTCTTCATGATTTTCAGCCTCCTATGAAAAAGGTGCGACTCACATCTCCACTCAGTCTTCATGAGCCACACTCCCACAATGCGATGGTTCTACAACCCAATTATGCCGATAGGACCATACGCTGCTCTGGGACCACCACTAGTCGACACACTATGGAGGAGCGGATCATGGAAAAAGTGGTTAAGATGATAGATCACCGTGTCTCAAGAATAGAGGAGCTTGTCCAGGTAATTGTGTCCAACTCTTTATTTTTGTTTGTTTGTTGAGTTGTTTTTTTAACAATGTTTCATAAAAATCTTTATTTTACGCAGGAGCTTTCAGAGAATAGACGACCACCTGAAGTCCATACCGAAAGGCCGAAGATGCCTGATATAGTAAATGAGGTCCATACTTCCTTTCTCTTTGTATATATTGTTCATGTATTTTATTCAATTTATCTTACAAAATAAACACTTGTCTGTAACTCTGTATACAGATGGCATCTGAGCCTATCTTGAGGCTGGAGCATGACAAGGTGGTGTCACAGCTACTCCACAGTTTACCGGACTTCCCAGATAGAGTTTATTGCGGTTCTGATGGTGTCGAGGTAATTGTAAGCTACTCTTTGACAGATGAGCACATGAAAATCATTCAAGAATAATAATAAAATATATATATATATATATCTATATATATATATATGTATATGTATATGTATATGTATATGTATATGTATATGTATATGTATATGTATATATCGAAAATAGTAGTAGAATTTTGCGACAATAAGGATAAAAAGTGTTTTGTCGTGGTGTTGTCATAAATTTGTGAAATAGAAGTTATTTAAGAACATGTCGCTAATTTGAGGGTCAGTTTGTTATAACCTTAACAAATCTGAGTCAATTGGTTTATCTCTTGTAATAAATGGATCTAATTCTCAGTGAAGATTTTAAAAGTGGCATCATAAGGGGTCACTTTTCTGGATTGCAGAGAAATAGGACGGGGACAGGAAATACAGATGTTGAGCAGGCATCAACTTCAGTGACCGGAATATCGCATAAGCAACCTTTTGTCATTGGTATGTGTTGTTGGAAAGATCACAGAGATATCATAATCGTATATTTTTGCGAAAGAATCAAGGTTTCCAGATTATTACAAAACTATAAAAGTATATTATTGTTTAGGATAACTCTATACACAATTCCATAAAGCATGAAACATACTTTTGCATTTTTCCTCCCTCAAATACAGGTTACTTTGCATTTGTTATTATATTATGTAAATAAATGCATCATAATCCAACATGCTTTCTCATTTTTTCTCATTTACTCCCACGATGTTACATATGATGGCACGGAAATATAAGTTGTTACAGTAGAATGGTAAAAAGTAAATTATGTTGTATACAATGGAAAAGAGTCTTTCAATGCTACATTTTCAAATACTTTTGTTTGGGTTTTCATTTTTATCATTGTTATTAACAAGTAGGGGTCGCTGGAGGTGCAGCATCTGGGAAAACAGCGGTTTGCAATATGATCATTGAGCAACTTCATGATCTGCGTGTTGTACTTGTGAAACAGGTACCTGTATTTTTTTTTACATGACTCGTATTACAGGAGGTTGTTTTGAGTTTGAGCCATTTACTTATTACTGGGTTGATTTGGGTCGTGTTTTTATCTCAAACGGGTAACACAGATCATATGTTTTTTTAAAGCTAAATGGGGAACAGGTTAAATGGGTGGAACGGGTAGAAACTCGCTTAAAGTCACTTTTAATGCATACAACCTTTTACGTTTTTTTGTTCTAAGATCTAGATTATCAGTGTATGTATATTTTTGTTCTAGCTATAATTAACACATTAATTACCTACCATCTTTTCAGAAAATGGACAAAATAGTGTTTGCCTGGCGAACCTTTCATCCCTAACCTGTTTGACCCATTCCCCAACCCGCTGACCCGCCCATCCTGCCATCTCTAGATCATAGTAAGAGTTCCTAAATTTTTTTATATTAATCTTTTGGTTGATCTATTCAAATAGTTATATATTTACATTTGTGATGGCAGGAATCATTCTATCATAATTTGACTTCAAAGGAATTATCAGAGGTTCACGAGTACAATTTTGATCATCCTGGTGGGTCACAGTGCTCATCCTTGTCCTTCTATATTGCTCAGTAGAATGTAATGCATTTTCTTTTTACTTTTTTACTTTCATTTGATTTTAACTTATATGGCTCGTGCACCTTTCCAGATGCTTTCAACACTGAAAAGGTATTAACAGCTATGGAGATGTTGAAGTATGGGAAAGTAGTTGATATTCCAGAATATGACTTCAAGAGTCATAAGATCGGTGTCCCTCAACGGGTAAGCTCTTTTATCATTCTAGTAAATGGTTTACAGGGTGTGTTTCAATGTGTATTTAAAGATGAGTATACTTCTAACAACTTAATAAAACGGGTTCTATACTTCTAGAACTGTCTTATGACTTTTCTTATCTAGCCACAAGTCTATTGGCAAACTCCTTCTTGCACTACTCATAATTATGTTTTCATGTTATTCCGAATTTAATGTTTGATAGTTATTTGAAGAAGTGCTAAAAGGGTTGATGAATGGGCCAAAATCGGAATTTTTATTGTAATAATTATCTACTTTTTGGCAAAGAATTAGAAGGTTTTATGCTTAGAAAATACACTTTAGGTGACTCCCGACACCGTATTGGCCTGATAGAGATATAAAACGGCCTGGACCCAACTGTTTGGTTCAGGATTCATTTATAAGCCATAATGAGAAGTTTGTTTGACCGTGGAATTGATGTTCAAACATAATGATTTAAACTCTTAACATTCCTCTATTTCAATATATAAAATGCTATATACCAATAATACAACAATCATTTTCTGGTCTCTCTTTCTTAGAATATGGTCTAAATAAAACTGGAATACCTTTTGGCAGGTGAATCCTTCAGATGTGATAATTTTGGAGGGCATACTTATTTTACATGATCCCCGTGTACGCGATATGATGGATATGAAGATCTTTGTTGATACAGGTTCTTTTTACTTATTAAATCTTGTCTCATGCAATGCATACTGGATTACTCTTTTCTATACATCTGCCATTTTTTGGGGTTAAGTTTACTTGTTATCCATGTCCTAAATATTCGATCATTTTGGTACATTTTAATTGATCTTCAATATATAAGATGCTGATTTTTTAATGAAGATGCTGAAGTACGCCTAGAAAGAAGAATAAGGCGCGATACAGGTGAAAGGGGAAGAGATATCAGTTTGGTGTTAGGCCAGGTTAATAGCTTCCTTTTTCTTGTAATCTTTGTAACATAATCAAGGTTGCATGATATTTTTTTGGCTGAAGTTTACTAGTAGTTCAAGCTTATTAATTTATTAGAGTTTGCTCTTAGTAACACAAACATGATATTTTTTTGGCTGTTACCAGTATTTAATATAGTTGATAGAATTATCAAAATATGTGAAATACTAGGTTTGTATCTCAACTATTCTCTTGACTTAAAAAATGGGCTTCTTTAGTTATTGGAACAGGGTACTTTTATGAATATGAGTGACCAACTTAAGCTTCTAATTCTTAATGGCGGCAAGATAGACTTGTCGGGTCACTTGTCAAAACGGGCCAGGAAGATAACATGCACTATGCACTAAGAATAGTCCTGAGGCAACTTTTAGCCCATTGGGCCCATTTGAATCATTCCCCTTTTAGCTAATTTTTTGATACAACCTTTATGAGATGTAGCACGGTCCAGATTGACATGTTCTTAACTAATTCTGAACCTATGATTTTATGTACAGTACTCGAAGTTCGTAAAGCCTGCCTTTGATGTTTTCATCCTTCCAACAAAGAATTATGCTGACATCATCATTCCACATGAAGGAGACAACCATCTAACTATCGATTTAATTGGCCAACACATTCGGACAAAACTTGGTCAACATGATCTGTGTAAAATATATCCCAACTTAAGTGTAATTCAGTCCACCTTTCAGGTAATACAGTGACGTTACATCATTTATAAATTCTTGACTAATATGATTATCAGTTTTATTAGTATCTTGTTACTTGTTAGTCTTATACTCATATTGCTTGTTCTTAATCTTTTATGTAGATACGTAGTATGCATACACGTATACGTGATTTTCAAACAACACAACATGATTTTACTTTTCATGCTGATCGGTTGATTCGAATGGTGAGTTGTTTTTGATAGCTCTTAGTTTTGTTCTGTGTTTTTATGTTTGCATAAGTCAATAGCTGTAATTGTAACCTTAAATGATCATTCCACCATCAACAGGTTGTCGAGCATGGTCTGGGACATCTACCTTTTACTGAAAAACAGGTGACAACTCCAACTGGTGAGCTTCTGCACTTGATAACAATCCACTAATGTGAAAATGCACCGATTTGATTTATATGTTGTTTAAAAATCATTGCTAACAAGGGAATAACTTGAAGGTTTATAAGTTTAGAAAATATATTCATGTACAATATCCTTATTATATTATTTATTTATTTATTTTTATTAATATTTATTTTTAAGATATGATAGAAAAACTGGATCAGTAGTTTATGGCGGTTTTAATGTTTAGATTTAATAGAGAGTTATTAGTTATTCATGAAACTCAGATATATATGTGACAATAAATGTGTTGGAAGAGTCAACTCAATCCAGCCCATATATTGACTCGAGCTAAAAAGCTGTTGATTCTAAGTTTTTAACCCATAATTCTTTTGAGTTGTAAACCTAGCCCGCCCTATGCATTTGCAACCTATAATCAGTCTGGTCTTAGCTTCTGCTGACCGCCTGTGTTATGTACCTTCTTTTTGTACATGTCTCATTAGGGTGACATGAGATATTAACATTTGTATATTATTTATTTGTGTTAATGATGTGTTAAAATCTCGTCTTAAATTTATAATAGCCGACTTAACCTATAGGCTAACACTAACAGGTAGTGTACCCGGTGAGTTCTAGCTAGGATGGTAAGCATGGGTCGTTTGCGAGAAGTAGTTGAACTTAAAGCTAAACCTAGTGGACTTTCTATAGCTTTTAAGGGGGGTTTTCAATGTGAGATTGGCATGATGTTTGATTAACTAAACTAATAATTTACTAGAAAGCAAATAAAGTAATAAATGCAAGTAAACTACGAGTGTGATCAAGTTTGGAAGAATGTGCTAGCCAAGCTAATCCTACAATATCTTAATGATCCGTCTTACTAGTGCAATGATTTAATTAACTTACGTTGGTGAAAAGAAATATAGACTAAGCCAGATGGTGACCGATACCTAGTCCTATCAATATCAATCCTAAACCCTCGAGTAACTTATGGGGCTAACAATCTAAATCACATATTAAGTGGTATCAACTATTGTATATGATTTATCTGCAGTAACCTACGGTTATAGCGTTACCTACTCTCTTGCAATGGTCATCTATGAGAGAGCACTATGTTAACTTACTTGTTTTAGTTATCTTCCGTCTAACCTAGGGCTTGATCCACCTCTAGTCCTAATGGCGAAGCCGATAACAGTCATCGTCGTTACAAACCCTTAACCACTATGATAAGGATCATAAACGCAAGTTGTCAATCTAAGAATTCATGATCTAGCAATAGACATCGTATAATAAACAAGCAAACGAACATTTATTTGAAGGATAAACATATAAACTATCCAACGTAAATTCATTAAATCGAAGTAAACGGAATCAAATCAACAAAGTATTCATAACTTGGCTAACACCTAATGGTGTTGGCCTATATTCTTACTAGCGAACATGAAAGAAATAACAAACGATTGATAAACAATAAACATGACAAAATTGATATGCAAACCAAATGATTGTACTTCGTGCGATGATGTGAGGCCTTCTTCTCTTGATCTCTGACTTTCCTTCTCTTCTTTTTGGTGTTAAAAACAGCCTAGGGTTGACCGGTGTTGAGAAAGTGTAGCCCTAACTCGTAATAAGGGCTCGTATTTATAGTTTTTGAAACTGGGGTCGATACGGCGTATTCATGGTCAATACGCCGTATCCAAGATCTCACAAGTGGGCTCCAAGAATAGAATATTCACTAGCCTTCAATACGGCGTATTCCCAAAGTTGGATAAGCTGTATGCCTTCAGTTCGCGACATTCTTGTATACGGGATAAGGGCTCCTATACGGCGTATTCCTGGTACTAAATATGCCGTATTCTTCATGCTGTTGACTTGGCTTCGTTTGTCAAGGGTTCCTATACGGCGTATCACCTGGATACGCCGCATTCTTCTGAGTACAAATTCTTCCTTGAAATCTTCTAAGTAAAATATACGGCGTATCTCGAGATGTGGATACGCTGTATTCATTTGCTGGACTTGTGCATTTCTTCAATTTAAGCTCCAAGTTTCGCCGTTTTCCGTGTCTTTTCCATTATTGCTCCATAATTACTAAGAATAACAAATATAAACAATTAAGCAACGTTCTCATATAAAAGTATAGTAAATGAGCAATATACATGGGATAAATGATGCATAAATATAATACTTATTTTATCACATCAGTTAACAATATTGTTTTAGCCTCCTTGTATAACAGTTTTGTCTTTATAACAGTCTTGGTTTGTGTTAATGCAGGGTCCATATACACAGGCGTAGATTTTGATAAAAGATCGTGTGGTGTTTCTCAGTTTCTGTTATCGGGAGGTATTTGAATACTATATGTTTTATGAACTTCCCATTAGTATATGAAGTCACTCAGCTATGCATACTCACATGACTATATTTTAGTGTTCATTTAGTCTTTGAAAGCTATTTTGCCAGTTAATGAACAAATATCTATCATCTTGCAGTGGTGAGAGTATGGAAAATGCGTTGCGTGCATGTTGCAAGGATATTAAGATTGGGAGGATTCTTGTTCGTAAAGAGGCTGAGAATGGTCACCAGGTTTGTGCCTTCACTATCTACCAAATCCATGATTCGCTGGTTTACTTTGGGCTAACTGTAGTGAAAACCGAAAGGTAACCAACTTTGGTCAAATTTCTATTCGTGGCGACCGTTTTTTTGTCAACAAAAGGCTCAAAACTTTGAAAATATTACATCAGAGGTAATTTATATGGTCACAAGGTCATAAATATTACAAGTTAACTTGTCATTTATTACGTTTGACCGTGTTGAGCATTCAAACTGCTAAATTAGTTGGATGTTGAGAAGGTTGAGACTGTCGTACATAGAGAATTTATAGGCTTTTAGTGGTTTTTCTTTTTTTGGGTAACACAAAGGTGATTACCCGAAACAGAAATTGAGCCCAATTTGATATGTACTAGTTTATTATGCAATTTGCACATTTTATTTTAACCCAGATCTAAATATCTGAATGCTTGAAGCCTTGAACTGTTGTACAGGTAATATATGAAAAATTGCCACAAGACATCTCGGACAGACACGTCTTATTGTTGGATCCTATACTAGGAACAGGCATGGCTATTGACTCCCTTTTTCTTTTTAGCTTATTTTCTGTGGCATGCTAAAGGAAAAAATAAGTTAGTTTTTCTTCGGTGTAATTTTTACATCCGATATTTGTGCTGATGTTTGCAAAGCTGCAACATTTTTTCAGGCCATTCGGCGGTCGAAGCTATCAACTTACTCTTAAAGAGGGGGGTTCCAGAGGGCAACATAATATTCTTAAACCTAATATCGGTGAGTTACAAGTTTTTTTTTTTTTTTTTTTTTAAATAAATAAATAATAAATGGTGAGGCTGGATGGGTTAGAACGAGTCATGTTTTAGGGCCGAACGGGGTGTGTTCGAAAGACGCTTTCTGTCCATATTTCAATAATTTTAATAAAGTAAGTCTTTATGTATATCAAAACTATTCTTACACTAATAATCCAAATTATTGAATAAAAAGATTTAGGAAGTTATACTATGATTACCATCGCTATGTTGATGTTGATTACCAAAACTATATTATCACGCGTTTGACCCATCTAAGATGTAGCATAACCCAAATTGACCCATTTATAATTTCATTGACAGGCACCTCAGGGAGTGCATGTGGTTTGCAAAAGGTTTCCAAGAATAAAGATAGTGACATCAGAGATCGAAACGGGCTTGAATCAAGAGTCTCGTGTGATTCCAGGGATGGGCGAGTTTGGAGACAGATATTTTGGTACAGAATTTTAAGTTGTATTCAGATGTTCAAGTAGTCCACATGTCCATGGAGGGAGTCAATTCAATCGGTTTGTGTGATAGTATATTTGAACTTCCAACAATGAACAAAATCTTGACTTCATTAGATTTGTGAAATCTATAATGCTGATACCATCTTTATTATAGACTTGGTTGCGAGTCATGTCGCATGGTGAGTTTTGAGCTTGACTTATTGAGTTGCAACATGAAATCGATAGCCAATTGCTTGCTCTGAATATCTGCCTACGTGCATCTTTGATACTTATATTCCACGATATCATCGTTTCAAATGTTTAACAAAAAGGGTATTGTTCTTTATCACTGTAATTAAAGGTGAAGAAAGACCCAACCTAGGAAGAATCCCTCCATTTCAAATCTGACTTTTACTTTGTTACCAGGAAAATAATTGATAAACCTAAAATTTGTGTCTAATTGTGTGGCTAACAACATATGTGGAGTTACTTTATTGGATTGTGAAGTAGTGGGCCTTGTTGTTACAACAAATTAGGGGTGTTCACGGTTCGGGTAATTAACCGAGCAAACCGAAAACCGAACCGAACATATAACCGAACCGAACTTGTTAAAACCGAACCGAACCGAATTTAAAATTCGGTTTTCGGTTTGGATATGGGTTTGGCTCTCTGAACCGAAAACCGAATTTATATAAATATATACTACCTCCGTCCCATAATTATTGTCCAGTATTGACTTTCAAAGTCTTTACTTTACAAGTTTGACCTTAGATATTTTTATTTGTCGTATATGATACTTAATGAAAATTATATCAATGAAAATACATTTAAAATATAATCTATTCATATATTTTTCATCATGTAATATATAATCCAAATAAAAATATATAAGGTCAAAGTTGAGAACTAAAGACTTAAAAAGTCAATTGTGGACAATAATTATGGAACGGAGGGAGTATATATTTTTTTATATATTTATATTATTTTAAATGTAAAAATGTCCATTAAATTTTATACTAATATAAAAAACACTTTTTTATGCTTGAAATATTTTTTTTTGCCAAAAATATGTATAATTAAATTAAAAATATATATATAAATAGTGTAATTCAATTACAAAATTCGGTTTTCGGTTTTGATCCATAACCGAACCGAACTTCGGTTCGGTTCTCGGTTCGGTTCGGTTTTCGGTTATGACCCAAAAATTTTTTTTAACCGAACAACCCGAACCGAATAAACCGATTAACCGATAACCGAACCGATGAACACCCCTACAACAAATGAATTATTGACATTCAATTTTAGGCTTAAAATTAGTCTCTCAATTACTACTTTTGTTAATAATACTAAATAACAATAGTGTCGTATGAATGCTATTGGTATTTAAGCCGGTTTGCAAATCTTTTTCGGACATGGGCTAAAAGGATAGTAACAACTTGCAAAACACAAATATACAAAATTAAATGATAAAAAAGTGTGTTCACAAAGCAACCAATTCATAATAACAAGGGTCAGGATTATCTCCAGTTACTTAAGTCAAGTTAGGGCATTATGAGTCATTGGATTTGATCCAATAGCTCAAAATGACTCAAATAAAAAGAAATTCTTAATACCCTAACTTGACTCAAGTTGTGTTTACAGCTTGAGAGAATCCTTGTCCAATAATAATAACTAGAAGTACCTACTTTTCTTTATTTCCTTTCTTCGCAAACTAAACCCAAGTGTTGTTTTATTGGCTTTAGTGCCCAAATTTGACTTAAATGTTGCTCATCGGCTTATAGTTAGCTATGTTATAGTTAATAAGTGATGGCCATTGCGGAAAACAAACACATTTAGTTGTCATTGTCTTATTGGTTGGTAGGTAGGTAGCGCTCAAATTTGACCTAAATTTTGCTCATCGACTTATAGTTAGCTATGTTATAGTTAATGTGGAAAACTAGAAGGGGGGTTGAATAATTTTACGTCTTTTTGGTTTATTATGAAAAACTTTGTTTGTGTGTTTTCTATACTTTCAAAAATTTAGATTCGATATTATGTGAACTCAAGTCTTGCACAATATAAGCAACAATATATATATGTATGATATAGCAATAATGATGTAAGTAAAGAAATAAATGAGAGATGGAAAGATCGAACCGCTAGACAAGAGATTTATAGTGGTTCGGCTACAAGGACACCTTCGTTGCCCTACTCCACTCCCCGAGCACCTAACTCGAGAGTTTTCTTCATTATGTCAACAAGCTCCCTTATGGCGGAGAAAACCTTACACACCAATATACACACCTTAACTTCGTCACAACTTAGTCACACCTTATACACAACTTCTTCACACCTATCTATCTTCACACCTATCTACTTCACAACTATCTTTTTCACAACTATCTACTTCTCAACTATCTACTTCACAACAATCTTCTTCACAACTATCTACTTCCCAACTATCTACTTCACAACAATCTACTAAACAATCACACTATCTACACACCAAGCTAATCTATCTTCTACCAAATATTCACAACAAATAACACGAAGGAATAGATATAATGGATGATGCTCTACCAACTTGGATGTGGAGGTCACAACAAGTTGTAATACTTCTTGTCTTGGAGGATAGAAGTATTCTTCTCTTGCACTTGAGAGGATGATGTTTGGATCACTTTGAAACAAAGATTTATGTATGTATGATCAAAGGATTTAGAGAATAGAGATGGAGATCTAGAACAGAAAGTTTAGGAGTGCAAAAGGTGAGAAAAATCTGTGGAATGAACCAGTATTTAAAGGGAGAAAAAATACTGTTCTGGAGCGTGTCGGTCCCCTTAATTAGGGGCCGGTCCCCTTAATCATTAAGGGGGCCGCCCCCTCCAGAACGTTGGGTTTGTTTGTCTTTTTGTGGGGAAGGTTTTTTTGGATTATATTTGCCATTTTTGGTTGGAAATTTGAATTCATATATTTATAATGAATTAAACATATTCCTTTAATTCCAAAAATGTTTTATAAAAGATATAAAATGTTTATGACATTTTATAAAAGTTCTAGTGATTAGAGAAAAAATTTCCTTTGATCATAGAATGCAATAATCATTTGTTTATTCATATCTTAAGTGATTTGGATGCAAAATGAAATATTTATCTCTAAATACTTGTTTACGACATAATTTTTAGTTTAATGAATTTAAGTTTTGTGATTATCAAAACATAGAGATGTGGATAAATGTTAATAATGTTTTTAGGCATTATTTATGTCAATAATCTCCCCATTATTGATGATTACAAAACTTTAAACTCTTTCAATCTAAAAATTAACTTTTAGACAAGTATTTAGAGTTTTATATTCACTTCTCTCCCTTTTTGTAAAATCAAAAAGGTTATGCCGATTAAGCTTCATGAAAGAAGTTAAACGGGTAGAAATCTCCCCTTTGATGTGTGCTCCCCCTCATTTGAGAGCACCAAGGAAACGAGCTATGGAATGCTTGGCTACAAAAAATATGTGAGGAGAACAAGACATATATATGCAAAGCAACAATAATGCAAATAAAAATAGGTTCATAAAAGCATATATGAGATGATCATACAAATGATCACCATTACAACATTCAATATGCTTGAAGCATATTGATTACAATAAAACAAAAGAAACAATATAGTCCTAAATTGGCAAAGAGAGCACTTGGACTTGCTTGCAACCCATGGTTGAGTGTTTTATTTGCTTGAAGGGAACATAAGCATAAAGCTTAGTTGTTTGAAGGAGAAGGATATGAAGTAGGATATGGAGCGGAATAGGTGGACCTCACGATGTTATATCGTGTCAAGGGTGGTATTGGATGAGGACGAGTGAGGAGATACTCGATCCAAGAGATATCTTCACTCAAGTAGAGGATTTGTTTTTGGAGGAAGATGCAACAAGGGCAAAAATGAGTATGGTTTGTAACTTGGTCCAAGTTGAGAGAGCGGGGTAAGCAATTTGCATAGGGTGATGATGGGGGTTGCCCTTTGTTGCGTTGTGCACGATGCATAGCAAGGAGATCACTTAGATCATGGATTTGGTTTATCTCTTCACGAAATTTATGCTTTTCCGTGGCAATTTGAAGAGAATCATCATGATGATATGGATGAATTGGGGTTGTGTAGTTGGATTTGTAGTTTGATGGCTGATCAAACTTGTAGGGACCATTATAAGTGTTTGGAGGTTGAGATGTGTAGTTTGGCATGAAGGTGGATGTTTGGCCAAAGTTGTATGGTTTGTAAAGAGGATCAAAGGAATGTCCTTGAGGGTTTGGTGTAAAGTTTGGGAAGTAAGTAGTTGGAGGAGTAGATTGATTTCCAACTTCATTGGTTATGATGGATTTGTTTTGAGGGCTTTTCTTCGCCAAACGCGTTTTTCCGTCATCCTTGCTAGCCTTGAGGCTTTTGGTTTTGGTTTGTTTGGAGAGGTCATAATGAGATGAATGAATAATTTGAAGAAAGAGGTATTTATAGTGTAGGATTTGTGTGTTTATGGATGGATAATGTTTGTTTGGGAGATTAGGACGAAATATGTTTGTGCGTTTTGGGAAGCATAGGGTAAAATGGGCTAAAAAGCAGAAAAGATTCTGTAAACCCGACCATCAGATGGCCGGTCCCCTTTATTAGGGAGCGGTCCCCTTAATTATTAAGGGGGCCGACTTACATAATTAAGGGGGCCGCCCATCTGGTGGTTTCCAGATTGCCAGAATTGGGTTTTTGGCAGAAAATTTTCAGAAAGGTTGTGTTTTTAGGTTTGGATTCAAGCAAGTTCAACTCTTTAAAGCAATATAGCATCTAATCTAATCA
Organism: Artemisia argyi; assembly: GCA_030686995.1. Lineage (NCBI taxonomy): Eukaryota > Viridiplantae > Streptophyta > Magnoliopsida > Asterales > Asteraceae > Artemisia > Artemisia argyi. The sequence continues at coordinate 20,260,515 of CM060702.1, read as the reverse complement.
TATTGTAGCATGCATGCAACAACACTAAAGTAATAGAGCAAATAGGCAATCAATAATAATCTAGAGGAGACAAGCAAAGGCAAGATCACACAATTCTACCTAGAGCAACTATCTTAAATCAAAGGCAAAGGCAACTAGTGAGTGAGAAACTAGTGATGAAACAAAATGACAACATTGTTTGAGACTTTGTCCTAGTGTGTGCCTATATGCAACAAATGTGGAGTTGTGATTGTTTCGACTCCTAAATGTGAATAAGAAAACTTCCTAAGAAACAATCCAAAATCTCCTTGATTCGATTTTTGCTCAATTTATGAATATCAATGGTATATATTAGATTATATATTTTGATAAGTCATGTGAGATTCTATGCATGATTCAAGAAAATGTTTTTAGCATTATTCAACAATGCAAGAAAAATGGTTTTCATGTGTTTTCTAGATGTGAGAATAGTTTTAAAGAAAATTTGATTGGGTTTTATAAGTATGTATATGCAATTAAAATGAGGTTTCCCAATCTTTAATTTTGTGCGAAATAGATTCCTAGACTCAGATATTGAAGAGGTGGAAGAAAAATAAATTTTATGCAAGTAATAAGTAGTGTAAATGCAATAAAATTTAGTCAACTTGTTCCATCATTCCTAATCCTAAACGCAAGTGGTTGAATAATTCACGCTTAAGGGGTTTTGTGAATATATCCGCAATATTATCTTCCGATGCAACCTTTTCTATAGTTATGTTTCCTTTTTGTACATTATCCCTAAGGAAGTGGTGGCGTATTTCTATATGTTTAGTCCTAGAGTGTTGAACCAGATTTTTACTTAAATCTATCGCACCTTTGTTATCGCACATAATAGGAACATTTTCTAACCTAATTCCATAGTCTATGAGAGTTTGTTTCATCCATAGTGCTTGTTGACATGCCTTTCCAGCGCTTACAAATTCGGCTTCGGTGGTAGAAATAGCAAGAGCGGTTTGCTTCTTCGAAAACCAAGATGTTAGACTACATCCCATAAACGTGCAAATACCGCTAGTGCTCTTTCTATCTACGTAGTCTCCCGCATGATCTGAATCCACATAGACAATGGTTTCTATGCCTGATCCCTTAGGATACCATAATCCTAAGTGTGTAGTGCCTTTAATGTATCGGAAGATACGCTTAACCGCTTCTAGGTGAGAGATTTTGGGATCCTCTTGAAAGCGGGCACAAAGGCAAACACTAAACATGATATCGGGTCTACTTGCCGTTAAGTACAGTAAACTAGGCAAACACTAAACATGATATCGGGTCTACTTGCCGTTAAGTACAGTAAACTACCTATCATTCCTCTATACTTAGTATTATCCACGGACTCACCTTCATCATCTTTTGTGAGCTTTACTTCCGTAGACATAGGGGTTTTCATGGGTTTAGAGTCTTCTAGGCCAAATTTCTTAAGCATTTCCTTAATGTACTTAGATTGGTTAAAGAATATTCCATATTCTAATTGTTTTATTTGTAATCCTAGGAAAAAGTTTAGTTCACCCATCATACTCATTTCGAACTCATCAAGCATGATTTTGGCAAATTCATCACACATTTCTTGACAAGTCGATCCAATTATAATGTCGTCGACATATATTTGAACAATGATGAGATTTAGGTCTTTCTTTTTAGTGAAAAGAGTGTTATCTACCATTCACATGGAATAATCATGTTTAATAAGATAAGCTTTTAATCGATCATACCAAGCCTTAGGAGCTTGTTTGAGTCCATATAAAGCTTTCTTTAGCTTATAAACATAATCAGGTTTTGCGAAGTCAATGAATCCTGGAGGTTGTGCCACATAAACCTCCTCATTGATAAAACCGTTGAGGAATGCACTTTTCACGTCCATTTGGAATAACTTAAAGTCTAGAGCGCATGCATAGGCAAGTAATATTCTAATAGATTCTAATCTCGCTACAGGGGCGTAAGTTTCATCATAATCAATTCCTTCTTGTTGATTATAACCTTGGGAAACTAACCTAGCTTTGTTCCTAGTTACTATTCCATTTTCATCTAACTTATTCCTATATACCCACTTAGTTCCTATGATGGTCATGTTTATTGGATTTGAGACGAATTCTCAAACATCATTAGCCTTAAATTGATTTAATTCTTCTAGCATAGCCATAACCCAACTTTCATCTTTTAATGCTTCATTAATATTCTTAGGTTCTATTGCTGAGAGGAAACAAAAGAAGTTATTTTTATCTTGAGCTTGTAACATAAGGGTTATTTGATTAAGGTTTCCTATTATGTTATCTAATGGATGTGATTTAGATTCCTTAATATTCACTACTTCGTTGTCTTCTAAGTCTATGATTTCATTATCATTTCCTAGGGGTTTTGTTTTACTAACCTCAATAACTTCATCTTTGACTAAGTCATCATCTTCTAAAGGTAATGTTTTAGGAGGTGGCGGTGTTTCATCAAATGTTACATTTAAAGATTGTTTTACTTTTATAGTGTGTTTGTTAAGTATTATATATGATTTACTATTTTGCGAGTAACCTAAAAATATTCCTTCGTATGATTTTGGGTCGAACTTAGTAAGGCAATCCCTAGTGTTTAGAATATAACATTTACTTTCGAATACTCTAAAGTAGCTTAAGTTAGGTTTTCTATCTCTTAGCAACTCATAAGGAGTTTTTCCTAAAATTCTCCTAATTGATACTCTATTAATTATATATGTTGATGTATCTACAGCGTGACACCAAATTTTTTGTGGGATGGATTGTTCATTTAACATTGTTCTACTCATTTCTTGTAGTGACCTATTCTTTCTTTCTACTACACCATTTGATTTAGGAGTACGAGGAGCGAAGAAATTGTGAGATATTCCATTTAAATCACAATATTTTTCGAATTGTACTTCGTTATCAAATTCCCTACCATGGTCCGTCCTAATAGATACTATTTTGCATCCTAATTTATTTTGAATCATTTTACTAAATATTTCAAATTTTTTAAAGGCTTGAGTTTTGTCACTTAAAAACCTAGTCCACGTGTATCGTGAATAGTCGTCTACTATTACTAAGGTATAGCGGTTTCCTCCATAGCTCCGCACAGCGGATGGACCAAATAGATCCATATGTAACAATTCTAGGCACCTAGTAGTGGATACTATATTCTTAGCTTTGTGACTTGCATGAGCTTATTTTCCAATTTTACAAGCATCACAAAAGTGTTTGTCATATCTTAGGTTAGGCAAGTTTCTAACTAATTCTTTAGAGACTAAAGATTGTATTTGTTGCATGTTTGCATGTCCTAATCTCCTATGCCACAAAGTGGAGTTTTCGTCTAGGGTTGTTAGGCATATCCTATCTTCCGGTTTGTTTCATAGTTTCATAACATATATGCCTCCTTTCCTAATTCCTCTACCTATAACCTTTCCATTCTTAACTATTTCGCTATCCCTATCGGTAAAGGTAACTCTACACTTGTTATCGCATATTTGGCCTATACTAAGTAAGTTATAAGTTAAATTATCTACATGCTCAACATTTTCAATAGTAAGTGAGTCTTGGGAGATCGTACCTTTGCCAATGATTTTTCCACACAAGTCACTACCGAAAATAACGTTACCTCCATTGTATGCCTTATATGTAGAAAATAGCTTGCGGTTCCCCATCATGTGCCTCGAACATCCGCTATCTTTGATCCATTCATCGGGCTCCAAGTCTATTCCTAAGCATATTTCATCGGTCGCTTTGGCTACAAAACATTTTTCGTCTCTTGGTTTTTCTACTTCTTCTTTATCACTATCACTCCATGTTCCACTAACGAAGGCGCCTTGATTTTCGTAACCCGGTGGCTTTAGACATTCGCCAATGAGATGATTTGGACTTCCACATCTAAAGCACTTTCTTTTCCCGTAGTTATCACTTCTATTTCTTTGAAACGACTTTCTTTCATCTCGTGGTAATCTAGTGAATCTTCCTCGTCTTTTGAAGAATTTCTTGAATTCTCTTACAACCATTGCATATTCTTCGTCTTCACTCTCGTCACTTGAATCATCATCTTCACTAAGTTCCTTTTTGGCTTTTAGAGCAATTGATTTAGTTTGTTCCTTCTTGACTTTGACCGTTTTCGAATCTCTTCTTATAATTTCTTCATGGACCTTTAAACTGCCAATAAGTTCGTCAAGTGATAACGTCATCAAATTCTTCGATTCTTCAATTGCCGTGACTTTAGCTCGCCATTTTGGATGCAATGCCCTAAGAAATTTCCTAACATAATTCTTACTAGAAAATGTCTCATCAAGTGCTTTTAAACTTGTGATAATAGTGTTAAATTTTGCAAATGCTTTATCTATTGATCCCTCTTTCGGAATCGTAAATTGCTCATATTGTTGTACAAGAAAATCTATTTTATTATCTTTGACTTGACTATTACCTTGGTGAGTAATAAGTAGTGATTCCCAAATTTCTTTGGCGGTTTTATACATAAAAGTTTTTTCTTATTCTTTGTGTGGTAACGCATTATAAATTACCATTTTAGCTTCGTTATTTTTTGCTAGTTTCTTTTTCAAATAATCATTTCGTTTTTCAAAAGGTACAATTTCATCCATTTTAGTTTCCGGATTTTGTTGAGTAGGAGGAAAATCACCAAAGGTAATAACATGCCAAAGATCAAGATCTTTAGATTTCACATAAGTTTCGAATCTATTTTTCCAATATAAAAATCCATCACTTTCAAATAGTGGTGGTCTTTGCATAGATTGTCCTTCTAAATATTTTTCAGATTCCATAGATCGTTACAAGTTTTAAAATACAATATATTTTAAAAATTTTGCTAGACGTGGCTCTGATACCAATTGTGGAAAATTAGAAGGGGGTTGAATAGTTTTACGTCTTTTTGGTTTATTATGAAAAACTTTGTTTGTGTGTTTTCTTTACTTTCAAAAATTTAGATTCGATATTATGTGAACTCAAGTCTTGCACAATATAAACAACAATATATATATATATATATATATATATATATATATATATATATATATATATATATAGTAATAATGATGTAAGTAAAGAAATAAATGAGAGATGGAAAGATCGAACCGCTAGACAGGAGATTTATAGTGGTTCGGCTACAAGGACACCTTCCTTGCGCTACTCCACTCTCCGAGCACCTAACTCGAGAGTTTTCTTCACTATGTCAACAAGCTCCCTTATGGCGGAGAAAACCTTTCACACCAATATACACACCTTAACTTCATCACAACTTAGTCACACCTTATACACAACTTCTTCACACCTATCTATCTTCACACCTATCTACTTCACAACTATCTTTTTCACAACTATCTACTTCTCAACTATCTACTTCACAACAATCTTCTTCACAACTATCTACTTCCCAACTATCTACTTTACAACAATCTACTAAACAATCACACTATCTACTCACCAAACTAATCTATCTTCTACCAAATATTCACAACAAATAACACAAAGGAATAGATATAATGGATGATGCTCTACCAACTTGGATGTGGAGGTCACAACAAGTTCTAATACTTCTTGTCTTGGAGGATAGAAGTATTCTTCTCTTGCACTTGAGAGGATGATATTTGGATCACTTTAAAAAAAAGATTTATGTATGTATGATCAAAGGATTTAGAGAATAGAGATGGAGATCTAGAACAGAAAGTTTAGGAGTGCAAAAGGTGAGAAAAATCTGTGGAATGAACCAGTATTTAAAGGGAGAAAAAATACTGTTCTGGAGCGTGTCGGTCCCCTTAATTAGGGGCCGGTCCCCTTAATCATTAAGGGGGCCGCCCCCTCCAGAACATTGGGTTTGTTTGTCTTATTGTGGGAAAGGTTTTTCTGGATTAGATTTGCCATTTTTGGTTGGAAATTTGAATTCATATATTTATAATGAATTAAACATATTTCTTTAATTCCAAAAATGTTTTATAAAAGATATAAAATGTTTATGACATTTTATAAAAGTTCTAGTGATTAGAGAAAAAATTTCCTTTGATCATAGAATGCAATAATCCTTTGTTTATTCATACCTTAAGTGATTTGGATGCAAAATGAAATATTTATCTCTAAATACTTGTTTACGACATAATTTTTAGTTTAATGAATTTAAGTTTTGTGATTATCAAAACATAGAGATGTCGATAAATGTTAATAATGTTTTTAGGCATTATTTATGTCAAACGTTAATAAGTGATGGTGATTAAGGAAAACAAACACATTTAGTTGTCATTGTTTTACTGGTTTCTAGGCAGGTAGTGCCCGAATTTGACCTAAATGTTGCTCATCGACTTATAGTTAGCTACGTTATAGTTAATAAGTGATGGCGAATGCGGAAAATAAACACATTTAGTTTCGTACCAATTTAATTAGTTATGATTAATTATACATACCAAAACCAAAGGTTTAGTTGTCATCGTTTTATTGTTAAATTAAATTTAAGGTGGGTTGGTAGGTAGGTAACGCCCAAATTTGACCCAAATGTTGCTCACCGACTTATAGTTAGCTATGGTTTATTAGGTAGTATACTAGTGATTGTGTGGTCATAATTGAGCATGATTGATTCTATGTTTTGAGCTGTTTTTAGTTAGGAAATGAGCATCAAATTATTGATATAACCTGATATTAACATTAACAAAAGTTATGAACTATAGATAACAAAATGAAATTGGCTTTTTTGAGTGTTGTATAGACTCGCCTCATTACGAGTTTCTTAGTAATACCATATATCTTCAGGAACGGCTATATGAATAAATCTTGGATGCACATTGTTCATAGGTTAACCGACCCACGATATGAAATTGTGAAAGAGTTTCTTAAATTTGCCTATTGTTACAAAAAAGAAGTCAAAAAATTCCTTACCCTTGCAAAATTCCTTACCATTTATAAACATTTGATGCAAAATGGAATCTGTGCTGGTTATGATGAGTGGACACTTCATAGGGAGTCTTGTAATGTTTCAGATGATAGTGATGATCATGTATCATTTAATGATGATGATGTGGGTAGTGATAATCAGTGTTGTAAAAATCGGCCATGGCGGTTGGCGGTGGTCCACCGCCACGATATTTCCCATATCGGTCTAACTTATTGGTTTCGGACAATGGTTGTCAAAAATCGGTCAAAATCGGATCGTCGCGGTCAAAATCGGCCATGGCGGCGGGTCGGTCAACACCGGTCAACTTCAGATCTAGGGTTTTTTTTTTTTTCAAATTCACGCTGGTCAACGTGGGTAAACTTCAGATCTAGGGGTTTTTTTTATTCATATTCATGCCGGTCAACTTCAATTTTCTTGATTTTGTTTTAATTTGGGGAACAAATCATGAAGCTTTTCTAGGTTATGTTAGAGAAATAGCAAATTTATAATTATATAACAAAAGATATATAATTAAAAAATAATAAAAACATTAATATTGCTAATATTTATTTATTTTTAAATAAATTCCTTTATAATTTATAGTCACCGCCATGGCGCCGCCATATCGCCGCCAAGACCGATATGGCGCTTGAAGGGGTCGACCGCCACGGTACCGCCGAGCGATATTTACAACCTTGGTGATAATGATGATGACAACTATGCTGAGATGTTAGATAACATATGTCAAAGTATGTGGGGTGATAAATGGAAGACTAATGGTGAATCTTCATCTTCTATAGACATTTCCAGTTAAACCACCTGTTAATAATTATTTTTTTCACCTCGTGGCATGTATATTAATCAACTAGTGGCAGCTATAAATCATGCTTAACTTACATTTTCTAAAGAGCACATTATTATATTCTAACTTTTGATAATGGGAACGTACATGGATATTTTCTCAAATCCAGTTATTTCATATGTCATCGCACCTCTATTTCTTCTTCTTATTTTACTGTATATCAACAATCGACATCAAAAATATGGAAAGACGACGAAGAGATTTCCTCCTTATGGCGGGACAAAACTTCATCAGCTTATTAACTATACCACGTTCCATCATTACATGACTGACCTCGCGTCAAAATACAAAACTTTCAGAATTTATAACCCTTTCCATACTGAGGTTTATACAGTTGATCCGGTGAATTTGGAGTATATTCTCAAGACCAACTTCGAAAATTACGGCAAGGTATGTGATTAGGATCTCAGATGTATGTTAACATTATATCGTTATTATTATTATTATTTTTTTTTGTTACAGTGTAAACATTTGAGTGGTCGTTTCCATGGTAAGCTTTCTGTCTTGAAGCAACATCAATTTATGAAATCCACACGATTTATCAAAGAATATAAAAGTAATGACGCATCTCATTCGAGTTTATCTTTTGAAAGGATTTTATGTATACGAACACTTTCACATAACACATAAATGTTGATGTCCTTATAGTTAGTAGACAATCTTCATATACATACGCATATGTGGATTGTGGTATTGTAAGAGCCAAATGTTGCTTCGACGCCAATGAGCAAACTCAAAATTTTAGAATTAAGGCAAAATGCTTTTGAAGTTTACCTTACTTTCAAGTCCCTCTTTTAACGTTTGCTTAGCTTATAGATAATAATTGTGCAAAAATGTTGTAGGGACCATATATCTACGAAATGATAGTCGATCTACTTGGTGATGGGATATTCACAGTAGATGGGAATAAATGGCGAGAACAAAGGAAGGTGTCGAGCCATGAGTTCTCTACTAAAGTCTTGAGAGACTTTAGCAGTAAAATCTTCAAAAGGAATGCAATAAAACTCGGGAACATATTGTCCGAAGCAGCAGATAAAAACCAAATAATTGATATAAATGTAAGTTTCTTGTTTGCTGTAGTAACAATCACCTTGCCCGTTGATCATTGCCATTATAGATCGAGATAACCATCACATATATGCATTTAAAATATATGTGTATGTACAGGACTTGTTCATGAAAACAACGACAGATTCTATTTTTAAAGTTGGTTTTGGTATTGATCTTGACATCATGAGTGGAACAAATGAAGAAGGGCTTAGATTTAGTCGTGCATTCGATGATGCAAACAACTTAACGATTCAAAGATTTATTGATAAATCATGGAAGATCAAGAAGTTTCTGAATCTTGGATCGGAAGCAAAGTTAAAGAAAAATGTTGAAGTGATTGATGAGTTTGTTTATAAGGTGATCCAGATGAAGATTGAACAAATGCACAAGTCAGAGGATGAGTTTTTGGTAAGCTTAGTTTTTATTAAACTCACATATACAAATTGAAGTACGACAGTTGATATTTATCATTTTTCTTCAATTAACTAAGCACTAATTTTTGGAACTCACAGTTGAAGAAAGAAGACATCTTATCGAGGTTTGTTCAGATCAATGATAATGATCCAAAGTACCTACGGGATATAATACTAAACTACGTGCTTGCTGGAAAAGATCCAATAGCCATTTCTTTGTCTTGGTTGATTTACATGCTTTGCAAACATCCTGAAATGCAAGATAAGGTTGCAAAAGAAATCAAGGAAGCAACAAATGTGAGCGAAGAGATCACAAATGTTGAGGATTTTGTGGCTCTTGTGAGCGAGGCTGCACTTGACAAGATGTAATATCTTCATGCGGCTTTGACAGAAACTATCAGGCTCTATCCCGCGTTACCAATGGTATGCAATCTTTTTTCAGCAATTGTGATTTGTTGTATTCATCGTTTTCTAGAATGTTAAATCTTGGAGGAATTCTGTAACTAATTATGGACGTAGAAATTGTTTAAGTTAAGTTGTTATAAAGCAATGAATCCAAACAAGTACATTTCTAAACATGTCAACGAATGGTGTTGAGTCGACACATTCATTTCTAAACAAGTTTAACAAACCATATTAGTACATTAATGATCTAATTACTTAATAACTCTCATTAGGAGTGTATGTATGCATTCGATTTTGTTTCAACTAGATTCCGCTTATCCATAAAATATAAGGAAGGTTTATGGACTAAAATTTACATTAATCAGATTCCGACATATCTGTCCCAGTTGACTTGTGTCACAACTCGTAAATTCTGGTCTTTTCCCGAACGTTCACGTTTACTATTCATCGGTTACTATTCATCGATCACTATTCATCATTTTACTATTCATCATTTTTGAGGTCAGTTTGATATTCTGATAAGCGTTTTAAAATTTTACTATTCATAAACACTATTCACCTCCGGAGAAAATTTGTCATTTATACGTGGGTTGCGTCATTTTTAAACGTACGATTATCAACCTAATAAACGTTATCTTATGAGCCATTATTTTAAATAATTGATCCGACAATCCCAACTATGGTCCTAACATATTTTTATACTCATAAAAATGATATAAAAGTTATAATATTAATTTACCCGGTAATTTGGGAATTTATTTAATTAATGTCGTACGTTTAATATAATTACGACGGTTTTCGTAAAAACTAAACAATCATTACCCGAACACCCAATATTTATACCCAACATATTTTCACAATTTTTATAACTTTATTATGTCCCAATTAACTTCATCATATTTTACTTCAACTCGTCACGGTTTATTTTTAGTTAATTCGGTACCCGGTACACCTTAAAACTACAAATAAATAAATCATCACCTAATACCACAAATTCTTACACAACTCATCTTTTTCTTCTTTTTTTTCAACAAATGCCGCCCCCCCCCCCTACCCATTTTCCCCATTTTGTGGATCTTGTCTACTAAGTCGAAATACATACAACTTGTACATTTTTCTCATTTCATCTCATTTTCATTTAAAACAACTAGAAACTCTTCTCCTCTTTTTCTCTCTTTCTTGGATCGATCCACCATCAACAACAAAGAAGAAACCATAACTTTCCAAGATCAAGTCTTATTCAAGCTTAGTTAGTGTTTCTTGTTTGGGTTTTGTGATAAAACCCAAGGTGTTATAAGTTTTCATCTCCATAAGCTCACTAATCTTTCTATGTAAGTTGTCAAACTTTTGTTCATAATTTCTTCATGTTCTTATTATGTTCATATGATTTCATACAAGGTTTACATGCATATGTTAGTATATACCACTCATATATATATATATATATATATATATATATATATATATATATATATATATATATATATATATATATATATATATATATATATATATAACTTTTGATTCCTAAAAATGGATTATAGTTAGATCCTTGTTAGATCCACTTGATTTATGATGTTTAGGAACCCATGACACCCTAAGAAGGTGTATGGTAAGATTAGACTAGATTTGTGGTGATTGAAAGTGATTTGGTGATGTTAGAAACTAGATTGAAGTCTTGAAAATGGGTTTTGAACAAGTAAATATACCTTCTGTCCTATTTTAGTTAACCCAGAAAAATCCGTTTTTACACAGTACCCTTTGACAATATTTTTAGAAAATACTTTCAAAAACGAAGCCGTAGGCGAAAGAATCGATTAAAAAGAGCTTATAACGAAGGAGTTATGATTTTTACAAAGTTAACGACGAAAACTATTTTTCTGGAAATCCTTTGCTGATGAACAGTTGTCACGACTATTTCGAGGCGTAAAACTAAATCTAGCCATCCCGACTTATCAAAAATATGTTAGTATTTTGTCCCACGATTCCGTGGATATAAAGAACGTAGAAAACGAGCTTAAAACGACCAAGATATACACTTTTGAAACTAGGCGAACTATATATATATTTGACAACTTCTAATAGCACATATTCTCTTAAGTTATGGAAACACTATAAATCAACGCCAACGCTTATTTTCAAACTACGAGTGGTATAGGCTTCATGTGCATGTACATTCATCGCATCCCCTCATAATTTAAGTAGATCGTATCATTCGTTCATTATAGGTCGCGGTTAGAGATCGAACCTCATTTCTGTGTAACCACTTTTGTCTTCGTAACTATCGTACCAGGTGAGTCATAGCCCCTACTCTTTTAATTGTTTTGTCAACTTTTGGGGGAGAATACATGCTCGTTTTTAAATGAACTATTATTTGACTCTTTGAACTTGTCTTGACCTTTTGAACTTGACTTGACTTTTGTAATTGACTTAAACTTTTGAACTTAATGCACCGTACGTGCTATAACCTAAAGTCTCCCATGTACGGAGCAGTGCAAAGTCTCCCCTGTCTACGGAGCAGCATTATAAAGTCTCCCATGTACGGAGCAACATAAAATCTCCCCTGTCAACGGAGTAACTGATTTCTATATAATAGTTTGTGAAAGATGTACCGTACGTGCATCAGCAATTGTTAGTCTCCTGCTGGTTTGCCGTTCGCACTCCAGTTTATACGTACCGTTCGTGCGGCCTCCTTGTGTGGGGCAGTAGGTAGTATGGATAGCGCTATTAGAGGTCGGCCAACCTCTCGTTCCCCTGTCTACGGAACGCATATTATTTATTTTAGGAGCCTTGCCACATTCTTTATTATATACTATGTGCCCATATTGTGAACTATATTGACCACGTGTACTTGACTACTAAACTTGCAACTATATTTTAGCAGTGGGTTGTGAACACACAGGTTACAAGTCTCTTATGGCGGGACTTGTAACTGAGTGGATTTACGATGCCTTTGCTGTGTGAACACTTTCTATAAACTTTATTTGTTAAACAACTCTATGAACTCACCAACCTCGTGTTGACACTTTAGCATGTATTTTCAGGTTTTAACCTATGGCACGCTACAGGAGGTTTTGGCAGGGCATGGCATGGTCATAGAAGACTCTGATTATTTATATGGGGACCGTTTTAAACTACTTTTAAGGGCCTACTTCCGCACTACTTTTAACGATGTAAATTCAACATTTTGATTAAACGATTTTATTCTAAATATTTAAAGTGAAAACCATTTTTGTACTTGTGTTGTGTTACCGATTGAGTTACACCCCAGCTACACGTATGCTTCCGCTGGACCCGATTTTGGGGGTGTGACAACTTGATAAACTAATTTCGACTGATAAAGAAGAAATGTGGCAAATATAACTTGTTCATACTTGTTCAAATCAAAACATTAACCGATATGATCAGGAATATCAACTGCAATATCAAAGGGATATTTAATGTTACTTGAATTCAAAATTTCCTAATAATATTGCAGGATCCAAAGCATTGTTTTTCAGATGATGTTCTACCAGATGGTTTTAGTGTAAAGAAAGGAGATATGGTATGTTACTTTCCATATGCAATGGGAAGGATGACGTTCATATGGGGTAACGATGCACTTGAGTTTAAACCAGAAAGATGGCTTGATAACAATGGTTGTTTCCATCAAGCAAGCCCCTTCAAATTTACAGCTTTTCAGGTTAGTATGATATCAATTCATGTCCAAAAATGCTAAGCGTTACACTACGAGGTACAATATATTTTAGCATAGCTTGTCTTTGCAATGTTAGTTTTTTGTTACGGATATAATAGACCAACTGTTACTTGATACCACAGGGACATTGTCAATTCTAGAGCAATCTACAACTCTTGCTTTATTTTTTGGGACAGCTCCAAATTCTACTAATTAAGCAACTCTATTCGGAGTTGAGGATGTAACAAAGGGCATAACATAAGTGAGATTGTGCTTTGATCTCCACAATAAACCCAGTATGGTTGCACTTTTTTCATTAAAAATATGTTCACTGCGAAATCTCCAAATAACTTAAGTAATTACACGAATAACAGCATCAAAACATTTTTTGTGTTCAGATGTGATCCTAATCAGATTCGTCACCTCCCATAAATCAGATAACTTGTTACCAACAAATTTCTTAATACATTATTGACTAAAATAAGTCAAGTACCACTATCAAAGGGATATCTAATCCGTAATACTTTTTTCATTCTAGTAATCTAGCTAATTAACTTAACTATCATTTTGTTTATTATATACAGGCCGGACCACGTACTTGTTTGGGTCGAGATTTCGCATACAGGCAGATGAAGATCTTAGCGTCTATTGTGTTAGGTTGCTTCATGTTCAAATTGAGTGATGAAAAGAATCTGAAGTACAGAATGTCGATTAATCTTCACATCGATGGTCAACTGCAAGTCAATGTTTTCAACAGATTGGCGTTACAAAATCCGCAAACATAAATTTCACTTTACATATATGCATGCTCAATAAAACATAGCATATGCTCATATCGAGCATATCGGTATTCAATAAAAACGTAACGGTGTGGACTTACATCTACATATGAAGGCTAATTTATTTCCCTACAATGTGTTGCTATGATTCATAATAGTGGGGTTGGCGATTTTGTGAAAACTATATAAGACACCAAGATTTACTGCATATAGGGGTGTACCCATAGTACCGCAACCCATCCATTTTTACTAAAGATTCGAAGCAAATTGTTTGTACATGGAAACAAAATACAAAAGATATGTTGTTACTTGCAATCTATCTAAACAAAGAGATCCAAGAGGTCAAAGGCTAACTCAGACGTAGTGCCATACACACACGGAAAAAGTAAATCTGAAATAGTAATGATGAAATAACAAACCAAAATTGGCTAATTATATTTTCTTTAACAAAATATCTTCAAACTTTTCCTGCTTGACACATCTATCCTTGCAATATAAAGGTTCCATGTACTTACTATTACAAAACATTTGCACATTTAGGCGGCGTTTGTTTTTAGGACTACAAGGTATGATAAATTATCTAAAAAAAAAAAAAAAAAAAAAAAAAAAAAAAAAAAAACAAAAAACTGACATTACATTAGTTTTAACATTTCAACATTAACAAAAAAAAAAATACTCATAACACCATATTAACACCATTTTTTGGGACTTACCTTTCTTAAAAACTTACAAATTACAAATTAACCTCTTTAAACTATTTTTTTCATTCATTACATCACCCCATAAATAATATTTTATTCATTAAATAAAAGTACAAATTACAAATACTAAAAAAAACATATGGAAATTAAAAAAAACATACGGAAATAAAAACATAAGAAAATTTAAAAACATATGAAAATTAAAAAGACATACAAATTACAAATAGTTATTCATTTTGTTCTTGTTCTTGATGTTTTCGCCAAATATGCTCTATAATGTTTCGTTGGAGACTAATATACATATTTTTATTTTTGTCACGTATATGCGTATTTTTGTCACGTATTTCTTTTGTCTTTCGACGTTGAACATCACACCTGTCGATCCACCTTTGTTGCCTATATGGTACCGGATTCACCCACAATTCGTTGTACTCACTTATTGTAAACTTTTGATCTTTTAAAATCATGTAATGCAATATGATGCAAGAATATATGATTCTACTTATCCTGGTGGTATGGTATTTGTGACAACCGGCAGTTTAGGGAGCTATTTTTAAAAC
Organism: Artemisia argyi; assembly: GCA_030686995.1. Lineage (NCBI taxonomy): Eukaryota > Viridiplantae > Streptophyta > Magnoliopsida > Asterales > Asteraceae > Artemisia > Artemisia argyi. The sequence continues at coordinate 20,245,205 of CM060702.1, read as the reverse complement.
CCGCATTACAATTTAAGTTCGTTTATAATTTTTATTTGAAATTTTCATTTCACAACGAACTTGTAAGACCTATTTTATGGATATTTTATTTAATGACGATATGGAATTCGTGAATTATGTTCATAATTCATTTTTGATTATATGATCGGTGATGTATATTTGAATTCTCACTTGGTACTACGTTGACTTTGGCACTAGGATTACCTAACGACAATTTTATGATTCGTCTTAACGAGTCCGATATATTTTTAATTATTCACGAGATGTTCTCGAGTGATATTGAAGTTTTAAAATGAGTTCGGGTTCGGGCCATATGTTTTTACAATTACCCGCGTCACCCGCTCCACCGTAATATTATTATTATTATTATTATTATTATTATTATTATTATTATTATTATTATTATTATTATTATTATTATTATTATTATTATTATTATTATTATTATTATCATTTATAAAAGAAAAAAAAAATAATAATAAAAGTTAATAAGGGTGTGTTGGGTCCGGTTCTACACACACACACAACACCAACACAAAAATTTCCATCTCTCTCTTTCATCTCATCTCTTCCCCAACCCTAACCCTAGCCGCCGCCGACCATAAATCCGGCCACCACCGCCGTTTTACCGACCACCCAACAAAACTAACACCACCATTTTATTCCCCTCTTTCCCCTCTTTCTTTTGGTATAAGAAACTCACCCTAGAACCATCATTAACACCACCAAATCTCTATTTATCCGTTCGAATTTGTTGTAGTTTTCTAGATCCGAGCTTTTGGAAGTCTAAGAAGGTGAGAAGGAAGCTATTCTTGGGTTTTGGGAGCCACGATTTGGCTTTTATCCGTGGCTACACGGATTGTTTTGTGGAGAATCGAACTAATCTTTAATGGGTTTCTATTAAAAACGTGTAACACTTATGAATCTTGGATGAAAATATGTTTTCTATGAAGTTTGGTATCCGGGTTTCATGGTTTTGGGTATTGATGACTCGGAACCGAGAGCAAGCTCTCGGCTTAATTTGGTTCGAAGCCTCGTATGGCTTTGGTTCTTGGTGATGATTGATTGATTGATTGTTGTCGAGGGTGTTGTGTCCTCGATCCGAGCTAGCCGAGACCATGTGGTCTCGGGGTTTCATTCCTGGGTTCGTATGCCATGCCGAGACCCTCATGGGGTTCTCGATTGTGTGTGGTTCGAGCCTTTGGCTCGTATGGTTAATATGGTTCGACCCTAGTGGGTCGCGGCTTTTAGCCGAGTATCACTTTGTCGCCGAATGGACCATTGGGTCGAATGTGTTACATGGTCACTTTGTTTTAGCTCTTGTGAGCAATATGTTACTTGTATGCTTGGTTCGAGTCCAAGTGACTCGCGGTTCGGAGCCGAGACTCAATTGAGTCGAGAGCTCGGGTCGGCTTGGTAAACCGACCCACACTTTAACTTGGTCGATGTTATATAATTGTAATAATTGTGAACTTGTTTATTTTGTGGTTGTGGTATTTCATTTATCGGCCGTATACTTTTGGATGGGTCGAGACCGTGTTTGGTCTCGACATTGGTTATAATTAATGGTAATTGAGGAGTTGTTGACGAAAGTGATTGGGGACCGATTGTGAGACGGTCGTTAGATTGACGGAGATAGGTTAGTCGGGTGCCGTAGTCGGACCCTATTGTTGTAGCCCGTGGTTTGAGATTGTGATTGGACGGAGATTTGTTATTTATGACTTTTGCTTATTATTGGACTTGGACAATGAGCCGAGAGTCATGACTCGGACATATGACCATTTCGTATAACTCAATAACTATTAAAATTGAAACGAGAATAACAAAACTCGTAATAATAATTATTGATAATATGAACGTTTATATGAAAGTATGTACGTGAATAACGTATATATAACTATATAAACGCGTATATTAATAATAATAATAATCACGAGTCGTATTATAAATAATACGATTAGATATATATTAGGCTACGAAAGTGGCGTAATATTATTAAACGTATTACTATTATAAAAATTGTGTTATAAAACGGGAAACTCCCGACAACTATGAAACGTTAATAAAAATGTTGTTTTGGATATATAACGGATAAACTTATTGAGTTAGGCGAAATTGTCGTCATTCGGGTCCAGGTAAGTTACTATTTGTGACGTTCGTGTTGTCACGGATATATGACGACTAATATAGACGTTTTCTATAATTAAATAACCACTTAACCGTAAGGTTGAGCCGGGTTATTTAGCTATATGAAACGAACATATTAGTGGGTATCGTATCCTACGACGCCCATAGGTTGTAGTATATGTAAAGTGTAATAGATTGCGAGTGTATATATCGGGAAATCTGGCCAATTTGACGATATATATGAGGAATTTATTAAACTATAATATATACTACATAGTAATTATGTGCTATGTGCTTTAGGTTGGGTGTAATCTTGGAACGATATGTTACGTAAATAAATATGAGGATTATCAAATCGACGGATTTGGTAAACTTTGGCGATTTATTTAAATGATATATTGGGCTAATATTAGATCTATAGTTTATTTTATTATTCTTATGTGATATTTTTGGTTTGTTTTGAGTCGACCCACCACCCGTATGGATACCAAACGCAAATACACCAAACTAATACGAAATGGATTTTCGGAAATAAAACGGATTCTCGTCCGGGTTTGGGAATATTATATATTTGAGGAAATGATTTCTGAAAGAGTTAATATTATTAGGTCGTGCCAAGTCCGTAGTTGCTGTTTCGTGAGTTATCATACATCTTATTTCTACCGACTTCTACTTGATATTTTCTGGACTTGAGGTGAGTCATAGCCCCACTTTTTACTCTTGAACTTTGTTTTCAATACTCGGGGTGAGAAATGTGCAAATGTTTTATGTGGACTATTATCGCTTTTTGATCTCAAAACTTGCTATGCTTATAGAACTAGGTAGAGCGAGGCCTAGACTTGATCTAGGTAAGCTATTGATTCGGTTATTAAGCGAGGCCTAGACTTGAGCTAGGTAAGCTATTGATTTGGTTGTTGAGCGAGGCCTAGTCCCCGAACTAGGTAAGCTATTTGATTGGCTATAGAGCGAGGCCTAGCCTAGAGCTAGGTAAGCTAAACAACGAGGCCTAGACTAGATCTAGGTAAGTTGAACATGTCGTATTCTTACGAATGTTGGGTATGTCGTATCCTTACGCATACATATTGAGCGAGGCCTAGACTTGATCTAGGTAAGCTATTGGATTGATTGTAGAGCGAGGCCTAGACTTGAGCTAGGTAAGCTATTGATTGGATTGGTTTGAGCTATAGCGTGCACCTATAGGGATGATTTGATTTGGTTGGATTATTTTGGTTGGATGATTGAGCCCTAGTCTAGCTAGCAAGCGTTTTGCGTATATGTCCACTATATTGAATTAAGAATCTAAACCTATGATCTCACCAGCGAAAGCTGACTTTTAGCACGTTTTCTCAGGTAATTAAGTGATGCTCTGCGGATGCTTGGGATTGGAGGCTTGGCATTTGGCACCGGTTATGGATCTATATTTCTAAAACTCTGATAACTATTGTGGACCTATATTTATTTTCTTTTGGGCCTGACTTTGGATGATTTTGGGATAATGTAAACCTTAAAACCTTGTGTGGTTGTATTTTATTATGTTTACTTTATCTCGTTCTTTTATGTCTTGTGTTTGGATACCAATCCCCGTAGCACCCCGAAAGCTTGTTGAGTCTTCCGCTGTATCAAATTTTGGGGGTGTTACAGTATTTACGTGTCGGTTGTTGCATTATTCCCCAATGTCCTTGGAGAACACCAAAAGCACGTTTGATAGTGTATTTGACTGTGTCACAGAAATGTACTGACGGACTCGTGTTATGATGAGTCGTCATGGTTGCTTGTCTCGTTCTTATGGTTTCCAGGCTGTCAAATAGCTTGTTTTTATGTCCTTTTTTTGGTCCTCTACATGGGGTTGTAGACCTGAGTAGTTTAGATTTTTCTTTTCCTATTTGTGTACTTTAATGCCTTATTATTATTATTATTATTATTATTATTATTATTATTATTATTATTATTATTATTTTGTCTTTTTCAAGGTTGCCCTTTTGAATTTCCTCCAAACTTGCCTTGAGTTATCAGTTACGTCTTTTCCTCTTGCCTGTGTGTTTGTTGCGTGTTTTCATGGCCCACTTCTCCTTGGGCTTTTATAATTTGAGGATTAAGAGTGTATATACGTTCTTGTACAAGCGGTTATTCTTTCTTGTTTGCTTTTTTCAACCTTTGTGAAGAAAGTCATGAAGAGAAGAGGTTTGTAATTTTGTTCCCCTTTAAATCTTTTTAGGAGCTTTATTTGCTTTTGTTTTGGTTTCTGATAGTGTATAGGACCTTCAGCCTAATAAGCTAAGAACCATACATTCGAACTTAGCCCAACAACGGCTACAACTCATCATGTTACGCCTAGGGACTGGACTACCAGGCCAAGCTCCTACACCTGCTAAACACTTTTAGCCAACGACAATCATGGGAACCTTTCCCAGGACAGTTGCAACCATCACACACATGCAACTGCCTCATTCGCTATAGGTAAAGCTCCAATCGTGCTTGGATCTTTCTATGCATCTAGTGAAACCAAAGGAGGCAGGTCCACGTTCACGTCTACGTCAAAGTCCAAGTCCACCGTGAGTGTGATTGCTGTTTTGCGGGTCGTTTTCCTGTACATCATTGTTCATGGGTTTCTTTTCATGGTGGTTGTGGTTCTTTGAATTGTGGTTCTTTTTGTTGGAATTGTGGTAGCAGTTGTGTTTGTTGGCATTGAAAGGATTGTGGTGGTGGTTGTGTTTTTTTTGGCAATCATTCATTTACAATTCATTAATAACGGTTGTCATTTTAATACTTTCTTTCCTAATGAATAATTATTTTCGTTCATAAATGTATTATAGGAGTAATATTCATGACGAAGTGACACATAAACAACTACAAGAGGGGGACCTGTACTGAGTGAATAATGTGTGATTAGCATAGTCATAGCATTTGCATTAGTAGTATTGAACGTACGGTACAATTTCATTGAATCATTGCATGTACATTTAGCATAACTTTAACATGAAAATGGCTAACTTTCGATATTTGTGGGTTCCCATGTTATCAATAATTATATTATAACATTTTTTTTTGCAATGTTAAAGTGATTTTCATTGAAACTATGACTTTTTGACGATAAATATTTGAGTTGATTGAAAATTAGCAATATAAGGCATGAGTTACCTCACTTTTAACACTTACATACCAAAACACCCCTTCACTCATAACATGTCATTTGGGGCCCATCCACCCCCACCCACCCCTCATTTTTTTTTTTTTTTTTTTTTTTTTTTTTTTTTTTAACAAACTTAATTTCATTAATTTGGATATAAATACAATATGAAACTTAAAAAAAAACGAAAAATAAAATATACGAAAAAATTTAAAACAATATGAAACTTAAAAAAAAAAAAGAAAAAAAAAAGAAATACAATAACTTAATTTTGTGGAGGTGCTTGAATTTTTTTTTGCTATTATCGCGTTTTTTTTTTCTTGTTTATAAACATTTCAACAAGAGCATTTGGATTAGAACATGAGCTATGAATGTTCAACACAGTGTTCCAATAATTACCATATACTTGGAATTACTCACCACCATTTGCAAATGTATAATATAGAAAAACGTGCTCACATTCTAATAACCGAAGCCACTAATCACGCTAACTTCATGTTGCGTATTTATGATCATTTTGATGATGCATCGATTTTAAAATCAAAATAATGATGTAAATGACACTTGTATAAGCCAAAATAGAGAGTTCATTTATTCATCTCACAATAGAGGTATATATAATGTTACAAAGTTGAGTATCTCGTAATTATAGTAAAAGATATATCTCATTATGATATGAACATACATTTCATAATTATTTATAATATTTTATAAATATTATTTATTTACCGTATATTTTTTATATATATATATTCAACAAATACAAATCAAAACCAAATTCCAAACCCATCTATAAACCAAAGATCCCTTATTCCTCTCTTCCTACCTTTCTTTCAATCCGTAATCCAAAGCTACAACAAAACAAACGCACCCTACCCTGATATATAGGAGATTCTATGTCAGGCTGCCACGTGGAAAAGTAAAAGATGGAGCCCACAACATCCAAATCCCGCCACGTAGTTTTGACTTTTGAGAAGTAAAATCGATCCTAATTTCCCCCCAATTTAGGAGCCCTAATTTCAGAACTGAAGTTAATCGAAGGTTTGTTTTCATTTCCTATTTTTAAACTCACTCTTTTATCAGGCTTATTATGTGAATTTGCAAAACCCATGGCCTTTTATTACTATGATAAGCCGATAACTAAGCTTAACACAAACACCTCTTTAATATTTATAATACTGTAATCAGCTAGGGCTATGATTGAATACTAGAACGGTACCCGCGCAATGCGGCGACAGGTACCTGTGACTAATTTTGCGTTATTCGGTTACACATTTTTAGTTGCTTGATTTTGGGTTGGATAGTGTGTGTGAGTGTGTGTGTTTGATGTTAAAGTTGGATAGTGTGTGTGAGGCTGTGAGCGGTTCATTTTGGATTTTTTTTTTTTTTTTTTTTTTTTTTATGAAATAAAATTAGTATGTTGTATTATTTTTTATAATTAGTGAAATGAATTTATTTTATTTAATGAAATGAATAAAAAAATAAAGTTGTAAGTGGTGGGACCTAAATGAAGAAGTTGAGGTTAGTTGTGAAGAGGTGTTAGGTGATATGGCACATGTGGGGCCCGAATGAAGAGGAAGAGCTCTTCATCTACACCTAGTGCTCTTAAGCCAAATAATTTTAGTTTGAACAACCAACCTTTCTAACAAACTTCCTAACCAACCCTTCCTAACCAATTAATTTTGAAATCCTTCCATAATAAGCAAGTAAAAGTATGAATTTTAAGCCTTTCTAATTATAGAATAGTCCCAAATGCATTATATAGTAATATAGATAATAACGAGCTAATGATTTGATTGGTTGATTTAAAAAAACGATTGGCGAGGATTTGGACAGAGAAAGTACATAATTTATTTGTAGAAGTGATTTATGTATTAGCCATGTATTTAGACATGTGTCTTAGGTCTAAACAACACTATGATGAGTAATGATGAGAGAGAATGTGTGTGTAACACTTGTCAAAATATGTTATTTTCGTGTTGTAAGTTGTTGCTTCTAACTTAAGCTAAAAGGGTAAATATGCCGTTACGAACATGTCAATTGCGTTTAAAATATAATGTTTGTTTAGATTTTAGCTTTTAAACGCTAAAAAAAAGCTTTACGTCATTTTACACTTTACAACTACAACTGTGTTACTAAACACTTAATGAAACCCCAGGTTCCATTGCTTCCGGCCTTAGGGGAGTTATAAATATATAGTAATTTTTTCACTCATAAGGCTATTGTTTACCACTTGGTATATTTGTCATTGAACATTGTCAAAAAGACATAGGTCTTTTACCATAGTCAATTTGCGTTTTCCCGAAACAAATTTTTTATCAATAGCATATCAAGTTAGACTATGCAGCAACTAAAAAGATAATGTTTGCAGACTTTATTTATATTGATGACATAATTCCCTCATTAGTCGATATTAGTGGCAAATAAGAGCCTTTGTATATATTCGTGGCAAGTTTGCTTTTTTGATGTGTGCCGAGTGCCAAATTTGCTAGCTCTTTTAACCTTAACTTTGCTATGAAATTTAGGCGAATTGATTGTGGCGCAAAATGCTGAAACTACTAAACTACACAAACTAGATCAAAATTTTCGAAATTCTATAAAATGAGCGCGAGTTGCGCGACATGAAGTTTCAATTTACTTTTATCGTCTTGAAACACCTTTTTAATGTCTCAACTGAATACCGCTACGTAGACAACCTATAAATACGGCCCCGTCACGTTCCTCATTTACCATTCCTTATTTGTGTATGCATCGCTAATTTTTTTTAATTATTGTATTACTTTAAGGTGGTGGCAAAGGTGGTTTCACAAGGGAACCAACTATGTTTCAGTAGTTTAAAGTACCAAGTAACCCGAAAATGGCGAATCTAGACCAACATAACCAAAATGAGGTATCTATATGATCCTTTACGGTTTAAAGTCAAACTTGTCGATTCATTAGTGTTTTCTGTACTTAATATTAGTTATGGATATGGATGTTAGATTACACTCGTATTACAAAATTTTTGGATTTATGTGACTTACTGTTTTTATGATGTCAAGACCAGTTTCACGAACCAATTGGGGTTTTGTCGCAAAATTGTCTTTACAATCACATAATGTTAGATAGTAACATGTAAAGGATAAGGTATCTAGATTCGTGAATTTAAGGTCTATTTTACATGGTCAAAGTTAGCTGATTTTTTTAACAATCAATCTTAAACACACAGCAATTTACTTGTAAAAAGTAATAAAATGAATTAGCGTTTATCTTGTTTGTTGTTAGGTTGTACTCTATGATGCTAAATTGAGTATTAGGGCCCAGATAGCAATTGCCTCGGATATCCGGACTAAGTTGATCAATACACCGAGGTATGCTTTGTTCCGGGAGACATGTTTTGGACCATGGCTAGATGTTCAGTTGACATACAAAAACCCGAGTTTGGTCCATTTGATACTCCAGACCGAATATATACCTGAGCAACCGAAGAATGATGAGATATTGTTTCGTGTCGGAGGTCACGAGCTCCGATTCGGTCGTGAGGAGTTTTGCCTCATTACAGGATTTCGATTTGGTACGATCAAGCATTCATCAGAGGGGACGTGTCATATCCCATTTAGGGATAGAGTATTTTCTCACATACCGGGCAATATATCAATCAAGGGATCGGATGTTGCAAGCGTTTTTAAAGACTCCTTTGACCAGATCTCAGACCTTGACGCAGTTCGAATCTGTCTTTTGTTGTTGCTAGAGATCGGGTTCATGGGTCGTCAGCCAAGGTTTGTGATTGATGAGGAGCTCCTACGACTGGTGGAGGATCTGGACTCATGGAACACGTTTCCATGGGGTTCGTACATATGGAATTGGACATACCCACAGTTGGCTGGTGCACTACAAACACGTAGAGGTCTGCACTTATCCAACCTGGCAACAAAGGTGGCTAAGTATACGCTGGTGGGATTTATTTGGGCCTTTAAGGTAATGCTAGTTTGCTCTTTTCATACATAAAAATATTGTTTGATTGTAGTTTTGTAGGTCTACATTTGTTTAATTAGAATTTTCTTAGATATGGATATTGGAGGTGTTCCCCGCTGCGAGGAAGTTTGCTGTACGGGACCCTGGTGTCATCCCGAGGGCCATTGCCTGGCGGAGTACTTGCACTATAAAGAAGGAGATGTTGCACGATTTTCTTGTTTTCAAGGAGGTAAGTTTTTCTCTTTTTATCAATTTTTAAACTACATTTTTATTTGTAATTAATCATTTGATATTGTGCCTCGTCAGGGACTTGAGCCACTGCATGAGCTGATACCGACTCTTGCAGAGAGTTCCACACCTTGGTGGATGGCTAGTCGGCGCTTTTTTGATGGGATCGTTGATGATTTCCAGCCTCCTCTGAAAAAGGTGCGTTTCACATCTCCACCCGGTCCTCATGAGCCACACTCCCACCATGCGATGGTTCTACACCCCAACCATGCCGAGAGGACCATGCGGCGCTCCGGCACTACTGCTAGTCACCACACTATGGAGGAGCGGATCATAGAGAAAGTGGTTAAGACGATAGATCACCGTGTCTCAATAAAAGAGGAGCTTGTCGAGGTAATTGTGTCCAACTCCTTATTTTTGTTTGTTTGCTAAATTGGCTTTTTAAGATGAGCTCATGAATTTCATTCGCGAATAGTAAATAAGATACAGAGGAAATCTTATCTTAAGTTTCCAAACTAATAGTCGAATTTTGTGGAAATATGTGATAAAAAGTATTGTTATGGTGTTGTGATGTTGTCATATATCTGTAAAATAGAAGTATTTTGTGAGCATGTCGCTAATTGGAAGGTAAGTTTGTTATAACGTTAACAAATGTGAGCAAACTGGTGTATCATTCGTATGAAAGGGCTACTTTGGTGATTGTCCTTGTCACGATAAGGAGTTTGCTTTTCTGGATTGCAGGGAAGTAGGACGGGGACACGAAATACAAATGTTGAGCAGGCATCAACTTCAGTGACCAGAAAATCACATAAGCAACCTTTTGTCATTGGTATGTGTAGTGGGAAAGATCACAGAGACATCATAATCATATATTTTTGCGAAAGAATCAAGGTTCCCAGATTATTAGAAAACTTAAAAGTATATATCTGTTTAATATTACCTGCCTGCACATTTTTCCATAAAGAATGAAACATGCATTTGCATTTTTTCCCATTTACTCTCAAGATGTAACATATGAATGCATGGAAATGTTAGCATGTTACAACAGAATGGTAAAAAGTAGATTATGCTGTAAACAAATGGACAGTATTTTACAATGTTACATTTTCAGATACCTTTGTTTGGGTTTTCATTTTATCATTGTTATCGACAAGTAGGGGTCGCTGGAGGTGCAGCATCTGGGAAAACAGCGGTTTGCAATATGATCATTGAGCAACTTCATGATCTGCGTGTTGTACTTGTGAAACAGGTACCTGTAATTCTTTTCACATGACTCGTATTACAGGCGGTTGTTTTGAGTTTGATCCATTTACTTATTACTGGGTTAATTTGGGCTGTCTTTTTTATCTCAAACGGGTAACAAGGATTAATTTTTTAAAAGCTAAACGGGGATCGGGTTAAATGGGTTGAACGGGTAGAAACTCGCCCAAAGTCGTTTTTCAATGCATACAACCTTCTACGTTTCTTTTCTTTAAAATCTAGATTGTCATTGTATATATATATATATTCTTATTCAATGCTATAATTAACACATAAATTACCTACCATCTTTTCAGAAAATGGACAAAATAGTGTTTGCCGGGCCAACCTTTCATCCCTAACCTGTTTGACCCATTCCCCAGCCCGCTGACCCGCCCATCCTGCCATCTCTAGATCATAGTAAGAGTTCCTAAATTTTTTTTATTTTAAATATGTTGGTTGATCTATCCAAATAGTAATATATTTACATTTGTGTTGGCAGGAGTCATTCTATCATAATTTGACTTCAAAGGAACTCTCAGAGGTTCACGAGTACAATTTTGATCATCCTGGTGGGTCACAGTGCTCATCCTTATCCTTCTGTACTGCTCGGTAGAATGTAATTCATTTTCTTTTTACTTTTTTACTTTCATTTGATTGTATCTATATGGCTCGTGCACCTTTTTCAGATGCTTTCAACACTGAAAAGGTATTAACGGCTATGGAGATGTTGAAGTATGGGAAAGCAATTGATATTCCAGAATATGACTTCAAGAGTTATAAGATCGGTGTCCCTCAACAAGTAAGCTCTTTATCCTTCTTTCAACTTATTAAAACGGGTTCTGTACTTCTAAAACCGTCTTATGACTTTTCTTATCTAGCCACAAGTCTATTTGGCAACCTTTTCCTTGCACTACTCATAATTATGTTTTCACGTTAGTTCGAATTTATGTTTGATAGTAATTTGAAGAAGTGTCAAAACGGTTGATGAATGGGTCAAAATAGGATTTATTATTGAAGTAATTATCTACTTTTTGGTAGTGATTCAGAAGGTTTTATGCATTAAATATACACTTTAGGTGACTCTCGACACCCTATGACCCGTTAGAGATATGAAACAGCCTGAACCAAACCGTTTCGTTCTTCCACAAACCGATTAAAAGTGCCAACTAACAAAAGCATGGAATGCTTAGCACTTCAAGAAGGTGCTTAAGTGTTCGGTTTCTGGATCCCTTTATAAGCCATAATGAAAAAGTCTGTTTGACCATGGAATTGATGTTTTGTTTGACCGTGGAATTGATGTTTTGAACTGTAAATATTCATTCGAGTATTACTTGAAAAATTTAGAATTTTAGTTCCAACATAATGATTTAAACTCAAACATTCCTCTATTTCAATATATAAGATGCTATATACCAATAATACAACAATCATTTTCTGGTCTCTCTTTCTTAGAATTTGATCTAAAACACTGGAATGCCTTTTGGCAGGTGAATCCTTCAGATGTGATAATTTTGGAGGGCATACTTATTTTATATGATCCCCGTGTACGCGATATGATGGATATGAAGATCTTTGTTGATACAGGTTGTTTTTACTTAATTAAATCTTGTCTCATGCAATGCGTAATGGTTACTCTTTTCTATACACCTGCCATTTTTTGGTGAAGTACTTTTTATCCATGTTCCAAATATTCAATCATTTTGGCACATTTTAATTGAGCTTCAATATATAAGATGCTGATTTTTAATGCAGATGCTGATGTACGCCTAGAAAGAAGAATAAGGCGCGATACAGGTGAAAGGGGAAGAGATATCAGTTTGGTGTTAGGCCAGGTTAATTGCTTCCTTTTTTTATGAATAAGTAGATCATGCGGGCTATATAAAATATAGATTAGAGTTTTTTCTCTTGTAATCTTTGTTAGATAACCAAGGTTTGCATGATATGTGCTAAATAGCTCTTTGATGCTCATGTAAAACTCTCATCTTTTGTAGTTTACTTTTGTAAACCTAGTCTTCATTGAAATTTGAACCCGGATTTACCAGCTTCTAATTATTAATATTGCACTCATCTTTATTTTGATATTTGTACTTGACATGATAAAAGGTTGATGATTTGCACACTCTCACATTTGATTGGGACACTCCAAAATGTGCATTAAACAGTTGTACCGTAAATATAAACTGCTTTAACTGTTTGTACATTGAGCGTCCCAATCAAATTTATGAGTGTGCCAATCACTTCCCATGATAAAAGCTTGAGTTATGAGGTGAAGTTTACTGGTAGTTCAAGCTTATTAATTTATTAGAGTTTGCTCTTAGTATCACAAACATGATTTTTTTGGCTGTTACCAGTATCTAATATAGTTGATAGAAATATTTAAATATGTGAAATACTAGGTTTGTATCTCAACTATTCCCACAACTTAAAAAATTGGCTTTCTTAGTTATTGGAACAGAGTACTTTTATAATATGAGTGGCAGAGTTAAGCTTCTAATTCTTAATGGCAGCAAGATAGGCTGGTTGGGTCACTTGTCAAAACGGGCCAGGAAGATGACATGCACATACTTTTCTGCCCATTGTGGAAACAGATGTTTAGGATGTATATGCACTAAGAATAGTCCTGAGGCAACTTTTAGCCCATTTGAATCATTCCCCTTTTAGCTATTTTTTTTTATACAACCTTTTATGATTTTATGTACAGTACTCGAAGTTCGTAAAGCCTGCCTTTGATGCTTTCATCCTTCCAACAAAGAAGTATGCTGACATCATCATTCCACATGAAGGAGACAACCATCTAACTATCGATTTAATTGGCCAACACATTCGGACAAAACTTGGTCAACATGATCTCTGTAAAATATATCCCAACTTAAGTGTAATTCAGTCCACTTTTCAGGTATACGGTAACGTTACATCATTTATAAATTCTTGACTAATATGATTATCAATTTTATTAGTAACTTGTTACTTGTTAGTCATATACTCATATTGCTTGTTCTTAATCTTTCATGTAGATACGTGGCTTGCATACACTTATACGTGATTTTCAAACAACACAACATGATTTCACTTTTCATGCTGATCGATTGATTCGAATGGTGAGTTGTTGTTTTTGATAGTTCTTAATTTTGTTCTCTGTTTTTATGTTTGCAAAAGTCAATGGCTGTAATTGTAACCTCAAACGATCATTCCACCATCAACAGGTTGTTGAGCATGGTCTGGGACATCTACCTTTTACAGAAAAACAGGTGACAACTCCAACTGGTGAGCTTCTGCACTTGATTTCAATCCACTAATGTAAAAATACGTCGATTTGATTTATCTGTTGTTAAAAAATCTTAGCTAAAACTGGAATAACTTGAAGGTTTATAAGTTTCTGAAAATATATTCAAGTATAATATCCTAACTTGATTTATTTTTTATTTATTTATTTATTTTTGTAATATATAATAAAATAAACTGGATCAGTAGTTTATGGCGGTTTTAAGGTTTAGATTTAATACAGAGTATATTAGCCCATATATTGACTCGACTTAAAAGCTACTGATTCTAAGTTTTTAACCCTAATTCTTTTGAGTTGTAAACCTAACCTGCCCTATGCATTTGCAACCTATAATCAGTCTGGTCTTAGCGTCTGCTTTGATCACCTGTTTTCTGTGCCTTTTTTTTCATGTCATTAGGGTGACATGAGATATTAATATTTGTATATTATTTACTTGTGTTAACAATGTTGTTTTAGCTTCCTTGTATAACAGTTTTTGTCTTTATAACAGTCTTCGTTTGTGTTAATTCAGGGTCAGTATACACAGGCGTAGATTTTGATAAAAGATTATGTGGTGTTTCTGTTATCAGGAGGTATTTGAATGTTATATGTTTTATGAACTTCCCATTAATATATGAAGTCACTCTTTACTGTCTATGAGCTATGCATACTCATATGAGTATATTGTGGTGTTCATTTAGTCTTTGAAAGAGCTTTTATTTTGCAGTGGTGAGAGTATGGAAACTGCATTGCGTGCATGTTGCAAGGGTATTAAGATTGGGAAGATTCTTATTCAAAAAGCGGGTGAGAATGGTCACCAGGTTTGTGCCTTCACTATCTACCAAATCCACGATTCGTTGGTTTACTTGGGCCTAACTGTAGTGACAACTGAAAAGTAACCAACTTTGGTCAAATTTCTATTCGCGGCGACCGTTTATTTGTCAACAAAAGGCTCAAACTTTGAAAATATTACATCAGACGTAATTTATATGGCACAAGGTCAAAAATATTACCAGTTAACTTGTCATTTGTTATGTTTGACCGTGTTGAGCATTCAAAGTTTCAAACTGCTAAATCAGTTAGATGTTGAGAAGGTTGAGACTGTTACATAAAAAAAATTATAAGCTTTTAGGGGTTTTTCTTTTTTTGGGTAACACAAAGATGGATTACCCGAAACATAAATTGAGCCCAAGTTGATTAAGTACTAGTTTATTATGCAATTTGCACATTTAATTTTACCCCAGATCTAATTTTCGAAATGCTTGGACTGCTGTGCAGGTAATTTATGAAAAATTGCCACAAGACATCTCGGACAGACACGTCTTGTTGTTGGATCCTATACTAGGAACAGGCATGGCTATTGGCTCCTTTATTTCTTTAATTTATTTTTTGTGGCATGCTAAAGGAAAAAAAATAAGTTGGTTTTCTTCAGTGTAATTTACAGCCTATATATGTGCTGATGTTTGCAAAGTTGGAACATTTTTTCAGGCTATTCGGCAGTCGAAGCTATCAACTTACTTTTAAAGAGGGGGGTTCCAGAGGGCAACATAATATTCTTAAACCTAATATCGGTGGGTTACAAGTTTGTTTAAATTTCGCCAGTCTCTTGTAAAGGTGGCAAACTAGTCGAGGGATGGAATGGGTTAAAACAGGTTTGCGTTTGTACAAGTCATGTTTTAGGGCCGAGCGGGATGTGTTCCATAGACGCTTTCTGTCCATATTTCAAGAATTTTGATGAATAAAGAAGTGTTGATTATGAGTACCAGACTCTTTTTACACTAATAATCCAAATTATTGAATAAAAATAATTAGGAAGTTGACTATGATTACCAAAGCTATGTTGATTTTGATTACCAAAACTATATTAATTATCATGCGTTTGACCCAGCTAAGATGAAGCATAGCCCAAATTGACCAATTTGTAATTTCATTGACAGGCGCCTCAGGGAGTGCATGTGGTTTGCAAAAGGTTTCCAAGAATAAAGATAGTGACATCTGAGATCGAAACGGGCTTGAATCAAGAGTCTCATGTGATTCCTGGGATGGGCGAGTTTGGAGACAGATATTTTGGTACAGAATTTTAACTTGTATTCAGATGTTCAAGTAGTCTGCATGTCCATGGTGGGAGTCAAGTCAATCTGTTTGTGTATAATGTGTTTTGAACTTCCATTAATGAACTGAATCTTGACTTCATTAGACTTGCGGAATATATAATGCTGATTTTATCATCTTTATTATAGACTTGGTTGCGAGTCGTGTCCCATGGTGAGTTTGATTTCGACTTATTACGGTTGCAAGATGAAATCCGGCAGCCAATTGCTTACTCTGAATATCTGCCTGCGTGCATCTTTAATACTTATATTCCACGATATCATCATCTCAAATGTTTGACAAAAAGGGTCATAGTTCCTTATCACCATAATTAAAGGTGAACCCTCAACTTAATATCTGTCCTTGGTCATCAGTATGAAAGTTGCTAGTTTTGATCACTTTTGTTCAATTTTGTAGCATGGTTGTGTAACAAGAGGCTACTTAATCACTAGTTGATAATATACAATTGACAGGTTACTTAATCACTATTATTTAAAATCCCATTAGTTACTTAATCTAATTAGTAATTTCTGTCCTTGGTCATCAGTATGAAACCAAATAGGTGTGAAACAAGATGCTTTGCCTAAAAACTCCAAAAGCATGTGACATACTGCTCATTTTTTATTGTAAACAAAAAGTTTTGGCTTTCTTTCTTAAAATATGAAAGCAAGAAGCTCTTATTATCTTTCCTACCCGTAACCTGTTATGATCCGTTCCGTTCTGTTTGCACTTTACAGCCATCAAACTTTTGCTGAGCCTGTGGTTTCTAATTTAGGAGCGACCCATTTCAACCCACAAAATACTAGTAATAAATTTACCCAGAATGACCCACTTCTGATCATCTGGGTTTGACTTTCAGAGCATCCTTCGGATGCTTTTTATAAATGTTAATGTTATATTAACATCAAAAGTCAAAACCACTTAGATTGAAATCAGTTTTGATTGAAAGAGAGAACAGATGATGTACACAGGGCTTGAATTGTTCAAGGAGAACCTAAAGAACCTGATATACTGGGACGATAATCCATTGATCAGCAACAACCCATTAATCTTATCTGAAAGACCTCAAATTGAACTGCTTTATAAAGAGCTTGAACTCATGATTCAGTGTCTCTTTGTTGAAAAAGAAGAAGACCTACACGAGCTTGAAAAAGTAAAAAATCTGAAGAAAGAATTCAAAGAAGTAGCAGAAGAGGCGCACAATATTGTGGGTCGCTTTGTATACTTTATGAATGCCAGCACTAAACGTTCCCTCAATCTTCAGAATGTTATGCAATCAATCAACTCTATCAAACAAGAATACATTACGATTGTTGATAATCAGAAGATGGATTCATCTCCAAGCATCGATTACCTGAAAGTACAATATACTCCTGCTTCGCGCACTAGAAAGCCATTAGGAGAATAAATGGTTGTGGGGCTTGATCAAGATGTTAAGTTGATACGAGACCAGCTTGTCCAAGACCAAAAGCAGCTGGATGTGGTATCTATTGTTGGTATGGGTGGATTAGGTAAGACTACTCTTGCTACCAAAGTATTCAATGATCCTTATGTTGTGTATCATTTTCAAGTACGTGCATGGGTCACTGTTTCTCATACATATGAAAAGAGAGATTTGTTGATTCAAATTCTGGCATCCATAGGAAGTGAACTAGACAGTGTTGAAACTAGCTACTCTCAGCTCCGTGAAAAGTTGCACAAAAGCCTCATGAACAAGAGATATTTCATTGTTATAGATGATATTTGGAGTAATGAGGCATGGGATGACCTTAAAGTATTTTTCCCGAATGATGACACCAAAAGTCGAATTCTGGTCACAAGTCGATTCAGAGACGTTGCTTTAAATGCAAAATCAAATGGTTTAGTTCATCACATGGATTTGTTGACGGATAAGGAAAGCTGGGAGTTGTTGTGTAGAAAGGTGTTCAATGACAATGCTTGCCCTGAATCGCTCATCAAACCTGGAATGGAAATTGCAATGAAATGTCATGGTTTGCCACTAGCATTGGTTGTCATTGGAGGGGTTCTAACAAAAGAAGCTCAAATCAAAGAGTCATGGGAAAGAATTGCTCAAAGTGTGAGCGCGTATATTGTCAATGACCCCAACGGGTACCTGGATATGTTGGCTTTGAGTTATGACCATTTACCTTGTCACTTGAAAGACTGTTTTCTGTATCTAGGTGGCTTCCCAGAAAAACATAAGTTCCGAGTACAGAGTTTGATCTGGTTATGGATGGCAGAAGGATTTATACAAGAATCTGGAAATCGAAGTTTGCAAGAAATTGGAGAGGATTACCTTATGGAACTAGTTGACAGAAACCTTGTTGTTGTTGCCGACAGAAAGTTCAACGGTGCCATCAAGGCTTGTTCTGTCCACGATCTTTTGAGGGAGCTCTGCTTAGAAAGAGCAACAAAAGAACATTTTTACTTGAAAATTAAGACGCCAGTGACTTCTTTTTCTTCTTTAAGAGACTCTAAGGCAAGCCGCATATTCACAAACGTTGACATCTTTATTAAAAAGTTTTGTTATCGGCGCAACCCAAGGGTTCGGTCGATTTTATCATTTCATAGTCGTATGTCCATGCTTAATACCACTTTTGGGCATTTCTATTTCTACCCTTTATTGGTGGTGTTGGATCTACAAAAGTGCCGACTGGAAAACTTTCCACGGTCTATAGAATTACTAGTTCACTTAAGGTACCTTGCATTTTGGTACACCGGACAGTTCCCATCCTCGATTTGCAGCCTATGGAGCCTTCAAACTCTCATTGTTAGAAGTTTTGTAACTTTGATGTTGCCACATACTCTATCAAACTTGGTGAATTTAAGGCATTTGTGGAGTGACAGTAATTAATATTTGTTTTCGTTCCATTGAAAAACCAATGAACTTGCTAACTATTTCAACAATGGTGGTAAACGACGGGGCAGAAACTTTGGTGAAATATATTCCTCGAATCAAGAAGCTTACATCTTGTACTGATGCAGATAAAGATCATGACTTCAGATCACTCACTTCCCTAGAAACACTAATGTCGATTACTAGAAGCTCATTAGGGGTGTATGGTCAGCGAGAATAGGCCGGTGGTAAATTCCAAAATATTCATATGAGGCTTCCTACCTCACTGAAAAAACTTTCATTAGCAGGATGTTGTCTTCCTTGGAGTGAGATGTCAATACTTCAGTCTTTACTCAACCTCGAGGTTCTGAAGATACTAGACAAAGCATTTGTGGGACCGCTGTGGGAAACAGGTGAGATGCAGTTTCAACGACTAAAATTCTTGAAACTGCAGGGATTGGATATCCAAAACTGGGAAGCCTCTGAACTCAACTTCCCATGTCTCAAAAGGTTAGTGGTCAATCGATGCAAGTATCTTAAAGAGATCCCATTTGAACTTGGGGACATCCCGACACTTGAGCTTATTGAAGTTGACAACTCCAGCATCCCTGTGATTTTATCGGTCGAGAACATTATTGCACAACAAAGTTATTTTGGAAACTTTGACTTGAAGATGAAGGTTAGAAAAGATTTGCGCAGCCGTCGTTTTTTTTGGAAATTACAAGGCGTACGAAGCTCTTATTATTGATGTTTACATTGGTGTTGTGTATTGTAAGCTGCAGGTTCTTCAAATAATATGATTACATCTTTTGATTTAATCTACAAATGTCCTTGAATTATCCGTTTGCTATTCGCATAGCACAATCATTGGATTGTGATTTTCTACAAAGATCACTATGTTCTTTATTTGTTCAGGAAAACTAAGTATCAACTAAAATGATCTTTAGTTAAAGTTACCTGCACCGGACATTGATATTTCTATAGGGAGAATTGCATATATACCCACTAAAACTCAAAAACTTGCATATTTCCCCAAGATACAAGTTTTTAATGCATGATGTACAATGCAAATTAAGCATGTTTTGGGTATATATGCAAATATGCAAGTTTTAGTGGGTATATATGCAATTGCCCCTTTTCTGAAACTCCTTACATATACTTCGACATAGGGCTGATGTTTGAATGCCATGGCTTCAGCATATGCTTCAGCTTAATGGCTATAATACTCTAGCGCAAGTCCACATGACTATATATGACTGTATATTGTTTAAGCGTTCAATATCTAGATAAATTAAGAGCTTTTTTGTAAATTAATTAAGGTTCAGGTTGCAATTTACAAATCAAGTGCGATTATTTTCACACATTGTGTAGTTCGATTAGATATTCGGAAAACTGCAAAACAGTTGATATAACGTTATCAAATTTGCTAATAGGAAGTATCCACAATTAATGTTTCACGCATAAAAAGTACTAAAGGTTCAATGTTTAACCAAATAATAATCGAGACTTGGACTAGCTCACTTCGTTCCAGTGATCGGCACCTTAGCCTACGACCGTGCAAGTGTGTAATTCGGAGTCCCATTATAACGAAAGCTCTTAGGCATGCTAAGCTTCCCAAGCATAACATCTAAAGGTGACAAACTTTAAAAGCAGATGAAGTGTGTTTGGCACAAAGCGTTTTAAATTATTTAAGATTTAAAATAAAGGTTTGTTAGGCAACATGCCATAAAAAAAACATTAAAATTTAACTAAAACAAACATCAAAATTCTAAAACTACTTTTAATTTAGTTTAATACAATTTTAATTTCAGTTATATATAGTTACTCATTAAGGCTATTAGGCAAGGGAGGGATTCTCTCACCAAACGGCTCCACATCACCAAATATCACCCTTGCCCTCCATTTCATCTCACGCGTAGTTCACAATTCCCAAAAGCAAAATTGGTGGTCTGACCACTAAATGAAAAAGAAAGAGAAGGGCTCAGTTTTTTTAATTATTTTGTGTGTGAGTGTGTGTGGGGTATATTTTTATATAGTGGGTATTTAATAAAAGGTGAAGTTGGAGGTAACCTTGACTACTAATTGGTGAAGGGTGGTGAAGGGAAGTGAGAGGAGAGAGAAAGCTGACGTGACGCTGATTTGTATGGTGAAGTAGTGGTTACATTGCCTTTTAGTCAAAACACTTCCTAACTAGAAGAGTTGATTGCCAAACAGTTGCCACGTGGAAAAGATGGACACGTGGATTTGACTTTTGACCGGATTATATATTTTTTATCCGACCCACTTGTTCATAGACAAAATTCCCCCCAATTTTTGGTGCCCTAATTTCAAAATCATAATCAAATTATTAAAGTCAATTTCAAGAATTTAAATTTAATTCTTGAAACCTTAATCCAGTTCACAAGGTTTGTTGCTTATTATTTTTTGTGAAATGACTAATTCATCAGGTTATATTGAAGTTAAATTTCTTATTTAGACCCTGGGGGGTGGGGGGGGGGGGGGGGGGGGGGGGTTGTTTTAGCTTATTTAGTACTAAAATTAACTTCATTTTAGTAAGCTCCTTATAAAAATTATTAACCTCATTTTAGCTGTATTTCGACCAAGGCTAATGAGCTTATTCATTATTTGCCATAATTAAGCTGCTTATAACCTGAATTGATGAAACCTCATCCGTTAACCTAATTAGTATATATGTCATTGACCTTTAGCATAATTGCATAGGTATTTGGATACAGATGGGAATATGCACAATGTTTACTTTCCGGTTTCTACTTTCTAGTATCTTTAGAATTGTGCGCTAAAAGTATATTCACATACATAAGTTAACAAACGCAATATATATCATATGTGATATCTGCTTATGCTGCATAATTCTAGACTAATCGACAAAAAGAAAACGTGATGTTTGCAGAGTATGTTCTCAATTATCATGACAAATCTCAGTCATTTTGTGCAGAACTTTTTTTTTTTTTTTTTTTTTTTTATTTTTTTTATTTATTTTTTTTAACAATAAGTTGATGTATTAAACAGTTGACAAAATACTCAAATATTTTTCTAAAAAGATATATTCCATTGTGACCTACAAATACAGACCCATCGGAAATTGTCACTTTACCACTTCAGCACTTCTTATTCGTGCGTGCATCACTAATTATCTGAAAAATTGTATCACAGAGGCGGTAAAAGTGGTTTAAGGTGGCGTCAATGGTGGTTCACGACAATAACAGCTGTCTTTTAGTAGTTTAAAGTACAAAATAAACCCAACGAGCAACAATGGCGAATGTTGACCAAAAGAACCAGAACGAGGTAATTTTATCATCTCTTTAAGTTGTCAATTTGTTAGTGTTTTCTTTACTTAATTTAAGTTGTGGATGTTAGATTACATACTCGTATAACACAAATTTTGGAAAATATGCGCTTTACTGATTTTATGATGTGAAGAACAGTTTCACGGACCAAGGTCTTGTCGCAAAATCTGTCTTTTGGTTTTCAAAACCAGTTTAAAGTCTAGAGTTTAGTTAATTTCGTGAAATTGTGAGGTAATTAGGTATGGATGTTAAAGTTAGATGATTATTGCCGAATTCGTTTATGAGTATTTTACATGATCATAGTTGGTGTTTTTTGCTTACAATTAATCCCAGACGCATTTGATTCTCACGTGTTCAAAGTAAAGAAATGAATGAGTGTTTACCTGTGTTGTTAGGTTGTACTTTATGACGCCTCTTTGAGTATTAGGGCTCAAATTTCAGTTGCCTGGGATATCCGGACTAAGTTGATCGGTACACCTAGATATGCTTTGTTCCGAGAGACATGTTTTGGACCGTGGCTAGATGTCCAGTTTACAAATAAAGACCCAAGCTTGGTCCATTTGATACTCCAAACACAGTATATACCCCCGCAACCTAAAGATGATGAGATGCTATTTCGCATCGGAGGTCACGAACTTCGTTTCGGCCGTGAGGAGTTTTGCCTCATTACAGGACTTCGATTCGGTCCGATAAGGAATTCGTCAGAAAGGTTGCTTAATCCATTTAGGGCTAGGGTATTTTCCCACATACCTGGCAGTGTATCGATCAAGGGGTCTGATGTTGCAAGTATCTTTAAGGACTCCTTTGACCAGATCTCAGACCTTGACGCAGTTCGCGTTTCTCTATTGATGTTGCTGGAGGTTGGATTCCTTGGCCGTGATTCAAAGGCGGTGGTTGACGAGGAGCTTCTAGAATTGGTGGAGGATCTGGACTCATGGAACGCGTTTCCATGGGGTTCGTACATATGGAATTTGACATATCAACAGTTGGCTGGTGTACTACAAACGCGTAAAGAGCTGCACCTATCCCGTCTTTCCACAAAGCAGCCTAAGTATAACCTGCATGGATTTATTTGGGCCTTTAAGGTAATGCTAATTTGTTCTTTTATTTTTGAAAATGTATTGTTCAGTTATACTTTTGTTGGTTGGCGTCTGTTTAATTGTGACTTTTACAGATATGGATATTCGAGGTTTTCCCCTGTGCGAGGCAATTTGCTATACGGGACCCTGGTGTCATCCCGAGGGCCATTGCCTGGCGGAAGACCTGTGCTGTAAAGATAAAGAAGGAGATGCTTCACGAGTTTCTTGTTTTTAAGGAGGTATGTTTTTCTCTACTATTATTTTCTAATACTACATTATTAATTGTAATTAATCAAATTAATATTGTGCCTCGTTAGGGACTTGAGCCACTGCATGAGCTAAAACCGACTCTTGCAGAGAGTTCCTCACCATGGTGGATTGCTAGTCGGCGCTTTTTTGATGGAGTCATTGATGATGTTCAGCCTCCGTTAAAGAAGGCACGATTCAAATCGTCACCTAGTCCTCATGACCACACTTTAGAGGAGCGGATCATGGATAAAATGTCTGGGATGATAGATCAACTTTTCTCGAAGCTAGATAATCGTGTCTCGAGGCTAGAGGATCTTGTCGAGGTAACTGTGTCCAACTCTTTACTTTGTTTGTTGAATTGTTTCTTAACAACATTTTGTTAAAATCTCTATTGTTATGCAGGACCTTTCGAAGGATAGACGGGCGCCTGCCCGAAGATGTCTTGTTTTGTAGATAAGGTGAAGGCGTGCTTCCTTTTTCGTTGTTTTTCCATATCATAAATGGGCTTTAATTCAGTGGAGGATTTAAAAGAGGCACCATAAGGGGTTCCCTTTTCTGGATTGCAGAGGGATAGGACAGGGACACGAAATACAGGTGTTGAGCAGGCATCAACTTCAGTGACCCAAAAATCACATAAGCAACCTTTTGTCATTGGTAGGTTTTGTAGAGATATTCTAATTTATAATTGCATAATTTATCACATGAGCCAAGGTTCCCGGATTATTAGGAAACTATAAAATTTTATTCCTGTTTCCAATGAAACATACTTTCACATTTTTTTCCATTAACTACTGTTTTCTACTTATCAGACATACTTGCATATTCGCGCAATTGTATGTATGAAATGAAAAGAGTTGTACTATGTTACATTTTGGGTCATTTTTTAGGGGGTTTTATCTTACTATCTTTATCAACTAGCAGGGGTTGCTGGAGGTGCGGCATCTGGGAAGACCACCATTTGCAATATGATCATCGAGCAACTTCATGATCTTCGTGTAGTACTTGTGAAACAGGTACCTCTTTTTTCTTGCATCATGTTAGAGGTGGTTGAGTTGAGATTAACCCATTTACTTATAACCTGGTTGGTTTGGGCTGTGTTCTATCTCAAGCGCGTAATAAGGGTCAAATGATTTTTTTGGCTTAAAGGGAACGGGTCAAATGGGTCAAACGGATAGAAACTCTCCCAAAGTCTTTTTTTAACACATACAACCTTCTGCTTTGTTTTGTTCAAAGATCTAAATTATTGTTGTTATAATATTATTCTTGTAGTAAGAAACGATTTAACACGTTAACTACTTAATATTTTTCAGAAATGAACAAAAAATTTTGCAGGCCAACCATTCAATCCTAACCTGCTTGACCCGTTACCCAACTCGCTGAACCGCCCATCATGCCATCTCTAGATCATAGTAAGGAATCCTCTATTTTTGTATTAAATTTTGTGGTTGACCAATCCAAATTGTCATACATTTAAGGATGTGTTGTCAGGACTCTTTCTATCATGCTTTGACTTCAAAGGAGCTTTCAGAAGTTCACGAGTACAATTTTGATCATCCTGGTGGGTTACGTGCTCATCATAATCTTTCTATATCGTTAAGTAGAATGTGATTTTGTTTTTTTAATATATACTCACATTTGACTATATTTTATATGGCTGTGCATCTTTTCAGATGCTTTTGACACCGAAAAGCTATTGGCAGCTATGGAGATGTTGAAGCATGGGAAAGCAATTGATATTCCGCAATATGACTTCAAGAGTTATAAGATCGGTGTCACTCAACGGGTTAGCTCTTATACCATACCAATTTAATTTTTAATAGGTAGTGGTTCAGTGTATATGTAAAGATAACAATACTTCTACGAACTGATTAAAAGGTGTTCTATACGAATATACTTGTAGAACTTCCTTAAGACTTTTATTTATTAGCCACACGTCTATTTGGAAACCTTCCTATTGTACTACTTATAGTTATGTTTCCACGTTAATCCAAACTTAATGTTTGATACTGTAGCAATTTGAATAAGTGTCAAAAGGGTTGGTAAATGGGTCAAATTGGGAAACTATATTTTTTGGCCGGGTTGGTTTACCTAATTGAAAGATAATAATTAACGTGGCTTTTGGTGTAATTGAATTATTGTTGTGGTAATTTTCTACTTTAATTATTTTGATGGTTTTATGCATAATAAGTACACTTTGACTTTCGACACCCTTTGGACAGTATGTATTTAAGCATTCCATGATAGATTTAGAGTTTTAGCTGTAACATTCTTCTAGTTCAATTGATAAAATGTAATCTACCAATAATACAACAATCATTTTCTGGTATCTCTTTCTTGAAATATAATCTAAATAAAATTGGAAAACCTTTTGGCAGGTGAATCCTTCAGATGTGATAATTTTGGCGGGCATGCTTATTTTTCATGATCCCCGAGTACGTGATATGATGGATATGAAGATCTTTGTTGATACAGGTTCTTTTACTCTTGTTTCGTGCAATGTGTAATGAATTTATTATACTTTTCTGTATGGTTGCCATTTCTTTGGCGAAGTTTACTTTTTTGCCTATATTCTAGATATTTTACCATTTTAGCACTTTTTATAGCTGACAAGTCTCTTTTCTATCTTTAATTGAATTTGACAGATTAAATTTATAATATGCTGATTTATAATGCAGATGGTGATGTATGCCTAGAAAGAAGAATACGGCGTGATACAGTTGAAAGGGGAAGAGAGATTGGTATGGTGTTCAGCCAGGTTAATTGCTTCCTTTGTTTTTATGAAGAAGTAGATCATGCGGGTTATATAACTTGGAATTGTTTAAGTTTGTCTTTGTAACGTAATCAATGTTCTATACAGCATGCGTGATATGTCCTAAAGGTGGATGCAAGATGGGCTTGTTAGGTCACGGGGCAAAACGGTCCGGGAAGATGACCCCGCACACACCTTTCTGTCCATTTTTTAAATAAATGACTGATCTTATAACTTATAACTATGATTACAAAAGCAATATCGTTAAAATAATAGTAAATATATATTGGATAAACACGGGTTAGGATATTGTATTCTTGTATGCACGTGTATGACTTGTATGAGAGAAAGCAAATCCCATATTGATATAATCTTAATAAATGGGTTGAAGTTTCACTTGCACTAATTCTGAACTTATGATCCTATGTACAGTACTCGAAGTTCGTGAAGCCTGCCTTTGATGCCTTCATACCGCCAACAAAGAAGTATGCTGACATCATCATTCCGCGTTTAGGAGACAACCAAGTAGCTATTGATTCAATTGTCCAACACATTCGGTCAAAACTTGGTCAACATGATCTTTGCAAAATATATCCCAATTTATATGTCGTTCACTCCACCTTTCAGGTAATACAGTAAAGTTACATTACTTATAAATCCCTGACTAAAATTATTTATATTTTTTTGGAAATCCTGTTACTTGTTAGTCATGCTGCTTGTTCTTAATCTTTTATGCAGATATGTGGTATGCATACGCTTATACGTGATTTTCAAACAACAAAACCTGTTTTTACTTTTTATTCTGATCGGTTGATTCATTTGGTGAGTTGCTGATTTTGATAGTTTATTCTCTGCTTTTATGTTTGAATAATTAGATAATTGTAATTTGTAAGATCCTTCCACTATCAACAGGTTGTCGAGCATGGTCTCAGACATCTACCTTTCACAGAAAAACAGGTGATAACTCCATCTGGTGAGCTTCTTCTTTAACTGGTTACAGTGCGTTGAGTTATATATTTATTTTTTTAGTAGCTTTTGAACCCAAAAATCCAAGTTAAGCTTGAAAAAGCTTAACTGTTGGAAACTTAAGCTCACCAAGGGCTTATTTTTGAGTTTCATAAAGTTCACCTTCACAAAAGTTTCCTATTTTTAGTTTTTTAATAGATTTGTAAAAGAAAAATGAAGAAAAATCAAAAAGCACTTCTAGTTTTTATATTTTTCCTAGGTTCCTGCCCTTATATATTATCTTTAGAAAAAGTTTTATATTTTTCACTGTTCATTTTGTATTTATTATAATTTAATTTAGTTTAAAATAATTAATAATTAGTTTAATTAATAATAATTATATAAAAAGTCTAAAAAATATATTTTCAGTTTTAAAATTAGTTTTAGGTTATTTTAGAATTTTAAAAATTTAATTTTCATTTTTCTAGCTTAAAATCATATTAAGTTGTATTTTAGTATAATTTAAATATTTAAAAGTAATTAATAATTAGTAATTAATTAATAATAAATAATTAAAAAGTCTAAAAATATTTTTCTTTTTCTTAAAATTTTCTTTTGTTATTAAGTTTATAAAAAAGTAATTTTTATATCTGTAGGACTTTATTTGCTCCCATTTCATTTTTTATTTTGCGTGTTTGCATTTGTTTTAATTCAAACGCGCGTTTTTAGATTTTAATTACGTTTTAGGTTTATCTGATGCCCAGTAATTGTTGATATAGCCTTTTTAAGTCATTTTCATTTAAATTCTCTTAGTATAATCTCCATAATCAAATTTCCAATCTTTCTGTTAAATCACCCGATCACAATTCGTTAAAAATACAATTTCACGCCTCGTCGGGACATAACGACCCGGGGAAACATTGTACTCCTTGGTGAATTGGCACAAGCTGTTTGACCATATTGACCACATCTGTGGTTGACTTTGGTTGACCATTTGGAGCCAATCACATATATTGTATAATTAAACTAACCAAACATAAAAGTAAACGTACCTTTTGATTCTAGCCCGAACAACAATCAAACTATAAGCAATTCTTTAAATCAAGAACCCTAATTAGGGTTTATAGGATTATAAGAATTACCCCTTACCTCTTTTGTAATTCAATCCAAGAATATAACCAATAGTGTGGTTATATCACGTTCTTGTACACATGTACTAAATCGAATCAAAGTTATGCAAGTAAAGAATCACAAAACTTAACCCAACTATTTGTTTAACAAAATCACCAATCGAATCCCTATAGAGGGTGTTTGTACGATTGGCCAAGAAGGATAAGAGGAGAGAAAACAATATTAGGTTTTGTGTGTATGCACCAGAGTACCCAAAAACCCTAAACATTTATTTGTATTTATACTTGAACTAACTAGGAGAACAAGTTTGATGTGGGTTCACGACCGGCCAACCCAAGCCTTCTTGTTGTCTAATTTGCGTTACAAGTCATTTTATTTTCCCGTTTAGTCAATTAGCGTAATTACTTAAAAGTCCTTATATGTTTTGTGATATTTAATAAATAACTATAACGTTTTATTTATTTATTAATATTTGATTCCCATACGTAAAGTGTGCAATCCCGTGATCTCGAGTTCGATCCTAACACACGGCATATTATTTCATGTCTATAAAACTAACAATAGTTCCTTATCACCATGATTAATGGTGAACCCTCCACTTAAAATCTGACTTTTACCTAGTCCACTGATATGAAAACTAAGTATGTAATACGGAGTATAAACAAATAGACATAAAAGTTATTAGTTTTGATCATTTTTGTTCAATTTAGTACCATGTAGGGGTGTCAATCGGGTCAGGTTGGTCGGGTTCGGGTCATTCGGGTCGGGTCGAAGTCGGGTCAAGCATAAAAAAACATACCCGAACCCGACCCTATTTGAACTCGGGTTGGTCGGGTTCGGGTCAATTCGGGTCGGGTCAAGTTGGGTCGGGTCAAATCGGGTTCGGGTCTGTACCATTTATAAATGGAAATTTGTAAGTTGTAACCATGAAAATGCATGCAAACCATGCATGGTAACAAGCTAATAACTTACCAACTGATCTAACACAAAAGAGATGTTTGTTTAAAAATAAACAACTAACTTTTTGAACATTTAAATAAAATTATGCAGATTCATGTATTACGGTATATACACATGGTATCAATTATTGGAAAAAGAGATCGAGGGTTTTTGGGAGCAAGGGATATGGCGAAAGTTGGTCTATAAAATGGGGTAGATGGCAAAAATAGCACCTCAATGGCCTTGGCATCAGAGGTGACATGGCTATTTTATTTATTTCTTGCTTTGTAAATGGTCAAATAGAGTAAAAGTTCTCTACTTTCAGTTTTGTTATTTAATGGATCTTCTTTTTTATTTCAACAGCAAATTAAATACAAATGGGCCTAAGAACTACGAATGGACTAATTGATAACTTGTGCCTATAAATTGAGTAAAAAAAAAAAAAAAAAAGAAAGAAAAAGAAAAACCAACTCGGGTTAGTCGGGTTGACCCGAACCCGAATAGGCAAGTATTTTGAACCCGATACCCAATCCTAGTTCGTAATCGGGTTGACCCGATTGACCCGAGTTAGATTTTGGACCCGAGAAACCCGACCCGAGTATCCTTGTTCGGGTCCGGGGTCGGGTCGGGATTTCCATGGTTGTGTAACAAGAGGCAATAAACTATAAACTAGTTGATAATATACAAATGACAGGTTGTAGGTAAGGAAGCTAATCACTATTATTTAAAATCCCATTGGTTACTTAATCTAATTAGTAATTTCTGTCCTTGGTCATCAGTATGAAACCAAAATCATGTGACATACTGCTCATTTTTTATTGTAAACAAAAACATTTGGCTTTCTTTCTTAATGAAAGCATGAAACACTTACTATCTTTCCCGTAACCTGTCCTGATCCGTATCCATTCTGTTTGCACTTTACAGCCATCAAAATTTTGCTGAGCGTGTGGTTTCTAATTTAGGAGTGATCCATTTCAACCCACTAAATTGACCCACTTCTGATCATTTGGGTTTGACTTTCAGAGCATCCTTTGGATGCTTTTTATAAATGTTAATGTTACATTAACATCAAAAGTCAAAACCACTTGTATTGAAATCAGTTTTGATTGAAAGAGAGAACAGATGATGTACACAGGGCTTGAATTGTTCATGGAGAACCTAAAGAACCTGATATACTGGGACGATAATCCATTGATCAGCAACAACCCATTAATCTTATCTGAAAGACCTCAAATTGAACTGCTTTATAAAGAGCTTGAACTCATGATTCAGTGTCTCTTTCTTGAAAAAGAAGAAGACCTACACGAGCTTGAAAAAGTAAAAAATCTGAAGAAAGAATTTAAAGAAGTAGTACAAGAGGCGCACAATATTGTGGGTCGCTTTGTATACTTTATGAATGCCAGCACTAAACGTTCCCTCAATCTTCAGAATGTTATGCAATCAATCAACTCTATCAAACAAGAATACATTACGATTGTTGCTAATCAGAAGATGGATTCATCTCCAAGCATCGATTACCTGAAAGTACAATATACTCCTGCTTCGCGCACTAGAAAGCCATTAGGAGAAGAAATGGTTGTGGGGCTTGATCAAGATGTTAAGTTGATACGAGACCAGCTTGTCCAAGACCAAAAGCAGCTGGATGTGGTATCTATTGTTGGTATGGGTGGATTAGGTAAGACTACTCTTGCTACCAAAGTATTCAATGATCCTTATGTTATGTATCATTTTCAAGTACGTGCATGGGTCACTGTTTCTCATACATATGAAAAGAGAGATTTGTTGATTCAAATTCTGGCATCCATAGGAATTGAACTAGACAGTGTTGAAACTAGCTACTCTCAGCTCCGTGAAAAGTTGCACAAAAGCCTCATGAACAAGAGATATTTCATTGTTATAGATGATATTTGGAGTAATGAGGCATGGGATGACCTTAAAGTATTTTTCCCGAATGATGACACCAAAAGTCGAATTCTGGTCACTAGTCGATTCAGAGAAGTTGCTTTAAATGCAAAATCAAATGGTTTAGTTCATCACATGGATTTGTTGACGGATAAGGAAAGCTGGGAGTTGTTGTGTAGAAAGGTGTTCAATGACAATGCTTGCCCTGAATCGCTCATCAAACCTGGAATGGAAATTGCAATGAAATGTCATGGTTTGCCACTAGCATTGGTTGTCATTGGAGGGGTTCTAACAAAAGAAGCTCAAATCAAAGAGTCATGGGAAAGAATTGCTCAAAGTGTGAGCGCGTATATTGTCAATGACCCCAACGGGTACCTGGATATGTTGGCTTTGAGTTATGACCATTTACCTTCTCACTTGAAAGACTGTTTTCTGTATCTAGGTGGCTTCCCAGAAAAACATAAGTTCCGAGTACAGAGTTTGATCTGGTTATGGATGGCAGAAGGATTTATACAAGAATCTGGAAATCGAAGTTTGCAAGAAATTGGAGAGGATTACCTTATGGAACTAGTTGACAGAAATCTTGTTGTTGATGACAGAAAGTTCAACGGTGCCATTAAGGCTTGTTCTGTCCACGATCTTTTGAGGGAGCTCTGCTTAGAAAGAGCAGCAAAAGAACATTTTTACTTGAAAATTAAGATGCCAGTGACTTCTTTTTCTTCTTTAAGGGACTCTAAGGCAAGCCGCATATTCACAAACGTTGACATCTTTATTAAAAAGTTTTGTTATCGGCCCAACCCAAGGGTTCGGTCGATTTTATCATTTCATAGTGGTGTGTCCATGCTTAATACTACCACTTTTGGGCATTTCTATTTCTACCCTTTATTGATGGTGTTGGATCTACAAAAGTGCCGACTGGAAAACTTTCCACGGTCTATAGAATTACTAGTTCACTTAAGGTACCTTGCATTTTGGTACACCGGACAGTTCCCATCCTCGATTTGCAGCCTCTGGAGCCTTCAAACTCTCATTGTTAGAAGTTTTGTAACTTTGATGTTGCCACATACTCTATCAAACTTGGTGAATTTAAGGCATTTGTGGTGTAACAGTAATATTTGTTTTCGTTCCATTGAGAAACCAATGAACTTGCTAACTATTTCAACAGTAGTGGTAAACGACGGGGCAGAAACTTTGGTGAAATATATTCCTCGAATCAAAAAGCTTACATCTCGTACTGATGCAGATAAAGATCATGACTTCAGATCACTCACTTCCCTAGAAACTCTAATGTCAATTACTAGAAGCTCGTTAGGGGTGTATCGTCAGCGAGAATATGCCAATGGCGAATTCCAAAATATTCATATGAGGCTTCCTACCTCACTGAAAAAACTTTCACTAGCAAGATGTTGTCTTCCTTGGAGTGAGATGTCAATACTTCAGTCTTTACTCAACCTCGAGGTTCTGAAGATACTAGACAATGCATTTGTGGGACCATTGTGGGAAACAGGTGAGATGCACTTTCAACGACTAAAATTCTTGAAACTGCAGGGATTGGATATCCAAAACTGGGAAGCCTCTGAACTCAACTTCCCATGTCTCAAAAGGTTAGTGGTCAATCGATGCAAGTATCTTAAAGAGATCCCACTTGAACTTGGGGACATACCGACACTTGAGCTTATTGAAGTTGACAACTCCAGCATCCCTGTGATTTTATCGGTCGAGAACATTATTGCACAACAAAGTTATTTTGGAAACTTTGACTTGAAGATGAAGGTTAGAAAAGATTTGTGCAGCCGTCGTTTTTTTTGGAAATTACAAGGCGTACGAAGCTCTTATTATTGATGTTTACATTGGTGTTGTGTATTGTAAGCTGCAGGTTCTTCAAATAATATGATTACATCTTTTGTTTTAATCTACAAATGTCCTTGAATTATCTGTTTGCTATTCGCATAGCACAATCATTGGATTGTGATTTTCTACAAAGATCACTATGATCTTTATTTGTTCAGGAAAACTAAGTATCAACTAAAATGATCTTTAGTTAAAGTTACCTGCACCGGACATTGATATTTCTTCTATAGGGAGAATTGCATATATACCTACTAAAACTCAAAAACTTGCATATTTCCCCAAGATACAAGTTTTCAATGCATGATGTACAATGCAAATTAAGCATGTTTTGGGTATATATGCAAATATGCAAGTTTTAGTGGGTATATATGCAATTGCCCCTTTTTCTGAAACTCCTTACATATACTTCGACATAGGGCTGATGTTTGAATGCCATGGCTTCAGCATATGCTTCAGCTTAATGGCTATAATACTCTAGCGCAAGTCCACATGACTATATATGACTGTATATTGTTTAAGCATTCAATATCTAGATAAATTAAGAGCTTTTTTGTAAATTGATTAAGGTTCAGGTTGCAATTTACAAATCAAGTGCGATTAATTGTGTATCCACAATTAATGTTTCACGCGTAAAAACTAAAAAGTACTAAAGGTTCAATGTTTAACCAAATAATAATCGAGACTTGGACTAGCTCACTTCGTTCCAGTGATCGGCACCTTAGCCTACGACCGTGCAAGTGTGTAATTCGGAGTCCCATTATAACGAAAGCTCTTAGGCATGCTAAGCTTCCCAAGCATAACATCTAAACGTGACAAACTTTAAAAGCAGATGAGGTGTGTTTGGCACAAAGCGTTTTAAATTATTTAAGATTTAAAATAAGGGAAAATGATGCCTGCTTTCCACAGCAGGCAAGAAGCCTGCTTTCCTATGCAAATAAGAGAGGGCTCAGGGGGAAAGCGTATCAGTGACTTGAATTCAGAGGCTTAATTGTAAAAATTTTTAATTTTTTTCAAAGGAAAAGCAGGCAAGAAGCCTGCTTGTTGTAGCAGGCAAGTTTTCCCCTTAAAATAAAGGTTTGTTAGGCAACATGCCATAAAAAAACATTAAAATTTAACTAAAACAAACATCAAAATCCTAAAACTACTTTTAATTTAATTTAATACAATTTTAATTTCACTTATATATAGTTACTCATTAAGGCTACTAGGCAAGGGAGGGATTCCGTCACCAAACGGCCCCACATCACCAAATATCACCCTTGCCCTCCATTTCATCTCACGCGTAGTTCACAATTCCCAAAACCAAAATTGGTGGTCTAACTACCTATGTTGCACAGGGCAGATACGGAAACGGGTACTTAGAAACGCCAATGTCTCAAAATTCAAGAAACAGGTACGGCTAGAAACGTTTGTTTACTTTATATAATTTTATATATAAAATAAATATAATCCAACATCTAACATCAAATTGTTATTACTAAAATGTCATTATTTTATTTTAAAGAACAAAAAAGGTAGGAGTTAAATAATATAAGAAATGTCAACCTTATTTTTAGTAATTTTACGAAAAATGAAATATACTTGCGGTTAAACTAATTTATACCATACCATATCATAAAAACCTTTAAAACCTTTATTAACAAACTTAAAAAATAAATCATGTCAAAAGTATAGCATGACAGTAGAAAAATAAATCATGTTCTAAATCATAAAGTACTAATGTCTTCTTCGTTTTTCTCTTTCGTAATATGTATACGTCAAAAACAGGCCCAGAAACTCGTTTAAAAGGCCGAGATACGTTTCCTAAACGTTTCCTGCTCAACACTTCATGTTTCCAGTCAACATGAAACGTTTCCTTTTTTCCGGAAGCATTTCCGGCGCGTTTCTAGCCGTTTTCCGTTTCCGAAACGTTTCCGGTATGAGGGACGGCACTCCGACGGCGTTTCGTGCAACATAGCTGACTACTAAATGAAAAAGAAAGAGAAGGGCTCAGTTTTTTATTTTTTATTTTGTGTTGAAACTAGCTACTCTCTGAAACTTTTCCACGATTATCTAGCTTCATGGTAACCTTGACTATTAATTGGTGAAGGGTGGTGAAAAGAAGTGAGAGGAGAGAGAAAACTGACGTGACGCTGATGTGTATGGTGAAGTAGTGTTACCTTGCCTTTTAGTCAAAACACTTCCTAACTAGAAGAGTTCATTGCCAAACAGTTGCCACGTGGAAAAGATGGACACGTGGATTTGACTTTTGACCGGATTATATTTTTTTTTATCCGACCCACTTGTTCTTAGACAAAAATCCCCCCCAATTTTTGGTGCCCTAATTTCAAAATCAAATTAATGTCAATTTCAAGAATTTAAATTTAATTCTTGAAACCTTAATCCAGTTCACAAGGTTTGTTGCTTATTATTTTAAAAAAAAAAAACAATAGTTATTTACATGTGAAATGGCTAATTCATCAGGTTATATTTTTGAAGTTTCAAGTTTAATTTATTATTTAGACCCTAAGAGGAGGGGGGTGTTTGTTTTAGCTTATTTAGTACTAAAATTAACTTCATTTTAGTAAGCTCCTTATAAAAATTATTAAGCTCATTTCGACAAAGGCTAATGAGCTTATTCATTGGTATTTGCCATAATTAAGCTGCTTATAACCTGAATTGAGGAAACCTCATCCGTTTACCTAATTAGTATATATGTCATTGACCTTTAGCATAATTGCATAGGTGTTTGGATACAGATGAGAATATGCACAATGTTTACGTTCCGGTTTCTTTAGAATTGTGCGTTAAAAGTCTATTCACATACATAAGTTAACAAACAACTCGATATATATCATATGCAGTGGCGGACCCAGGAATGTTGAGGACGGGGGCATTTTTTTTTTTTTTTTTTTTTTTTTTTTTTTTTTTTTAACACTAAAATCTGAATTTTTTTGCCGAATCGTGGAGGGCACCGCCCCCATACTCAATATGTAGTTCCGCCCCAGATCATATGTGATATCTTCTTATACTGTATAATTCTAGACTAATCGACAAACAGAAAACGTGATGTTTGCAGAGTATGTTCTCACTGAGTCATTTTGTGCAGAACATTTTTTTTTACCATAAGTTGATGTATTAAACATTTGACAAAATACTCGTTATTTTTCTAAAAAGAAATATTTTGCATGTGAAAACACCAACACTAAGTGGCAAAAACACACTCGTGTCTATGTTCAATAGCAAATAAGTAAAATGTACATTAGTTAGTACAATTGAAATGAGTGGTAAATTTGTAGTTTTGATGGCAGAATCTCCCCCTTTTTTACACAAATTAGACTCGGATTTTTGACCCTTTTATGAAAATGAGCACGTATATCGCTATATGATGTCACAGACTACTTACAGACCCGTCGGAAATTCTCACTTTACCACTTCAGCACTTCTTATTCGCGCGTGCATCACTAATTGTCTGAAAAAATGTATCACACAGGCAGGAATGGTGGTTCATGACAATAACAGCTATCTTTTAGTAGTTTAAAGTACAAAATAAACCCAACGAGCAACAATGGCGAATGTTGACCAAAAGAACCAAAATAAGGTAATTTTATCATCGCTTTAAGTTGTCAATTTGTTAGTGTTTTCTTTACTTAATATTAGTTGTGGACTTGTGGATGTTAGATTACATACTCGTATAACACAAATTTTGGAAAATATGCGCTTTACTGATTTTATGGTGTGAAGAACAGTTTCACGGACAAATTGGGGTCTTGTCGCAAAATCTGCCTTTTGGTTTTCAAAACCAGTTTAAAGTATAGAGTTTAGTTAATTTCGTGAAATTGTGAGGTAATTAGGTATGGATGTTAAAGTTAGATGATTATTGCCGAGTTCGTTTCTAAGTATTTTACATGATCATAGTTGGTGTTTTTTGCTTACGATTAATCCTAGACGCATTTGATTCTCACGTGTTCAAAGTAAAGAAATGAATGAGTGTTTACCTGTGTTGTTAGGTTGTACTTTATGACGCCAGTTTGAGTATAAGGGCTCAAATTTCAGTTGCCTGGGATATCCGGACTAAGTTGATCGGTACACCTAGGTATGCTTTGTTCCGAGAGACATGTTTTGGACCGTGGCTAGATGTACAGTTTACAAATAAAGACCCAAGCTTGGTCCATTTGATACTCCAAACACAGTATATACCCCCGCAACCTAAAGATGATGAGATGCTATTTCGCATCGGAGGTCACGAACTTCGTTTCGGCCGTGAGGAGTTTTGCCTCATTACAGGACTTCGATTCGGTCCGATAAGGAATTCGTCAGAAAGGTTGCTTAATCCATTTAGGGCTAGGGTATTTTCCCACATACCGGGCAGTGTGTCGATCAAGGGGTCTGATGTTGCAAGCATCTTTAAGGACTCCTTTGACCAGCTCTCAGACCTTGACGCAGTTCGCATTTCTCTATTGATGTTGCTGGAGGTTGGATTCCTTGGCCGTGATTCAAAGGCGGTGGTTGACGAGGAGCTTCTAGAATTGGTGGAGGATCTGGACTCATGGAACGCGTTTCCATGGGGTTCATACATATGGAATTTGACATACCAACAGTTGACTGGTGTACTACAAACGCGTAAAGAGCTGCACCTATCCCGTCTTTCCACAAAGCAGCCTAAGTATAACCTGCATGGATTTATTTGGGCCTTTAAGGTAATGCTAACTTGTTCTTTTATTTTTCAAAATGTATTGTTCAGTTATACTTTTGTTGGCTGGCGTCTGTTTAATTGTGATTTTTACAGATATGGATATTCGAGGTTTTCCCCTGTGCGAGGCAATTTGCTATACGGGACCCTGGTGTCATCCCGAGGGCCATTGCCTGGCGGAAGACCTGTGCTGTAAAGATAAAGAAGGAGATGCTTCACGAGTTTCTTGTTTTTAAGGAGGTATGTTTTTCTCTACTATTATTTTCTAATACTACATTATTAATTGTAATTAATCAAATTAATATTGTGCCTCGTCAGGGACTTGAGCCACTGCATGAGCTAAAACCGACTCTTGCAGAGAGTTCCTCACCATGGTGGATTGCTAGTCGGCGCTTTTTTGATGGAGTCATTGATGATATTCAGCCTCCGTTAAAGAAGGCACGATTCAAATCGCCACCTAGTCCTCATGACCACACTTTAGAGGAGCGGATCATGAATAAAATGTCTGGGATGATAGATCAACTTTTCTCGAAGCTAGATAATCGTGTCTCGAGGCTAGAGGATCTTGTCGAGGTAACTGTGTCCAACTCTTTACTTTGTTTGTTGAATTGTTTCTTAACAACATTTTGTTAAAATCTCTATTGTTATGCAGGACCTTTCGAAGGATAGACGGGCACCTGATGTCCATACCGAAATGCCGAAGATGTCTTGTTTTGTAGATGAGGTGAAGGCATGCTTCCTTTTTCGTTGTTTTTCCATATCATAAATGGGCTTTAATTCAGTGGAGGATTTAAAAGAGGCACCATAAGGGGTTCCCTTTTCTGGATTGCAGAGGTATAGGACAGGGACACGAAATACAGGTGTTGAGCAGGCATCAACTTCAGTGACCCAAAAATCACATAAGCAACCTTTTGTCATTGGTATGTTTTGTAGAGATATTCTAATTTATAATTGCATAATTTATCACATGAGCCAAGGTTCCCGGATTATTAGGAAACTATAAAATTTTATTCCTGTTTCCAATGAAACATACTTTCACATTTTTTCCCATTAACTACTGTTTTCTACTTATCAGACATACTTGCATATTCGCGCAATTGTATGTATGAAGTGGAAAAGAGTTGTACTATGTTACATTTTGGGTCATTTTTTAGGGGGTTTTATCTTACTATCTTTATCAACTAGCAGGGGTTGCTGGAGGTGCGGCATCTGGGAAGACCACCATTAGCAATATGATCATCGAGCAACTTCATGATCTGCGTGTAGTACTTGTGAAACAGGTACCTCTTTTTTCTTGCATCATGTTAGAGGTGGTTGAAACCGGGTTGGTTTGGGCTGTGTTCTGTCTCAAGCGCGTAATAAGGGTCAAATGAATTTTTTGGCTTAAAGGGAACGGGTCAAATGGGTCAAACGGATAGAAACTCTCCCAAAGTCTTCTTTTAACACATACAACCTTCTGCTTTGTTCTGTTCAAAGATCTAAATTATTGTTGTAATAATATTATTCTTGTAGTAAGAAACGATTTAACACGTTAACTACTTACTATTTTTCAGAAATGAACAAAAAATAGTTTGCAGGCCAACCATTCAATCCTAACCTGTTTGACCCGTTACCCAACTCGCTGAACCGCCAATCATGCCATCTCTAGATCATAGTAAGGAATCCTTTATTTTTGTATTAATTTTTTTGGTCGATCTATCCAAATTGTTATACATTTAAGGATGTGTTGTCAGGACTCATTCTATCAAACTTTGACTTCGAAGGAGCTTTCAGAAGTTCACGAGTACAATTTTGATCATCCTGGTTGGTTACGTGCTCATCTTAATCCTTCTATGTCGTTAAGTAGAATGTGATTTATTTTATTTTGTATCTATACTTACATTTGACTATAATTTATATGGCTCGTGCATCTTTTCAGATGCTTTTGACACTGAAAAGCTATTAACAGCTATGGAGATGTTGAAGCATGGGAAAGCAATTGATATTCCGCAATATGACTTCAAGAGATATAAGATCGGTGTCACTCAACGGGTTAGCTCTTATACCATACCAATTTATTTTTTATAGGTTGTGGTTCAATGTATATGTAAAGATAACAATACTTATACGAACTGATTAAAAGGTGTTCTATACGACTATACTTGTAGAACTTCCTTAAGACTTTTATTTATTAGGACACACGTCTATTTGGAAACCTTCCTATTGTACTACTTATAGTTATGTTTCCACGTTAATCCAAACTTAATGTTTGATACTGACATACTGTAGCAATTTGAATAAGTGTCAAAAGGGTTGGTAAATGGGTCAAAATGGGAAACTATATTTTTTGGCCGGGTTGGTTTACCTAATTGAAAGATAATAATTAACGTGGCTTTTGGTGTAATTGAATTGTTGTTGTGGTAATTTTCTACTTTAATTATTTTGATGGTTTTATGCATAATAAGTACACTTTAGGTGACTTTCGAGTTTCGACACCTGTTGGACAGTATGTATTCAAGCATTCCATGATAAATTTAGAGTTTTAGCTGTAACATTATTCTAGTTCAATTGATAAAATGTAATCTACCAATAATACAACAATCATTTTCTGGTATCTCTTTCTTGAAATATAATCTAAATAAAATTGGAAAACCTTTTGTCAGGTGAATCCTACAGATGTGATAATTTTGGCGGGCATGCTTATTTTTCATGATCCCCGAGTACGTGATATGATGGACATGAAGATCTTTGTTGATACAGGTTCTTTTACTCTTGTTTTGTGCAATGTGTAATGAATTTATTATACTTTTTGTATGCTTGCTATTTATTTGGCGAAGTTTACTTTTTTGCCTATATTCTAGATATTTTACCTTTTAGCACTTTTTATAGCTGACATGTCTCTGTTCTATATTTAATTGAGTTTGACAGATTGAATTTATAATATGCTGATTTATAATGCAGATGCTGATGTATGCCTAGAGAGAAGAATACGGCGTGATACAGTTGAAAGGGGAAGAAATATTGGTATGGTGTTCAGCCAGGTTAATTGCTTCCTTTGTTTTTTATGAACAAGTAGATCATGCGGGTTATATAACTTGGAATTTATTAACTATTTTTTTGTAAAGTTTGACAAGTAATCAATGTTCTATACAGCATGCGTGATATGTGCTAAATTGTTCTGTAATAATCATCTAAAATTCTCATCTTTTGCGGCTATTCGTCTAATGAGTGGCAGTGTTATGTTTCTAATTCCTAAAGGCGGACGCAAGATGTGCTAGTTAGGTCACGGGTCAAAATGGTCCGGGAAGATGAACCCACACACACCTTTCTGTTCCTTTTTTAATAAATGACTAATGTTCTAATTATGATTACAAAAACAATATTGTTACAACATCAGTAAAGATTTATTAGATAAAAACGGGTTGAAGTTTCACTTGCACTAATTCTGAACTTATGATCCTATGTACAGTACTCGAAGTTCGTGAAGCCTGCCTTTGATGCCTTCATACTTCCAACAAAGAAGTATGCTGACATCATCATTCCGCGTGTAGGAGACAACCAAGTAGCTATTGATTCGATTGTCAAACACATTCGGTCAAAACTTGGTCAACATGATCTTTGCAAAATATATCCCAATTTATATGTCATTCACTCCACCTTTCAGGTAATACAGTAAAGTTACATCACTTATAAATTCTTGACTCTTTTTTTTTTTTTTTTTTTTTTTTTTTTTTTTTTTTTTTTTTTTTTTTTTTGTGGAAATTCTGTTACTTGTTAGTCATACTGCTTGTTCTTAATCTTTTATGTAGATACGTGGTATGCATACGCTTATACGTGATTTTCAAACAACAAAACCTGATTTCACTTTTTATGCTGATCGGTTGATTCATTTGGTGAGTTGCTGATTTTGATAGTTTATTCTCTGCTTTTATGTTTGCATAATTAGATAATTGTAAGATCCTTCCACTATCAACAGGTTGTCGAGCATGGTCTCAGACATCTACCTTTCACAGAAAAACAGGTGATAACTCCATCTGGTGAGCTTCTTCTCTATCTGGTTACAGTGCGTTGAGTTGTTATATATTTATTTTTTATAAGGTTTAGCTGAAATGGGATGACTTTTAAGGTTTATAAGTTGCCGGAAATATACTCAAGTTACCATAGCTTCCTAATTTGCCTAATTATCTTTGGAATGAGAATTATGTCTTTGTTTATAATTTACTTGCGTTAATGACGTCGTGTTAGCCTCTTTGTATAACAATTTTGGTCCGTGTGAATGCAGGATCAGAGTACACGGGCGTAGAATTTCATGAAAGAGTATGCGGCGTCTCTATTATTAGGAGGTATATGAATATATTAGTGTATTATGAACATCTCTTTTGTATATTAAGTCTCTTCTTCACTGTGGTGGAAATATATCTGAGCTATGCGTGTACTCACATGACTATGTTTTAGTGTTCAAGAATACTTGGAAAGAGCTATTTTAATTAATAAAAAAATTACCATTTGCAGTGGTGAGAGTATGGAAAAAGCACTGCAGGCATGTTGTAAGGATATTAAGATTGGAAAGATTCTTATTCATAGAGAGGGTGACAATGGCCAACAGGTTTGTCCCTTCAACTCCGTGCTAGTTGCTTAGAAAGTGACCAACCGTGGTCAAAATTTTACTTACGTTTACCATTCGCGAAAAGCTTAAGACGGTAAATAAGTTTACAATCAAGGTATCCATACCATAAGGTCACTAGATGAGAAATATGCCCCGGCAGATAACTTGTCAGTAACTTTGACCATGTTGACTTTCCAATCACCAAACCAGTTACATCTTGATTACTTTATACACAGTTGCACATTTATCTTACAAAGATCTAATTATCTGTATGCTGGTACTATCATGCAGTTAATATATGAAAAGCTTCCACAAGACATCTCGGAAAGACATGTCTTGTTGTTGGATCCTGTACTAGGAACAGGCATGGGCACTCGCTCTTGTTATTTTTATTCTTATTTTTTATGACATTCTAAAGAAGAA
Organism: Artemisia argyi; assembly: GCA_030686995.1. Classification (NCBI taxonomy): domain Eukaryota; kingdom Viridiplantae; phylum Streptophyta; class Magnoliopsida; order Asterales; family Asteraceae; genus Artemisia; species Artemisia argyi. The sequence continues at coordinate 20,202,505 of CM060702.1, read as the reverse complement.
GAAAAGTTTTCTTTTTCTAATGAAAAATTTAGAATCATGTTTTTGACTTTGTGCTGACATATGCAACATCTTTGCAGGCAATTTAGCGGTCGAAGCTATCAGCTTGCTTTTAAAGAAAGGGGTACCAGAAGGCAACATAATATTCCTAAACCTAATATCGGTGAGTTAAGACTTCCGTTCATTTGGGCAGTCTTTTGTAAAGGTCGCAAAAGGGGTGACTTATTGGGTCAAGACGGGTATGGGTTAAAACAGTCATGCTTTAGGGCTGAGTCGGGGTGGGTTTCCCCGAAAACACTTTGTCCAGTCTCTAATGAGTAGTAATTAATGTGTTAAACGATATTATTACATTATTATTGAACAGAAAGATTTAGAAAGTTGTGTTGTATGTATCTAAAAGTAGACTTTTTGCGACTTTGTACAACTTAAAATCTTCTTTTTTAAAAGTCACGCTTTGATCCATTTAAAGTAAGATGCAACCAAAATTGACCCATTGATAATTACATTGGCAGGCACCTCAAGGAGTGCATATGGTTTGCAAAAAGTTTCCAAGAATTAAGATTGTGACATCTGAGATTGAAACTGGCTTGAATCAAGAGTCTCATGTGGTTCCAGGGATGGGCGAGTTTGGAGACAGATATTTTGGTACAGATTTCTGACTCCTTTTTAGATGGTTAACATAAAATCAATGGAGGGAGTCGAGTCGGGTTTGTGTATAGTATCTTCTAACTTCCATCTTTGAACAAATCTGTGACTCCGTTAGACTAATGGAACTAATTATGTTACTTTGATCATCTTTATAATAGACTTTGTTGCGAGTCAAGTCGCATGATGAGTTTCTGTTCGACTTCCTCATAAAGGAGTGGGTTGGGGGTCAATAGGTACTCGTCTAGTCGCCTTATATTAATTTTTACAGCTAATAAGGGTTATTTTTTCTTTTTCTAACAAAAAGTATTATCAAAGTTTAGAGCGTGATTCAACGTGTGTGTTTAAATGTCCTTTTGGTTTCTTAATGTTTGCTTTTTCAACTTTACTTACCTAATCAAGAGTACAGATTTGCTCCATTATCACATGATTCTGTTCAGGGTTTTTTTAAACATATGAATCTTCAACCACTTGCCTCTTTAGTATTCATATTCCACGATATCAGCATGTCAAATGTGATATAACAAAAAGGGTGATGCTCCTTTTTAGTTACTTTATGATACATATACGAAAGAAAATCGTGACAAATAGATTCTCATTTGTTTGTCACTGTTTGGAAATCGGCGTCTAAACAATGATCATGATGATCATGTGTGCATACCTAAATTTTGTAGGTTCGCCATAATGTAAAGATACTTCGAGGCCGGGTCGGGTTAGTTAGCATATGAGCTCTCGACTCTTGCTGTAAACTGTTGGTTAGGTCATTCGACAACTTGAATTTGCTAAGTGACAAAACATCCAACTTGAATTTGCTAAATTTTTCTTACATAATTGTAGCTTTTCCCTTTTCTATGAACCCACTGAATTTGTTTTGTTTAAAGTAGCAAATGTTTTTCAAATTTGGGGAAATATTTTTGGCTCCACCCATAAAAGAAGCTTTTCTTTTTTCATTCCTTTTCATTGCAGTGATGATTATTATATAAATTAAGGGATTTCTTCTGGTATTAGTCTTAATCAATGTAAGTAAGGCCTTCTATTAATGCAAATTTCCTCTTTTTTAATTTCTTAAAGTTTATTAAGCCAAATAAAATACCAGCTGTTGGTGGTTTATATTACAATAATTCCAACTTTGCTTTTGTATCATCTTTTCTTGTACATGTCTTTTGCATGTATCATAGTAAACAAAACATTGTTCAATTGATGAATTAGCATGTTCACTTTATCTTTCTATGACCTTTGTTTGGTGAACATATATGCCTTGATTTTAAGCTTACGTTATCGACCATCGACCCTAAAACCTCTAATCACGCTACGACCAAACAGAAACATTCGAATGTAAAAATTCAACAGATTAAGGTAAATTTCCGGCCTCCGAACCTACCAAACAATATCACTAAGAGCAATTAGCCGGTGAAAAGCATCACTTGATTTCAATTGCTATTGTTATAATAGTCATGCTTAAATTGATTACTCAAATATATATAGTGTAACGGTCCCAAACCACTAGGTGGTGGTGGCCAAGCACGCCATTGTCCCTTCCACCCTCAAAACCGCTCATGGTGGTGGGTTTTTTGCTATCGTTTTGTGGTGCATTTTTTGTGGGGTATGTTTGCATAATGTGGTGTATTTTTATGTGTTTGGTTTGGTGGTCATCATTACCTCTGGTGTTGTGTTGAATGATAATGCGACGCTGACCTGGAGGTGGTGCGTTTGGTAACAATTAGTGTCGTGTTGAATGATAATGCGACGCTGACGTGTAGGTGGTGCGTTTGGTGACAATTACCTCCTTAAAACGGATAGAAACAAGTTCTTCGTCTTATTTTTAAAAATTGTAAAGTAGAAGATTGAACCACAAATGTCAAATATTACCTCTTAGAGTAATCACTTTATCTTTGCTTGTCTCATTTTGTTCAGCTATATATCTTGCTTTACGTAATGGGTTTAGATAACCATGTCCATGTGACATGTCTCATGTCGATTTTTTCCATCATCAAGTCACATCTAGAGCATGCTTGTTAGAATGAACTAGATATTTATAAATTCTTTGGTCTGATTTAGTGTTAACTCGAAAATGCTTGTTTGATATATGTCATCTGAGAGGAATTTTAGAATGCCAAAACGAAATAAAATTACAGTTTTTTTTTTTTTTTTTTTTTTTTGGTAATTATGGGTTTCCGACTCGACATTGCGAGCTGACTAATCCCACGGCGACTACCCTTTTTGGATAGCCCGGAGTCGGCGCAGGTGAACCTCCGTGGCCACAAGGGGATTAATTTTCTCCCCGTTGGATTCGAACCCTTGACCTCCTCTTTGTAAGGCTGGTATTCTTACCGCTGGGTCACCCTGTGGTTTAAAATTACAGTTTTAGCATGCATGTAAAACGAAACTTTGTCATAATCATAACATATGATGCTTTTGTACATCTAATCACTCTTTAAGGACACCATCGAGATGAAAAAGTAGTCAAAAACAGAATTTATATCATTTCGTGCTTGTCTTCTCCAAAAAGATTGAAATCATTAAGAATGATCGAGTGATTGATTTTAAAGGAATCCATAATTGACTTTACAACAAAGTTACAATTAGCATGTTGAATGAAAGAACTATTTGACATATTTTTTTGCATTCAAAAAGTATGATTGTTAGTTTGTAACAAATCTGTAAATACCATGGTTAGAAAAAACATAAAAAAGGGCTAGCTAGCTCAACTTTGATTGTGGATTAATAATCTCCTCTAACTACTTATATATGATATATCATATCAATGTATTCACAGAAAACTCCATCGAATTGAGTTAACAATTAGACCTCAATTCGAAAACCTCTTAACAAAAGCATAATATAAAATAAGCCAACAAGAATGTCTTTTTGAGGGTTCACTTCTTTGTCTTGCAAGTTCGACCCGTGAGTGAACCCGATGGTGGACTAGTCAATTGCAGGTCGCACCATCCATGCAACTGATACCTAAAGTGAAGTGCACCAAAACTCGCTCGAACCTTAAAAGTTGCTCTCACGCTATAGAATACTTTGTTACTTAGAACCTGTCTTCGAAGTTCTGTAGCAAGATTTGGTGGCAAAGGAACCAAACTAGATACGAATTGAATCACAACGGCTCCCGTCTCCTTATGCCTTTGAGAAAAAGGTTGAATAGCTTGAGTCCCTATCACGTCGTTTTGAAATAGCAATTCAATGACTGCATGTTCGAATTTTACGTTGAGTTTCTTGTTGGGGTTGGATATATTTGCTAGAAAAGCAAAGTCTCCATTAAAATGGCCCGGTTCATCAAAGTATATCGTGCTTAGGTTTGCACGAGTAATGTCCAAAACGGGTGTTTTTGGCTTGACAGCTAGGAAAATTATCAAAGTGGCAAGACCAAATATGATCACTAATACGCTAAAAATTAAGCATATTATCGCGCTACACCAAATGGCAGGGTTTGTATGACGATGTCTTCTTAACAAGAGCCTATTATTTGGTTTGTTGGTGATGTGTTCATAAGGATATTCGGGCGGTAATGTGTGTGAAGGTGTGGTACTAAATGAATGTTGTCTTGATGAGACACTTTTAGTTTGAGGAGAAGGTTTTACTGATGATTGTCTTGATAAGAAGATACGCGCAAAAGGAGATGGGATTGTGATACGCGAAAGGGGAGATGGAGATGGTGTTGTGGCTTTCGATTGTGGCGAGGGCGTGCAATAGACCGATGGTGGTTCTTGTGGCGACGATGGTGGCGATTCACGGTGTGACATGTTAAGAAGAAGTGCTTAGAAGCAAAAAGTTTGGGAAAGAAAGCAATGAGGAAAAAGAAAGAACATGAAACATTGTGACATTATATAATAGAGAGTGTTATCAATGGGAGGATGGAAAGTAAAAGGTAAAAAGTAGACTCTTTTTTGTTGATTAAGATTGGTGGGGTTAGGTTTTGATTTTGAATTCTTGTGCTTTAGTTATCTATGCAAATAATATTTCATATCATGGTGTTGATATTGACATCTTTAATATTTAGTATTTCTAATATACATTAATCTATACAATTTGACATGTTTAAGTAAAACTTTTCAAAGATAAATCTGTTCCATTTAGTCATTTACATGAAACATTATTAACAAAATTTGAAAATGTTCTCCTTGCATACTTTTGTTAAGCTCAAAATTTTTGCTTTTATGTGCTTCTATGTTGGTGAGACAACTATGCAATTTTTGGGTTCTTTTTGTACTTTCTTGAACCTTGGAGTTGGTGGGGTTTGACCATCCATAATCAATGGCATTGATTGAATCTTTAAGGTGATTGTTTAATACTTGCTTATTAAGAAAGTAGCAAAGGCTGCCCACAGTAAATAATTTTCTTGGTCATGAAATAATAAATATCCAAATATCTAGTGTTTTGTGTTTTGGATGGTGGCAAGAAGAAGTTGTTGTGTGTGGGTTTCCCTTTCTTCTATATAATTGAACTTTATTGTGCTTGACATGATATGTTGTTTCTTGAAGGCACCTAAAGTTATTTAACTTGTTTTATTGGTGTATAGGGTTTAAAGTAACAAGTTGGGCGATATCAAAATCAAAATTGTAACCATCATAGGTTGTGGAAGAGGAAAATAACATCTAATTGTATTGGAGTGCTACTGCTTGCTAACTTTTGTGAAGAACTTTAATCACTTTGTGGAACAATTTAATATATAACCATTTGAGTATTTATAACAATTGATATCTTGGAATAACTCAATCTATATACATACAAATGAATTAGTGATTTTAAAATATTGCAAACCTATTTATTCGTTACAATAAATTTATATATGAGATATTTTATTTTATTGAAACTTTATGTTATCTAATCAAATAAAATAATTATAAGTCTCGTACATGCACGAGGTTTATGCATGAATCAAATTCATTTTAATATACAGACATATAACTATTTGTCCGCATTTAATGTTTTGTAATTGTGATATAAGTAAACTAATAATTATCCACGGGTTTTACATAAACTTTATAAATATTTTATAAAATTTGTTTGATGAAAGATTTAACTTTTTTAACTGACATGAGTGTTGAGGTTGATATTTTTTGAATTTAATCATTGATGTCAAGTTGTACACAATATGAGAGTTTCATACATATAACTACTCATTGATGTCAAGTTGTACACAATATGAGAGTTTCATACATATAATTACCGTTGATTAAGTTAAAATATAAAGGCTTTTAAAAGTGTTTTTCGGGATATCCTTACTTTAAATAGGAATTACATGTACAATCGCGTATATTTATTTTCATATAATAAGTCGTGCTTACATTTGATATTTATATCCCCGTTAATAATAATTTAGCCATATTTAATTTTTAAACCCGTGTACGTATGGGTTAAACTTATAAAAACGAATAACATGAGTCCTTATTAAACGCATATAGTAATTTTTTTCGGATGTCATAACTTAAACTTATAAAGAGGAATAACATGAGTTGTTTGTATACGTACAACCTCGTGTATTTATTTACACACACAATAACTCGTTCTTTCATTTTGATATTTATAATCCTGTGCATACACATGTTGTATTTTTAAAACAAGATATATGTTGTATTTTTAAAATAAAAAGTCTAGGGGGTATAAAGTCTAAGGAGGTATCTGTTTATTTTTTAAAGTTATAAAAACATGAAAACTTAAATTTATAAGTTTACACTTAACTTTATATAATTCATTAAAATTCAACCACTAAAGTTTTATTAATTGTCTCATTTTTTTAAAGCTTTTGCTTTCACATTTTTTTTCCACCAAGTTTGACCAATATTTTTCAATAACTTTCAATTGGTCAATAAGAATGTTTTATTTTATCATGTGTCAAAATAGAGCAACCTAATTTTTTTTTCTCAATAAAATTGTTTTAGCAAAATACTTGTGAAATGATGTAGTTGTTTTATTATAAAAGAGAATTGAAGTGTGAATTGTTTTGCTAAAAAAAGTGTGAATTGTAAAATTAATTATACAAAAGTGGGCCTAGAGTAAAGACACTTGTTTTCACTCGTAAGACATAGGTCAACCCACTAAATAAAAAATTAGGTATAACGGTGAAATTAGAGAGGTGATTGGGAGGCATAAAAGATGTGTCTAAACTCATGCTTAAACCTATGTGGAACCATTCTGTTGGTTGCAGCCAAGGGACCCACTTTTCACAAACTAACATGATCATGCCACTTAAGTTTAAGCATGAAATTAGACATATATTTAGGTCTCCCCATTATTTTCCGTGAAATTAATGGTACCTTGCGCTCTAGTACCTTGAGCTCATGGCTGGTCTTGAGATTTCATATCCCTTGGGCGAGCCGAGTGAAATATGCCCATTGTAAACAAACAACATATTTCTTTTAGGGGTTTGGAACCTGGTCAAGCCAGGTGGCTCATCCCCACGCCGATTGTTGTTCATTAAATAAAATATTACAATATGAGGAGATACACTCCAAATAACAAGTTTAACATTGATTACCTAAAATGATGTCGTCATAAAAAATAACTTACAACAAAAACAAAATACTTTATCAAGCTCTTTCGAGTAAATCAACCATTTCTGCCATAAGAATCGCCATTTCGTAACTTAGGTACATAATATTCACAAGAAAAGGGTCTACCAAATACATTATATCTTTTGGATGATTTATGTTAGTTCCTCTAACAACCCCTTTGCTTACAAATAACTCTTTTATGTTTGAATCTAAACCATCTCAAACTCTTATGTCAAAAATATTATGATTAACTCCACCAACATAACAATTTTGAGGACTTTCGTTATTTTCTTAAACATGATTTTCATTATCTTCGCTAACATTAATCAACCTCATCATTGTCTAGATTTGCATTAGCATCATTGACATATTATAGGATTTTCATTATTTATATTAACATTAACCTTATCATTATTTTCAGCAACACTATTATTATTCTTTTTCGTTAGTTCTAATTACAAACCCATCCATAGAACCATGTTGAAGTCGCTCAGATTTTGGTTGAATTTTCGTTCGTTTCCTATTTTGGGCACCTGACGGTTATGAACGACGCAACATGATAAACTCGAGTGTAAATTATATAATTTTCTACTAAAGAAAGAATAATAAGTATGGAACAATATCACCTCATCAAAATTGATGAAGAGAAGAAAAGATGAGCATTTGATTCGTTTGATGCCCTAATTGTTTTGAATTTGACTCTTAAAACCTGTAACCACAATTCATAAATCGTCTCTCTGGATAACTCGTGCTATTGTTTGTTCTTTTTAGTGATCCTAATTTGAATTAGTCATATACTGTGTACAGGTTTGATATCAATTAATTAAAAAAAAAAGGTTTGATATCAATTAGCTAGTTAAATAAAAACACGTTTAATATCAATTAAAATGGCCTTTGAATTAGTCATATACTGATCCTATTTCGTTCTTTTTACTGAATCTATTTTGAGTTAGTCATATACTAGTTATAATACTAATGCACGCACGGGGTTTTGACATAATTTTTTTATTATGTAATAATATTGATTATTGTGAGTACATATAAATGTAAGATACATCAAGTTGTTTTGATTTTTTGTGGTAGATAATTACTTAAAATAGTGTTTTAAAATGATAAATGTGAAAAGAAAAAAAATTGTAGGATGGTTTGATCCAATGTTTGCTGTTGTGTTAGTGTTTTTCATGTTTGTGTTATTGTTGTTGTAACTTTTAGTTTTATATGTAATTAAGTATGCAGGATCATGCATTAATCATTATTGTTGTATAATTTTTTTTCCATGTGCTCTACTGATTATTGTCTGTTAAGATCTCACACTCAAAAGCTTTAGTGAGTTATAAGACCTGTGCATGCATGGATTTAAACATAATTTGCTTCGAAAGCTCTACGTAAATACATTCATGGACTTGTTTCAAACCATACTTTTGTCCTCAAATATCACACTTGTCTTTATTGTGAAACTCAAAATGTTGCTATGTTTTATTTAGAAAAAGTACAACACACTAAATTTTAGTCATTCATTGGTCAAGTAAACAATAAGAAAAAAATAGCAAATCACGTATGAAGAACCATATTAGTTGTAAAAATATTTCATTTTAAACCTTAGACTATTAAAAATAATTCAAAATATTGGGAGACCCTCCCCTGCCTCCATTATGTTCCGTCATTGACTACTGGATTGCGGGAGATTAGACTAACCTTCACGTACATAGACTAAAACTTGTTCAATTGTATCTTCCCACGAACTTCACATATGTAACAAACTGCTTTTTCTGCACTTAGATTGTTGCAGTCTGTGTTTGAAAATGAAGTGCCCACGTTGTTCATCACATATGCTACAACACCAATACACTATGCATGTTACGAAACAAAAAAATATTAAAAGTTTAAGGGAAAAGGCAATGCAACTTGAAGCCCATGAGTCCGTTTCCTCTAAACTTGGCCTATAACAAACATTAAAAGGTAAATTACGAAAACGTCAAACAAACTCAATCTTTTATATAATAAGACAAAACCTCAAGTGAAGACTTTTATTAAATAAAGTGGTCCTTGTAACTTAAAAGTAATTATCACTTCAGTTATTCAATTCATAGCATATGCGTCATTCAGACCCGTGTGATGCATCTAATTGTTCATTGTGTAATGTGCGATACACTGTTCTTGTCTTACAAAGCTCCCACCACACACAAATTTTGAACCTTGACAGGCATAAAGGGGTGTTTGGGATAAGGTATTTCTTGCACATGGCTAGTATCTTGGGACAGTCATATCTTTTAGACAGGCTTGAAGTTGCTTTTGTGTACCATGGAGGGATAGCAAAGCAAGTTTAAATGGGTCTAAAGTGATTATTAACTGTCATCATAAGGTAGCTTCCTGCAGAGTATTAACCAGTGTGTTACTTAAACACTGGATGTAGATGGAGCATCAGGCTATGTTTAAATGGATGATTACTCTTCAAGTACTCAGGCTCCAGCTTACAAAAACATGGATACTTACTGATCTGAAGAAAGTATCAGCAAAGATGAATTCAAGTAATCTGCCATTCAATGGTTTTGAACCAGTGTAGACTCAGTTTACTACATAATCTGAGTTTATGTTTTAAACTCACTACTCACTGATGGCCTTGAATCTTGGAGCTTGATAAGCTGATTCTCTAGTTAGCCTCAATAACATCTTCATAATAGGCGTTTGTTAGGTAATTGTGAAATGTTTTGACAAGTATTCTAGACAACAGTTTATAAAGTTCCATAAAGTAGGTTTCCAATGAGTGAAAGGCAAGTGAGTTTGGTGGGCAGTGTATGGAGATAGGAATAGTGAGGTGTGTAAGATAAACCTACTTGGTCCTATATATATACTGCTAAGCGGGTTAGGAGATTCTCCCTCAAGGTGAGTGTTTCCAAAGCCCTGAAGCCTTTTGTAAAGAGGGAAATGCAAGGGCTTTGGAAGAGCCCTTGACTAGAATGATGGGTGGCTATACCTTTCTCAATGATGCCCTCCAATATGTATCCCTTGTCTCAGTGTGGTGGCAGGATGATAAGAACCGATTCGAGATGGTTACTCTCCTTCTACTTCTAACTAACGACTAACTAAAACAATATAAGACTTTACTGCAATTTTCTCTTCTATTCCATAAAACCAAATTACACTTTAAATAGAAAGGGAAATACAAATGCATATCCTAAACTTATGGAAGAAACAAGTAAACGTGGGTTGAAGAAGTCATAGCAGTGGACCACTTCCTAATGCATAACACTAGTAATTAGAGTGTGCATGGAAAGTAAATAAACGTGCATGAGAAATAAATGGAGATAGTGGAAGTCTTCCTAAAGACTTGGTCTTGGATAACTGTGGACTGATATAACGAGTGGATCATTTTATGGGACATTGTAAGCGTATCAATACTCCCCTCGTTAAGATTGACCTTGTCCTCAAGGTCATGCATTGTCGTGGTTAACGGTAAACAGCCCCCACGGTGGGTCTTCTGTGGCGGGTGCGGGTTCGTATCCTGACTGAAGGAGAAGAAACTATGGTGGTTTACAACGGTGACCAGGTTGGTACTTTTCCGGGCAATTGTAGCAAAGTCCCTCAGAGCGTCTTTTCTGCATTTCAACGGGGGTTAATTTCTTGATCGGTAGTGATTGAGTTTGAGGGCATAAGCTGTGATGTAGTACTGGAACACACAATGGGCTTTGGATGATCAAAGGTTTGATCATGAAGTTTATCTTCAATAAGCTTGGCCAAACCGATTGCTTGGGTGATAGTTTGTGGGCGTAGGATTGTTAGTTCCTGTTGGATGTCGCGACGGAGACCAGAGATGAAACAATTAAGTAAAGCATTTGCAGAGAGTCCTACAACACAATTACTTAAGCGTTCAAATTCGGTTTGGTACACCGTAACAGTGGATGTTTGACAAAGCTTAAAAAGTGTAGCTTCATGGTTGTCATAAGTAGAAGGGCAAAACCGGGTTTCAAGATCGCGGGTGAAATTTTCCCATGTTGTAAGTAGGCGATTCTGAACAAGGTATTTGTACCAACTTAGTGCATCCCCGGACAAGTGAAATGCGACAATGGGAAGGCGTTGATGGGTGGCTATGTTGTAGAAAACAAAGTATTGCTCGGCTTGAAAAAGCCAATCAAGTGGGTTCGCGCCGTCGAAGGTGGGGAGAGTGATTTTAGGAGGGCGGATTTGCAGGCCATGAGTGGTGGTGTTGGTGTTTAGTTGGTGGTTGTTGTGTTGTGTATTAGAGGGTTCGGGTTTTTGGAGAAAGGCTGTCATACTATTGATGAGGGCATCAACTTTTGCGTTTAGAGCGGATAATTGATCTTGGAAACTGGTGGGTGGATCGTCGTTTGATGTGTCTTTGCGGGGAGGCATGGTGAGATCGAGAATGAAAGCACCAAATTGATAAGTGTTAAATGTTACGTATAAACATTAATAGGTAAATGTCTAGGATCGAACCCGAGACCTCGGGATTGCACACTTTACAAACAAGAATAATGTAAAATAAATATATATGTATTAAATGTATCGAATATATATATTTATAACACTTAATGGACTAAACGATCGTTAGTTGTTAACCGTATGGACTAACTATCATTAAATAAGAAAGATATGGACTAGAGTGTAACTTGGGAGTCAAGAAGGATCTAGAATTCCCTTGGGGGATGCTAGGCCGGTCGAACAAGGGAGGGGGAAAGCCCAACCCATGTTTGCTTGGTCACCAAGAAATCACCTAGTATATATACAAGGCCAAGGGTTAAACCTTCACATCTTTTGTGCATACACTCTAACCCTAAAACCCTTGTTTTCTTTCTTTGTGTCTTGGCCGATCGGTTCTCCCCTCCCAAGGGTTCTTGGATCGATTTTTCCAAGTCAAAAACTTAAGTGTTTTGTTTACTTGCAACAAACCTTTATTCGTTGGTAGTTTGTGTGTACAAGAACGAGGTAATTACTTACTTTAGTAATTATCAAGAGATCGATAAACAAAACGGTAAGGGGTTTATCATTGATCTAATTGTACAAGAATCAAGGTTTATTTGAAGTGCATCGGGTACGTTTACTATTTATGTTTTAGTTAATATTTATGTGTTATACTTGATCCTAGCTTCCGCAATATGTGTTATTTGATTGTCAAACTCCAACAATAAGAACCGATTCGAGATGGTTACTCTCCTTCTACTTCTAACTAACGACTAACTAAAACAATATAAGACTTTACTGCAATTTTCTCTTCTATTCCATAAAACCAAATTACACTATAAATAGAAAGGGAAATACAAATGCATATCCTAAACTTGTTGAAGAAACAAGTAAACGTGGGTTGAAGAAGTCATAGTAGTGGACCACTTCCTAATGCATAAGATTAGTAATTAGAGTGTGCATGGAAAGTAAATAAACGTGCATGAGAAACAAATGGAGATAGTGGAAGTCTTCCTAAAGACTTGGTCTTGGATAACTGTGGACTGATATAACGAGTGGATCATTTTATGGGACATTGTAAGCGTACGTATCACAGGATGACTGGGCTTGGTGAGCACTTGGATGTGGATTGTAATTTAGAAGGTATGTGTAACACCCCGTGCCCGCTTAGACCAAAAAAATTAAAACTTTACGCGCGGAAACACTTGACTTTAATGGATATACCGTTACTCTTTTGACCACTGACAAAAATCTATAAACATTCAAACCTTGAGACCATTTTTAAATGAAACTAGACTCAATTACCTTCGAAACGCAAGGTAGCACGACTCGTAACTTCTTACGGATTAAAAGATATGATTTTTCAAAAACTGACAAAATCTGTCCACTGTTTCACTCCCAAACCGAAATTTGGGAGTTTTGGTCCCATACCGAAATTTGGTGTACCCCATACCGAAATTTCACCCATTTTCACAATAAACAACCCATAGTACCTTATTTCCATACCAAACTCACTCAAAGTCATTAACATCTCATACTAAATCATTTACATAATCAATCAACCCGTTTGCTAACCCAAATGGGTAAAAACACACTTAACCCAAACACCCCTTTTTCTGCATAATCCTTTTATGCTTCTTTCGACCCATTTTTCGGAAAAACAACTTCTATGACTCGACAATTAACGAAACTTTCCAGATTTACTTCTTATATGATTGGGCTTATTTTCATATAAAGACATTTACCATTTGACCCTCAAAATAGTGCTTTACAAATGACGGGTTTTGTGCCAAAACCCGTTTCGACCCATTACATGCCATAAGTCACATACGACTTCCATAACGCTTCAAACTTAACCAAAATTGTTAACATAACATATAAAACTTGTTCCATACACACATGACCCGTTTACATCCCAAAATGGGTAGAAACACGTTTATGCCAAACACTCCCTTAACTTTTCCCATTTACACATAAAACATACTTTGACACAACGGTTGACCACCAAAACGTTAGGACAACCTTGGCATACTCTTTACACATTGTAGAAAGACTCTCGGGGTTACAACCATGACTTGAGCTCGGTATTCTACCTAGCTCAACTATCTTACCAAAGTCCTTCTACTTCACATATCCAACCTTAATCCTTATCCAAGCCTTCCATAAGTGCATACCAACCTACAAAAGGTTAGACAACTAAACCGTAAGCACAAAGGCTTAGTAAGTAAACGGGTATAACATAACATTACATATCAATCACACATTACACATCATAACTATCAATCCATAACAACCATAAACATGAACACATACCTCTAGCCACTTAAGCATCACCATACTATCTCATCACACCTAAACCCACTTAGCTAACACTTCACTTGCTAGCTATGCCAAACTAGCCTTATAATCACTTTCACACAACATATATCTCCAAACCATATCAAGATAATCATATAACACATAATGGAATGAAATCAACATAACATCACATTATAACCGGTTACTTACCTTAGCTTCCAAAGCTAGGCTACAATCATAAAATCAACATCATCATCATAATACTCATCATCATCATCATCATCATCATCATCATCATCATCATCATCATCAATCTTTATCATCTATCAAAACCTAAAACATAACAATCAATAATCATAAACAAGGGTTTATACAAAACCCATAAAACATGCTCATCTTCCATTCTACATCATCATATGATCATATCTTGATCATATTATGAAAACCCACTCAATCCATAATCTATAACTTCAATAACCTCAAGAATATACATACTTACTTGTGGGGGATCATAGCTAGGAGAGTCCATAATCATGGAGCCTTCATCTTCTTCACCTTAAGTCATCATCTAGATTTTCCCTCCCTTTCTTCTCTCACTAGAACCGGACTTCAACTCCATCTAAAATGATGGAGAAAAGTCTAGAAATTACTAGCTATAACTAGTTAGGTGGTATCTTTGGGCTAATGGCAAGAATGGCCCTTCTAGTCTCTTTCTTCTTATTTAAGGCACAACTAACTTAACCACATGTTTAATACTTGGCAACCTAGGCCCCTTTAGTTATGCAACACATTTTATATGACTACGTAGTCATACTTTGACTATTAATTGGCTATCGGGTTTGACCATTGCGCAACGAACGTTGACTGGCCAATCACATGAGGTCTTTATCATTTTCATCTAGGGTGGGGTCCCAACACCCGGGAAACGGGTCTAACAATTCTATCCCCCTTATTTAGATTTCGTCCTCGAAATCTCTTGTCCATTTCTATTCAAAACTAAATCACAACATATACATGTTCTTATCCTCATGCTTTCTAAGCCATTACCTTGCAACGATCTAAATGATCTTGCAAAGTCTAAACTTACTATACATAAACACTACTTTCACCTCAAGCTTATCTGAAATTCCCAACAATGACGACTTGTCATTCGGAGGAAATCTACTATGTGACTTTTATATAAGTCAAACTTCAACACTATCATTACTTCATTCACAAATACACTAACATGTCCTTAAGTCTTATACCGGCCAAAATTACACTTTACACAATATCAACACTTATCTACTTCCAAAAACCGGTAACTTATCTCGCAATATATACATAGTACCATATAAACGACACTTCCAAAAACCAAATCTACGCATTACTAAAGCAATCTTCTTGTTAAGTCGTGGGAATTTCACCCATCATCTTATCAACTTAAAGCAAAAACTGATTCTAGGCGTTTATCTTAAGGTTCATATAGGACCTTAACGCCGCTACAAGCTTTTATATCTAATCTCTTCTTATAACGTCTAACTTGTTTTAGTTTTCACTTTCTCATATCTCTACCTGTATTCATGTCATATCGGTTACACATAAGCCCACTCATTTATAACTCTTTATTCACATAAAAAGGCGTCCCTGATGAGGCGAAAAATGATCCGTTTTTAGGGGGTCATTTAAGCCCGAATCCGACTTTATTTGATCAAATATTGCCCTAAATCGTTCCTTTTGTGATTTTAGGTGTTTGGAGAGTGAATTCTGGAAAAGAGGCTATTTTGGACGTTTTTGGAGCATAAAGTGAAGAAAACAACAAAGTACCGAAAATCCAAGCTGGAATTACAAGGTGACGGCGTCAAGGGTTTACTCTTGACGGCGTCAGACAAGAAGAATATTTTACCGTAGCTGGTGACGGCGTCAGATGAAGAGATGACGGCGTCAAAGTGGCCAAAGATTAATTTACCGTAGGTGGTGACGGCGTCACCAAGGCCGTCACAATTGGATCTAGGGCGTCCGAGGAGGTTTATGGCGGCTTGTTGACGGCGTCAGAATTAACTCTTGACGCCGTCAGGACGATTTTCCTATATATAGTTTTCTAGTTTTTTCATTAAAAGGAGAGAAGTTTTGGTGAAACCCTAAAGACGATTTTGGTGCCTCCTTTACAGGTTTTTCAAGGGTTCCAAACCCTTGAGACCTTGCATTGTAATTGAGATAAGTATACTCTTAATTCAATCAATATGTCTATGTGTTGGTTGTTTATCTTTTGCTCTTATCTTAATTCTACTATGCTAGGCTAGATTTCCTTTGTGTTTGCTTAGATCTAATGAAACCTAGATGTTGATTATGTGTTGATTACTTGTCTATTCTTGTTCTTGGATGAATGATATTATATGTTAGGCTTAAGAAAACTGGCAGATATCCAAATGGTAACATGCTTGAACGTCTTAAGAAACATGAACCGAGGCGTACTAGGTCTTTATTGGTTGTATTTAATGCATGAGCCACTGTTTACAATCCCTATAGTTGTGATGGGTCATGGTGTAGGAGGAGATAAGAGCTCATAGAGTTGGGGAGTTATGTATGCCACCCCACGAATGGTATTAAGGAATACAATCCGTCATCCATACAAGTGTAACAAGTAATTGACATGTAAAAGATATCTAGGGAGTAATGAAGTCTAAGTAAACACAATTTCTCCAAATACTGCTCACAACCTTAGTTTAATATTAGCTTAATTTCATTTTCATTAGTTTAATTAGTTATAAAGTAGTTTTTGGGTTAGTTGAATAACAACTAATTCCGCCCACTCTTCCAAAACCTGAGATTTTACTTGCTTTCATAAAATATAAAAAAGACAAAAATAATCATCCTTCATCTCTAGAACTATTAGTTAGGCTTTCTAATCCTAGCGACACTATTCCTAAGCTGAACGATCAATCCCCCGGTACTTGTCACTATACTATACTACAACGATCAGGTACACTGCCTGGTGGGGGTTGTAAGCCTCGCGAGATCCCTCGAGAGGTAAAGCAAGGTGCGATTCCCACGCATCAAGTTTTTGGCGCCGCAGCCCGGGGAATAGTTATTGTCTAGGTTATGATTTCTTTTTATTAGGTCTACTTGCTAGATTCCTTTCTAGTAAGATTTTTATTTTTATTTTTAGGTCTTCTTTAATCTATCTTTTTCTTTGTGTGTTTGTTCGTAATTTCCATTGATTATTCCGTTCACCATTATGGAGTACGCGAATCCACCATACCACCAACCAAAAAGGCCATTCTACCCTGTTGACATCTCGAATTTCAAACAATATCGAGATGAACCCATATATGATGCATGGACTCGTTTTAAAATTTTACTTCGAAAATTCCCTCATCATAGTTTCTCTTTATCATCCCTAACCGAAACCTTTTACTATCGTGTCAGCCAATGTGACCAAATGCGCATCGATGATTTTGCCGATGGGGGCCCTAGGGAATTAAATGATGAAGAAGCGTGGGATACCATTGAAAACTGTGCCCAATATTATTATAGAGTAGACAACCCAACAAACAACATCACAAATCAATCAAAAACAAGTTGGGTGGAGCAAACAGGAAGTTTTTTGGGGGATGAATATACTCATGTTGAGATACCTAGTTGGATGGCACCTAATATCATAGTACAAAACAAACATATAGGTAATCTAGGTACAATGGAGGATGAGGTGGATAATCCAAGCCCACAAAGTACCCCACAAGTCCTACCATCATTTGAGGCACATACACAGCCCGTAACTTACCCGGAAGAAGTAGAAGAGACTATAGGAACCCCAATTGAGGTAGAACCCTTGGACCAAGCACCACCAGAGGATATAGGTTTGAACACTTGTAGTGATAACCTTACTCCTAGTTCTAGGGAAGTTCCTAGTCTTGATGAACCGGAGCCTCAACCAAAACCATTACCTAATCTTCCATCCTTGGATGAAGATTTAGGAATTGAAATAGGTCCCGATCCACCCATCAAACCATGTAGTCCGGGTAGTTTTACGTTGAAGGTAGTAGACCCCAAGCCTTGTAGAGAAGAAGCCAATATAGGAGTGGACCATGACCTTACATACTTACATCACCCATTCATGATTGATCATAAAAAACATTATGGGTTTAAACCGGGTCTATTGGGTCAAGATGGATTCCCAACTAGGAATCTCTCGAAGTTGTTAGAAAATGATCCCTTTCTAGGAGAAAATCTTAATCCACCCATTAACCCGATTGAATTAGGTAAGGTTATGATGATAGGAGCACACCCCTTTGAGCATATAATTCATCCACCACTCTTTCCTCACGAGGCATATTTACACCCTAAGGGTGTGTATCGATACTTCCACCCGCACTTAATCCTAAGTGTAGGGAAAACCTCCCCTATCTTCGTTAAATAAGGATAGAGTCAGGCTCGTGACTCGAACAAAAACAAGCGCTTCTTGGGAGGCAACCCATGTTTTGTGTGTTTTTATTTGTTTGTTTGTTTGATTTTATTTGTTTCCGTATGCATGTTTTATTTTTATTGTTTGTGGCTCATGTTTCAAAGTAAATTGTGAAAATGCTTTATTTTGTTTTTAACTTCGTCTTAATTGCATATAAAGGTATTTTGCAAAAGATAAGTGTAAGGGAGATCCAAATTTGTTTATAAGAACGAAATTGAGCATGAACCACAACAATATTAAATGGACATGTGTATTAGTACTTGTTAGAGTCAAATGCTTGTATCGAGTCGTAATGATGTTTTGCAGGATTTTCCAGGAAGTAGGACGAAGTTTTTTCCAGAAATTTTCCGGAAACTTAACATAAAGATTTCTGCAGGTCACTTCTGACGGCGTCATGAGTTTACTCTTGACGGCGTCACGTGTAAAAATCTGGAAATTTTACCGGTTTTGTTTTTCTAACGGAGTCTTATGGTTTTTGTGAATTATTAAGTTTTATAATCTCCAGGAAATCTGCAAACTTCATTCCACAAGCATTATATCTTACTTTGTTTTCTAGGATTTAGTAACTATTATAGGATGCCGCCGATTTTACGCGAGGTTGCCTTGTCTATTGTTGACAGGATTTACAGGTTATTTAAGACAAGAAGATGATTTATATTCTGGATGGGAAGCTTTGATTGTTCATTCTCTTGGAGGAAGATCTAACCTGGCCAACCTATAATCCATACCGAGCGAATCAGGGGAGTATTTGATTTCATTCTTTTTACTTTTTACTTTTACATTCTTTACTTGAACATTGGGGACAATGTTCATCCTAAGTGTAAGGGGAGGGTAAAAAGATGATACCTTACATATGCACTTTCGCTTGAGTTTGTTTTGTTTGATAGTAGATGAGTAATAAAACTACGAGAAATACTTGTTAGTGTAATTTTAGCGCCAAATTTAATTTTTTTTACAACATTTAGGAGTGAAACTTTAGCCATAGCAAGCGTCTCATGGATAGGAGGTTGTATGACTAGCACATAACCGTATATTCAGAAAAATTTTCCACCCAAAAATGTGAGGTTCGCCTTTAGATTTGATAGGAAAAGCATTCATTATTGGTGCTTATGAGTGTACCGGTAGCATTTAGATTCTAGAACTTGCGTTAGTGATGCATCCCGAGACCGCTAGTGAGACTACATTCGTGTGGTAGGATTTACTACATGATAAGAGGCATTAGGATCACCCTTGTGTTAAACCCGTATTACAATTACTTGACCATTTAAGTCATATTATTTGGCTAGTTAAGTCAACTAATTTTTCCCACACCCTTTGCGTTGTACTCATTTTTAGTACACGATACCCCTAGTACACCCCTCCGAGCCTATCTTTTCGTTTCTAACTTTAAGCATTTTACTTAAAGGAAGAATTTGTTACACCCCACTTAAATGTACACCCAAATCGCCTTAGCCTTCCGTGTATGCGCTCATTTTTAGTGCATTATTGTTATTTGTTAAACCCTAAGTTAACTTTCTAATTGATTACATGGTTGCTAAGTCGAGTCATATCCTTGTACATATTGTTTTGGGACGATTGGGACTCATGGGTAAGTACTTATTTTATGGAGTAATGGGGAAGAACATCATATTATTACCCCCATATGTACGTTAATCTTAAAAGTGCTCCAAGTGTTTTGATTTTCTTAATTCGAGTCATTAGAATAGTTAATGTAAAGTATGTAAAGATTCAAGTGTAAGGGGATTGCTTATACCCCTATGATGTATTATTTTGGATGGTAGGGTAAGAGTGTATGAAAAAAAAAGTAAGAAAAAGAAAAAAAAAATAATAGAAAAAGAGAAAGAAAGAAAAAACATACGGACTACCATCCCGTTTTCATTCTATGTTCATTTTATGTTTTTGTTATTTTTCATTTATTAGCTTAAGTCGAGTCTAGTCTTGGCTTAGCAACGCCATCTTATACATGTAATTTACTAAGATTGTTAACTCGCCACCAGTAAAATTTCCTTTATCCAACAAAACCGTGTAATTCATATCCCTACACCTAACGTTATAACCCTTTTAAAAGACCTCTTTGATAGTTTATCCTAGGTGCTTACGCCTTGTGGTGGAGGTTTCATCCTTTCCCAAGCCTATGGTAATCTATTTTGTTATGACAGGTAGTGAGAGATATCTTCCATTTCCATAATGTTATATTACTTTATTACACCCGAGAGATGTGAGTATCTAAACACTATTTGTGAGGTGCTTGTGTATGACCTCCGTGCTTGTCTATTGGTCTTTAGTGGAACGATTATTTGTTTAAATTACTTTTATATTAGTGTTAAATGACCCCTAACTTGTCTTTTGAGTAGAATAAAAGCTCATTTGCTTGAGGACAAGCAAATCTCAAGTGTAAGGGTATATGATGAGGCGAAAAATGATCCATTTTTAGGGGGTCATTTAAGCCCGAATCCGACTTTATTTGATCAAATATTGCCCTAAATCGTTCCTTTTGTGATTTTAGGTGTTTGGAGAGTGAATTCTGGAAAAGAGGCTATTTTGGACCTTTTTGGAGCATAAAGTGAAGAAAACAACAAAGTACCGAAAATCCAAGCTGGAATTACAAGGTGACGGCGTCAAGGGTTTACTCTTGACGGCGTCAGACAAGAAGAATATTTTACCGTAGCTGGTGACGGCGTCAGATGAAGAGATGACGGCGTCAAAGTGGCCAAAGATTAATTTACCGTAGGTGGTGACGGCGTCACCAAGGCCATCACAATTGGATCTAGGGCGTCCGAGGAGGTTTATGGCGGCTTGTTGACGGCGTCAGAATTAACTCTTGACGCCGTCAGGACGATTTTCCTATATATAGTTTTCTAGTTTTTTCATTAAAAGGAGAGAAGTTTTGGTGAAACCCTAAAGACGATTTTGGTGCCTCCTTTACAGGTTTTTCAAGGGTTCCAAACCCTTGAGACCTTGCATTGTAATTGAGATAAGTATACTCTTAATTCAATCAATATGTCTATGTGTTGGTTGTTTATCTTTTGCTCTTATCTTAATTCTACTATGCTAGGCTAGATTTCCTTTGTGTTTGCTTAGATCTAATGAAACCTAGATGTTGATTATGTGTTGATTACTTGTCTATTCTTGTTCTTGGATGAATGATATTATATGTTAGGCTTAAGAAAACTGGCAGATCTCCAAATGGTAACATGCTTGAACGTCTTAAGAAACATGAACCGAGGCGTACTAGGTCTTTATTGGTTGTATTTAATGCATGAGCCACTGTTTACAATCCCTATAGTTGTGCTGGGTCATGGTGTAGGAGGAGATAAGAGCTCATAGAGTTGGGGAGTTATGTATGCCACCCCACGAATGGTATTAAGGAATACAATCCGTCATCCATACAAGTGTAACAAGTAATTGACATGTAAAAGATATCTAGGGAGTAATGAAGTCTAAGTAAACACAATTTCTCCAAATACTGCTCACAACCTTAGTTTAATATTAGCTTAATTTCATTTTCATTAGTTTAATTAGTTATAAAGTAGTTTTTGGGTTAGTTGAATAACAACTAATTCCGCCCACTCTTCCAAAACATGAGATTTTACTTGCTTTCATAAAATATAAAAAAGACAAAAATAATCATCCTTCATCTCTAGAACTATTAATTAGGCTTTCTAATCCTAGCGACACTATTCCTAAGCTGAACGATCAATCCCCCGGTACTTGTCACTATACTATACTACAACGATCAGGTACACTGCCTGGTGGGGGTTGTAAGCCTCGCGAGATCCCTCGAGAGGTAAAGCAAGGTGCGATTCCCACGCATCAGTCCCAATCTATGTAAGTAAGGAATTATAAACTTATGGTTCGGCGATTTACAATTTCTTTATTTAAATGAAGAGGCGTCCCAATCCATTTAAATAAGGAGATTATAAAGCATCCTACTCACGTACTTCCGACACAACAATCATACTTACTTTACTTTCCTTCTTTTCTAGCCTTGGATCCAATCTCACTAACTATTCATCCATTTCATAAAGACAAGCTGACTATCCGGAAGGATACCATAATATCCATGCCCTTGCGGCAAGCTGGGCCACCCCGAAGGATGCCATAACTATCATCCATGCCATAAGGCAAGCTGTACAATCATGCCATGAAAGGTAAGCTAAGCTATCCCAAAGGATACTTTCATACATGCCAAGAATATAGGCAAACCATGCCGGCGAAGGCAAGCTAACAACCACGCCATGAAAGGCAAGCTAATAACCATGCCGTAAAGGTAAAGGCAAGCTAACAACCATGCCATGAAAGGCAAGCTAACAACCATGCCGTAAAGGCAAGCTAACAACCATGCCATGAAGGCAAGCTAGGCCATTTCAAAGGATGCCAAAACACATGCCGCGAAGGCAAGCTAACAACCATGCCATGAAAGGCAAGCTAGGCCATCTCGAAGGATGCCGAAAACACATGCCATAAAAGCAAGCTGGGCTATCCCGAAGGATACCAAAACTAGAGAATTGGATCCAAGCTATATCTAACTTATCATCTTTACTCACTTTATCTTTCATGTACTTTTATCATTAAGTACACGCTATCACTTCAACACTTCTCATTGCCTTGAGCAATTTCAACATTCGCTACCACGTTTACTTTCATCTAGACAAGTTGCTATATTACACTTGTTAAATTATGTTTGCATTCTCACAATGCTACTTATCATTTATCCGTCAACCCCAAGTTGACTCATACATTCACTACGTGGCATCTCTACTTTAGACAAGTTTTATATGATGCTTGTCCATTTACAGTTTACACATTCTCTATGTGTCCTTACCACACACTTTTACTATTATCCGTCAACCTTGTTGACCATATTCACAACTCATACTATCACTTCATTTTGTCTACTCAACTTTACACATATAAGCCTTACATAGGCTTATTCCATAACATTTTCATTAATCTCATCACATACTATCCAATATATAAACATGACTATACTCATGTTTTACAATTCTTCTAGCGCACTTCATATCACTTATGAATTCAAGCGCAATCTATGTCTCATTCATCACTTTTAGTTATCACGCTTAACCATTTACTTACTAACACATTTTACTTATCATGTTTTATATATAACATGATCTCGTCACATCTTAACCGTATACCTTAACTTTTCTTATTTTAATTAAGCGTGTTCAAGCATCTACTCATTATTACATCTAATCGTTCATGTCTCACGAAATATGCATTCCAATGCATCTATCTCAACTCATACACTTTTGTGAATCGTGCTCTCAAGCACATCACATAAAACTTAGACATATAATAAACAACTACCATAGACATAACGTCACATAAACAATAACACTTAACACTTATCTAACAAGTGTTAAAACATTCATAATCATAATCAAATCATATAGTCTATGGCTCATATATCATAATGCACAACAATCTATGTCTAAGCATCAACGTTCTAATTATCCGCAAGCATTGGTACACCTTATAACTAAGGCATCATACAACTTCCAATTCACTTGCTAGCCCATCTCTAATACCACTTAACATTTCTATTCACATTCCATTATCATGACTCTATCATACTTTCACATAATCGCAATACAAACGCCGGCACCAACCCAGGTGCACGACCAACTAATCATTTAAACACTTCAAGTCATCACGGACTTACATCTCATATACATCAACACTATAACACACACAATCACTTATCATCACTAATCTCATCTAGCATAAACCATAATCCAGCTCATACTTAACAATTAATTCCCGCATCACTAACACTTACGCTCAACACCTCTACGAGTGGTTTAAGACTAGGCAACCTATAGTGGAAACCTAATTCACTTAAACCGAAGCTCTGATACCAAGTTGTAACACCCCGTTCCCGCTTAGACCAAAAAATTAAAACTTTACGCGCGGAAACACTTGACTTTAATGGATATACCGTTACTCTTTTGACCACTGACAAAAATCTATGGACATTCAAACCTTGAGACCATTTTTAAATGAAACTAGACTCAATTACCTTCGAAACGCCGGGTGGCACGACCCGTAACTCCTTACGGATTAAAAGATATGATTTTTCAAAAACTGACAAAATCTGTCCACTGTTTCACTCCCAAACCGAAATTTGGGAGTTTTGGTCCCATACCGAAATTTGGTGTACCCCATACCGAAATTTCACCCATTTTCACAATAAACAACCCATAGTACCTTATTTCCATACCTAACTCACTCAAAGTCATTAACATCTCATACTAAATCATTTACATAATCAATCAACCCGTTTGCTAACCCAAATGGGTAAAAACACACTTAACCCAAACACCCCTTTTTCTGCATAATCCTTTTATGCTTCTTTCGACCCATTTTTCGGAAAAACAACTTCTATGACTCGACAATTAACGAAACTTTCCAGATTTACTTCTTATATGATTGGGCTTATTTTCATATAAAGACATTTACCATTTGACCCTCAAAATAGTGCTTTACAAATGACGGGTTTTGTGCCAAAACCCGTTTCGACCCATTACATGCCATAAGTCACATACGACTTCCATAACGCTTCAAACTTAACCAAAATCGTTAACATAACATATAAAACTTGTTCCATACACACATGACCTGTTTACATCCCAAAATGGGTAGAAACACGTTTATGCCAAACACTCCCTTAACTTTTCCCATTTACACATAAAACATACTTTGACACAACGGTTGACCACCAAAACGTTAGGACAACCTTGGCATACTCTTTACACATTGTAGAAAGACTCTCGGGGTTACAACCATGACTTGAGCTCGGTATTCTACCTAGCTCAACTATCTTACCAAAGTCCTTCTACTTCACATATCCAACCTTAATCCTTATCCAAGCCTTCCATAAGTGCATACCAACCTACAAAAGGTTAGACAACTAAACCGTAAGCACAAAGGCTTAGTAAGTAAACGGGTATAACATAACATTACATATCAATCACACATTACACATCATAACTATCAATCCATAACAACCATAAACATGAACACATACCTCTAGCCACTTAAGCATCACCATACTATCTCATCACACCTAAACCCACTTAGCTAACACTTCACTTGCTAGCTATGCCAAACTAGCCTTATAATCACTTTCACACAACATATATCTCCAAACCATATCAAGATAATCATATAACACATAATGGAATGAAATCAACATAACATCACATTATAACCGGTTACTTACCTTAGCCTCCAAAGCTAGGCTACAATCATAAAATCAACATCATCATCATAATACTCATCATCATCATCATCATCATCATCATCATCATCATCATCATCATCATCATCAATCTTTATCATCTATCAAAACCTAAAACATAACAATCAATAATCATAAACAAGGGTTTATACAAAACCCATAAAACATGCTCATCTTCCATTCTACATCATCATATGATCATATCTTGATCATATGATGAAAACCCACTCAATCCATAATCTATAACTTCAATAACCTCAAGAATATACATACTTACTTGTGGGGGATCATAGCTAGGAGAGTCCATAATCATGGAGCCTTCATCTTCTTCACCTTAAGTCATCATCTAGATTTTCCCTCCCTTTCTCCTCTCACTAGAACCGGACTTCAACTCCATCTAAAATGATGGAGAAAAGTCTAGAAATTACTAGCTATAACTAGTTAGGTGGTATCTTTGGGCTAATGGCAAGAATGGCCCTTCTAGTCTCTTTCTTCTTATTTAAGGTACAACTAACTTAACCACATGTTTAATACTTGGCAACCTAGGCCCCTTTAGTTATGCAACACATTTTATATGACTACGTAGTCATACTTTGACTATTAATTGGCTATCGGGTTTGACCATTGCGCAACGAACGTTGACTGGCCAATCACATGAGGTCTTTATCATTTTCATCTAGGGTGGGGTCCCAACACCCGGGAAATGGGTCTAACAGTATGGTCTGGGTGCAATTGCAAACTGGGCTGAATGGCTGATGTTATGTAACTGGATGGGAATGTCCATCTCGGTAGAATGTTGAAAGTTGTAAATTGTTGATGTTTATAAATATAATTCACCCTTTGCACTGGAAAAAAAAATTGAACCTTGAAAATGTACAGTAATCGTATAACTTATAGTTAAATTCATCAACCATCTCCTCCCAAATTGTATCATGTCTTTTTACAATGAGAACGAAAAAGGAAGGATAAAAAAATTGCGTATCAGCATAGAAATTGTATATTGATTCTACCATTTTTTTAATCTAAGATCAGCACCCTTGCATGTACGAATCAACATTACTCAGCATAATTCTACATTTTAACGTTGCTGCAAACATTTTCAATAATGATAAGGTAACTCATGTTGCAATACCTCTTCCGAGGATCCGTTACAGAATAACCTTTCCATGCTTCCCGCATCACGTTGTCATAGAGGGCTTCTCTTTCACTCTTCCCATAATTTTTTCTTACCAACTCCATGTTTTCCTTCGTTTTATCTGTCTTCATCGTCTACAAATACCCCCAGCTGTAGCAATATAGCATAAACCAAAACCATGTATAAGATATAGATATCGACAAACTGATGCAGCACACTACTCATTAAGATTGTGTTTGGAATTTGTGGAATCAATAATATAATTAAGCAAACCTGTTTGCCAGTTGTGTGACTGATTTGGTGTTGCTGATGTACAGGTCACCATGACCGTTGGATCCCAAATGCATTTCCTTGGAATAAGTTTTGTGGACCAGTTTAGATGCAACATAAAACCAAAAAAACTAAGCCATATGTTAAATGTTACGTATAAACATTAATAGGTAAATGTCTAGGATCGAACACGAGACCTCGGGATTGCACACTTTACAAACAAGAATAATGTAAATAAATATATATATTTATTAAATGTATGAAATATATATATTTATAACACTTAATGGACTAAACGGTCGTTAGTTGTTAACCGTATGGACTAACTATCGTTAAATAAGAAAGATAAGGACTAGAGTGTAACTTGGGTGTCAAGGAGGTTCTAGAATCCCCTAGTGGGAGCCTAGGCCGGTCGAACAAGGGGTGGGGAGGCCCAACCCATGTTTGCTTGGTCACCAAGATATCACCTAGTATAAATACAAGGCCAAGGGTTAAACCTACATATCTTTTGTGCACACACTCTAACCCTAAAATCTTGTTTTCTTTCTTTGTCTTGGCCGATCGGATCCCCTCTCCTCAAAGGGTTTGTGGTTCGATTTTTCCAAGTACAAAACCATAAGTGTTTTTGTTTACTTGCAACAAACCTTTATTCGTTGGTAGTTTGTGTGTACAAGAACGAGGTAATTACTTACTTTAGTAATTATCAAGAGATCGATAAACAAAACGGTAAGGGGTTTATCATTGATCTAATTGTCCAAGAATCAAGGTTTATTTGAAATGCATCGGGTACGTTTACTATTTACGTTTTGGTTAATATTTATATGTTATACTTGATCCTAGCTTCCGCAATACGTGCTATTTGATTGTCAAACTCTATCAGTGGCATCACGAGCCATGTATAACATGTAATTGATTACTAAAACGTAATAAAAACCGGATCTTTAATTGTTTTAGATACATGTTTTTTTTGATCTAGGGTTTTTCCTATTTTTTTTCTAAAAATTTCGAAACCCTAACCCTAATTTTTTTTTGGGGGGGGGGGGGTCGATTTTCTCCATGAAACCCTAATTAGGGTTTTGTGGTTTTC
The DNA here is from genome assembly GCA_030686995.1 of Artemisia argyi. Taxonomy (NCBI): domain Eukaryota; kingdom Viridiplantae; phylum Streptophyta; class Magnoliopsida; order Asterales; family Asteraceae; genus Artemisia; species Artemisia argyi. The sequence goes on along the minus strand of CM060702.1, from coordinate 20,174,446 downwards.
TTGATTATGTGTAATCACTAGAAACCCTAGGTCATTAACCGGTTAATTGAACGTATCTTGTGACCTAATTGCTAATTGTTAGATTTTAATCCGTGACTTACATGCATGTTTGTCATGGATCTTGTTTTGTTGTCACATATTTAGATAGATCTTAAATTGGGGAAGACTCCAATACATATTAAAATCAATTTTGTATGCTATGTGGTGTGTTTTTAGCTTTGGCCTACGCAATTGATTCGTCAATGTATGTGGCTCACCTCCATTAAGAGGTGAAGGCCTTAGTTGATTACATGCGTTATATACCTAGAATTGATTTTATTAGGATCTTTTCTAATACGGTTTGCATGTGGCTAATTGTTTCACTTATATTATTATTGTTTGTTTGATTTTCTTTGCAACTTGTTTTATTGTTTTTTAGTTGGACTTGATGTAAGCAATAAAAGGGTGTTTTCATAAAGAAAATTAATACGGACTAATAATTGTGAAACCCTAAAGTGATAAAGTAAGAATCTTGCAATGGTCTTATGACAATCGTGGTCCGATTCGCACGGTAATCACCTCCCAGTCGAGACTAGCATTATTCAAACTTTATTACTGTTTTGAGATTGAATCCATAAACTTTTGCTTGAATGATGTTTTGTGCAAATATACTTTTAAAATTAAGTCTTTTAAGATGATATTCATAACCGTGATTTGAAGGCTTAGAAAAGAGCCTTAGAGTCTGCCTTGGTTATCACAATCTTGAATATATCTTAAACGAATTACTTTTAAAATTATATGTTGTAGAAAGTCATCTTAGGGTTTTGGCATAAACCTCAAGTAAAACTTTGTGTATTAATTTCAGGAATCGGACATAAAAAGTTTTATGAAAACTTATGTTATAAAGATGAGTGCATGCATCTTTGTACATAATTTTGATTGACATATCAAAAATTAATACCCTTAAAATTTAAGTTACGTGCCATCTACCTATAAGAAACACTTGGAATTTTAATTTAGTAAACGTGAGACCTAGGCTAAATTACTATAACAAGGTAAAATTCTTTTAACGCGTGAGACCATAATTGTAATTTTACAGTTTCTAAGGTAGACGACTTAATTAAGTTGTGCGTGAGACCTAGAACTTAAGGCATGAGATGGGATAAAACATGCTTACAAAGGCAAATTGATGAATCAATTTGATGTAAATCCCATAATGATCTAGGAATTGGAAATCTTGTTTGCCAATTATTGTTCGACAGATTACTATCTTTTGTACTTTTACCACTAGCAGATCAACTGATGTGGTGAAACTATGTAAAGTTAGATCCTAGATTTTCAAGAAAATTAGTTGGTTATATGAATATAGCCTTGGGTATTTTATTTTCTTGAAGATATTGATTATCGAAAATACTAATATTTGAACTTTATCTGTAGATATGGCTCAACCCGATAACCAAACTGTGATTAATGCTTTCAAGAGTCATCTTGAGAGAGAGAAACTCACTGGAAAGAATTTTAATGACTGGTACCGTTCGCTCAGAATTGTCTTGAGGGCGTCTGGTAAGATGGATTATGTGACCGAGGAATGCCCTGCTGAACCTGCTGCTACGGCAACACCTGAAGCAAAGGCAGAATGGAAGGTGACAAATGCTAAGTACAATGAGGTTGCTTGTCTAATGCTCACTAGCATGAATGCTCAATTACAAAAGAAGTATGAGTATGCATCTCCTAAGAATATGCTTGATAACCTCAGGCAATCTTATGAGAAGTCACCTGCAGTTGAATTGTATGATGAACTTGACAAGCTACACAACTGCAAACATGGTGATGGTAAACCAGTAGCCGATTATGTGGATGAGATGAAGGACTCCTTTGATCAACTTCACAGAATTGGTTTTGGTTACCCCGAGAATGTGCAAGTGCACTTGATCAACAGATCCCTTAACAAGGATTTTGCTGGTTTTGTGCAGAACTTCAACATGCATTGCTCGGGGAAGACAGTCTCAGAATTACTCGCATTGCTTGTTGATTATGAGAAAAGTCTACCAGCCAAGGTCAAGAATCCCACCCCGCAAGTGTTGGCAATTCATGGGGGGAGAATCCAGAAGAAATCGCATGTGAACAAAGGCAAAGGTAAAGGTGATAAAGGCAAGCAGGTCATGGCCTATCAACCTCAACCCAAGATGAAACAACATCAGCCTAAGCAGAACAAGGTGAATCCGCCAAACAAGAAGGATCAGGCTTGTCACCATTGTCATGAAAAGGGTCATTGGAAGCGCAATTGCCCTCTCTACATTCATGACTTGCGACTCAAGAAGCAGGGGAATGATGCTGGTAACCCCAGCACATCAGGTGCGTTCTTTATGATTGAATTATTCACTCTTACTCCTAAATTGAATTCATGGGTATATGATACTGGATGTGGCATTCATATCTGCAATACCATGCAGGGGTTTAGAGTTGAGAGAAAGCTGGCCTATGGACAACAATTCTTTCACGTTGGTAACGGAGCGCATGCAGGAGTTGAAGCTATAGGAGTATTTAATTTAGTGTTGCCTTCGGGCCTAGTACTATCTTTAAATAATTGTCATTATGCACCGTCAATTGTTAGAGGTGTAATTTCATTTTCATGTTTGTTGAACCAAGGTTTTCATCATACTATTTCAAGCAATGGAATTTCGGTTTCTTTAAATAATGTTTTTTATTTTAATGCTATTGCTGTGAATGGTGTATTTGAAATTGATATGAATGATAATGATAATGCTTTTGTTACAAATAATTCAATGTATAGCATCAACAATAAGAGAATCAAGAAAGGTCTGGATTCATCTTATCTTTGGCATTGTCGACTTGCTCACATTGGCAAAGATCGCATGAAAAAGCTGCAACATGATGGGCTTTTAAATAAGATCAATGATGAATCATTTGATAAATGCGAATCTTGCATTGCTGGGAAGATGACTAAGAAACCCTTTAAAAATAGGATTGAAAGGGCTAATGATCTACTTGGTCTTATTCACACAGATGTGTGTGGACCACTTAGACATGTGTCAAGGAGGGGTGCTAGCTACTTCTTAACATTTACGGATGATTACAGCCGTTATGGTTATGTTTATTTACTTAAACATAAACATGAGGTGTTTGAAACATTCAAAGTGTTTAAAGCAGAAGTAGAGTTGCAACTTGGAAAGAAGATTAAAGCTCTTCGATCCGATAGAGGTGGTGAATACCTGAGTCAGGAGTTCATAGATTATCTAGCAAAGGAGGGAATTGTCCAGCACCTTACTTCTCCATATACTCCACAACAAAATGGTGTATCTGAGAGAATGAATCGTACATTGCAAGACATGATACGATCTATGTTTAATCTAACAATTCTTCCTTTCTCGTTTTGGGATTATGCCTTAGAATCTGCGGTTCGCATTCTAAATATGGTTCCAACAAAGAAGGTTGATAAGACACCATATGAGGTATGGACTGGAAAAGCTCCTAACCTGTCTTATCTAAAGGTCTGGGGTTGTGAGGCGTATGTTAAACGTGACTCAGCAGACAAACTCCAACAAAGATCTGTGAAGTGCATCTTCGTAGGATACCCTAAGGAAACTATGGGATACTACTTTTATTACCCACCTGAAAACAAAGTATTTGTTGCAAGGTATGGAGACTTTCTTGAAAGAGAGCTCATATCTCAAGAATTCAGTGGGAGAGTATATGACCTGGAAGACGGTCATGAAGATGTAGAACCTTCTGAAAACACTAACGAACTTCCGGTAGAACCTGAAAGTTTAGGTCCTCCACCTGAAGTTGAAGTGATTCCCATTCGTAGGTCAACAAGACCAGTAAAAGCTCCTACTCGTCTATGTCTTAATGTAGAGAGTGATGAGTATATACTGGGTGATCTTGATGAGCCTACAAGTTATAAAGCTGCCATGAATGGTCCTGAAAAGGCCAAATGGAAAGAAGCTATGGATGGGGAAATGCAATCCATGGAAGACAATGATGTCTGGGAAGAAGTAGACCTACCTCCGGGTGCCAAACTAGTTGGGAGTAAATGGCTCTACAAGAAAAAGACTGACATGGATGGCGTTGTACACACCTATAAGGCCCGTTGTGTAGCTAAAGGCTATACACAAACTTTTGGTGTTGACTATGAGGAGACCTTTTCTCCTGTAGCTGACATAAGTGCAATTAGGATTCTTATAGCCATAGCCGCTTACTATGACTATGAGATTTGGCAAATGGATGTTAAAACCGCCTTCTTAAATGGTCGCCTAGATGAGGACATCTATATGGCGCAGCCTGAGGGGTATGTAAATCCAGAATTCCCAAATCGTGTATGCAAGCTTAAAAGATCCATTTATGGATTAAAGCAAGCATCACGACAATGGAATAAGAGATTTGATGGTGAGATTAAAAAGTATGGATTCACTAAAAATCTTGATGAGCCATGTGTATATCACAAAGTTAGTGGGAGTAATGTGATTTTCCTTATATTATATGTCGATGACATATTGATCATGGGGAACGACATTCCAAGTTTACAAAAGGTTAAGGAATATCTTGGAAGTTGTTTTTCTATGAAAGATTTAGGGGAAGCTGCATTTATTCTGGGAATCAAGATATATAGAGATAGATCTCAGCGATTAATTGGATTAAGCCAAAGTGCTTACATTGATAAAATATTGAAGAGATTCAATATGCAAAATTCCAAGAAAGGATATTTGCCGATGCAAGAGCAACATGGCTTGAGCAACAAGGTTTGTGCTTCAACACCTGCAGAGGTGCAACGCATGAAAAGAGTCCCTTATGCTTCGGCTGTGAGATCTATTATGTATGCGGTAAAAAGCACAAGACCTGATGTGGCGTTTGCTCAGAATTTAACCAGTCGATATCAGCAAAATCCAGGTGTAGCTCACTGGACTGCTGTTAAGAATATTCTTAAGTACCTTAGGGCTACTAAGGATATGTTTTTGGTTTATGGGGGAAATCCATCGGCAGAACTTGATGTTACAGGTTACTGCGATGCTTCTTGGAAAGGTGATAAGGATGATACGAAGTCTCAGACGGGTTATGTCTTTGTCATTAATGGAGGAGCAGTGGATTGGAGGAGCAGAAAGCAGAGTGTACTAGCGATGTCTGCTACAGAGAGTGAGTATATAGCTGCTTCAGAAGCTGCAATGGAAGCTGTTTGGATTAAGAAGTTTGTTTCAGGGCTTGGAGTCATGCCTTCGATTCAAAGACCTATTAAAATGTATTGTGACAATTCTGCTGCAATCACATTTGCCAATGAGCCTGGAATCATGAAAGGCACCAGACATTTCCCGATTAAGCATCACTATGTTCGAGAACAAGTCGAAATAGGTGAAATCGAAATGCTCAAAGTTCACACAGATGATAACTTGGCGGATCAATTAACAAAGCCTCTACCTGGCACTAAGCTTTACAAGCATGCTGAAGGTGTAGGACTTAGATTAGCTGAAAGTTTCATGCCCATTTGTGATTAGTGTTTGGATAAAGGATGTAATGTACAATTATTATTTTAATGAAATAAAATAAGTTTTATGTTTATTTATCATTGTCTTAATAATATATCCTATATTTGCATGTTTAAGATCCATGAATAATTTATTATTCTAAATGTCCAGTGTCGATTAATGATATGGGAATATCATTAAACTAAGACAAATTTGAGTATTGGTTCAGGATATACTTGAAAGTATATTGATGCGTAGTCATACCAATTTCACATGATATTTGATGAATTGAATATTGGACTTATCCCAACAATATGATTTAATATTTAATGTGAGAATCATATTTAAAGTTATCCTCAGACTTGAGATACCAGATAAGAGTCATGGATGTAGTGCATTTTTGTGAAGCAATCTACCGCTCACCGTAACAGGGAGTCATAAGGATTGTTTTCAGAACTGTTGCAAAGTTCATGGGTTATTCTTGTAGTCAAGAAAGAATTTATTCCTTCTGATTTGTTTAGAAGTTTAATACTGCTGGGCCCCTCGTAGGGTTGACAAAATGTTTGCATGGCCATGCCCAAAGTCTATCTGAAATACGTTCAGATGTTTTGGTAATTTTGTTCAATCATAAAGAAACGAGAAATAGAATATTAATAAAGGAACTCACATATTTATTAATGCGGTATTAGTAATAAAAGGATAATTATAATGATGAATCATTAAAGGTTTTTCCAGGAAACCTAGCTCGGTTTGAACTAGGGGCATTGGAGTGTTGCAAGACGCTAACCAATGTCATTTTACTATTAATGAATATACGAGTGGGAGCTGTTAAATGTTACGTATAAACATTAATAGGTAAATGTCTAGGATCGAACACGAGACCTCGGGATTGCACACTTTACAAACAAGAATAATGTAAATAAATATATATATTTATTAAATGTATGAAATATATATATTTATAACACTTAATGGACTAAACGGTCGTTAGTTGTTAACCGTATGGACTAACTGTTAGAATTATACAATCAAAGTACACATATAGCGGAAGCTAGGATCAAGTATAACATATAAAGGTTAACTAAAACATAAATAAAGAACGTACCGTATGCAATCTTGAATTCTTGGATGAACCCTAATTAGGGTTTATATGAATTAGGGATCTATTGATTAACCCCTTACCGTTTTGTTAATCGATCCAAGATACAATCAATAGTGTGATTGTACCACGTTCTTGTACACACGTACTATTAACGAATTAAAGTAAATGCTAGTTTAAATAATACACAAAACAAATTTTGTTTTAAGGATAACTAAAGAACTCGACTAATAAAACAAATCACCAAACTATTTATTTTGTGTTTTGTTCTTGTCGATAACCAGTAACCAATAGGACAAGAAAATCATATAAAATATTATACATGTACATGACATGTGCATGTATATATATGTTATAGAGATTCGACAAAGTCAAAGGAAGAAAACGTTTTTAATACCGAGTAGATAATAAACGTGTACAAGAGTCTATAAAATGAAATCCTTGACTTTGCTTTTATAGGATACAAAACTTGGGGAACAAGTTTAGGGTTCTCCATTTTTTATCCATGGTCCTTATCTTTTTATGTTAGTCAATTTTCGTCAATTACTAACATTCTTTATTTGTTTTGTGTAATTAATAATTAAATATAACTTTTTATATTAAATTATTAAACTTTAATTATCATACGTAAAGTGTGCAATCCCGTGGTCTCGGGTTCGATTCTAGACATATACGTATTAATATTTATCCACAACTCTAACAGCTCCCACTTGGATATCTATTAATAGTATAATGACATTGGTTAGCGTCTAGCAACACGCCAATGCCCCTAGTTCAACTCGAGGTAGGTCTCCTGGAAAAACCTTTAATGATTCATCATTATTATTATCATCCTTTTGTTTCTAATACCACGTTAATAAAGATATGGATCTTAGTCATTCTTTAATTAACAATTCTGTTTCTCGTTGTTTATGATTGAGCAAGATTACCAAAACATCTGAACGTATTCCAGATAGACTTTGGGCGTGCGCACGCAAACATCTTGACAACCCTACGAGGGGCCCAGCAGTATTAAACTTCTGAACAAATCAGAAGGAACAAATTCTCTCTTGACTACAAGAATAACCCATGAACTTTGCAACACTTCTGAAAACAACCCTTATAACTCCCTGTTACGGTGAGCGGTAGATTGCTTCACAAAAATGCACTACATCCATGACACTTATCTGGTATCTCAAGTCTAAGGATAACAAATTCATGATTTACTTACTGACAAGATCCATAAAGTAAAATCATGTAGTTGGGATAAGTCCTATATTCAATTCATTGAATATCATGTGAAATTGGTATGTCAACGCATCAATATACTTTCAAGTATATTCTTAACCAATACTCAGATTTGTCTTAGTTTAATGATATTCCCATATCATTAATTGACAATGGACAATTTAGAATAACATAAGTTATTCACGGATTTAAACATGCAAATATAGGACACAATTTATTATTAATGAAAACAAACGTACTAAGTACTTTAATTCATTTATAAATAATAATTGCTTAATGTCCTTTATCTAAATACTAAATAGATCAATGCATGATAATTCTAGTTAATGAATTTTGTCTCAAGTAATGACTTGTTGACAATTATGCCTCAAGTAATGACAATCATACTTGTTGACAAGGCATTATTCAACTAACTTTGATCTATCCGAATTTTGAGAATACTTCTTTCAAGAATTTAATTAGCAAAATTCTTGTATGTGTATATCCAACTATTTTGATATAGTTACACATAATTTTTTATAAATGGTGTGACATCCTCAATCACCATCTTATGATAATCAAACTTTCAAACATTTTAAAGTTTAAGTATTCTAATTCTTTAATGTATAATGCAACTATGCTCTTAGTAGAGCACAACTAGTTTACATGGCCATTAACAAGGATAAAATCCTACCATGACTAGTATTGAGTGTCATCTCAATTAAACTAGCATCATTGTATAAAATTACAATATGCTCTTTAAAATCCCGTAAACTTAATATCCATTGTGTAATTTTGGGAGCAATTCCAGGTTTGAGGATCATTATTCTAAGTCAAACATATTTCTTTAGAATATTCATTACACAAGATATCAAATATTGTTAAATCATTAAGCATTTAAGCATGATGTAACAATAATACGATGCACATGAAAATCCTTCAGTCATACTTAGATTTATATTCATGTTCTATCTTTCCAAATATGTATATCCATTTACTAAATGATATATCATATTCTATTAGAATTTATTTACCGCACATGTTTATTAAATAATAAACTTTTGTTCCAAGGTTGTATGTTTTATTTTCTAAATCTTTCACTTACAGTTTCATTCCAAACTAAGTCTTAACATTTCACTTATGTGGAATGTAACTTCTTATATGTTATACAACATATATGATTTAGTAAATCAAACATAATACTCCCACTAGTTTTCAGGAATTCTTAGAAATTACCTTATTTTAATTATAAACCTAAACATAGATTTAATAATTTATCATAAGAATAATCTCCTAGATGCATGCATTTATCCATTCATGGATTATTGTACTTTGTACACTTCCAAAGATTTTCTTGAATTCATAAACTCTTTTTGATTACTTATCGTCCTCGCTCAAGTAATTATTCAAAAAAGAGTTTTTGATATTCATTGTCAAATTTCATATTCATATAAATATGACAATTAACCATCTTTGTATCTTTAATGTGCTTAGGAAAGAGTATTCAATCATAGTTAATTGCTTAAGTATGATTAATAATCTTGTCATAAGACATGCATTAAGATATGTGTACAATTTTGTCCATATGATTATTTCACAAAGATTTAAACCACTAGGGTTACATTATCTTTGAATAAACTCATCATCATTCTCTAACTATTAAGAATTAAGATAAACCAAATTTTCTGAATTTGAATATCTTTATGAACAACATCTATAACATTCATATTATGAGCAATTTACCCAATTCATTATTTTGGTAATATTACATCATATAATCGTCAGTATATTTATTAAATATATGAGATATCCAAGTGGATCTATGAATGATAATTCCATCATCTTGAGGTTTATCATTTACATGTTAAGCCTCATCATAATTTTAACTAGTGTGGTTTTAGAAGATTATGTATCTTGTAATTCTATCTTTTCAAGATAAAATACTCCCACTTGCCTTTAGCATTATATAGAATATAAGTACTTAGCAATTAGAGCAACAATCCAATTTTCTCTTTTAGGACTTTACAAATACGCATTGATAGCTCTTTGTTAATAACCTTTACATAAGTAACTTAACAAATTCAGAACTTCAATTTAAGACTTAATGTGATTCATCACAACAACGTCTTATTAATCTTCTAGGAGTCTAATTGAGTATATTCAAGCCATACTCAATTTCTAACCTTGATAACTTTCAGAAGAAAAGAAATCATAGTTATCTTCAATCAAACAATCTAACAAGAGTTTGATTCCCTAACTGAACATACTATCCATAAGTGGTACTTCAATTAGAATTAATATTGTAAGAAGATTTAACAATATATATAAGATAACCATATTCCTGTTGGCATACCTATTTTCCAACTAAGTCAACTTAATGGTATAATAGTATTTCCAAACCAATTGTATGCTTTATATCCCAAGTACTTATTAATCAAGTCACTTCATGTTTATGTCTTATAAAAACATAAATTTGTTATAAACCCACTATACTATATTAATCATTGATCAACTCAATGACTTCTTGTATATGTCTTAATTAAAAGACCATAACAAGCTAACGTCTTACTTAATTATAAGTCTTGTAATACTTAGAAGACTTCATATTTATAACTATACAATAAAGTATAAACATGTATAATTAAAGTAATCATGAACACCATCATTTGGTTTCAATAATATTTTCAAGTTAACACACTATTTTATTTATTTATGTCATTCTAAGAATACATAATTATTGAAGTAGTATTATATTACTTCATGCATTTATGTCATTCCAATAATACATAAATATTAAAGCTGAAGTAGTATTTTTATTTGACACATATATTCTAATAGATGTCTAATTTAGAAACAGTAAATTATCCATGTTGGTCTCACGCATACATGGAAATTCACCTTGTTGTTAATATTTAGTCTGCGTCTCACGTTTACTAAATTTTAACACCAAGTGTTCTTTAGATTAGATGTATTAATCTAATTAGAATTATAATCTCTTACTTGCAGTTAAGAGAATTCTTTAAATCATATTCTTATGTGTTGTACTTTGCACATAATGAAGATTTCTCCCACTTGTGCATGGTACAACACCATGTACCACATAAACAACACGCACGCGTTTGTTAATGTGAATAATATGATTTGTGTCATTAACATAACTTAGTAGATATAGAGTTTACTCAATCAATCAAGGAAACGTACATGACTATCCTTGAAAATATTAGTGTCTATATTTGGAAAGTAATTACCTTGAGATATTCAAAAGATAATCTAAGTTACAATCAAGACAGTAAGTCTTGTAACTCCCACTGAATTAGAGAACATAATAATAATCCCTTATTCATTCATAAGAACACAATACTCCCACTGAATTTGACAACATTGTAAATGTTTCATTAATCAGTGAAAGAAATAGTGTACTATTTACTTTCCTACATCTTTTAAGAAAACCCATTCAAACAATTATATAGGTTATAAAAGAATGTAATCTACTATATAAATGTGATTCATCACATTCCAAATTATTAACTTGAAAAGGCTTGGGCATGCAATTTCTTCCTGTATAGATCTACCATTTCAACAATTGTATGTAGTATCTTTAAATGGTCAAATCAAAACAACTAGATAAAATAATCTAATTTGTCTTTTACCATTATGCAGTAATCAGTCTAGCTTCTACTTTAATAACTCATAAGGTGCATATACTCTTACTATTAAAGTTGCTATGAGTTATGTATTTAGAATTTAGACAATTCTATTCATCCTATTATACCTTTCTCATTCATGAAAAGGAATAGGATTTAAGTCTCACACTTCTCGTAATGGAAAGAAGACTATATTTATTCTTTTTGTAAATATTGACTCTAACCAAAAACCCAACCGGGTGTAGATCAATTAAAAGAATAACTTATGTTTACGGTTTTGAGTTGCATTAATACATTTAAAGAATTTTACAAAATTCCTTTTTAGTATTTTAGATAATTTATATTTCCAAGAAAATATAATACCCAAGGTTATATTCATATAACCAACATATTTTCTTGAAAATCTAGGATCCAACTTTACATAGATTCCACCACATCAGTTGATCTGCTAGTGATGAAAGTATAAAAGATGGTAATCTGTCGAACAATAATTAGCAAACACTTTTCCAATTCCTAGATCATTATGGGATTTACATCAAATTGATTCATCAATTTGTCATGTAAGCATGTTTCATCCCATCTCATGCCTTAAGCTCTAGGTCTCACGCATCAACTTAATTAAGTCGTCTAACTTAGAAAATGCAAATTCTCCATGTGTGGTCTCACGCACACTCGGAAATTTACCTTGTCATTAAAATTTAGTCTGCGTCTCACGTTTACTAAATAATAACTTCAAGTGTTTCTTATAGTTAGATGGCATGTAACTTAAATTTTAGGGTATAAATTTTTGATGTGTCAATCAAAAATTATGTACAAAGATGCATGCACTCATCTTTATAACATAAGTTTTCATAAAAACTTTTTATATCCGATTCGTGAAATTAATACACAAAGTTTTACTTGAGGTTTATGCCAAAACCTTAAGATGACTTTCTACAACATATGATTTTAAAAGTAATTCGTTTAAGACATATTCAAGATTGTGATAACCAAGGCAGACTCTAAGGCTCTTTTCAAAGCCTTCAAATCACGGTTATGAATATCATCTTAAAAGACTTAATTTTAAAAGCATACTTGCACAAAACATCATTCAAGCAAAAGTTTATGGATTCAATCTCAAAATAGTAATAAAGTTTGAATTTTGCTAGTCTCGCCTGGGAGCTGATTACCGTGCGAATCGGACCACAATTGGCAATAAGACCTTGCAAGATTCTTACTTTATCACTTTAGGGTTTCACAATTATTAGTCCGTATTAATTTTCTTTATGAAAACAACCCTTTTATTGCTTACAACAAGTCCAACCGAAAAACAATAAAACAAGTATCAAAGAAAATCAAAACAACCAATAATAAATAAGTGAAACAATTTGCCACATGCAATCCGTATTAGAAAAGATCATAATAAAATCAAGTCTAGGTATAATCATGCATGTAATCAACTAAGGCCTTCTCCTCTTAATGGAAGAGAGTCATATACATTGACGAATCAATTGCGTAGGCCAAAGCTAATATACACACCACATAGCTTATAAATTGATTTTAATATATGTTGGAGTCTTCCCCAATTTTAGATCTATCTAAAACATGTGATAAATAAAAAAAACAACAAGATCCATGACTAACATGCATGTTTCGTCACGGATTAAACCTAACAATTAGCACATAGGTCACAAGATACGTTCACTTAACCGGTTAATGACCTAGGGTTTCTAGTGATAACAATTAAACCACAAACCCTAATTAGGGTTTTAAGTGGAAAATCGACCCTCCCCCCATAAATTAGGGTTAGGGTTTCAAATTTTATAAAAAAAAATTTAAAAGGAAAAAAACCCTAGATCAAAACATGTATCTAAAACACTTAAATATCCGATTTTGATTAAGTTTTAGTAATCAATTACATGTTATCCATGGCTCGTGATGCCACTGTTAGAATTATACAATCAAAGTACACATATAGCGGAAGCTAGGATCAAGTATAACATATAAAGGTTAACTAAAACATAAATAAAGAACGTACCGTATGCAATCTTGAATTCTTGGATGAACCCTAATTAGGGTTTATATGAATTAGGGATCTATTGATTAACCCCTTACCGTTTTGTTAATCGATCCAAGATACAATCAATAGTGTGATTGTACCACGTTCTTGTACACACGTACTATTAACGAATTAAAGTAAATGCTAGTTTAAATAATACACAAAACAAATTTTGTTTTAAGGATAACTAAAGAACTCGACTAATAAAACAAATCACCAAACTATTTATTTTGTGTTTTGTTCTTGTCGATAACCAGTAACCAATAGGACAAGAAAATCATATAAAATATTATACATGTACATGACATGTGCATGTATATATATGTTATAGAGATTCGACAAAGTCAAAGGAAGAAAACGTTTTTAATACCGAGTAGATAATAAACGTGTACAAGAGTCTATAAAATGAAATCCTTGACTTTGCTTTTATAGGATACAAAACTTGGGGAACAAGTTTAGGGTTCTCCATTTTTTATCCATGGTCCTTATCTTTTTATGTTAGTCAATTTTCGCCAATTACTAACATTCTTTATTTGTTTTGTGTAATTAATAATTAAATATAACTTTTTATATTAAATTATTAAACTTTAATTATCATACGTAAAGTGTGCAATCCCGTGGTCTCGGGTTCGATTCTAGACATATACGTATTAATATTTATCCACAACTCTAACACTAACTATCGTTAAATAAGAAAGATAAGGACTAGAGTGTAACTTGGGTGTCAAGGAGGTTCTAGAATCCCCTAGTGGGAGCCTAGGCCGGTCGAACAAGGGGTGGGGAGGCCCAACCCATGTTTGCTTGGTCACCAAGATATCACCTAGTATAAATACAAGGCCAAGGGTTAAACCTACATATCTTTTGTGCACACACTCTAACCCTAAAATCTTGTTTTCTTTCTTTGTCTTGGCTGATCGGATCCCCCCTCCTCAAAGGGTTTGTGGTTCGATTTTTCCAAGTACAAAACCATAAGTGTTTTTGTTTACTTGCAACAAACCTTTATTCGTTGGTAGTTTGTGTGTACAAGAACGAGGTAATTACTTACTTTAGTAATTATCAAGAGATCGATAAACAAAACGGTAAGGGGTTTATCATTGATCTAATTGTCCAAGAATCAAGGTTTATTTGAAGTGCATCGGGTACGTTTACTATTTACGTTTTGGTTAATATTTATATGTTATACTTGATCCTAGCTTCCGCAATACGTGCTATTTGATTGTCAAACTCTATCACCATACACCCTATTTTCTCGGCTCATTGACTTGGTGCTTTTTAAAATGCGATAAGCGTTTTGCAACATTTTAATTGCTATGGTGCATATATATTATTCAGTGATCAAGATTTGAACTTTTAATTACTCATCATATCATAAACAATATAATCTGCATAACCGAACTAAAAAGGTACCTTGCCAAGATATGGGTGATCGCACCTTTATCAACTCCACTCAGGCTATAAGCCGAAGACCAAAAGGCAAGCATCGGCTCAGACACGTCAACAAGACAAAAGAGGATACTCCTGCCATGGCTGCAACCAACATCATCACAGCTTTAGCGAATTCATTTAAGAATCATCACAGCCTACTACAATCATTATCATCATCACTCTAGCTGCAACTATAACAAGTTGCCCCGCCAAGACAGAGACAATCTCAGCTTCAATCGAACAGGCTAAGACTTGTCACAACAGCCTCTTACAAACAACGACATCATCATTCTCATCATTTATGAAGCTGCTTATTTTAAGTAATATTTTCAATGTAAAAAAAGACCATATAATTAAATAGCTTTTGCCACACGTATCCATTTGCATACCAACTGACTAAGATCACCATCTTTTGTTGGTCGCCATTTGGTCACGTCACCAAGCCTTTTCAGAGCCAACATACAACTCCAAACTATTCAATATTCGATGAAAGTCACCATTGCAATACCTCCACGACTACAACCACAGCTCCTGCACCGAAGAACTATATCAAATTACATTTAAGCATTTTTAATGCAACTACTAATGCCCATATACGTATCTGGTTTCGTTTATACCAAAACGTAATAAAGATTTGCCTTTAGTTCTTTTCTAACCCAAATCACAAATTTACTAACAAAACAACCTAATTAAACAAAACCCCTTTCACCTAATCACCTATTAAAACAAATTATACGATTAAAATTTATAAAAAAAATTAACGTAAACGGAATAGAATTATCAGCACTTGAAACTGCAGCAACCATTGATCTTCAGCCCTTTTGTTTTTCAAAAAAAAATTTCCATACTCACTTTATATATAGTTGTAGATATAGATAATTCTCTTTAGGACTATTTTGGAAAGTCGAGGGGCAAAATCGAAAGTTTATTTGATGTTTTGTGTAGTATATAAACAACGAGAGGGAGGGAGGCGCCAATCCAATCCAATCCCTTTGCGAAAAGACGATGATGGTGCAAGGGAAAAAAAGTAGGCTATTAGAAACAGAAGATCGAATAAGTTCATTACCAGATAGGGTACTTGTTGATATCATCTCTCGTTTACCTTACACAAAAGATGCTATAAGAACAGGTACACTCTCGAAACGATGGCAACATCTTTGGCCTCAACTTCCTAATCTCATTATTATACATTATTTTACGAAAGATTTCCCTGGATTCCATTCGTCCATCCAAAGAATTACAAGCCAATCAAACAACCCTCTCAACAAATTCAAACTGCATGTCTATTACTCCAATGAGACTAAATCTCAAATCAACAATTGTATTCGTAATGTTATTAATCATAACGTTAAAGAGTTTGATTTTGATCCGTTTCCTTGGGATATTTTAGGCAATGAGTTTGTTTTACCTGAGTTTTTTTTCATCTGTTCAAGTTTTATTCATCTCACATTGACTTCATGCACATTTGAACAAGACGTTGTCGTTAGTTGGGAAAACCTCAAGACTTTGCATATTGAACATGCGAAAATAGACCAAGATTTGCTTGAAAATATTTTATCTGGAACCCCTCTTTTGGAAACTTTGGAGTTGGCTGAATGCTATGGTCTTGACCGGATTGATGTTACTAACAAAAGTGTTAAGAACTTGGTGCTCATTGGTGACTTAAATGGTGTAGTCGAAATCAATGCCCCTTTTATTTTGTTACTAGCATTCAGAGGAAAATTTTTATTGCAAAATCTTGTGTTGCTAAATGTTTCTTTCGGAATTAAAGCTGAACTAGATTATTCCAAAAGGCTATTTGATAAGCCTAAGGAAACGGATGAAGAGATGCTAAAAGGATTAATACTACGCCTTGGCCATGTCAAGGAGGTTGAAATTGGGAAAAGATGCTCAAAGGTAAAACTTTTTTTTTTTTTTTTTTTTTTTTTTTTTTTTTTTTTTTTTTTTTCTTTTGCATCGTAGTGGTTGTTTGGAATGCATTTTGATTGTGATTAATGTTACCTGCTTCCTCTCCTCTTCAAATCTCATATATGTTTTACTGTGAATTCCTTTTCATTTTTTTTTAAATGTTCCCTACAGAAACTCACAACATTAGCTCTAATTTAATGGTTCATGGTTTCTGTTAATAAACAAACATTTAGTGTAAGTTTCATTATATTGACATAGAGGTATAAATGCTTGTTTTGTTTCTTCTTTCTTGTCACAATGTTGAGCACATAACCACATGGTGTTATCATTGTAAATATGTTTAACATTTTAGATTCTTGCACAAAGGGGACGCAACTTGTTAATTCCATGTGGGCTTGATTTTTGATTTTAGCTGTTCTACTGTTTTTTTCTTAACGTGAGGATGATGGTTAAAAACAAAACACACAATTACAAAAGTATTTAAACTCAGGTTTTTATAAACCAAACAGTGCTTTTAGAATAATCATACGCATATTTATTCCACCCATTTATCAATCTCATACCCATAGTGAACCCTTTACGGAAGCCAAACACCACCTTAGACTTATATTGAAAATCATCATGCCATATTTGTATATTGCATAAGAAACTATGAACCCGTCCCAACATACCTTGTCACAAACAATGAGTGTGTACTTGTTGATGGTCTTTGTCGTGGATGCTTTGTTAATTAGCTGCTTAGAACTAATTCTGGGAGTATGAATGTCTTTCTTTCTTCCTCTTGAAAGTGTCTCTTTAATTATTCTGGGGTGTGATTGCAAGTTCTATTTTCAGTGTGCCTTCTAAATAGTTAATTTATACATGGATCGCACAATTCTCATTTTTGTTCTCTACTCATTGCTCTTCTTTATTGGTAGGTTTTTGCTCGTTTGAAAGCTAAAGGTCTCATTTTTCCATCAAACATAAAGTGTCCCGACTTGGACTAAGACTCAGACTCGGACTCACTCTCGGACTCAGACTCGGACTCGGACTCGGACTCGGACTCGGACTAAGACTAACCTATACTCATTTTATCCATCGAATTTGACGGTTCTGTATGTTACATTACCTTTATACCCTTTTTGCAATTTGATTGAGCTAGATGATTTGTTTGATTGTGATTCAGCTGAAAGCAAAGTTTTGGAGGTGTTATTGCTTTCCCAACAGTGTTGAGGTTAATTGATCACTAGCACTTAATAATCATGTTTTTGCTAGACATGGTTACTGTTTCAAAGACGATAAACTGATGATGTTGGAATGTTATCTTAAATGTATGAATGGCACAAGAGTATGAGATAGTTAAGGAATTTCAATTTCTCTCCGCTCTTTTTGTTTCGTCCCGATCCTAAATCCTAATCCTATTAGAAATCCATAGACAATCCAAACGCACCCTAAGGTTTCAAAACTACTTGTGTTAGTGTATTAAGTACATAAACAAAGAAAAAAGTGAAAAGTTTAGTCATTTTAATAGGAAAAATATAAAAACGACACACAAAACACAACTAAGCAAAGTGTCGAGTTTGATGCACCCATATATTTGAATTTGACTAATCACACAAATACTTTCTTAAAACGCTTCTTATTCATCGTTAGTTTTTCTTTTTCTGTATAAGTGAAATATAAGTGTATTTCATTTCATCAAAACAAATATATTTCATTGCATCAAAACAAAAGGCTAGAAAGGAGGGGGGGGGGGGGGGGGGGGGGGGGGTCCTCATTAATTCCATGTCCCGTTAAGTGCTTCAGGGTGTCAATACTGTAACATAATGGTGTGGATGCGCAGAGGCCAAATGCGCATGTACACGTGTCGCCAACATTGGATTTTGTGAATATGGGACTGTCCCGACCATATCAGCTCAGGCACTTCTCTTGGTTCACATTCTTTGGCTTTTTCTCCTCGGCTTCTTAGTCTTACTCGGCCTCCTCTGAACCCCTCTCCCATTCTCGTTTTCGGTCTCATAGGCTTAGTTATTCGTGATAAACATTGTTGTTTAAGGCTTGAGGATTGTTTTTCCTTTTTGCATATACATTCATTCATTCATTTCAGTCTTGCATTTTGTCACTAAATAGTATAACTATATGTGGATGCGAAAGAATTAGACACTGAACTGCCACAAAACATGTAAAGCATAGTTACGGCTATGTCTAGTGGTGTGACAGACAAGGTTGATCGTTAACATAAAAACCAAATGCATCTTTCACCCCTTCCCCCTTTAACGTGACTAGGAATCTGCATATATGAGTAATATATGAAAGGGGATTCATCCTTATTAGCCTGTCATACACCATCAGAAATGCAGACAATGTTAGGCCTCAACGTTTAGTATTGGAGCTGTTGGTATCACCTAACCACTATGTCATTCCGGTTGCAATTGCAAAAGTAAAATAATCACGATTCAATAAGAGACAAACTAGGTTTCATGATGAACAACCATATCAAAACCTTTCAAGATTTATCTACTTTTTTTCAACTTGTTCAATTATTGTGTTGCATCCAACCATAGTCCACTTTCTACTAATACCTGTCTCAGACCCAAAGAAATTACAATATCGTTCTCAAAATTGTTTACCCAAGACAAAAGGGTAACTATATGCAAAAAAACAGCATTGGGCATAATTTAACCAATAAAAAAACAGTAATCTGATCAAAGCCGAGCAGTACAACAGGAAAACAATTCTCAGTAAGTGAATGACTACATCAATGAAATCATCATCTTCAATTCTTCCTTTTGTCATGTTGAAGTGAAAACACTGGTGGTGCTCCTAGACTAGAATTCACCGAGTGGTTCTCATGTGAGTCACTTTTGGAATCTGTTGTTGACTTGGCGTATTACCAAATCACGCTCCTTTTTCCATAGCAGTAGGTATAGGTATTTTGAGAATACACCTTAACGAACAATGGCTAACGATGGCTTTGATGGGTGGTTTTGCTAGAATAGGTAATAGCGAGATCACTTTTTTAGTAAATGATGCAGAGAAAAGTGGTGACATTGATCCGCAAGAAGCTCAGCAAAGTCTTGAAATAGCGGAAGCTGCTTTGAGAAAAGATGAAGGAAAGAGACAAACAATTGGAAGCGCAGTGATGTATGCAACTAAGGCTGCATGCAATAATGACCGATTATAAAGTTCAATCCCCCTTATTTTCTCTGTCATGTCAGCTTTCTCTTTCCAGCGACCTGCAGGCGATTCAGTGCCACAGTAAGGGCGACCAAGTTCATTTTTTTTTAAATACAAGAAAAAAAAAAGAAAGAAAAAAAAATCCTTGCCATGCAACACAGCCCACATTACCTTGAAAAAAAAATACAAGTTCATTTTTTTTTTTTTTTTTTTTTTTTTTTTTTTTTTTTTTTTTTTTTTTTTTACAAACATATCATGCCTAGCCCACTTTACCTTGAAAAAAAAAGAAAAAAAAATATATATATATATTTCATCTTCCTCACCACACACACTCAAACGGCTAAAACTAAATTTCATACCGTTAAATTGGATCAAAAAGTGAAATGGATTGGAAATGAAACTCGGTCGAGATCACGACCTCAATCGCTTGTTTTCGTCCCTCTACTCGGTCGTGACCGAATCTCCACAACAAGGTCGACCGGTCGTTTGTGGCTCGACCGACTCGGTCTCGGTCATTACTGCAGGCAGCCTAAGGCATCCTAACAAACCAGTAGACTTGAACCTTGTTCCTACATGACCCGATCAATTCGATCATGCACTCGCCATCTATTTTCATTGTTCAACTATTTAACAACATGAAAAAACCATTGTTCAACTCTTTGACAACATGAAAAACCAAAAGCTCTGCCCTCCCTCTCTATCTATCCAAGGGATGGAAGGGCCGAGTCCTTTGGTGCCCCCCCCCCCCCCCCCAGTTAAGAATTGGAGCCTCGCAATCACTATTTTTGCTCATGCCTTTCTTCCTTCATGGTTCGATATTCTGGTGTCCTTGGCGTAGAGGAAACACCAATCCATCCCGAACACGGTGGTTAAACTCTACTGCGGTGACGATATTGTAGGGAAAGCAGAATCATCAAAGATTAAAAAAAAACAGATAAGTAAAATCAAAGCAAACCAAAACCTACTTGAATGAAACTAAAAGGCGACTCTTAGAAGGGAAAAAAAATCCCTAAATTACACTCATTAATACTCTAATAAAATCTCGTTCAATCATGCCTTCTCTTTTCCTTAACTTGGACATCACGCCCGTATCAAATACCAGTTTTCAACCCATCTTATAACATAACATATGACCAACAACCTAAAATAAAACCTATTTGTTTGTAAGAACTCCATGCCAATGTATCACACTATATATCTATCTTCTATCCTAATATAAGATTGAGTCCCCTTATTAATATGGACGCATCAAGATTGCATAGAGTACAAGCTAGCTAATGCTCGAAATTTAATGCAGCCTCATAATAAGTATACTATCATGAAAGGAGATGAAGTGCAAGGGTTGCCAGAATTGATCACATGGTATTTAGTATAGAATTAAAAGTCGGTTAGATGAAGTGCAAGGGTTGCCGGAATTGATCACATGGTATTTATTATAGAATTAAAAGTCGGTAATTGATTGAGACGAAGTCGAAAAGGTTGCAAGAATAATTTATAATTTAACCTAATCCATGCCTATATAAACCGGCCAAAATCACATGCACAAACACAAAAGTTCGAATCTTCATTCTTGATTTTCAAAGTTCGAATCTTCTTTATTGATCTTCTTTTTCTTCTTTTTTCGTGTGCAGGTTATACAACATGATCATGAACTAGCAGAAGCTGAGAACTCAATGCAAGAAGTTCAAGACTACCTTATTATCAAAGAAGGTGGAATCGTACCACCGCTCAAGAAATATTGACAAATGAGCTGTCAACGGAGAAGAAGAAGAAGAAGAAGAAGAAGAAGAAGAAGCGGCATTGTGATTAGTTTTGCACCATTTAAATTCCATTTTAATTAAGGTGATGATAGTGGTGAGAGATTCGAATAGGTTTCATCATTTTAATAATGGATCGTGTTCGTGCAATGAGTATTGATGATTCATTAGTTTCTGTATAACATGCAGTTTTAAGGTTCTTATTAGCAGCAAAAGAATGAAAGATGTTTGTTAGAATATTAGTGTGTAATAGTTAGGATATAAGTTTAGGGGGTTAATTGTATTTTAGCTCAAACTTAAGGAGGTTAGTCATGTATTAGGAATGTTCCTAACCTCCTCAATTGTAGAATCCTTGTTCACCAAGGATTAGGTTTCTCCCCCCTCATTCTCTATAAATAGGGATGAGGGGGTGATGCTTTATTTGTACCTTCTTATCTTGCTCACGTTTAATAAACGTTTGAGTGTAAAATATCTCGTGTGTGTTGGTGCCACTCGGCATTAAGGGATCATAACCCTTTGCCGAGATCTTGATGGAGTAGTTCTTGATTCGTGGTTCCGCTCTAGAAATCGGTTTGTTGGATTTCTCCCAACAATTAGTATCAGAGCCTTGTTCAAGAAGAATGAATCACACAACGTGGATAGAGCCAAAACAAGAGAAACGAGTGAACCGGGTTTGGTTCGTCGGTTACTGCGCAGTTGTGGGAAAATTGGCACTGCGGGTTCATTAACCGTTGGATTTCTACGAAATTTGAACCGTAGGTTGAAGACACATAGATCTAGGATCTCACCGGAGGGATCTTGCATCGGAGCTTCCAAGAAGGAGATATTCACTGTCGAATTTTCTGATCTTGTGGTTGTGTTTTTGTCGTTTTCTATTATTGTTTGGCTATCGTTGTGTAGATTACAAGGTTCAAGGTTTCTAGGTTTTCGAGTCAAGATTACTTGGGCAACAAGGTTCTTGAAGTTTTCTTGCAAGGAGGTGGATCGATTCTCCTAGGGTTATAGGAAATCGTTTTCTTTTGTCACAAGGTTCTTGAAGTTTCGGTTTTGAGCTTCAAAGGTGACAAGGTTTTGCAAGAAGTTTCAACTTCAAGTTTTCGGTTTTTTGGAATTCAAGTCTTGGTGGTTCTTGGAAGGCAAGTAAGGTTTAGCTTTGTCTTGGGATTCAAGAAAAGTGATTACTTGGAGTACAAGGTATATCAAGGTTGTAGACTTGAGGTGGAAAGATCGAAGCTTTAGGGTTTTTCTAAAGGTTAGTAGATCAATTATTACAAGAAATCAGATTTAGCACACGGCTTGTGAGACTTGTTGGTAAAGTTGGTTAAAAAGCAACTTAACAAGGTTTGTAGCAAGGTTAAAAAAAGAGCTAGTATGAATACTAGGTTAAATATCAAAAAAGCTCGATGGGAATAGTGTACAAAAGCATGGAGGTTCAAAACAAGTTGGATTCAAACAACTTGGTCATAAACAAGTAGGGTTCAAACAACTTGGTCATAAACAAATTGGGTTCAAACAACTTGGTCCTGGTGTTAAAACAAGAGTCCATGGAGTACAGGTTGATAAACGTGTTTGGTTTGAGGTGGAACTGCAGGGAGCTCAGGGGAATCGTGAAGCTGAGGATGTTCAGGTTGGTAACGATGATGCTGCAGTGGCTCAAAGACGGTTGGAGGATAAGCAACTTGAAGAAAAGACAAACACAGGCTGCTTGGTAAAAGAGCATGAAAAGGTACACCTTGGTATAAAGGTGGGGGCGGACATTACGGTAACCGGAGTACCTGGTCAAGAAGGTGCAGAGGGTAATGTTGCTGAAAGGTATAGAGGTGACAGTAATATGGCTGCTTTAGGAGTTGCTGGAGTGATAAAAGAAGATGCACATGAGTCATTGACTTTTAGGGATGCAGTTGCTTGTGAGGTAATTTCCAAGTGGATGGCTGTAATGAAAGAAGATATGGATACTCAGTCTGGTATGTGTATGCTCAACAACGGTTTCAGGTGGAGCAGTGACGACAGTAACATATATTACTAGAAGTATGCACCAAGTTTGTTCATATATCTATTCCTCTATATAGATTATATGGGGTTTACTTGCGAAAGCAAGACTGAGTTCTGGGTTACCAAGGGTTTGCTATATGAAGCAAAGGAAATTATACTTGGTATGAAGATCTTCAGGACTCAGAGTGGTAATACTCTGAGGGTGTCACGATTCAGGTTTTAAAACGGGATGTCGGTTCAGATATTGTTGGGGGGACACTCTACGCTGTCGTTAGAGGGTAGTCTGTCAGGGAATCGTGATGAAGAAAAGAAGAGTAAAAGGTCATGTATATATGCAGTTGGAAGTCATCAATATCAAGTTGTCTGCACGAGACCTGACATAGCATATGCAGATGTGGGAATGTTGGATAGGTTTGATCGTGGATTACAGACGGACGTACAGGCTTTTTGTTGATTATGACGACGCCATGGGTAGATCAATCACAATGTACGGGTTTATGATACATGAATGTGTTGTGAGCTGGGAAGCTATGTTACGACACATGATGACTTTGTTAACAACTGAAGCGGAGTATATGACACTTGCTGGAGAATTGAAGGAGAATACATGGCTAAAGGGACTCTCTACAGAGTTAGGATTTGAGCTAAGGTTAGTAGCGGGTATTGCTACTGGTGCCTTGACGAAGGCGGTCCCCGGTCCAAGGTTCCAGCGCTGGTTGAAGCTGTTGCGTATCGGAGAAGGCTAACTATTACCACTAAGGTGGAAATTGTTAGAATATTAGTGTGTAATAGTTAGGATATAAGTTT
Organism: Artemisia argyi; assembly: GCA_030686995.1. Lineage (NCBI taxonomy): Eukaryota > Viridiplantae > Streptophyta > Magnoliopsida > Asterales > Asteraceae > Artemisia > Artemisia argyi. The sequence goes on along the minus strand of CM060702.1, from coordinate 20,149,958 downwards.
AGGGGGTTAATTGTATTTTAGCTCAAACTTAAGGAGGTTAGTCATGTATTAGGAAAGTTCTTAACCTCCTCAATTGTAGAATCCTTGTTCACCAAGGATTAGGTTTCTCCCCCCTCATTCTCTATAAATAGGGATGAGGGGGTGATGTTTTATTTGTACCTTCTTTTCTTGCTCACGTTTAATAAACGTTTGAGTGTAAAATATCTCGTGTGTGTTGGTGCCACTCAGCATTAAGGGATCATAACCCTTTGCCGAGGTCTTGTTGGAGTAGTTCTTGATTCGTGGTTCCGCTCTAGAAATCGGTTTGTTGGATTTCTCCCAACAATGTTGAAACTGTAAGCACTGTATTAAGCCGGCATCATGGTTCATTTTTTATTTTAGTTCGTTATACTGTTCTCTTGCTGCAAATAAGTTATAGGGATATGAAGTCATACTTTTTGGCATAGCAAAATAAGATCAAGTTGTGCACAAAGTGGTAACAATGGATTAGATCTTTTCCAAAAAGGTAAATTTTGCATTTATTTGACTGAACCGAGTAAATTTATATATAACAGGGAGATAGCTATTGATGAATATTGTGTTTTGTACTTCTACAATATCCATCATCATATATAACAAGACGATATAAGCAGTTGTATAGGCTCACTGGCTCAGAATGTACATGGTTATGCTAATGATTCTAATCCTTTTGGGTGAATCTAATCTTAACGAGAAGTTAGTAATCATGTATTGTGTTAAGGTTGATAAACTGATGAAGTTTTGTACCAACATAAGGAAGATACTTATTCGTGTTCATCTCATGTCGTTGTTGATTGTAGATATAGAGGAAAATAAGAAGAAGAAATAGAGGTGCGATTACATGTAAAAAGAAAGGAGTCGATAGAAAATTCATGTAATTTGCCATTATCGGAAATGAGAAGGAACCATTAATGTAGTCTATTTATGTTCAAAAAAAGTAATGTAGTCTTTTAAAACAAGTTTGGGATGATTTAGAAATGCCATACCATGCAATTCATTCTAACCGTAGATTAATCAATGTGTATCACGAGGTGTACATATAAAACAAGTATTTTTTGAGATATTATCTTGATGTAAACTTAGTTTATATGTACGAAACAATGAATTATAATGATAAAACCATGTTCTCAAGTAGTAAAATATTTAATGTAACTTATTAGAAATAAGTCTAAGTATTATTTGTAGATTATATAGAATTAGTACGTTAGTTTTCAATAACAATCAAATAAGTATTGTCGGTTTAACTTGACGTCTCAATTTTAACTATGGGAGCTATCATCTAATTCATCTCTTTCAACAAGTGAACAAAACCAACTCACGTGTTTTAAGTCAAGATTCTATAATATATATAGAACGAGAAGGGCGTTGGCCGCCGCGCTGCTGGCGGGCCTGTTTGTTTTTTCGAGATTTTTTTTAATATTGTTAGTTAAATAGATATTTTGAATATATGTTCCATAAACGTTTGCAATATGTTAAAGTGAACCCTTTTTTTTTGTGCCTATATTTTTTGTTTGATTGTTATTGGGCACATATGTGGGCTTCTGTATGAGGGTTTGGTTGCAAGTAGCCCAATAATGACCATTAAGGTGTCTGATTAAGTACAATAAATTTGGGGAGAAATGTTTAATAAAAAAATTTAGGGTTTCAGATACTAAATTAGTAGCAGAATCATGGCGCCTAAATTTCCAAAATTGTTAAATACTGCGAACCAAATCAGGGATAGGAGGATTCATAAGGTTCTTCATACTTTATTTGGGCGAGAGAAAAAAGCGTATAAGGGCGATGAAATTTGTTACAATGAAAGGATTGAGGAGATTCAATCGAGGGTTGAGCATCGACATGGTATTATTTTGGAGCTTAAAAAGTTTGACAGGGATGCTATTGTTGATCAGTGTTTGGTGGATTTAATGGATGAGGAGAAGGAGGATTTGGCTGAAATAGGGCGTTTGGCTCAGATGAGTTACGCGGCTTCTTTACGTGCTGGTCAAAAGTCAATTGCTATGAGGAAACTAAGCAAATTGGGGTAAGGTTGTTTGCATGTGGGTGTTCTGGGTGTCTCGATATTTTGAAGTATGTGTCACACCCCCGATTTACCTGACTTGCAGCGGAATGGAATACCTGGGGGTGTCTGTCATAGCACCACAGTTACAGTTACATTGAACGACCTAAAGTGTCGTTTGGAAAATACTGCATTTGATCATTGAAATAATTCAGAGTTTACAAAATGAGGTCCCCAAAATGTGTTGCAAGTTTATGAAAACAAGTCATACTAGATCAAACGTTTACATAAGTGCATGAAATAATGATGAGACGCGTCGACTCCGCGACTCCATGAAGGTCCAAATGCATGTCACAAGAGCTACCTTAATAACCTGAAATACATTGCTAAAACGTCAACACGAATGTTGGTGAATTCCATAGGTTTGTAAAATGTAATGATGTACGGCCACCACAAGTAAAAGTGCAAGATAAAAATCTCATGAAAAATTGTACAATTGACCTTAAGCTCATGACACCGAAGCTATGACTGATGAAACTCTATGCCCCTCCTGAATGTTCTGCCGAAACATTCAAATGTAAAAGACATGACATGCATCCGCTTACTGTTGGTAATCACTACCACGGATGGAGGCGTCACCCTCGATAGATCTATCCACTCACTCTCGCTTAACGGTAAATTAACGGTTCATGATGTTACAGGGGACTTATCACATGGCAAGGTAACTTAAGCAATGTACATGTTTGAATACTTGGGCTCGTACTAAAATGATTGATGCAATGTATTCCCCCCGTGGGATTTGAAAACAATAAAAAATGTTGAATTGAAAACGGGGCTATGAAAACTCACCTTAACTGATGAAACTGTGATGAAATGAAATGAACACCAATGAACAATTAGCTGTCGCAACCCAATATGATGGTACCATGAACATGTAATGAGCTGAAAAACAAGGCGCGCACACTAGCCGCAACCTAATACGAATGATGAACGATCTACTTTAGATCATGAAATGATGTTATGAATGTCCATGCACATGTTTCCTATACCACTCTACTCTTTGAAAAACACTTGTTGTTATCAAAAGTATATATTCCAAAACTTAGGAAAATATGGCTATTAGAAAAATAAACTAGTTGTAATATATATACTTATATATATATATATATATATATATATATATATATATATATATCGTATGTACCAATGTTTGTGTTGAAATCCTCGTTTTGAAATCCTTGAAATAACGCCTTGTACTAATGAAAATATACTTGTAATCACTAATACATCATTAGTTATGAAATTGGGTACTTGGTTAATATTTCTAGAAAATCTAGAATTTAGAACGTAGAAGTATTATTTCTATTAGTGACAAAACGGTCTCATAAAACTAGTCGTGAAATAGTGAATATTAAGAGTTAGGAAAGAAGCTCAGTAGTTTTGAGAAGATTTTCACCATATCTAAAAAGTCACAGAAGTGAAGTTTGTCCATACAGGTCTCGATCATAAAGATAATTAGCCGTCAAGTGAGGTGTTTGGGCTGTTTTGGCAGATTCTGGGCAGTTTTCGGGAAAGTTTGGAAGACCATAAGTTGTTCGTTATAAATCCTTTTGACAAACGGCTGGATGTTTTGAAAACTAGGCTGGGTGAGCTAACTTTTTGTCAATGATGTAAATTTTCCAGAAATGAGTTTATCAATAAGTAAACTGGCTCTCAACATGATGTCTTACAAAAACTGTTTTTCTATACTTAGTAATATTTTGCTAAAAAGCTGATGGAAATTAATAGAGTTTCGCCGATTTTGAAACGTGTATATCTTGGTCGTTATAAGCTTGTTTTCTACGTTCTTTATATCCCCGAAATCGTGGGACAACATACTAATATATGTTTGATAAGTCGGGATGGCTAGATCAAGTTTTACACCTCAGATTGCCCATTTAAAATCGTGGGACAGCATGTACAATTTTCAGAAAATAGTTTTCGTCGTTAAACTTGCAAAAATCATATCTCCTTCGTTATAAACTCGTTTTAATCCGTTCTTTCGCCTACGGATTCGTTTTTGAAAGTATTTTCTAAAAATTTTTCCAAAGTTTACTTTGTATTTACTGATTTTCCTGGATTTACAAAAATGGGACAGCATGTATATATACTTGTTAGAAATCCATTTCCAAGATTCAAAACTAGTTTTTACTTCAATCAAATCTCTTGCAAACTTCACAAAACTAATCTAATCCTACCATACACCTTCTTAGGGTGTCATGGATTCCTAATGACTAGAAATCAAGTTACTTTAACATGGGAACACCTAAATCACAATCTAGGGTTTGTATGTTTCAAAAGTCTTCAAAAATAAAGTAGTATAACTAGTATGAGCATGAAATTAAGCATGATTACCATGATATATAAGTTTTAATTAGAAGAAAACTTGAAAATAAATTTGTATACTCACTTTGAAATATGAGGTGATTGAATGACTAGAAACCTTGGATTTTCTTGTGTGTTTGATGCAAGAATCTTGATTAGAACAACAAAATGAACAACTTTGATGCTTTGTACTTTGAAAAATGATTGATGGATCATGGATCTTGGGAAAAAGTCGTGGTTATGGTGATGAGGAAGAGGATGAGATGCACTTTTAGATCTTAAAAATGTTAAGTGTTTATGTGTTTGTGGTTTTTGTAAATACTAGCAACTTATAATGTATTATAAGCATACATCAATGCACAAGGTTAAGAATTTTGTATATTTTTGGCCTAGTGAGGACTTATGGGGCTGATTTCAAAGAGCAAGGGGGGGGGGGGGGGGGGGGGGGGTTGGGGTACTTGGGATTTATTTAGAAAACCTTGTGTATAAGTGTACATTTGAGTTATAAGTTAAAATCGGGTACCGGGTTTAATAGAAATAAATGTTAACAAAGTTAACCGGCATGAAATAAAGTTGTAAATATGTTAAAAATATGTTAGGTACAATTACTGAGTGTTCGGGTGATTATTGTTTAGTTTTCACGAAAACCGTCTTAATATTCATAAGCTTACGTTATAAATAAAATAAATTTTCAAAATACTGGGTAACTGAATGTTATAACTTTTATGATGATAAAATGGATATAAAAATATGTCGGGACCATTGTGGGAATATTTAGATATATTCGTCGCGTATAAACCGTGTGTTAACGTTTATTTATAAATAATTATAAGGAAAACGTTAAATGTATAAAATATATATAAATTTGAAAATCCTAAGAGTGGTATAACATGTAAATGACCTACTGATGATATGCAGACTGTCTCTAGTCCGTATGCAGTGTCCTTACTGATAATGCATGAATTCGCACCTGAACCAATACGGTTACGCGAATTTGAATACCCGTAAACTAAATTTACGATGAAATGAATAATGCACGTAAATGATGAAATCTTTTCCCGCAATGAATAGTGTTCCGTGAATAGTAAAATTTCTGAATGCTTCTCGGAATGTCAAACTGACACCAAAAATGATGAATAGTAAACTGATGAATAGTGTTTTGATGAATAGTGTTTGATGAATAGTGTTTTTCCAAAGTTCGGGAAATGACCTGAAATGACCTGAAATGGTGAGTTGTGACAGTCTTCCCCTCTAAAAGGAACTTCGTCCCGAAGTTCAGTTTATGTTGGTATCTGAGAATGTATTGGTGAAAAGGTGAGGATATTCGAGAATTCCAGCAAACTCTAACGATAGGAATTCGACTCTGTTTCAACTGTTTGACCACACGGTCCATGATTTCTGTTGGTTCTCTTACAAGGTCTGAGACTGTCATTTGGGTTGGATCCCTTCCAATGGAATCATGAGTGACTCATCTGAAAGTCATTTCTGGGGATCTGAAAATGTGAAATATGTTCATGTTATCCTGTTGTTCTCTGACAATGTTCAAGTCTGACGGCCACTATGCCTTCTCTGTCAAAATATAAATGGTCCAGTGTATATTGGTGTAACTTTCAAAGTTTTCGGAATGATAACATGCCTTTCCTAGGCAGAACTTTCTGCTAACTCTGCAGAACTTGAAGTTTTAATGGTTTACGACTTATTGAACTTGTAACTGATTCTTGACTTGTAGAAAATTTCTGGTTATCTCATGAATGCCTACTGAACTAATGAGTTGAGCTTTTTCCAAGTTTGGCCCATCAATCGATGGTCTGCGCTTCTTAATGTTTTAAATGTGGTACTGGTAATATATACTGCTGAATTATGCCAGAACTCAAGTTTGTATGCTAGTTGGTCGATTCTAAAATGAATCTTAAATGGCCCAATATGCTTAAGGTTCAACCTTTCTTGTTATCCAATTTGTATCATGCCAATCCAAGGCAATGCTTTTAACTTTGTTTGTTCTCCCACTTGAATTTGGATGGTTTGTTGTTCAGGATATCCAATCCAAATTATGTGTGTTATGTACCAACCTAACTTCTGTCAGTTTCCCGTTGTTGGTGTGATAACTATTGTTGTAGATGAATTTGATTTATGTTGAGTGATTAGTCCAACCATTTCTAGGGTTAATCACTCATGCTCTGAGTATACTTTCCTATGTTTGAATTGTTCTCTCGCTTTGACCATCGTTCTGAGGATGATAGTGATGTTTACATCTAAATGGGTTTCTGAAGGAAATCCTGAATTGATTACCTGAAGTCCAAGTTGAAATGGTTTCCTTAACAGGAAAAACTGAAATGGGTACAATAAATCTTTGTGACTAATTCCACAACGTTCGGTCCTCTGAACTTGGCGTTATCTGAAAGGATAGAATATAGGTAACAATTTGATTCCTTGTGTTTTGTTCCAACGGATGATAAGACATATGTCCTTCTTTGTCTAGTGGGTTTGGTCTCCACTACTGAAGTTCGTGATTAATTTGTGATGTCCTTCCTAATTCCTTCATCACATATTCCAAATATTCTTTATTGTCAAGTCACAAATCCTAAATGCATAAGCGATGTTGTAGGGAAGTTGGTTCTGGAAATTTGTCTCGCGATTGTGAGTTTTGGTTGAAATCTTTTTCTGAATAAACGAATTTAGAAAATGGAGCAGATGATTTACTAAGTAATATTTTTCCCGATGATTCAAAATCCAGTAGTTATGAAATAGGAACTGTTTTCAAACATGTTGTGATTAAGACTGCTTACCAAAGTTTGATGTTTATGTATATTTCTCATTGTACAATAGTGTTGCTAAAGATTGACCAAAAAGGATCGCACTTGTTCAAAATAGGAATTTCAGAAATCATTTTTCCACAAGGTATGTGATTTATGTAAACGCATCAACTTTATTTAAAAGTGAAAACACTGAAAAGGATAAAATGGTAGAATAGGAAATGTTCGCTTAAATGCATAGATGTCTAACACTTAGTTCCTGAGGTTGGATAATGTCTATTGATGGTTATCTGGCATAACTACAAGCATAGGTATTTAGACTAACTTAAGTCCTGAAATTGTTTATCGTTGTAATAGACAAGACGAAGGTATCACTTGATGTTGTGTCGATGAATGTCTATTCTGTTTTCCCATGTAGATGAGGAGATATGTTCCGGTTTGATCCCTTGCTTGGTATGAAGGTGAGGTTATCTGAAATTTCTAGACATAATGACTTAGAGGTATCTACATTGATATTCTTGTTTCAAACAATTGTCCTTTGTGAAAACTTACTGCAGGAAAGTTCATGTATGGATGAGGCCATGTTTAAATGAAATGCTCTACTGTCTCAATTAGAAGCTTGGTTTATTTCTATTGTGTTGTCCTGCGGACATTTATATTGAGTTCAATCTGTAGCTCAGTCTAGCTAGTACCTTTGAATAATAACATTGGACAACTAGGTCAGAGATGGTGATTCGGATGGTCTCGCAGTATCTTAGAATTTGTTGTTGAGTTATGAATTCTCTCTCTATATACTTCTAGTTCTGGTTAGTAGTTCTGTAATCCTTTCATTGCTTTTATTGTATAAAGGAATCCTGCATGTAATTGATATGGAAAGTCTCTTCTAGGGAAGTCAATGGGAAAATCCAACTTAATGTCTGAATGAGTGACTGGTGGGGTAAGTATCCAGGGATAGTTCGGCAAAAGGGATGTTTATGAAAGAGTTCCTTTGTTTACAAAACTTTTGGATGAAGATTGTTATTAACAATCCTTTGAAAAGGTAATTATTTCCTTCATGGCATAATCCTTCCTAAATTTTACATAGGTGATCAGGCTATGTATAATTGAGGACTAATGATGCGATGTTGGATTTTGTCAAAATATCATAACTTTTATCAAAAGTTTTAGATGGTGTTCAACGCATTGTTATAAAATGGTATCCTGATGTTTTCTTTCAAATAACATAAAAATTCCTCGCGTAATAATAGTAAATACTTGGTGTAATGACAGAAAAATCAATTTATAGGATGGAAATAAAATAGCTTACTTCAGAAATTTTTTTTTTCTGTAAAACAATTTCCCCATATGATAGTAAAATAGCTTGAATGGTGTATTGGATACGTGGGTGAATCTTGTCGAATGGTACTAGTCTACTAATTCGTCAAAAACGAAATTAACCTAATTCCTGATGAAACAATGCTAAAATGTTGCGAAACGATTGAAGTCTGAGCAATTGGGATAGAAAATGGAGTAAACGAAGGTTATGATTATCACCTAGGTAACAAAGGATAGATACTACATTGGATAGGAAAGTGCTTAATACCACTAGGTCATGTCATCGTACCAACGGTAAGTACAAAAGGAAAGATACAACCCTAAAGGGCTCGAACTACGGTTTATATATTGAAACAAAGCTCCTCCTGCTGAAGCATGTTGTTATCCTTGATGTTTCTAATATCCTGACGGTTCTCTTTCAACAACTCACGCTATTCCTCGAGCGATTTAGTCTTGATTCCAAGTTCCTGATTTTTCCTTGTTCCTTAGTTCCGGGCAGTCATTCTTGAAATGCCCTAACTTTCCACATTGGAAGCAACTCCCTGGGATCTTCTGATTTGTGAGTTTCCTACAATTTTCAGTCCGATGACCCTGCTTCTTGCACACTCCACACGTTTTACTGCAATGACCTTGGTGATATTGATTACACAAGTTATAGTAAGGTAACTTTCCAATATACCTTCTCTTTGTGTGCGGTTCTGCAGCAAAGGCTCTATTCATTTCTTGTCCTTTGGGTGATTGTTGAGCAGCATTGCAACCTAGATTGTTGTTCCACACCTTCTGTGGCTAGGATAATAGTAAAAGCTAGTGAGGATATAAATCTGGTCTAGGGACTTCCTGGTGTCCCTCTGTGTGAAATCAGGTTTGTGGCATCATAAGGTCGAGATAGTCCTGAAGTGGTGTCTGAAGTTGTGCATCTATCAAATCTTAGATAATGTAGGTTCTGAACCATTCCTGAAGAATCTGCGGATGTTTCTGTTGAGTCCGTGATATTGGTATTTTCTACTAGATGTCATCTAGTTCATGGCAAGTGGGAATGGAAAAGGAAATGACAATGATGGTACTAGTGAATGGAATACTACCCTCTTTCGCGCTACCTCGCGACATTCAAATGGTAAAACTAAAGTACACACTGTGGGAAGGCCAATAGTGTAATAAGTAACTGATGGTGGTGATAGTACCTGAGTAGTAAGTGCCCTACTAGTGATGGAAAGAAAACACACTATCTTCCTTGCAATAAGCATCCTAATAAGTCCATTAAGATTAATTCTGAATACACTACCAAAAGGCATTCTATGTATGGGCTGAATGATAGGAAAACCCTGTTCCTATGGCAAATTAATAGTACTAATGGTGGTGTAAATGCAACTGGTGGTATAATGGTAGTGGAAGATGACAAGGCATCTTTAATGTCAGAATCCGATAAAAGGATGTCAGGGTGAGTATCTGAAGACATGTCACTTGTGAACCAGGTCAATAAAATGATATACATATACGGATATGAGTATAAATAACTCGCACAGGGTATGTATAAAACAACATGTATCATGATTATGCACTTATGATGAAATGATGAGATGCTATGCTGATGTGGTTATAGTCTAGGGTCCAAGATACATCCTAGTTCGCTATAACCTTAGCTCTGATGCCAATCTGTCACACCCCCAATTTACCTGATTTGCAGCGGAATGGAATACCTGGGGGTGTCTGTCATAGCACCACAGTTACAGTTACATTGAACGACCTAAAGTGTCGTTTGGAAAATACTGCATTTGATCATTGAAATAATTCAGAGTTTACAAAATGAGGTCCCCAAAATGTGTTGCAAGTTTATGAAAACAAGTCATACTAGATCAAACGTTTACATAAGTGCATGAAATAATGATGAGACGCGTCGACTCCGCGACTCCATGAAGGTCCAAATGCATGTCACAAGAGCTACCTTAATAACCTGAAATACATTGCTAAAACGTCAACACGAATGTTGGTGAATTCCATAGGTTTGTAAAATGTAATGATGTACGGCCACCACAAGTAAAAGTGCAAGATAAAAATCTCATGAAAAATTGTACAATTGACCTTAAGCTCATGACACCGAAGCTATGACTGATGAAACTCTATGCCCCTCCTGAATGTTCTGCCGAAACATTCAAATGTAAAAGACATGACATGCATCCGCTTACTGTTGGTAATCACTACCACGGATGGAGGCGTCACCCCCAGGTATTCCATTCCGCTGCAAGTCAGGTAAATTGGGGGTGTGACAGTATGTTAGTGTCTAATGTAGTGTAGTTGGGGTAAATGGTTAAGTAGTCTGTGTAACTAAGGTAGAATGGTATTTTGGGTGAATGGAACTGTAGCTTGTAGTGTATGTAAGTGTCTAATGTAGTTTCGTCGGGTTAAGGGGTTAAGCAGTTCTGGTTGTGTAATGAATGTGTAACTAAGGTACTTTGGCTGTTGGTAATAATAAAAGTATAAGTTATTAGCTGTTTGATTTGTTGATTGAAGTTTGTGTTGTTTTACCGCTTGTGAAAACAGCCATGGGTGTTTTATTGTATGCGATAATGTATGGTTATAAACTTTGATTTGTGATTTTTTAGTGTTTAGATAAAGTAGCATATGATGCTTTGTACAAAGTTGATTGGTTTCAGATGGTTTTGGTATTATTCTGTTGGATGTGTTATGCAGGTGGCGATTCTCTCTTTTTTTGTGTCTAGTAAAGGCGACAGTGTTGTAGAGAGGGGTTGTTGTATTTGCATTTACGTGAAGTTACTATTGTGTTTGTGAAATATAGGACAAACGAATATTGTTTTAGGCAGTTTTTTTTTGTTTTTTAATGGTGTATGTTTTTTTATATAAGCTGCAGTTATGTATGCAGTATTCTTAGTTATATTTCTTTAGGTTTGTCACAAAAGTTGGTCATAGAAAATGGCATCTACTTCTAGCTTTGATTAGTTGAAAGTAGCTTGTAACTCTAATAGATTGGAACATTGCTTTCGATTCTTGTTCATGGAAGAATTGGCTGAGAATGAGAGTTTCATTACGGTTTTGGAAGCACAATATGAAGCTGTACGTCAGAGGATGGTTAAACATCGAAACTTGCTTCAAGAAGGTAGAAGTTTTAGCTGTCTTGATCCTGTTATTGTTGATGGTTTGCGTTATACTTCTGAAGGCCAGTATAAAGATGGTCTTATTTTGAATGCTTTGATTGGTGTTTTGGAATTGGCACGTGAAGCAAGGGAGGAGAAGCGTGCGTATGTGGCGGTCATGGAGCAATACGGTTAATTTTTTTCTTGCAGTGTTTATGCATGTTTGTAGTTCATTTTCTGTTCTTTTCTTTGTTAGCAGGATGTTGTAATGTACGTTGTTTATGTAATTCATGTTTCTTATGAATAAAAAGTATGAATTTCTTTGCATTTATTTGAGTTATGTCGCCTACATTAGTTTTTTTATATAGAATTTATGATAATAGTTTTGCAATAATATAAAGTGCAGTAAATAGTAAAGTTATTATACATTGAACCTGAAAGCCATTGCTAGGTGCAGGCATTGTACAAAATACAGAAGCAGGTATCTGTTTTCTGGATAATAGCTGGGTAGATAAGTCTTAGTGCCTAGTAGTTAAACGTATTTGTACAAATTATTGTCTCAAAAGCTGCACTTTAGTAGTGTGCAATAGGATAGACTATTCTACATCGATGGCTGTCATTAGCTTTTACCATTGCATATTTCCTAGTTTTCCTTTTTAGACTTTTTTGCACTTCCTGTTGCAGTTGTATCTGGGTTTTGTTGGAAAAGTGGTTTGCGAGCACTTTTTCTGGCTGGTTGATTTGCTGGTTTGGATGGTTGTGCTAAGGTTGGTTGTTCTGTTGCTGGTGTGCTGGGAGATTCTTCATTTTTGGTTTGTGAAGTTGGTTGAGTAGGTGCAGCCATGGTTGGTGGAGATGTTGGCTCAGGCTTGTTCTGTGTGGTAGCCATGGGAATGTCAGTTTCTGGTGACACAGCAACCTGTTTAGGTGAGTTGCTTTGTTTTGGAGAGTTAGTATGACTTTCGGCATGTGCTGGAATTTCTGCAACTGGTAATGGCAAGTCATCCCAATAGGTATCTAGAATAAAAACCTGCTTTTCTTTTGTAGATTTTGGGTCAAAGTGGAGCTGAAAAATCTTTGTTGTTCCTTCCAAACCAAGGATTTTTGCTGGGTATGCGTAGGGGTCTTGGTCAGCTTGGCTTTGCAACAATTGCTTGCAATCTTTCAGTAGTGAGTTTGCTTCGTTACTGAAGCAAGTCATTGTTACGTCGCCTGTGTTGTCGGACAATTGGACCCTGAAGCAATAAATGTTTAAAAAATAAGGAAAATTTTATTTAGTAACAATTTCTGTTCTTTATAATGCTAATGCTATGTGTTTTGGCATGATGCTATGTTAGTGGTACAGGTTACCTGTAAATGAAATCGGTTTTAGAGGTTGGTTCCTTGCATTCGGTATGCGGAAATCGTTCAGATATCTTCAATTTACAGTCGTGGCATTTTCTAAAGAACCATGGCCTTTTTGTTTCGATTGAGGTAATAGTTGCGTTGACAGTAAAACACACATTCTGTATTACAAAAAAAGTTAACCGTTTGTTTTTATTGCTTTTTAATAGCAGATATACTGTAAATGTAGATTACCTGCTGGTTCTGTGGGTTTTCGCCTATTAAATCTGCCAAGTTGACGCGGTTTCTTTGTCTTTCTTGCTGCGGGTCTGCAAATATCTGGTATTGGATATTTGCTATTGCTGGTGGTTCAACAAATTGTTCATACCTGTATTGGTATTGGATGTGAGTTTTTTTTTTTTTTTTTTTTTTTTTTTTTTTTTTTTTTTTGCTTATTATTTTTTTAGCATAAACTTTATTGTTAGTATATATAAGTATTTGCTTACATGGTACGGATTTCATCACATTCTGGTATGTCTGGTTTGAAATAGTAGTGTGTTGCGTTTGTTGCTGAAAGTTGAAGGCCTGTAGTGTTTTATACAAATGCTAATTAATAAACTAAAAAAGATATTTGATAAGTGCTAGGTAATTAGTTTACCTCCGTAGTGTTTTACTAAGCATGAGCTGACTGCCATTATAACCGGTTTTTCAGCCTTTTCATATTCTTCTTTTCTGAAAGTGTGTGCATCTTCGTTCCATAAAGTAAAGCGTACCGTACGTCCACCGGTATAAGTATAGGGTATTTGTCAAAGATAGTGTTTAACTGTAGCTACAAACATTAAAGGAAATTACTTACTCTAAATTTTGTATGCCAATGTCTCTCCAGATTGGTGAATTTGTCGTTGCTTTGATTGGGTGTTGTAAATCACTCACGTATTGAACGCAACCGATGTAATCTGAAAAAAGTAAAACCAATTAGCATGCCTGATAATGAAAGCTATTGTGTCCATGTATTTTTAATGTACCTGTTAGCGGGCCTTCTTTGGCATCGATTTTTGAAAAGAGATCTCGATACTGGGTGAACCTAAAATAATGGCTGGGAAAGCCTTCATCCGGTATTTCCTTAATATCCGTATATGTGCCAAAAGCTAGAGAAAGTGGGTGAGGCAGTACTTGCATCCATGTTTTAGTGTTTTGAAACCCAAACCCAGTTATTCTGTAGGTTTTGTTTGTCTGAAGGAGTGCATTGAATTTAGCTTTATCACGTATGTGAATGTTTGCTTGAATAGCTCCGTCCTGTAATTAAAATAGTAATATAAAAATTTAATGTATTTTGTTTTATGAGTTATACGGACTATGGAGATATGGGTGTCTTTGTTTTGATAGTAGGAAGATGGTATATACCTGGTTATCGATTAACATGCAACAGAATAAGGCTGGTCTTCCTTGTTTGTTTGTTACTGTCCATTTTCGGTATGCTCTGACACATATGGCTTTGTCAGTATCCGTTGCTTTTAGGTTGGCAAGGCTGATGTCCTCTTGTTGTGTAACAATTTCTTTGCCTTTAGACCCACCTAGTGGTACAATGCTAGAGCTCTGTTCCATTTTCCTGTAGGTCAGAAGAAAAGCAAGAATAGTAGGTCAAGATGAGCGAATGTTCAATAAACCTTAAAATATTAGAATCGAATTATGATATGCAACTAAAGCAAAAAATACATAAAATGATAGCATATGCAAATGAAAGTTAACAATTTAATGTTTATGCTAATAGGTCAGAGATGAGGCATGCACGTAAAGTATAAGAATCAAATAGTTATGATAACAGCTAAAAGGGTATGGTTGCAGGTAGTTTTTCATTGTATCAATGTATATTAAAAGGATGTATATAAGCATGTGTGACCTGTATAAGTGTAATTGTGTGTAAAAAATATTTGTAAACAACGTTCTTTGTTGTATTTTTATCCTTATCTTGCTGTTGCTTAATCAGCATTTTTAACCCTTCAGGAGACGTTGCTCTTGATAGTGCAATGTAAAGTTGCCCATGGCCAAATACAGGTTCCGGTAAGTATACACCTATTTTATTTAACGATTGTCCCTGGCTTTTGTTGATCGTCATTGCATAGCATAGCTTCACTGGAAACTGTTTTCTTTTAAATATAAAGGGTAGTTTTTCGTCCTTGTTAATCAACACAATACGCGGAAGATAAACCTTTTGGGACATTCTGGTGCCAGTGATAATCTTTGCCTGAATAAGCTTCGTGTATATTTTTGTGACAATCATCTGTGTACCGTTACACAGCCCACCTGCTAGGTTAAGGTTTCTAAGGAGAATTATAGGTACACCTAATTTAATTTTAAGGGTATGTGGTGGCATTCCTGAGAATGAAAGACTTTTAAGGTATTCTTGAGGATATAGAAGCTCTATTGCTCCGCCATCATTTGTCTTTGGTACAGCCTCGTCGATACTTGCATAAGTATAGGTATCTCCATGTAGCATATCTAGTACCGTTGAATTTATGACATCGGCAGTATCATTTTTAGGGCACACTATAACTTTTTCCTGTAAAGCTGCTGCAGTTGGCCTTTGCAATGTTTCCTCATCATATATAAAGTCAATGAGCTCCTGCATTGCTGTATTGTTGTCTTCAATGTAATACTTGCCTGGTATTTTGACCCAATCTGTGTCATCAGAACCATTGCCATCTGGTTGGCCAATGGTACCGTTTCCTATTCGAAGTAACCATTCAGAGAATTCTCGAGTTGCTTCATGCTGTTGCGTTGAAAGATTTGGTTGGCATAGGCGCATGTTTTCTTTGAGCTTCATGATCTTGAAGTATGGCCATAAGTATGATAATGTTATTGATGAATCAATAACTTCAGATTTTGAAGCATGTTTCTTTACCGGTAACGTTTGCCTGAAATCCCCACCTAAGACAACTGTTTTGTTACCAAAGATACTTTTTGGATGATCGAGTATGTCTCTTAATGTACGATCAAGTGCTTCAAAGCATCTCCGATCATTCATTGGAGCCTCATCCCATACAATAAGATTTTTGAACTTTAGTAACTCTGCTATTTGCGTGTTCTTTTTTATTGTGCATACTGATTCGTCGGTTAAGTCAAGCGGTAGTTTGAACCTTGAGTGTGCTGTTTGTCCTGAGGGGAGTAGCAATGAAGCAATACCAGAAGAAGCAACTGCCAGGATGATTTTTCCATCCGCTCTGAGTGTAGAAATTATGCTTTTCCAGATGAAAGTCTTTCCTATCCCTCCATGGCCATAAACAAATATAAGCTTCTGTTGGTGGTAGTTGACGGCATGTATAACTTCTTCGAAGATTGCTCGTTGCTCAGTATTTAAATGACTGACCAATGTATGACTCTCGCTTCTCAATAGGTCACGATTGTAGCATCTTTCTTCCATTATTGCCCTATTGTTCAGGATTTTTAATAAGTGAGGTGGAGGTGAGTCAAGGCCAAAATCTTTTAGCGATTTTCTGTACAATGTAAGAATTGCCTGTAATTCATACATAAGACCATGATGTAAATCTTTAGAATTATCATCGAGGGTAGGCATGTGCAGCATGTCTGATAATATTAGTGGAATATCTTCGGACATAGAATCTGCATGGGACTGGAGTAATGTAACTGGGTTGGATACATCTAAAAAGATGAGTATTTGGCAAAAGAGATGTCGCATTTGTGATGCAGTTGCTGAGGAGGGAGCTTCTTGCAAGGCAATGTTCCATTCCTGGTCACCTACCAAGAGTCCCATGGCTTCACATGCCGCCCTATTTGTAGGATAAATAATGTCGTCAACTGTACGGGCATGCTTCAATGACTTACGACCTTTTTGATGACAGAGTAAAAGGCGCAAGTAGAATACATCTCCGGAGGTGGGGTGCACGTATGTTAAACGACCAATACTTGAGGTTGTACCACGTCGCCTACGCTGCCAATATTTCCCACTTGCATTCCATGTAAACTCTTTAGGAAAGCTTAGATATGTCAGATGTTGGCCATCAACATTATAGGTATTATAGTTGAACCATTCGATTAACGTCGTTCTTTTGTTGTATTCACTGTCGACAATATCCTGCAATTGCTGCTGGCTTCTGAACCGCACGCGTTGCATATTTTCAAGGTGAATAGCAAGGATCTGAACTGCGGGTTCACTACTGTGTATGCTAAATCCAAGTATTCTCCAGCATGCCTCGTGTGGTCCAATGTATCTAGCATCTTGAAAGTTCTGGATCTCATCGACTTGTAATGGATGAACAAATATGTTGATATAAATAATGTATAAAAACGTTATTAATATCTTTCGATATCCTTAAGTTTTGACGATCACAAAATATAAGAACATTAAACGCAAAGTTAATACGTAAACAAGTTTTAAGCAAGTTTATATCATCTCATCCAACATAATCACTTAAGGTATGAATAAACAAGTGACTAATACATTGATGCGTGGGAATCGCACCTTGCTTTACCTCTCGAGGGATCTCGCGAGGCTTACAACCCCCACCAGGCAGTGTACCTGATCGTTGTAGTATAGTATAGTGACAAGTACCGGGGGATTGATCGTTCAGCTTAGGAATAGTGTCGCTAGGATTAGAAACCCTAATTAATAGTTCTAGAGATGAAGGATGATTATTTTTGTCTTTTTTATATTTTATGAAAGCAAGTAAAATCTCGGGTTTTGGAAGAGTGGGCGGAATTAGTTGTTATTCAACTAACCCAAAAACTACTTTATAACTAATTAAACTAATGAAAATGAAATTAAGCTAATATTAAACTAAGGTTGTGAGCAGTATTTGGAGAAATTGTGTTTACTTAGACTTCATTACTCCCTAGATATCTTTTACATGTCAATTACTTGTTACACTTGTATGGATGACGGATTGTATTCCTTAATACCATTCGTGGGGTGGCATACATAACTCCCCAACTCTATGAGCTCTTATCTCCTCCTACACCATGACCCAGCACAACTATAGGGATTGTAAACAGTGGCTCATGCATTAAATACAACCAATAAAGACCTAGTACGCCTCGGTTCATGTTTCTTAAGACGTTCAAGCATGTTACCATTTGGAGATCTGCCAGTTTTCTTAAGCCTAACATATAATATCATTCATCCAAGAACAAGAATAGACAAGTAATTAACACATAATCAACATCTAGGTTTCATTAGATCTAAGCAAACACAAAGGAAATCTAGCCTAGCATAGTAGAATTAAGATAAGAACAAAAGATAAACAACCAACACATAGACATATTGATTGAATTAAGAGTATACTTATCTCAATTACAATGCAAGGTATCAAGGGTTTGGAACCCTTGAAAAACCTGTAAAAGAGGCACCAAAATCGTCTTTAGGGTTTCACCAAAACTTCTCTTCTTAAATGAAAAAACTAGAAAACTATATATAGGAAAATCGTCCTGACGGCGTCAAGAGTTAATTCTGACGCCGTCAGCCAGCCGCCAATAACTTCCTCGGACGCCCTAGATCCAATTGTGACGGCCTTGGTGACGCCGTCACCACCTACGGTAAAATATTCTTGGCCACTTTGACGCCGTCATCTCTTCATCTGACGCCTTCACAACCTACGGTAAAATATTCATCCTTTCTAACGCCGTCAAGAGTAATATCTTGACGCCGTCACCTTGTAATTTCAGCTTGGATTTGGTACTTTGTCGTTTTCTTCACTTTATGCTCCAAAAACGTCCAAAATAGCCTCTTTTCCAGAATTCACTCTCCAAACACCTAAAATCACAAAAGGAACGATTTAGGGCAATATTTGATCAAATAAAGTCGAATTCGGGCTTAAATGACCCCCTAAAAACGGATCATTTTTCGCCTCATCATACATTTTATGATCAAAGGGATGTTTATTTAAATAATACAAAGTTTATAAAATTAAATAAACTTATTATATATTTTTTAAAAACATTTTTGGTAATAAAGGAAAATGTTTTATTCATAATAAATATATGAATTCAAAATTTTAACCAAAATCAGTTAGTTTTTCACCAAATAAACTTTCCCCAGAAAAAGACAAGAAAACTGCAGTTTTCGTCTGGGCGGCCCCCTTAATTATAAGGGCGGTCCCCTTAATTTTAAGGGGACCGGCACACAATTAAGGGGACCGGCCACGCTCCCCTGTCAGATTCTGTCAGAAATTTTTCCCTATAAGTACCACCTTAAATCTGGAATTTTTCCCACCTCTTGCACGAAAATTTTCAGATCCAAATCTCTCTAAACATCCTTCTAAAAACCCTTTGATCATATAATTGTTAATCCTTGTTTCAAGTGATTCATTCCCTCACCTCTCATCTCTCAAAGTGCAAGAGAAGAATACTCCTTCAACATCTAGTTGTGAAGTATTGTAGATTTATGTATATAATCTAGTTGTTGTGTACATTCATTGTAAAGGTGTGATAGTATTGTAACTAGATAGATCTAGGAGTAGAAGTTGTGAATAGAAGTAGTGAGATATAAGTAGTGTTGTGAAGAAGAGAAGAAATAGTTGTGAAAGAGAAGTGTTAGGAAGTAGATTGGTGTGAAGAAGATTGGTGTGTAGAAGATAGTTGTGAAGAAGATTGGTGTGTAGAAGATAGGTGTGAAGAAAATTGGTGTGTAGGAGATAGGTGTGAAGAAGTGGTGTGATTAAGTAGTGAATAGGTGTGAATTAGTTGTGTAGAAGGTGTGAATAAGTTGTGGTGTGTATATTGGTGTGTAAGGTTTTCTCCGCCATAAAGGAGCTTGTTGACATAGTGAAGAAAACTCTCGAGTAGGTGACTCGGGGAGTGGAGTAGGAACAAGGAAGGTGTCCTTGTTGCCGAACCACTATAAATCCTTTGTCTCGCGGTTAGATCTTTCCTTTACTTAGCTTATTTATTTACATCTCGTACATAGCTATAATTGTTTATATTGTGCATGTGTTAATCTTACATACTTAGCTTACATCTTTACTATTTCTTATACTTATATATTATTGTTCATATTGTTCAAGATTTGAGTTCACATAAGATTGAATCAAAGTTTTAAAAGTAAACAAGGTTTTTAAAACTATACTAAGTTTTCAAAAACAAAGTCTTTATAACAAACCTAAAAGAATTCACATATAATAGATCATATAGTTGTTTTTAAACTTAACTCTAATTAAAGGCCTTATCAAACAAACAATTGAATAAACTCGTATTAATATTTTGAAACCAAGCTTTATAAAAATTGAAAAGACGTAAAACTATTCAACCCCCCCTTCTAGTTTTCCACAAAATATTTTATGAGCATTGACCATTGACAATATTCAACGTTGATGTGTGCATAGAACCTCATGCATAAAGTTCGGTTGTGGGGGACAACGTATCCGTTATCGAGGCCAACATTCTGTTTGACTGTTTGAACACCTGAGTCTTTTCTTCGATAATGGACATGGCCTTTGCTGTCAATGAATGTTGCAGGGCAAAAAGGTTTAGGAAAATTCTTGCTACAGTTATCGCCATGCCGCATACACGTTGCTGATTTATTTGCAGGATCACATGGGCCGTGCATCATGAATTCTGCAACAACTCTATGGCCTTCAGGATCAACCGATGGATCAGGCAACTCTGCAGATACATATATGTCGATATCTTCATTTGTCTGTATACGGTGGCTCTCTTTGATCCATAGTAATAAGTGACAGTGTGGCAAGCCTCTTTTCTGAAACTCGACCGTGTATAAAACTGGAAAATAATGAGAGTAATGTAAGGGCTTATTAAACAGGTTATTTAATAGCAAATGTGCACTTAATATAACTGAAGGGGTACCTGCTTCGACATATCCGAAAGGCCTTGAATCCCTTAAGAAGCGCACTAAATCATGTATCTTCCTTTCGAAAACACGGTCTACTACATCAGGTCTGTCTGCAGCTGTCACGTGCGGAAAGGCTTGCATGTATTCTTGAATCTCGGGCCAGTTGACATTGCAGGTAAACGTGATAAAGAACGACGGGTTGCCGTGGACATGACATATAGCCAAAGCATCTAAATAATGGCTATACATGTAGCGAGGGCCTCTAATGAAGGATGAAGGAAGTATTGTTCGAGACCCGACATCTGAACCGTCTCGATCACCGCATGAAATTGCATCATATAGACCTGCCATGTATTCGTTTCGAATATCATTCTGGTTTTTACGGATAAAGTCAAGCCTTGATTGTTCAATACTACAATATGCTGTCACGACATATTGTTGAAACAGCCTTCCACTCCTGGTTATGAGGCTATACTGGTTTAAACGATCGTGGATTTGATATGAATAGTACATTTTCATTGTCATCACTTTAGGTGGATCGGATGGTAAACCGGTTTTAGTTAATAAGTAACGGCCCAAGTGGTAACCTGCCTCGCCAAAGATGAAAATTAAAGGAAATTGTAGTGACATGTATGGAGCGTTTAATTTATTTATTCGTTGTGGCTGACCACCAGAATCTTCAACGATAACATCAAAGTTACTCTCCACGTCTGTTCCACCTTCAAAAACAATTGCTCCAATTGAATCTCCCGTCGGCAGCTCATGTTGCCTTGATCCTACAACGCCAAATAGGTGGACTTTAAACTGCGGTATGTCTGCCTCAGCCATCTTATCCCTTGCTGTTCTAAACAGGCGCACCAATTCATTATGCTCGTCCAATAACCCAATCAAACCATCTACTATATCTGGACGTAGACCCTGGCCAACTCTTTGAAAATTTTCAAGCCTATTTGCAACCTCATTTTCTGTGTCATATATATACAATTGCAGGAACTTTGGGTGTTCATTTACTTCTGGACACATGGATCCGATCTGATGGTGAATCTGACCAGAAGCCTTGAAAACATAAGGACCACGGCCAGTGTTCACAGAAGTGTCTACCTGCGCTCCCAAAGATGTCATCGCAAACATTTGATTGTATGCTCTAATATTTTCCATGAAGTGTCGGTCAGTGAAAAGGTATTTTATATATTCTGGATATTGATGATGAGCATCCACCTTGACCTTTCCACCGTTGCAACACTTATGATATTCTGGCTGGCGCGGTCGTGATGAAGTAAGCCTTTCATCATACCAGAAAAAGGCCTTGCAATACTGGCAAATTCTATCAGGTTGTCCCATATGGATGTAAGTATCCGGAGGACCTGCATTTGGAAGACGGCGTAAAAAAAGCGTAAATACTATGGTAAGAAACAGTGGCAAGAGAATCATGAAAGTATCTTATTTTAGATACAAAACAGTACATAGGGAGTTTGCAATGTACCCTGCCTAGCTGTTGTACGCCTATTATGTGTGCGAGATGTATGATGTTGTCTTTGTTGCGAAGAATACATCCTAACTGAAATAAATAAAAGTTCTGTTAGTCTGTATGTACAAACCGTGGCATAAGATGGAAAGGAGAAAAAATCACCTTGTGACTGATGTACGCGAGCATCTGTTTGTCTAACTGAACGCTGATTAGATTTCTGCGGACGACCTCGTACATTGGATCTATGAGCCTTTTGCCTATCAGACTGTTTCCTTTGTCCTAGACAAACAAAATAGCCATTTATCAGTATTCCATTAGTATGTGCCATATACGAAAGCGAGAACAACAGAAATAGTCACCTTCATTTGATGAAGAGTTAGGATTTTCTAAAGCATGCCTGGAATGCAAATGGTGGTGGCTCTGCATACTATTATCAGATGCAATAGGCAGCTGGATTTGGTCCATTGTGGCCAAATTCCCTGAGGCTGCAATAAAATGAAAGAGTGTTGGCAAAAAACATTTAGTAGGTGATCCATGCATAAGAAACCATTAACGGTATAAAAGATTACCTTTATTAGATAAATGGCTAGTATCATGCAAATCAATTGCGGCAGGCAAATGGCATTTTCTCTGCATAGAATGGGCAAATAGAGTAGGTATTTCATTGTCATCATTTATGTCCCAATTTTCTGTGCCTGGAAAAAAAACAGTGAACATCAGTATAAATACGGAACATCAGTTGTGAAAAAAAAAGCTATTGTATCTTACATGTAAGGTACAGGTCATTGGCATAAGCGTCGACCTCAGTAAAATCTTCAGTAAATGGGCGATGGTTATGAGAAACCTAATACATTTTTCGTTTCCCTTTATCTATTAAAGGGACGGTGTTTTCAACACATGAAACATGGTTGGTGAAAGTAGCTACACTCGCTGTTTGTATTCCTTGTATACAGTTAACTGAAAATTGGAAAGGATGCAAAGTTAGAAAATGAAAGATGTGTAAAAGACGAATTACTGTAATACAGAAGAAAGCAAAAGGAATGTGGATTGTACCTGATTTCTCTTTAGGCAATTGACTGATGGCATTAGTGATATCGTAGTTGCCTTTAGCCTTTTCAATCGCACATTGTGGTTGACACGGATGATGAGACAACATGATGTTTGGGTCACCCGATTCACAAATGACGTTTAAAAGAGTGCATAAAGTAACTGTCTCTGCATCTTTCTTTTGCACAGAACTATGGGGACCTTTGAGATCATCGGCTGCCACTCTACTTGATTTTACGGGCGGTTCAATGGTACGCATATTACTCAATACCGATTCAGTTCAATTTCTATATTATAAGGTCCGTTCCCTTGATTAGAACTGCAATTACCCTCACATTCTAACGGATCAACAGATCCTATCCTACGTTTCGCTCTTTGTTTTGTCTTCATATTTTAAAGAAGAGATTACAAAATACTTTGCAAGGGACAAATTGCTTAAAGAATATTTCAAACGGTAAAATAGCAATATAGAATAGGCATAAAAAACACGATAACGGCATATATAGCATGGCAAACAGCACTCTAACATGTATTTGCTAAAAGTAAAGGAATATATGCATGGCCAACATGCCACATACGTCGGATGCATGCATTCTCAAGTCCAGTCGAAAGATTCTAGTTACAGAACTAACCTAAAAAGCAAATATAAATGCGAAAGAAAATATGCATATATATGCGTAGATTAGGCTGAATAACTCTTACACTATACAGCAAACCCTTGTTCCCTGCATGTTAAAGAAAACCCTTTTAAAGTGGCCAAAGTAATGCCCAATAACAATGGAAGATGCGAAAAAAAAACATGAAACAAACCTTGTCGAGTTACTTCGGATGATCTCCTTGGCTATTTTTTCCTTCTTCACAATATTCCAATTTTTTTTTCTTCTTGAAATTCCTGGTATTAGGTTGATGTTATGAGTGAGATACTCTGGGAGAGAAGCTTCTCAAGGTATTTAGGAAAAAGAAATTTTACATAGGGAACTGTATACACAGTAGATATTGTAGCAAACAAAAGATCACAACCGTACACATTGCATGTTTAGGTAAAAGAAGGACAGATACCGGTTGATGATCGCCGCGTATGGCCTTTAGCAAATATCATGTGCGTATTTGTAGGCAAGTAAATTACTGAGATCGTATTATTAATAACGGGCCTCCAATACCACAATTTTGGATCGGCCCACAGCGAATGGAAGCCAAGAACGGATATGGACTGGGCCACAACAATTCTGGCGGGAAAAAATACGCCTCATGCCTAAAAACGGCGTCGTTTACTTTCCTATTTAATAATATATATAATGTGCAACTTTGCTATTATATAAGCTAGCTTTGGTTTAATGTTGTATATTTTTTTACATTTCCATTGCAACTATATTTCTACACTCACTAGCTCTTTGTAGTTCTTACTAATAATTTTGATCTAATGGATGACGGCTCTAGTTTTAAAAGTAAACAAGGTTTTTAAAACTATACTAAGTTTTCAAAAACAAAGTCTTTATAACAAACCTAAAAGAATTCACATATAATAGATCATATAGTTGTTTTTAAACTTAACTCTAATTAAAGGCCTTATCAAACAAACAATTGAATAAACTCGTATTAATATTTTGAAACCAAGCTTTATAAAAATTGAAAAGACGTAAAACTATTCAACCCCCCCTTCTAGTTTTCCACAATTGGTACCAGAGCCACGTCAAACAAGATTTTTAAAATATATTGTATTTTAAAACTTGAAACGATCTATGGAATTGGAAAAATATTTAGAAGGGCAATCTATGCAAAGACCACCGTTATTTGAAAGTGATGGTTTTCTTTATTGGAAAAATAGATTCGAAACTTATGTGAAATCAAAAGATCTTGATCTTTGGCATGTTATTACCTTTGGTGACTTTCCCCCTATTCAATATAATTTTGAAACTAAAAAGGATGAAATCGTATCTTTTGAAAAACAAAATGATGATTTGAAAAAGAAACTAGCAAAAAATAATGAGGCTAAAATGGTTATTTATAATGCGTTACCACGCAAAGAATATGAAAGAATTTTTATGTGTAAAACCGCAAAAGAAATTTGGGATTCTTTATTAATTACTCACCAAGGTAATAGTCAAGTCAAAGAAAATAAAATAGATCTTCTTGTTCAACAATATGAACAATTTATGATTTCGGAAGAGGAATCAATAGATAATGCATTTGCTAGGTTTAACACTATCATCACAAGTTTAAAAGCACTTGATGAGAATTTTTCTAGTAAGAATTTTGTTAGGAAATTTCTTAGGGCTCTTCATCCAAAATGGCGAGCTAAAGTTACGGCGATTGAAGAATCAAAGAACTTGTCAACTCTTCAACTTGACGAGTTAATTGGTAACTTGAAAGTATACGAAACAATAATAAAGAAAGATTCCGAGATGGTTAAAGGAAAAAGGGAGCAAAGCAAATCGATTGCGTTGAAAGCTAAAAAGGACTCTAGTGACGAAGAATGCTCAACCTCCGAAAGCAACGATGAAGAGTATGCTATGGCCGTACGAGATTTCAAGAAATTCTTCAAAATTCGAGGAAGATATGTTAGACAACCATATAATGAAAGAAAGTGCTTTAAGTGTGGAGATCCAAATCATCTTATTGGAGAATGTCCGAAATTGTCAAGAAGTCAAAACCACAAGGCCTTTGTAGGAGGAGCATGGAGCGATAGTGACAATGATGAAAAAGAGACAACAAAAGATGAAAGGTGTCTCATGGCAAAGGCATCCGATAAGGTACGTTCTAAAACCGAATATTATAGTGACACTACAAGAAAAGTGGCTTTTTAGTACCCCCATAAGTGTCCTGAAATGGTACTTTTTAGGACCTTTCATTTAATAGGACCAAGGATGAAAGCGTTTCATGTAAGGCGGTTGTAATAGGTCCAAAGCGTCCTAAGCCTTATGAAACCAATTTTATGGTCGTATTATATGTCTATAAACAACACAAATAGTGTCCTAATAAAACCATTTTAGGACACTTTTACATTGTTTTAACATGTGATTACCTACTTTTAATCTTTTGAGACACATAAAAACGTCCTTAAAAGTATTGTTAGGACGCTTATGATGTAACATCATAGCTATTTTAGTAACCAAGAAAAGGGTCCTAATAAGTCAAATAAGATTATGATACCAATTTTATGGTCGCATTATACGTCTATAAACAACACAAATAACGTCCTAATAAAAACATATTAGGACACTTTTCCAATGTTCTAACATGTGGTAACCTACTTTTAATCTTTTGATACACATACAAGCGTCCTTTAATGTTTATTCTTAGGACGGTTATCATATACCATTATAGTTACTTTAAAACCAAGAAAAGGGTCCTAATATCCGAAATACGATTATGAAACCAAATTTATGGTCACATAATATGTATATGAACAACCAAATAACGTCCTAATAACAACATATTAGGACACTTTTACAATGTTGTAAAAGATAATTGTTAAGACGCTTATCATATAACATTATAGCTAATTTAGGACCAAGAAAAGGGTTCTAATATCTCAAAGAAGATTATGAAACCAAATTTTTGGTCGTATAAAATGTCTATTAACAACCTAAATAACGTCCTAATAACAACATATTAGGACAGTTTTATAATGTTAAGTTAATTGTTAGGACGGTTAATAAGTTTAATAGGACAATTTGAAAGTCCTGACAAGTCATATGATAGGACGCTATTTTCACCATCCACACTGTATTATTACGATATGAATAAAACATCAACAAAATATTAAATGAATAAAACGAAATTGTATTTCAAATTACCAATTGTCATAACAAAAGCACTAAACATAAATAAGATAGACAGAATCTAACATAAAGTCTGTTAACAATAAACAATACATTAACGCAACAAGAAGCTTAGTCCGTGGTCATCATGCATCATTTCTCTCAATCCTCACGGAACACCTACAAATAAACACCCATGTATAAGCATTAAGGTCCATGTTAGTAAAATTATTGGTATCACAAGATTAACAAAGACATACCGAGATAAAGGGACAAGGCCATGCTATGGTTGCACCAACACAGTCTTCAATTGTGGAAAATAACCCATATGGTCTCACCAACATTTCATCTCTTTTTGTTGGTACTTGAACGTTTACCTCACACCATCCTCGTCCAATCTCTTTACCACCAACTATATCATTTGGGTTCAAGCTCCTCACCCTTCCTTTTGCTACAGTCTCGGTTGAGTTTAGAATGCTTTTAAGGACAACTTCATCCCCGACCTAGATTTCAGTTTTCAACAAACATTTATCAATTTATAGTCAACACACATGTATTAGGTTAAACAGATGTAATACTGCAGGTATGGAGGCTTGAATTTGGCTGGTCAACACTGATCAGTCAGTGTATGATGGGTGGAATTGGACAAACAAAAAGCTATCTGCAGACCTATCTAATAAGCTCAAAAGTTTGAAATAAGCCCTGAACTTTATAGATGAGGTTATTGGCTTTAAAAAAAACCAATAAGCTCACTGTGTGGCCCACTAATGAAGAAGCTAAGGCACATGGATAGTTGGTGTTTTGAGCTGATGCCCTGGTGCAGGGCAATGGTTAGCCCTGCAGACAACTTTGAACTATCACCTAATCCAGAGAAAAAATCATAAAAATAAGCTAACTGTGGGATTCAAAAGCTTAGATGGGGAATTTCAACATGTAAAAATATCAAGACTTGAATCTCAACACGAAATTCACAAAAATTCTCCCAAGATCAGAGTTTCTGACTAACATACCATTTTGACTTTTTGATTTTGAACTTAAACTTTGACTTTAATGAAACTTGTTTGATCCGTATGCACTAAGTATGATTATTTAAGCTATGATAACACTAATTTAAGATACATGAACAAGATTTAGACCAAGTGGCTGAGATTTGATCCTCACAGGTCCCAACAGTGGACTGTGAGAGTGAAGGTAATTTGATTTTGACTTTCTGTAGTTCAAACATTGGTTTTATAGTTTTACTAGTTCTAATATCACCTAAGAGGTCAGAGTGTGCAGATAAACAAGTGAAAAGGCAACTACCACAGGAAGGAACATACCCGTAAGCGTGGAGGTTCAGTGGTTACAACAGGAGAATGTTGTGATGTAAGAGGTGGAACAATGGAACTATCCGTCGACCCATTCTTCTCTGATAACTGGGCTCGTAACTTTTCATTTTCACTAGTAAGTTCTCCACATCTAGACTTCAATTCGTTGTTTTCTCTATGACATGCTGAACGACTTGGTATTACACCCCAAACAGCAGAAGCACGAACACCTAGACCATACATGCCTGCATCACCATTTCGATCTTTACCCATAACTGTAGAAAAAATATCATCTGGTCCAGGATTATCAATCGAACCCTCGGGCAGATTATCAGTAAGTCATTTCATTTCATCCTGCATTTTATATAAACATGAACAACATATATGAAAAGCATGTATTACGAACAAAAGCATAATGTGTTTAACTTCTGCTATAAATACACTTTTGCAAACATAAAAGCATATTACTTACAATCGCATTTGCAGTGTCATCATTTTTTGTATTTCCATCTTTGGCGAAGCATGCACTAAAAAGATCCAATCGAGTTGGATCTCGTCCCAAAGATGTCTGTATGAATAAAAAGAAAATGAATATTTAAAGTGGATATAGACAGGATACATTAACAATCCCACTTTATCCATACACTTACCTTTAACTCTTCCCTTTTGCGAGCATAACTTTTTTTACCGGTTCTTTGGATCATCTTTTTTTTTGCCCGATTCGCCTTGTTTTTCTCACTTAAACTCTGCAGCAGGAAATTAAAATATCATAATGTGAAATTAAGTAATGTTATTTAAAGTGGAAGAGAATTTCACACCTTAGTGTTTTCTTTATTCCAATACTTCACAAGCTTCTTCCATTGTTTTTTTTGCACTTGCTTTGGCCTAGATTTTATTTGTTGCTTAACTGACAAAGACGGATCATGGTAGAGTTCCTTAACTCTTGCCCTCCAGTTCTTCACCTTCCGCCCAAATGATTGCAATATCCATTTTTCTCCAGCTTCCGGAATATCAAATTTTGTCTAAAAAAATGTAATAGCTCACATTAGAAAACAAATACTTTATTCATTAACATACATATTTAACATTGTGTACCTTTAAGAGTTGAAGCAAAGCTTTTTTTTTTTCGACGTCAACTTTATTCCATGGTTTATAAAGCGGACAATACTTTCCACTCCTTGAAAGGGTTCCCATGAAATGAGTCAGATGACTACTTTTGTCGTTAATAGGTTGTCCGTGTTCATTAACTAAAATAGGAATTCTATCCCCTTTTTCTTGGGCCCAAACTTTTGCCATACGTGTTGGTCCTCTCTTTCTTTTGCTTACAATCCGAACTACAAAAAGTGAACATGATTTACGATACATACGTATACATTTAACATACTAAATAATTTGAAATGGAGGCAATATGTTAGCGTTGTTTTTTGTCTTGTTTTAATTTAACTTTATTATATATTCTACTTATATGACACAATATATGATATATGATTTTTAAAACAATGCAATCAAGTAGACCATGTTAACCTGTTTCATTTCCAGCTTGTGTAACTACATGGTTTTCTTCATTTTCAGAATGCTCAGCTTGAATCTCTTCTCCGACTAGATCATCGCCGTTATTTGTTAAATCGTTCACATTCTCAAAATCATCCTCATTCTCCAAATCATCCTCATTCTCCAAATCATCCATGTATTTATCTACATCATCTTCTGAAGTAGCTTGATGTTCAATATCTTCATTCATATGTATGTCTTCGATATCATCATTTTCAACATCATAAAGGTCTTCATTGTTATCTATATTAAAAAAAAAAAAAAAAAAAAAAAAAAAAAAAAAAAAACAAGTAACCACCGAAAACAGTTAACTGAATATACACTTAATAGTAATTTAATATCATATATATAGTATTTGAAGTTTATATATAGTTACCATCAGATCTCAAGTCACGCTCCCCGTGGTCATGGTCGTTGTCAATTGCAACTAAGTTTCTCTCAGTTGCAGTTAATCTCCCTCTCTTGACAAAAGTTGGTTGATCATTTCTTGTTTGGACTTGGTCGGGCTCCTGTACCCTACTACGTATTGCCCTCCCTGTATCAATCTGTTGTCCCTTTTGCGATTGAGATTGTGAAGATGTTAGCCCACTGGAGACATTCGGAGCAATGTGTCGTTTTTGTGCTAAATTTTTATATCTAGTCATGGACTGTGGAGCAATGTATTTTCGATGCTGTTTCATGCAAGTAGAATTGTTAGAAAACAAACATAACGAAAATTTAGTAGCCAAATTTATTATTCGTACCTTTTTATTTGTTTGTGTAGTCGCTTCTTCTGGGTTATCTTCCTCAGCATTAAGATGAAAGTCTGAACCAGGCATATAATCTGCATCTTTCTCACCGGTATCCGTTGGTTTCTTTTTCTTTTTCTTTGTGTTGTCACTCTCTACTAGACTTGTCAAAGACCTAGCAAGATTTTTCACTCCCAAAGCTTGTAATCTCTGTTGGTTTTCTTGAATCCTTGTCCTTCTGGACATTTCATAATCATTTGTATTTCTCGTGGTGACTTGGCGTTGCATCTTTTTATTTTCCATTACTGTTTCACAAAAGAAATAAAATTATTATGAGATTGCAAAGAACAATAATCATATGAGAACAACAAAAGTGAATTCAAATCACCATCTGTTACATGTAACAGAATGAAATACATTATCTAAAAACAAAAATATACGCAAATCCTTCAGTTACATGTCCCAGAATGAAATACATTAGCTAGAAACTGATATCAAATCACTATCACTATCACTACCCAAATCCTTTCAACCATGGTTACACAGGTATACCAACATTCATTTTAAATAAACAGAGCAACTAACATACAACCTGTACCATATCACAAATAAGCAGCACTTATGATCACATATGAGACTCATCACAAGAGGTCAACCAAACACATACCCGAACCCACCATTTCACACACTTAAGAATCATCACAAAGGTTAAACAAACACTAACAATGTATAACAATAACAGTGTATAACAATTATAATACCAATAATAATAAGAATAACAATAACAATAACAATAATAATAATAGTAATAGTAACAATAACAATAATAATAACAATAATAATAACAACAAGAAAGGTTTCCATTACCTGTTGACTCAGATCTTCAATCAAAAGTGAAAACCCACAATCCTTGTTTTGCTGCCCACATACAACCCTAAACCAAAATTGATTGTTTAACCGTCTGTGAAAAACGATTTCCATTAATAAAATTGAATCAAATACTTGACTTCCGAAAAGATATGCTTGATTTTCGCAGCGCCAAAACTTATTTATGAATCTGAATTTTTCCCCAAAAATTTTAAGCGGGTTTATGTGAACGTGGGTGTGTAAGTTTTCCCCAAATGTTTAGAACTTTAGATTATATGGGGTAATTAGATTTATAATTAATTAAGTAATAGGGGTAATTAGATTTATAATTAATTAAGTAATAGTATATTTGTATTATATTATTGTATATATAATATATATTATATGAAATGTATGTATATTATTGTATATATATTCTATAAGTATTTTATTGTATGTGAAATTAAAAATGAGGTAGATTTGGCATTGGTTTTTCGGACTTCCCGGGTCAAACAACAATATGAATGTGTTGACGTAATCAGTATCTGTTGTATCTTACTGCCCGAAATGGAGCGGCTCCAGATAGTTCATTTGTTTTACTCGGCCATTATTTAAAATGTTGATATTTTATTATAGACGGGATTTATCATAAGTGGTCTACGTTTGTTAAAGCGTATCCGCATACAGTTGACCCGAAAGATAAAGTGAGAAGTAGGACAGTAAACCACACTGGAGTCATATATGCCATTGGTGCAGCAATGACACGGACATGGAACCCTATGAATAATGAAATGACTCGGGTTTGAAAATCACCGAACCATAAGTATATTGTTTGGAATGTATGTATATTATTGTATATATATTGTATAAGTATTTTATTGTATGTGAAATTAAAAATGAGGTAGACTTGGCATTGGTTTTTCGGACTTCCCGGGTCAAACAACAATATGAATGTGTTGAAGCTTACTGCCCGAAATGGAGCGGCTCCAGATAGTTCATTTGTTTTACTCGGCCATTATTTAAAATGTTGATATTTTATTATAGACGGGATTTATCATAAGTGGTCTACGTTTGTTAAAGCGTATCCGCATACAGTTGACCCGAAAGATAAAGTGAGAAGTAGGACAGTAAACCACACTAGAGTCATATCCAATGTTGCAAAAATTGCGAATCAGTAGTCGGGAAGTCGACCACCTTGTATAAGCTAATATGAATAACTCTCAACGGATGCGGTCATTCATTTATGATGTCAAGAGTTTTTACGTAAGCCGACTTCCCATGACGTCACATTCCGGGAATGGTTTGTAGCCTATATTCTACACATTGCGAGGCCAATATAAGCGAGGTGATCATAAAGTGCCGACTATTATGATTGAATGTATTGCTTTGCATGAAGTCATATACAGGACAGTAATCCACCACGAGCCCAGAAACATAACATATCATATCATAAAACAGATAATCGGATGCATCCATACTCCCCTGCATATAACATGGTGGCCAAACATATAATTGAGCTCATAACATTTAACATATAAGGGATGGTGTGGAACGTCAGTCAAACACACTAGAGTCATATATGCCATTGGTGCATCAATGACCAGGACATGGAACCCCCAGGACTAGTGAAGTGGCTCGTGTATCAAACTGATAGTCAGATATCATATCGTAATCAGAGTGTCATATCAAAATGTTCATATCCAAAATGTTCATAACAAATGGGTCATATCAAATGGTTCAGAAAAGCTTATCAAAGGTTCATAATAAAAGTTTCATAACCAGCTGCCTTAAGGCAGTTGGCCACCAACTACCGCAAAAGCGCGCAGTTGACCAAGTCAAAGCTTAAAGGCGGGGGTTCGAATCCAGAATCCAACTTGGTCAGCCAGTGTTGACTAGGTAATTTACCGGGATATGACTTCCTTGTTGGGTGGGGGGATCGGTACCAAAAAGGTACACGAACTTGAGATGGTTCCGCCAAATACCATTTTTTTTTAAGGTTCATAGTCAAAAGAATCATATGAAGATTCGTCATTAAGGTTAATCAAGGTCGACAACAGGGCAATATCACCGATTCATATGACCCAATTGTACTATCGGGTTTTCGGGTATTTTGGTTTCATTCAATTTGAAAATAATAATCATGAATATTTTAAAAATACTATTCAAATTATAACCATTTATAAAGATGGGCTTGATCTTTTTGAAATTAACGGGTTGAAAAGGTTAAACGGTTTAAGGGTTCTTTCTTTCTTCTATATCTATCCCCGGAGGAGGATCAAAGCAGAACGACACAGTAAACCCTTTTTTTTATACAAAAGTTGCCACATTAAGAAAAAAAGCTTAAACGTGTTGTCAGGTCGAACCAATTAATTTATTCACAACCCGAACCTACCCTGATTAATAAATGGGTTAGACGGGTCGACCCAAACCCGACCCGAAATATATTTATACTCAACACCCACTTACTAGTTCCTCTCTTTTTACAAATGCTTCAAACTGAAACTGAACTAGTTACACTTTGAGTCATCCCAATTAAATTAATAAGCATCTATATTATGGGAACACGTAATTTTTTATCGACCTTTGATCTTCTGCAATCTCTTCGGTACTCATCATTACGCGGTTTGATTATTTCGTCTGTCATTAATAGTCTTAATTTGTTCAGTTCATGCATCTACCCTTTATATATATGCTTGGTTATATTATTATTTGTTCAGTTCATCCATTTATTTGTTTTCCGATCATAACTTTATCACTTCTAACCCTAATTGAAAAATGTCTGAAACGCCGTTCTTGGATGAACTGAAACAACTTTCCGGGTCCGAAAAGATTCATGAGTGTTTTATTTTTCTTAATATTCAGGAGATACCAACAAATGAGATCAACATGAGGAATGTGGCGGCTATAAGAGACGACATGAGAATGCAAGTGGATCAAAGGACTGAAAGAATGATGGAGGTGTCTCGGTTGTATACTGATGAAGAAATGGCAACAGAGGATGTTTATGATTCTATGCATGAAGTCCAGCTAATTGAGAGGCGTTTGGTTGAATCCCTTGCTAGTGTGGTTGCTGACTTTCAGAGGTTGATCTCCTTGAAGAAGGAGACCATTGAGATTCTGGAGAAGTATGAGCATGAATGAAGGTAGTGGTTGGGTTATTTTGTGGTTTTTGTGTCTGTTGGTGTCATTGTGTTGGGTTATTTTGATGAAAAGTTGTTATGTATTTATGGTGATGGTCATGGTTTGTGAACAATATTTTATGAACAATGGTTTCTGGGTACTTATGATATTTTAATATTATGTCGATAGTTATGTTTAATGGCCGTTTGTTTTGTTATTTGCTTTGGTTATAATCTGTATGTGCTTGTTAGTTGTTATTGTTGGTTTTGTTTATATGTGTTTAATTTAGTCTAGTTGAAGGTTATGAATCAGTATTATGATTTAGATTGATCATTTGCCTGTTAAACTTGTGAATCCATTGGAGTATTAAAGAATCTGTGTTTTAAAGTAGTGTTTGGTTAGGTCTGTGTAGTGACTATTAGAGGAACTAAGTGACTAAGGCCTGTTCATATAACTTTCTTAACAGCTAATAAGTCAGAAACAAACCAGGTTTTAGTGGATAGAACTTTAAAGTCAAAAATCACCAATATATTGCCCTAAAATATGTCTGTGTGAAAATTAGTGTGGCATAAGCTTCAAATCATCTTACAATTAGTTGTTATATCATAAATTAGTGTTAATATAGCTTAAGTCACATTAATCAATCAGTAAATTCGGATCAAATCTCACAAAAGTCAAACTAAGTTAATAATTTCAAAAAGTCAAAAACATTGTTGTTGCAGAAATCCAAAAATAGGGAGATTTATTTAGATTTTTGTATTTGGATTGGGAACCTGAGCTTTTCACAAATCATAGTCCCTCAGCTCATCTTTAAAATTCTGTGTCCAGCTTATTTTTAGGATTTTTATTGTAGCTTGTGCAAGTGCTTCTTTAAGCTTGCAGGGCAAGTACTTGTCCTGTTCACAGGAAAGTGACCAATTTCAATAGACCATAGATTGGTCAATAGTCGGCCCCATAGTGTGATTATTGTCTTTTTGGAAAGCCAATCAGCTGATCTTTGTAGTTCATAGCTTATTTTGCACTTTCTAGCTTATCTAATAGGGCTGCAAGTAGCTTTTAGTTTGTCCCATTTGACTGTGTACACTGGGTGGTCAGTTTTTTCATTGGTTTTAAGCCAAAGTTCATAAGCTGTTATCTGGCTTATCTGTGAACCCCAGTACACAACCTTGGGCTTTTTAGGGAGCTTACAAGTTCAGCTTGTTGGATTACTGCTTATTTTGGACTCTAGCCATTTTGCACTTAGCTTATTTGACTGTTACTAGTGACATGTCTCAAAACATACACTGAGTGACTTAGAGTTTGCCGACAGGTTCCAAGCACCACACACTGATTATTTGTGTCGTTTGCCTTGTTTGAAGTTGTTTATCATATGTTTTGCTCATTTGCTCATTTCATAGCTTTTTCAAAAGTACATAACTCCTAATAAGCTATTAAGTCAACTGTTAAGCACAAGAGTGTGCACATAGCTTATTAATAAGTTATTATGGTCTAGATCTTATTCCGTTAGATTATCTTGTAGGTTTTAAGTTAAGGTAGGTACAACTCATGTACTTACAGCATATTTAGCTTATTGTAGATTGTTTGTATCTTAATGCCTTTCATAAATCCATTTTGGCTTACCAAAAGCATCTGTAAAGCTAAAAAGCTCATAGAGAGCTTATTTTTTACGTTTGAAAAAACTGTTTAAACAAAAGTTACTTATAATTAGTAATAAAAATGTTTTGTAAAAAGAAAATGAAATAAATTAAAATAAATGGAAAAATTGCAAAAAGTGGGGTTCGAACCTGGGACCTCAAGCATACATGCACAATACCACAACCCCCTTCTAATTGCTCTGGGGCACCAGTTCCGTTTGTTATTGCATAATCTATATACTTAATATAGTCCTTGTTCCTTTTAGCTTATTTTTGCAATTTAGCTTATTTAAATGCTTATCCGTACCATTTTCCCCCTCCTCATATTTTTCCTTGGTTCCTTTTAACTTGTAGCATTCCTAGTAATTTTCCCATAATTTTTACTCTTCAATAGGTAATTTTTAGAGTTAATTTTAATTAAATTAGTTTAAATTAAAAAGCAAAAAATATATTAGTTTTACTGTTTAATTTTTATGCCAAATACTTTTTTATAATTTTTTTACCTTTTATAAGTTTTCAAGCTTATGGAAAAATTACTTTTGCAATTTTTACTTTTAATTTCTAATTTTTATATTTAAATTATTAAGAAATAATTAGGCAATTCATTAAGAAATACCTTAAAAATAAATTGTAAAAGTATTTCTAATTTTAATATCCAAATCCACATCATTCCACCATCCAAAATTGCCAACACGAGTCACCATCATCATCAAGACCAGGTAATACCTCATAATTGAAACCCTAATCGTTTTTGCTAAATTTTTATGAAACAACATATGTGGTTAATTGATTTAGGATCCGTTTATTTTTGTTGAAATTGTATGTGGTTTTCTGTGGTTAATTGAATTAGGTTTAAGATGGATACGAGTTGGATGTCTTTACCTAGATTTACCATTGAATATAAAAAAGGTCTTCACGACTTTCTTGATCATATATTCTATAATGAGGGTAAAAATGGACAGATTTCATGTCCATGTATTGATTGTGGTAATCAGATATGGGTAAATCGGACGGAAGCTACAACACATCTGGTATGTGTAGGGTTTATGAAAGGTTATACAATTCCACCTTTCAGTTCCAAATCAAGTGATGCTCCAATGTTGGATGCAGAAGATGACATGCAAGGGTTGCTGAATGATGCCTTCCATCGGTTTGGTGATGAAATAGTAACCGATGACATGGGAACACAAACTGAAAATATGAGTATGCCAAACCTAAAGGCGAAAAAATTTTATAAAGTGTTGGGAGAGGCAAAGAAACCACTATATCCTGGGTGTAAGTTATCAGTTCTTTCTTTTATCATTAGACTATTTCATGGTAAGTGTGTTGGGAAATGTAGTGATAATGGTTTTAGCAAGATGCTAGATACAATGAGGGAAGCCTTCCCCAATGCTTCTATACCAAACTCATTGTATGAACTAAGGAAGATAATTCGAGAGTTGGGACTTAGTTATGATAAAATTGATGCATGTCCTAATGATTGTATGCTGTACTGGAAAGAAAACATTAATAAAACAGAATGTGATATATGCCATACGTCAAGGTATAAAGCAAGTGAAGATGATTGTGTAGATGAGTCCACCACGAGTGATACACGTAAGAAGATTGGAGCAAAGGTGTTGCGTCATTTTCCGCTCATACCACGATTGCAAATGTTATTTATGTCAGCTAAAACAGCCGCCTCCATGAGATGGCATGAAGAGAGTCGCACGAAAGATGGTTACTTGAGACATCCTGCAGATTCCCCGGCATGGAAAGCATTTGATTTTAAATATGATAAGTTTGCCAAAGAATCTCGTAATGTCAGGCTTGGTTTAGCGAGTGATGGGTTTAACCCTTTTGGAACAATGAGTGTTTCTCATAGTACATGGCCTGTTGTTTTGACGCCATATAATCTACCTCCTTGGATGTGCATGCAGAAACCTTATTTCTTTCTAACGTTACTTATACCTGGCCCATCTGCTCCTGGGAATAATATAGATGTCTATATGCAACCTTTAGTTGCTGAGCTACAGGAGTTGTGGGATCGTAAAGGAGTAGACACTTATGATGCATCAACAAAAAGTAACTTTCGGATGCGTGCTTGTTTGTTATGGACGATCAGTGACTTTCCTGCTTATGCAAATTTATCTGGATGGAGCACCAAAGGTAAACTTGCATGTCCTAACTGCCATAAACATACAAAATCAACACGCCTGACTCATGGCAAAAAACAATGTTTTATGGGACATCGTCGATATTTGCCTACTGAACATGCTTTTAGAAGAGATACAGACTCTTTTGATGGCACAGAAGAACTAGACAGGCAACCGCGTGGCTTAAGAGGACAAGAAGTACTTGATGAGTTAGATGGTTTTGAAGTTAAATTTGGAAAACTTGTGAAGAGCAACCCAAATTTACCTTTTAATTGGAAGAAGAAAAGTATTTTTTTTTTGAGTTACCGTACTGGAAAGATAACTTGCTACGCCATAATCTAGATGTAATGCATATTGAGAAGAATGTTTGTGACAGTGTCCTTGGAACGCTAATGAATCTAGATGGGAAGACCAAGGATCATATAAAAGCACGTCTAGATTTACAAGAAATGGGCATTAGACCTGAACTTCATCCTATAGTTCAAGATAACAAAAAAGTTTACTTGCCACCTGCTTGTTACTCAATGGATAAAAAAGAGAAAGATATTTTTTGTCGGGTGCTTAAGAAGGTGAAAGTTCCAGATGGTTATGCAGCTAATATCTCAAGATGCGTAGAGTTAAAACCTCCAAAACTGTTTGGACTTAAAAGTCATGATTGCCATATTTTGATGCAGCAGTTGCTTCCCATTGCCTTGCGAAATGTGTTGCCTAAGCACGTGCGGTATACTGTGATGAAGCTATGTCGTTACTATAAACAATTATGCGCAAAGGTTCTTAATCCAAATGATTTGGTTCAAATGGAAACCGAGATTGGAAAAATACTTTGTGATTTAGAAAGGATTTTTCCGCCATCATTCTTTGATGTCATGGTTCATCTTTCGGTTCATCTTGCTTCAGAGGCCAGATTAGGAGGGACAGTACATTACCGTTGGATGTATCCAATCGAGAGGTGCACATTACTATTTTAGTAAATACCTTTATTAACAAACATAATTGAATCTAAAATTATTTGTTTTGATATATCAGGTATTTAGCTACATTAAAATCTTACGTGCGAAACAGGAATAACCCGGAGGGTTCCATTGCAGAAGGATATCTAGCTGAAGAGTGTGTGTCGTTCTGTTCATTGTACTTATCCAGTGATGTTGAGACCGTACATAATAAGACAAGTCGAAATAATGATGACGATGGTTATGAGGATGTTTTACCTATCTTTTCTATGCTGGGTCGACCGATTGGTGCTACTAAGGTAGAAATGATGGAACTTGACATTTTGGCTAAAGCACATTCATATGTGTTGTTCAATTGTAGTGAAGTTGATGAATTTCGAACGTAAGTAATTATAGTAGTTGTGCGTTTCATAAATTATATTATACAATGAATAGTTGTCGTTGTTATCTTCATTATCATCTGTTAACACTGCAGTGAACATCTGGCGTTGGTTCATCATCAAAATCGGAGAAAACGTAAGCGTGACATTCAACGTTTACATAGTGAGACTTTTGAATCGTGGTTTCAAGATCATGTAAGGCATATACACAGGTTTATTACTTTTGCAAAGTAATTATAATGACATAGCATTTTCGACCTACTAATAACAAAACAATTAACACATCTTGCCTTATTTCAGGTTGAGGAGCTACATGCTAGAGGGGATCACAGAATCACAGAAAGTCTAAGGTGCTTGGCAAGTGGTCCATCTGAGTATGTGAAAAAATATAAGGGATTTATCATAAATGGTTTCCGATTTCACACAAAAGATGTAGAACATAATAGGAAAACACAGAATAGTGGGGTTAATCTTCAGGCCATGACAAACAGTTACTCGAGTGCTACAGATAACAATCCTATCGCGGGTGATGTAACTTACTACGGGGTTTTGAATGATATAATTGAGTTGGAGTATGGTATTGACAAGAAAGTTGTTTTGTTCGATTGTGATTGGATTTCAAATGGTTCAAGGAAAAAAGAAGATGACAACGGGTTTACTCTATTGAATTTTGAAGGATTGAAGGCTCATAACGAGCCTTTTATACTAGCTTCTCAAGCACATCAAGTATTTTACGTTGCAGATGGTGTTGACAAAGGATGGCAAGTTGTGATCAAGACAACGCCCAGACATGTTTATGACATGGATGAACAAACAAGTCTTGATGACGTCGAAACACATTTGCAGGGTGACTCATTTATGTGTCCTCAACATGACGAAACAATGGATATTGAATTGGTTAGAGGTGGTTTCGATGGAACCGTTGTGGACAACAATGACTTACTTATTGCCGATGAAGAAGATCCAGTTGAAGAAGCTTAATGATTTCAATTAGCTAAATAGTAATAGTCCCTGTTTTTATGTAAAATTAGTTGTTAAGAATCAATTACAATCCTCATTACTGTTTGTATTACTCTTTCTTATACATTTCTTATTTATATTTAGGTAATTTTAACTTTTTAGCTTCTTGTTATTCATATTTTCACTTTGAGATCTCAAAACAACCCTGCTTGAGGGGCGTTTGGACAAATGGGTCAAACGGGTCAATATGGCTTTATCACTGTTTGGCTCAAATGCCCATATTAAGAGCTTAATTTCTGCTTATTGACTGTTGTTTCTCTTCTGTTTTTTGTTTCCTTTAGTAGCTTGTACTACTGACTACAGAATTCTGAGCTTAATTGGGATTCTAGATCTTATCTTGTTGCTTTAATTTGGTCTGCTAATCACAACATTATGACTGAGATGCCCTGCACTCAGTCATTTTTGTTTTTTAATCAAGCCTAGTTTATTTTGTGACTGCAATTCTGGATTAGTATATTACAGCAATAATGCACCAAATTAACCATTATCATTGATAGATAAGGACACTACAAAGACAGCTAACCCATACATAACTTCCAAAAGATTGATACATATAACAATACAAAGACAGATAACACATTATCCTCATGGTTTTTTGACTCCAAATGTCTTCTTTTTTATTGCATCCCAAGTAACATTGTTAGCAAGACCTAACACTTGTATCCTTTTACCAGAAACTTGTTCAACTTGTTCAACATTTTTGCCGTTTGACTTCTTGCCTTTTGACTTTTTGGCTTCTGACTTTGTTAATCCTTTGAATTTCCAATTAGGTGGAAAGTAACCAGCCCAAGATGAATTTGAGCTTAACTCATCTTCACAGCTTGACATAGGTTATGATTTTGAGCTTCAAATGCTTATCACTTCTGCAACAAAATAATACTCATTTAAATCTTGAAATGCTAGGAACAAGGCATCCTAGTCTATATTCTAATACAAGCAGTAGTAACAGAGTATGACTATCATAACATGCTATTAACTACTCACTCTCTGCAACTTCAATTCCCATTTACCTTCAACTTTTTTGATAACAACTGTAAATGCATCCATTACTATCTCAGCAAACATCAACAACTGTAAATGCATCCACACATATATATATCCCATAACAAGCATTTCATTAACCAAAAGTTCATTACATCAAACCTACATAACAAGCATTTCATTACATAATTTTTGACAACATAACTGCAATAACCAAACACAAAACAACAACTATTTTCTTCAAAAAAACAACACTAGACTTGCATTCTTTCAACTCCAATTGCAGCAGAAACATTTCCTTCTCCATACTTGATTTTTGAAACTCAATCTCCCTTTCAAAATCTCTTATTTTTCCATACTTGTCTTCTTTCAAACGTTTTTCCTTTTGAATCAAATTAAAAACCTCTTGTTTGTAATAGTCATTAGGCAACTCAGGATCTAGCCAGTAAAATGTCTTACATTTTGAACCCTATATGGTACAAACAACAAAGATCACTAATAGCAACGCATCCAAGAAAACGCATTATAATACTCAACGCATCCAAGAAAACTTACATTATAATACTCAACGCATCCAAGAAAACGCCTTAAAGGGAAATCAATTGTCCGCGAAGTCCGCCTAATTACTGGTTGATCATGTTCACAATGTGTTGGTGGTGGTGGCCGATTAGTTCTATTTGAGGAGGAAGACATTGTATGGTTGTATTTATTTAGGGTTTATATAATTGGGGAAAAATAATGGGGGAAGTATTATTATAATAAGGATGTAGTGGAAACTAATGTTTAAATAAAACTTTTGTGAATAAGCGTTTCATAAAACTGATCTTTTACGACTCAAATATCTAGTGTCCTATTATGGTGTATCAAGTTTTGATACCAAGTATGAAAGTGTCATACTAACTAATGTTTAAAAAAACTTTTATAAAAAAGCGTTCTTAAAAACTGATGTTTTATGACTCAAATAAAGAAGTGTTGTATTATGGTGTAGGATAATAAAACCACAACAAATAAGCGTACTATAAATGTTAATGTTAAAACACATAGGTGTCAAGGGTCCTGTTAATTTTTTTTTCAAATAAAACTTTTGCAATTAAGCGTTCTATAAAACTGAATAAGCGTTATAAAAAGCGGATGTTTTACGACTCTAAAAATATGTGCCATATTGTGGTGTATCATAAACAAACCATTATGAATAACCGTTCTATAAAGGTTAACGTTATAAGACGCTTGCGAATAAGCGTTTTAAATAATTAATGTTTTATGACTTATATATCAAGTGTCCTATTATGGTGTATTGTAATAAAACCATAATTAATATGCATCCTTTAAGGGTCCTACTAAGTTTTGTTATAATAAGACTTTTTCAAATAATCGTTTTAAAAAAATGATGTTATAAAACCATTGTACAAAAGCGTCCTATAAAGGTTAACGTTATAATACCCACGTGTCAAAGGTCCTATTAAATTTTGGTATAATAAAACTTTTTGTGAATAAGCGTTTTAACTAACTGATGTCTTACGACTCGAAACTCAAGTGTCCTATTATGGTTTATTATAATACAACCATAATAAATAAACGTCTTATAAAGGTAATTTATTAGGATCCATATTTTAAGTGTCCTATTAAGTTATATGATAATAGGACCCCAAATCATCGACCATCCTATTATATACCTTTTTAGGACATCGCCTAAGTAGCAAATATTTAATAAGGACCCTAAACGCTCATATGTCCTATTAAACAGTTTTTTAGGACTCCATTAGCATACCGTCCCACACAAAGGGTCCTAAAAAGCCACTTTTGTTGTAGTGTGATAAAAATTTATTTTTAGTTGAAAAAGACCTAGATAGCGAATATAGTAGATTGTGTAAATTAGGTCAAAAGGTAATAGCTAAAAATAAG
The DNA here is from genome assembly GCA_030686995.1 of Artemisia argyi. Lineage (NCBI taxonomy): Eukaryota > Viridiplantae > Streptophyta > Magnoliopsida > Asterales > Asteraceae > Artemisia > Artemisia argyi. The sequence goes on along the minus strand of CM060702.1, from coordinate 20,106,467 downwards.
TCACTAAAACATATTAATAATCAATTAGAAAATGAAATACTTGAATTAAAAATTAAACTACAACATTTGGAAAAAGAAAAAGAAGTTTTTATAGAATGTAAAACATGTTTAGAGGTCAAAAATGAAAACGAAAAACTTAAAGATGAAATTTTCAAACTTGACAAGTTTAAAGATAGTAGTAACTCACTTAAGAAAATAATAAGTGTTCAAGAAACTTTGAGAGATAAAACCAGTCTAGGATTCGACTTAACTAATGTTTCAATTAGTGAAAATAAAAATGAAAAGTTTGAATGTGTATCTAGTAAACAAAAACCATTAGACTCAAAACCTAAGTAGGTACCTATAAAAGATAGAAAAATACCTATTGCGAGTGATGAGGATGTAAAAAGTTTTTATAAACCATCATTAAAAGCCAAAACCGGATTTTCTAAACAAAAATTAAGATCTAAAACTCCACCTCCAAATAGACCAAATAATCATCATCCTCGGTCTACAACCCCTCAACATAGGAGAAATCAAGGTAGACAAAACTTTTCTAATAATAGTCACCCAATGTGGATTTATCCACATCAACCAAGCTTTAGCCCATGGGGAATACTTCCACCATACATGCATCCTAGTCAATTGCAAACCATGTTTGGTTCAAACAACTTTGGACCAATGAGACCATGGGAACCAAATGGCTAAGTTGTCACTTTTGGAAAATATTGGTATCTCATCTACAAATGACTTCTTTAAGTCAACATGGCATCTTGATGTGTTTGAAGAAAATTTATTGAAGACCAAAAGGTACGCATTTCTTTTAAGTTTATCGTTAATATTTATATTCTTAGATTAATAACTAGTTAGAATAATGCTTAGTTATATAGCTAGTAATACTTACTTGCTCACATATTATGAACCCCTCTTAGTTGGCTTTCCTAGGATTTGAATTAAAATTGCTCGTTGTCGAACAACATAGAAAATGGAAATCTTCTATGTCCACTAGTAGAAAACTCATGGTGATGAAGTGAAATGAGTTAAGTGGATTAATCGTTAATATAGAAGTAAGACTAGATCCCCCGCATAAGAAAACTATGGATGAAACAAGCTCTCGAAGACTATGGCATTAGGTTAGAAAATATTCCTATTATGTGCAATAACAAAGGTGCTATAGATTTAAGTAAGAATCATGTTCAACACTCTAGGACTAAACATATAGAAATGCGTCATCTCTTTCTTATGGACATTATACAAAAAGAATATATAACAATAGAGAAGGTAGCTTCGGAAGGTAACATTGCCGATAAAGTCACTAAGCCTCTTAAGCGTGATTTACTTAACCACGTACGTTTAGGATTAGGAATGATGGAGCAAATTGATTAAATTCTTGAAATACTTAACATCTTCTGAAAAATCAAAGTTCTGGAAAATTTTCTTTGTCAGATGGGCGGACCCCTTAATCTATAAGGGCGGCCCCCTTAAAATTAAGGGGACCGGCCTCACTTTAAGGGGGCCGGCCATCTGAGCATAAAATTTTAAAATTTTCTTTCCTCTCAAATCTGAGTCTAGGATCCTATTTTACACAAAATCAAGAATTGAGATATTTTGTTTTGCATTAATATATTTTCAAAGAAAACCTCAATTCATTTTGAAATTATTCTCACGTTTAGGAAAACTCATTGTTGAATAATGATAAAAACGTTTTTCTATCAAACCATGCACAAAATCAAAAATTACACTACCACATTTGTTCCATCACTAGTATCTCACTCATTAGTTGCCTTTGCCCTTGCACTAAGTTGTTCATGTTAGGTAGAATGCCTAAATTACTTGATCTATTACTTTATTAATTTTGCATGCATGCTTAATTGCAATTATATTACATGTTTGTTTGCCTATATACTTTTCATGCATATTCCATTAAGATAATACATGCATAGTTGCCTAAAGAGTTGGACTTGCTCAAAACCAAACCTCATAACCTTTATACACTCAAACCACCAAAGTGAAATGAAAAACCAAGTCATTCCTTCCGTGAACATCGCTCTTTCACTCTCATCAATCACACCACTTGATACTCATTTCCCATCCTCACCAATAACTCCATCTAGTCATCTAGACAAAATGATTCAACCATGTAACCATACTCTACAAAGTGTGTCATCACCACTACAACTTAACCTATGAAGGTCAAACCATACTTCATGATAAACAACCTCAATGTTCATCTCCTAGTGCACCAAATGCACCCTCCAAAACACCCTCAACAAATGGACATTCTACTTCCTCCATACCATCCACTTCATTCATTAATGACTACATAAACACCCACTTATCTTCTCCACCAATGGTTCAACCATCACAACCTACCAATGAACACTCCACCCTTGCATTAACCCTCTCATTATCACCATTAACACCTCTTGATGCACATTTCTCATCATCCCCAATCAATCCACCAACATTACAAAATTCCTTCATCATCATCTTCCTTGAAAACCTTGATGTTTCGTGAAGAACTTGACCAACTCCATGATATTCGTGATCTCAATACTATGCACCTTGCACAACGCAATTTGCATCACACACCTTCCTCACCGTACTCAAATTACTTACCTCACTCATACTCACATAATTACTCCATCCACATTCGTTTCCATCCTTACTCCCAAAAATGCACTTTCATCTCACCCATAAAATTCAAGAGCATACTCAATCTCAAAACAACAATCCCAATCTCACTCCTAACACCTCACATTTTGGTCAAACTATAAATCCACTATACAAAACATTCTCCACTCATGAAACATCCCATTCTTCCATACATTTATCCTCATCCATTCAATCACCCTCACTAATGAAATTCCACATTCACCCAATTCATTTCTTCCAAATGACCCTCTTGAGGAACATACTCAATCTTTAAACAACAACCATCAAAACTCATCCATACATGAAACCTATGTTCCATGTTCAATCCACAATCAATAATCACTATCCAACTCCACCATCATCACCATCCAACTCCACCATCATCACCATCTTCCGAACATAAGAAGTTCGTTGAAGAACTTAAAGAAGCACATGAGCCTAGTGCTCTTCTTGCTTTACATCTTGCTTAAAGCAATTTGGATCAACAACCTTCATCCACCAACTCATCACCACCCTACAACTTGATCCATCTTGAGAATCATGTCAACAATTGTTCTTGTTGCATTCTTCTCCAAAAACAAAACATGGCCATGAATGAACACCTCACTTGGATTGAGTATCTCCTCACTAGGTCTTCTCCAACATCATCCATAACACAAAACACCAACCCTCAAGCAAATCCTTCCGCTCCAAACTAACCACCAAACTCTCCAAACTCCATTCCCACAAAAGTCTACCTTTCCTAAATACCATGTTTCCCATCTCCAAAAAAAAAATAAAAAATAAAAAAAATAAAATAAATAAATAAATCATTTCAAACCTTTTGTGTTCCAAGCAAGTACAAGAGACCTCAACTTGGCAACTTAGTATTATCTAGTGTAATTTGCTAGAAAAGCGTACATCTATATGCTTATGTACTAATGATTATGTTTTCAACATAATTACTAATGAATGTTTCTTTTGTTTTATTACCATGCGTTCTTATTAGTTACTTCATATCTATTGCATGCATATATATCTATGTTCCTTGTGCTCTAAATATTTTTGCAAGCATTCCATATCTCGATCTCTTATGACCTCAAAACGAGGGGGAGTATACTTCAAGGGGGAGCTATACATTCGTCGGGATAACCTTTTTGATGTTAACAAAAAGGGGGAGAAGTGATATAAACTCACACTAAAAAAAAAAAAAAAAAAAAAAAAAAAAAAAAAAAAAAAAAAAAAACTTGCATATATATTAATTTTTAGTTTAATGAGTTTAGATTTTGTAATCATCAAAAAGGGGGAGATTGTTGATATAAATAATGTATAAAAACGTTATTAATATCTTTCGATATCCTTAAGTTTTGACGATCACAAAATATAAGAACATTAAACGCAAAGTTAATACGTAAACAAGTTTTAAGCAAGTTTATATCATCTCATCCAACATAATCACTTAAGGTATGAATAAACAAGTGACTAATACATTTTATGATCAAAGGGATGTTTATTTAAATAATACAAAGTTTATAAAATTAAATAAACTTATTATATATTTTTGAAAAACATTTTTGGTAATAAAGGAAAATGTTTTATTCATAATAAATATATGAATTCAAAATTTTAACCAAAATCAGTTAGTTTTTCACCAAATAAACTTTCCCCAGAAAAAGACAAGAAAACTGCAGTTTTCGTCTGGGCGGCCCCCTTAATTATAAGGGCGGTCCCCTTAATTTTAAGGGGACCGGCACACAATTAAGGGGACCGGCCACGCTCCCCTGTCAGATTCTGTCAGAAATTTTTCCCTATAAATACCACCTTAAATCTGGAATTTTTCCCACCTCTTGCACGAAAATTTTCAGATCCAAATCTCTCTAAACATCCTTCTAAAAACCCTTTGATCATATAATTGTTAATCCTTGTTTCAAGTGATTCATTCCCTCACCTCTCATCTCTCAAAGTGCAAGAGAAGAATACTCCTTCAACATCTAGTTGTGAAGTATTGTAGATTTATGTATATAATCTAGTTGTTGTGTACATTCATTGTAAAGGTGTGATAGTATTGTAACTAGATAGATCTAGGAGTAGAAGTTGTGAATAGAAGTAGTGAGATATAAGTAGTGTTGTGAAGAAGAGAAGAAATAGTTGTGAAAGAGAAGTGTTAGGAAGTAGATTGGTGTGAAGAAGATTGGTGTGTAGAAGATAGTTGTGAAGAAGATTGGTGTGTAGAAGATAGGTGTGAAGAAAATTGGTGTGTAGGAGATAGGTGTGAAGAAGTGGTGTGATTAAGTAGTGAATAGGTGTGAATTAGTTGTGTAGAAGGTGTGAATAAGTTGTGGTGTGTATATTGGTGTGTAAGGTTTTCTCCGCCATAAAGGAGCTTGTTGACATAGTGAAGAAAACTCTCGAGTAGGTGACTCGGGGAGTGGAGTAGGAACAAGGAAGGTGTCCTTGTTGCCGAACCACTATAAATCCTTTGTCTCGCGGTTAGATCTTTCCTTTACTTAGCTTATTTATTTACATCTCGTACATAGCTATAATTGTTTATATTGTGCATGTGTTAATCTTACATACTTAGCTTACATCTTTACTATTTCTTATACTTATATATTATTGTTCATATTGTTCAAGATTTGAGTTCACATAAGATTGAATCAAAGTTTTAAAAGTAAACAAGGTTTTTAAAACTATACTAAGTTTTCAAAAACAAAGTCTTTATAACAAACCTAAAAGAATTCACATATAATAGATCATATAGTTGTTTTTAAACTTAACTCTAATTAAAGGCCTTATCAAACAAACAATTGAATAAACTCGTATTAATATTTTGAAACCAAGCTTTATAAAAATTGAAAAGACGTAAAACTATTCAACCCCCCTTCTAGTTTTCCACAAAATATTTTATGAGCATTGACCATTGACAATATTCAACGTTGATGTGTGCATAGAACCTCATGCATAAAGTTCGGTTGTGGGGGACAACGTATCCGTTATCGAGGCCAACATTCTGTTTGACTGTTTGAACACCTGAGTCTTTTCTTCGATAATGGACATGGCCTTTGCTGTCAATGAATGTTGCAGGGCAAAAAGGTTTAGGAAAATTCTTGCTACAGTTATCGCCATGCCGCATACACGTTGCTGATTTATTTGCAGGATCACATGGGCCGTGCATCATGAATTCTGCAACAACTCTATGGCCTTCAGGATCAACCGATGGATCAGGCAACTCTGCAGATACATATATGTCGATATCTTCATTTGTCTGTATACGGTGGCTCTCTTTGATCCATAGTAATAAGTGACAGTGTGGCAAGCCTCTTTTCTGAAACTCGACCGTGTATAAAACTGGAAAATAATGAGAGTAATGTAAGGGCTTATTAAACAGGTTATTTAATAGCAAATGTGCACTTAATATAACTGAAGGGGTACCTGCTTCGACATATCCGAAAGGCCTTGAATCCCTTAAGAAGCGCACTAAATCATGTATCTTCCTTTCGAAAACACGGTCTACTACATCAGGTCTGTCTGCAGCTGTCACGTGCGGAAAGGCTTGCATGTATTCTTGAATCTCGGGCCAGTTGACATTGCAGGTAAACGTGATAAAGAACGACGGGTTGCCGTGGACACGACATATAGCCAAAGCATCTAAATAATGGCTATACATGTAGCGAGGGCCTCTAATGAAGGATGAAGGAAGTATTGTTCGAGACCCGACATCTGAACCGTCTCGATCACCGCATGAAATTGCATCATATAGACCTGCCATGTATTCGTTTCGAATATCATTCTGGTTTTTACGGATAAAGTCAAGCCTTGATTGTTCAATACTACAATATGCTGTCACGACATATTGTTGAAACAGCCTTCCACTCCTGGTTATGAGGCTATACTGGTTTAAACGATCGTGGATTTGATATGAATAGTACATTTTCATTGTCATCACTTTAGGTGGATCGGATGGTAAACCGGTTTTAGTTAATAAGTAACGGCCCAAGTGGTAACCTGCCTCGCCAAAGATGAAAATTAAAGGAAATTGTAGTGACATGTATGGAGCGTTTAATTTATTTATTCGTTGTGGCTGACCACCAGAATCTTCAACGATAACATCAAAGTTACTCTCCACGTCTGTTCCACCTTCAAAAACAATTGCTCCAATTGAATCTCCCGTCGGCAGCTCATGTTGCCTTGATCCTACAACGCCAAATAGGTGGACTTTAAACTGCGGTATGTCTGCCTCAGCCATCTTATCCCTTGCTGTTCTAAACAGGCGCACCAATTCATTATGCTCGTCCAATAACCCAATCAAACCATCTACTATATCTGGACGTAGACCCTGGCCAACTCTTTGAAAATTTTCAAGCCTATTTGCAACCTCATTTTCTGTGTCATATATATACAATTGCAGGAACTTTGGGTGTTCATTTACTTCTGGACACATGGATCCGATCTGATGGTGAATCTGACCAGAAGCCTTGAAAACATAAGGACCACGGCCAGTGTTCACAGAAGTGTCTACCTGCGCTCCCAAAGATGTCATCGCAAACATTTGATTGTATGCTCTAATATTTTCCATGAAGTGTCGGTCAGTGAAAAGGTATTTTATATATTCTGGATATTGATGATGAGCATCCACCTTGACCTTTCCACCGTTGCAACACTTATGATATTCTGGCTGGCGCGGTCGTGATGAAGTAAGCCTTTCATCATACCAGAAAAAGGCCTTGCAATACTGGCAAATTCTATCAGGTTGTCCCATATGGATGTAAGTATCCGGAGGACCTGCATTTGGAAGACGGCGTAAAAAAAGCGTAAATACTATGGTAAGAAACAGTGGCAAGAGAATCATGAAAGTATCTTATTTTAGATACAAAACAGTACATAGGGAGTTTGCAATGTACCCTGCCTAGCTGTTGTACGCCTATTATGTGTGCGAGATGTATGATGTTGTCTTTGTTGCGAAGAATACATCCTAACTGAAATAAATAAAAGTTCTGTTAGTCTGTATGTACAAACCGTGGCATAAGATGGAAAGGAGAAAAAATCACCTTGTGACTGATGTACGCGAGCATCTGTTTGTCTAACTGAACGCTGATTAGATTTCTGCGGACGACCTCGTACATTGGATCTATGAGCCTTTTGCCTATCAGACTGTTTCCTTTGTCCTAGACAAACAAAATAGCCATTTATCAGTATTCCATTAGTATGTGCCATATACGAAAGCGAGAACAACAGAAATAGTCACCTTCATTTGATGAAGAGTTAGGATTTTCTAAAGCATGCCTGGAATGCAAATGGTGGTGGCTCTGCATACTATTATCAGATGCAATAGGCAGCTGGATTTGGTCCATTGTGGCCAAATTCCCTGAGGCTGCAATAAAATGAAAGAGTGTTGGCAAAAAACATTTAGTAGGTGATCCATGCATAAGAAACCATTAACGGTATAAAAGATTACCTTTATTAGATAAATGGCTAGTATCATGCAAATCAATTGCGGCAGGCAAATGGCATTTTCTCTGCATAGAATGGGCAAATAGAGTAGGTATTTCATTGTCATCATTTATGTCCCAATTTTCTGTGCCTGGAAAAAAAACAGTGAACATCAGTATAAATACGGAACATCAGTTGTGAAAAAAAAAGCTATTGTATCTTACATGTAAGGTACAGGTCATTGGCATAAGCGTCGACCTCAGTAAAATCTTCAGTAAATGGGCGATGGTTATGAGAAACCTAATACATTTTTCGTTTCCCTTTATCTATTAAAGGGACGGTGTTTTCAACACATGAAACATGGTTGGTGAAAGTAGCTACACTCGCTGTTTGTATTCCTTGTATACAGTTAACTGAAAATTGGAAAGGATGCAAAGTTAGAAAATGAAAGATGTGTAAAAGACGAATTACTGTAATACAGAAGAAAGCAAAAGGAATGTGGATTGTACCTGATTTCTCTTTAGGCAATTGACTGATGGCATTAGTGATATCGTAGTTGCCTTTAGCCTTTTCAATCGCACATTGTGGTTGACACGGATGATGAGACAACATGATGTTTGGGTCACCCGATTCACAAATGACGTTTAAAAGAGTGCATAAAGTAACTGTCTCTGCATCTTTCTTTTGCACAGAACTATGGGGACCTTTGAGATCATCGGCTGCCACTCTACTTGATTTTACGGGCGGTTCAATGGTACGCATATTACTCAATACCGATTCAGTTCAATTTCTATATTATAAGGTCCGTTCCCTTGATTAGAACTGCAATTACCCTCACATTCTAACGGATCAACAGATCCTATCCTACGTTTCGCTCTTTGTTTTGTCTTCATATTTTAAAGAAGAGATTACAAAATACTTTGCAAGGGACAAATTGCTTAAAGAATATTTCAAACGGTAAAATAGCAATATAGAATAGGCATAAAAAACACGATAACGGCATATATAGCATGGCAAACAGCACTCTAACATGTATTTGCTAAAAGTAAAGGAATATATGCATGGCCAACATGCCACATACGTCGGATGCATGCATTCTCAAGTCCAGTCGAAAGATTCTAGTTACAGAACTAACCTAAAAAGCAAATATAAATGCGAAAGAAAATATGCATATATATGCGTAGATTAGGCTGAATAACTCTTACACTATACAGCAAACCCTTGTTCCCTGCATGTTAAAGAAAACCCTTTTAAAGTGGCCAAAGTAATGCCCAATAACAATGGAAGATGCGAAAAAAAAACATGAAACAAACCTTGTCGAGTTACTTCGGATGATCTCCTTGGCTATTTTTTCCTTCTTCACAATATTCCAATTTTTTTTTTCTTCTTGAAATTCCTGGTATTAGGTTGATGTTATGAGTGAGATACTCTGGGAGAGAAGCTTCTCAAGGTATTTAGGAAAAAGAAATTTTACATAGGGAACTGTATACACAGTAGATATTGTAGCAAACAAAAGATCACAACCGTACACATTGCATGTTTAGGTAAAAGAAGGACAGATACCGGTTGATGATCGCCGCGTATGGCCTTTAGCAAATATCATGTGCGTATTTGTAGGCAAGTAAATTACTGAGATCGTATTATTAATAACGGGCCTCCAATACCACAATTTTGGATCGGCCCACAGCGAATGGAAGCCAAGAACGGATATGGACTGGGCCACAACAATTCTGGCGGGAAAAAATACGCCTCATGCCTAAAAACGGCGTCGTTTACTTTCCTATTTAATAATATATATAATGTGCAACTTTGCTATTATATAAGCTAGCTTTGGTTTAATGTTGTATATTTTTTTACATTTCCATTGCAACTATATTTCTACACTCACTAGCTCTTTGTAGTTCTTACTAATAATTTTGATCTAATGGACGACGGCTCTAGTCAACAACAGCGAGCAAAGAGTGTAGTGGTGTGCGGTGGAGGAATTATTAAGAAAGGCATGATAGTAACACTCATTGAGCGATAATCACGATCAAGAATTTCTAACACTTTTTCCCTTAAATATTCTTCATCAGCAAATGTAGATTTAACTTCTCGGCCATAATGTACGAGCATCATATATCTTTAACATAGCTCGACTTAGCTTCAACTGATAACCGGCCTAACAAAACAAGAGGAGAAGAAATATGTGTATTATTTTTGATAATGTGAGTTTCCATGTTATGCTAAGAATATATAACCTATAAAAAGGAATATTAAAAAAGCCCGTTCCAACTAAACGACCAATATCAAATTAAAACAAATTTTGAAAATAAAAAACAACTAAAATAACTAATAAACTATAAACAAATCAAAAAAGTTAGATTTACAAAAACGTAAACAAATTCACGTGAAACACTTAATACGCTACGAACAATTAGAATGAGCCCGAGTGCATTAAATAAATTTCAAGCTTCTACATGATCACATTAACAACCCATAGCTTAATCACTAACCTGATCAAGCATAACCTTATTAACCAGATCAACAACTCTTGTTAAATGGTATAAACTCTTCAAGTACTGGTCTGAATGAATGCATCGGTTACTTTCACACCATTGTTTCGTCTTTCATTGCAATAATCCCTGAAAACACAAACCGCTACAAAACCCTATCATCAAACACAAACCACATAATCTACAAATATTATAAAAAGAACTTCAAATTAAACACTTGGCAACCGAACTACCTAAACACATCAAATCGAACTCAAATTCAAAACTAAGAAAAACCATATGCAATAACATTAACTAAGCATATGCATGTAAATGAATGCAAGATAATTAATGATTGATGTAAAATAATCGAACTCTAAAAATAGATCAAAAACATTGATTATTGTAATGGCCGGGCTTTGTATTAAACATGAACATGTAGAATGATGCCCCTCTATTGGGCTGCCCTTGGCCCATAGCCAAATCCAACTTGCGCTGCAAGTTTTTTTTTCAGTTTAATAGACGAAATTCACCACAGTGACAATTAACAACGGAGAATAATACCATGACCACCACCAGCGACCAAAAACCGGCAAAACTTCCGATAAACGGAAAACGTAACATTCTCATTAGCAGCGCTTTGCCCTACGTGAACAACGTACCTCATCTCGGTAACATCATCGGATGTAAGTAGCAGTCGTCTATTTTATATTTTACGTGTAAAATTATTAGCAATTTTTTAAGTTAATATATTTGACGTATGCATGAATGTGTGTAGGTGTGTTGAGCGCTGACGTGTACGCTAGGTATTGTAGATTAAGGGGATATAATGCTATCTATATATGTGGTACGGACGAATATGGAACTGCTACTGAGACTAAAGCTCTCCAAGAGAATTCTACTCCGAAAGAGATTTGCGACAAGTAATACTAATTATGATTATATTTTTAGGGTTTATGTTACCTTCATGTCTTTGATATGTTGATTTTAACCTTAATACGTGATTCGGGTTTCATACCTTAATATTTTAAAGATTTGTTGTTGAAAATACGAAGGGGCCGTTTAGTTGGTGAAATTTTTTTTTTTTTTCTGTTAATGAAAAAGTGAGAAGAGTAGAATGGGTTTTTCAAGCCCTTAGTTAAAATTTATAGAATGAGCAATTCACATTTTTTGAAAATTGTTAGGAAAAAAGTTTAACTAAACGGATTTTCTGTTTTTTCACTTTTCATATGAAAAATTTCCTGAAAAAGTATTTATGCAGTTAACAGTTGAATGTGATTCGGGTTTCATACCTTAATATTTGAAAGATTTGTTGTTGAAAATACTACTATCTACAGTTAAATAGATGATGTGGATGCCACATAAGATAAAATGATGAGTTTACTGTAAACAAGTAAAAAAAAAAGCAGAAAATGTATATGGTAAAAAAAATGTTATTAGGATTAATCTGTGAAAAACATCAGATTTTTTAGTCTAGGTGCTAAGGCGGGACATACACGACTATTTTATTACCTATATATACCCAATATTTTTACGATTAGTCTGAGAATTAGTTATTAGGATTCTAATGGTTAATTTGTCATAATAATGTTATAGGTATCATGCTATTCATAGAGAGGTGTATGAGTGGTTTGATATAAGTTTTGATGAATTTGGACGGACATCTACTCCTCAACAGACAGAGATTTGTCAAGCCATTTTTAACAAGTTGTTGGAGAATAACTGGCTTTCTGAGAATAAAATGCAACAGGTGTGTGCTGTGTTTGTAATGATTAAGTATGGATTAGTGAATGTGGCCGGATGATTAATTATTGTTTTCGTTCCGAAATGCAGCTTTACTGTGATACTTGTAGTAAGTTTTTGGCCGATCGGCTTGTTGAAGGTAGTTGCCCGAAACCTGAGTGTCCGAATGGCTCTGCGCGTGGAGATCAATGTGATGTTTGTGATAAGCTGTTGAGTCCAACGGAACTTATTAATCCTAGATGCAAGGTAATCTTACTTAATCCAAGGATGGATTTTAATTTGAGACCAATTCACGCCTATTTGTTAGTATGTACCAAATAAAATTCAGCTGAAAAGAAACTACATAAGATCGGGTCTTAGGCATTCTTTCTGTACTTATTGTTTTGAGTGTAGGAGTATATGTGTTCTCCTAAAATAGTTCAAGTGTGATCAATTATCATGCAGTTTTTACTATCCATAAGTTACTTTTCCGAGTATGCCTGGGACTACTTTTATGTGACAACTTATAACAATATTTTATTCTGCATATAAGGTCTGCGCAACCAGCCCTCGAATCCGTGATACGGAACACTTGTTTCTTGAACTTCCTTTGTTGGAAGCTAAACTGCGCGAGTACATAATGTCAGTGGAAGGCTCATGGAGTGGGAATGCCATTGACACCACGTATAATTGGCTTAAAGAAGGATTGAGGCATCGTTGTATTACAAGAGATCTAAAATGGGGCGTTTCTGTCCCCCTTGAGAAATTTAAAGATAAGGTATAAAGAAATTCGTTGTATTTCTTGTTTACTCTTTTTACTCAACTAGTAAGATGACTATTCTTAGCTGCATAAGACGACAATTTTTGCGGTTTAACGTTTTCTTATTATGGTTCCGCTACCACATATTTTGTAGGTTTTCTATGTATGGTTTGATGCACCTATTGGATACATCTCAATTACTAAATGTTACACGGAAGAGTGGGAGAAGTGGTGGAAAAATCCTCAAAATGTGGAGCTATATCAGTTTATGGGCAAGGATAACATTCCATTTCACACCGTAAGTGAAACTTATGCGCTAAAGTATGTTCTTCGTTATATTATCTGCAAAATCAGGAACCTAAAATCTTATACTCCCATTTGCTAAAATATTTGACAATAAAATGATTTGGAGATCTAGTTGGTACTTCCTTCCAGTAGTAACTTATTGTTTTGTTACTCTTTACTTTTTTATTTCTTCTTCGGAGATAAAGAAGCTGTCATGTAGCTCTTATCGTGAGTTCACCTTTGTCCTCTCTAACTATAAAAACAAATTATTCCAGGTGATGTTTCCTTCTACACTTATTGGGACTGGGGAGAGCTGGACTATGATGAAGACTGTTAGTGTTACAGAGTACTTAACTTATGAGACAGGTTTGTTTTATGTTAGCCCGAGTTTTGGTTTTATCTTTACAATTATCATTCAGATCTGTCTGTTGGTATCTTAGTTATACATGCGGGGTACTGTTTCGGCCTGCTGTTTCAGCTAATTATTATATATACTCTGATATTGTGTGTAGGCAAATTCTCAAAGAGTAAAGGTGTAGGAGTCTTTGGAAATGATGTGAAGGATACAGGCATTCCTGTAGAAGTATGGCGATATTATTTGTTAACAAATAGACCTGAGGTACAGTAGTATTTTGCTTTTTACTTGATTGATAACGTTATCTTCATTCTCCATGATTTCCAAGCTGTTTCCATTTCCTTTGTTTCCCTTGATTCAATGGATTTTTATGTATAGGCAAAAGACACCACATTTGCATGGGCAGATTTGCAAAAGAAGCTAAACAATGAATTACTAAAAAATTTAGGCAACTTCATCAACCGTGTCTTGAGCTTTATTGCAAAACCAGGTCAGTTATCATCTTGCTTTTTTATGCACGTGTCCTTGTTCTTCGGATATGGTGCTGAGGGAGTGTACCTGTTACTAATTTATATCCTGTCTTCTGGGAATATCAAGTGCTTAAAATCTTCAAGATACATGCTACCCTGTTATAAGAACATTGAAATACTCTAAATATTATTTATACGAACATGAAAGTTTTTTGACTATTTTATAAATGTTTGGACAGAGTTGGGAAATAGCAAGGGTTCAGGATACAATTCCATTATTCCTGATGCTCCCGGTGCAGATTTACATCCTTTAACAAAAGAGTTTGCAGAGAAAATTGGTGACTTAGTTGATCAATATGTAAAGGCCATGGAGAAGGTAAGTGTTTATACTCGATATATATATAGATGTTCTGGTTACTTCCTTTGTTTTTAATGTATGTTTCTATGGCAATTAAAACAGGTCAAACTAAAGGAGGGATTACATTGGGCGATGAAAATCTCTACTGAGGGAAACGCGTACCTACAAGTAAGTCCATAAGCTAGCAGTTCTGTTTTCAGAGTTGCTATTTTTGAACATGAAGAAAAAAACAGTAACTAACGTAAACCCTCGTATCACTAATGAGTACAGAAAAGTCAGTTCTGGAAGCTTTACAAGGAAGACCTTCCTTCTTGCTCCATAGTTATGAGAACTTCGGTCGGAGTAGTCTTTATTCTTGCATGCCTCTTAGAACCTTTTATGCCATCCTTTTCCATCGAGGCAAGGAAATTTACATTTCTGTTTGAAAGTTTGTGAAAGAAAGTTAGATACTATGTGTCCCATAAAAAGACCACTTTTATAAGTGTTCCTATCAATTTTTTTGTTAATAGGTACTCAAGCAGCTAAATTGGCCTCTTCCCCTATCCCTTTCTGATGAAGAGGGGGATGTCGTTGTAAAGGCCAAAAGACCTTGGGAGATCATACCTGTTGGTCACAAAATTGGGACGCCATCGCCATTATTTACGGAATTGGTAAATATGTTATTTCTGCGTGTTTTTGAACATCTGGCGCATGTTTAATTTTGCCTGTCTTTTAATTATTAATGTTTCTGATGTGCAGAAAGACGAAGAAGTGGAGTGTTTTAGGAATAAGTTTGCTGGAAGTCAAGCTGACCGTGCAGACCGGGCTGTGAAGGAAGAAGCTGAAGCAATAAAAGTTGCAGAAAAGTTGAACACCACCAAAATTACAGGTGATTGTTTGTTTGTTATTTATTTTTTTACCAGAAGGAAGAGTTTGTTATGCGTCATCTTTCATAAAGTTTTCCAGACACATTCATTTCAGAATTTGTTCCACGCCCATCACTTAAACACCTTAACTTTTTAAAATGTGTGCACTTTAACTGTCATGTCATTTTTGTACACTCAACTTGTGTGCAGACAAAGGTGGAACGAAAGAACGCCCAAGTAAGTCCTCAGTTGAAGCGAAAACTCAGGCTGCTGCTGAACAGGAACTTACGATTAGCAGACTTGATATTCGTGTTGGGGTTATCATGGAAGTTCAGAAGCATCCTGATGCTGACTCTTTATATGTGGAAAAGATTGATGTCGGTGAAGAGCAGCCTAGAACTGTTGTTAGCGGGCTTGTTAAACATATACCTCTTGAGGAGATGCAGGTATATTTTTTACACTTCACTATCAGCCGATTATCAAGACCAAAAAAACTCTCCTGGCCCTGAGAAGAAAAAATATCAATGGCCAGGCTGAATTTATTTACTTGTGAATGATAACATAATTAACGTGTTCTTTTCTTCTCAATTTATTTAGCGTTCTTAACAAAATGCACCCTATATGTGTGTATATATGTTTATGATTAGGAACGCACCATATAAGGTGTGTATATACTCATAATTCTTGTTGTTTTATCTTTAGAACCGCAAGGTCTGTGTTCTATGCAATCTGAAGCCAGCAACCATGAGGGGCATTAAATCACACGCAATGGTTCTTTGCGCTTCCACCATTGATAAGGTAAGCAATTCACACTACTAATTATAAATAGGCACCTACTAGGTGCTACATCATCAGTGTGAGATAGTGGCTTAAACAATAAAAGTTAGGAAAAGTAGCATTTTTTAAACGCTGGCCGCGTGTTGCTAAACAAGTTTTGCATTGCAAACGCTAAATGCTAAACACTAAAGGCTCCAAAATGCACCGCACACACCTGTGCAACTCCACCTTAGCTACTTTTATTACTAGTTCCTTTTTCTAGCTGCATAAAACCAAACGTTAAACATTTATGGCGGAGAGCCTGATTGCATGAACATAATTTCAGGTCGAATTGGTGGAACCACCCGCTTCTGCTGTTATCGGGGAAAGAATTACCTTCTCTGGGTTTGATGGCAAGCCTGATGATGTGCTTAACCCTAAGAAGAAGGTTTGGGAGACACTACAAGTGGATCTACATACAGACAAAGATCTTGTAGCCTGCTATAAAGATCTACCATTTACCACTTCTGCAGGTGTTTGCAAGGTTTTAACCATATCGGATGGAACAATTCGATAAACGCTTGCAAGACTCCACGACATATGTTCTGTCTCATTTTTTTCATCAAACCATTGTGTTTTAATTACTGTTTTGTTAACGTATTATGGCATATTTTGATGGGCGGAGAGTGTCATTAGTGGGATTTCTTAAAACCTTGTCCATTATGAAAGTCGACACTTATTATGGGACGAACAGAGTAAATTATCAAGTTTTATATGTTGCGAAGCTTGTAATATTGTGTTAGACACCAAAATCATGTTTAAAAATTTATTTAAAACATAAGATTGAGAGTCACCCTCCTTAAAATTTATATAACCATTTAAAATAGTTTTATAAAAATACTTAGATTTAGTAAACATTCAAACAAATATGAACTAGTATATCACTATATCATAAGTACAAAACTGGGCCTAGAGTAAAGGGTTTTGTTTGCACTAGTATAAACATTTATCGGGCTGAGCCCATTCAACATAATGGGCTTTTATGTTTGTTATATGAGAAATGACTTTTAAAATTTCATGCAATATAAACTTTTTTTTTTCTTTTTTTTTTTTGGCAATATAAACTTTCCAAGTTTCCATTGTTTAACCAAAATGTATGATATAGATGATAACGAGTTAAAATAGATTCTTATCAAAATAAGTGTGTCCCGAGAAAAATATAAGACAAAACTTTTAAAGTAGGCCGAAAACAAAAGTTCTAGCGAGAAAATGTATTAAAATCCCAAAATGGAACATGTATTGATCTTGATACTCACATATGTAGTAGTCACGTTGAACTATCAAGCATCAATCTATCATCAAATTGGTTTGGTTTAGTATGGACAAATCTTTTCTGACCAAGCTAAATTTTCTTTACAAAATATCTCTTAAAATGGTAAATATCCATGTCGACAATACGCATAAAACCATGTTAACTTTATGCTAAATACAAGTAGACATCATTCTTAATAGTTTTGGATAGGCCATCTTTGTCTGTAACTATGCCCCCTACCTTTGATTAAAAAAAAAAAAAAAAAAAAAAGTGTACAACATTTAAATAGTTTTGGATAGACCATCTTTGTAACCAAGCCCCTACCTTTAAATTTGGCTCACTAATCTACGAAGTTTGAACTAACCATCATATGATCTCAAACCAGGTAAAACTTTCTTTTTTCAAGAAGTTGACGTGCATCCTACAGTGGCAACTTCTATAAAACTAGATGAGTACATGTGCATAGCAACAAGATTTTATAACGACAGATAGTTTATTGATAAAAAAAAGTTTATAGGTTATAAATGAAAAATAATAAAAGTTTGAAGATTTGAGAATTAAACATAATGTTTTGAAAACCGGTTCGACCCGGGTGGTTCAACCGGTTGAACCGTTCTGGTCGAAAAATTAGTCGATTTAAACTGGGTCAACTTGCTAGGTTGGGTCGAAAACGGGTCAAATTAAACCGGTTCAACCCGTCAGGTTTGAAGCATTCCGGGTCAACCGGGTTTGTGATTTATATTATTTGTTTTAATTGGTTGTATAATGTGAATAAATCATTGTACTTTTAATTAATGATGTATTTTAATAAAAGTATTAATTACATTTTATAATTTTCTTTAATAATATTTTTTAACATTTCACATTACTTGACTTTTTACTTTTCCATTTTTCACTTTGACAATTTTTCCTTTATATGTAGTATAGATGATACAAAATAAAAAGTACGCAATATAAAGTGTTACAACATGAAAAAACAAATCTGAATTCTAGACTGTTGATTTGGCAAAGACGAAATAAAAAATCGATTTTACGACTGTATTAGATTAATCAAGGATTCAACGTGTCACAATTATGATAGGTTAATGAACAATTTTCATATAAAAATATTATAAATTAAGAGGCTTTACAAGAACCAGATGTCCACTTTGGTGTCATTGTCTTTTACCCACCACTCCTACCTTTGAAATAAAACTTCGACAATTTAACAGGTGGCATTCACATTCCAAATACATATACACCCAATCAAATCAAATAAATAATGTCATTGATGAACTTATTTGTAAATGCAACCCATGACATAATCAGGGTGGGTCTCGGGGTGTTCCGAGACACCTATGAATTTTGGTGACATAGCGTTAATTTTTGTAAAAAATATAGTTTTTCGTAAATGCACCTGATCCTTTTTAGTTATGGTTTTGTCCAACCATTTAATTCAGACATAATAGAAGTCTCTAAAAGTTATGATACAACTTATTTCGTGTTCGACCATTTTATTTTTTGGTACGTGATTATCTAGTACGGTTCAGAAACCGTACCAAATAGCCTTAAAAATCGTACATAATGAGATTTTTGTGTAGCAGTGACTCTAAAGAAACACACCAAAGAGGCCAATAAAAGAAAAGAAATAGTGGAAAGTATTATGTTGTTAACGATTGGTGAGCAACCTCAAAGAGACCAAGTAAAACTAAAATTTACATGTCGATCAACACGTATGTTCTATAAAGTATAAACAATATAAAATGCATTTATAATTGTCATTATGTGCTTGGAAAATATTGTCAAATTTGTAAATAAATACTAAAATATCTTAGCTACTTTTTGTATAGTTTGATCATAGTCAAATCATCTTGGTGGTTAAAGAAGTCCAAGTTGACGGGAAGTGCACCACTATATATTGATATACTTTCGATGTGTATACGTTTCTTTTGTTACAACATATATAACATGTATTACAATAAATTGGAAAAGTTGATAAAAGAAATAAAAAAATAAAAATAAAAATAAAAACCGTTAGAGCAAAATATAAGTGGCAAAATAAGTGGGTCTGGTCAAGGTGCTTTACGGGTCTAGATGAGTTTGAATCTATATAGGTCTGAGTCTAGACGGGTTATTTAGGAGCAAATGTCTAGACGGGTTCTGATCAAATGGGTCTCAAGTCGGGTTGACCCATCGAGTTTTCACCACACTTTTTTTATTTGATTGAAAAATGAGAAAAATTAAATTGACTACTCAAAAACAAATTTGACTCACCAGACCCGTCTAGACATAAGGTGACCAACGATTGAGGAATCGTAAAAATACTAAAACGAACACCATTAACAAGTCCACAAGATGTTAAAGTTGCAACTTGTAACTTTATATAACTAGAGAAAATGGTTCAAATTGGATTCATATGGACAATGATTGCAAGTGTGCTAAACTTCAAAATAAGAAATGAAGATAAAAGAATATGGAGGATATTTGGTTCGGTTTGGTGATGTAGACTTTACAAATAGTATCCCCATTAACCAATTAATATCGTGACATGTAACCCATTCCGTTTCTTACCCGTTTCATCCAATGGCCCAACATATATGGTCCACACTTGACTATCACTTTTTTTTCTTCCTTATTCTCTTTTGTAATTTGATATCCATAATCCATCTAGTGTTGGAAAATGCAATAATCATTAATGGGAGGTGATTTGCACACTCTTTTAATTGATTGACACATTTTAAATTAGAGTGTATTGACAATTATACCCTAACATTAATTTACACATTGTCATTTCGTGAGGGTATAAATGTCAACACACTCTAATTTAGTGTGCCAATCAATTTGAAGAGTGTGCAAATCACCTCCCATCATTAATACATTGATGAACCTTTCACCAACCATCTTAATGTACCACAAATATTACATACTAGTCGGATACCCGCGCACAGCTGCGGCGAAAAATATAGTAATATGGTTAGTAAATGAATTGCTAGCCCAACTCTCCCCGCAATTCCCTACCCGCTTAATGAATTCGTTTCACAACACTCCGAACGTATATGTATTTGTTTGGGTTTTTCGTAGCTTTCTCGTGACATCATTATTACCGTATATAGAAAGATCCTCGCAATCTCTTTCCCGTCAAACACTCACCCAAAAGTATATGATTTTAACGAATCAAGATTGTATTGATTGAAACAAATGTTAAAGTTGTAAAATTTTGAATAAAAACCCCACTAAAAATCTAAAAAACTAAAAACTTGTAAAAATATATCAAAATGGATGTTGAATTAAAGAGCATAAAATTTTAGAAAATATGGTGAAATTAGATAACAAAAAAAAAATAAATAGATAAAAAGATATTTCAATTTGAAAATAAAGATAAATTTTAAGTTGGGAAGTGACACATGTCACCTTATTATTATAGCTCTTTATCTTAATTTTTGGTTAGGAGTGGAGTTAGCTGAGAAGTGACACATGTCGCCTCATGATTGGAGCTCCTTATCTTAATTTTTAGTTAGGAGTTAGGCTTGGTTTATCCATACATTATATAAAAGTATAGATATAGATATAGATATAGATATAGATATAGATATACATTTCTTAAATGTAGTTATGTTTAGCAAAACCCTTTTTCTTTTAACATCTTTAATGATATTTCGGAGCAATTTTAGAAACTTAGGTTGCGTTTAGTTGGAAAACATTTTCTTTCATTTTCTATTTCTTGTTTTGTAGGAAAAGGGAGGGGAGTTTGATTTCCACAAATCAATGAAAATTTTAGAAAACGCGTTTAGTGTGAGAAACATGTGTTTCTGTTTTCCATTTTCCAAAACTAGAAAACATGTTTAAGTAGTGTTGTTTTATATCTCAATTTGTAACACCCCGCCTTATAGACCACAATATTGTCCGCTTTGCCCGAAGGCTCACGGCTTTGTTCTTGTGGCCCTCATGTGAAGACTTCCCGGCAGGTCACCCAAGCCAGTACTACTCTCACATGAGCACGCTTAACCGTATGGCCGATTAACCGTTCCACCACAAAACGCGTTGTGTCATATAAGGCGAATGTTAACATATATGTCCCAACATCACTCCAAGTCACAGCCAATGTGGGATTTGCCTGGGGTATTACATTCACCCCCCGTAGGGATTCATCGTCCCTGATGATGTTTGCCCCACATCCCGAACGGCTTGGAGTGGCTCTGATACCATCTGTAACACCCCGCCTTATAGACCACAATATTGTCCGCTTTGCCCGAAGGCTCACGGCTTTGTTCTTGTGGCCCTCATGTGAAGACTTCCCGGCAGGTCACCCAAGCCAGTACTACTCTCACATGAGCACGCTTAACCGTATGGCCGATTAACCGTTCCACCACAAAACGCGTTGTGTCATATAAGGCGAATGTTAACATATATGTCCCAACATCACTCCAAGTCACAGCCAATGTGGGATTTGCCTGGGGTATTACACACAATTCACTATTCACCTTAGTAATATTATAAAAACATCATCAAAACACAAAAACAAATATTACAAACTAACCAACTAAATTATAAAATAACTAAAAAAATCTAATACGAGAAAATAAAGAAATTAAAAAATTAATATATAATATCAAATAACGTTTTCATCCGATATTTTACGTTTTTGTCCGTTTTTGTTTGTTTTTTTTACGTTTTCAACTGTTTTTTTACGTTTTCGTCAGATTTTTTACGTTTTCATCCGTTTTTTTACATTTTCGTCAGCTTTTTTACTTTTTCGTCCATTTTTATACATTTTCGTCCGATTTGTTGGGTTTTCGTTTGTTTTTTACGTTTTCGTCCGTTTTTTAACTTTTTCATCACGTTTTTTAAGTTTTCGTCCGATTTTTTACGTTTTCGTCCGTTTTTTTACGTTTTCGTCAAATTTTTTACGTTTTCGTCTGATTTTTTACGTTTTCGTCCGTTTTTCTACGTTTTCGATAGATTTTTTACGTTTTCGTCTGTTTTTCTACGTTTTCATCCGATTTTTTATGTTTTCGTCCGTTTCTTTACGTTTTCGTCAGTTTTTTTTACGTTTTCATTCGATTTTTTATGTTTTCGTCCGTTTCTTTACGTTTTTGTCAGTTTTTTTACATTTTCGTCCCATCTTTTACGTTTTCGTCCTATTTTTATGTTTTTGTCCATTTTTTTACATTTTCGATAGATTCTTTACGTTTTCATGCAATTTTTTATGTTTTCTTACGTTTTTATACGTTTTCGTCCATTTTCTTACATTTTGTCCGTTTTTTTACTTTTTTGTTTGATTTTGGATGTTTCCATCTGTTTTTTTATAACGTAAAAAGTCTGGCGAAAAAGTAAAAAATCTGACGAAAACGTAAATAATCGAACGAAAACGTAAAAAATCTGACAAAAACGCAAAAAAAATCTGACGAAAACGTAAAAAAACGGACGAAAACGTAAAAAATCGGACGAAAACTTAAAAAATCTTACAAAAACGTAAAAAAACTAATGAAAACTAAAAATATCAGACGAAAACTTAAAAAACCTGACGAAAACGTAAAAACACGGACGAAAACGTAAAAAAACAGACGAGAACGTAAAAAATCTGACGAAAACTTAAAAAACGGATGAAAACGTAAAAAATCAGACGAAAACGTAAAGAATCGAACGAAAATGTAAAGAATCTGACGAAAACGTAAAAAATCTGACGAAAACGTAAAAAAACAGACGAAAACGTAAAAAATCTGACGAAAACGTAAAATAACGGTCGAAAACGTAAAAAAATAGGACGAAAACTTAAAAAGTCTGACGAAAACGTAAAAAAAACGGATGAAAACGAAAAATATCGGACGAAAACTTAAAAAACCTGACGAAAATGTAAAAACACGGACGAAAATGTAAAAAAATAGAAGAAAACGTAAAAATCTGACGAAAACGTAAAAAAAACGGACGAAAAAGTAAAAAATCAGACGAAAACGTAAAGAAACGGACGAAAACGTAAAAAATCTAACAAAAACGTAAAAAATTTGACGAAAACATAAAAAAACGGACGAAAACGTAAAAAATCTGACGAAAACGTAGAAAAACAGACGAAAACGTAAAAATTCTGACGAAAACGTAAAAAAACCTGACGAAAACGTAAGAAAACGGACGAAGACGTAAAAAACGGACAAAAACGTAAAAAATCAGACGAAAACGTAAAAAAAGGACGAAAACGTAAAAAACCTGACGAAAACGTACAAAAACGGACGAAGACGTAAAAAACGGACAAAAACGTAAAAAATCAGACGAAAACGTAAAAAAATGACGAAAACGTAAAAAAATCAGACGAAAACGTAAAAAATCAATCGAAAACGTAAAACAACTGACGAAAACAGATTTGAGGTATTTTAATAGAGAATAGGGGAAAACAAAAAAAAAATGTTTTGTAATTTTGTGTATTAAGGTTGGTAATAGGAATTTTGTGTTTTGTAGAGAATTTTATTAGAACACTAACTTGAACGCGATCTCTGTTTTCCTTGTTTTCCACAAAATATTTTGTGAAAAACAATGATGTTTTCCCTCAACTAAACGCACCATTAATGTTTGTCAAATCAAATTTGGATCAATAAGCTAGCTCAATTTTGTCATGCGGTGAAATTGAGTCATCCGATTAGTGGATAAAAGTCAAAGGTGAGCACCAATGTATTAAAGCGAGTATAGTCTTATCGCACTTCCTTTCGAATTTATATAACTTTCTAATATCTTAAATATCAAGCAACAAATTTAAAAACACACACATCAAAACATTGTGATTATCTAAAAGTTATTGTAATAATAATTTTATATTATATTTTGTAACTAATTTTAAATTACCTCCTTCATCTCAAAACTATTGTCACATTTTCATTTTAAGATGTCATAAAATAATTGTACAATTTTCATTTCACCCAATGAAAAAATAGATTACAGGGTAAAGATTGTTTTTTGATTGCTTGAAGAATGTAACAATCTTGCTCTTTCTTTCTTTTTTCTTTTTCTTTTTTTTTTTGTCTCTTTTTTTTTTAACGTTATATCTTTTATATGTGAACGATAATTTTGAAACGTGTAAAGCAACTAAAAAACCGAGTTTTAAAACAGCACATTTCTCATAAAATGTTCATAGTTGTTGCATTGGGATGCGTAGAAAGATGGTTGGAAATGTCCCACTCTTGGGTCAAAAGCAAACCACCAATCTTCTTAATCACAAAAAACCCTCTTTATTCCATTTTTACTTTTACCCCTTTGGATTTTAGTTTTCTAATGTTTATTTTCTTCTTTTCAAAACTAAAGCAAAATTCGATTCAATGTATTGTTGATAAAAATTCATTAGCTTTATTCTAGTTTTTGCTTAGTCTTGCAAACATGATTATGCAATAAGTGGACTAGTGGTGGATGCTTATGGTGGATTAGTTTCGCTTTCCAATTCGTATAACTTGAAATAAATGTTATTTTCTACATAGATATAAAATTTTGGTCAATATATGTTACTTTTTTAGCCTTTATAAAACTACCGAAAGAAACTAAAATAGAGGGGATTCGTACGTTATAAACCAAATTTTGAGGTTTTTCGAATTTGGACTTTCAGTCGTCCTAAAAACTTGCCAAGATACCTAGTACTTTATAATTTCTGTAACTTGAAATGCATGCTATTCTCTACAGATATACGGAGTATAAAAGTTTCACCTATCATATGTTAAATTTTTAATTTAGATTTTTGGTCGTTGTAAAAACTTGTGAGGATTTTACAGAGCTGGCCCAATAGAAAGTTGCGACGTCATCAAAAAACTTACGAGAATGACGTGAAATGCCTGGTTTGGTCACATGGCTCCGCGAACCTCATAGTTATTAAAAAAAAAAAAAAAAAAAAAAAAAAAAAAAAAAAAAAAAGAGACCAAAATAAAAATTTAAATAAAAGAATTTTCCATCTTAACATGGAAAATTCTTTTATTTAAATTTTTATTTTGGTATTTTTTTTTTATTATTTATTATTATTTTTTTTTTCTGGTTCGTAAGTTAAACGTTATTAGTCAAGAGAAAATGTTATTGCCTTACGTCTGCTACGCTTTCTCTTTATGTTGCAATCTTAAAAGCATAATGACTGTTAAAAACTTCAAATATAATCCAACGGGTAACGGTATTTGTCAAGTCATCGTTAATAATTTATGTGAAATCAGACTTCTAGACAAATTGTTCACTGTTTAATTGATGAAAATGCCATCAGAATTATTTCTTTTAATAAACATTTCATTTTTATATGTCGATAAATATAATCCTCAACAATAGTAGGATAAGATAATGTCGTTAAATAATGATAGACCTTACAATGACATTTGCTAGTATTTTTCTAAAAAATAATAAACAATATATGGTTAATGTGGAAATGTTATTATTGGAAGTTGGAAAGATGAATGCCTCCCATACTTTCTACACTGAAATTAATAAGCAACCACTTTGTTAACTTTTTCCTTGGAGTGAATCAATATGGATACTTTGCTTCCAAGAACAAAGTACAAAACTTACATGGGCACTAACACCCATAAACCTAAACTTTATTAAATTTATTGCTATGCCTTAATATGATTCTCTTATCTTGAAATCAATACCAACATGAAAGTTATGGCCTATGGCGATGAGAAGATCAATCTCCTGGATATCAATGTGCAAAAGATCAATCCATAATGAACGTTGATAAGATCTTTCCATTTAGCAACAATATCATAGTAAATAAAAAACATGAGTACAAAATGAAAAATGAAAGAAATGAGACCAGCCACATCAATAACCGTCATCTTAGCAGCATATCAATTTTTTACATTCTCATCAAATCTATCACTAAACAGTAAACAACCGTAGTAAGGTCTATTGACACTAACAAGATCAACCACCGAATCTGTTATTATTATTATTATTATTATTATTATTATTATTATTATTATTATTTACATTTTACATTTTATATTAAGGTATTATAATTATAAAATTAGTAAACTTTTTATATCAAACTTGATTATAAAACATTTTTTTTCTCGTTTAAAGCTTTTGACGATTTGTGTTATAAAAAATAAAAAAATAAATAAATAAAATTACTCATGGACATAAAGTACAAGTTCAACTACCTTCCTAACAAATGAATATTTTATCCATATCCATTTATTTATACGTACAGTAGTTTTCATTAGCATATCTCCTTTTTAAAAAGAACCAATGAAACAAAGCCTTAAAACCAAACGCAAAACCATACTCCCCAAAGTACACATATACATTCACCTCAACGTTACACTCAAAATATTTCATAACCACAAGTTTACATTTTCATTATACTAAAGCTACATCATTAATAACGTAAAAGCTTCACTATACTCTCTTGCGTGCTCAACAATCCCTCAATAACCAACTATTTAATCGTCTAGTCTAATATAACGTTACAGAACACACAGTGAGTCCGAAACTGTGTGTTGTAACGTTTTTTTTTTAATGTACTAGTGTACGTAAAGTATATAAGTAGTAAAGCTGGGAAAGCACGGGGAGTTGTTGTTCGATGGGATTTTCGATTGTTTTAATGAAGTCATGGTGGCGTTTGCTAGGGTGAATCATGCTGATTATCGTGTTGAGACAACGAGTCGACTTGCTCAATGGCGTGTTGATAGTTTCGGGTTTTCGTATAGGAAATCTGATCCTTTCGTAATCGGAAAGTGGAACTGGTAATCTTCTATCTTTTTTTTTTTTTTTTTTTTTTTTTTTTTTTTTTTAGGCATGTACGTGTATTGTAGGTCTAATGTCATTAAGGATGAAATTATTATTTTGCATTATTGAAGGTATTTAGTTTTGGAAAAGAATAGAAAGTTGGTCATTAAGCTCTATCCCGAGTTACCAAAGTTAGCTCGAGATTTCCCTCCGATTGCTTCCTTCAACATTCGTGTAGTCTCGTTATTGGGTGGCCGCAAAACTTTGGTTCATCCAGGTAAAATTATGAACTTATTAAGCAATCTCATTAGAAATATATGTTGATTGAGATTGTTTTACTTCAGTTGGGTCAAATCGGCTAAAATGGGTATATATTTTCTAAAACATGATAAAAAAAAATGTATGCGGGTCAACTTCTTTTATTAGACCAGTGGCAACCTGTACTAAAAAGTTATTTCTGTATGCAGAAGTTAAGGATAAGCAGTTCAAAAGTGGTGAGGCTTTTGTTTGGGCGCTTGAGGTTCCATTGACGGGTAGATTTATTGTGGACGTCGAGTTTCTGGATCTTAAGATCACATCTCCAGACGTAATTCACTTATCTATATTTTCAGTATTTGAAGATTTTAACGATTTACGTACATATTTACAATTTACGGAAATGATTTTAACGATTTAAGTACATATTTGCCATTAGTATCTAGGATTTAAACTAAGAAAATATAATGGGTCGATATCATGTGTCAAAGTCCAGTTTTAACTGTGAGGTTGGCAATAACTTGTATCTTAGTAGACTTTAAGGTCAATCATTGATTAAAGTTTGTGGAATTTGGAAAACTAGTTTGAAATTTGGTTTTTAAGGACACCTTTGTGATTTTGAGAAAGCCGCCTATGTGATGTTGAGATGCTTTAAAGTAAGAACACTAGTCAATATCATAGGTCAATATCACGTATCAATAGTTGTGTGCGCGCAGCATGAACTTGAAGGTTAGCAAACTTTAAGGTCAAAAATACTAATCTAAGTTTGTTGGATATGGAAAATTAGTTTAAAAGGTTCTGTTATTAAGGTCAACTTTGTGACGTTGAGACGCTTTGAATCCTATTTTGTTCATGTAAAAACAGGGAGGCGTATCTTGTTCCATTTGGAGTGAAGGGCTTACACAAAAAAGCTCGATCTCAACTGCACTAACCTCTCTAGGCAAGATGTTATCCGAAAGTATCCACACGGACATCACCATATGCACATCCAATGGAACCATTGAGGCCCACCGTGCAGTACTTTCAGCATGTTCACCGGTCTTTCATAGCATGTTCTCCCACGACCTCAAAGAAAAAGAAATGTCTGCGATTAACATTTCTGACATGACCATTGAGGCTTGTCAAGCGTTTCTTGGCTACATATACACGAATATAGAACATCAAGATTTTATCAAGCATAGACTTGATCTTCTAAGGGCTGCTGATAAATATGATGTATTGGACTTAAAAGACAAGTGTGAAGAAAGTTTAATGGAAGATATTGACACGAAGAATGTGCTTGAGAGGCTGCAAAGTGCTTCTATGTATAGATTACCAAAGCTGAAGGTTTGTTGCATTCAATATCTTGTGAAGTTTGGTAAGATTTACGACATTAGGGAAGATTTTAATGCGTTTATACAATCCGGTGATAGGGATTTGATAGGTGAAGTTGTTAATGAAATTCTTTCTGTTTGGAAAGGTTTCTGAAAGCCGATCGAAACGGCTATGGTACAAGATTCATTCTTTACATGATTTGTGTACATGTACAAAATAGTTTTAATGAATGGAATCGATTTGGTTATGCTTATATAAAAACTAAAAATTACTTGAAAATCTCTATCTTGATACTTAGGAGCCCATATAAAACCAACCTAAACTTTAAACCTATAAAAGTGTTACACATAAGCCCATTGGTACCAAAATGGGCTTTTTGATAAGCAAATGTTATCTACTACTACCAAGCTACTCATGTTTTTGACTTGTAATTTATATGTTAGATGTAAAAGTTTTTGGTTGAAAAGCAAAGGCTGTTAGATCACAAAAGCAACCACCAATCTTGTTAATCACAGATAACACTTTTTGTTCCACAAACTAGTCAAATGCACACGTCTTAGATCAAGTAGCATACCAAATGACTTAGCCCTTTAGGTAAGGTTAATTACTAAATGTGTTTAAACTGTTCTTTTGGTCTACTAATTCTTTTAGCCTATACCTAAATCATTATATTATAAGTCATTGATAACTATCATCTAATTTTGTAAAGTATAAACACAAAATATTGATTCTGAGTCTTTGTGTATGTAATTAAAAATTTGGATTACTTGTTAACAAAAGAAAATAAATTCCAATATAAATTTAAAAGTTAAGAACTTATATAAATTTATGAGTATAAGACTACACACAAGTTCTTATTGAACTCGAATGATAATCTTTACCCAAAACATTATAGTGTTCTTAACACATATCTATCATATACACTTTAGTATATAAACCAAAGAACATTTCTATCTTTAACCTATGTGGGATGAATGGTTGGAATGATTTTGTCAAAAACAAATTACTCCAATAAGGTACCTAAATGTTGACTCATGAATTTTTAGTATTATAATTCATATGATTTATGTGTTAATAATAAATCTTCTTAAGAATGGAAGCTACGGAGATGATTGATGTCAAGTACAATTATTCGGCGACAAAAGCAATTGGATTAGATCCTCTATGGGGTACAATATCATTGATTTTATCTGGGTTCACTCTAAGTTTCATTATCCTTTGTCAATAACACAACTCATTTTGTGTTTCTTCAGTTACATGTCATAAAGTTTAGTGTCGTTGCCATTGAGTAAATCTTTATATCATTATATGTATGTATCTTGAGTTAAGTACAACTATTTTCAATTTACCATTTTCAGTTGGGTTAAATATTGAACTTAAGGTTAACTGCCAAATGTGTTTTAACTCTTTCGTTGGTCTAATATTTCCTTTGAACTTACTTCTAAATCCTTATATTACGTCATTACATCATCTACTTTGTGTATGCAAATAACAGTTTGGAGTACTCATTAAAAACAAAAATAAATTATATAAAAATAAAAAGTTAAGAAGTATTATAAATTTTGAAAGAGATGATGCCACTAAAATCAATTGGGTTAAATATTGAACTTAAGTGATACTATCAATTCCAAAACATACTAGTGTCCTTAACACATACCACTCGTATACACTAGACTATATAACCAAGGAACATATTCATTCTTCGACCTATGAGGGATATAAGGTTAAAATGGGTTTTGTCAAAACAATTTATTAAGATGTCTACAGTATATAATCAAGGAACATGTTCATTCTTGATTCTTCAATGTATCTGGGATACCTATAAGCATTTAGGCTATTCGCTAAATAGGGAGACTAAAAAAATTCAGCCTACACACTTGTCAATTACTGAAATTTTGATAGATTGTTGCTTTGTTACATCTTGAAAAAATTAAGTGTATTAAATTCGTAAACTTGTAACAGCCTCTAAATTAATACAACCCATTTAAACCATTTATAAACTTTTAATAATCACATAACTTTTTAACTACTTGCAATTGCACTACTATCTTAACTAAAGTTATTTTTATTCGTAAATTAATGTTTAAAATAACATGACATTGCCAAAAAGTTTAGTCACAAGGTACCTACTAGTTAGGTTAAAATGAGTTTTGTCAAAACAATTTAATAAGATGCTAAATGTTGTATCATGCATTTATGGTATTCGAATCCATACCATTTATGCATGTGTTCGTTTATCTTTTGAAAAATGGAAGCTATTTGGAAGGTTGATGGCAGATACATTATTATTAAGTGACAGAAGCGATTGGAAGAAACCTGTAAGATGTAAAATTTTTGTTGGACATGGAAACCTTGTTTGGAATTTTGTTCTTGAGGTCACCTTCGTGATATTGAGATGCTTTAAATCCTATATTGTACATGTATAAACGGGGAGATGAATCTCGTTTCATTTGGAGTGAAGGGATTACACAAAACAACACGACTATATGAGTTATGTGTGATCCTCCGGATCATGCTTCATGGATCTTCGCTAACAGTAGTTCATTCTTGTAAAGATTATGTTATTTACATTTGTTTGTGTTAGTAAGGGTTTATATGATTAACTCCCATGCCACTTACCATTTTTTTTTTATTATTTTTTTTTCAATTATACATCCAAAAACCATGATATTTCAATGTTTCTTATAATTTATTTTGACCCAACAATGAAATTTGAGTGTATAAACTAATTGATATATCTAATTAGGCATATAGAATGCCGGAGAAGAAGAAACTATGCAATGGGTTGATTCATGTAGAATGCCGGAGAAGAAGAAAAAAGTAATTGAAGCGGTGTGCCTTACGACAGTCTGGATCTTATGGAAATTCAGGAACGCTTTTATTTTCAAAAATCAAGAGTTGCGCAAAGAGTATATAGTAGACTCCATTAAAGAGTTTACTTTTCTTTGGATTTGTAATCGTCGGAAAAAAAGTGTGTATAGCTGGATAGATTGGCTAAAAAACCCTGGGATGTAATTTTCTAGCATCTTGCTAGTTTTTGTTTAATTTTAATTAATGACAGCAGTTTCAAAAAAAAAAAAAAAAAAAAAAAAAAAGGCATATAAAAAATTCATTAACCTCATCTCTAAACAAGTGACACTAGCTTATGGGAGCTTACAACCCCACTTATCAAAAAGATTTGTAAGCCCAAGCTTCCAGGGACACGACAAGCTTTATAAGAGCTATATTGTTTGTTTACTCATCCAAGCAAAGGTTAGGCTCTATAGTACAAGTCAGGTTGACCAAACCTATAGAATGGTATAAAAATGTTTGTATGTAATCTCGTTGAACATGTCTATCTTGAAACTTATAAGCTTACATAAAACAAATCTTAGACTTTAAATCCATAAGTCCATTGGAGCCAAACTCATACTAAATGAGATTTTTAATAAGCAAATGTTAGTTCTAAGTTAGATCGTTATACTCCGTATTACTTTATTGATAATGATAACTACATCATATAAAATTTAAAGTATAGACACAAAGTATGGCCTCTGAATCTTTGTGTATGTAAATAGAAGTTTTAGAGTACTTGTTAAAAACCATATAAGTTCAAATATAAATTTAAAAGTTAAGAACTTATATAAATTTGGGATCAAGATGTTACAGTTGAGTTATTGTTTGACAGATTATTGAACTCAAATGATAACTCCAGACCCAAAACATTATAGCGTTCATAACATGTATCCATCATATACACTTTAGTATTAAACTAAAGAACATTTCTATCTTTAATCTATGTGGGATGTAAGGTTGGAATGATTTTGTCAAAAGCAAATTAATAAGGTAACTAAATATCGACTCATGTATTTTTAGTGACAGAAGCAATTGGATGATAATGCAATTCATTTTATCATTGAAATGTTTTGTCAAAAGTCGAAACAATGTAATAAGATATCTAAATGTCGACTCGTGCACTTTTAGTATTCCAATCCATAGTACCATTTATGCGTTCGTTTATCTTTTAAGGAATGGAAGCTAACTAATTGGATAGATAATGCAAGTACGTTATTAAGTGACATAAGCAATTGGATGTATACAAGACATCAGTAGTAAAGCTGGGAAAGCACGAGAAGTTGTCATCCGATTAGATTTTCGATTGTTTTACTGAAGATATGGTGGCGTTTACTAGGACAAATGACTCTAGATTATCGAGTTGAGACAGCTAGTCGACTAGCTCAATTGCATATTGATAGTTTCGGGTTTGCGTACATAAAGTCTAATCCTTTTCTGATCAAAAAGTGGAACCGGTAAGTCTGTATGAAGTTTAGTTGGGTATAATAATCTGTTTTGCATTTTTTTTCTTCTTCTTAGTATTTTAAAGGATTAACAGGTGTGTTTAAGGTTTTGGTGAAATAATATAAATGCATTTTTTCGGTAATAAATCATAATGTAAGATGTGTCCCGTAACATTTTTTATGAGTACAACTTAACATGTTATATATAACATTTTTATACATAAATTAAACCTTTGTAGTTAATATCATTTTGATAGCCGTTACATGAAGTTTCCTTTGAGACGAGTTTCAACTTGGCTTGAGTTATATGTTCAAACTTCTTCTTTTTGGCCGAACATAAAAGCTCGTCACACGAGTAAACCAAGCTCAAACTTTAGCTTGAATAACTCAATTGAGCAAACAGACGTGAAAAAAAAAAAAAAAAAAAAAAAAAAATCGTTTAATTTCAGTTTTAGCAACTTTTTGTCATTTTTGTAGGTCTATTGTCTTAAAAGTTGAAAGTAGTGATTTTGGGTTATATTGTTACACACTTCGTGGAGTTACCAAAGTTAGCTCTAGATTACCCTCCAATAACATCATTCAACATTCGTGTAGTCTCATTGGCTCATACGGGTAAATTTTGATAAATATATCCATGTATACCATATTAACAACCCGCCCGATGGGCGGGCTAGTTTCGCTATATTATTTAATAAAATTTAAGATATTTGCAATTTAAATTTATACAATCTAATATAAATCACAATAAAAAACTTAAAAACTTATTTTAATACAAATTGTTGATTGTTTAAAATAGTTATTCAAATGTACATAACGTAACAAATAAATTCCACCTCATTTAAGTTTGTGTAAACTTCTTTAAATACAACGTTGTTTGTTTTATTAGTGTAGTTACCCTGTCTGTCGCAACAAAGAACTCTCAAGCATTTTTTGCTCTTAACCCTTGAAACAACTACATACAACTGACCATGAGAAAAAACAGTGTGTTTTAAAAAAAGACCGACCTTTGACAATGTTTGCCATTGACTTTTATTTTAAACCCATAAACGTGTACACACACATAAGCCCATTGGTACCAAACTCATACTAAATGAGCCTTTTAAAAATATGTTTAAACTTTAAAATTTTCTTATGGTCTAATATTTCTTTTAACCTATACATAAATCATTACATTGAGTCATTGACAAACCAAAATATGGATTATCTTTGTGTATGTAAATAAAAGTTTGGAGTACTTGTTAACAAATTACTCCGTAAAAGAAAATAAGTTCGAATATAAATTCAAAAGTTAAGAAGTTATATAAATTTTTGAGTAGATAACACTATTGATTTCAACAAATAATTGTTGAAATCAAATAGTAATTATGTACCCAAAACATTATAGTGTTCTTACCACATATTAATCATGTACACTTTAGTATATAAACCAAAGAACATTCCTATCTTTAACCTATGTGCGATGTAAGGTTGGAATGATTCCGTCAAACACAAATTAATAAGTTACCTAGATTGCCCTCCAATAGCTTCGTTCAGCTCTTCCCGGAGATACCAAAGTTAGCTCGAGATTGCCCTCCAATAGCTTCGTTATACATTC
Source organism: Artemisia argyi (assembly GCA_030686995.1). Classification (NCBI taxonomy): domain Eukaryota; kingdom Viridiplantae; phylum Streptophyta; class Magnoliopsida; order Asterales; family Asteraceae; genus Artemisia; species Artemisia argyi. The sequence continues at coordinate 20,071,987 of CM060702.1, read as the reverse complement.
GTGTGGTTTCATTCCTCTGAGCTCGCAAAAACTTTGGCTCATCCATATATATGTGACCAAAAGAGAGATTTGTACTTGAGTATGTAAGATTTTAGCTAAGAAAATGGGTTGATATTAAAGGTCAATATCATGTGTCGAAGTCCAGTTTGTTTTGCACAGTTGGCAATTACTTGTATGTTAGCAGACTTTAAGGTCAATAGATTGATTAAAGTTTGTGTTATTCGAAAAACCAGTATGAAAGTTGGTTTTTAAAGACACCTTTGGGATTTTGAAAAAGCCACCTATGTGATGTTGAGACGCTTCAAAGTAGGAAAAGACCGGTCTATATCATTGGTCAATATCACGTGTCAATAGTTGCGGTGCGTGCAGCATGAACTCGAAGGTTAGAACATAAGATTTAATCAGGCATAGACTTGATCTTCTAAGAGCTGCTGATAAGTATGATGTGTTGGATGTAAAAGACATGTGTGAAGAAAGTTTAGCGGGGGATATTGACACGATGTGTTGGATGCGCTTCTATGTATAGATTACCAAAGCCGAAGGTTTGTTGCATTCAATATCTTGTGAAGTTTGGTAATATTTACAACGTTCATTAGGGAAGAATTGAATGCTGCGCTTATACAATCTGGTGATTGAGATTTGATAGGTGAAGTTGTTATTGAAATGCTTTTAATTTGGAAAGGTATATTTGAACTAATATGGTTTTTAACAAGTACTCTAAAACTTCTATTTACATACACAAAGATTCAGAGGCCATACTTTGTGTCTATACTTTAAATTTTATATGATGTAGTTATCATTGTCAATAAAGTAATACGGAGTATAACGATCTAACTTATAACTTACAGCTCAAAAACGTGTCTAGCACTGGTGGTGGTACTAACATTTGCTTATTAAAAATCTCATTTAGTATGAGTTTGGCTCCAATGGACTTATGGGTTTAAAGCCTAAGATTTGTTTTATGTAAGCTTATAAGTTTCAAGATAGACATGTTCAATGAGATTGCATGTAAACATTTTTCTGCCACTGTATAGGTTTAGTAGACGTGACTTGTACTACAAATTAAGCCTAACCTTTGCTTGGATGAGTAAACAAACTATACAGCTCTTATAAAGCTTGTCGTGTCCCTGGAAGCTTGGGCTTACAATTTTTTTTTTTGATAAGTTGGGTCGTAAGCTCCCATAAGCTAGTGTGACTTGTTTAGAACTGTGGTTAATGAATTTTTTATATTCCTAATTAGATATATCAATTAGTTTATACACTGAAATTTCATTGTTGGGTCAAAAAAAATTATTAGAAACATTGAAATATCATGGTCTTTTTTGGTTGTATAATTGAAGGGGGAAAAAATATATATATCTAGTGGAAGAAATATTGACATGGGAGTTAATCATATAAACCCTTACTAACACAAAAGAATGTAACCGAATGAACTACCGTTAGCGAAGATCCATGGAGCATGACCCGGAGGATCACACATAACTCATATATATAGTCGTGTTGTTTTGTGTAATCCCTTCACTCCAAATGAAACGAGATTCACCTCCCCATTGATACATGTATAATATAGGATTTAAAGCGTCTCAATATCATGAAGGTGACCTCAAGAACAAAAATTGTACATTGTACAGCGTACAGGATTCATCCATCTAAGTAGCTTCCATTTTTCAAAAGATAAATGAACACATGCATAAATGGTATGGATTGGAATAACATAAATGCACGATACAACATTTAGCACCTTATTACTACGTAAATTGTTTTGACAAAACGCATTTAACCTTACTAGCAGGGTACCTGTGACTAAATTTTTTGTAATGTCATGTTATTTGGTCATACTTTTTTTAACATTAATTTACGAATAACAATAACTTTAGTTAAGATAGTAGTGTAATTGCAAGTAATTAAAAGATTACGTGATTATCAAAAGTTTATAAATGGTTTAAATGGATGTGTTAATTTAGAGGCTGTTACAAGTTTACGAATTTAATACACTTAATTTTCAAGATGCAACATTTATTTGTGTGTATGCAACAAGCTATTAAAATTTCAGTAATTGACAAGTGTATGAGCCGAATGATTTAGCCTCTCAATAGCATAAATGCTTTATATAATGCTATAGATATCCCACATAGATTTAAGAATCAAGAATGAACATGTTCCTTGGTTATATAGTGTAAGCACCTTGTTAAATTGTTTTTACAAAATGCATTTTAACCTTATATCCCATATAGGTTGAAGAATGAATATGTTCCTTGGTTATATAGTGTAGTGTATACAAATGGTACGTGTTAAGGGCACTTGTATGTTTTGGAATTGATAGTATCACTTAAGTTCAATAATTAACCCAATTGAAATTAAGTGAATGTTCGTTTCCAAAATTTATAAAACTTCTTAACTTTTTATTTTTTACAAAATTTATATAATTTATTGTTTGTTTCTTAATGAGTACTCCAAACTTTTATTTACATACGCAAAGTAGATGATGTAATGCCGTAATATAAGGATTAGAAGTAAGTTCTAAGGAAATATTAGACCAACAAAAAAGTTAAAACACATTTAGCAGTTAATCTTAAGTTCAATATTTAACCCAACTGAAAATGATAAATTGAATGGGAGATGATTTGCACACATTACTTTTTTGTTTGCACACTTCAATGTACAAACAGTTGAAGCAGGATGTATACACAGTACAACAAGTTAATGCATAACTTGAAGTGTGCCAATCAAAAAAGTGAGTGTGCAAATCATTTCCCAAATTGAATATAGTTGTACTTAACTCAAGATACATACATATCATAATATAAAGATTTACTCAACGGCAGCGACACTAAGCTTTATGGCATGTAACTCAAGAAACATGAAATGAGTTGCATTATCGTCAATTTACCTCTCGATCATAACTAGCAAAGAATAATGAAAATTAGAGTGAAAACACATAAGATCAACGATAAATTTGTACCCCATAGAGGATCTCATCCAATTGCTTTTGTTGTTGAATGTACTTGACATCAATCATCTTAGCTTCCATTCTTTAGAAGATTTATTATTAACATATAAATGATATGGATTAGAATACTAAAAAGTCACATTTAGGTACCTTATTAATTTGTTTTTGACAAAATCATTCCAACCTTACATCCCACATAGGTTAAATATAGAAATGTTCTTTGGTTTATATACCTGAGAGTATATGATTGATACGTGTTAAGAACACTATAATATTTTGGGTACATGATTATCGTTCGATTTCAATAATTAACTATATATTGAAATTGAGCCGTTGTCTATCCAAAGATTTATATAACTTCTTAACTTTTAACTTTATATTGAAACTTATTTTCTTTTGTTAACAAGTACTACAAACTTTTATTGACACGTACACTAAGATTAGAATCCATAGTTTGTGTTTATACTTTACAAAATTAGATCATAGTTATAGGTTAAAAGAAATAGTAAACCAAAAGAACAGATTAAACCATGTGTTTTAGGATCGGGATCTTACTTAGGATCGTTTTCGTCTTTGCAAGATCGTAATTATAAGAACAGATCGAGATCTTAAGATCTTACTATAGTGTCATTTTATTAATAGATGTTGTAAAATTATGCATATTTACATATTATAATATATCATATATCATGAAACGTATGTCAAAGTTATTATTACGAAGTGTTTAATGCAATTAGCTTCTTATTTTTAATATTCCACAAAACTTAATACATAAATTTGTGGTTTTTTAGCTTGTGCTTTGAGAAAAGTAATATCAGATCGATCGAGATCCTAAGATCTTGTCGCAAATATCCTACGTAGGATCACGATCGTTTTTGCTATGTAGTATCGTAAAATCGTAAGATCCTAGAATCAGGATCGGGATCTTAACAACTATAGTTTAAACACATTGAGTAATTAAGCTTACCTAACGGATAATTGTTTAGCGAACTTGTGATTGTGTAGGTGTGATCTTCAGGGTCATGCTGCATGGATGTTTACAAACAGCAGTTCATTCTTGTAAAGATTGTATTAGTTGTTTGATTATCATCTAAATATGGTTTACTTAAACACAAACAACACTTGTAAAAACACAATCTTATGTATATTTTATGTTTGTTTTTTTTCATGTTTAATTATGTTCGTTCGTTTATATACGTTTATTATCTCAATGAACGAACATGAACAACCTCATTTCTTAATAAACGGACATTAATAATAACCAAAAAAAAAAAAAAAAAAAAAAAAAAAAAAAAAAAAAATCTCTCCGTTTAAGCGCCCATGTTCGCTCATTTGTCAGATTCGACTTACGTGAACGAATATGAGCAAGGCTATGTCCGTGTTCATTCGGTTCGTTTACGGCCTTAACTACATCATCTAATGTTATAAACTCAAAGTATGAAGTTAGAATCTCTATGTATGTAAATAAAAGTTTTGGAGTACTTGTTAAAAAAAATAAAGTTCGAATAAAGTTTAAAAAGTTACGAATTTATACAAATAATGTCCCTGTCCCTCTTTTGGAATTCAGTTATTGAACTCCAAAGTTCAGATCCATTACATAATAGTATTCTTTACTCAAATCAATCATATACACTCTAGTATATAAACCAAAGAGCATTTCTGTTGGTAACCTATGTGGGATCTAAATTTGAAATGGGTTTTGTCCAAACAAATTAAGAGCATCCACTATGGAAGTTTAAGAATAGGTCTAAACACTTATGAATAGGTCCAAGAATTTTTATATCATAGTGAAGAACCATTTCATGCCTATGTGGCATGAACAGGTCTAGGATCTTGGAGAGGTCTAAAAAATGTTTATTTCCTTTTCTTTTCAACTAAATAATAAATGACATTCAAATGTTGAAGAAATTTTATAAACCTCAAAAGGTTTATCCATAGTAACAATAGGTTCATAACATAAAAAGTTTTAAGAATTAATGACATTATAGGATGTGACAATTTCATAAAACTTTAATAGGTTCATCCATAGTGGATGCCCTAATATGGTACCTAAATGTTGACTCGGAGTATTTTTGGTATTCCAATCCGTACCATTTATATGCTCATTTATCTTTTGAAGAATGAAAGAGATCCTCTATGGAGTACGTACAATCTTTATGTACTAATGTGTATAATTAAGACATCAGTAGTAAAGCTGGAAAAGAACGGGGAGTTGTTGTTCGATGAGATTTTCGATTTGTTTTGATGAAATTATGGTGGCTTTTACTAGAGTACGTGAATGATGGTGATTATTGTCATGAGACAACTAGTCGACTTGCTCAATGGCGTACTGATAGTTTTTTTTTTTTTTTTTTTTTTTTTTTTTTTTTTTTTTTTTTTATCGGAAATCTGATCCTTTATTGATTGGGAAATGAAACTGGTAACTGTGTTTTAACATATCTTATGAACAGCTTAATATTAGGGGTTGTGTGTAATTTTTTTATTTTTTATTTTTGATACAAGATGACTAAAATGAGATTTAAAATCATCTTTTAAAGACTAAAATATAATAACTAAAATTTTTTGATGATTTGTTTTTGTTGATATTTTGGTTTTCTTTGATCTTTTAAAAGTTATGAACTCATATAAATTTCGGATCAGACTCATGATTCAAGTTCAATTAAGTTTTTTTATCATCATGTTCGTTCGTTTATGTCCGTTTAGTAACTCAATGAACAAACATAAACAACTTCATTTCTTAATAAACGAACATTAACAAAAAAAATCTCTCCGTTTAAGCGCTCATGTTCGCTCATTTGCCCGATTCGACTTACGTGAACGAATATGAACTCTGTTCGTGTTCGTCCGGTTCATTTACGGCCTTAACTACATCATCTAATGTTATAAACGCAAAGTATGAAGTTTGAATATCTATGGGCAAATAATAAAAAAAGGTAATATACTTGCCACAATTTCATCGAATGGGTAGTGAACTATTTTTTTTTATTATTTTTTTTTTGAGGGTAATTTTCTTTCAAAATCATCATCTTTAGGGTATTTTGTAAAAATTTTGGACAATTTTACCCCTCATAGCTAATACAAAATTTTTTTCCCAAAGGGCAAAATTGTCCAAAATTTTTGCAAAATACCCTAAAGATGATGAATTTGAAAGAAAATTACCCTCAAAATGAAAAAAATAGTTCGCTACCCATTCGATGAATTTGTGGCAAGTGTATTACCTTTTAATATCATTATCTATGTATGTAAATAAAAGTTGGGATAATGATTTCTAAATGTATCCAACTTGACACGTTTTACCAATTAGTGTATGGAACTTTTAATTTTGCTATCTTGTGTAATAAACTTACTAATCTTTGCAAATTTGTGTACTCGTCCCACATGGCAATGAGATTAGCTTGCCAAGTCAGCTTGCCAAGTCAGCTAATCTCATTGCCAAGTCAGCTAATCTCATTGTCATGTGGGACGAGTACACAAATTTGCAAATATTAGTAAGTTTATTACACAAGATAGCAAAATTAAAAGTTCCATACACTAATTGGTAAAACGTGTCAAGTTTGATACATTTAGAAATCATTATCCCATAAAAGTTTTGGAGTACTTGTTGAAAAAAATTAAGTTCAAATAAACTTTAAAAAGTTACGAGTTTACACAAATAATGTCCTTGACCCTATCTTTGGAATTCAATTATTGAACTCCAAAAAAAGTTTCAGATCCAATATATAATAGCATTCTTAACACAAATCAATCGTATACACTCTAGTATATAAACCAAAGACCATTTCTGTTGGTGACCTATGTGGGATCTAAATTTGAAATGCGTTTTGTCCAAACAAATTAATAAGGTACCTAAATGTTGACTCGGAGTATTTTGGGTATTCCAATCCATACCATTTATATGTACAATCTTTATATACTAATGCGTATGATTAAGACATCAGTAGTAAAGCTGGAAAAGAACGGAGAGTTGTTGTTCGATGAGATTTTCGATTTGTTTTGATGAAATTATGGTGGCGTTTGCTAGAGTACGTGAATGATGGTGATTATTGTCATGAGACAACTAGTCGACTTGCTCAATGGCGTATTGATAGTTTCGGGTTTTTTTTACCGGAAATCTGATCCTTTATTGATGGAGTGAACTACATGCTAATTTATAGCACTCTATGTACACCTCAAGTGCTTAAAGAAAAAAAGAAGAAAAAAAAAGGATATGAGTTGCTCCTTTTGCTATTTTTTTCACCATATGAGTTCAATTATTATATATTTTATTAGCAACAAATTTGAAATATACCACATAGAAACAAAAAGTTTCTTTCACATTAATGAATTCTTTCTAAATTAAATACTTAATGATGCTTTCAAAATGAAAAATGCAACACAAAAGAAAACTAACAAATATACTCACATAATACAAAGTTTGTTAATCTTTTCCAATTTTAAAACATTTTAAATAAACAAAAATATATACTTGCCACCGCATGGAAGTGCGGTTTTCGACAATGCTTGTTTACTCACAAAGTATATATTTCATATGCAAGTAATGTCAAAATCGGTAAGTATCAAATAAATGTAACTAAAGTATAGTTGTACGTCAAATCTGTTTTTCTAAATTAATACTCCGTATGATCACATCAGAAAAAAAAAAAAAAAAAAAAAAAAAAAAAAAAAAAAAAAAAAAAAAAAACCTGATACATCATCTTGGTTAGAACTTAGAAGACATCACAGCCACCACTAGGATGAGCATTTCGACCCAAATCCCGGAACCGTACCGGTACCATATCGAAATGGTACCGATTCCGATATATGATACGGTACCGGGACTACGAAATAAGGTGAAAAAAGAATTGGGACCACTAATTCAGTACGGGACCGGTACAAAATTAGGAAATTCTCGAAAAAAAACGGTGAAAACAAGATTTTACGGTACCGGTACCGATACCGGTACCGGTATCCGAATCCCATTCGGTGCGATACCGGTACCACTAATTTATGCTCGGGAAAAAATCGGTACCACTAATTCGGTACGGCACCGGTACGAGACCAGTACCGTGCTCATCCCTAGCCACCACCCATTAAACACAAGTCATGCATAGTCTCCTATTCTTTCGGCATCACCTATCCGTTTGGTAAATCATTGCAACTATCGCCGATCGATCAGGCACTAAGTCCAGCATGTTGGAGCTTAAACCACCAATGCCGTTTTGCGAAACACGCAATAATCTTTGGAAAGAAAAAATGCAGCCAATATTGTTTTCTAAGAACGAGTACTCTATGAGGCATGGACCCACAAGAAAATGTTATATTTATAATAGGAATGAGTTTTAATTGTTTTTTTATATAAATATATAAAAACATATATATATATATATATATATATATATATATATATATATATATATATATATATATATTTGTGAATTCGGCTTTCGGTTCAGTTCTATTTTCATTTTGCCAAATCAATATCCAAACCGAAAACTGAATATTTAATTCGGTTCGGTTCAGTTTTAACAAATTTGATTCGGTTATAAATTCGATTTAATTCAACTTGGTTTAATAAAAGTTTGGAATATTCGTTAAGAAAAACAAAAAAATATATGCATTTTGAAAAAATAAAAAGTTAAGAAGTTAGGTAAATTTTGAACTTGATTAATTGACGGAAAATACTAGATCCACATAAAGTTTATAAAATTTCACCCACTCGCTGACGTGGCAGAGTGCTGATTGGTTGATTTTCTGTGGGCCACAGAAAATCAACCAATCAGCACTCTGCTACGTAAGCGAGTGGGTGAAATTTTGTAAACTTTATGTGAGTGTAGCACACCTCTTAATTGACTGACGTTGGGTTAAATATAGAAGTTAAGTGATACTATCAATTCCAAAACATACTAGTGTCCTTAACACATGTCACATTTACGAGACCTATTTAGTGGTAGAAAAATATATATACCAAATGGGTTTTTTTTTTTTTTTACAAAACAAAGGTTATCAACCACCACCAGTATTACTCATGTTTTTTTACTTGTAAGTTATATCAAGTAACAAATATACCAAAAGACTTGGCTTGTAGATGAAGGTTAATTACTAAATGAATGGCGGGTAAATTGCAAAAATGGTCCTTGACATTCAACGAAATAGCAAAAATGGGACCGAGACAAAAAGTAGCGCAAAAAAGACACAAATGTTCCACATTTTTGCAAAAAAGACACTAACGTTCCACATTTTTGCAAAAATGGGTTTTTGTTCTTGATGTTCTTCATTATATATTAAAGTAAAATATAAATTAAAAAGAAATTCAAATAGAGAAGAAGACGAGGGTATATTAGTCATTTCACTGCACTTAACGAGGAAAACTAATGGAAGTTAGCCTAAAAGGCCTCTCGGTGGCGATTTTGCAAAAATGTGGAACGTTGGTATCTTTTTTGCGCTACTTTTTGTCTCGGTCCCATTTTTACTATTTTGTGAAACATTAAAGACCACTTTTGCAATTTACCCATAAATGGCTATAAATTGTTTTGTTGGTATGCTCTCTTTTAACATATAGCTAAAACCATTATATTACCTCATTAATAACAAATATACCAAAATATGTACTCTGAATCATATCTTTGTGTATGTAAATAAAAGTTTACGTGTTAAGAAACAAAATTAGGTTAAGATAAAATTTAAAAAGTTAAGAACTTATACAAATTTTGCAAAATTAGGTTCAGATAAAATTTAAAAAGTTAAGAACTTATACAAATTTTGCACCTCGAAATTCTCCTCGAGTTATTCAGTTAGTGAACTCGAAAGATCAATCAAGATCCAAAAGATGGTATTGTTCTTAACACAAATTGATCATATACACTCTACTATATAAACCAAAGAATATATTTATCTTTTGACCTATGTGGGATGTAAGTTTGAAATGGGTTTTGACAAAACAATTTAATAAAGTACATAACGTCGACTCGTGCATTTTTACTTTTTGGTATTCCAATCCATACCGTTGATGTATTCAATTATCTTTCGAAGAATGGAAGCTGCTGGATGATTGATGCCAAATACGTTATTATTAATTGATAGAAGCAATTGGATGAGACCCTCTATGGAGTACAAATTTTATCATAGTTCACTCTAATTTTTCGTTATCAACTTCCTTATATAAGCTGCTTGGATGCTAGTTATGATAGAGGGAAAAACAATGCAATACATTTTCTGTTTATTGACTTTCGTTGTTACATGCAACTCAATTTATTTAGCAATTCCCTTATATATTAGTTGTTTGGTATTGGGATATTTTAAATAGATCAAGTCAACTACAAGAAAGTGTGAAATACTGAAATCGATACAATTTTTTAAAAACTGATTTGACATGATTCAACCTGTAGTAAAAAGAACATACTGGATGTAGAAGATAATTAAGGACAAGCAGCTAAAAAGGGCTTTTGTTTGGGTGGTTAAGCTTCCATTACCGGGGAGATTCATTGTTGATGTCGAGTTTCTTGATCTTAAGATTACATCTCCAAACGTAACTCACTCATCCTTATAATCATTATTTGAAGACTTTTACCGATTGCACAATTACTACTTTCAGAAAGGATTTAAACTGAGAGAATGGGTCAAAACATCAGGTGTCAACAGTTACTTGTGTGCTGTTGGCATTGCCTTGTATGTTAGTAGACTTTAAGGTCAAAACATCAATCAAAGTTTGTGGACCTTGGAAAACTAGTTTGAAATTTGGTTTTTAAGGTCATCTTGGTGATGTTGAGACACTTTAAAGTATGAAAATGGGTCAATATCACATGTCTATCATGAACTCATAGGAAATGCTTTCTGTTTGGAAAGGTTTCTGAAAGTCAATTTGTACAAGATTCATTCTTTTACATGGTTTGTTGTCATATGGATTATTGATTTATGTACATATACGAATTTGTTTCAATGAATTATGCTAATAACTTTTATGTCCTTGTTTAGCGAACTTGATGAGTGCGTATGTGTGATCTTCTGGGTCACGCTCATGGATCTTTACAAACAGTAGTTCATTCTCGATTTCTGGTAAAGATTATGAGTTTCATTATTTTTGTTTGGAGTACTTGTCAACAAAAGAAATTAAGTTCCGGTATCAATTTAAAAGTTAAGAACTTTTATAAACTTTTAAGTACACCAAAACATTATAGTGTTCTTAAGACACACCATTTATATACACTCTAGTATATAAACCAAAGAACATTTCTGTTTTTTAACCTATGTGGGATGTAAGCAGGATATAAGGTTGGAATGGGTTTTGTCAAAACAATTTATTTAGGTAGCTAAATGTTCACTCATGCCTTTTCTGTATTTCAATCCATACCGTTCTTTAGTCATTTATCTTTTGAAGAATGGAGATTGCGTGGATGATTGATGCGAAGAATGCTATTTAGTTGTTAAAATGTATATTTCATTTTAATGAAAATGTGAATTTTGAAACTTATGATCCCAAAGAAACCAAATCAATTTTGTCTCGATGAAAGGATGTATTCCGGCTATGTTAACAAGACTACGTTTCAATAGAATCTGGATTCTTGATTGGTTTCATGGTTTGTCAAGCAGTGAATTCTCCGTCGGTATATTGCATCATTAGCAGACTATTTTTAAAGAATATAATATGAAACTTTAATGTACTCTAACTTACAATAAGGATGGGCCACTAATCTATCTCCTGATAATTTTTATGTTGATTGTTTTTTCTTGTGTTATCTAATGGTGAAGCTCTTGTTATTTGTGAATGAAAGGGTTTTGAGCTGTTTATGTTTTTAGGGATAATCACCAAAATAGACCGGGCAACCATGGTGAATTCGGTTCCCGTCCCCAAATCTAAAAATGTCTTTTCAGATAGGGCAACTGATGAAGTGTGTCACTTTCTGCAGGTGACAAGTGTTGATTGTCTGTAAGTATTTTGGGCAACTTGTCAGTTTTTTGGGCAACAGCCGCCAATTTTTGGGCAACTTGGGGCACTTGTCATTATTTGGGTCGAGTTGCTCAATTGCCCTGTCTAAAAAAGACTTTTTTGGATCTTGGGCAGGTACCGAATTCATCATGGTTGCCCGGTCTATTTTGGTGATTATCCCAAGTTTTTATCCGCTTATTGCATTGTTTTAAAGCGTAAAGCATATACGCAATAGGAATATATATACATATATATATATATATATATATATATATATATATATATATATATATATATATATATATATATATAGGGAAGGGATCGGGTGCGTTTTTCCTTTTTAGTGCGGATGGTACGGATGAATGTGGACCACACGATCATCCGTCCATCTCAGATTCTGATAAAAAAAACGCGGTGGCATTATCGTAAATATCCTGACTTTTTTAAAAACCGTTAATATCACAGTAGCTTTTTTATTGAAAAAAATTCAAAAAAATCTGAAAAAATTAAAAAATATAAAGAAAACAACAAATAATTATAAATCGATGAAAAAAATTTCAAAAAAAATCATTTTCATCGTTAAAGGTATTGTAATATTAGCGTATGATTTTGACTTTTTTACAAAAGTCAAGATCTGATCTTGACAAAGTCAAGATCAGATCTTGACTTTTGTAAAAAAGTCAAAATCAGATTCTGATATCACATAAATTTCTTTTTTTTTAATAAAAAATTTAATATCACAATAACTTTTTTAATATCGTAAAAACTTTTTCATAATAAAAATTGTTAATATCACCGTAACTATCATGCTTTCTTAATATCAAAGTTATTTTTTTTTAATATCACCATAAGTTTTTTTTAATATTGTAATAAAAAAAATGATATTAAGTTTTCACTAATATCAAAGTAACTTTTTCAATATTACGGTTCATTTTTACATGTAAAAAAGCTTAATATCACGTTGGTTTTATAATATCACAGTAACTATCATGGGTTTTTAATATCACGGTTCATTTTTACATGTAAAAAAGCTTAATATCACGATAGCACTCATAATATCGTTAATATCACATTAGCACTCATAATCAAAAAAGAAAAAAGTGCTCAGAAAAATCTGAAAAAATAAAAAAATAAAAGAACACAACTAGAGTAAGGATCGCTGAGAAGGAAAAAAAATCATTTTCATGATCAATTGGTACCGTGATATTAGCGTCAGATCTTAACGTTTTTACAAAAAGTGAAGATCAGATCTGGAATGGGCGGTCCAGATCCATCCGCACGTCCGCACTAAAAAAATGTATCCGCATGTGATCCTCACTCTATATATATATATATATATATATATATATATATATATATATATATATATATATATATATATATATATATATATATATATATATATATATATATATATATATATATTGTGGTGGAGGGACAATCAAGGTGTTTTCAAAGCTTTTTCGGTTGGCACTATTTGGGAAGATATTTATTCGTCCAAGAGGAATAGAAGCTGTTTGGACGAATGTTGTATGGTATCCACATTGCATTCCTAGACACGCGTTTCATTTGTGGCTCGTTATGCAACGTAAACTTAAGACACAAGATCTTTTGAAACAATGGGATGTTGGTGATAATACCAACTTAAACATTTTTCAATGCCCATTATGTGAGTTGGAACATGATTCACACGAGCATTTATTTATTGAGTGTTTATTTGCAAGGGAGGTATGGTCGTGTGTCTTATCTAGATGTGAACTATGCATTCCCACGACATTGGAAGGTATTACTTATTGGCTCATCCCTATTGCTAGAAAGCATTGGGTTACAAGTATTCTTGGCAAGCTCGTTTTTGCAGCCTCTTCTTATTTTATTTGGCAAGAGCGAAATGTTAGACTATTTAAGAAGGTAAAGAGATCTAAAGACCAAGTTGTTGAGATCATCCTCTCTACTATTCGGCTTAAGCTTATTACTTTTCGGTTCAAGAAGACATGTCGAGTGGATAGGCTTATTGATTTATGGAACCTGCCTCGTCACAATGTAAAAAGCTAGAGTTGTTTCAAAGCTGCCAAGTCATTTGTATTGTCTTGTTATATTTTTATGACGTCTAGGTAGGTTTTTTGCTTTTACTATTATACCCTTTTGAATTAAATAAAAACAACAAAATACTATGGAGCATTAAATGATGTACATTGTGTATTATTAGTTGTAAAAGAGTGGTTTTCGCAGTTCTTGCACATAAGATGGTTTTCGCAAGAAAGGGACCCTATATATATATATATATATATATATATATATATATATATATATATATATATATATATATATATATATATATATATAGTGTAACTTTCAAACGAGAACCATTTTAACTGCGAGAACTGAGAGAACCACCAAAAAACATACATGCAAGCCTTCAATAATTGTATTTTTGCACATATGTTTTAAAAACAACACATATGTTTTTAAAAAAAAACATAGTTGTTATAAAGAATTTGATAAGAAATTGAAAATTCAAAATTTTTCTTTGAAGATGTGCATGTATGTTCTTATAAGATGTGCAACGACAATATTGCGACCGTGGGTAAGGTTTTTGTGAAAAAAGATGATGAGTTTATAATGATATTGATGAACATAGGTGGATGCTTACGATTATTGATGATTAGCATGTATTTTTATTTTATTTTGAAAGGCGTGCATGCATGTTTTTTGTGGTTCTCTCAGTTTTCGCAGATAAAATAGTTCTCGTAAGAAAGTCCCCCTATATATATATATATATATATATATATATATATATATATATATATATATATATATATATATATATATATATTCAAACCACTTATTGCTTATTTGGGAAGAAATAAAAACTTGAAAGAAAGATGTTGTTAATTACCTTTCTTTTTGAATCAAGTGTTGATACGCACACTACATTTTTTGATTCTTTCACCATTAAATCACACCAGTGATGCACATAATATAACACTGGTATGTATGAATGGTGGTATGCACATCACTTTTATTGGTGTGCATATCAACCCCTTTTTAATTGCACCTCATTACTTAAAAGTACAATGATTTATTCACATTGTACAACCGATTAAAAAGAACCAATTAATAAAAATCACAAACCGGGTTGACCCGGGACGCTTTAAACTAGACGGGTTGAACCGGTTTAATTTGACCCGTTTTCGACCCAACCTAGCAAGTTGACCCGGTTTAAATCGACCAAATTTTCGACCGGAATGGTTCACCCGGTTGATCCACCCGGGTCGAATCGGGTTTCAAGACATTATGTTTAATTCCTAAATATTCAAACTTTTATTATTTTCCATTTATAACCTATAGACTTTTTTTTGATGAATAAACTATTTGTCGAATAAACTATTTGTCGCTATAAAGAATGTATGGTCAAATCTTGAAAAGTAAAATCTTGAAAGTTAAAGGTTAGAGAAATGCATATTATAATTAATACTCTTATTAAAACACCCCATAACTTTAAAGTACAATAATTTATTCACATTGTACAACCAATTAAAAGTATATATATCAAATTAAAAACAACCAATTAAAACACCCTATACTAAAAAGTACAATAAAATTTTCACAATGTACAATTTAAACAAGCTACAACATAATCTAAATATAAAATAATTGACACACTAACTAATGTTATTTTACACATTATACCAATTAATAAAAACACACAAAGCTTCATACAAGCTAACAAGTTGATGGTACATATAGTTTTGAAAACTGGACCGGACCAACGGATTCAACCGAGAACCGGTGTCGCCACCAGTTCGTCTAACTAATAAAAGCCATACGAAAACATATATTTCAAAATGAAACTATTAATACACATCGAAAACCGGGTTGACCTGAGACGCTTCAAACCCGGCGGGTTGACCCGGTTTAATTTGACCCGTTTTCGACCCAACCCGTCGGGTTCACTTGATTTAAATCGACCCATTTTTCGTCCAGAACGGGTCGAACCGGGTTTCAAAACATTATGTTTAATCTCTAAATCTTCAAACTTTTTTTATTTTTCGTTTATAACCCATAAACTTTTTTTATCACTAAACGATCTATCGCTATAAAATCTCGTTGCTATGCACGGGTACTCGTCTAGTATAAAAACAATAACAAAATTGTAAGAAAATAAAATCCTTGTGCCACGTTTAGAATAAAGGCGAGAAGCTCATGACTAGGGACGTAAACAACTAAAGTTGAATTCAAGCTCGGCTCTAAGGTAATAATGCAAATCTTGAGCTCAACCCAAGGAGCTTTCATGATGAAAATAAAATTTCTAGAGTACGTCTGTTAGAAACAAAATTATGTTTAAATAAATTTTAAAAGGTTAAGAACTTAAACAAATTTTTGCTCAAGAAGAATTCTTTAGCGTCCAATTCAATTATTGAACTCGAAAGAAAACTCCATATGCAAAACATAATAGTTCTTTTTTCGCTACACACTCTATTATATAATCAAAAAACATGTTCTTTCTTCAACCTATGTGGGATATAAGGTTAATGTTGACTCGTGCATTTTTAGTATTCTAATCTAAAGCATTTATGTGTTAGTTTATCTTTTAAAAGTTGAAAGTAGTGATTTTGGGTTTTATTGTTATGCTCAAAATTAAGGTATTTAGTATTGGAAATGAATAGAAAGTTAGCTCGATATTGCCCTCCAATAGTTTCGTTCTAAATTCGTGTGGTTTCATTCCTTGGAGCTCGCAGAACTTTGGCTCATCCATATATATGTAACCAAAAGGGTGATTCGTACTTTAGTATGTAACATTTTAACTAAGAAAATGGGTCGATATTAAAGGTCAATATCATGTGTCAAAGTCCAGTTTGTTCTGTGCAGTTGGCAATAACTTGCATGTTAGAAGACTTTAAGGTCAGTATATTGATTAAGGTTTGTGGAATTTGGAAAACTAGTTTGAAATTTGGTTTTTGAGGACAATTTTGTGATGTTGAGACGCTTTAAAGTAAAAAGACTAGTTAAATGCATACGTGTTAGACGAAGTAGCAAATATACAAAATGACTTGGCTCTTAGGTAAGGTTAATTAGTACATGGGTTTAAATTGTTTTGTTGGTCTTCTATTTCTTTTAACCTATACCTAAATCATTATATTACGTCATTGATAACCACATCATCTAATTTTGTAAAGTATAAACATAAAATATGGACTCTGAATCTTTGTGTTTGTAAATAGAAATTTTAGAGTGAGTGTTAAAAAAAAAAAAAAAAAAAAAAAAAAAAAAAAAAGTTCAAATATAAATTTAAAAATTAAGAAGTTATATAATATCTTGAGCACACTCTTCCATCCGGTTAACATGTTTGTAAATAGAAATTTTAGAGTACGTGTTAAAAAAAATTAAGTTCAAATATAAATTTAAAAATTAAGAAATTATATAATATCTTGAGTACACTTTTCCATGTGATTGCGTTAACGAAATCAAATGATAATTATGTACCCAAACCATTATAGTGTTTTCAACACATATCTTGAGTACACTTTTCCATACGAAATCAAATGATAATTATGTACCCAAACCATTATAGTGTTTTCAACACATATCTTGAGTACACTTTTCCATGTGATTGCGCTAACGAAATCAAATGATAATTATGTACACAAACCATTATATTGTTCTCAACACATGTCAATCATATACACACTAGTATATAAAGCAAAGAACATTTCTATCTTTAACCTATGTGGGATTTTGGGATATAAGGATGAAATGATTTTGTCAAAAAATAAAATTAAAAAGGTACATAAATCTTGACTCATGAATTTTTAGTATTCTAATACATATCATTTGTGTGTTAATAAATCTTCGAAAGAATACTAGCTTATGGGAGCTTACGACCCAACTTATCAAAATGTTTTGTAAGCCCAGGCATCTCGGCTCACGACAAGCTTTAAACGAGCTAATTTCAGATCTCTAATATGTGTAGTATGTGAGTAAGGGGTGTTTGGTTAGTGGTAAGGTGGACAATTGTTAATGTCAGTATGTATCTTTAGTTTGAGAGTTTGGTATACTGATGCTAGTGTCTTCTACACCTCGTGGTTGGCAATATCAGTATATCAATCTTATAGTGGTGTTTATGTAACACTGAGGATATATAGTTGATGATCTATATAGCTTGATCAAACGTATTCATTGGTAGAGAAATGTGTATTATAATTTTTATTACTCATTATTTTGGTTAGGTATAAGGTTGCAAACTTGCAAGTGGCAACCGTTTATTTATTTATGCTAGATCAAGTATATACCAATTGATTTGGCCCTTAAGTAAGGTTAATTACTAAATGTGTTTAAACCCGGTCTAATATTTCTTTTGACCTATAGCTAAATCGTTATATTACTTCATTGATAATGACTAGACGAGTACCCGTGCATAGCAACGGGATTTTATAGCGGCATTTAATTATAATGATATTTTGGTTAACTGGTTTGTGTAACGTTTTGTGTAACCAAAATATCACTATAACTATCTGCCGCTATAAAATTCCGTTTCTATGTACGACTACTCATCTAGTATTTAAAAGTTTATTTTTATATACGTGTGTATTCATTTCTTAAGTTGACAAAACAATTTTACATTTTTACAAGGTTTTGAAACCCGGGTCGACCTGGCTGGTTCGACCTGTTCAGGCCGAAAAAACGGGTCAAAACAACCCGGGTTTCTAAAACCGGGTTAACCGGTGTGACCTGCCGGGTTTTGAGTGACCCGGGTCAACCCGGTTCTCGAAACCCGGCCGGGTTTCATAATATAAGGGTAATTTAGGCAAAACATTAATTTAAGTTTTTCACTTTTCACTTCTTGACTTTTTGACCATTTACTCTTTATAAATAGTATAGATAATAACTACAGCGTCTAATTTTTAAATGTATAGACACAAAGTGTGGCCATTTTTGTGTATGTAAATAGAAGTTTTAGAGTACTCGTTAAAAAGAAACTTCAAATAAAAATTTAAAAGTTAAGAACTTATTTACATTTTGGATTTAGAGCTTGCGATCAAGTTATTGTTTAACAAATATTAAACTCAAACGATAATTCCAGACCCAAATCATTATAACATTTTTAACACATGCTACTCATATACACTCTAGTATATAAAAAAAGAACATTGCTATCTTTAATCTATGTGGGATGTAATTCACTATAATTTTTCGTTATTCTTTGCCAGTTATAATATTTATTTATTTATTTATTTTTTTGAACGGCAGATGATATAAAAACTAGCAAAAGCTAGAGAAAATTACATAGAAGTTATAGAGGCAATGGGGTTTTTCAACCAACCTATCCAGCTAAGATTACAAGAAGGATTCCAGAGGAAATCCACAAGAAAGATTGTGAGACAATGGAATCCCAAATCGCCGCCTTCTTAGGAGGACAGGAAGAGAAGATCAAAAGATTTCGGAAGTTCCAAATGGACCACATGAGAGTGCCCCCACCCCTTCTAGATACAATCACACCTTAATAGGCATGTGCAAGGAATCAAGCCAATCGAACCACTCTGCAATGTTACCACAAACCGGAATATCTAACTCCCACCACTTAGCTAGAAGTTACAATATTTATTAATTAGACGGTTTCGTGTTCTGCAATATAGATGAGTCATTGATATGTACATGTATAAAATTGTTATAATGATAAGAAGCATTCAGTAATGTTTACATGTTTATGTTTCAATGAAATATGGAATCAAGCCAATCGAACCACTCTGGAATGTTACCACAAACCGGAATATCTAACTCCCACCACTTAGCCAGAAGTTACAATATTTATTAATTAGACGGTTTCGTGTTCTGCAATATAGATGAGTCATTGATATGTACATGTATAAAATTGTTATAATGATAAGAAGCATTCAGTAATGTTTACATGTTTATGTTTCAATGAAATATGGATTCTTGATTGGCCTAAGACTATCTTTATTAACAACACATCACAACCCAATCTTTTAATAAAATATTATTTTCTCTTTCCTCCACCTACACAATAAATACATACAACCAATTTATATTTTTTTACCATTTATCAACAACCCAACTAAACTAATACATACAACCAATCTATTCTTTTATAAATAATAAATATTAAAAAGAAAAAAGAAAAGAAAAACAAATAGCCATTCATATGATGCCATGTGGCAAATTGAAGGTTGTGACTTTGGGTCACCCTATGAACTAGTTGAATGGTTGGGTTGTATGATTTTATTAAACAAACAATATGTGTGTACTATATAGATTAGAGATTGAGTTGTCAATCCATCAATAAACATAGTCTAATGAGGAAGTTTGTGCTCTTGTTGTTTTGTGAATGAATGGGTTTTGACTTACAAACTAAAAATTGTTTTTTATGAATGAACTGTTTGTGTGAACGTACCTTTACGTAAGAATATAGTGATTTAAGTATAGATTAAAAGAACTGTTACGTCAAAGATAACTGCATCATTTTACTTTAAAAATTTTGCCCACAAAATATGTACTCTGTATGCAAATAAAAGTTTTGAGTAGTTGCTAAGAAAAGAAAAAAAGTTTAAATAAAAGTTTTAAGGTTAAGAACTTAAATTTTTTGCAATTAGCAAAGTCCCTACTTTCAATTATTGATCTCAAAAGAAACGTCTAAATGGATTAATCGGATAGGCGGGGATTAATCAGATAGATTTTTATATATAAAATTATAAAATTTTGAAACTATATGCCCGATTTGGCCGATCCAGCCGATTTTTTTCGATTTGGCCGATTTCTATCCGTAATTGAGTTAGCAATTTATCCGATTTGGCCGATTTATGCCTAATTTTGGCTGATTTTTATCCGATTAATCTTTATGTTGACCGATTTTTACCAAACCAATTTATAAGGTTGATTAGTGAAAATCGAGACGCTTGATCGCGGCCTAGCAATTAATCGCCGATTAATCGGCCGCCTAGGCCAATTTTTACAACACTGGTTTGAAGTACTCATTAAGAAACAAACAAAAAATTATATAAATTTTGAAAAAACAAAAAGTTAAGAAGTTTTATAAATTTTGAAACCGAAAGACCACCAAAATTCAATTGGGTTAAATATTGAACTTAAATAATACTATCAATTCCAAAACATACTAGTGTCCTTAACACATACCATTCGTATACACTAGACTATATAACCAAGGAACATATTCATTCTTCAACCTATGTGGGATATAAGGTTAAAATGGGTTTTGTCAAAACAATTTAATAAGGTGCCTACACTATATAACAAAGGAACATGTTCATTCTTGATTCTTCATCCTATGTGGGATATCTATAATACTATATAAAGCATTTAGGCTATTTGCTAAATAGAGAGGCTAAAAAATTCTGGCTACACATTTGTTAATTACTGAAATTTTAATAGTTTGTTGCATACATACAAACTAGCATGGTACCCGCGCAAAGCAGCAGTTTCGAAGGCGAATGTTGTTTAACGATTTGTTATACATGTCCATTGTCGAATGTTGTTTAACAAATGTTGCTTTGAGACGAATTGAATTGAATTTGAGTTTTTCTTTTTGAATGAGTAAGATTAAAATACTTTCAGAAAAATAAAAACAGGATATGAGTTGCTCCTTTTGTTAACTTTTTCACCATATGATTTCAATTATTATAAATTTTATTAGCAACAAATTTGAAATATACCACATAAATGTTTCTTTCACATTAATTAATAATTTCAAACTTAATGATGCTTTCAAAATGAAAAAATGTAACACAAAAGAAAACTAACAAATACTCACATAATACAAAGTTTGTTAATCTTTTCCAATTTTACAACTTCTAAATAAAACAAAAATACTTGCCACTAAATGCAGGACCGTCTTTGAGAGTGTGAAAGGTGAGCGACAGCTCAGAGCCCAAAAATATTTAGGGGCCCCAAAATTTGTCCCGCTAATAATTACTCCCTCCGTCTCAAAATTACTGTCAGGAGACAAAACTCACGTAGTTTAATAAAAGTGGAGCCACTTTAATTTGCAACCACTCAAATAGAATATTACTCCACTAAATTCTTTAGTTTTTACTTAAAAAGTAAAGTGGACAATTATTTTGAGACATCCATAAAAGGAAATATGGACAATAAATATGAGACGGAAGGAGTATATGTATGTGTATACATATTTTTCAAGAAAAAAAAATATTTATACGAGAAAATATCTTAAACGGCTAATATGTTAAAACATTTAGATAACTAATTACATTATATCTTATAAATGATGACATTTTATATATAACCCTCTTCTCAAAAATTCACATTATCTAATTTCATTCGGAGCCCTAAAAAAATCATAAATTCATGAGACGGCCGTGTTGCATGGATGTGCAGTTTTCCACAATGCTCCTTTACTCACAAAGTATATTTCATATGCACGTAATGTCAAAATCGGTAAGTGTCAAACAAATGTAACTCATAAAGTAGAGTTGTACGTCAAAACTGTTATTCTAAATTAATATGATCACATCAAGAAAAAAAAAAAAAAACTGATACATCATCTTGGTTATAAGACAAGTCATGTATAGTCTCCTATTCTTTTGGTAAATCATTGCAAGTTTGCAACTATCGCGGATCGGGCACTAAGTCCAGCATGTTGGAGCTTAAACCACTAATGCCGTTTTGCGAAACACGCAATAATCTTTGGAAAGAAAAAATGCAGCCAATATCGTTTTGTACGAACGAGTCTATGAGGCATGGACCCACAAGAAAATGTTATATTTATACTAGAAAAGAGTTTTAATTGTTTCTTTTATACAAATATATATAAAAACAAATTTTTTTTTGTGAATTCGGCTGTTCGTTTTGCCAAATCCATAGCCATACTGAATATGTAATTCGGTTCGGTTCAGTTTTAACAAATTCGACTCGGTTATAAATTTGATTTGATTAATATAAGTTTGGAACATTCGTTAAGAAACAAACAACAAATTTATATACATTTTGAAAAAATGAAAAGTTAACAAGTAAGGTAAATTTTGAACTTGATAAATTGACTAACGTTGGAACTCATGTTTTTTGAACTTTAACTTTTTAAAAACTATTTTGAACTTGATAAATCTACCACCACCACTCCAGTATTACTCATGTTTTTTACTTGTAAGTTATATATGTAGATGTAAAAGTTTTCGTTGAAAGTAGCTAAGGCATTTTTCTTTTTTTTTTTTTTTTTTTTTTTTTTTTTTTTTTTAATCTGGGTTCCGACTCGACATTGCGAATATATAAAAACACAATCAGTTAGATCAAGTAACAAATATACTAAATGACTTGGCATGTAGATGAAGGTTAATTACTAAATGGGTTTAAATTGTTTTGTCGGTCTACTCTCTTTTAACCTATACCTAAAACCATTATATTACGTCACTAGTTATAATGCTCGCGCACACGCAGGTTTTTTTTTTTAAAATTTTTTGAAATAATTATTTAAAAATTTTAATCCTATTGTTAATTGCATCTTATCTATATTTTTTTTGTATTTATCTTCTACTTGTGTTATGGATAAATATAAAATAAATAATCTTTTTTTTCAAATATCTTATCTATGTTTTTTGTATTTATCTTTTACTTGTGTTATGGATAAATATAAAATATTACCTAATAAGAAAATAATCTTTTTTTAATAAAATTATTACTAAATCAGGTATGAATTGATTTTTTTTAAATGCAAAATTCCCAATAGGGGTTTTATTTTATTATATAAAAGATTAATAACTATTTTATTATATAAAAGACTTGTTATAATACCCACGCACGCGTGGGTTTTTTTAAATTTTTTAAATCATATATTTTTATTTATTAAAAAACAAATAACTTACTGTTTGTTTTGTTTGATTTATTATGTTTAATTATACTTTTTTTATTATTAAAGATAATTATTTAAAAATTTTAATCTTATTATTAATTGCATCTTATCTATATTTTTTGTATTTATCTTTTACTTGTGTTAATTGTATCTTATCTATATTTTTTGTACTTATCTTCCACTTGGGTAATGGATAAATATAAAATGTGAAAATAATCTTTTTTTAATACAATTATCTATATCTATACTATATATAATGTAGGAATGAGTCTCTCTCCTCTTAGTCTTAAAATTTAAGGGTAATTGCATATATATCCACTAAAACTTGCATATTTGCATATTTCCCCAAAACATGCTTAAACATTATTATACATTATGCATTTAAAACTTGTATTTTGAGAAATATGCCAATATACAAGTTTCAGTGGGTATATATGCAATTCCCTCTAAAATTAAAACTTACAAGCCATAATGCTTATTGTACAATACACAAAGCACTATTAATGATCTTTCTCATCAATCTTAATTTTAAGACATACAAGTCTTAAAGCTTAATATACAAAATACAAAGCACTATTAATGCATATTTAATGTAGTCAATTAATTAACGGGTCAATTAATACAATTAATGACGTTATTAAAACACCCCTTACATAAGAAATATAAATTATCAAACATATTGTACAACTATCTTAAACACAATTCCTGCATTAAATGTTACTAATACAAATAATAAAACACATTATATATATATATATATATATATATATATATATATATATATATATATATATATATATATATATATATATTCAACTCTGAACAAACACGGGCCAAACGTGTTAATGTTATACGAATCACTTTAAAAAAGACCCAAAAAGACGAAATAAATTCCTTAAACGTAACACCCCAATTATATTTAAAAAATTAAATATATTATACGTTTTTCTTTAAAAACGATTGTAATGTTCTACAATTGAGAGAAATTATGTATCTGTTAGCGCCATTTAACTTTTCAATAGGCAATACATGCCCATTTTTAAAAAATGCAAGGGCAAAATATGCCTACATCATTTACAAATTAGCACATTTTTTTTTCTTATTTTGTGCACAAATTACCACCTCTAATAATTATTATCATAATTGTATAATTAAAAATATTGTCATTAGTTAATGAGTTAAAATACGTCACATGCAATTCTTGATATCAATAAATTTATTATATAAAAACATAATATACTAAAATACATGATTTACCAAAAATAATTATTTCAGGTACCCGCCGCTGCAACGCGCGGGTACACTGCTAGTTACTAAATAAGGTATGAATGCAATTTTTTGAAATAAAAATTCCGTTTTGTTTTATTATATAATAAAATATTAATAACATCCCCTAACTTTCAGAAGTTTACACACAAAATATGTACTCTGAATCTATGTGTATGTATAAGAACAAATGTATCTGAACCTAAGAAACAAAATTAGGTTAAGATACAATTTAAAAAATGTATAAGAACTTATACAAATTTTGCACATTAAGTTCTCCGAGATTCCAATTCAGTTATTGAACTCGAAAGATGAATCAAGATCCAAAAGATGGTATTGTTCTTAACACAAATTGATCATATACACTCTAATATATTAACCAAGGAATATTTTTAGCTTTTAACCTATGTGGGATGTAAGTTTGAAATGGGTTTGATAAAACAATTTAATAAAGTACATACCGTTGATGCATTGAATTATCTTCGAAGAATGGAAGCTGCTGGATGATTGATTCCAAGTATGTTATTATTAATTGATATGAGCAATTCCCTTATACATTGGTTGTTTGGTATTGTGATATTTTAAATGGATGAAATCAGCTACAAGAAAATGTGAAATCGATGCAATTTTTTAAAAACTGTTTTAAAGTGATTCAACTGGAGTTCTATCTTGCGCGAGCTTCAAGTGTTGCGAGACAAAGGTTTTGATTTCTGGTCTCATTGCAAAAAGCGTATTGGGAACGGGTGCGACACCAGGTTTTGGTTCGATTGTTGGATCGGAGAGTCTTCTCTTCATATCCAATTCCCTCGTTTGTTTGCTTTGGAACAGAATAAAGATAAATAAAGATATCTCAGTGGCTTTTAAATTAAATATTTCTTTGGATCTCTCTTTTCGTAGATGTGTTCGCGATGGCATTGAATTTCAGTAGATGACGGAGTTAAAGTCTAAGTTGGATCCGATCTCTCTTTTTAATTCTCGGGATCGTTGGTTTTGTGATTTGACGGGTGATGGTGAGTTCCGGGTTAAAGAGGTTCGTAATTTCATTGACGATCTTTTCCTTCCTTCTTTTGATTCTACGAGATGGGTGAAGTGTGTTCCTATTAAGATCAATATCTTCGTTTGGAGGGCACGTCGAGATTGCTTACCTACAAGGGTTAACTTGGTACGTAGAGGGGTAAATATTGAGTCTAATACTTGCCCGATATGTCGCTCTTGTGAGGAGGATACTCAACATATTCTTTTCCAGTGTGACTTGGCCCATATTGTGTTGCAACGCATTTGTAGATGGTGGGATTTAACTCCGCATACCTGGACGTCATTCGTGGAGTGGCAAAGTTGGTTTTCCTCGGTTCGGCTCACTTCAAAGGTTAAGAATTTGTTAGAAGGTGTTTTCTACGTTGCTTGGTGGGCTATATGGTCTTTTAGGAATCGGATCATCTTTCAGGAGACTCATCCAAGACGATCGGTTATTTTTGATGACATTGTGTTTCACGCTTTTAATTGGTGTTTTAGTCGTTGTAATAGGAGCTTCTCTTGGGAGAATTGGTTAAAAAATCCCCATTTAATTACTTTGTAATTTTCTTCTAGCATCTTGCTAGTTTAATAAAATTCGTCGTTCAAAAAAAATTTTTTTGATTCAACTTGTAGTAAAAAGAACATACCGAATGCAGAAGATAAGGGCAAGCAGCTGAAAAGCGGTGTTTGGGCAGTTAAGGTTCCATTATCGGAGGAGATTCATTGTTGATGTCGAGTTGCTTGATCTTAAGATTACATCTCCAAATGTAACTCACTCATCCTTATAATCATTATTTGAAGACTTTTGCCAATTGCACATTTGCTACTTTCATAAAGGATTTAAACTACGAGAATGGGTCAATAACCCAATATCAGGTGTCAACAGTTTCTTGTGAGCAGTTGGCACTACCTTGTATGTTAGCAGACTTTAAGGTCAAAACATAAATCAAAGTTTGTGGACCTTGGAAAACTAGTTTGAAATTTGGTTTTTAAGGTCACCTTGGTGAGGTTGAGACACTTTTAAGTAAGAAGATGGGTCAATATCACATGTCATTCATGAACTCATAGGAAATGCTTTTTGTTTGGAAAGGTTTCTGAAAGTCAATTTGTACAAGATTCATTCTTTTACATGGTTTGTTGTCATATGGATTATATTGATTTGTGTACATGTACGAATTCGTTTCAATGAACGGAATCAGTAAGGTTATGCTAATAACTTTTATGTCCTTGTTTAGCGAACTTGATGAGTGCGTATGTGTGATCTTCTGGGTCACGCTCCATGGATCTTTACAAACAGCAGTTCATTCCTGTAAAGATTACGAGTTTCATTCTTTTTGTTTGATTATCAATATGGTTTACTTAAACTCAAACAACACTTATAAAAACACAATCTTATGTATATTTTGAATATTTTATGGTCAATTATGTTCGTTTATGTCCGTTTAATATCTCAATGAACGAACATGCACAACCTTATTTCTTAATAAACGAGCATGAAATAGAAAATATGTCCATTTAAGCGTCTGTGTTCGCTCATATGTCTGGTTAAACTTAAAAGAATGAATATGAACAAGGCTCCTTTTGGTTTGTTTACAGCCCTAACTACATCATCTATTTTCTTAAAGTATAGACGCAAAGCATGGAGTTTGAATCTCTATGCACGTTTGTAAATAAAAATTTTGAAAAAAAATGGTTCAAATAAACTTTAAAAAGCTAAGAACTTATACAAATAATGTCGAAGAATCTCTCTTACGAGTTCAATTATTAAACTCGTACGAAAGTTTCACGTCCATTACATAATACTATTCTTAACACATATCAATCATACACACACTAGTATATAAACCAACGAACAATTCTATTTTTTAACCTAAGTGGGATATAAGTTTGAAATGGGTTTTGTCAAAACAAATTAATAAGGTACCTAAATGTTGACTCTGACATAGTGTTTGATATGTTGTAATCAAAGTGGGAATTGAAAAGGTTATTACGGTGGAATGAAAATTTTTTGTTTATTTACACATTTACAATGTAATGATTCATTGGAAGGAATGACTCATTAGACCAAAAACTATTATTTTCATTCCTTGGGAGTCCTATCATTTTTTTTTCATTACATCTAATGGAATGAAAATTACATAAAAATCCATCATTAATGGTCATTTATAGTCTTTTTCTTATCGATTCCATTACGTCTTGTCTTACCAAACAAACATGATTAATAACGGTAATGATTCATTACATTGCGTCATTCATTCCATTGCATCATTTATTATAAGCTGTGTCTTGTAACATTTGTATATACAACTTAACATCGCATATATATAATATATTTATACATAAATTAAACTGATTTAGGTCTATTGGATTAAAAGTTGAAAGTAGTGATTTTGGGTTATATTATTAAAGTCTTCCTGGAGATACCAAAGTTAGCTCGAGATTGGCCTCCATTAACTTAGTTCAACATTCGTGTTGTCTCATTGCTGGGAGCTTACAAAACTTTGGTTCATGCTGGTAAATTTTGATAAATATATCCATAATATATCCGTGTGGTAAATTTTTATAAAACCAACCTTAGATTATAAACCCATAAAAGTGTTTACACATAAGCTGATTGGTATCAAACTCATACTAAATGGAATATACATATCCATTAGGAAAGGTTGACATACTGAAGACCCTTTTATTAGGCGAGAAGCTCAGGACTAGGGACGCAAACAAATAGAGTCGAATTAGAGCTCAGCTCTAAGGTAATTAGGCAAATCTCGAGCTCAACCCAAGGATCTCTCATGATGTAAATAAAATTTCTAGAGTACGTGTGTTAGGAAACAAAATTAAGTTCAAATAAAATTTAAAAAGTCAAGAACTAAATCACTTAAGGGTGGCCTAGTGGCAAAGGGCCTTGTGTCTATCCGTCTAAATTCTAAAATGTGTGAGGTCTCAAGTTCAATTCCTATTAGGTGGAAACAACTTTAAGTGGCCACGCCAGCCTCCTGAAAAGGGAGGGGGCTTTACCTGGTTTGAGTCTGTATGGCGGTGGGTTCAAACCCCGTTGATTAGTCGGCCAAAGGTAGGAAATCATGGTTAACAAAAAAGAAAAAGTTAAGAACTTATACAAATTCTGCTCTAGTGTCCAATTCAATTATTGATCTCGAAAGAAAACTCCATATGCAAAACATAATAGTGCTTATAAAACATTTATTGCTCCACTCTAGTATACAATAAAAAAAGGGGTAATTGTGTATTTGCCCCATGGAAATACCCATGCTTCAAGCCTAGCCCCATGCGACCTCGAGTAAAGGGTTTTGCCCCAATGCGACTTATGCGGTTTATGCGAACTTGTTCATATGGCCATTTTTGCCCCAAAGTCAAGTACATGTGTGTAAGTGTGTGTAAGACCCAAGTACACTTGTGTAAGTGTCCTTTTGTATGCGACATGTACCTATGTGTAAGTGCACTATTATGCAACATGTACAATTTTTAAAAAAAAGTCAAACTTTTGAAAAATAAGATATAATTTATTTTTTATGCAAAACGTACTTTTTAATGAGATTAGATGTTTCAAATAGTTATATGTACTTTGTTATGCGTTTTGTACAAAATTTTATTTGATTTGATATGTTGAAAGTTTATGTACTTGATTATGCGACTTGTACTTATCCCGAACCTAAGTTTTAAGATTCAACCTCCAAACCAAGTCCCTAACCAACATCCAAACCAAGTACAAAACCTTACCATATTTCATCTCTTTTTCAAAAATATACATAACATCTCTCTCCCATCTCATAAAGCAGCACCACCACCATGTTACAGCCACCACGGTACAGCCGCAGCACCACTACCATGTTACAGCCACCACGGTACAGCCACAGCACCACCACCACGTTAATATGTTCTTCCTTTATTTGTTATGTTGTTAAATTTTTACTAGTTCTAACAAGTTTATAAAATGTAAAAGATATTAGTTAGATTTATAAATGCATTGACCATTGTTAAACGTTGGGCACTCAACAGTCTTTCATGGGATAACCAACCGGTGGTTCATGTACCAAAGTGTGAATTCCCCACGGTCCTCTACATATACCTCATACCACAATGACACACACATACAACTTTTTTCTAAAGCAAAACAACAATGGCTCCACTACCACTTTTCGATGAACTTGCTCATGCTTGTGGTTCCACCTTGTTGGAACGCCAGCTAGATTTGTATCTTGAGAGGTCTTTTGCCAAAGACAAGGATCTGGAGCGTGATATCACGAAAGTATGCATGAAGTTATCTGAGTCCATCAAAGAAGCCCAAGCTTTTCTAAATGAAGTCAACGTCCTGAAGGGTAGGGTCGAGGCTGTGGAGACTGCAAAGTTCCTTAGGCAGCGTCAGCATAAGGATCTGCTTCGGCTGATGGCTCTGATGATTTCTATGAAGGAGACTGAGTTGAGCATGCGTGAGAAAGATATATTTGCTGAGAAGCTGAAGGGATGGTTGCCATTCTAAGTCTCTGGATGGATTTCGGATTTGGTTTATGTTTCTTGGTTTATGTTTAACATGTTTCTTATTTATGTTTATCATTTATGTTTATCATTATCATGTTTCTGGTTTATTTTGATTTGGACATTGGACTCTTAAAATTTTTTTATCTAATGTTTATTGTTTATGTTTATCAATTTTTGCTTTGTGGTTTATGTTTAATGTTTATATTTTTTTTATTAAGTTTGGTTATGCTACTCTCCCTAAATTACTTTTTACATGAATCGACTTTTGAATTTATCCCATATAATTAATGACGTTTTGTTTAATATTGTAATGTTGAATTTATCCCATACTCGTTTTTAATAAATGCATATGTATTTTTTTTTTTTTTTTTTTTTTTTTTTTTTTTTTTAAATCTGGTTTATGTTTAGTGATCATTTGTTACAAGAATCTACTTTTAATTTTATAATATATAATTAACAATGTTGTTTAATATTGATTATGTTTGATTTACTCTCCCTAAATTCCTTTTTAAAAAGCTGCATATGTTATTTGTATAAAAACTGGTTTATGTTTATCATTTATCTTTTTTATGTTCTATGATAGTATTACATGAATGGACCTTTCAATTTATAATATATAATTAATGAGTGTTTGTTTAATATTGGTTAATAGTATTGGTTATGCTAAAATCCCTAAATTCCTTTTTAAAAACTGAAATATGTTATTATGTGTATTAAATCTGATAATTTGCACATTAATAGTATCAAGTTTGATAATTATTTTGTTACTCTTCAAACTAATATTATTTTAGTATATTGTTTTTATTATGTATTTATGTTTTTAGAAAAAATACAATCTTAAATGGGATTTTTTTATAAGTATAAAAATATAAGTTATAAGTAATTTTTGAATTTTAGGATGTTAATGGTAATGCATTGTGCCTGGAAGGGTTGATTTATATCCATTGCATAAATGAGGGGTTTAAATTGTAAAGTTGGACATCTTCCTAAATACTGCATTCCCCATTTATGCATGGGAGAAGATGGAAAGGCTGCATTAACAACCAAACTGAATGTTCCAATGCCTAGAGAGTGTCTTTGTGGTGTTATTTTTACACATTGCAATTTGCTATCATTAATTACAACCACCAAACCCCTATTTTCGTTATATATACTAATACATTGAACACATACTTTTAACCCTACATACATTTACCCACTTGTTAACCCTAAGCTTATGATGGCAGACACACCAAACCTTAATGAGATAAAGGATGCAACAGAATCTGGTAAGCTAGTTGATGCGTTCAAGCTGTTGGTAACGCATGACAAAGCAGAGGAGATAAGTTTTATAGCTCGTATTGGGGAGGAGAGTAGCCAGTTGAGGGCGGTGATTGATAAGAAGGAGAAAACAGTAACTGAGGTAGCAACCTCATTTACTCGTTTTAATGCTGTGGCTGAAACTGGCCGTCAATGCCTGCTTGAAGTTCAACAAAAAGACCGCAGGAAGCTTGATCTGTTGGCTCAACTACTGGTGCTGTCTCGTCAAAGCTTGGAGGAGAAGGATGAGCTTTTGGAGAAGTTGGAAGAAGCTGAAGCGGATGACGAAGATTAGTATGTTTTGATCAATGTCTTTTGTGTTTTGCTGTATGTACTAGGGTTGTGTCTATATGTTTTATTATCAATCAATGGAACAACAGATCAAGCATGGATCAGTTATGTTTATTGGTGAGTGTTTATTCACTCACCTTTATAAGACCAAAACTGGACTCAAAAGACTAAAAACCCGACCATATATGCCAAATATACGATGTTTTTGTGTTTGTGATATGCAGGTACGGATATTTTAAGAAATCAAGCAAAAACCCGGAAAACCGAGCACGAGAGTGGAAAAGGATTAAAGAGCCGAGGCCGGGAAGCATTTTTCAAGTCCTGATCATTATTTAAGCTCGAAGTGTTTAAATAAACCTTGAAGAATCATCAATTGGCAAGATTAGCCCTTGGATATATTTTTCAAAGAATGGCAGAAATTACCCTTGAATTTTAGCATAATTCATATTTGGTCTTTGAAAGATAAAAGCTGATAATGCTAAGCCTGGTCCATGATTATTTACTTATCCATAACACACAAGTCCAATCCATTTCTACCCCAAGTCCAACAAATAATTCCCAAAAGCCCAAGTAAATACAACCCGAGCCCACCCAAGTGTTACCTTCAGTCAAATAAGTCAACACACCAACTAAATAAATAAACAAACCTAAACCAACCCCGCTCCCATTTCCCCCAAATTCACCCCCAAATTACCCAGGGAACAGTAACTAAGAACCCTAGTTACTATTCCGTGCTAATTACAGAGATTAAGGGTACTGTGGTCAATTCAAAGTGCTTCTAGAAGCTGTGGATGATGTCAGAAGGTGTCAGTGAATCCAAAGAAGCACACGAGGGGGTAACGTGGCATAATCTTATTTGCTGAGACGCGTCATTGAAGCTAATCAAAGGGTGGAAATTCGAGATGTAATGATTAGAAGTGATCAAACGGTGCTCAGAGGCTATCAAGAAACACAACTCACACGGATTGCCAACCTGGCAATCCGTGAGCTCCTCACCCTCACTCCCTATAAATAGGTTGTATTTTAGCTCATTGAATAAAAAAATTTTCTAGAGTAGTGTTATGCTGCAAAAATTTTATTCAGTCTTTGTAATATAGATTAGATCATGTAATATTTCATTTGAATTTCAATAAAAGTTCTATTTCAGTTAATCTCAGCTTATTTTGTTATCTTATTACTGCTTATTCTAGTTAATTGTTTTAAGTTCTCAGATTATTTTGTTTACTCTTTTTATAATTCTACTTATTTTGTTGAAAGTTAAATCAATAAATAACTCTTAGTCAGTCTTACATGCATTTTCATAAAAAAATAAAAAAAATAAAAAAAATATTAGTATAGCTTTAAATGAGCTTATTTTTCTTTTGAATGTTCCATATAAGCTTTTTAGCTTATTATTGGAATTTAATTTGAGTAATCAGTCAAGAACATGAATATGATGATAAGTTGCTATGGTGATGATAAGCTGATACAGATCCAATTGAAATCAGCCTATCTAGAGATAGGCGACTTAGGAACCTCTCTATTTTGAGCTGAGAGGAAAAGCATTTGTAAGTCTAATTCTCAAATTTGCTTATTCAGTTGATAATCTCTGATTTTCTGGGTAATTGTTTGTATTAGTTGTTATTAGCTGTTTGAATTGCTTCTAGTGGTGTAGTATTGGTTGATTTGTTCATCGGTATTGAGTAGTTTAGGTGTATTATAGATTTCTAGTATAAACTGTTTAGTATTTGAATGTTTGGATCTGTCATTTTGCTTACCTCTTGATACAAGTTAAATTTAGTTGTTCATTTAGCTTTACATAGTGTTTGATTAGATTGTTGAGTCAGTAATTTAGAAGATTGTGGTTGTTTGCATTATTTCTTAGTTATATCAGGTTTTATAGGGCTGTTTGGCTTAACTAGATATAGAGTAAAATAGTTGTTAGTTGGCTGTATTGGTGCATCAATTCTTTGTTTCACTGTTCCATTTGAGAGTTTGAATCATTGTGAGCAATTAAAATGGTTTGAATCATTTCAGCCTGAGAGGGAGTGTTTGGATCTGAGATTTGTGGTGAAAGTTGGTGTTAGGATTGCTGATTATCTGCCATATATTGTTTGCTTAAGTGTGGATTTAGAGTTTAGGTTAGTTATATCAGTTGAACATATTATCAGAAGGTCAAAAGTCAGTTTAATAATTCCATTAGCTGTTCTTATAGGTTAAATCAATTAGTGAATTTGCTTTGGTAGGTGTAGTATAATATGAGTTAGCTTAATCTAGTGTAATCTTAGCTTACAACAACTTATTAGAGTCGTATTTAGCTGTTCAATTTGGGAAAAGGTCAAAGTAGAATTAGCATAGAAAGTCAACTGAGCATTCAGATTTGTTGGTCATAGCTGCTGTTTCCAGGTGATTTTAAAGTTCATTTGGTTGTTTTTAGATATAGGATTTTAGTTACTTTGCATCTCAGTAGCATAGAGTTCAATTTTCTCCAATCATACTTTTAGCTTAAAGCTTTCTTAATCAACTTTTTGAGGTCTGCTTATCATAAGATTGAGTCTATTATTCTGTTTTGATTCTCTGATCTGCTAGTGTTAGTTAATGTTTGTTTTTGAGTTTTATTGTCTTATCTATGTAATTTTAGTGTTGTTTTAGTCAATCCATTCAGATCTTAATTTTCTGGCTTATTAGATTTTTATTGTGCTTATTGGTTGGTTTGAGCTAGTTTGCTTATTTGCTTGCATATAGTTTATCTGTTGGATTTATCATTACTTCTGAGCATTATTTGTCTTATTTTGGAATATTACAACTGATTTATAAGTTTGGTCAAGTTTCTTTAGTAAGTGCTTATTAATAAGCATTTCCTATAAGCTGATTTGGTCTCTTTAAGCTCTTTTTCTTATTATTTTTAATCCAAAATTTTTCTGCAAGCTTTGTATAATATTTTTAAATTTCTGGTAAAATTTCATAATTTTCTGAGGTCATTTACTATTTTTCTTAATTTCTATTGGTTAAAAATCAATTTTAAATCAATTTTAAATACAAAAATCAAATAAAAAATCAGAAAAGGTCAGAAAAATACAAAAATAATTTTAAAATTTCTTTTATAATATTTTAGAATTTTTAGAATTTAATTTTCATTTTTCCACTTTAATTTTCTATTTTTCTTATTTTTAATTCATTTTTAATTCAATAAATACAAAATAAATTCTAGAAAATAAAAGAAAAGTCAAAAAAAATATTTTTCTTTTTCCTAAAATTCTTTTTATAAGTTTTTAATTTTTATAAAATATTTCCAAGTTCGTAGGGTAATTTTTCGTAATACGTTACGTTTTAATTTTTACGGTTGCGTTTCCGTTTTTACGTTTTACAATTCGGTGCATAGTTAGCTTCTAATCTTTGCATGCTTTATTGTTGTTTGTTGATATTTGATTTCCTTGATTGCTATTTTCACTCTATCACTCTTTCACCTCTCACTTTCACTACACGATTCCCCATTCGATAATTCAAATTTTCCATTTGAGCTTTCGTTGGGAAGAACGACCCGGGAATTACTTTAACCGGTATTTCCTCGGAATATAATTATACTATAATTGACACGTATCATTTATTACACTATTTATGGCTTATTACCTTTTAGAGTATATTTATTTTTATTTTTATTTATTTATTTTTTATTTTTTTGGTATAAAGGGTAAAGTAGTGTGTGTTTGACTTTTGTTATCTCATACATTTCTCTCTCACAGACGGTCAAAACAAGTTGGTAGCTCTCAATAGCAGATTTAGGGTTTTCAATCTAAGCCAAAATTAGTCAAAATGTATGGTAAAGGATTCTAGTCTTTGATGATTCAGCCTAATATTTCAGGTATTCGATTATAGTCTTGACAGTCTTTTGATTGGGATGCTGCTACTGGCAATCTTGATGATATAGTTGTTGAAGTTGTTTGAACAATAAAAAAAAGGTTAGTGGATACTTTATTTGAATCATTGAGTAGTTTGTATCATCTTTATGTCGAAATTTGTTTGAAGGGAAAGTTCATGTTGTCATATTTCATTTGAAGTGTTTGGAAGTTCTTCATTTGTGTAGTAATGAGTTTGTTGGGAGTTTGTTTGTGGTTGGTTTGGGGTTTTCGGATACCGTTGATCTGTTTCTATGGTAAGCCATCTTTCAATTTGAGTATATATTTAACTTTGTTTGGTTTAACAACTATAAAATGAGGTATATATCTTTACTAAATTGAGGTATGGTGTGATTCATTCTATACTTACATTTTCCTTTGAAGTGTATTTCGTTTAATCATCTAGTTTGATATGGGTCTTACCCTCTCAAACCCAAACATGATTCCCAACTTTAGTTTACTGGCATACTACCAATTTTGATACGACCCAAATTTAGAGTATCACAAAAGTAGTAAAATTCCATAACAATAAACTAGTCTAAAAACAAGGCAAACACAATGCACAAGTTTGAATGCTACTGCAGAGACATCATTGCAAAATATAGATTGATAAGTTTAATTGTGATTTGACAAGTCTCTTATCCTCTCAAAGCCCAACCTCCCTTTATGCGCAATTAAGTTCACTGTCCTATTAATAATCTTGATATGACCCAACTGTAGAGTGTGTGTGTGTGTGTGTCGGTTTAATATGTATTTTTCTATGGTTATGATTGTTAATATCTGTTTATATCTGACTTATAAGGCCAGTTGGTTAGAATGCCACCCTTGAGCCACACCCATGAATAGTTATTCATCATTAACTTCCCTTCCCCATGCATCAAAACACAATAACTACAACTCATTTTGCATACAATAGGAGTTTGACCAAAACTCATAACTATATTTATATAAAATATAACTTATCATATCATCCATGGCTTCTTCTTCATCCTACAATTTGGCAACAACAGTGAAGAGGCACTTCAAGAAAGAGTTGACTCAAGAGAGGGGTCGGTTGAAGAGATTTGTGAAAGAACGTAATCAAATACAAAAGCAAGTTGAAGACCGTCAAGTTGTACTCAATGAGACTCAGCATCTGGTCCCATTGGAAGAAAATAGAAATGCTATTATACGTTCTCTAATTGAAACACAGGTAAGGGAGCGTAACAGGATTGTTTTGTTAACTGCTCTAATCAATGATATCACTGATGGGATTCAGGAGAAGGAACACCAAGTGCAGGTTATGGAGGTCCAAGAAGAAGAAGCCTGTGCACCAAAAAAAAATTATAAGAAAAGTCTCCTCTGATGAAGATTAGAGTATGATCATGCTGATTGTGTTTTGCGGTTATATTATGGCAGTTATTTTCTATGTTTATGTTGTGTAACTTTTAATGAAATGGCTTTAAGCCTTGTCTTGTAATGACTTTGATGAATGATTAATATTAAGTTGTAGTTATCTTTAATATTCAAAGTGATGTCACCTGTACGTGATTCTGCAAAAAAAAATAGTAACTCATCACCAGGTTCAACATCAAACAAGAACAAAATTGATCTTTCAACAAGTAAACAAACTTACATTTCAAGATTAAAGACACATACAGACACACTTAGTGAAACATTAGTGAAACATTGTTAATATTTATGATAACATAGACACATACATACACACAAACTTAGCGAAACATTAAGAAGTAAACAAATTATCTTCAATCTGTTTGTAGACATCAACAATTTGTTTACGTAGTGACGCTATTGTTGTATTGCGTTCTTCAATCATCTTCTGGCGTTCCTGTATGATCTCCTCATCCCTCTTGATTTGTTTTTCAAGTGTCTTTATACGGTTGTTATAAAGATCAATCAGCGTTTTTTCAGTTCCATAAGCGCCAGAATGGCATTTATCCCATATATCTTGGGGTATGTCGAAAATCTTGTACTTCTCAGGAATAGGAGGAATAGAATCATCTCTTGCTCGTTTATTTTTCCTGGAATCAGCGTTTGATGATGAAGATGCCATTAGGGTGAATGATTGACAGAATGGGTGAGAGACTTTGTTATTTATACTAAGACAAACAATTCAATCCAATTGAAAAGTCACTAACCACCAAACGGTGTGTTTAAAAAATAACTGCAAACGGTGTGTTAAAAAAGTCACTAAACGTTACTAATGAATCACTAAACCCTGTGTCTATTCCAAAATTTAAAAACCGTTCAGTTGGCTGTACACATGTCTTACAACAACTATAAATAAATAGGTAAGTTTCACACCTTATTTTGTTCTTTATTGACTAGCACTAGTAAGTAGTTAATACTCCTTTACCTATGTTTATTATGTGTTTTAATGTTTCATTAATGTGAGTTTGTTGTTTATGTTTGTGATACCTATTCAATTATATGTCAATACATTATTCATACAAAATCTGGATCATGAGATCCATTACATCACTAAGATCCATTACATCACTAATCTTTAAACAACCAACCCCCTCATGGATAATTCTTCTTCCCAACAACCTCAATCTTCTTAAACATATTGTCTTTCACTTGCCTGGCCATCATCAACAGGGCCTTCGCCCTACGCTTATCAATTGTTTGTAGTCTCTTAAGCTTCTTCGTCTACATGTGTTGAACCAAAAAAACACACTTACATGTGTTGAACCAAAAAAACACACTTACATGGACGTGTTTGCCTATATAAGGGCTTATAAGATTGCCACGTACTTTGTATACATGTGTTGAACCAAAAAAACACACTTACATGACAGTTGACTTTATGGAATTCAACATTTGCAGTTTGACTTCTGAAATTGTACATGCAATGGGTGCGAATGGGTGCGAATGCAATGGCCACAAGGGAGCGAGTGACTAGGTCACTCCCATTCAACATTTGCAAGTTTCACCTTTGGCACTCAAAATGCAATACATTTAAACAAAGAATACAAACATAGAATCCAACAGACAACAGTGTGAAATATATTGTTCAAGAACTAGGAACTGTAGGCGCATCATTACTGTTGTAGAGTCAATTCCCTCCTGAACATCTTCATATTGGTTGACTGTAAGGTCTATTAAATGCACTATATTTGATTCCTGTATTGTATTTGGTAGCACAAGCTGAGTACTTCTTCATTATGAGTAGCATACACCTCCCTAGACTGGTAACACAGACTCCAATAATATAGGATGATAAGAAGGAAAAAAAGGATATGGCAAAAGAAGTATTTGCACCAAATACACTTTTACAACATCCTCTCTTCCCTACTTATCACTGAATAGTATAACAACATGCACTCATTAGGTAATTTTATATAGCGCGACATGAGCAAGAAAAAGAGAATGTGACAAAATGAATCTGCACCAAATACAGTTGTACTCCTCTTTTTTCTTTCTCATCTCTCGCTATTAAGAAAACTTTATGAGCTGTAAAGCTATTGATTAAAAAAGGATTGTGTCTACATATGCAAGTGGAGACACTTTGGTACTTTCAGCCTCCATTCGAAATCTCATTGCCATATCGACGAAATTTGTGAAAGGATTTGCGCCAAATCGATTGCAATGACAGTGACATAGGAATGGGTTTGCGAGGGGAAGCTCAAAGTACCACTGTGTGCCCAATTAAAAAGTTATGGATTCTAGAAAAGCATGTGAGTCAGTTGTGTTGAATGGGATAATGAAGGATGGTGGTTTGCCATGAACAATACACAATATATCATTATCACAATCAACACAACTCAATTATCAAGGCCCATCTATCTGATAATGTATGTGGGTTCCATTGCTTAAATTGACCGAGTTAGCTAAGGTCATTGGAGTGTCTCTGTGTAAATCTGTCACTTTAAGCAATGGAAGCCATCTACAACGTTAGATAGGTGGGCCTTGATTATTGAGTTTTCCAAAGTGAAGTTGAATGTATCAATACAGTTAAACGGTGCTAAATGTCTGTTACTCAAGTAAAATAGGTTCTGCCATATTAATTTGATTTTAAAAAAACAAAATGATAGAAAGGTCATACAAATAAAAGTGTATTACATGCAAAAGGATTTACAGCAACCATCATATATGTGGGTGAAGTTGATGATGATAATTTTGGGTGTATAATACACTCCTGAAAAGTGTATCCTACACCCAAAAGTACCATCATCACTTCACCCTCATATATGATAATTAACATAAATCCATTCGCATGTAATACACGTTTGAATCTATAAAATAGTTTGAGTAACAGGACTCGTCTTGAATGAGATAATGAGGGAGTGTGGCATGTCATGAACAATAATCACTATATCATTATCCCTATCAACACGTCCTAATTATTAAGACTGAATCATCTGTCAACATAGACAGATTCCAATGCTTAATTTGGACACCGTCTAGTATCACTTATGTGCTTGATATAGGTTACATGTTTTGGCTATTTCAAAAAGAGAGTGAAGATCTAGCAAAAGAAAACTTTTTATCCACATTAAACGGACGACTTTTCGTCAATTGTTTTTGTCCGATAGATCTTCATTCTGTTTTGAAAGAGGCAAAACTTGTCATCAAGATGAAACACATAAATGAAACTAGATGGTTACAAGATTATCAATGGAATCCATCTAAGTTGACAGATGATCCTGCCTTAATAATTGAACTTCTTATAAATTTTAGATGGAATCCATCTAAAATGAGCTTCACATTCAAACTCTTATATAGATTCAGCCACTGTATAACACACATAAAGTTGTAGATGTTAAGTACCATGTAACACACTTCATCTACGTTATTTTTTTAGTATTCTTTTATTTTTATTATATTTTTTCTTTTTTAAAAATTGATTTTTAGCTAATCAAATGCAACTTTTTTCAAAACAGATTTATTTATCTCATGGAAGACTTAAAGAAC
Source organism: Artemisia argyi (assembly GCA_030686995.1). Lineage (NCBI taxonomy): Eukaryota > Viridiplantae > Streptophyta > Magnoliopsida > Asterales > Asteraceae > Artemisia > Artemisia argyi. Next base: position 20,031,143 of record CM060702.1, on the reverse strand, counting down.
AACATATTAACGCTCGAAGTGTCAAAACTTCTAAGTCAAAGCAGACTAAAGGTCACTATTAGACTTAATCTAGGAACACCTAAGAAGCCCAGAAGAAAAAAACTAAAACAGATCCAAATAAACACCAGCTGTAAGCTATCGAAAATGGTCAAAATCTAGCCATACGATACTTAATCTATTACTTGACTTATTTTTAAAATTATAGAAGATTCAAGTTAACTGAATATGAACAAAATTAAATAATCAAACTAAGTTTGAGTTTTATAAAAAGAAGTATAAATAAACTAGTCTCTTTTTTTTTTTTTTTTTTTTTTTTTTTTTTTTTTTTTTTAATATTAAGTAATAATTTAAAAAAATATAATTAAATTGCACAAATTTTTAAAATAATTTACAAGACTATGCGTACCGCCAATGTACTGACATCTTGGCAACTACAATCTCAAGCTGTCAAAACAGTTGCCCAAACCGGTTCCCTCTGATCGAGAGTACAGACTATTTCCGCCGTGTCTTAATCACAAGCAGGATGTATATAGGCTGAGGCCCGATATCTGAGGGGAACTCTGCTGGGTTAAGTAAGCAGATCATCTATGGTTTTGACATGCCCGGGATCACCCCTAGACCCGTTTATGTCTTGTTTTTTCCCATAGAATAGCTGGTTACCACCATTCCGATACAACACTTATATCGATCGCTATCGCAAAGACAAGTACACAAGTTTCCACAAGTAGCACTTGAAAATTCGAGTTTAAAAATTGTGTCAAGTCTCATTTTCTTCAAAATCATTTTTATAATCAATATTCATTTATTCAATATATCATAAGTTGCATTATATAAACCAAAAAAACTTTCCACAACTAGCACATAAACTGTCATAGAGTTGAACATAATATGTCCTAAATCTTAAACTGCCGAGACACCCCAAAACCATTGCAAGACAATTAAAATTTTTTACAACTAGCATATATCACGTAAACCAGAAAAAAAAAAAAGTATAAAATATAACCCACAAACAATCCAATCAATATAAACTTTCAAGACTACCCAAATCCTAAACTCCATCGACCTAGACACAACAAACTGTAGACTATATTAACACTCGAAGTGTCAAAACTTCTAAGTCAAAGCAGACTAAAGGTCACTATTAGACTTAATCTAGGAACACCTAAGAAGCCCGGAAGAAAAAAACTAAACCAGATCCAAATAAACACCAGCTGTAAGCTATCGAAAATGGTCAAAATCTAGCCATACGATACTTAATGTATTACTTGACTTATTTTTAAAATTATAGAAGATTCAAGTTAACTGAATATGAACAAAATTAAATAATCAAACTAAATTTGAGTTTTTATAAAAAGAAGTATAAATAAACTAGTCTCTTTTTTTTTTTTTTTTTTTTTTTTTTTTTTTTTTTTTTTAATATTAAGTAACAATTTAAAAAAATATAATTAAATTGCACAAATTTTTAAAATAATTTATAAGACTATGCGTACCGCCAATGTACTGACATCTTGGCAACTATAATCTCAAGCTGTCAAAACAGTTGCCCAAACTGGTTCCCTCTGATCGAGAGTACAGACTATTTACGCCGTGTCTTAATCACAAGCAGGATGTATATAGGCTGAGGCCCGATATCTGAGGGCAACTCCGCTGGGTTAAGTAAGCAGATCATCTATGGTTTTGACATGCCCGGGATCACCCCTAGACCCGTTTATGTCTTGTTTTTTCCCATAGAATAGCTGCTTACCACCATTCCGATACAACACTTATATCGATCGCTATCGCAAAGACAAGTACACAAGTTTCCACAAGTAGCACTTGAAAATTCGAGTTTAAAAATTGTGTCAAGTCTCATTTTCTTCAAAATCATTTTTATAATCAATATTCATTTATTCAATATATCATAAGTTGCATTATATAAACCAAAAAAACTTTCCACAACTAGTACATAAACTGTCATAGAGTTGAACATAATATGTCCTAAATCTTAAACTGCCGAGACACCCCAAATCAACTGCAAGACAATTAAATTTTTTTACAACTAGCATATATCACGTAAACCAGAAAAAAAAAGTATAAAATATAACCCACAAACAATCCAATCGATCTCAACTTCCAAGAGTACCCAAATCCTAAACTCCATCGACCTAGACACAACAAACTGTAGACTAAACAGAATAGAGAGACTTACAGTGCTTTCTGCAGCGGAAGACGAAACTGGTTATCCAACTTGGTAATCATGGTAGTCTCTAACCTCTTCAAACTAAACTCAGTTGAAGAGGTTAGTGACTCCCACGATTGCTAAGCAGATAAATAAATTGAGAGCCTTGTAAATAGGATTTACTTCGGATATAAATCTCCCAAAAACAGCCATAAACCCTACCACTAAATAACCTGAAATACATAAAGCCCTAACCTTAAATCAATTTGAATAATCATCGAACAATTAAACCAAATAAACAAACCATAAACCTAAATTAGAGTAACCCTGAATCCTATTGATAATTCATTACCTAACCCTAACCTCAGATCTGTGAGTGAGAAGAGAGTACAAACGCTTTGTGAGTGAGAGAGACAGAGAGGAAGTGAGCGTGTTTCAAAAGAGGTTTACGCTTTTATAAGCGTGTTCTTTTTTTTTTAAAAAGAGGTGTGTTAGATACGCTTGGTAAAAAAAATAATTAAATATTTGCGAAAAAAAAATGTGGGTTTGGAGTAAGGTTCGGGTGTTTTGGATCTTAAAACTTTGGGTAGGAGTTAGGTTCGGTTCAATAATGCATAAATAAAAAAATTATTAAAAGTACAATTTGCATAATTTTGGCTAGGTTCGGATGTTTGGATCTTAAAACTTTGGATTGGATTTAGGTTCGGTTAGGAAAAGGTCAATAATGCATAAATAAAAAAATAATTACAAGTACAATTCGCATAATTTATGGTTGGAGTTAGGTTCGGGTGTTGGAGATTAAAACTTTGGTTTGGAGTTAGGTTCGGTGTTAGGTTCGGTGTAATAATGCATAGATTAAAAAATTATTATAAGTACAATTCGCTTAATTATGGGTTTGGAGTTAGGTTCGGGTGTTAGATCTTAAAACTTTGGGTTGGAGTTAGGTTCGGTGTTAGGTTCGGTGCAATAATACATAAATAAAAAAATTATTAAAAGTACAATTTGCATAAGGTAAAAGTACAATTCGCACTAGTAATAATTATATTTCTTACATGTTTGACTTATTTTGCCAAAAAGTACAAGTTGCATAATAGTTGACACTTACAAAACTACATGTACAATCACTATTACAAGCATCAAATCGAACAATGATTGTACATGTTGCATAAAAAAATAATGTATACTTTATTTGTTACAAGTTTGACTTTTTTTTATAAATAGTACAAGTTGCATAATAGTACACTTACGCATAGTACAAAAAGGACACTTACACAAAGGTACTTGTGTCTTACACACACTTGTAAAAGTGTACTTGGTACTAGGACATGTGGCAACATTGTATTGGTTTGTACGATTCGCTTAGGTTACATAAGTCGCATTGGGGCAAAAGCGAAATGTAAAATAAAAAAGGGCAAGGCTTGAAGCATGGGTTTTTCTCTGAGGCAAATACACAATTACCCCATAAAAAAACATGTTCATTCTTTAACCTATGTGGGATATAAGGTAATTGTTGTCTCGTGCATCTATAGTATTCCAATCTAAACCATTTATGTGTTAGTTTATCTTTTCAAAGTTGAAAGTAGTGATTTTGGGTTTTATTATTATGCTCAAAATGAATAGAAAGTTAGCTGGAGATTGCCACCCAATAGCTTCATTCTACATTTCTTTCTTGAGTTACATGCCATGAAGTTTAGTGTCGCTGGTACCGTTATGAAGATATTTATATCATTATACGTATGTGACATGAATAAATTAAGCACAACTATTTTCAGGTTACCATTTCAGTTATGTTAAGACAATGTCTTTATAGGTTATTTGCTTCTGTGAAATCAACATCTAAATATGTTTTAGAGTAAACTACACAAATGGTCCATGTGGTTTGCTCATATTGCATGTTTAGTCCCTGGTCTTTCGAAATTGCAGGCGGCCTCCCTATGAGGAGTTTTTGGTTCCGTTTTGGTCCTTGGGCTTAAGATACATTTAAAAATACATTTAAACTCGTTTGGCAAATGTGCTTAAGATTAGGCTTATTATTGCAAAATTACTAAAAACAACATAATTAAATGAGTTGTTGTATATGTTAAATATTTTTATGAGTAAATAAATAATTTATTATTCAAAAGTCTCAGTCTTAAGTTTTTAGCCCCTTTTATGGGGCTAAAGTTTTTAGCCCATTTTAAAGGCTTATGAATTCATAAGTCCGAATAACAAACGAGACTTATTTTATAAACCGACTTCTTTTAAAAGTTTAAACCCCTATAAACCCTATAAGCCCCTCTCCCAAACATACCCATCATCTCAAATTAAACTTTAGAGTATTCATTAAGAAACAAACAAGAAATTATATAAATTTTGCAAAGATAAAAAGTTAAGAAGTTATGTAAAGTTTGAACCAGACGAGTTAACTTTAGTTGGGTTAATTATTGAACTCAAGTGATACTGTCAAGTCCAAAACATACTAATATCCTTAACACATATTGTTCCCATACACTACACTATATAACAAAGGAACATGTTTATTACGCAAACTATGTGGGATATAAGGTTAAAATGGGTTTTGTCAAGACAATTTTATAAGGTGCCTAAATGTTGTCTCATGCATTTTTGGTATTCCAATACATGCCATTTATGCATGTGTGTATTTATCTCTTGAAGAATGGAAGCTATTTGGATGATTGATGACAAGTACGTTATTATTAAGTGACAGAAATGATTGGATGAATCCTACATGGAGTACAACTTTTGTTGTTCTTGGAAACCTAGATTCAAATTATGTTCTTAAGGTCACTTTCGCGATATTGAGACGCTTTAAATCCTATATTGTACATGTATTAGCCCGGAGGTGAATCTCGTTCCATTTGGAGTGAAATGACTACACAAAACAACACGACTATATCAGTTATGTGTGATCCTCCAGGTCATGCTCAATGGATCTTCGTTAACGGTAGTTTCATTCTTTTGATTCGATTATTATTAGAATAACTGAACATAAACTGTTTGTAAGGTTTATATGATCAACTCCCATCTAAGTATTTCTTCCACTAGAGTTCCTTTTTTTTTTTTTTTTTTTTTTTTTTTTTTTTATTTTTAAAAATATTTATTTATTTATTTAAGACAAAATTACACGGATGGTCCCTGTGGTTTACACGGATTTCAAGTTTAGTCCCTAACTCAAAATAACTACACCAGACGTCCCTAATTTTGAAACCTGTCACCCTTTTAGTCCCTAATTTGGATGGGCCGTTAGTTTATCTGTTAAGTAATTTGCACCGTTAGTCCTTCGTTAATATTTTTTGCACCGTTAGTCCTTCGTTAATTTGCATCGTTAGTCCTTTGTTAAAATTAAAAAAAAAATTCTAAAATTTTAAAAAAAAAATTTGAATAAATTTTTTTTTCGAATAAAAGTTTTTAAAAAAAATATTTTTTAGAAAAAATATTTAAAAAAAATATATTTTTTTCAAATAAAATTTTTAAAATTAAAAAATTCTAAAATTAAAAAAAAAATAATTTAAAAACAAAATTTGAATAAAAAAAATTTTCGAATAAAAATTTTTTAAAAAAATATTTTTTAGAAAAAATATTTAAAAAAAAAATATTTTTTTCGAATAAAAATTTTTAAAATTAAAAAATTCTAAAATTAAAAAAAAATTGAATAAAAAATTTTTTCGAATAAAAATTTTAAAAAAAAAATATTTTTTAGAAAAAATATTTTAAAAAAAATATTTTTTAGAAAAAATATTTTTTAGAAAAATTCAAATCTTAAAATATTCGAAAAATAAAAATATTTCTATTTTTTTTTGATTTTCTAAAAAAAATTTATTCGATATTTTTTTTTTTAAATTTCGATTTTTTTTTAACTTTTTCTAAAAAATTCCAAAAAAAATATTTTTCGAATATTTTAAGATTTTTTTTCGATAATTATTTTTTGAATTTTTTTTTCAAAATTTTTTTCAAAAAAAAATTAGAAAATAAAATTTAGAAAAAAAATTTATTCGAAATTAAAAAAAAATGATTTTTTTCTTTAAATTTTTTTCTAAAAAATTCCAAAAAAAATTATTTTTTGAATATTTTAAGATTTTTTTTTCGATAATTATTTTTTGAATTTATTTTCAAAATTTTTTTGAATAAAAAATTAGAAAATAAAATTTTGAAATAAATATATTTATTCGATTTTTTTTTAAATATTCAGACTAGAAAGGGGTCAAAATCGTGATTTAAAATTGACACAGAAACATTTTTTTCAAATGACAAATTTTCTTTTAGTGTACTTACATAATCACAAGAAAGTGAGCGAAAACGTAAAAAAGGCGAAAACCGATAAAAATATAAGAAAACATATAAAAACGTAAAAAAAATGGACGGAAACATAATAAAACGGATAAAATATAAGAAAACAGACTAATACGTAATAAAGCGGACAAAAAAGTAAAAAAATGACGAAAATGTTAAAAAAAACGGACGAGAGCGTAAAAAATGGACGAAAACGTAAAAAGATTGACAAAAACGTTTAAAAAAATGAACGAAAACGTTAAAAAAAAAATGGACGAGAACGTAAGAAAATGGACGTAAACGTAAAAAGATTGACAAAAACGTAAAAAATTGACGAAAACGTTAAAAAAAGGGACAAGAACGTTAAAAAAACGGACAAAAACGTAAAAAGATTGATAACGGTGCAAAATATTAATGGAGGGACTAACGGTGCAAATCATGGGGACTTTTTTAGAAAATGAGGACTAACGGTGCAAAAAATATTAACGAAGGACTAACGGTGCAAATAACTTAACGGATAAACTAACGAACATCCAAGATAGGGACTAAATGTGTGACAAGTTTCAAAAAATAGGGATGTCTGGTGTACTTATTTTGAGTTATGGACTAAACTTGCAATCCGTGTAAACCACATGGACCATCCGTGTAATTTTGTCTTTATTTAATTATACAATTAAAAGACCGTGATATTAAAATGTTCATCAAAATTTATTTTGACTCAACAATGAAATTTCAGTGGTAGAAAATTGTTTATATGTAATCTCATTGAACATGTCTATCTTGAAACTTAAAGCTTACATAAAACAAGACTTTAAACCCATATGTCCATTGGAGTCAAACTCATACTAGATGGGCTTTTAATAAGCAAATGTACCACTACCGGTCCTACTCATGTTTTTGACCAGTAAGTTATAAGTTAGATCACAAATGCAGACTAACGATCAAATGAGAAACAAAAATAGAATGAGAAGTAACCACTTCAGATGCACCTACGAAATAAGATGCATCTTCCATGAAATTCTCCTTCTTCATTTGAAATGTGTGGTTACAAACATTTCTCATTCTTCTTCTTTTATTTTCTCTTCTTACTAGATCCATTCCCCACAAATGCATACGTGTTAGATCAAGTATATACCAATTGACTTGGCCCTTAGGTAAGGTTAATTACTAAATGTGTTTAAACTCGGTCTAATATTTCTTTTGACCTATAGCTAAATCGTTACTTACTTCATTGATAATGATAATTACATCATCTGATATTTAAATGGATAGACACAAAGTGTGGCCTCTGTATCTTTGTGCATGTAAATAGAAGTTTTAGAGTACTCGTTAAAAAGAAAGTTCAAATATAAATTTAAAAGTTAAGAACTTATTTACATATTTTTGTGTATGTAAATAGAATTTTTAGAGTACTCGTTAAAAAGAAACTTCAAATAAAAATTTAAAAGTTAAGAACTTATTTACATTTTGGATTTGGAGTTTGCGTTTTACTTATTGTTTAACAAATTATTACACTCAACGGACTCAAACGATAACTCCAGACCCAAAAAATTATAATGTTCTTAACACATGTCACTCATATGCACTCTAGTATATAAACCAAAGAACATTTCTCTCTTTAACCTATGTGGGATGAAAGGTTGGAATGGGTTTTGTCAAAAACAAACTAATAAGGTACCTGAATGTTGGCTAGTTCATTTTAGTGACAAAAGTAATTGGACGATAATGCAATTCATTTTATCATTGATTTTATGCGGTTTTCACTCTAATTTTTTCGCAATTCTTTGCTAGTTACAATATTTATTAATTAGACGGTTTCTTGTTCTGCAATATAGATGATTCAATTCATTGATATGTACGTGTATAAAATTGTTATAATGATAAGAAGTAATCAATTATGTGTTACATGTTTATGTTTCAATGAAATATGGATTCTTGATTGGTTTAATGAGGAAGTTTGTGCTCTTGTTATTTTGTGAATGAACGGGTTTTGAGTTGCAAAATAAAAATTGTTTTTTATGAATAAACTGTCTGTGTGAACGTACCTTTACGTAATATAGTGATTTAAGTATAGGTTAAAAGAACCATTAAACCAACAAAACAGTTTGAACACCTTTAAATCACTATATTACGTCAAAGATAACTGCCTCATCTGACTTTAAAAATTTTACACACAAAATATGTATTCTGTATGCAAATAAAAGTTTTGAGTACTTGCTAAGGGGAAAAAAAGTTAAGAACTTGAATTAATTTTGCAATCAGTAAGTGCCCACCAGTTCACTTTCAATTATTGAACTCGAAAGAAACTTACAAATGCAAAACATAATAGTGTTTTTAACACATACCATTGATATACACTCTAGTATATAACCAAGGAACATGTTACTTCTTCTACCTATGTGGGATATAAGTTTGAAATGCGTTTGTCAAAACAAGTTAATACTAAATGTTGACTCGTGCATTTTTGGTATTCCAACCCATACCATTTATGAGTTCATTTATCTTTTGTACAATACTATCATAAGTCGCATGTGATTTGTGAAATCATACGTGAATTTTGATATAACAAATCACATGCAATTTTTTATGGCGTAAATTTCAACACTAATAAAAACTTGAAAAGATTTTGTTTGAAGTATATCGAAGTTCTCGTCTACTGAAAGATAAAAATAGTACCGTCGTTGTTGTGTATTTTTTTGTCACTTCACGACTTAGTGCTTGCAAGATATTCTATTTTCAGAAAAGGTGAAAAGTGAGTTTATTTTTTTGCTTAAAAAATAAATAACAAAGATTTTTCCATAATTTGTGAAACACCTCTAACTCTTACAGGTGTTCATATTATTTAGGGTGCGTTTGGTTTGTTGCTATAATCATAATCGGTGGGTGTTGGTATAAGGTGGAATGATAATAGAGAATATGATGAAACCAACCACACACATAAGATATGAGTAAACCTTCACATTTGGGTATTCTCAATCCATTGTGGTTTAGAATTTAGGGTGCGTTTGGTTTGTTTGTATAAATCATAATGGGAATAGGTGTTGGTATAAGGTGGAATGATAATAGAGAATATGATGAAACCAACCACACACATAAGATATGAGTAAACCTTCACATTTGGGTATCCTCAATCCGTTGTGGTGGGCTCCATAACCAACCAAACAACATTAATGACTTTCAAAGTTATAGATTCATACCCATAAACTCCAACCAAACGGGCCCTTAGTTCGTTTAATTGTTTCTATAACCATATAACTAAAGTATATTACGTCATTGGTAACCACATGATCTTATTTTTAAAAGAATAAACACAAAGTAGGACAGTGAATCTTTGTGTATATGTATGGAGAAGTCGGAGTACGTGTGTTCAAAAATAAGTTCAATTAAAATTTAAAAGGTTAAGAACTTATAATAATTTTGCACCTCAAGTTTTTCTTAGTGCTCAAATATTGAAAGAAAGTTTCAGATCCAAAATATAGTAGTGTTCTTAAAATAAAGTAAATCCTATACGCTCTACTATATAAACCAAAGAAATATATATTCTTTAACCTATGTGGGATGTAAGTTTGAAATGAGTTGTCAAAACAATGTAATAGGATACCTAAATGTCGACTGTGCACTTTTAGTATTCCAAATCCATACAATTTATTCGTTTGTTTATCTTTTAAGGAATGGAAGCTAACTAATTGAATAGATAATGCAAGTACGTTATTAAGTGACATAAGCAATTGGATGTATACAAAACATCAGTAGTAAAGCTGGGAAAGCACGGGAAGTTGTCGTCCTATGAGATTTTCGATTGTTTTACTAAAGTTATGGTGGCGTTTACTAGGACGAATGACTCTAGATTATCGTGTTGAGACAGCTAGTCGACTAGCTCAATTGCATATTGATAGTTTTGGGTTTGCGTACAGAAAGTCTAATCCCTTTCAGATCAAAAAGTGGAACCGGTAAATTTGTATGAAGTTCAGTTGGGTATAATAATCTGGTTTGCATATTTTTTTTTTCTTTTTGGTATTTTAAAGGATTAACGGGTGTATTAAGGTTTTAGTGAAATATAAATGTACATTTTTCGGTAATAAATCATAATGTAAGCTGTGTCCCTTAACATTTTTATATGAGTACAACTTAACATGATATGTATAACATTTTTATACATAAATTAAACCTTTTTAGTTAAGTCCATGTTTAGCTAACTTGATCTTTGCACCTGAGAATGGAATTTCACTGTAAAAATTACTTGAAATCTCTATCATCATACTTAGGAGCCTATAAAAAACCAACCTAGACTTTAAGCCTATAAAAGTGTTACACATAAGCCCACTGGTATCAAACTCATACAAAATGGGCTTTAAATAAGCAAAGTTAATGTTCCACCACCAATGCTACTCATGTAAATATGTTCTGGTTGAAAGTAGATCACAAAGCAACCACCACCAATCTTGTTAATCACAAAAAACACTCTTTGTTCCACAAGCTAGTCATATCAAGTAGCATATATACCAAATGACTCGGCCCTTATGTAAGGTTAATTACTATATATATAACGTCCCGGCAAAAACGACACACTGTATATGTCGTTTGGGGCTAACGTGTTTTTGGCCCATTTCGTTGATGCTGTCCATTGGTGTTATCCTGGCCCGTTCCGGTTTTTCTATAGTTGTTTTAGTTTTACGATGCCACCGCTTCTACCGTTATTTTTATCTCTTCTGTGCCTTTTCTTTCAAAGTTCTAGATAAAAATTCTCGCCGTTTTCTTACAAGTAGTGTGCAGATGGTTAACAGTTGACTATTGATTTAAGCTGTTGTCACCGGTTGTTTTTCAGATATGGTTTTTGATTTCTTTTGGAACGCGAAGAGAATAAGGGTATACGACGCCGGATTGCTTAATCAGGTAATGTTTTTAATTATGTTTTGGTTTTCGATTATTTCAGGCATGGCTTTTTCTATTATCGTTTTTGAGGGGGTGTTTGCCTTACCTTATTTATGAGGCTTATGGGCTTATTTTGATATCGGAAGAATGTTTTTGGGTTGGGTTATTGATTTTCCGAGGTGACAGAAGTTAGAAGATATGAAGGCAGTCGATGATAGAGCTCGATTTACCTACACCGCGGTTCGGGTGAGTTGTACATGACTGTCGTTTTCCTTTTAGTCTTTTGGTTATTTTCATCTTACTATCTATTTGGTTTATTAGCTTTTAGGATGATGTTTGTTATAGTAAAACTTATGTGAACTTATGTGCAAGCACATCAACATGTGTTGGTGCCCCTAAATTATTGGGGGTCTTCTATTTATTTCACTCTATTGTGTTCTTTGTGGCTTGAAATTTCGGCACCGTTTGGTTTGGCTAAGTGGTTTTTGCTGTTATCTGTTAGATACATGTTTATTAAGTGGTTTCGTTTGTTAACTTCATATTCGTTAAAAAGTCGGTCATGCTATGACAGATAATTGAATTATTATTTTGTATTTACATGTTCTTTTATAATTGATTGGATGAACTAGGTGGAATTAGTGCTGGCAAGGTGTTTGATAAAAAATTGACGGAATAAGTATTGTGGTAACTTTGTTTTCACCGACATTAAATTAGTTTTACGTTTAGGTTTTCCTATAATTATGTTTAATGTTTCTTTTTAGGTGTCAATGTATTGGTCATGAAATGTCCCTGTTTTCCAAGTGAATGATGAGACGGCTGAGGAGTGGCGGAAGCCGTTGGAGAAAGCCGGTTTGGTTGTGGTCGTACTTCATACGATTGTCATTTGGTCTTTCGCTTCCGAAATTGCACCTTAAAAGTGTAAATGCATTCGTCTTTATTTCTCAAAATTTGCACTAACGGTTTATTCCTTTTATGATTTGGGTATTTGTTTGGTTAAAAGTATCATATTATGAGAAGCTTATAGTAACCGTAGAGTTAATGACTGATGTTTATTGGTTTGTGGATGTTTGCAGGCACATGGATTCATTTGTTTATAGAGTTGCATCTGTTGATACAAAAGTTGGGCGTACCTGGTTATTGGGCTCTTGCTCTCGTATCAATCCGCTTCTTAGCACTTTGTTAACTGCGTACTAAGAAAATAAAACAACACCGTTAGGCTTATCGAGGGATTGTCTCCCCCGATTAGACTCCGGCGTGAGAGTAAGTAATCGATTTAGGGTTCTCTTAAAGAGTTAGGGTTTGTATGTCGTACCTTGAATGAGAATCGTATGATTCTATATATAGGGGCTAAGAAACCGTGTTTCTTGCTCCTTACTCTTCGCACGAATGGTGCTTATCCGAGGTAAGGATATCTATTCCTTGAATAGATAATCCTTATCGTGTACCCGGTGGGTTGGATTGGGCCTTTGGGCTTCATGAGCCCAAAGCGTTAATACTGCGGCCCATACCATTGTCATGGTAGCCCATTCGTGATGGGCTTAGGTGTGAGTAATGTCTATCATTTGGGATTGTGGCCCAGATATAGGCTATACGTCATCATGTCCCCCCAGTCTAGTGTGCGCGGCTCGTAGCCGTGGGTACTAGACTTAATACCATCAGCGGTAAGCGTGGCGGGAGATCGAACAAATATTACCGCCTTTTTGTAGGTGCAATGCACCTACCTAATAATAATTTCAAAATGGATGCCTCGAAAATCGGGGGTGGTGTCCACGTAGCCCTTGGAATTCGGGAAAAAGTGCATGTACCCGTTCAACTTCTAGCCATACGTTTGCTGTGAGTGGGTTCCACGTGGATGGAAATTAGGGTTTTTACCACCCTATATAAGAGTCACCGCCCCCCTTTTTTACAATCACACAGTAAAACACACACTTAATCACTATTCACCTTCTTTGAGAGCGTTTTTTGCAAATAAACTACTTCACTTTCGTAGGTAATTTGTGTGCGTCCCACTTAGTTTTTAAATGAAAATGGTTGCTCAATTGGAGGATTTTCGCTCCGCGATGTCCATTGAGGACGTTACCTAGTTTGCTTCCGACTATTTTGTGCTTTGGATGTACGTCCAGAGGCTCCAGATGTCGACGCGTGTATAGCTGACTTCCCCGAAGGGAAGATATGGCTATACACGAAATTTTTTGAGTACGCGAATTACCGCGTACCCATATCTATTTTTCTGAGCGATTTGCTCAATCACTATCGTCTTCACATCTCTCAGCTGCACTGTATAGGTGCGGTGAAGGTGTCGAATTTTGAAGTAAACTGCCGTTTACTTGCGATAGAACCGACCGTGGCCCTGTTCCGTTCCTTTTACCACACAACGTGGTCAAATGGTTGGGTTTCTTTTGCGAAGCGCCAGGGGGCGCTTCAGTGTTATACGGAGAAAGTTGACGCCCTCAAGAATTGGAGGGAGTACTTCTTTTGGGTGGATGACGTTGTCTTTCCATCCCCCTATGAGTTTTATACTCAGGAATCCTTACCAAGGGATGGGCGCCCCGCACCCGGTTCCTACAGGCTTGCTGATGCGCAAACTTTAGATGCCAATCGACTGGCCATTAACCCCTATCCGGAGGAGTTTTTGGTACATGTGGGGTTGAGCCGCGCTTATTTTGGCGCTGCAGATGAGGTTCCCACTTTCTTAAGTGAGGATGGCCGGGGTGGGTGTTCATCCCTTATACTTCATGCTTTGTAAGTCTTTTATTCTTGTCTTCGCGCCTTTAATAACTAATCCCTTTTGTTTTTTCTTGCTTTATTGATGCGCGCAGAGATGGATCTGTTCGCGGTGGTCAAGCTGGACAAGCCAAAGCAGGTGACCATAGGGGTGCGTCCTCTGAGGGAAGGAGAGCAGCCCCTGCTGGAGGCGACGGAGGGGCGTTTGACCGTCCTTCTTGATGCGGTCCCTGAGGACACGCCACCACTTCAGGTGACGCCAGTCCAGAGTGTGGCGCCCGATGCGGAGGTGACGCCCACTGTGGAGGTGGTGCCAAATGTGGAAGTGGCGCATGAGGAGGCGCGATCAGGGTCGTCGGACAGCATCAAGATCCTGAAACCTAAAGAAGTGCTGAGGGAGGAGATTGCGCAGAATATGAAGCGCAAGGGAGAAGCTGGAGCTAGTGGCACCAGGAAGAGGCGTCGACACGTCATCAGGGACGCGGAGTCGAATGCGGAGGAGACATCTACTTCTGGCGCACGGTTGAAGGTTGATGATGTGTCTCCGTTTCTGTAAGTGTGCATTTGTATCATCCTTCTCTTTTTTTTTATCATATTACTTGTTGTAATATTTATTAACTGCTTTTGTTGCGTAGGGATGACGCTGCGAAGGATGATGGGGTCTTCGTTGATGAGGTTTCCTCTCCACAGAATGAAAACAGGGAGGGGAAGACCAAGGTTGCTGATGGTGGTGAGGCGCAACAGCTAATGGATGAGCTGGCTGCGACCACTGCGCGCCAAGCTGAGCTAGTGGCTCAGCTGAAAGGGAAGTATGTTGGGGAGAGGCGTGCTCTTGCCCAAAAGGAGGAGGAGTTGGCGACCCTCCGTGCGCAGTTGGCTAATGCGCAAGTGGAGCTGGAGGCCTCGAGGGCGTATGCTGAAAAGATTGTTGGGGATAAGGTGAGCATGCTAGCCGACCTTAGGTATGCGAGGGCGAAGCTTGAGCAAATAAAGGCTAAAACTTCCTGGTCGGTGTCTTATCTTGAAGAGAAGAGGGCGGAGCATCATGCCAGCGTCCAGGAGTTTCAGGGGCGCATCGAGAAGGCGATTGCGATGCAGGAGGAAAAGCTGCGCGCCCTCAGTATAGAGTATGATGAGGAGTTGTATCCCCATCTGATGTCCACTATAGCCAAGCGCAGGTATTTTCGTTTACTTATTATAATTACTTTATCGCCGTGTTGCTTGCTTACACAAATTTTCTTTGTGAATGCAGATGGTTGATTAGCCATGGGCTGCGCCTGGCAGCCTTGAGCACACTAGAGTCCGCTGAGGTAGTGGAAGCTTTTGGAAAGGTGGTGCACTGCGCGATTGCGCGTGGTCGATCGCAGGCCATGGAGGATCTTCATGAGGCCAAGCTGCTGGAGAAGGACTTGGCGGAAGTCCCTGGTTACAGCCCTACAGCTTATGATGAGCTGCTGCAGGCAATGGCGGGGCTGAAGGTTCTTGAGTTGCCGCACATAGGGAGGTTGGAGCGCGATCAAGATGACCCCATAGATGTGCTGATGGCGGGTTTGACTTTGTAGCGCCATCTTGGGGATAACGCGGAAGAGGAATCAGATTACTATCTGAAACCTGATGTCTCGCAACTTCAAGTTCCTGTGTTCGCGCAGCCTCGCGACATCCTCAAGCCTTTTGCTCTTGAGAGGGAAATTCCTTTGAAAGAGGTGCTGGAGCGTCATGAGCAGAGGGTTGCTGTGAAGAAGGGTATCAAGGGCAAGGCCGTGATGTGTGGTATCGGTGCTGCACACCTTCCCAGAGCAGATGGCGTGCCTGTCAGCGTTCCGACTGTATCTATGCAGGATGCTATAACTTTGAGGAAGCTGCAGGAAGCGGGGAGTTCCGCCGCCCCGGAGGAGGGTCCTGAGCATCGCCATAGTGTATAGGTTTTTTGTATATTTATGTATCTTTCCTTGTAATTTTTATTAATAAATTTGGAATAAGATGCATTTTTGTTCTAAGTTCGTGACTTAAATATACTTGCATTGTTTGCTAAGTTTAATTTTTAACCAAGTCTTTTAAGTACGTGACTTTGGAGAATTATACTTGCATTGTTTGCGAATTTCTATTATTTGACCAAGTGTCTTGGCTCGTTATATTGCTAAGCTCGTACGGTGTACTTGGTATATGCGCATCCGTCGTGGGGTGCGCACGTGATACTTACCTCGACGTCTCGAGGGTAAGGCGCTTAGCAAGGATGCGTGATCCAATGTTGATGGGTTTGCAACCCTCTTACTCAACGAGTGAATTAGTAGGTTAACTCATCCTTTATGCCTTCGTGGGTCTTTAAGTGGTGCATGCACGCCATGTAGGCAGAAATGTAAGATAAACAATATTGACATATATGCAATAAAGTAAAATGCGCTATGGAGTTAGCTAGAAACCATAACATTTTATTGATACTTGCAAGTTATTTGAAAAAATAGAAAATACAATTCCTAGAAAAGAAAAGAAAGATAAACACTTATTGGGCACCACGTAGGGTGCAAGGGTGTTTGTGTAAGGGTCGTAGCCTAAAAGTAACATCTTTTGAGATTGCAGATGTCCCAAGTGCGCGCTAGGTCGTGACCTTCCATATCGCGCAGTCTGTATGCGCCGTTGCCGAGCACGTCTGTGACCTCGTAAGGTCCTTCCCATTTAGGTCCGAGCTTGCCTGTGTCTTCTGCGTGGCTCGCATCGTTGGCGCGGTAAACAAAGTCTCCTGGTCTGAATGAAGTGTGTTTGACCTTCGCATCGTAATACTTCTTCATTTTTGCCTTAGCCTTTGCTTCGCGTATAGCTGCGCGTTCGCGTCTTTCTTCCAGTATGTCTAAGTCTATGCGCCGTTCCTCGTCATTTGTCGTGACGTTGACCTCTGCTGTGCGTATAGTTGGCATTCCTATCTCGGCTGGTATGACGGCTTCTGTTCCATAGACTAGGGAAAATGGCGTGTCGCCAGCACTGGTTTTGATTGTTGTGCGATGCGCCCACAAGACGTGCGAGAGCTCATCTACCCACTTTCCTTTGTATCTGTCAAGGCGCGCTTTTATTCCTTCGCCTAGACTGCGATTTTCGCGCTCAACTAGGCCATTGGTTTGTGGGTGTTTGACTGAAGCAAAGTGTTGTGCGATGTTCAATTGCGCGCACCAATCTTTGAATGGGTTGTCACAGAATTGTTTTTCGTTGTCTGATATGATTGCGCCCGGTAGGCCAAAGCGGCAGACAATGTTGTCCCAAACAAAGCGTTTGACTTGGTTTCCCGTAATGTTCACCACTGCTTTTGCTTTGATCCACTTTGTAAAGTAGTCTATGGCTACGATGAGGAATTTTACTCCTCCCGCTGCGACAGGGAAAGGTCCTGCGATGTCAATACCTCATTTGTAAAATGGCCATGGTGAGGTAATTGGTGTTAGCTCTTGTTGTGGTCGGCGCGGAATTGGCCTATGTACTTGGCAATTGCTGCACTTTCTTATCAGATCGCGTGCATCGCGATGCATTGTTGGCCAATAGTGTCCTGACCTTAGAGCGCTTGCTACCACGGATCGTGGCCCTGAGTGCATACTACATGATCCATCGTGAATTTCGCGGAGGACGTAGTCTGCTTGAAGGGGTCCAACACATCTGAGCCATGGTTGTAAAAAAGATCGTCGATAGAGTACGTTATCGCGTAATTCAAATCGTTGCGCTGTGCGCCGTATTCTTCGAGCGTCTTTATGATCTTGGGGTAGGATTCCCTTGCTAATAAATTCGATGACAGGTGTCATCCACGTAGGATCTTGTTCCTCTATCACCGTTGATATTTCCATATCCAAGATTGACTTGTTTTTAAGGGTTTCTACCAATACCTGTTTTGAGAGGTGTGCGAAGCTTGTGGATGCAATTTTGCTGGGTGCGTCCGCCTTCCTGTTATCTCCTCTAGGTACTTGTTTTATTGTGAACCTATCAAAGTTCTTGATCAAAGATTTTGTCTTTTCCAGGTATTGGATCATGTGTTCATCCTTGGCTTCGTATTCACCTAGCACATGGTTAGCAACTAGACGCGAATCTACGTTTGCTTCTAGGTTGCGAACGCCCATTTGGATTGCGATGCGTAGTCCGGCTAGTAGGGCTTCGTATTCTGCCTCATTGTTTGTGGCTGTGAACTCAAAGCGTAGCGCGTAGGTGAATTCCATACCTTCTGGATTTGTAAGAATAAGGCCTGCGCCTGATCCATCTACACATGAAGACCCATCTGTGAACAGGATCCAGGGTTCCTGTAAATCTGCTTTAGCTGCAGATGTCAGGCTGTCGCTATCTGGCTTCTCCACGATAAAATCGGCTAAGACTTGTCCTTTGATTGCAGTGCGCGGCCTGTACGAGATGTTATACTCACTTAGCAGTACACTCCATTTTTGTAAGCGTCCTGATGTGTAAGGCTTAGAGATAACTTGTTTAATTGGCTGATCAGTGATTACCGCTATTGGATGCGCTTGAAAGTATCTGCGCAGCCTTTTTGCTGCGAACACTAGAGCCAAAACCAGCTTTTCCATAGCACTGTAGTTAACCTCTGTTTTCTTTAGGGCTTTGCTTACAAAATATATGGGTGTCTGGACGGAGTCTCTGTCTGTCAATAGTACTGCGCTAACTGCTCCATGGGTTGCCGATAAGTACATGATTAGTTCTTCCCCTGGTCACGGTGCGACGAGTTTGGGAAGAGATGCCAGATGGTTTTTAAGTTGTTGGAAAGCTTCTTCTGCTTCATTAGTCCAGCGAAAGTCTCCCTTTTTTGTGCACTTCGTGAGTGTTTTAAAGAGGGGAAGGGATTTGTTTGCTGACTTAGATAAGAATCGATTCAGCCCTGCTAACTTTCCATTCAGTGACTGGACTTCTTTGAGTGTGCGCGGGGAGGGGAGATCAATAACAGCCTTTGTCTTCTCTGGGCACGGTTTGATTCCATCAGGTTCTATCAAATACCCGAGGAACATGCCTTCAGTTGCGCCAAAGGTGCACTTCTTGGGATTCAACTTCATGTTTATCCGCCCCAACGTACGGAATGTTTCCTCGATGTCGCGCACCAATTCGTCCTCTGTATGGCTTTTAATGACAAGGTCGTCAACATAGACTTCCAAGTTGCGGCCTACCTGTTTTTCGAAGGCTGTGTCTACCAGTCGTTGGTACGTCGCGCCTGCGTTCTTCAGGCCAAAAGGCATTTTTGTGTAGCAGTATACTCCTTGACTGGTGTGGAAAGCTGTTTTTTCTTCGTCTTCCACTGCCATCTGGATCTGATGATACCCTTTATATGCATCTAGGAAGCATTTGAAAGGGTATCCGTACAAGGATTTGACCTTCCAGTCTATCTCTGGCAGTGGATAGCAGTCTTGTGGACATGCTTTGTTGAGATCCGTGAAGTCCACGCACATCCTCCAACTACCATCGCTCTTCTTCACCATAACTGGGTTAGAAAGCCAGTCGTGATAGTATACTTCGCGCATGATGCCTGCATCCACTAGCTTGTGTACTTCTTCCAGAATAGCCTTTGCACGATCTCGGGCCTGGCCGCGCTTCTTTTGTCGTATTGGAGGGTATCCTTGTCGGATTTGTAGCTTATGTTCTATGATGGAGCGCGGTACTCCGGTCATATGCTTTGGTTCCCATGCGAGGATGTCTAGGTTCTTCTGCAATAGTGCGCACACAGCTGCTTTACCTTTGTCAGATAAGGATCCTCCAATCGAAACTTGTTGTTCCGGATAATCTGGATGAATGGCGACTTTTAAATTTGGCGTTTTTTCCGTGCGCTGTTCTGGAATAGTCTCTGCTTCGGTTGTTACTGCGATGCATTCTCTTGGTGGTACTGTGGTGTTATAGAGAGTGACAATTCCCCCTTCCACTAGGAATTTGAGCATTCCGTGCGCTGTGGATGGTACCGCGCGCATGGATGATATTCCCGGTCTTCCAATGATACCATTGTATGGTGAGGGAGACTTTATTACCATAAAGTTTATCCATGCTGCGGTTGAGTGTTGTTCATCTCCTACGACCACCAACAAGCGTAACTGCCCCATGGGCCAAATCTTTTCTCCTGTGAATCCTGTTAATGATGTTGTAGCTGGTATCAGCTGACTTTGGAGTTCAGGTCGCAGTCTTTTGAAACAGTGATCATACAGGATGTCCGCGGATGCTCCTCCATCAATGTACATGCGGTGGATGTCATGTCCTCCTGTATGTATTTCAATGGTTAGAGGCTCCATGACTACGTTGTCCGCAGCTATAATAGTGAAGGATATTTCTTTTTCTGGAGAGAATTTTTGGCTGATTTTTTGCTTTATCTTGCGTTGCCATGATTGTATCATGTATATAGTATCAGCTTTTTCCTTTGGGGGTTCTTTCTTGCCCCCATTTCTCTGTTTATCTTTTCCCTCCTTGATGTTTTTTACGAGGTGGTCCATCCTTCCTTCTCTAACTAGTTTTTCAATTAGTTGTTTTAGTTGGACACACTCATTGGTTGTATGGCCTTTTTGGCTGTGGTACTCGCAGTATCCACTACCTAGGCGCTTTTCCTCTGCAGTGCGCATTGGTGGTGGTTTTGGGAAGTTCGCACCTTCTGTTACAAATATTTCTCTCGGAGTTTTAGTGAGAGGAGTATATTTGTCGTTGTCTCTTCCACTGCGATAATTCCTGCTGCGGTTGTTGTTCTGGTCATTGGATTGTCTCCGCGGCTGTTCTTGTTGCCTATAGTTTGAATATCCTTTTTTACTATCCGCAGCAGCTGCTTCTCCTTGTATAAAGGATCTAGTGCGCTTTGTTAACTCGTCAAAGGATTGTGGAACTTTGTCATTAAGCTTCCGGATGAGTTCTGGGTTATTGATCCCATTCATGAACCCTGAAATTTTTAGGATTTCAGGACATGCTTTGACCTGTATGCACTCATCTTTGAAATGTTCCATAAAAGCGCTGGTTGATTCCCCTTGACGCTGTTTCACTCTTGCTAGTTCCACAGGGTTTTTAGCGTACTTCTTTCGCTGGGTGAAGTTGAGGCGGAATGCTTTCCGTAATTCCTCAAATCCACCGATGCTCCTACGTGGGAGTTTGCTAAACCATGTGCGCGCGTTTCCTACTAACGTGGAATTAAACATGTGGCACCACACAGGCTGTGGCCAATTTTCGATAGTTGCGGCTGACTCGAAAATTTTTAGGTGATCGTCAGGATCACCTGTTCCATCATATGTTTTTACGTTAGCGGGCATGCGCCTGCGTTTGTGGTCTGAGTAATCGCTGATGCGCCGTGTAAACGCATCAATTTTCTGGCGTCGCCATGGGAGAGACATATCTTCATTCTCCTCCTCGCGACGTCTTCCTCTTGACTTCCAGTGTCCTGTTTCTTTATCCTCTTTGTCCGAGGAGTCGCTGGAAGAAGGGTAGTCTCTTTTTCGGCGCTTGCGCCTGCTTCTTTCAGAAGAGGAGCCTGAGGGATCTCTGCTTGGGGATCTTCTTCTCCCCAATCTGTCTTGGATCCGCCTACTCCCAGGTTTGGAAGATCCTTGGCTTGGCGAATGTTGAGGCCCTAATCGATCATGTATTCCCCGACTGCCAAGTCTGGAGTGGACATTGGTGCGCCTTCCGCTGTCTCCAGAGTATTGTGAGTCAGATACCGTACCCAACCTATCATGGATAGTGGTACGTTCTGCGCGTCTTCCTCGTGGGTGACGCGGTGGTGATGGTTCGCGTTCAGGACCAAAATTGAGTGGGGCTTGTAGGTCCGCGCTTGCTCTTCTTGCTGCTTCCTCTTGCATGAGGGCAGTTAGGGTTTCATAATTTTGGGACACAAAATTTCCCAAAGTTAGATCGCGTGCGTCCTCAGTTGTTGCAAGAATTTCTGCCTCAGTATTAGGCACCCTGTTTCGTTTAGGTGCGCCTGGCGTCGCAGTGTTGTTCACTGCGGGTGTGGCTTGATGAGGAGTGATGAAGAGGGTGCGCTGGAGTTCCTCAATGCTTGGGGACACTGGTGTGACTTGGGGTAGTCCTTATAGGGAGTTCTACTGCTAGACGAGGTGGGGTTGTTCCTGCTTCGTGGTGACCAGGTGCGCTGGTTGTTCCAGCAACTTGTCTGGAGGTCGGATCTTGTTGATTCTTCCTCTGATGGTCACGCTTTTCTGACTGCGGAGTCGGCTGGCTTGAATTCTTATGCTTCGTCATTCTAGTTCTTAGTAGGGTCCCACGGATGGCGCCACTTGTTGATACAAAAGTTGGGCGTACCTGGTTATTGGGCTCTTGCTCTCGTATCAATCCGCTTCTTAGCACTTTGTTACCTGCGTACTAAGAAAATAAAACAACACCGCTAGGCTTATCGAGGGATTGTCTCCCCCGATTAGACTCCGGCGTGAGAGTAAGTAATCGATTTAGGGTTCTCTTAAAGAGTTAGGGTTTGTATGTCGTACCTTGAATGAGAATCGTATGATTCTATATATAGGGGCTAAGAAACCGTGTTTCTTGCTCCTTACTCTTCGCACGCATGGTGCTTATCCGAGGTAAGGATATCTATTCCTTGAATAGATAATCCTTATCGTGTACCCGGTGGGTTGGATTGGGCCTTTGGGCTTCATGAGCCCAAAGCGTTAATACTGCGGCCCATACCATTGTCATGGTAGCCCATTCGTGATGGGCTTAGGTGTGAGTAATGTCTATCATTTGGGCTTGTGGCCCAGATATAGGCTATACGTCATCAGCATCGGCTTGGGTTGACGCCTAATAAGGTGAGCTTGACACGGGTTCTTTCTGTATTTGCACAAAGTGGACGTCTGACTTTGGTAAATCGTGCATGGTTATATTGAAAAATGTCGCCTTTTTCTATATGCTCAAACCACCACTTAGGCTTATAAACCGCTGGCGAATTAAAATTAAGGAACCACAGGGTTTATAAGTCGGTAGTCTTTAAAGGTTAAAAAGTTATGATCCACTTTCTGGAATCCTTACATATTTTACCTCTGAAACTGCAGGATTTGGCTAAAAATCTATGCTCGGGGTTAGACGATAAAGTGTGTAAGTAAATAAATTGAATTGCTGAAGTCATGTGGTAGCCAATTAAGTGTGTAAGTAAACCTTAGTTTCATGATGCCTTCATATTCCAGATGGCATTTTTGAGTTTAGGCAAAATAGCTGGGTTATGGTTTATCACTAACAGGTCAAAAGAGTTTTTAGGGACTTAGGGTTTGTTTACGCTCTTTTTTTCACGTGAACAAAAAATATTATACTTTTACTAATTGTTAATCAAAAGTTAGAACTTATGCTATTAGTTTTACAACTTGACAATGCATCAGTTGTTTTTTTTTTGTTTTGTTTTTTTTTTTTTTTTTTTTTTTTTGTTTTTTTTTTGGCCAAAGAATAGGTGTTGATGCTATCATACACATTTTAAATGGAAACTCAAAAGCAATATATTGTTGTTCCAATGCTAAGAAATATAGCTTTTGCTTCTGTGTTAATATAAGATTTTACATTTGGTTTTCTTGAGGTGATGATTTCAAGCCATTTACTATTGAATCACTTGACTGGGGCTATATTTTCTCTTATGTAGATATGTGAAAAAAAAAGTTGGCTAATAAGGCAACATGCCAAATGGGTTGAGACCATAAATCTTATGTCTTTAGGCTTTCTAATATCATGGATGAGGTGAAAGACAATACTCTTGGGAGCAAGAATATATCACAGATCTTCCTAATCAAGACAATGGGTATGTTTTAAAAAACAAAAGAAATATCAGATTGTTTGGTGGTTTTTGAACATTTGAAGTTACTATTTTGAGTCTTTGTATGAACATAAGTCGATGTGCAAGAATATAAGCCCATGAGTATTTATCTTCATTTTACCTATTTTGGTGTTTAATGTTTGAATCTATACCTAAGTGTTTGTTCTTTTTTATATGTTTAGTATAAGTGTGCTTTTATCTCACCATGGTAACTTTCAAACTGTTAACAGCCTGTTGATGTTCGTGTTGTGTTAATTTTGTACCTATAAATAAACGCCGGAAAAATTCCGGCCGCATTTTGATTTGACATAATAACCGGGTACGAAACAATGCCCCGAACGCGGCGGCCTGACGCCCACCTCGTTTGTTTAAACTGTTGTTTTGGTCTACTATTTCTATTAACTATACAGTACCTACATCGTTATATTAGGTCACTGATAAATATCATCTAATTGTCTAAAGTATAAACACAAAATACGGATTCTGAATCTTGGTGTATGTAAATAAAAGTTAATTAGTACTTGTTAACAAAAAAAAAAAAAAAAAAAAAAAAAAAAAAAAAAAAAAAAATCCAATATAACATATCTATAATATACACTTTAGTATATAAACCAAAGAACATTTCTATCTTTAAACTATGTGGGATGAATGGTAGGAATGATTTTGTCAAAAACAAATTACTCCAATAAGGTACCTAAATGTTGACTCATGAATTTTTGGTATTCTAATTCATATGATTTATGTGTTAATAATAAATCTTCTTAAGAATGGAAGCTACGGAGATGATTGATGTCAAGTACAATTATTCGGCGACAAAAGCAATAGGATTAGATCCTCTATGGGGTACAAATTTTATCATTGATTTTATCTGGGTTCACTCTAAGTTTTGTTATCCTTTGCTAGTTATGGTCGGGAGGTAAATTGACAATAACACAACTCATTTTGTGTTTCTTCAGTTACATGTCATAAAGTTTAGTGTCATTGCCGTTGAGTAAATTTTTATATCATTATATGTATGTATCTTGAGTTAAGTACAACTATTTTCAATTACCATTTCAGTTGGGTTAAATATTGAACTTAAGGTTAACTACTAAATGTGTTTTAACTCTTTTGTTGGTCTAATATTTCCTTTGAACTTACTTCTAAATCCTTATATTACGTCATTACATCATCTACTTTGTGTATGCAAATAACAGTTTGGAGTACTCATTAAAAACAAAAATAAATTATATAAAAATAAAAAGTTAAGAAGTTTTATAAATTTTGAATGTAATGAGTCACCCAATTTCAATTGGGTTAAATATTGAACTTGAGTGATACTATCAATTCCAAAACATACTAGTGTCCTTAATACATATCATTTGTATACACTAGACTATATAACCAAGGAAGATATTCATTCTTCGACCTATGTGGGATATAAGGTTAAAAAGAGTTTTGCCAAAACAATTTAATAAGGTGCCAACATGTTCATTCTTAATTCTTCAACCTATCTGGGATATCTATAGTACTATATAAAGCATTTAGGCTATTCGCTAAATTAAGACTAAAAAAATTCAGCTTACACACTTGTCAATTACTGAAATTTTGATAGATTGTTGCATACACACAAATAAATGTTATATCTTGAAAAAATTAAGTGTATTAAATTTGTAAACTTGTATCAGCCTCTAAAATCTAAATTAATACAGCCCATCTAAATTAATACAGCCTCTAAAAATTAAGTGTATTATTTGTAAATTAATGTTAAAAAAAGTATGACTAAATAACATCACATGGCTAGAAAAATTTAGTCACATGGTACGTTAAAATGAGTTTTATCAAAACAATTAAATAAGGTGCTTAATGTTGCATGTGTTCATTTATCTTTTGAAAAATGGAAGCTACTTGGATGGTTGATGCCAAGTACGTTATTATTAAGTCACAGAAGCGATTGGATGAAACGGGTACGTTGTACAATTTTTGTTAGACATGGAGACCTTGTTTGAAATTTTGTTCTTGAGGTAACCTTCGTGAAATTTAATAAGGTGCCTACATTATATAATCAAGAACATGTTCATTCTTAATTCTTCAACCTATCTAGGATATCAATAGTAGTATGTAAAGCATTTAGGCTATTTGCTAAATTGAGACTAAAAAAATTCAGCCAACACACTTGTCAATTAATGAAATTTTGATAGATTGTTGCATACACACAAATAAATGTTACATCTTGAAAAAATTAAGTGTATTAAATTCGTAAACTTGTAACAGCCTCTAAAATCTAAATTAATACAGCCCATTTAAACCATTTCCGATATTGTACATGTATAACAAAAATTAAGTGTATTAAATTCGTAAACTTGTAACAACCTCTAAAATCTAAATTAATACAACAAAGTTTAGTGTCGTGATATTGAGACGCTTTAAATCCGATATTGTACATGTATAAACGGGGAGATGAATCTCGTTTCATTTGGAGTGAAGGGATTACACAAAACAACACGACTATATGAGTTATCTGTGATCCTCCTGGTCATGCTTACATTCGTTTGTGTTAGTAAAGGGTTTAAAACTTTAAATGATTATTAACTCCCGTGTCAATATTTCTTCCACTAGCGTGTTTTTTTTTTTTTTTTCCACAAACATAAGACATGATATTTCAATGTTTCTTATAATTTATTTTGACCCAACAATGAAATTCCAGTGTACAAACTAATTGATATATCTAATTAGGCATATAAAAAAATTCATTAACCTCAGTTCTAAACAAGTGACACTAGCTTATCACAGCTTACGACCCGACTTATCAAAAAGTTTTGTAAGCCAAAGCTTCCAGGGACACGACAAGCTTTGAAAGAGCTATATAGTTTGTTTACTCATCCAAGCAAAGGTTAGGCTCTATAGTACAAGTCAGGTTGACCAAAACTATACAATGGTAGAAAAATGTTTGTATGTAATCTTGTTGAACATGTATTTCTTGAAACCTATAAGCTTACATAAAACAAATCTTAGACTTTAAATCCATAAGTCCATTGGAGCCAAACTCATACTAAATGAGATTTTTAATAAGCAAATGTTAGTACCACCACCAGTGCTACACACGTTTTTGAGCTGTAAGTTATAAGTTAGATCGTTATACTCCGTATTACTTTATTGATAATGATAACTACATCATATAAAATTTAAAGTATAGACACAAAGTATGGCCTCTGAATCTTTGTGTATGTAAATAAGAGTACTAGTTAAAAACCATATAAGTTCAAATATAAATTTAAAAGTTAAGAACTTATATAAATTTGGGATCGAGACATTACAGTTGAGTTATTGTTTGACAGATTATTGAACTCAAATGATAACTCCAGACCCAAAACATTATAGTGTTCTCTTAACATGTATTCATCATATACACTCTAGTATATAAATCAAAGAACATTTCTATTTTTAACCTATGTGGGATGTAAGGTTGGAATGGGTTTTGTCAAAAACAAATGATTAAGGTAACTAAATGTTGGCAATAACTTGTATCTTAGTAGACTTTAAGGTCAATACATTGATTAAAGTTTGTGGAATTTGGGAAACTAGTTTGAAATTTGGTTTTTAAGGACACCTTTGTTATTTGAGAAAGCCGCCTATGTGATGTTGAGATGCTTTAAAGTAAGAAGACTAGTCAATATCATATGTCAATATCACGTATCAATAGTTGTGTGCGCGTAGCATAAACTTGAAGGTTAGGAAACTTTTAGGTAAAAAACATCAATCAAAGTTTGTTGGATATGGAAAATTAGTTTAAAAGGTTCTGTTATTAAGGTCAACTTTGTGACGTTGAGACGCTTTGAATTCTATTTTGTTCATGTAAAAACAGGGAGGCGTATCTTGTTCCATTTGGAGTGAAGGGCTTACACAAAAAAGCTCGATTTCAACTGCACTAACCTCCCTAGGCAAGATGTTATCCGAAAGTATCCACACGGACATCACCATTTGCGCATCCAATGGAACTATTGAGGCCCACCGTGCAGTGCTTGCAGCACGTTCACCGGTCTTTCATAGCATTTTTTCCTACGACCTCAAAGAAAAAAGAAATGTTTGCGATTAACATTTCTGACATGACCATTGAGGCTTGTCAAGCGTTTCTTAGCTACATATACACGAATATAGAACATCAAGATTTTATCAAGCATAGACTTGATCTTCTAAGGGCTGCTGATAAATATGATGTATTGGCCTTAAAAGACACGTGTGAAGCAAGTTTAATGGAAGATATTGACACGAAGAATGTGCTTGAGAGCCTGCAAAGTGCTTCTATGTATAGATTACCAAAGCTGAAGGTTTGTTGCATTCAATATCTTGTGAAGTTTGGTAAAATTTACGACATTAGGGAAGATTTCAATGCGTTTATACAATCCGGTTATAGGGATTTGATAGGTGAAGTTGTTAGTGAAATTCTTTCTGTTTGGAAAGGTTTCTGAAAGCCTATCGAAACAGCTATGGTACAAGATTCATTCTTTACATGATTTGTGTACATGTACAAAATAGTTTTAATGAATGGAATCGATTTGGTTATGCTTGTATAAAAACTAAAAATTACTTGAAAATCTCTATCTTGATACTTAGGAGCCCTTATAAAACCAACCTAGACTATAAACCTATAAAAGTGTTACACATAAGCCCATTGGTACCAAACTCATACAAAATGGGCTCTTTGATAAGCAAATGTTATCTACTACTACCAAGCTACTCGTGTTTTTGGTTGAAAGTACCAAAGGCTGTTAGATCACAAAAGCAACCACCAATCTTGTTAATAACAGAAAACACTTTTTGTTCTGCAAACTAGTCAAATGCACACGTCTTAGATCAAGTAGCATACCAAATGACTTAGCCCTTAGGTAAGGTTAATTACTAAATGTGTTTAAACTGTTCTTTTGGTCTAATATCTTTTTAACTTATACCTACATCATTATATTAAGTCATTGATAATTATCAGTTAATTTTGTAAGGTATAAATACAAAATATGGATCTTGAATCTTTGTGTATGTAAATAAATGTTTTTAGTACTTGTTAACAAACGAAAATAAATTCCAATATAAATTTAAAAGTTAAGAACTTATATTTATGAGTAGAAGAATTCACTCAAGTTCTTATTGAACTCGAATGATAATCTGTACCCAAAACATTATAGTGTTCTTAACACATATCTATCATATACACTTTAGCATATAAACGAAAGAATATTTCTATCTTTAACCTATGTGGGATGAATAGTTGGAATGATTTTGTCAAAAAACAAATTAATAAGGCACCTAAATGTTGACTCATGAATTTTAGTATTCTAATTCACTAGTTATAATACCCGCGCACGCGCGGGTTTTTTTTAAATTTTTTGAATCACATATTTTTATTTATTAAAAAACAAATAATTTAATATTTGTTTTGTGTGATTTATGATGTTTAATTATAGTTTTTTTTTATTATTAAAGATAATAGTTATAATTCCCGTGCACGCACGAGTTTTTTTTCTTAATTTTTTAATAATGGCTTTTGATCTATTAAATAACAAATAGCTTATTTTTTTTTTGTTTTGTGTTATATTATGGGTTATAATTTTAGTTTATGATTTTGTTCGACGCACGTGGTAAGAGATCATATATAGATTTTGCATAGATGAATATGCTCATCTTATCCACCAAGTTTAGCCACCGCATGTTTCGTTTGTGGATCAATATTTAGATTAATTCATAGTTTAATCTTATGTTGGATAATTAATGGTTGGGTTACCGGTGCACACACAGGATTTTGACGTTTAAATTGTGTAGTGACCCGATTGCCGATTGTTGAGCGTTTGCATACGATCTTTTGTAGTTTGATTTGTAGATCAAGTTTTCTCACTTACTAACATATAACTATACTAATTATACATCAGGTATGTGAGAATGTGCTTGTTTAAATAAATGAGAAACTTGCTACTTGAAGCACCCCTCTGCAAACAATATATGGTTTCAGTTCACGTATAGTTGGTTTCATCTAATAAACATAAGCTCTATGTCTCAACCGCCTCTAATCGTATATTCTGGTGCCAAATAACCACTGGTACAAAAAGAAAACAGAATTTTAGTGAATCTATACAAAAGAAACTGAACAATGGTGAATTAAACAAAAAAAATACACGGGTCTTACATTGTTCCAGCTACTGCCATCTGCCACCCATGCTGCCGATTTCACATTGCATCGCATTTGCTTTATGTGCTCACAGGAAGTAATTTGGATATGCAAACTGCTAATGGGGTGTTTGGATTAATTTATTTCTGATGGTGTTTGTTCAAGCATATAAGCTCATAAGTCCAAAAGATAAGTTTAAACTACACCTTGGTTGATGAGCTTATGATTCTGGTATCATATCTGCATGCTAATTTTCTATCTTAATTCTGGACATACGTATTTTCTTCCGGGATCAACCTGACCTGACTTAATAGTTAATACGAACTGTATTGAAGTATCAGGTCTGACCCATAAAAAAGTTTCTGTTTTGACCCGTTTGTGGCAACCACCCAATTTCGCCATAATCAAAGTTTACTTTTGTTATCACTTATCATTGTGGATTTTTATAAAAATGCTAAACATTCTATATATTCATTTAAAAGTTGATTCACTCATGTCGTAACCCTGAAACAAACACTTATCATTTCATATATAGGATGAATTTATGGGATTGCTTATTTAAGTGCTTATAAGCACTGTTAAAATCCAGTTAATTGGTTAAAAATACCTTGTTCCTTGAAGTAAACACTTCAGTTCCTCTCTTTGGATCATTTCCAACCAATCATTCAGCAGTTCACATTAGCGTAACTAAGAATGCTCATAGTCAAACTGGGTACTGGTTCCAGCTTTCAACTTATCCAACCAAGTCTAAACATAATTCCTCGTAGTCGGTTTATTATTCACCGAGATCATCTTTGATTCATTCTCAACTGCATCTTCACCGTCCACCTACATATTAACCTAAATAGTTTTCATTAGTTTCCTAAAGTAGAGATCTATATTTATACGTGCTTGATCCATTACCCCTTTTCACACAATGGTCATTGCACCTCCATGTACGTTGAACTTAAAAATGACTACAGATAACGGATATCTCATATACACACAACTTGTTATTAAGGTCATCTTTATTTCTTATTTTATATGCATATTTGGCTGGCAAATCCAGTTGTAACTTCTTTTATTACGAATATATTATGATGTTCATTCATACTAAACTTCTTATAGTGATACATTTGATGAGAGGGGGCAGATATTACCACCTTATGATGGTCAGATGTGCATATCCGAACTCCTCGTCCTCATATCTTCAAAGCTCGAAGTAAAGTCACTGTTGTTCCTGGCTCGAGCCAGCTATATCAACCATTGAACAGCAGCGCCACAGTATCAATACCACCAGACACGCGATTGTCTTTATAGCCCTGTAAACCACGAAATCACGAAAATATAGTGTTAACTTTTTGAGAAACGGTAGTTATAGCTTTAAGTTAATGTCAAGAAACTCTCATTTAAAGGTGTTATGAATGAGAATGGATTCCAAGTTTCTAGATCATGATATTAGGTACTATTATTCGTCAAAGTTTATAATCCAATGCATTATCTTACTCGTCCTAAACTCCGCTAAACTCAACCCTGAACCAATAAAATTCAGTTTCAAACATATGCGTCCCAACACAACACTAATCCGAAATACGAATTTGCAATCTCTATGCTCTTATTTGAATAAATGTGAATG
Source organism: Artemisia argyi (assembly GCA_030686995.1). NCBI lineage: Eukaryota > Viridiplantae > Streptophyta > Magnoliopsida > Asterales > Asteraceae > Artemisia > Artemisia argyi. The sequence goes on along the minus strand of CM060702.1, from coordinate 19,999,636 downwards.
GAGCCTTTTGTTTTTTAAGGTTAAGTGTTAAATGTGTCCTTTATTAACGAAGGTTTGTATTTGAGTTTATTTTGCAAACTGAGAGTAACATACCGGTGCTCTTAGCCTGTATTTGGAGGATGCAGCGGCTGATAATACAACTCTATTATTCTCATTCGACAGTAATGACGAAAGATTCCGTGCTAGCGAGCGTATGTCCAACTTGAACACATAACCAAAATTTAAAATCGAAAGATTCTTTCTTTCTTTTTTCATTAATCTAAACTAAGAACTTCTTGAAAAAAATTATAAATTTGAGTACTTACCTCTAATCCGGAACATAAGCAGAAAAGCAACCCAACAATATCTTAGCCTGAAAAAAAAACTGAAAAAATCAAGTTTTGAAGTATGACATCCACCATCCCATCAATTTTTATAACTTCAGTTGCAGCCTTCGGGTCAGGTCCCTACATGGCTGCATCCACAAACATCTAATGTAAGAATCTAGTAAAAAAATTTCATTCTTGCAACAAAAATAGTGTTTCGTTACATAAAGTTCTTCCTTGCAGAAATGTCACATTATTGACCAGTCAGTATATTAACAATGGATCCTAGTTATATAGCCATAAATAAAGATGCGATAGTGGGTCTCGTTCAGTTGATCCAAATATAAATATAGACAGGACCACAAAAAGAATTTCGAAAACCTTGATTAAGTTTGATAATGCCCAAGTTGTTGTTCGGACAGTTGAACATGTTGTCTGGCAACATCATTCTTCAAAGAGGACGTAAAGCTCCTTGAGAAATCAAAGATCCCTTAACTCCTTTCCTTTACTCGCCACATTCTCCAATGCCCATGCATATTGTTCGGCTACAGATTAAGAACTTTTTTCTACAAACAAATTTAATTAATCATTAGCAAAATACAACGATTTCAAGCAAAACTGCGTAACATGTCCTACACTAATGCATCATTTCCTTTTGATATGCCCCACAACACACCACCCATTGGGAAGAAGGCTAAAACCATTGGAAGGCACTAACCACTTACAAAATTTTGAACCTATGTTGAGATAGGCAGATGTGTATAAGCATGATGGTCTCTTCTCCAACTTAAGTTTCATCATCCATATCTCAACCACATGAAACAATATAATGCATCCTTTCCTTTTGATATGCCCCACAACACACCACCCATTGGGAAAAAGGCTAAAATCATTGGAAGGCGCTAACCACTTACAAAATTTTGAACCTATGTTGAGATAGGTAGATGTGCATAAGCAAGATGGTCTCTTCTCCAACTTAAGTTTCATCATCCATATCTCAACCACATGAAACAATATAAATGAACTCCATCCATCGAGAACAATACATACGGTTAACTAAAGTGACTGTTTGTATACCTGTGTGTGTTGTCCCTTATCATTAACGTTTATACATATAATAACTAATCCTTAAAAAACATCATATTCCAAATATGAAACAAATAAGTGCTACCTTAACCTCAAACAGTTTATTTAGAATAGCTTATTTAACCATAATAAACACATCTATAATTTAGAGTTTTATCTTACAAAAAAAGGGTGTTGGCGGATCAACCCATACAATATTGACATGTTTCAACCTGAGCCTGGTTTGACCCGTTACCCAACCCGTTTGATCCACCCAAACCGTCCATATTTGTATTCCGACCATAAATCAATATTACCAACAAAGACAGATTGAAGATTCAATCCCATGACCAAAATAAGTATATGAGATGTTACCAGATCTAAACGTGCTTTAGTTGTTCATTTGTTAGGACCCTCCTTTCTTGAATCCAAATCCCTTGCTGGCTCTGATTCAGGTGAGCTTGGCTTTCCATCACTAAAGATACCTTCGTCCCTTTCATTAACCCTATTCCCGTCACCATGGACACAAGTTGTACCAGACTCAAGGACAGACATGTAATTTTCTGTACGCTGCATGGCCTTGAACATTAGAATCATTCTTTGAAAGCAAAACACATATCATAGTCAATCTCTTACTAATTTTACTGGTATGTATGTTTGTACTATCAAGATATTCATCTTTTTTTAAAAGATTTGCAGCCTAAAGCTCACGTCAAATACCATGTAGTAATTATTTTGGTAAACTAAGTACTCACGTGTCACCTCATATGTAGAAGCCTGAATTCTAAATCCACTATAATTATAAATTCATTTTCAGTTTCTCCTAATTCAAGTAATATGTTCAAATGTTAAAACCCAAGCTTAGTTATATGTATGGACATTGTTAGTCTTATTACTCATATGTTTCGTGTTTATGATATACCAAAATAAACAATTCCTTTTCGAGTGAAATATAGTAACTATTGGGATCAATAAAGTCCAAAAACATGCAAATAATCTTGGGTCAATAAGTATATAATTTTCCTTTCCAAAACGATTTATCACCACAAATTTCAATTAAGCTTAATTCAAATCCAAAATCACAAATTTAACAAATATGTATTCTCAATGCATCCAAAACCAACAATTACTTGTCAAAAAAAAAAAGAAAAAAAAAAAAAAGAAAAAAAAAAAAAACGCATGAGCTAACAATATCAATAGATTCCCAACCAGAGTGACCATGCTCAAATCTATTAAAGCTATAATGGCTTTCATAAACTCAAAATATAAGGCTTTTCTTTATCTTAGAATTTAACCTTCTCCCCTAAATAAGTCATACTTGGTTTATAAGACAAAGATGACTATGCAACTCTCTTTTCTATTGAGAATCCAAAGTTAAAATATCATCTATTATGGTCTTAGAACATTGCATCACTTTCAACTGTCAACATTATATAAAGGCCTGTTAAATCATGCAGCTTTATAGTATATAAATCCATAAAAGCAAAGTACCTGAATCTTCAGTAACCCGATCGGGTCATGTCTTTTGTCAAATATTTGCCAAAACATGCTATTACCTAAAAATTCACCAAAAAAATGGCCTTGTGTCAACTAAATTATTATGGTTTCAGGAACATGAAACACTTAAACACACAATGCATATCCTTCTAGTTGATCAATCAAAGATCGTGATGCAAGACATGTCCTAAGTTACAGAACATGCACTTAGTATATTTAAAAGAACATGCACTTAGTATATTGAGTAAAAGCTTAGCAAACCATTTAATTATTTTCCATAACATGCTATTACTTGAGATTTCCACATGCTCAGTTTCAACATTTATTTCTTTTGAGTTACTCACCCAAATAAGGTAACTAACAAATTAGAGGGCACTAAAGATAATAAACCTAAAACCGGTGTTAATAACTTCAAAATAAATAGAAGTTAAGTTGAAAGTTTAAGATCGATTTGGTATCATATTGTGGTAAAACCAACATGACTCACCCAAATTTTGACATGCACCTATATTGACCGTTACATATGTCCATCTTGCCACCTACGTGTCACACGTACCTTAAAAAAAGTAATACTATCAACTTCTACAACTTGTCAAAATTTCACTACATTCTATTTACTCATAATAGAAATCACCTAACTATCTTGACTTTCAAGTAAAAGCTTCTCAAACTTGTGGTCTTTGTAGTTCTTAAACAAACATGCATTGATGAACACAGTGTCATGACACATATAATGATTGATTTATACAGTATTAATTTAGAGAATGAGATATTAAGAGTCTTTAAGTTACCGTGAAGAGAAGCCTTGTTTATTTTTGTAAGTAAGAAGGAAGAGGGTGAGAAAAAAACAATAAATGTCGTCTGTTACGCTTCCATGATCCACATACGCCTCTTAACATGATTACCAGAGGCATCAAAGAAAGACGCAATTCTAATTGTACCTCTCCTGAACTTATTAAATAGCCCATTGACCAATTAACATTCACCTGCAACGATTATGGAAAAAGATAAGTTTTACTTGAAAAATCACCAAATTTGATTGAGTAACTTATGAAAAGATAATAAATAAGGAAGATGCCATCAAATAAAGAATCACATGTAAAACGCTAACTACTTGAACAGTCATTACAATCAATATGTAATTATATAGATAACAATTGTGTTTTGTCTCAAATGTCACATTAACTTTACCGAATCCTTAAACATCAAAATATGCTTAACTTCAAAACTAAGACACATATAAATAAAGTTATAATTTCACTTCTTAAACTTCAAATAAGATATGTACTTTCTGCAACAAATGATTTCCGAAAACCAAACCTAGTCACTTTTGATTCTAGTGGATCCCATATTACATTAAAACATAGATAGCCTTTTTTATATTATGTTTCAACCAACAGAAGTGCATCTCAATAATTAGGGTTGATGGCAATTTTAAGAAAAATAATGAACATACTTTGATATACCAAACTTAAAGTTTCTCGTATATAAATATGAGTACCAATTGTTGATTTTTTTTTATTTTATTTATTTTTTTTAGCATATATTCGAATCAAAAGGCCTAATTCTGTACATCCAAACACTATATCACATTTTAATCGCAAAATTCATACATCAATCAGGCAAATTAATGATAACATGATTCAAACAATAATCAAAAAGTGTGTACCTTGCTTTGACCAATTATCGTCTATGTTATTAACAAACCCATCAACGTCAAACCTAACCAGATTTGACCTTCATGATATCTTTAAAAGGTATATTGAATTACATCCTTCTTATTATATAATTGAATCGCACAATTAAATCTGTGTACACCGGAGTTGGAGAATTTAGTAGTGATGGAACATTACGGTGGTTGCTTAGATTGGGATATTAGATGCAGAGATGTTTTTGTTTTACCTGTGTCGATGTTTAATGAACCGAGAATAGGAGAGGAATTTGGGAATTGTGGGACTTCAGGATGTTTAGGGGGAATGATACTGAATTTTAAGTTTCAGCCCAACACTTTTAAAAACTTGCTCCGCCGTTTTTAAGTTTTCTCTTTTTTAGTTTTTGACACATATACTTTTGTAGTTTTTTTTCAATGATCACAAATCAAATTCGATTTTTTTATAAAATATGGCTAAATTTGGAAGTATTTAGGCTTTTCTTATTCAATATTTTAAAAAAATAAAAATAAAAATAATTTTGTTATTACTTAATAAGGAATGATTTGATTTTTTTGAAATGCAAAAGTCCCCACTAGAGATTTTATTTTATTAGGTAAAAGATATCATTTATGTGTTAATAATAAATCTTCTTAAGAATGGAAGCTACGGAGAATGGAGATGATTGATGTCAAGTACAATTAAGCGACAAAAGCAATTGGATGAGATCCTCTATGGGTACAAATTTTATCATTGATTTTATCGGGTTCACTCTAAGTTTCGTTATGCTTTGCTAGTTATGGTCGGGAGGTAAATTGACAATAACACAACTCATTTTGTGTTTCTTCAGTTACATGTCATAAAGTTTAGTATCGTTGCCGTTGAGTAAATCTTTATATCATTATATGTATGTATCTTGAGTTAAGTACAACTATTTTCAATTACCATTTCAGTTGGGTTAAATATTGAACTTAAGGTTAACTACTAAATGTGTTTTAACTCTTTTGTTGGTCTAATATTTAATATTGAACTTAAGGTTAACTACTAAATGTGTTTTAACTCTTTTGTTGGTCTAATATTTCCTTTGAACTTACTTCTAAATCCTTATATTACGTCATTACATCATCTACTTTGTGTATGCAAATAACAGTTTGGAGTACTCATTAAAAACAAAAATAAATTATATAAAAATAAAAAGTTAAGAAGTTTTATAAACTTTGAATGCGATGAGTCACCCAATTTCAATTGGGTTAAATATTGAACTTGAGTATTTATATAATACAATAAAACCCCTAGTGGGGACTTTCGTATTTCAAAAAAAAAGATTATTTCTTTATTAAGTAATATTTTAATTAATTATTATTTTTTAATTTATAAATTTCCAAATTCGTTTTGTTGATATATACTACACAAGTTGAAGATAAATACAAAAAATATAGATAAAATGCAAAATTTTTAAATGATTATCTTTAATAATAAAAAACTATAATTTTAAAAAATATAATTATTTATTTTAAAAACTATAATCATAAATCAAACAAAACAAAGATTAAATTATTTATTTTTTAATAAATAAAAATATGTTATTCAAAAAACTTAAAAAAAAACCCGCGCGTGCGCGGGCATTATAACTAGTACTATCAATTCCAAAACATACTAGTGTCCTTAACACATATCATTCGTATACACTAGACTATATAACCAAGGAAGATATTCATTTTTCGACCTATGTGGGATATAAGGTTAAAAAGGGTTTTGTCAAAACAATTTAATAAGGTGCCTACAGTATATAATCAAGGAACACGTTCATTCTTAATTCTTCAACCTATCTAGGATAACTATAGTACAATATAAAGCATTTAGGCTATTCGCTAAATTAAGACTAAAAAAATTCTGCTTACATACTTGTCAATTACTGAAATTTTGATAGATTGTTGCATACACACAAATAAATGTTACATCTTGAAAAAATTAAGTGTATTAAATTCGTAAACTTGTAACAGCCTCTAAAATCTAAATTAATACAGCTCATTTAAACCATTTATAAACTTTTGATAATCACATAACATTTTAACTACTTGCGATTGCACTCCTATCTTAACTAAAGTTATTGTTATTTGTAAATTAATGTTAAAAAAAGTATGATCAAATAACATGACATTGCCAAAAAGTTTAGTCACAAGGTACCCTACTAGTAAGGTTAAAATGAGTTTTGTCAAAACAATTTAATAAGGTGCTAATTAAATGTTGTATCGTGCATTTAGGGTATTCCAATCCATACCATTTATGCATGAGTTCGTTTATCTTTTGAAAAATAGAAGCTACTTGGATGGTTGATGGCAAGTACGTTATTATTAAGTGATAGAAGCGATTGGAGGAAACATGTACGGTGTACAATTTTAGTTGGACATGGAAACCTTGTTTGAAATTTTGTTCTTGAGGTCACCTTCGTGATATTGAGACGCTTTAATTCCAGTGTATAAACTAATTGATATATCTAATTAGGACATGATATTTCAATGTTTCTTATAATTTATTTTGACCCAACAATGAAATTTCAGTGTATAAACTAATTGATATATCTAATTAGGCATATAAAAAATTCATTAACCTCAGCTCTAAACAAGTGACACTAGCTTATGGGAGCTTACGATCCCACTTTGTTTACTCATCCAAACAAAGGTTAGGCTCTATAGTACAAGTCAGGTTGACCACAAAAGCAACCGCCAATCTTTTGAATCACCAAAAACTCTTTGTTCCACAAAGCTAGTCAAATGCATACGTGTTAGATCAAGTACCAAATATACCAAATGTCTTAGCCCTTAGGTAAATCGTTAAATTACTTTATTGATAACGATAACTACATCATATGAAACTAGACGAGTACTCATGCATATCAATGAAATTTTATCGCGACACATAATTATGATTGTTATATTTTGGTTAGGTGTTTCGTATAACATGTATTCATACAACATAAAAAAATCAAAATGTAACTATAAATTATTGTAACATATAATGATTTTATGTAAAGAAAAAAATTTAATAGCTAATTTCAATATTCAAGAAATGGGATACATTAGTTCTAAGTTTTCTAAATTAGTTTCCAGCCTTTCATTTAAGTAAAAGAACAAAGTAATTTCCTAAATTAGTTTTAAGTTTTCACTTTGCTTCACTTTTTGAAATTTTTTTTCTGTATATATACTATAGATACAGATATAAAGTATAGACACAAAATATGGCCTCTAAATCTTTGTGAATGTAAATAGTAGTTTTAGAGTACTTGTTAAAAAAATATAAGTTCAAAATATAAATTTAAAAGTTAAGAACTTATATAAATTTCGGATATAGAAGTTTCAACTGAGTTATTGTTTGACAAATTATTGAACTCAAATGATAACTCTAGACCCAAAACATTATAGTGTTCTTAACACATATCCATCATATACACTCTAGTATATAAACCAAAGAACATTGCTTTCTTTAACCTATGTGGGACGTAAGGTTGGAATGATTTTGTCAAAAACAAATTAATAAGGTAACTAAATATTGACTCATGTAATTTTAGTGAAAGAAGCAATTGGATGATAATGCAATTCATTTTATCATTGATTCTATGCGGTTTTCACTCTGATTTTTTGTTATCCTTTGCTGGTTACAATATTTATTAATTAGACGGTGTCTTGTTCTGCAATATAGATGATTCATTGATATGTACATGTATAAAATTGTTAAAATGATAAGAAGCATTCAATTATGTTTACATGTTATGTTTCAATGAAATATGGATTCTTGATTGGTCTAATGAGGAAGTTTGTGCTCTTGTTGTTTGTGAATGAATGGGTTTTGACTTTTGAGTTACAAAATAAAAATTGTTTCTTACGAATGAACTGTTTGTGTGAACACCTTTACGGCTTTACGTAATATAGTGATTTAAGTATAGGTTAAAAGAAAAATCAATTACCACAAAAAAAAATTCTCACACTCAATTATAAAATAAACACTTTCAAACGCGTTTATCAAAATCGACACTTCGAGAATTTGAGATATGATCGCCGTTTTCAAAAGAAGACAAAGGCTTTTTCGCTACAAAACAAAGAACATGAAGAACAAATGCTTGCTCGCCACATGTTTGCTCGCCGTTTTCTGCTACAAGACAAAAATATGGAGTGCAAATGCTTGTTCGCCCAATGTTTGCTCGCCGTTTTCGTCGATTTTTGTAAAACGGGTTTAGATTGTTCATTTTGGTAAACGTGGATGTAAAGTGTTCATTTAAAAAAAAATTGAACCATTTAACCAACAAAACAGTTTGAACACAAATAAATCACAATATTACGTCAAAGATAACTGCATCATCTAGCTTTAAAAATTCCCAATGTTACCAATAATAATAATAATAATAATAATAATAATAATAATAATAATAATAATAATAAAACCTTTCAAGGCCTTTTGGTCGTTGTCTTGGCGCTACTGAGCCACCAACTTTTTTGATTTTTGTAAATCGGTCAAACATATTGATCAACCTATGTCAATAGAAGTCAACGATGGTCAAACTTGCAAATCTAGACAGAAATACGTAAACATGTCGTAAACTAATTTTAATCACTTATAGTTGCTGTTTATATCTATTGCAATATGTATTTTAAGGAAAATCTTGCCGGGAATACCCACACTCGTTGGTAGTATCCAAAACTTTCCAAAAAAAATGCCAACCCAACACTCGTTACAAGCTCTAAAGGGGTCGACCGTCTCACTACTGATTCATGATTGTTGCCACCTTGAAAATTATACACACAAAATATGCAGGCAAATAAAAGTTTTTTGAGCACTTGCTAGAAAAAAGTTAAGTTTAAATAAAAGTTAAAAGGTTAAAAACTTAAATTAATTTTGCATTGGCAATCTCTTTTAGTTCACTTACAATTATTGAACTCGAAAAAAACTTCCAAATGCAATACACAATAGCGTTTTTAACACACATATCGTTGATATACACTCTAGTATATAACCGAAACACATGTTAATTTTTCTACCTATGTGGGATATATGATTGAAATGCATTTTGTCAAAACAAGTTAATACTAAATGTTCACTCGTGCATTTTTAGTATTCCATCCCATACCATTTATGAGTTCATTTATCTTTTGTAAAATGAAAGTTACTTGGATGATTGAGGCCAAATACAATTCGTATGTGATTTTTAAAATAACAAATCACATGTGAATTTTTATGACGTAAATTTCAACACTAATAGAAACTCGAAAAAAATTTTGTTGAAAATATATCAAAGTTCTCATATGCTGAAAGATATATATATATATATATATATATATATATATATATATATATATATATATATATATATATATATATATATATATATATATATATCATCGCTATTGTGCATTTTTTTTGTAGCTTCTCGATTTACTGTTTGCAAGATTTTTTATTTTCACAAAAAGGTGGAAAGTTAGTTTAGTTTTTCTTTTAATTTTTTGATTAAAAAGTAAATGACAAAGATTTGATCTTTAATTTGTGAAACACCTCTAATTCTTAAAGGTGTTCAATTTTTTTCTTTTTTAATCAAATTGTTTAGTTCGTTTGATTGTTTCATTAACCATATAGGTAAACCATTATATTATGTCATTGGTAACCACATGATCTAATTTTTAAAAGAATAAGCACAAAGTATGGGACAGTGAATCTTTGTGTATATGTAAGAAGAAGTCGGAGTACGTGTGTTAAGAAACAAAAATAAGTTCAAATAAAATTTAAAAGGTTAAGAACTTTTAATAATTTTGCACCTCAAGTTTTTCTTTGTGCTTAAATATTGAACACGAAGAAACTTTCAGATCCAAAATATAATAGTGTTCTTAAAAGTCAAAACAAAAATATATATTCTTTAAACAAAAGAATATATATTCTTTAACCTATGTGGGATGTAAGTTTGAAATGTTTTGTCAAAAGTCAAAACAATGTAATAAGATACCTAAGTGTCGACTCGTGCACTTTTTAGTATTCCAAATCCATACCATTTATGCGTTTGTTTATCTTTTAAAGAATGGAAGCTAACTAATTGGATAGATAATGCAAGTACGTTATTAAGTGACATAAGCAATTTGATGTATACAAGACATCAGTAGTAAAGCTGGGAAAGCACGGGAAGTTGTCGTCCGATGAGATTTTCGTTTGTTTTATTGAAGTTATGGTTGCGTTTACTAGGACAAATGACTCTAGATTATCATGTTGAGACATCTAGTTGACTAGCTCAATTGCATATTGATAGTTTTGGGTTTGCGTATAGAAAGTCTAATCCTTTTCTGATAAAAAATTGAAACCGGTAAGTCTGTATGAAGTTTAGTTGGGTATAACAATCTATTTTGCATCTATATTTTTTTCTTTTTGGTATTTTAAAGGATTAACGGGTGTATTTAAGGTTTTAGTGACATATAAATGTATTTTTCAATAATAAATCATAATGTAAGCTGTGTCCCATAACATTTTTTATGAGTACAACTTAACATGATATATATAACATTTTTTATGAGTACAACTTAACATGATATATATAACATTTTTATACATAAATTAAACCTTTGTAGTTAATATCATTTTGATAGCCGTTACATGAAGTCTCCTTTGAGACGAATTTCAACTTGGCTTCAGTTATATGTTCAAACTTTTTTCTTTTTGGCCGAACATAAAAGCTCGTCACACGAGTAAACCAAGCTCAAACTTTAGGTTGAATAACTCAATTGAGCAAATAGACGTGAAAAAAAAATTGTTTAGTTTCGGTTTTAGCAACTTTTTCACTTTTGTAGGTCTATTGTCTTAAAAGTTGAAAGTAGTGATTTTGGGTTATATTGCTACACTTCCTGGAGTTACCAAAGTTAGCTCTAGATTACCCTCCAATAACATCATTCAACATTCGTGTAGTCTCATTGGCTCATACTGGTAAATTTTGATAAATATATCCATATATATTTGTGTGGTAAATTTTGATAAAACTTTAGATTTTAAACCCATGAAGGTGTATACACACATAAGCCCATTGGTACCAAACTCATACTAAATGTGCCTTTTTAAAATATGTTTAAACTTAAAATTTTTCTTATGGTCTAATATTTCTTTTAACTTATACATAAATCATTATTATATTGAGTCATTGATAAACCAAAATATGGATTCTGATCTTTGTGTATGTAAATAAAAGTTTGGAGTACTTGTTAACAAAAGAAAATAAGTTCGAATATAAATTTAAAAGTTAAGAAGTTATATAAATCTCTGAGCATATAACTCATTTGAATTCAACAATTTCAACAGATAATTGTTGAAATCAAATGGTAATTATGTACCCAAAACATTATAGTGTTCTTAGCACATATTAATCATGTACACTTTAGTATATAAACCAAAGAACATTTCTATCTTTAACCTATGTGGGATGTAAGGTTGGAATGATTCCGTCAAAGAAAAATTAATAAGGTATCTAGATGTTGATTCATGAATTTTTAGTATTCTAATCCATATCATTGATGTGTTAATAAATCTTCGAAAGAATGGAAGCTATGATTAATGTCAAGTACAATTATTCTGCAACAAAAGCAATTCTATGAGATCCTCTATGGGGTACAAAATTAATCATTGAATTTATGTGGGTTCACTCTAATTTTCGTTATTCTTTGCTAGTTATGGTCAAGAGGTAAAATTGATTCATGAATTTTTAGTATTCTAATCCATATCATTGATGTGTTAATAAATCTTCAAAAGAATGGAAGCTATGATTAATGTCAAGTACAATTATTCTACGACAAAAGCAATTCTATGAGATCCTCTATGGAGTACAAAATTAATCATTGAATTTATGTGGGTTCACTCTAATTTTTGTTATTCTTTGTTTGTTATGGTCAAGAGGTAAAATTAACAATAATGCAACTCCTTTTATGTTTCTCAAGTTACATGCCATAAAGTTTAGTGTCACTCGTACCATTAAGTCAATATTTCTATCATTATATGTATGTATCACGAGTTAAGTACAACTATTTTCAATTTTCCATTTCAGTTATGTTAAGACATTTTTTTTAATAGAGGTTTATTAGCTTATGTCATATCAGCATCTATATATGTTCTGTTATGGTAAATTTAACTTTAATATCTAGGAAAATCCAATACCTTGTACGCAGTTGGCATTACCTTGTTAGCAAACTTTAAGGTCGAAACATCAATCAAAGTTTGTTGAATTTGGAATACAAGTTTGAAATTTTGTTTTAAGGACATCGCAGTGATATTGAGACACTTTAAAGTAAGAAGACGAGTCAATATAATATAGGTCAACGTCATTTGTCAATAGTTTCGTGTTCGCAATGGCATGAACTCGTGGTTAGCAAACAAGTGACACTAGCTTATGGGAGCTTACAACCAAACTTATCAAAAAGTTTTATTAGCTCAGGTTTCTAGGGTCACGACAAGCTTTAAACGAGATATATAGCTTGAAATGATCGAGTGTTCAAGGGAAAATTTGATCTGATAGAAAACGTATTCCAAGATGTTCAATTTGTGTGTTGGGGTTCTAAATAATCCTCAAAAGATTATAAATTGTAATGATGAGTTAATGAATAAGGAAGCCAATTTATACTTCCTACATTTACGTCATTGATAACCACATCATCCAATTTTTAAAAGTAAGTAAAAGTTTGGAGTACGTGTAAGAAAAAAATATTAAGTTCAAATAACCTTCAAAAGATTAAGAACTTATACAAATATTGCGTTTGAAGTATCTTTTGAGTTACATTCATTTATTGAACTCGAAAGATAATCCCAAATGCAAGACATAATATTGTTCTTGACACAAATCAATCACATACACTCTAGTATATAAACCAAAGAACATTTATGTACCTCAATCTATGTGGGATGTTCGTTTGAAATAAGTTTTGTCAAAACAATTGTAATGCGGTTCCTAAATGTTGACTCGTGCACTTTTAGTATTCCAATCCATGCCATTTATGTGTTCATTTATTAACTGAAGAATGGAAGCTGCTTGGATGATTGAAGCAAGTACGTTAAGTTATTGGATGAGACCCTCTATGGAGTACAAATTTTATCATAATTCATTCTAGTTTTTTGTTATCAACTTCCTTATATAAGCTGCTTGGATGCGAGTTATGGCCGAGGGAAAAATAATGCAACTCATTTTCTGTTTATTGAGTTAAATGCCATGAAGTCTATTTTCGTTGTTACATGCAACTCAATTTATTTTAGCAATTCCCTTATATATTACTCTCTCCGTCCCATAACCGTAAATATTTTTCTTTGTGATATATATTACTTGATGCAAATATATAAACGGTTTGAGTTTTAAAATAAAGACTTCAAAAGTTAACAATGGATAATAATTATGAGGCGGGCGGAGGTAGTAGTTGTTTGGCATTGGGATATTTTAAATGGATCAAACCAGCATACTATTAAAGTACAAAGAAAATTTCTAGACCCATTACATTATCGTATTCTTAAGATATTATTCAAACACACTCTAGTATATAAACCAAAGGACATTCTGTTCTTCAACCAATGTGGGATGTAAGTTTGAAATGAGTTTTGTCAAAACAAATTAATAAGATACCTTAATGTTGACTCGTGCATTTTTAGTTTTCCAATCCATACCATTTATGTGGTCATTTACCTTTTGAAGAATGGAAGAGATCTTCTATAGAATACTTACAATCTTTATGTACTAGTGTGTATAATTATAGTAAAGCTGGGAAAGAACGGGGAGTTGTTCGTTGAGGTTTTCGTGTTGAGACAACTAGTCGACTAGCTCAATGCCGTATAGATCGTTTCGGGTTTTCTTATCGGAAATCTGATCCTTTATTGATTGGGAAATGAAACTGGTAATATCTTATGAATAGCTTAAAATTACGGTGTGTGTTCTGCAATATAGATGAGTCATTGATATGTACATGTATAAAATTGTTATAATGATAAGAAGCATTCAGTAATGTTTACATGTTTATGTTTCAATGAAATATGGATTTTTGATTGGTCTAATTAGGAAGTTTGTGCTCTTGTTATGTTGTGAATAGGGGTGATCATCGGTCGGAAACCGGACCGGACCGGCCAAGACCGGACCGGACCGAAGACCGAGAACCGGAAAACCATAGACCGAGACCGGACCGAATATGGTCGGTCCGGTCTCGGTCCGGTCTCGGTCCGGTCGGTCTTCGGTCGGTCCGGTCCAATTAGGCAAGTTTTTTCGGGTTTTTGGTCGGTCCGGACCGGACCGGACCGGACCGACAGGACCGAGACCGAATTTGGCAAAAAGCTTAGACCGAGGACCGGACCGAATGTGGTCGGTCCGGTCCGGTCGGTCTCGGTCCGGTCGGTTTTGTCGGTCGGTCCGGTCCGGCCGGTCCGTTTGCTCAGCCCTAGTTGTGAATGAATGGGTTATGAGTTACAAAATAAAATTTGTGTTTTATGAATGAACTATTTGTGTGAACGTACCTTTACGTAATAATATAGTGATTTAAGTATAGGTTAAAAGAACCATTACGTCAAAGATAACTGCATCATCTGACTTTAAAAATTTTGCACACAAAATATGTACTATGCAAATAAAAGTTTTGAGTAGTTGCTAAGAAAAAAAAAGTTTAAATAAAAGTTAAAAGGTTAAGAACTTAAATTAATTTTGCAATTAGCAAGTCCCTACCTTCAATTATTGATCTCAACAGAAACTTCTAAATGGATTAATCGGCTAGCGGGGATTAATCAGATAGACTTTTATGTATAAAATTATAAAATTTTGAAACTATATGCCCGATTTGGCCGATCTAGCCGATTTTTTTCGATTTGGCCGATTTCTATCCATAACCGAGTTAGCCGATTTATCCGATTTTTGTCCGGTTTGGCTGATTTATGCCTAATTTTGGTCGATTTTTATCCGATTAATCTTTATGTTGACCGATTTTTACCAAACCAATTAATAAGGCCGATTAGTGAAAATCGGGACGGTTGATCCCTGCCTAGCAATTAATCGGCCGCCTAAGCCAATTTTTACAACACTGGTTTGAAGTACTCATTAAGAAACAAACAAAAAAATATATAAATTTTGAAAAAACAAAAAGTTAAGAAGTTTTATAAATTTTGAAACTGAAAGACCAAAATTCAATTGGGTTAAATATGAACTTAAGTGATACTATCAATTCCAAAACATACTAGTGTCCTTAACACCTACCATTCGTATACACTAGACTATATAACCAAGGAACATATTCATTCTGCAACCTATGTGGGATATAAGGTTAAAATGGGTTTTGTCAAAACAATTTAATAAGGTGCCTACACTATATAACCAAGGAACATGTTCATTCTTGATTCTTCAACCTATGTGGGATATCTATATTACTATATAAAGCATTTAGGCTATTCGCTAAATAGAGAGGCTAAAAAATTCTGATTTGTTAATTACTGAAATTTTAATAGTTTGTTGCATACATACAAACTAGTATGGTACTCGCGCAAAGCAGTGGTTTCGAAGGCGAATGTTGTTTAACGATTTTGTTATAGATATCCGTCGTCGAATGTTGTTTAACAAATGTTGCTCTGAGACGAATTGAATTGAATTTGAGTTTTTCTTTTTGAATGAGTAAGATTAAAATACTTTAAAAAAATAAAAACAAGATATGAGTTGCTCCTTTTGTTAACTTTTTCACCATATGATTTCAATTATTATAAATTTTATTAGCAACAAATTTGAAATATACCACGTAAATGTTTCTTTCACATTAATTAATAATTTCTAACTTAATGATGCTTTCAAAATGAAAAATGCAACACAAAAGAAAACTAAGGCTGGTGGTAGTGGGTCGGAAAAAAACGTTCGACCATATGGGTCGATCGATTTAGCCGATCGATATTGCCAATGTGGAGTATAAAATGGACATCGATCGCCAGCCTAGTTTTCCCAATATCGTTCGCATCCACGACCGATTTTTTCACCCATGTATTTCGTATAATCCCATTTTCAAAAACAAATGTTACCGTTTGATTTAAAAAAAATAAAAAAAATTTACCACTTTCATCCTATAAATACTCAAATTAAACTCACTTTCAAACATAATTCAAACAACAAATCAAACAAAAAAAAAATGGCTTGTAAACTTTCCCACACTGTGGAACAAGTTCAAAACTATGTCCAAAAACAAGTCGAAATTGATGACAAGGAACGCCAGGATGCAATTGTCGAAGTTATTAAGAAGTTTGAGTTGGCGAAGTTACGCAAATACCGCCTGAGAACACGATACGAAGCTTGCAAAGATATCTCTGTCGAGAGAAAATATGTGATCGACCAGTTTTTGTACAACAAGTTTCGCTAAGACGCTGATGTTGTTGAAACATTGTGGGGTTGTGTGCAGCAGATTGAGAACGAGAAATCCAACAAGATACGTTGGAGTTTTGAAGAGAATGTGCAAGCTGCTGATACACCACAACAACAACAACAATTTGTGCACGGTGCATCAAGTTCATCTACACCAAGCGTTGTTGAGCCACAACAACAGCAACCTCATCTTGATAACTTTCAGCTAAGTTTTGAGGAAAATGTGAAACCTGCTGATGATGACTGGAATTCTGAGGACGAGCGGGAGCTAAGCAGGATGGAAGCTGATTTAGAAGCAGAGAGGTTTGCGAGGTTTGATCCGTATGACGACGGTTATCGCTCCGACAACTCGCAGACCTGGGATCACCCAGATTATAATTGAATTTTTAGTTTTTAAATTATTATTGTAATGTTTTAATTTCTGTTTATGTAACGTTTATGTTTTTATTAATAAAAAATTTACGTTTGTGTTAAAAGATCCTACCCGAATTTTAAATTTCAAACATTCCGCCTTGTATTTAATTTTTGAATTTAAAATTTATCCCGCCTTCTATTTGAATTTTGAATTAAAAAATATCCCGCTTCTTTATTCTATCCCCTATAAATACCACACAATACAACATTTTTCTTCACACACTCCTAAAGCATTTCACACACTCCTAAAGCATTTCACAATGAACAATCGATGGTCAATGGAAGAAGAAGATCTGCTAGCTCGCGTATGGCTTGAAGTTAAAGATCCCGGAGAGCTTGTGAACGGACGTTCTTTTTTTACTGAAGTTACACACAGGTTCAACAATGAGACCAATGGTGACAACCGTAATAAAAATAGTATTACGGCTATGTGGAGTAGAATGAATGCTGAATGTCGTAGGTATAATGCCATTTACAAAGAGTTGCTGCGTACAAGTGAAGACCCTTGTCGTCTCAGCAATGCAAACCGAATTTATTATGAGCGCTATGGGAGAGGGATATACTATCAACATGTGTGGTTTGTTCTAAGAAACACAAATGCATGGGACAGAGACGATGAGTAATGGGAGACCCTTGTGTTATCGTGTTTTATTTGTTTTTCGTATCGCGTTTTATTTGTTTTCCGTATCGTTTCGTTTATGTAATATTTATGTTTTATAAATAAAATTTGTGTTTGTGTTAAAAAATAGATTTTTTTAAAGAAAAAAGAAAAAAAAATGATGATGCACTATGGGTTGCCATTGTGATGAGAGATGAATATGGGTTTAAGAGAGAGAAAGCTGAGGTGACAGCCGGAAAGATGATGCAATATGGGTTGCGATTGTGAGTAGCCTAAGAAATGCTCACATAATACAAAGTTTGTTAATCTTTTCCAACTTTAAAACTTCTAAATAAAACAAAAATACTTGCCACCGCATGGAAGTGCGGTTTTCGACAAATGCTTGTTTACTCACAAAGTATATATTTTATATGCAAGTAATGTCAAAATCGGTAAGTGTCAAACAACTATAACCAATGTTTTGAAAACCGTGTTCGAAATCGATTCGGTCGAGTCACCGGGTCAACCGGTTGGACCGCCGGGTCAACCCGGTTTTCAATTTATTGTTTTTTTATTTTTTTGACCGGGTCAACCGGTTCGACCGCCGGGTCAATCGGGTCGACCACCGGGTCAACCCGGGTTTTTATTAAAATATTTTGAAAAAATGAAACCCGGCCGGGTTTCGAGAACTGTGTTGACCCGGGTCACTCAAAACCCGGTTTTAGAAACCCGGATTGTTTTGACCCGTTTTTTTGGCCGGAACCAGTCGAACCGGTTAACCCGGCCGGGTCGACCCGGGTTTCAAAACCTTTACTGTAACTCATAAAGTAGAGTTGTACGTCAAATCTGTTTTTCTAAATTAATATGATCACATCAAGGAAAAAAAAAACTGATACATCATCTTGGTTATAAGACAAGTCATGCATAGTCTCCTATTCTTTTGGTAAATCATTGCAAGTTTGCAACTATCGCGGATCGGTCACTAAGTCCAGCATGTTGGAGCTTAAACCACTAATGCCGTTTTGCGAAACACACAATAATCTTTGGAAAGAAAAAATGCAGCCAATATCGTTTTGTACGAACGAGTCTATGAGGCATGGACCAACAAGAAAATGTTATATTTATACTAGAAAAGAGTTTTAATTCTTTCTTTTATATAAATATATATAAAACAATATTTTTTTTGTGAATTCGGCTATTCGTTTTGCCAAATCCATAGTCATACCGAATATTTAATTTGGTTCGGTTCAGTTTTAACAAATTCGATTCGGTTATAAATTTGATTTGATTAATATAAGTTTGGAACATTCGTTAAGAAACAAACAAAAAATTCATATACATTTTGAAAAAATGAAAAGTTAACAAGTAAGGTTAATTTTGAACTTGATAAATTGACTAACGTTGGAACTCATGTTTTTTGAACTTGAACTTGAACTTTTTAAAAACTATTTTGAACTTGATAAATTACCACCACCACTCCACCAGTATTACTCATGTTTTTTACTTGTAAGTTATATATGTAGATGTAAAAGTTTTCGTTGAAAGTAGCTAAGGCATGTTAGAACAGAAAAGCAAATAAGAAACCACCAATTTTTTTTTTACCTGGTTCCGACTCGACATTGCGAATATATAAAAAAACAATCAGTTAGATCAAGTAACAAATATACCAAATGACTTGGCTTGTAGATGAAGGTTAATTACTAAATGGGTTTAAATTGTTTTGATGGTCTGCTCTCTTTTAAACCTATACCTAAAACCATTATATTATGTCATTAATAACATCGCCTAACTTTCAGAAGTATGCACACAAAATATCTACTCTGAATCTTTGTGTATGTAAATAAAAGTTTACGCGTTAAGTGTTGGAAAATTTAGTGCTCTTGAGGGATCAATTCACACCTGGTAATGGGTTTGGAGGTATGGAGTATACACCCATTTGGTCACTGAATTCCCTGACTCAATAGTGGTTATGTATTGAATCAGCTGATAAGATTCTGCTGACAGCTGATCCTGCTGATAGGATTCTGCTGATAGTGTGATTATGCTGCTGGCATTCTACTGCTAGTGTTTCCACTGATGTGTTTACGTTACCACTGCAAGGGTTATTGTTTCCACTGATAGTGTTAACATTACCACTGCTAGTGATAATGTTTCCACTGATAACCACTTATCCCTATTATTATGGAAAGTATTATGATATAATTAATGGGCCGTTAATTATACATAATTCAATGGGCTAGGGTTTTGAGTATTCTCTATTATAAATAGAGGTCACATCATTCTGCATGGAGAGACGTTGGACAATACAATTAACACAAAACCCTAAACACTTCTATACGCATCTGGTTCTTGGTTTGTGCCTAAAACAAGAACATCACTTGGTCTTATCCCATATAGATATTCGTGTAACCCAGGCATAGGGTCGAATAGTTTCTATTGGAAAGTGATACCACGATTTCAAGTGAATATCAGGTACCTTTATTGATTATCTTAACCCTAATCTGGGAACCCGTTTACTAATAACAACCAACAATCAATAGAAACTATTAGTGTTAATCAATGGCTGCTGCTATGAGACAAATGGCTGCTAACTTTTCCAAGTTGGAAAAGTTTGAAGGTGTTGATTTCAGAAGATGGCAAAAGAAGATGCACTTCTTATTGTCAAGTATGAATGTGGTGTATGTTCTCACGACTGAGATTCCAGAAGATCATGGAGATGATGCTACTATGGATCAGATGAGGGCAACAAGCAAATGGGAGAATGATGATTATGTTTGCAGAGGTTTAATTCTCAATGGTATGTCTGATTCTCTATTTGATATTTATCAGAATGTTGAAACTTCTCAAGAACTATGGGATTCCTTGGAAGCCAAGTATATGGCTGAGGATGCATCAAGTAAGAAGTTCCTTGTAAGTAATTTTAACAATTACAAAATGGTTGATTCTAGACCTGTCATGGAACAATACAATGAACTTCTTAGTATACTTGGTCGATTCACACAACACAAGATGAACATGGATGAGGCTATTTCAGTCTCTTGTATCATTGATAAACTACCTCCCTCTTGGAAAGAGTTTAAGCATATGCTTAAGCATAAGAAGGAGGAGTTAACTCTTGTTGAGTTGGGCAGTCACTTGCGCATTGAGGACTCACTCAAAGCTCAAGACATTAACAAGCCAAAGAGTAGCACTGCTACTGGTCCATCAGTTGTCAATATGGTAGAGCATAACAACTCCACCAAGTACAATGACAACAAGGGCAAGCGTAAGCATCAAGATAACACCAAATCTGATCTTAGCAAGAAACCTAAGGTGACTTGTTGGAAGTGTGGGAAACCTGGACACTTCAGGAAAGATTGCAAGGGTGGTAAAGTTGGAAACAAATCCAATGGATCATGCACAAGTGGAGGGAATGGTAACACCAATTCTCTGAAAGGTCAGAATGTGTTTAATAAGTCTTTTAAGATTTATTATGTTACATATATATCTGACATTTACTTTGTGCAGGATGATGATGTTGCGTGGTGGGTTGACTCTGGAGCAACAATTCATGTGTGTAAAGATAGAAGCTGGTTTAAGACCTACAAGTCAATGAATGATGGTTCTATTCTTCACATGGGAAACGAGTCAACTGCCCTGGTGCATGGAAAAGGATGTGTTGATTTGAAGTTTAGTTCTGGAAAGATTGTTTCTTTATTTAATGTTTTACATGTTCCTGATATTAGAAAGAATTTGGTTTCTAGTAGTGTTTTAAATAATTGTGGTTATAAACATGTTATTGAATCTGATAAGTTTGTTTTATCTAAAAATGGTGTGTTTATTGGTTTTGGTTATTTATGTAATCAAATGTTCAGACTTAATATTGTTCATGATAATATTGATTCTGCTTTTATATCTACATCTAAACTTTATGATTCAAACCTATGGCATGCAAGAATTGGCCATGTACATTTTAAAAGAATGCAAGATATGTCCAAGGATGGGTTAATACCAGCTTTTGATATGAACACTGAAAAGTGTAAAACTTGTATGTTGAACAAGATAACTAAGAAACCTTTTCAAGGAGTAAAACGTGAAACTAAAGTTTTGGAGTTAATTCACAGTGACCTTTGTGATTTACATGCTACTCCCTCTTTGGGGAATAAGAAATACTTTGTGACTTTTATTGATGATGCTTCTAGGTTTTGTCATGTTTATTTATTACATTCTAAAGATGAAGCATTAGATAAATTTAAAGTATTTAAAACTGAAGTTGAATTGCAACAAGGGTCTCTGATCAAAAGATTAAGGACTGATAAGGGAGGTGAGTACATGGATACTCTGTATTTTCAGTCAGTTGGTATAATCCATGAAACGACTGCCCCTTATACTCCTCAGCAAAATGGTATTTCTGAAAGGAAAAACAGGGTGCTGAAGGAGATGGTTAATTCCATGTTGTCCTATTTAGGGCTGAGTCAAGGGTTCTGGGGTGAAGCTATGTTAACAGCTTGCTATTTATTAAATAGGGTTCCCAACAAAAGGAACAAAGTTACCCCTTATGAACTTTGGACTAAAAAAAAACCTAACCTTAATTATCTTAGGATATGGGGTTGTAGGGCTGTTGTAAGACTCCCTGATCCAAAGCAGAAAACTTTGGGTGAAAGAGTCATTGAATGCATCTTTGTTGGATATGCTGAGCATTCCAAGGCATATAGGTTTTATGTTATAGAACCTAATGAGTCTGTTTCAATTAACTCAATAATTGAATCAAGGGATGCACTATTTGATGAGAACAGATTCTCATCTATCCCTAGACCAAGTCAAAGGATTCCAAATGGAACCAATGACAATGGTGTTTCAGAGGTTCCTGCTGATGAGGTTCCTGCTGAGGTTGTGGAACAACAACCTGAACCTGAGCTCAGAAGGAGCAATAGGGTGAGGACTCCAAAATCATTTGGACCTGAGTTTCAATTATACTTAATTGAAGGTACAAGGAGTGAGGTATCTGACCAATACTCCTATTGCTTCATTGTGGAGGATGATCCTAAAACATTTGAAGAAGCAATGAAGTCCCAGGATGTTGCTTTCTGGAAAGAAGCAATTAATGATGAAATGGACTCCATCATGGGCAATAACACTTATGTGTTCACTGATCTACAACCTGGTTGCAAACCTTTAGTTAGCAAATGGATTTTCAAAAAGAAAATGAAGGTAGATGGAACTGTTGAAAAGTTCAAGGCATGATTAGTTATTCAAGGCTTTAAACAAAAGTCAGGAATAGACTACTTTGACACTTATGCTCCAGTGGCACGTATCAGTACCATAAGATTGCTAATTGCTTTGGCATCAATTCACAATCTGATTATTCATCAGATGGATGTGAAGACAAATTTCTTGAATGGTGATTTAGATGAGGAGGTTTACATGAACCAACCTCAGGGCTTCATCATGCATGGGAATGAAAACAAGGTGTGTAAACTGATTAATTCTCTTTATGGACTAAAACAAGCACCTAAGCAATGGCATCAAAAGTTTGATGAAGTGGTTTTGTCTAGTGGTTATTTACTTAATCAAGTTGACAAATGTGTATATAGCAAATTTGATGAATCTGGTAAAGGAGTCATCATTTGTCTATATGTTGATGACATGTTGATCTTTGGCACTGACCAAAATCAAGTTGATCTTACAAAAGAATTTTTGTCATCAAAGTTCTCCATGAAGGATATGGGGGAGGCAGATGTTATCCATGGCATAAGGATTAAACATGAAAGTAACAAAATTTCTATCTCTCAGTCTCATTACATTGAGAAGGTGTTAAGGAAATTTAATTACTTTGATTGTACTCCAGTGAGTACTCCTATTGATACAAGTGAGAAGCTAATGCCTAATACTGGCAAAGCTGTATCTCAACTTGAGTATTCTAGGGTGATTGGCTGCTTGATGTATGCCATGACTTGTACAAGGCCTGATATTGCTTTTGCTGTGGGTAAACTGAGCAGGTATACTAGTAATCCTAGTGCTCATCATTGGCAAGCAATTCAGAGGGTCTTTAAGTATTTGAAGAGAACTATGGATTATAGTCTCTCATATACTGGTTATCCTTCAGTATTAGAAGGATACACTGATGCAAGTTGGATCAGTAACACTGAAGACAATTCGTCTACTAGTGGCTGGGTATTCCTACTTGGTGGAGGTGCAATTTCTTGGGCATCCAAGAAACAAACTTGCATTACCAGTTCAACCATGGAATCTGAATTTGTGGCTTTAGTTGCTGCTGGCAATGAAGCTGAATGGTTGAAAAACTTGCTTCTTGAGATTCCATTGTGGTCTAAACCTATAGCACCTATTTCTATCCGTTGTGATAATGCTGCTACATTGGCAAAGGCTTATAGCCAGATGTACAATGGGAAGTCTAGACACTTAGGTGTCAGGCATAGCATGATTCGTGAGCTTATCATGAATGGGGTGGTATCTATAGTGTTTGTTAAATCTCAACAAAACTTAGCTGATCACTTGACGAAGGGTTTGGCTAGAGACTTGGTTTTGAAGTCTGCTAAAGGGATGGGTTTAAGTCCAACTTAGTCACTGAATGCAAGGATACCCAACTCCCTTCTAAGGAAACTTGGAAGCTGAGTTCAATGTGGAAATCTGATCATTTAGTGGACTGAAGCACATGTATCACAAACATCCAAAGGTTGTGCTTGTTACCTGCTGAAAGGAGGATGAAGTCTTCACTTCTTAATGGTTAATTTTCTTTGAAAAAGTGCTAAGCAGGAGCATGAATTAAAGATGAACCACCTATGTAAATGTTGAAGTTTTGCCGCTTCAGGAAGCTTTGGACTTTTAGCTTTTACAACATTTATGAATTGGATATGGACGCATGGCTTGTATAGTGTCAGGAGTATTTAAGTGTTTGAAAACTTGTGTGTATTTATCTTCAGGTATTCAAATGGGTTGAAGGGTTCAATTCTTAGAACACCCTAATTCTTGAATATTTGAACGTATATGTACTAAGATGGAAATTCAATCTTCAAGATATTTTCATTTATGCATTTGTTTTGTTTTTGTGTTTGATTTTTCATGCAAAGGAAGAGAACTAAATTTGGGGAGGATTGTTGGAAAATTTAGTGCTCTTGAGGGATCAATTCACACCTGGTAATGGGTTTGGAGGTATGGAGTATACACCCATTTGGTCACTGAATTCCTTGACTCAATAGTGGTTATGTATTGAAACAGCTGATAAGATTCTGCTGACAGCTGATCCTGCTGATAGGATTCTGCTGACAGCATGATCCTGCTGATAGTGTGATTCTGCTGCTGGCATTCTACTGCTAGTGTTTCCACTGATGTGTTTACGTTACCACTGCAAGGGTTATTGTTTCCACTGATAGTGTTAACATTACCACTGCTAGTGATAATGTTTCCACTGATAACCACTTATCCCTATTATTATGGAAAGTATTATGATATAATTAATGGACCGTTAATTATACATAATTCCATGGGCTAGGGTTTTGATCATTCTCTATTATAAATAGAGGTCACATCATTCTGCATGGAGAGACGTTGGACAATACAATTAACACAAAACCCTAAACACTTCTATACGCATCTGGTTCTTGGTTTGTGCCTAAAACAAGAACATCACTTGGTCTTATCCCATAGAGATATTCGTGTAACCCAGGCATAGGGTCGAATAGTTTCTATTGGAAAGTGATACCACGATTTCAAGTGAATATCCGGTACCTTTATTGATTATCTTAACCCTAATCTGGGAACCCGTTTACTAATAACAACCAACATTAAGAAACAAAATGAGGTTCAGATAAAATTTGAAAAAGGTAAGAACTTATACAAATTGAACTCCAAAGATCAATCAAGATCCAAAAGATGGTATTGTTCTTAACACAAATTGATCATATACACTCTACTATATAAACCAAAGAATATATTTATCTTTTGACCTATGTGGGATGTAAGTTTGAAATGGGTTTTGACAAAACAATTTAATAAAATATAATGTCGACTCGTGCATTTTTACTTTTTGGTATTCCAATCCATACCGTTGATGTATTCAATTATCTTTCGAAGAATGGAAGCTGCTGGATGATTGATTCCAAGTATGTTATTACTAATTGATATAAGCAAATGGTTGAGACCCTTTATGGAGTACAAATTTTGTCATAGTTCACTCTAGTTTTTCGTTATCAACTTCCTTATATAAGCTGCTTGGATGCTAGTTATGGTCTAGGGAAAAATAATGCAACTCATTTTCTGTTTATTGAGTTGAATGCCATGAAGTCTAGTTTCGTTGTTACATGCAACTCAATTATTTTAGCAATTCCCTTATATATTGGCTGTTTGGTATTGTGATATTTTAAGTGGATAAAATCAGCTACAAGAAAGTGGAAATACTGAAATCGATACAATTTTTTTTAAAGCTGCTTTGACGTGAATCAACCTGTAGTAAAATGAACATAAGGACAAGCAGCAGAAAAATGGTAAGGCGTTTGTTTGGGTGGTTAAGGTTACATTATTTGGGGAGATTCATTGTAGATGTCGAGTTTCTTGATCTTAAGATTACATATCCAAACGTAACTCACTCATCCTTATAATCATTATTTGAAAACTTTTACCAATTACTTTACCGGGTATAAACCCTTTACCCAAAAAAAATAAAAAATAAATAAATAAATTACCAATTGCACATTTACTACTTTCAGAAAGGATTTAAACTAAGAGAATGGGTCAATAACTCAATATCAGGTATCAACAGTTTCTTGTGTGCGGTTGGCATTACCTTGTATGTTAGCAGGTCAAAACATCAATCAAAGTTTGTGAACCTTGGAAAACTAGTTTGAAATTTGGTTTTTAAGGTCACCTTGGTGATGTTGAGACACTTTAAAGTAAGAAGATGGGTCAATATCCCATGTCAATCATGAACTCATAGGAAATGCTTTGTGTTTGGAAAGGTTTCTGAAAGTCGATTTGTACAAGACTCATTCGTCTACATGGTTTGTTGTCATATGGATTATTGATTTGTGTACATGTCCGATTGTACGGATTCGTTTCAATGAAAGGAATCAGTAAGTTTATGCTAATAACTTTTATGTCCTTATTTAGTGAACTTGATGAGTGCGTATGTGTGATCTTCTGGGTCACGCTCCATGTTACAAAAAGCAGTTCATTCTTGTAAAGATTATGAGTTTCATTCTTTTTTATTGATTATCAATATGGTTTACTTAAACACAAACAACACTTATAAAAACACAATCTTATGTATATTTTGAATATTTTATGTTCAATTATGTCCATTTAGTATATCAACCAAAGAGCAATTCTATGTTTTAACCTATGTGGGATATAAGTTTGAAATGGGTTTTGTCAAAACAAATTACCTAAATGTTGACTCTGCGTATTTTTGGTATTCCAATTCATACCATTTTTCGTTTTAAGAATGGAGACTACTTGGATGATTGATGCCAATTACGCTATTATTAAGTGACAGAAGCAATCATATCCTCTATGGTGGTTTTTATGTACTAGTGTAAGTATATGACATCACTAGTAAAGCTGGGAAAGCACGGGGAGTTGTTGTTCAATGGGATTTTTGATTGTTCTAATGAAGTTATGGGGACGTTTTCTAGGATGAACGACTCTGATTATCGTATTGAGACAACTAGCCAACAAGCTCAATTGCGTACTGATAGTTTTGGGTTTTCGTATAGAATGTGTGATTTGGAAAGAGGATTTGGGCATAAGAATCTGTTTTGCATATATTTATTTTCTTTCTAGTCTTTAAAAGATTAACGGGTTTAGTGAAATATCAATGTATTTTCGGTCCTATGGTAAGCTATGTCTTGCAACATTTGTATATACAACTTAACATCGCATATATAATATATTTATACATAAGTTAAACTGATTTAGTAAGCATCATTTTGAAAACCGTCATATGAAGTTTTGGCTAAATTTGAGACTAGTTTCAACTTGGCTTGAGATATATGTTCAAAACTTCTTCTTTTTGGCAGAACATAAAATCTCATCACACGACTAAACTTTAGCTTCAATAACTCAAATGAGCAAACAGACATGAACGAAATTAAAATTTTCATTTAGTTTCGGTTTTAGCATTTTTTTTCGTCACTTTTGTAGGTCTATTGGATTAAAAGTATACCAAAGTTAAGCTCGAGATTCGCCTCCATTTACTTAATTCAACATTCGCGTCGTCTCATTGCTTGGAGTTTACAAAACTTTGGTTCATTATGGTAAATTTCGATAAATATATCCATATATA
Source organism: Artemisia argyi (assembly GCA_030686995.1). Lineage (NCBI taxonomy): Eukaryota > Viridiplantae > Streptophyta > Magnoliopsida > Asterales > Asteraceae > Artemisia > Artemisia argyi. The sequence goes on along the minus strand of CM060702.1, from coordinate 19,971,459 downwards.
TCCGTGTGGTAAATTTTTATAAAACCAACCTTAGATTATAAACCCATAAAAGTGTATACACATAAGCCGATTGGTATCAAACTCATACTAAATGGAATATACATATCCATTAGGAAAGGTTGACATACTGAAGACCTTTTTACTAGGTGATGAGTGTGTAAATACTCATCATTTTTAGTCAAATCTGAACTGCAAAACGATTAAAAACACTCAAAAACGAACCAAAATACGAAGAAAATCCCAAAGATCGTGTTTTATATGTTTCTGATGCAAAACGAGTGAAAACAAACGAAAAACGAACAAAATTTGCATAATTGGCAGTTTCAGTCCCCCAACTTTCAAAATTTGACAAAACTAGTCCCTGAGCATTTATTTCAAAGAAAAGTCAACCTTTGCTCTTTAAAAATCAAAATGATCTTTGGGTAAAAAAGACTTGGAAAATTACACATTTGGTCCCTGTACTTTGAAAAATGGCAATTTTGGTCCTCGGGTGTTTAAAATTTGGAAGTTTATCATTAAAAGTCCTTGGATTATCAAAACATGGCATGAGTGGTCCTTATAATACTTTTGTGAAGTTGACACTTTCAGACCCTCAAAATTTCAGGATTTGCAAGAATGGTCCTTGTGGTTTTTAGCCTAACATACAAACGGACCCTTGGTTATTTATTAACCCAAAACAAACCTGCAAATCCACCCCACATTACACTCCAGCCCACACAAACACCCTTGGCCCAAAAACAAACCAAAGCCCACATCCCCTTTTACGTTTTTATATTAAAAACGTATCTCCTTCTTTGACCAGTCAACCCCAACACCATCCCTTCCAACCCCCCCCCCCCCCCCCCCCCCCCGGTGACCTGCAACATGCCAATACCCCCATCACCATCTTCCCATCACCCTCAAACACCAACCCCAATCCCACTATTATCTCCCCCTCCTCACAGAACCATACCTAACACCTCCACGTTGGCAATCCACCCACTACCATTTTGGCGCCAAAACTCAGTTCAAAGGATAGGATCAATTTAAAGGCAATTGGAAGGCTGGGATTTGTTCACAAGGTTCAAGATATAGCATCTGTTGCCCTAATTCCAGAGATGAAGACAAAGAGGATGCAATTTGGTACCTACCACTTAGTAGTATAAATAGGCATCATGTAAGCCTTCAATGGCATCCATCTTTTTTTTTTTGTATCTTTCCTTCATTTTTAATTAAATTTCAGTTGTATTTCAAAATTCTCAAGTTAATTTAAGTTTGCTTTGAATTTCAGTTAAATCTTGTTTTTCTTTAAAGTTTCAAGTTTCTTGTTATTGTATCTTGAATTATCTCATTAGCTTACTTAAACTTATTTAAAGTTGTTTGAAGTTTGATGAAAACAAAACTCAGAAAAGAAAAGAGAAAAAGAAAAAAAAAAGAAAAAAAATCCAGAAAAGAAAGTAAAAAATTTATAGAGCAAATGAATGGAGGAGAAGAACGGTAATAGCAGAATGGAGGTGAAATTGGTCTAAAGCTCAAGGGAGCACATAGGTGGTCCTTTTGTTCATGGTTCTCAGAATTTTCATCGCTTTGGATGACAGGTAGGTCTCATTTATATATGTTGGTTATAATAGAAAGTAGAAATTGTTGTATTTGCTTGCTTGATTAGGTTTATTTTGCTGATATTTAGGTTAATTAGTGGATTGATTTTAGTGTTTTATAGATTTGCTTCATTAGTCATTGAAAACAGTAGGAATTAGGGGTGTTTGGATCTACATATTTGAAGGTGTTGCAAGATGTTCCATTGAATAATACTTGTTCAGTTAGCATCCTTAGGGTCAAAATATTGAAATACAAGCATGAAACCAGTAGTGATTCAAAGAAAAAGTCAAAGTTACCTTTATAAATGCATAGCAGTCCACTGTTGAAGATTTAGAGAGCCATAATCTTTGTTTGAATTCAGAACTTGTTAAGATTGTTAGAAATAGTCTCAAACTATCTTAACTCATCAGTTTCAATCATCTAGGATCAAAGGAAACTCAATTTAGTCAACTGATATGCAAAAACTCAAAAGTCAAAAGTTGGTTCTTGGGTAAAAACTCAGATTTTCAAAGATTTTTCGGGAATTTTAGGATAGGATTCAGGTCTTGTAATTTTTACAGGTCACAGTCCCCCACCTCAACTTTTAAATCCCAAGTTCACTTCGTTTTTGTGATTTTTTTAGTGGGTCCCACACCCAGTTAAACAGACCTGCACGGAGAGCTTTACCCCTGCACCAGTTTTTGCCAAGCTAGGATTGTGTTTAGATTTCTCATTTGTGGGTGTTATAGAATTATTTTCATTGTTTTAGGAAGCCATTTAGGTGAGTTTTAGGGGATTGATTTTAGGTTTAGCAAAACAGCTTATTCAGGGCTTATTTATAAGCCCTCTTTGAGCCTATTTTTCACTACTGCTGCTACTGTTTGCATTTGTTCTTGTTGTTCTTGTTGATTCTTCTTCTGTATTTGGCCCTGTGGTAATTGTTATTGTTGTTTTTAATTGTTATTTTTGTTTTCACACCCCACACAACACAACCTTAACCGTTTGCCCTTGGGTCTTTTTCAAGTTAAATCTTGCAAAGTTTATTATTTATATACTAAGTGGCTCAATTTTGCTTATTTAGCTTATTAACTGCTTTTCCAGCTTTTTACTAGTGCTTTTTCCATGTTCTCATTTTTCTTAAATTTGGTATAACAAATTTGATTTTTCTAAAAAGATCTCAGATTTTTAAATTTTGTAATTTATTTATTATAATTTAATTAGTGTTAATAAGTTTTTAATTCGTAATAAATAGAGTTTTTGTGAAAAAAATTATTTTTCTTTTTTCTAAAATTTTCTTTTATCTTCTAGTGCGTTAGAAAATTATTCGTAAACCCGTAGGACGTTTGGAACTTAAAATTCACGTTTTATTTTGCGCACTCGCGTAATTTTTAAATAAACGTCACGTTTTTAATTTAGTTCACGTTTTAGGATTACCGATACCTAATTATGTTTTCCCGTAGTGTTTTAGGTATTTCTTAGTTTGTTAGTTGCCTTAGGTTAATTTATTGTCACCTTCGTTAGTTAATTCTTCAATTTCGTTAATTTAACGCATCGTAAAACCAAATAACCTTTCCAATCATACAAGATTTTAATCCCAATCTCATTCGAAGCTTTCCATTCACACCTCATTGGGGTACGACACGGGAAATCACTTCCCGGTCTCACAATTTGAATATCACTTTCACAAGTTTTGCGAAGTAATCGTTTTCCTAAACGGTTTACTCGTATTACTTCACGTTTATTTGTCTCACGACAAATTAGACCTCACGCTTGTTATTATTTTGATAAATTGTTGTTTGCACACACCAAAACACAACGAATCAAATGGCGCCGCTGCCAGGGAGGCTGTGTGTCGAAAGTCTCGATAAGGTTTAGACGATTAGTCTTGTAGAACCTTCGCAAAAAATTACGCTTTTATAAAACTTATAAAAAACCAAAATATTTTTCTTTTGTTTCTATATATGTATTATATCTATAAAAGTTAAAAAAACACAAAAAGATTTTCCCGTTTCTTTGTTTAATAATTACAACATTAAAATCTTACCACCTCAAACCAAGGCAGAACACCTACCAACTGGGGGTGTGGCCATAACAAGTTCCCAAACCAAAGATCAAAACTTGCCTTTGTATCACTTGCGTTTTGGAAAACTTTTAAACGAGAAACACACTTTAAGAGGAGTCGAAACGGTATGTGGTGATCCAACGAACTTCGCCCAGTGAGAGATCCATTCTTCTCTCCCCCTCCTTTGTGCGTTTTTCTTTAGAAGTCGACCTTGCGTTCTTGATTATTGGTTTAAGTTCCCTTGTCGTTAAAGTGATATTGTTTTAATTGATATTTTTTGTGGTGCATGCGCACGCGTTCGTCTACGTCAACAAGTCCTTTGCAATCGCTTAATAACATTCCAAGAAGAAGGCGTAATCGATGACGTACCAATCGAATAGTCGAACCCGAGATTCGTACTATTCCCATCATGGCGGCTGAGCCCACTATGAATGAGCTTCTCCAAGCACCCATCGAGGGTTACGGAGATGCTATCATCATTCCAGCAATCGTGGCTGACAATTTCGAGCTTAAGATGGGGTTGATAAACTTAGTCACCTCGCGTCAATTCTATGGTTTCGAGAGGGACGATCCTCAAGATCACATTCGATGGTTTAACAAAATCACGTCCACCATCAAATGCAAAAATGTCCCTGAGGAAGCTATCAAACTTCTTCTCTTCCCGTTTTCCCTCGATGAGGCTGCCAAAAATTGGCTAGACAAACAACCCCCTCGATTGATTGAAACGTGGGAAGATTTGGTTAAGAAATTCGTGAATGAATTCTTTCCTCCATCTAAAACCACAACCCTCAAGAATGAGATCATGAAATTCACTCAGAAATTCAATGAATCTTTCGGTGAGGCATGGGATCGTTACAAGGACATGCTTCGTAAATGTCCTCATCACGGTTTCTCCGAGTTAATGCAACTCGACAATTTCTATAATGGTGTGAGCCAAGTCAATCAAGACTCTCTTAATGCCTCCGCGGGAGGTAATTTCTTGAATCGAACTACCAAAGATGCTTTATCATTGAAATTAAGTCTAAGGTCTGCATTCTACGAAGCAAATCGGTTGTTTCCCAAGTTAATGTTGGTCCTTCTTCCTCATCACCCGTGGCTCAATCTAGCATCGATGCTAGACTTGACAAGCTCACGGAAGCTATTCATGCTTTGGTTCTTGATACGTGGGAATCGCACCAGGCTTTACCTCTCAAGGGATCTTGAGAAGCTTACAACCCCCACCAGGCAGTGTACCTGATCGTTGTAGTATAGTATAGTGACAAGTACCGGGGGATTGATCATTCAGCTAGGAATAGTGTCGCTAGGATTAGAAAACCTAAATACTAGTTCTAAAGGTGAGGGATGATTATTTTTGTATTTTTATATATTTTTTTTAGAAAGCAAGTAGAAATCTCGGGTTTGAAGGATTTGGGCGGAATTAGTTGCTAGTCAACTAACCCAATACTAAAGATGCAATCAAAATAAAATACTAAAAATGAAAATAAACTAAATTATACTAAGGTTGTGAGCAATAAGTGGAGAAAATGTGTTTACTTAGATTTCACTACTCCCTAGACATCTTTTACACGTTAATTACTTGTTATAGTTGCGTGGATGACAGATTGTATTCCTTAATACCATTCATGGGGTGGCGCACTTAACTCCCCAATCCTATGAGCTCTTATCTCCTCCTATACCATGCCCAACACAACCATAAGGATTATAAACAGTGGCTCATGCATTAAATACAACCAATAAAACCTGCACATCAGTTCATGTTTCCTAAGACGTTCAAGCATGTCACCATTTGGAAGTCTGCCAGTTTTCTTAAGCCTAACATCGAATTCATTCATCCAATACAATTATAAACAAGTAATCAACACATAATTAACATCTAGGTTTCATTAGATCCAAGCAAACACAAGATAGATCTAGCCTAGCATGATGGAATTAAGACAAGAACAAGATATAGACAACCAACACATAGACATATTGATTGAATTAAAAGAATACTTATCTCAATTACACATGAAAGGTATCAAGGGCTTAGAACCCTTGAAAAAACCTGTAAAATTCGCACCAAGTTCGTACTTAGGGTTTCTCCAAAACTTCTCTCCTTTTTAATGTGAAAATTAGAAAACTATATATAGGAAATAGGGTCTGACGGCGTCAAGACAAAGCTTGTGACGCCGTCACCTCGCCGCCAAAATATTTCTCGGACTGCCTTGATCTACTTTTGACGCCGTCATGTGTTAGCATTTCCAGGCCGTCATGATTTTTACTCTTGACGCCCTACTTCGTGACGCCGTCCATTCTGTACTGGGTCGTCATGGAATTTACTCTTGACGCCGTCAGGGTGTTGCTCTTGACGCCGTCACCTACTGTTCCCAGCAAGGAAAATTAAGACTTTGGCGTTTTCTTCACTTTTATGCTCCAAAAACGTCCGAATTGCTTCCTTTTCCAGATTTCACTCCCAAAGTACCTAAAGTCACAAAAGGAACGATTTAGGGCAATATTTGATCAAATAAATTCAATTCCGGGCTTAAATGACCCCCTAAAAGTGGTTCATTTTTCGCCTCATCATATACCCTTACACTTGAGATTTGCTTGTCCTCAAGCAAATGCGCTTTTATTCTAGTCAAAATACAAGTTAAGGGTCATTTAATACTAATATAAAAGTAATTACAACAAATAATCGTTCTACTAAAGACCAATAGACAAGCACGGAGGTCATACACTAGCACCTCACAAATAGTGTTTAGATACTCACATCTCTCAGGTGTAATAAAGTATAAATTACAATATGGAAATGGAAAATATCTCTCACTACCTGTCATAGCAAAATAGATTACCATAGGCTTGGGAAAGGATCAAACCTCCACCACATGGCGTAAGCACCTAGGATAAACTATCAAAGAGGTCTTTTAAAGGGTTGTAACGTTAGGTGTAGGGATATGAAATACATGGTTTTGTTGGATAAAGGAAGTTTTACTGGTGGCGAGTTAACAATCTTGGTTAATTACATGTACAATATGGCGTTGCTAAGCCAAGACTAGACTCGACTTAAGCTAATAAATGAAAAATAACAAAAACATAAAATGAACATAGAATAAAAAGGGATGGTAGTCCGTATGTTTTTTCTCTTTTTTTTTTTTATTTTATTTATTTATTTATTTATTTTTTTTGTGTGCGCATACACTCTTACCCTACCATCCAAAATAATACATCATAGGGAATGAAAATTCCCCTTACACTTGAATCTTTACATACTTTACAAATAAACTAATCTAATGACTCGAATTAAGAAAATCAAAACACTTGAAGTACTTTTAAGATTAATGTACATACGGGGGTAATAAATGATTTTCTTCCCCATTACTCCATAAATAAGTACTTTACCTATGAGTCCCAATCGTCCCAAAACAATATGTACAAGGATATGACTCGACTTAGCAACCATGTAATCAATTAGATAGTTAACTTAGGGTTTAAACAAATAACAATAATGCACTAAAGATGAGCGCATACACGGAAGGCTAAGGCGATTTGGGTGTACATTTTAGTGGGGTGTAACAAATTCTTCCTTTAAGTAAAATGCTTAAAGTTAGAAACGAAAAGATAGGCTCGGAGGGGTATACTAGGGGTTTCGTGTACTAAAAATGAGTACAACGCTAAGGTGTGGGAAAAATTAGTTGACTTAACTAGCCAAGTAATATGAATTAAATGGTCAAGTAATTATAATACGGGTTTAACACAAGGGTGATCCTAATGCCTCTTATCATGTAGTAAATCCTACTACACGAATGTAGTCTCACTAGCGGTCTCGGGATGCATCACTAACGCAAGTTCTAGAATCTAAATGCTACCGATACACTCATAAGCACTAATAGTAAATGCTTTTCCTATCAAATCTAAAGGCGAACCTCACATATTTGGGTGGAAATTTTTTCTGAATATACGGTTATGTGCTAGTCATACAATCTCCTATCCATGAGACGCTTGCTATGGCTAAAGTTTCACTCCTAAATGTTGTAAAAAATTTTAAATTTGGCGCTAAAATTGAACTAACAAGTATTTCTCATAGTTTTATTACACATCTACTATCAAACAAAACAAACTCAAGCGAAAGTGCGTATGTAAGGTATCATCTTTTTACCCTCCCCTTACACTTAGGATGAACATTGTCCCGAATGTTCAAGTAAAAAATGTAAAAGTGAAAAAGTAAAAAGAATGAAATCAAATACTCTCCTGATTCGCTCGGTATGGATAATTAGGTGGCCAGGTTAAATCTTCCTCTAAGAAAATGAACAATCAAAGCTTCCTGATTTTAAGTCTTTTTGAGTGTATAGTTTTGTTTTTCCGAAGAAATGCTCGTGAAAGTAATTCCCCGGGTCGTTCTCCCAACGAGGGTTGAATTCGATCTTGTCGGTTCAGTTTGTGAATCTTGTGAAGTGAATGAGGATAGAAGAAATATTTTGGTTTTTGATTATACTACAAATGAGAATAAAATTGCAATTAAAGCAAAGAGAACAAGCAAATAATGCAAAACAAATTAGCAAGTAAAACAAACATTCTCAAAAATGAAATAGAAATAAAAACGTAAAGAAAACTTAACACGACTAATTTAAAAAGAAAAATAAAAGCGATACTAGTCCTACGATTGCAAATTGAGTTTTTCTAAATAATAAGATATAAAAGAAAAATAACGTAAAAGGAAAATTATATTTTTGGCTTTTTAATTTTAATAAATGAAAAGTATATAAAGACTAATTAAAAAGGAAATAAGTAAAAGAAATAAAAAACTAATTATTATTAAACTATAAATGTTTATTATATGACGTTACTAAATAAAAGATACTAACTTGTTATATAATAAATCCTAACTTGATAAATTTTAGAAAAATTCGGCAGAGTTTCGTTTAGATATGAAGCATAAGAGAACCTCACTCGATAAATGTTGGATCGTGTACACCTTGAACTTGTGTTGATAATGATACTTTGAGTGATACCACTAAGTATGCGGAATCTACTTAATGATACTTAGAAGATTAATTGTAGGTGAAACAATGTATGAACAATGAATATAACAAAACAACTAGCTCCAATATTATTAATAATAATAATACGAGTGATCTGAGATATCACTAGGGTTACACCTTGAAGCTCTAAGAAAACGTATATAAAAGTTATCATCTAGGATCTCCTTTTATAGAACAAGGAGTCCTCTTGTACAAGATAAGTATAATACTAATAGAATAAGATATACACAAAATCTTTTCTATGTTTATCAATACGCGTTTCTCTAACAGCTAACAAGTGAGCAGTGGTAATATTTGTTCTTGCAGTGGTAATAAGTTTCCACTGCAAGTACATTCTTCTTGCAGTTGTAATATCTTCACTAGCCGTGGTAACTGATAGAATAATTCCCAACAATCCTCCCCTAAACTTATGATTTATTAGTAAATCAATAAGTTTCTTCAAGTATACAATAAACCTGAGGATATGGGAATTCTTCCAAACACTTATCTTGTTTTTCTTAATCTTTTATCAGCTCTTACACTTTGATCTTTAATCTTCTGAATCAAAACTCTAACCTTCTCATTATCTGCATACACTCTTAACTTTAACCTGCTGAGAGCAAACCATGCTGAAGAGCAAACCATGCTGAAGACAAACCTCCCCTGAATTTGATCATTATTATCAAAATTTTGTATCCTCCCCTGTTTGGGAGAATCTCCATCAATAAGCAGCATAATCAGACAAAATTCAGAAGTCCTTCCATCAATAAATATCCACCTGTTAAGAGAATGAGGTACACAGTTCCATCAATTCCTTGTGGTACCATACTACCTTCAGCACTTCCAGATGTATTACCTTCTGAGAGAGGTGCATCATAAGGCATAGAAACTGCACAACCTATATCTAATTCGTGAGAATCAGACACATGAAGTGTTGCCAAAGAAAAAGTTTACACTGTCAGTGGTAACTGTGAACCTGCAGTGGTAAAAATCAAAAGAGTTTTTCAAAGAGCAATGATAAGTAAAACATGTAAAATTTTCTGCTCTAATTATAGTTTTTAGCAAACTATCAGCTATCAACGGATTTGATATGTCTTTACCATGAGCCGTTTGCTATGGACTAGCCAACTCTTGATCACAAAGATGTATGGTGAGTTGATAACCTAGTTTTTGGTAAACTATCAACCATGAACGGATTTGATGTGTCTTTACCTGTAGCCGTTTGCTCAGGACTAGTTGATTCTTATGTGGATTAGACATGGTGAATCAATAACCATTTGTTATGTGTCTTAAGATACACATCTTATAACTCCAATCAAATTAACCATCCAATCTTAACCAAAAATAGTAAACCCAAGTTACTATTTATACATTTATTGCTCCAAAGGCAACTTGATATCTTCCATAATTACTTCTTCAACCTACCAAAACGGATGGAAGTAAATAATCTTCATTAATTAACCATAAACCTTGACTTTGCATATAAATAGGGATCAAAAACTTTTATCTTTCATTAACAACATCCCTCAAGAAACATAATCCCATACATCATCATGAGTTGGTTTCCACTTATCTATATCTCCTCGGATGATTCTTCAGATGAAGCAATCAGCTACTACTCAGATTCTGAGGAGCACTCTACTGGATGGAGTGGATACTTTCCACCAACAACTGCATCAGCTCCATCTTTTGATGTTGATTCAGAGAAAGATGATCCAACCTTCAACCTGTCTGAGGAACTACCAAAAGCACTTACAACTGCCCTGAAAACTGCCATAAGCAACATGAAGTGGCCAGAGTCATCAAAGCCTGCAAAAGATCTGAAACCTCCACCACAAGTGCTTGGTCTTGCATGTCCAAGAAAGCAACTATCCTTTGATGAGAAGAGGAACAAGCCAGCTAAGAGCAAGCATACATATGAGGGCAAAGGAAAGAAGCCTATGTAGTGTCTGAAGATCTTAGGTTGTTAGGTTGTATGTTATTGACATGTGTTTTGAAGTAGTCTTTGAGAAGAATGTACTCTGCAACCCTTGTTAAGCAATAAATAAATGATCTTCTCTATTTCCTTGTTATCACTGTGAGAGCAAATCTTTCCACTGTGTGATGCATAGGTTCCACTGAGCTGAATTGTTAGTGAAAAGCCATTCATACATATACAAACAATAATAGTACATTAAAATCCATCCTGCTACACTAAAAAGTATTAGACATCAAGAATTTATGGATTAAGTATAACGACCTAAAATCCGTAATAGAAAATAAAACCCGAGAATAACAAAACGAATATACCGTATATCCAAATAAATTAAAACCAAACTTCACAATTGAGATTTTGAACATATTTTAGTCCGAAAATATCTATGTAACCTAAAATGAACTTCGAGAACTATTTTACGCAACACGAACTTGGTTTTGGGCCATTTTTCTTTAATAAGCAATCATTAAACAACATAAGGACCACAATACTTGAGCCCATGATATCATTCGGCCCTCCTGGCCCATGTCAAACCCACAATTACTTATGAAGGACCGGTATTTGTTTTACTCTCACACAAAACTATACGCTCCAAAGAAATAAAAAAACCCTAAACCTAGAAAATAAAGTAGCGGCAATATTTTTTCTGTGTGGCCTTCTCTTCTAGTCTATTTGAGCTAAGGAGGTAAAAGAGGTGGTTTTTGATCGTGGTTAAGAGCTGTTCGGAAGGGTGTGGTAATTGCTTGGTTCGAATAACGGTTTTGGATTTGTTGTTTCGGTTTGGTGTGGAGTCTTTGTCCTTGTTCTCTGTTCTTCGATCATCACAAGGGTAACATATCGATCTTGTTTTTCTCATCTCATTTGACGTCCACTATACGCTATATTTTTTTCATGTTGGATTGATTCATGGATCAACTATAATAGAAAACATGATATACGTTCCAAACTCACATAAAATCAGATATTGCAACACTCAAAATAACGAAACTAGGTACATATATATACGAATATAAACTTGATAAATCTGTGCCACATATATCGAGTGGGTAAGAGAGATCAGAATCATGTGAGTTTTATAATGAAAGAAAAGATTTGCATGAATACTATACGATTTTAACTAACATGAAATTATAATAGTTCTTCACATAAAATAATATCATTGTATATATAAATATTCGACCTATGCATGTGGCGAGTTGGATTTTTGAAACGTGTACATGGTTGTATATTTGTTAATGAGGCAAGAGTGTAGTGATGTGTACTTGTGTATATTCGAACCTACATGAAATGATGAAACCAGTTTAAATGAAACCAAAGATAATACATATAAATCAGTTAGAAACTTTCATGAAATATTAGCTCACTTGATAAATCTATGAATCAGTTAGTATTATATACGCATGAATTGATTTAACACACTCATATGAAATCATAAAAGTTCACATAAATTAATGAATCTGAAACCTAGTCTCATCGATCTAAAGGTTTTGTTAATGCGGCTCATGTGGGAAAAATTGCTTGACCTATTTTGTTTTCGGCATAACATGTTGGATACAAATCTTAAACGAGCTAAGACTAAAAAGAAGATAGCATGCATGTATGTCGTATTTTGTTGAGGTCAAAAGAGGGTACTCAAATGAAATGTTTATTATTCACATGAAATAAATAATGGTTTTGTTGTATTAGGCGAATACATGTATACATGCAAATCTGATTATCAACTCAAGTAATAAAGAAGGAACATGCATTAGTATATACAAGATATATATGTGATTTCATGGTCTAGTGGTCTCAACTTTGATTTCCATTTTGCCTTTTGGGGCCAACTGTTATTCGTGTCTACATTTAATCAATTAAACAAGAGTAAAACATGTATAAGAATGAAGCGAAACGACGTCGGGTTATAAATGAGCCTATCATGATTTGATAAAATCTTGGGTCGTCGCGGCATAAATATTAATATCGTAGGTATATTACTAATTTGTATAAATTGTTATGACGGAGTCCAAAATTATTATCTTAACATTAATTTATCAAAATAAAATTTAAAATTATTTTAGTTGACTTTTTAATATTTAATTTTGATAATTTACACTTTAGACCTTATACTTTGCAATAATTATATTTTAACCCTAAACTATGATAAATTGTCATAATTAATTTTAATCCATAATATTTATCATTCTGAGTACTTTAACTTAATTAAATGTTAACCGTAACCATAAGTGATGAATTTTGTTAAAATGGAAAGTTACTATTTTTGGAAAGCTACTATAAAAGGAAAGTTACTAAAAATGGAAAGTCGACTAAAATAAGTAATCTGATTTAAATAGGATATTAATAATAAGACGATCATGTATTCGTGTAGATTCGCTGAAGAAGGAGTTTGCTTCTAATCTTTATGTTTCTGTTATGTTTGCACTTGCGGTCTAAGGTACAGATATTCTGACCTTTCTCAAAAGGTTTCTCATGATCTCTTTCATATTCTGATCCGTTAGTTCCCGAATTGATGCCATTGCTATGATCCCCTTTACTTGAACTTTCTCTGTTGATCCCACTTGATATGACCTCCGTTATGAAACCATGCTATGAAAACCTTTTAATTATGCCATGGAAATGTTTTGAGAAGAACCGATTTGAAAAGATGTTTATAAATGATGCTAAATTTCTTTTTAAAAGAAAGGTTATTTAACTTTCATGAACCCTATATTTTGAAAGACCATTTTTATGAAAATTGTTTTAAAAGATTATTTAAATTGGACTTTTAATAGAAACTTTTGAAACGGACTTTTGAACTGAACCATGAATTGATTTTTGAATATGAACCTTGACCTGATAAACTCTGATTGGACCTTGAATACTATTTCTAATGTGAACCCTTTGTTATGAACTGCTATTATGAACCTTTGATATGATTCTGAGATACACCTTTGCTATATGACCTTTTGTATGATATGAGACCTGACTCTTAGTTTGATACCCGAGCCATTTCTGTTTCCCTACCTATGGAGGTACCATAGGCGTGTCTGTGATGCACCACTGGCATGACTAGTGTGTGGCCCTAGTGATTTGGCTACACCGTCCCCTTTCTGATATATGATATGCGCGCTTTATAATATGATTTGTTATGGCCACTATGATTTCTGCGGGGGCGTATGGATGCATCCTAGATCTGTTCTGTTTAGTGGATTTAACTATGATTATGATTATGATATATGTCTGGTGACTGGTACTGTGTGCTATACATGCCTTTCACAATTTCTGGGAGTTCGCTACTCCACCCATTTGAAGAATGAGGACACCCCTCATATTATCTGATTATCTGAGAGGACTCCCCTCTATATGATTATGAAGAATTATGGTATTGACGGCTTATATGATATGATATGTTCTGGGCTCGTGGTAGATGACTATCCTTTCTTCTTTCTATTCTATTACTCTTTTATCTATTCCTTATTCTATTTCCCCAATGCACTATATTTCAGTTCTGTTTCATTATCATTGCTTTGTATATGTATCTGTTCACTGGGCTTTTTAAGCTCAGCCGCATTTCCTTTTCCTGCGGCAGGTTTTAGTAGGAAGCTGGGTTATGGGAAGAGAGTGTGACTGGACTTAGAAGACTATGCTTTGGACTAGAGACGATTAGATGAAGTTTCACTTTATTAGACATAGTATTTATTGTTTTGTAACCTTGTAGTTTCAGATTTTCATTTGTAACCCTGAATTTCGTTGTATGTATGAATCATATGCTTGTGTTTGTTCTGATATGTCACTGTAATGTAATACTTCTACCCTTATCGGGTTGGGTTGTTACAATTATGGTATCAGAGCCCAGGCTGCGATTCGTAATACATTTACCCTTGACCTGTGAAGTTTGGACCCCTAAGTTTCCACTGTAGGCGCTCATAAGACAACCTTTGAAACTTTACATTAGGATTCCCCATAGGAACCTAAGTTATTACCAGTGAGGAATGGGTAGACTAAGACATTTATGTAAGTATCATTTGCTTCCGCATCACTCTGATCGTGCCTTTGCTCTTGGATAAGCCTTATAAGGACCCTTGTTTCAGAAGTTAGAAGTTTTGCAACTTAAGCTTAGTAACCAAGTAAGTTTGGAATACCTTGGAAGGCTACCTGGATACCTTACGCATTTAAGTTTCACCTTCAGATTTTGATCTCCGCCTCCGATTTGCTTGATAAGCTGTTTGACACCTTTTCGACCACATCGTAGGTCATTCAACCACAATGTGTTCGACACATTCTGTAAATTCATTACTTATGCTGGGTATGAATGTATCATCCGATACTACTTAACTCTGTATGATCCATTATTACTCCTATGAGAATTTTGGTAATTATGAACCACGAATATGAGAAGTTTTGTTTCCTCTCTTTGAATGATGAACCTTGTTCTACCAACCGTTTCCTTTGGAAGGGTATGATGTAAATACTATCTCTATATGGATTTGTTAACTAAGCATGATGATGCTGATAACTGAGATTCTGTACCTCTCACAATTGACGATTATACGATATTCGTATTACCAATGATACACATCTTACCTGCTACTTATGCTAAGAAGCTAAACGAAATTCCCACACATTGAACTGTTCGTTTATCCATCCCAACATTTTTGTTGAACCATGTACTTGACTCTGATATATGAACTATCTGTATGATTTGACGACTGTATTCACTCTGTGAATCCTTTGACTTTGAGATGTCTGATTGTACGGTCTTTTGGACTAAATGGCTATTCGTGAAGATACCATAGGCTACCATATCTGAAATGTGACCTTAAAAATCTGCTTCACCCTATTCCATTATGATGACTCTCTACATCTGCTAAAATTTCTGTCACTATGGAAACACCCACCCCAAACTCATGTGATTATCGAGTTTTTTCCTGAAAACCATTATTATCAACCCTTAGAAAGTTCTGCTATTGGGAAATGTTTTTGTCATACGAAGATTTTCCGGTATTCTCTGATGAACCTTTTGGTACTCCTTCCTGCTTAAGAAGTAGAGTGGACATTGAACTGATATCAGTGAAGAAAACATGGTGCCATAGAAGTTGAGAGATTGAAGGAGCTGATGGAATATGATTTTTAACCTTGGTAATTCTCTTTAGATGCTCTTGTTTGTTTATGAAGAAGAACGAGAGAAGTATGCGATGACGTATCGACTATCGTGAACTTAAACGTACCACTATCACTAATCATTATCTGTTTCCGCGTATCAATAATTAATTTGGTCTTCCTTTGAAACTCCGCGTCTGATTTCATCATTTTAGATTTGAAGGACTGAAGAAGCAACCACAAAAACTTCTAAGAAGGGGGTTAACTAACCGAGAGTAACCTTTGGGAAGTATTTCAGTTCCTGAAGAAGAAAGAAGGCGATGTGAAAATTTCCTGAGATGATTTCTGAAGCTGCCTTGCACTCGTTATAACATTTATGAGTTTGAATGATGCCAATGGTGTTGGCTAGAATAATCATGTTTCTCGCATGTTTTGGACAAATTGTCATAGTATGACATTGTGTTGTGTTCTAAAACGAAAGAAGAACATAGAGATTATTGGTGAGGTTGAAGACCGTTATCGGAGTTTGAAACCTGGTGGAAGAATAGTAGAAGATGGTTGCGACAAGCATTACCATGGAAGAAGCATATAAGAAGAAGAGAGGAACTGGGATAGTGCTCGATCATACATCATGCAACACGTGAAGATTTCAGTTTGGGCACCAAGACAACCAGACCAAAGAAGACGAACCATTCAACACACAACTTGGAGTCGACAACAACATCATGTACCTTAAAACCTGGAGCCATGACAGAAGACCTGTCGAAGAAACGCAATCTTGTTTCTCTATTCATTTTAGTTGTACTAAGATGAATTGAGAGCAGAAGCAGACCTGCAGATGGAGGGATGCACAGTAATCGCGTCAGAGACTGTCGTTGCGATACCACACTACCAAGAGGAGCTGCTGAAGACCGGAGGAACCAGACTCGAGTTTTAAATTCTTTTAATCATGAGGTAAGATGGACATGAGTAAACAGACTACCCCAACTTGGAAGAAATTTTGAAATTTGTATTTGAGTGGACGGATTTGAAAGCGGACATTGTGTTTAGACGAGATGATGCTGTAAAGAATTGACGTTACTGATGACGTACCTTAATTTTGAATGACATTCTCGGACCTCCGTTACTCTTCGAGTAATTTCGTTCTCTTAGTTATGTTGTTTGATTTTGGTGACCTCTGAGACTATAGGTGGACTAGGTGGATTTAAATAAGTTTGGGTGTTCACGACTTGAGATAAAGTATGATCATCATGAGGGCATATGTATATGATGCCAGTATTATGACGCCTGGCCAACGTGATAATACTTACATCATATAACGTGCACTTATGGTGGGCATATGATATTTTAAGAAGTGCCTTAGAAGCTTTAGAATTCTGGCATCTGATCAAGATCATCTGAGTTTAGTGAGACTTTAGGTTCATTCTACCTATACGTTTGATATGCTGTCCTTGTTATACAATTCGATACGTTTGGACTCTCGACACGTGTTTAGCTGACCTTTGCAACTTCTGATAAGAATCTTAGGCTCCGCTGTAAAGCTTTCTACCGTTTGCTTTTATCGGACCACCTATTTTGTGTCCATGTGTATTCCGTGTGGAGGTACACTTATCTGTACGTTTCGCATTCATTGAAGTTGTTCATTATGATCTGCTATGAGTAAAATATGTGATTATGGACCTTGAGGAAACGAGATCTGTTTGTTTATGAGAATACCTTTGAATGGTCATATTGGAGACGATACTGTTTGAGAATCTGAAGAGTTAAACGTATTTATTACCCTCAGGTTTTCTGCAATTCGATACGTTCTCATCTGATTTGTCTATTCCCATTTCATGGACGAATATCCGTCAAATCCTACGTATTCCAAGTATACTTTCTGAGGGAATACAATTATCATTCTTTGCATGTGACATCTCAACCATTGATCAGACTCAACCTGTTATGTCTCTTCTGGAAGAACCTGAAGCTATTTTGATCAACAAGACAGAGTCATGAGAAACAAGTCATTCAAATTTTCCGTTCACTGGTTGTGTTCTCCATTCCGTTTTCATTTCAATTTCGCGGACGAAATTTTATTTTTAGAGGGGACGAATTATAACGACCTAAAATCCGTAATAGAAAATAAAACCCGAGAATAACAAAACGAATATACCGTATATCCAAATAAATTAAAACCAAACTTCACAATTGAGATTTTGAACATATTTGAGTCCGAAAATATCTATGTAACCTAAAATGAACTTCGAGAACTATTTTACGCAACACGAACTTGGTTTTGGGCCATTTTTCTTTAATAAGCAATCATTAAACAACATAAGGACCACAATACTTGAGCCCATGATATCATTCGGCCCTCCTGGCCCATGTCAAACCCACAATTACTTATGAAGGACCGGTATTTGTTTTACTCTCACACAAAACTATACGCTCCAAAGAAATAAAAAAACCCTAAACCTAGAAAATAAAGTAGCGGCAATATTTTTTCTGTGTGGCCTTCTCTTCTAGTCTATTTGAGCTAAGGAGGTAAAAGAGGTGGTTTTTGATCGTGGTTAAGAGCTGTTCGGAAGGGTGTGGTAATTGCTTGGTTCGAATAACGGTTTTGGATTTGTTGTTTCGGTTTGGTGTGGAGTCTTTGTCCTTGTTCTCTGTTCTTCGATCATCACAAGGGTAACATATCGATCTTGTTTTTCTCATCTCATTTGACGTCCACTATACGCTATATTTTTTTCATGTTGGATTGATTCATGGATCAACTATAATAGAAAACATGATATACGTTCCAAACTCACATAAAATCAGATATTGCAACACTCAAAATAACGAAACTAGGTACATATATATACGAATATAAACTTGATAAATCTGTGCCACATATATCGAGTGGGTAAGAGAGATCAGAATCATGTGAGTTTTATAATGAAAGAAAAGATTTGCATGAATACTATACGATTTTAACTAACATGAAATTATAATAGTTCTTCACATAAAATAATATCATTGTATATATAAATATTCGACCTATGCATGTGGCGAGTTGGATTTTTGAAACGTGTACATGGTTGTATATTTGTTAATGAGGCAAGAGTGTAGTGATGTGTACTTGTGTATATTCGAACCTACATGAAATGATGAAACCAGTTTAAATGAAACCAAAGATAATACATATAAATCAGTTAGAAACTTTCATGAAATATTAGCTCACTTGATAAATCTATGAATCAGTTAGTATTATATACGCATGAATTGATTTAACACACTCATATGAAATCATAAAAGTTCACATAAATTAATGAATCTGAAACCTAGTCTCATCGATCTAAAGGTTTTGTTAATGCGGCTCATGTGGGAAAAATTGCTTGACCTATTTTGTTTTCGGCATAACATGTTGGATACAAATCTTAAACGAGCTAAGACTAAAAAGAAGATAGCATGCATGTATGTCGTATTTTGTTGAGGTCAAAAGAGGGTACTCAAATGAAATGTTTATTATTCACATGAAATAAATAATGGTTTTGTTGTATTAGGCGAATACATGTATACATGCAAATCTGATTATCAACTCAAGTAATAAAGAAGGAACATGCATTAGTATATACAAGATATATATGTGATTTCATGGTCTAGTGGTCTCAACTTTGATTTCCATTTTGCCTTTTGGGGCCAACTGTTATTCGTGTCTACATTTAATCAATTAAACAAGAGTAAAACATGTATAAGAATGAAGCGAAACGACGTCGGGTTATAAATGAGCCTATCATGATTTGATAAAATCTTGGGTCGTCGCGGCATAAATATTAATATCGTAGGTATATTACTAATTTGTATAAATTGTTATGACGGAGTCCAAAATTATTATCTTAACATTAATTTATCAAAATAAAATTTAAAATTATTTTAGTTGACTTTTTAATATTTAATTTTGATAATTTACACTTTAGACCTTATACTTTGCAATAATTATATTTTAACCCTAAACTATGATAAATTGTCATAATTAATTTTAATCCATAATATTTATCATTCTGAGTACTTTAACTTAATTAAATGTTAACCGTAACCATAAGTGATGAATTTTGTTAAAATGGAAAGTTACTATTTTTGGAAAGCTACTATAAAAGGAAAGTTACTAAAAATGGAAAGTCGACTAAAATAAGTAATCTGATTTAAATAGGATATTAATAATAAGACGATCATGTATTCGTGTAGATTCGCTGAAGAAGGAGTTTGCTTCTAATCTTTATGTTTCTGTTATGTTTGCACTTGCGGTCTAAGGTACAGATATTCTGACCTTTCTCAAAAGGTTTCTCATGATCTCTTTCATATTCTGATCCGTTAGTTCCCGAATTGATGCCATTGCTATGATCCCCTTTACTTGAACTTTCTCTGTTGATCCCACTTGATATGACCTCCGTTATGAAACCATGCTATGAAAACCTTTTAATTATGCCATGGAAATGTTTTGAGAAGAACCGATTTGAAAAGATGTTTATAAATGATGCTAAATTTCTTTTTAAAAGAAAGGTTATTTAACTTTCATGAACCCTATATTTTGAAAGACCATTTTTATGAAAATTGTTTTAAAAGATTATTTAAATTGGACTTTTAATAGAAACTTTTGAAACGGACTTTTGAACTGAACCATGAATTGATTTTTGAATATGAACCTTGACCTGATAAACTCTGATTGGACCTTGAATACTATTTCTAATGTGAACCCTTTGTTATGAACTGCTATTATGAACCTTTGATATGATTCTGAGATACACCTTTGCTATATGACCTTTTGTATGATATGAGACCTGACTCTTAGTTTGATACCCGAGCCATTTCTGTTTCCCTACCTATGGAGGTACCATAGGCGTGTCTGTGATGCACCACTGGCATGACTAGTGTGTGGCCCTAGTGATTTGGCTACACCGTCCCCTTTCTGATATATGATATGCGCGCTTTATAATATGATTTGTTATGGCCACTATGATTTCTGCGGGGGCGTATGGATGCATCCTAGATCTGTTCTGTTTAGTGGATTTAACTATGATTATGATTATGATATATGTCTGGTGACTGGTACTGTGTGCTATACATGCCTTTCACAATTTCTGGGAGTTCGCTACTCCACCCATTTGAAGAATGAGGACACCCCTCATATTATCTGATTATCTGAGAGGACTCCCCTCTATATGATTATGAAGAATTATGGTATTGACGGCTTATATGATATGATATGTTCTGGGCTCGTGGTAGATGACTATCCTTTCTTCTTTCTATTCTATTACTCTTTTATCTATTCCTTATTCTATTTCCCCAATGCACTATATTTCAGTTCTGTTTCATTATCATTGCTTTGTATATGTATCTGTTCACTGGGCTTTTTAAGCTCAGCCGCATTTCCTTTTCCTGCGGCAGGTTTTAGTAGGAAGCTGGGTTATGGGAAGAGAGTGTGACTGGACTTAGAAGACTATGCTTTGGACTAGAGACGATTAGATGAAGTTTCACTTTATTAGACATAGTATTTATTGTTTTGTAACCTTGTAGTTTCAGATTTTCATTTGTAACCCTGAATTTCGTTGTATGTATGAATCATATGCTTGTGTTTGTTCTGATATGTCACTGTAATGTAATACTTCTACCCTTATCGGGTTGGGTTGTTACATTAAGCATTCCAATACCTGTTACCAAGTACTGAAACCTACCCACATCAAGCCCTTTTGTTAATAAATCAGCATAATTGTCATCAGTATGAATTTTGACAACATTAATGAGCTTTTTCTCAAAACAATCTCTAATAAAGTGATGTCTAATTTCAATATGTTTAGTTTTAGTGTGTTGCACAGGATTCTTAATAATGCAAATTGTACTACTATTGTCTATATAGATGATGGTGTTCATGAAATTGTACCCATAATCCAAGAGTTGATTCTGAAGCCAAAGGATCTGAGCACAACAACTAGCAGCTGCAACATATTCTGCTTCAGTAGTTGAAGTAGCAACCATTGTCTGTTTCTTGCACTGCCATGACACCAATCTACATCCAAGGAATTGACATCCTCCTGTGGTTGACCTTCTATCCAAGCTTGCACCAGCATAGTCACTATCTGAGTAGGTAATCAACTCCATAGGAGATTCCCTTGGATACCACAATCCCAGACTAGGATATGTCTTCAAGTATCGAAAAATCTTTTCCACTGCAGTCATATGAGATGTCTTTGGAGTCACTTGAAATCTTGCACAGGCACACACAGCAAACATAATGTCTGGCCTTGATGAAGTAAGATACATCAAAGAGCCAATCATTGACCTGTAAGTATGCACATCCACATTTACACCACTAGCATTTTTCAATAATAAGTGAGTGGTCTTGTCAGCAGGAGTATTGGAAGATTTTGCCTCAGTGAACTTGAACTTCTTAATAATCTCAGCCACATACTTGTCTTGACTAATAAAAATTCCTTCTTTACTTTGTTGAACTTGTAGCCCCAAAAAGAATGTGAGTTCCCCCATAGAACTCATTTGAAATTCATCTTTCATCAGCTTCTCAAATTCTTTACACATCTCTGATTTAGTTGATCCAAAGATAATATCATCAACATATACTTGAACAAGTAGTATATCACCCTTATCTTTCTTGATAAACAAAGTTTGATCTATCTTGCCCCTATGAAACCCATTATTCATTAAATAAGTAGCTAAGGTTTCATACCACTTCCTTGGAGCCTGATGTAGACCATAAAGAGCCTTGACTACTTTATAAACTTTGTTGGGGTGATGTGGATCTTCAAAGCCTGGAGGTTGAGCAACATATACCTCCTCATCAATAGTACCATAAAGAAAGGCACTCTTAACATCCATTTGATAGACAGTAAAGCCCATAAATGATGCATAAGCTAGAAATAGTCTAATAGCCTCAAGCCTTGCAACAGGAGCAAAAACTTCTTCATAATCAATACCCTCCTCTTGAGTGTATCCTTGAGCAACTAATCTAGCTTTGTTTATGATGACAATGCCTCTTTCATCTTTCTTATTTCTGAACACCCATTTAGTACCAATCACTTTCATACCATCAGGTAAGTCACAAAGAACCCAAACCTTTTGAAGGTTAAACTGCAATAGCTCTTCCTGCATAGCTTCAACCCAGCTTGATTCTTCTAAAGTCATAGAAACATTTTTAGGCTCCATTTGTGATAGAAAGCAGAAGAATAAACATTCATTCTTGGTAATATGATTCTTGGACTCATAGACTTCACTTATGAACCCATGAACATCTGTCATCCTTGTTTGCCTTCTTGTTTTCACACCTGAATTAATTTCACCAATAACATTCTTAATTGGATGAGCTTTATGAATTGTAGACTGTGATGTGTTAGGAATATCATATGATGATGGCATATTTGTGATTTCAACATCATCAATTGGTGTCTCCTGAGCTATATTTTCTACAGCTGGACCTTCAGTGGAAACATCATGTGTTGCAGTGGTAGTAGGATTACCACTGTCTTCAGGAATATCATCATGCAGAACATCAAAATTCACAAATTCATCTTCCTGACTAGTATTCTTTGAAGGTTGTGAAGGTTGTAAGTCTGCATTAGCATCAAAGTCCCAAATTGGCATAACAAATTGATCTTTGTCATCCTCATCATCTTGACAAGATTCATCATCATCAATGAACTCTTCTGAATCTTCAAGATCAACATCACTTGAATATGAAGCAATAGGAACATAATTCATGGTATTTGATAAAGTCTCAAGATCAAATAGCCATTCAGGTCCTGAACCTGCTATATTAGCTTTATTTTCAAGAAACTGAACATGCAAATTCTCTTCTATCTTTCTTGTTCTTAAATTGTAGACTCTAAAAGCCTTACTAATCATGGAATAACCAACAAAGAAACCTTCATCTGCCTTTTCCTCAAACTTTCCCAAATGATCAATGGTATTCAGAATTGTGACATGACATCCAAATGGCTTCAAGAAATCCAAAAGTGGGGGTCTTCCTCTGAAAAGCTCATACGGTGTCTTGTTCTTTGACTTCACCACTAATACTCTATTTTGAATATAGCAAGCAGTGTTAACTGCTTCAGCCCAAAATGTCACTGGTAACTTTGAATCAGCAATCATAGTTCTTGCAGCCTCAATTAGTGTTCTATTTCTTCTTTCAGCAACACCATTTTGCTGAGGTGTTCTTGCAACACTAAATTCTCTTTTAATACCTTTGTCTCTGCAGAAGTCATCCATTACTCTATTCTTGAACTCTGTCCCATTGTCACATCTGATGATCTTTATCTTCTTTTCAGTCTGATTTTCAACTTCAGTGATGAAAGTCTTGAGTATGTCAGTGGTTTCATCCTTGGTATTTAAGAAGAAAACCCACGTAAATCTGCTAAAATCATCAGTCACAACAAGGCAATACTTCTTCAAATTGATGCTGCTAACAGAAGTAGGACCAAACAAGTCCATATGTAGCATGTAGAGTGGATGATCAATAGTATTAACTGTCTTGGACTTGCATGAAGCTCTGTGTTGCTTTCCTTTAAGACAAGCAACACATGTTTGATCATTTTCAAATCTCTTCTGAGGTAATCCTATGACCAGACCATCTTTTACAATCTTATTGATAGTCTTGAAATTAACATGACCAAGTCTTCTGTGCCAAAGCATAGATTCATCCAGAGTGGCTTTTGCAAGTAAACAAGTAACATCATCCTTAGCCACTATCTTCTTCATGTCAATGCTGTATAGGTTACCTTTTCTAGGGATTTTAAGCAAAATGTCTTTTTCTTCAGGTAGCTTATAATCCTTAGATAAGATAAAGCATTCATCTTCTGAGAATAGAACTCTGTGTTTCTTGTCACACATTTGTGACACACTAAAGAGGTTGTACTTGAGTTCTGGTACATAGTATACATTCTCAAAGTCCAAGTTTCCAGCCTTGATAGTTCCTTTGCCTGAAACTTTGCCACCAATTCCTCCTCCAAAACTGACAGCTTGCCCTTCAAGTGATTTGAAATTAGAAAGATAAGCCTTGTTGCCAGTCATGTGCCTGGAACACCCACTATCTGAATAACCTTGATCCTCTTTTGTCTTTGAATGTCCCTGCACACAATATAAAGAAATTAGTACCTTTTGGGGACCCAAGCCACAAATGACTTGGATCTGCCTCGTGTATCAATATAATTATATCTATCAAAGGTCATTGATACACCATTGGGATTGTTTGTTGTTCCTTTTGGTTTCCATTCCCAACGAGCTGAGGCCTTAACAGCTTTTCCCAAGTTTACCCTTTTCTTTTGAACATCAGTGGAAACAATTGGTCTTGCAGTGGTAACTGCATGCCTAGCAGTGGAAACTGCCGGATTAGAAATTTTTGGTTTCCACATGTGGTTCTTGTGATCATTCTTTTCAAAATAAGTCTTTTTCCCTGTTTGATAAGATTTAACAAAAGAAGTGACAGGGGACTTAGGATAAACTCTGTTATTGCTTCTGGCAGTGGTAACTGCTGGTCTAGCAGTGGAAACATGTTTGATGCCAGTGTTAAGCATAACAGACCTGGGAACCATCTTGCTTAGGGGATTTGGGTGAGTCAATTTATTAGAATTTGATCCATTCACCTTTGTAAAAACTTCCCTTCTTCCCATGTGGTAGGTACAGTCTCTAGCTAAATGGTCAAAGCTACCACATATATGACAAGCCTTATTGTTGAACACAAAATCACTACCAAACTGTCTAGTTTTAACATGATTCCAACTTCTCATGTTACCTCTAGGAGATTTAGGCCTATCCCTGTACATTTCAGCATACCTAGTAGTAGACCTAGTGAAATTTGACTGTGTTCTAGGCTTCTCTTTGACTTCTTCAGGAATACTTTTATTCATTTTAACATCTTCAGTAACACTAGTTTTAGACTCAACATTCAAACATTCATCTTTAAGAGATGAGTCACTAGCACTATCAAAAGTCTCAACCTCAACCTGAACCTTTTCAGTTTCAACTGGTTTAACAAATTTTGGTCCATAGGTCATGGGTGGATCCTGAAACTCTTCTAAGCCTGTGTGAGCTAGGTCAATGCCAGGAGGTGCTGGAACACCTCTTAGAGGTGGTGGAACAGTATTGTATCCAAGACCTGATTTAGCTTTGCTCACAATTTGGGCTTCCCAAATTTTGTCAATGCTCTTGGATTGATGGTCTAGTGTTTTCTTAGTAATCTCAATATTCTCACTAGCCTTTTTAACTTTCTCAATCTCTTCCCTAAGAGCTTTATTTACTTCTAGATAAAAATCTAAGTCTCTTTTTAAAACAGCAATATCATCTCTGAACTTAGATTCATTAGCCCTATAATGCTCTATCTGCTTTTCTAAAACACCTAGACCTCTTTTATGATTTGCTAAATTATAATTAGTATGATGTAAATCTAGCATCAGTTCATCATATTGTGTTTTAGAAACCTCTAACTCTTTAGCAGCCTTACAGTTTTTAGAACAAGCATTATCAGTATATACCTCAGAGTCAGAGAAAGCCATGAGTGCATGCTCAGTGGCTAGCATTGCAGATTCAGTATCATCTTCTCCATTCTGAGACATAAAGCTCCAATCAAAACTTACTCCATCAATAGCCAATAGCACCTTTGGCTCTTCTGTTGTAGGTTCTTTGGTCTTTTCTTTCTTGTACCAAGTTGACTTATTGTCAGATTTCCTTGGTTTTCTGCATTCTCTTGCAAAGTGCCCCTTCTTGTGACAGTTATAGCACTCCACCTTCTTTTTATCAAAACCTACAGTCTCATCACCACTTATATGAATCTTTCTCCCTGTCTTCTTCCAGAACTTCTTAGATCTTAAGCTGAGCAATGCTACCTGCCATTTGATGTCCATCTCCTCCATATCATCTTCATCAATTTGATCCAAGTCCTCATGATTGAGGATTGAACCACCCACATGGCTTGATATAAAGGCATAGAAAGTAGCATCACTTAGTCCTGCAATCTGCTTCTTGGAGCTCCTAGTGGAAACATTTCCATTACCCGTGGAAACAATCATGTTACCACTGTCATCATCACTGTCACTTTCATCATCAGAACTGTCATTACCTGATGATGATATGAGTGCAACTCCTGCAGAACTTGTCTTTAACTTGCCAGCTTTCTTAAGTCTTTGTACAATAACTTTGAAGTTATTGTACACATCATTAAGCTTCATAGTCTCAAGATCTGACTTGTCCTCCCATACAGCAACATTTGTATCAAACTCAGCAGGTAAACTTCTTAGAAATTTAAGATTGAGGTCTTCCTTTTCTACCTCAATTCCAAAAGCAGTCAGCTGAGTTACAATCTTTTGTAGCCTTGTGAATATGCTATCAAGAGATTCATTGCTTGATGAGCCAAAATTCTCATAGGTCTGCTTCAGTAAAGTCTTTTGAGTTTTCTTGGTATAGTCATTACCACCAAACACTTCACATATCTCATCAAAGAGGGTCTTTGCAGACTTGTATTTGGTAAAATCCAGAACTTGTTCTCTGGGTAGAGCCATCAATAGCAACCCTCTAGCCTTCAAATCATTCTTAAGTTGGTTTCTTTCATCATTTGTAACTGGACCAGTATTTACTTTTGTTACTGGCTTGCCACCAACTGTCTCCACAGTTGTACCAGGTTTGAATGAATTTCCACACATTATGATCTCCCATAATGTGTAGTCTTGAACCATGAAGAATTGTTCAATCATAAGCCTCCACATCTCAAAGTCATTAATTTTAAGCTTGGGAAGCTTTGCAGGAATGTTAGATTGGCTTGTTTCTGTCTCCATTGTATCTTTTGAATCTGCCATAGGATCTTCTAAATCAAAATATCAAAGCCTCTCTCTGATACCACTTGTTGAATCGTGTACACCTTGAACTTGTATTGATAATGATACTTTGAGTGATACCACTAAGTATGCGGAATCTACTTAATGATACTTAGAAGATTGATTGTGAGTAAAATAGATTTGTGTATGCACAATGAATATAACAAAACAACTAGCTCCAATATTATTAATAATAATAATACGAGTGATCTGAGATATCACTAGGGTTACACCTTGAAGCTCTAAGAAAAACGTATATCAAAGTTATCATCTAGGATCTCCTTTTATAGAACAAGGAGTCCTCTTGTACAAGATAAGTATAATACTAATAGAATAAGATATACACAAAATCTTTTCTATGTTTATCAATGCGCGTTTCTCTAACAGCTAACAAGTGAGCAGTGGTAATATTTGTTCTTGCAGTGGTAATGAGTTTCCACTGCAAGTACAATCTTCTTGCAGTTGTAACTTCTTCACTAGCCGTGGTAACTGATAGAATAATTCCCAACAGACATATTGATTGAATTAAAAGAATACTTATCTCAATTACACATGAAAGGTATCAAGGGCTTAGAACCCTTGAAAAAACCTGTAAAATTCGCACTAAGTTCGTACTTAGGGTTTCTCCAAAACTTCTCTCCTTTTTAATGTTAAAATTAGAAAACTATATATAGGAAATAGGGTCTGATGGCGTCAAGACAAAGCTTGTGACTCCGTCACCTTGCCGCCAAAATATTTCTCGGACTGCCTTGATCTACTTTTGACGCCGTCATGTGTTAGCATTTCTAGGCCGTCATGATTTTTACTCTTGACGCCCTACTTCGTGACGTCGTCCATTATGTACTGGGTCGTCATGGAATTTACTCTTGACGCCGTCAGGGTGTTGCTCTTGACGCCGTCACCTACTGTTCCCAGCAAGGAAAATTAAGACTTTGGTGTTTTCTTCACTTTTATGCTCCAAAAACGTCTGAATTGCTTCCTTTTCCAGATTTCACTCCCAAAGTTCCTAAAATCACAATAGGAACGATTTAGGGCAATATTTGATCAAATAAATTCAATTCCGGGCTTAAATGACCCCCTAAAAGTGGTTCATTTTTCGCCTCATCAGTTCTCACCAAAACAAAGAAAGTTTCTTCTCAACTTGCTGAAGTAAAAAAGGTTTACGTTTGTGTTACTTGTGGTGGTCCACACACATACTACAATTGCACTGCCACCGATGGCAATCCATTTGAAGTCAATGCAATAGCCGGTAGTTCTAATCAAGGAGGTAACCAATACCGTCCTCAAATGGAACCAAATTACCGTGCTAACAATCAAAGTGGTCCACCCGGTTTTTCTCAACCCAATAATTCAAATCGATTCAACCAAAATCAACAACAAAGAAATCCGAATGTTCAAAACCAATTTCAGGTCCCTATGAACCAATTTCAAAATCAAGGTGGAAATTACAATCAAGGTTCTCAAAATCATGGAAACTTGAATAGAAACCAAGGTTATGGTAATTTCAATCAAGGAAACAATTTTCATGGTAATCAAAACCATGGAAATTTTCAAAATCAAAGTTTCAATCAAAACAACCGAGCTCAAAATTTTTCTCATCAAAATCAAGCCGTTGTTCAAACTTCATCAGCAACCAATGAGTTATTGAAACAATTTATGAAAGCTCAAGAAGAAACAAACATGTTATTGATCAGTCAAAATTCTGAACTAAAGAAGTCTTTAAATGATCGACCTTCGGGATCGGGAATGCTACCAAGCAACACGATCTCCAACCCGAAGGGCGATGTAAAGGCGATCACAACCCGTAGTGGAGTTTCTTATGATGGACCCGCGATTCTTACCACCTCATCTTCTCCTCCTCCTGAGGTAGTGGAACGTGAACATGAGGCTACAAAGGACAAAGTGCAAATTACAAGCTCACGAAGTACCGCACACGTCCAACCTCATGTTGTCCCAAAAACCAAGTCCAAACCGGGAATTGTTTTTGAACCCTCGGAAAATCCCGTTCAACCAAAAGTTTCAATACCTTATCCTTCGCGTTTAAATGATCAAAGACTCCGTGAGCAAACTAATGATCAAATGAAAAAGTTTCTTGAAATATTTCAAAAATTACACTTCGACATTAGTTTCGCGGATGCTCTTCTCTATATGCCCAAGTTTGTTTCCACTTTCAAGAGTCTTCTAAGTAACAAAGAGAAATTATTTGAACTCACCAAAACTCGTTTGAATGAAAATTGTTCGGCGGTGCTTCTAAAGAAACTTCCCAAAAAATTAGGAGACCCCGGAAAATTTCTCATTCCTTGTGATTTCCAAAAGCTTGAAGAGTGCTTCCCCTTGGCCAATCTTGGCGCTAGCATAAATCTCATGCCTTTCTCTGTTTAGCAAAAACTTTCACTTCCCGAGCTTACACCAACACGAATGACTCGAGAATTAGCAACCCGTTCGGTTACGATTCCGAAGGGTATTGCTGAAGATGTCTTTGTGAAGGTTGGCAAGTTTCATTTTCTTGCCGACTTCGTAGTCGTTGATTTTGATGTCGATCCTCGTGTCCCCCTTATTTTGGGAAGACCATTCTTAAAAACGGCTCATGCATTAATCGACGTCTTCGAAGGAGAAATGACACTAAGAATTGGCGATGAAAAGTTGGTCATTAACATTGAAAACACTTCAAAAGATCTTCTCGACCTTGAACGAGAGGAAATCAACCGACTTGATGTCATCGATTTTGCATGCGATGACCATTTTGAAAAAGTGTTAAATGTGCAAGGATCAATCAATTCTTCCATTGATGTCTCTCCCCCTTCTCTTACTCCATTTTTGGGAGGAGACTTCATTTTGGAAGAAAATGAAGCTTGTTTGTCATGTGATTCTCTTGTTGATCATGATTCTATCAATCCCGAGGAAGACTTACTTCTACTTGAGAAGTTGCTTAATGATGATCCATCATCTCTTCCTCCAAAAGAACTTCATAACATGGAAGTCAAAGATGTTGAAAAAACTGATGACTTTCCTGAGGTCGAACTCAAGGAACTTCTGCCTCATCTCGAGTACGCATTTTTGGAGGGTGACAATAAGTTTCCCGTCATAATTGCTAAAGACTTGAATGAGGAAAACAAAACCGCTCTTCTCAAGGTTTTAAAGTCACACAAGCGAGCCATTGCTTGGAGACTTTCCGACATCAAGGGTATCAACCCGGAATTTTGTATGCACAAGATTTTGATGGAGGATGACTTTAAACCGGCGGTTCAACAACAAAGAAGGGTAAATCCTAAAATTCATGAGGTTATCAAGCAAGAGGTCATAAAACTTCTTGATGCCGGTTTGATTTACCCTATCTCGGATAGTCCTTGGGTGAGTCCCGTTCATTGTATGCCCAAGAAAGGTGGCATAACGGTTGTAAAAAATGATGATAATGAGTTAATTCCTACTCGATTGGTAACGGGTTGGCGTGTTTGCATTGATTATCGAAAATTAAACGACGCCACCCGTAAAGACCACTTTCCATTACCTTTCATGGATCAAATGCTCCAAAGATTGGCGGGAAACGAATACTATTGTTTTCTTGACGGTTTTTCGGGTTATTTCCAAATTCCCATCGTTCCTCAAGATCATGAAAAAACGACTTTTATGTGTCCATATGGAACATTTGCTTATCGACGCATGCCTTTTGGCTTGTGCAATGCTCCGGGCACGTTTCAAAGATGCATGATGGCCATTTTTCATGACATGATCGAGAAAACAATGGAGGTCTTCATGGATGATTTTTCGGTCGTTGGGAATTCATTCGAATCATGTCTCGCCAATTTAGACAAAATGCTTCAAAGGTGTGAAGACACCAATCTTAGTCTAAATTGGGAGAAAAGTCATTTCATGGTCAAGGAAGGAATTGTCCTTGGCCATAAGATTTCTAAGAGTGAGATTAAGGTTGATAAAGCTAAAATCGATGTCATTGCTAAGCTTCTTCCTCCCACAACCGTTAAAGGTGTTCAGAGTTTCCTGGGTCATGCCAGCTTCTATCGTAGATTCATTCAAGATTTCTCGAAGATAGCTAGGCCTATGACCCGACTTCTTGAAAAAGAGACTCCGTTTGTCTTTTCCGATGAGTGCATCGAAGCTTTTCAAACTCTCAAGAAAAAGCTTACCGAGGCACCCATTATAGTTGCCCCCGATTGGGACCTACCTTTCGAACTTATGTGTGATGCAAGTGACTTTGCCATAGGTGCGGTCTTGGGGCAATGAAAAACCAAACATTTTTAGCCAATTCATTATGCAAGCAAAACCTTGACCGAAGCTCAAGCTCATTACACCACAACGGAAAAAGAATTACTAGCCGTGGTGTATGCGTTTGAGAAGTTTCGGCCATATTTGATCTTGTCTAAATGCATAGTGTACACGGATCACTCGGCTCTTAAATATCTCTTTGCCAAGCAAGACACAAAGCCAAGATTGCTCCATTGGGTTCTCATCCTGCAAGAATTTGATATCATCATTCGTAATAAAAAAGGGAGCCGAGAACCTCGCTGCTGACCATCTTTCCCGATTGGAGAATTCTCATCAAGGTGTTCTCGAGAAAAAAGAAATAAATGAAACGTTTCCTCTCGAGACACTTAATGTGATTTCCTCTCGTGGTGATTCTAGTACCCCATGGTTTGCCGACTTTGCAAACTACCATGCGGGGAATTTTGTTGTCAAAGGGATGTCGTCCCACCAAAAGAACAAATTTTTCAAAGATGTGAATCATTACTTTTGGGACGACCCCTATCTGTTTAAGATCTGTGCGGATCAGGTTATTCGAAGGTGTGTTCATGGCCAAGAAGCCATGGAAATCCTTAAGGCTTGTCATAATGGACCCACCGGGGGACATCATGGCCAGAACTACACCGCTCGAAAAGTTTTTGAATCCGGTTTTTATTGGCCCTCCATTTACAAAGACGCCCATGACCTAGTCAAATCTTGCGACTCGTGTCAATGTCAAGGAAAGATAACACAACGGGATGAAATGCCACAAAATGTCATCCAAGTTTGTGAGATCTTTGATGTTTGGGTCATAGACTTTATGGGGTCGTTCCCGTCTTCACGTGGGAACAAGTACATACTCGTGGCCGTTGACTACTTGTCAAAATGGGTCGAAGCAAAAGCTCTCCCAACCAACGATGCCCGAGTAGTTGTAAAGTTTTTAAAATCTTTATTCTCTAGGTTTGGAACTCCCCGCGCTATCATTAGTGATCGCGGTACTCACTTTTGCAATGAGCAATTTGCAAAAGTCATGCTCAAGTATGGTGTCACACACCGACTTGCTACCGCTTATCACCCACAAACAAGTGGGCAAGTGGAGGTTTCAAACCGTGGTTTGAAAAGAATTCTTGAAAGAACTGTAGGCGAAAACCGTGCCTCTTGGTCGGACAAGTTAGATGACGCTCTATGGGCTTTTCGCACGGCTTATAAAACTCCCATCGGGTGTACTCCTTATAAACTCGTGTATGGAAAAGCATGTCATTTACCGATTGAGCTCAAGCACAAAGCTTATTGGGCTTTGAAGAATGCCAATTTCGATCTTAAGTCTGCAGGTGATCATAGGAAAGTTCAACTCAATGAATAAAATGAACTTCGTGATCAAGCTTATGAAAACTCTTTAATCTATAAAGAGAAAACAAAGAAGATCCACGACTCCAAAATCAAGAACCGCGTTTTCAACGTTGGTGACCGAGTCCTTCTTTTTAATTCTCGATTAAAGATCTTTTCGGGTAAGCTTAAAACCCGCTGGACTGGACCTTTCACCGTTGCCAAAGTTTTTCCTTATGGCACCGTCGAGTTATCTCAAGACGACGGTCCAAATTTCAAAGTAAATGGGCATCGGTTGAAACACTATTTTGGAGGAGACATACCACCAATTGTCCCGGACCTCCAAACCTTCCCCATGGACCAATGAATTCGGGGATCGAGTCAAGCTAGCGACTCGATAAACAAAAACAGTAGCAACAACATGGGTTTTCACCCGTGTCTCTGATTTCTTTCAACTTTCTAACACCCTAGTGTGGGGGAGTGGCCACCCCTGCAGCTACTTGAGATGTATATACCTTCAAAAAAAATGTGTGTTTGTATAAATAAAGTGAAAAATTCGGCATAATAGCCGGGACTTTGAATATTGAGGACAATATTCAATTCTAAGTGTGGGGGAGGGGAAAATTCTAGTGAATTTTATCAAATTATACCGTCTAGTACCCCCATTTTTGGCCAAATTTTTTTTTTTCACTTTATTCAAAAAATTTTTGTGGTTATCAATCCGCCGTGTCTAAACGACAAAAGGATTGGCTAATCCAGGAGCAAACGACTCTTGGTAAAGATAGCTCAAACCCGTTGATGGCTTGCAATTTGCCCAAAATTGTATGGTACCTCAACTCCCCAAGTCCTCAATAGTAAATGAGTTGGCTAGCCCGCAAGATTATGGCTTGTGGTAAAGGCAGTGGAAAAACCATAATTGGTAATCAACTCACCAAGATGTTGACTGTTCCATCGAGAGTTGGCTAGTCTAGAAGCAAACGGCTTCTGGTAAAGACAAATCAAAACCGTTGAAAGCTGGTGGTTTGCTAAAAATCACATGGTCATCGGATGGACCATAATTCTTACTTGAACCCAAAACATTCGGCTACTCCAAAGTGATGGCTTTTGGTAAAGAGACTTCAAATCCATTAATTTTTCTCAAAAAGATTGCTAGGGACTAGCAATAGTTTAGTGTGGGGGATTGATGAGTGTGTAAATACTCATCATTTTTAGTCAAATCTGAACAGCAAAACGATTAAAAACACTCAAAAACGCACCAAAATACGAAGAAAATCCCAAAGATCGTGTTTTATATGTTTATGATGCAAAACGAGTGAAAACAAACGAAAAACGAACAAAATTTGCATAATTGGCAGTTTCAGTCCCCCAACTTTCAAAATTTAACAAAACTACCCAAATGATCTTTGGGTAAAAAAGACTTGGAAAATTACACATTTGGTCCTTGTACTTTGAAAAATGGCAATTTTGGTCCTCGGGTGTTTAAATTTTGGAAGTTTATCATTAAAAGTCCTTGGATTATCAAAACATGGCATGAGTGGTCCTTATAATGCTTTTGTGAAGTTGACACTTTCAGACCCTCAAAATTTCAGGATTTGCAAGAATGGTCCTTGTGGTTTTTAGCCTAACATACAAACGGACCCTTGGTTATTTATTAACCCAAAACAAACCTACAAATCCACCCCACCTGGCACCCCAGCCCACACAAACACCCTTGGCCCAAAAACAAACCAAAGCCCACATCCCCTTTTACGTTTTTATATTAAAAATGTATCTCATTCTTTGACCAGTAAACCCCAACACCATCCCTTCCAAACCCCCCCCCCCCCCCCCGTGACCTACAACATGCCAATACCCCCATCACCATCTTCCCATCACCCTCAAACACCAACCCCAATCCCACTATTATCTCCCCCTCCTCAAAGAACCATACCTAACACCTCCACGTTGGCAATCCACCCACTACCATTTTGGCGCCAAAACTCAGTTCAAAGGATAGGATCAATTTAAATGCAATTGGAAGGCTGGAATTTGTTCACAAGGTCCAAGATATAGCATCTGTTGCCCTAATTCCAGAGATGAAGACAAAGAGGATGCAATTTGGTACCTACCACTTAGTAGTATAAATAGGCATCATGTAAGCCTTCAATGGCATCCATCTTTTTCTTTGTATCTTTCCTTAATTTTTAATTAAATTTCAGTTGTATTTGAAAATTCTCAAG
The DNA here is from genome assembly GCA_030686995.1 of Artemisia argyi. Classification (NCBI taxonomy): domain Eukaryota; kingdom Viridiplantae; phylum Streptophyta; class Magnoliopsida; order Asterales; family Asteraceae; genus Artemisia; species Artemisia argyi. The sequence continues at coordinate 19,936,174 of CM060702.1, read as the reverse complement.
TTAATTTAAGTTTGCTTTGAATTTCAGTTAAATTGTGTTTTTCTTTAAAGTTTCAAGTTTCTTGTTATTGCATCTTGAATCATCTCATTAGCTTACTTAAACTTATTTAAAGTTGTTTGAAGTTTGAAGAAAACAAAACTCAGAAAAGAAAAGAGAAAAAGAAAAAAAAATCCAGAAAAGAAAGTAAAAAATTTATAGAGCAAATGAATGGAGAAGAAGAATGGTAATAGAAGAATGGAGAAGAAATTGGTCTAGAGCTCAAGGGAGCACATAGGTGGTCCTTTTGTTCATGGTTCTCAGAATTTTCATCGCCTTGGATGACAAGTAGGTCTCATTTATATATGTTGGTTATAATAGAAAGTAGAAATTGTTGTATTTGCTTGCTTGATTAGGTTTATTTTGCTGATATTTAGGTTAATTAGTGGATTGATTTTAGTGTTTTATAGATATGCTTCATTAATCATTGAAAACAGTAGGAATTAGGGGTGTTTGGATCTACATATTTGAAGGTGTTGCAAGATGTTCCATTGAATAATACTTGTTCAGTTAGCATCCTTAGGGTCAAAATATTGAAATACAAGCGTGAAACCAGTAGTGATTCAAAGAAAAAGTCAAAGTTACCTTTATAAATGCATAGCAGTCCACTGTTGAAGATTTAGAGAGCTATAATCTTTGTTTGAATTCAGAACTTGTTAAGATTGTTAGAAATAGTCTCAAACTATCTTAACTCATCAGTTTCAATCATCTAGGATCAAAGGAAACTCAATTTAGTCAACTGATATGCAAAAACTCAAAAGTCAAAAGTTGGTTCTTGGGTAAAAACTCAGATTTTCAAAGATTCTTCGGGAATTTTAGGATAGGATTCAGGTCTTGGAATTTTTACAGGTCACAGTCCCCCACCTCAACTTTTGAGTCCCAAGTTCACTTCATTTTTGTGATTTTTTTAGTGGGTCCCACACCCAGTTAAACAGATGATGAGGCGAAAAATGATCCGTTTTTAGGGGGTCATTTAAGCCCGAATCCTAATTTATTTGATCAAATATTGCCCTAAATCGTTCCTTTTGTGATTTTAGGTACTTGGAGAGTGAATTCTGGAAAAGAAGCCATTTTGGACGTTTTTGGAGCATAAAAGTGAAGAAAACGGCAAAGTCTCAATTTTCCATACTGGGAACAGTACATGAAGGCGTCAAGAGTAACTCATGACGGCGTCAAAACCCCAAGAATAAAAATCCGTAGTTGATGACGGCGTCACACAGGGCGTCAAAAGTAGATCAAGGCCGTCCGAAGAAGTATTTGGCGGCGAGATGACGGCGTCATACCCTTGTTCTTGACGCCGTCGCCCCTATTTTCCTATATATAGTTTTCTAGTTTTTCACATTAAAAGGAGAAAAGTTTTGGAGAAACCCTAAAGACGAATTTGGTGCAACTTTTACAGGTTTTTCAAGGGTTCCAAACCCTTGATACCTTGCATTGTAATTGAGATAAGTGTTCTTCTAATTCAATCAATATGTCTATGTGTTGGTTGTCTATATCTTGTTCTTGTCTCAATTCCATTATGCTAGGCTAGATCTCTTTTGTGTTTGCTTAGATCTAATGAAACCTAGATATTGATTATGTGTTGATTACTTGTTTATTCTTGTCTTGGATGAATGATTTTATATGTTAGGCTTAAGAAAACTGGCAGATATCCAAATGGTAACATGCTTGAACGTCTTAAGAAACATGAACCGAGGCGTACTAGGTCTTTATTGGTTGTATTTAATGCATGAGCCACTGTTTACAATCCCTATAGTTGTGTTGGGCATGGTGTAGGAGGAGATAAGAGCTCATAGAATTGGGGAGTTATGTATGCCACCCCATGAATGGTATTAAGGAATACAATCCGTCATCCATACAATTATAACAAGTAATTAACGTGTAAAAGATATCTAGGGAGTAGTGAAGTCTAAGTAAACACATTTTCTCCAATTACTGCTCACAACCTTAGTATAAATTAGTTTATTTTCATTTTTAGTATTTTATTTTGATTGCATCTTAGTTTTGGGTTAGTTGAATAGCAACTAATTCCGCCCACTCTTCCAAAACCCGAGATTTTTACTTGCTTTCCATAAAACATAAAAATACAAAAATAATCATCCTTCACCTTTAGAACTAGTAATTAGGCTTTCTAATCCTAGCGACACTATTCCCTAGCTGAACGATCAATCCCCCGGTACTTGTCACTATACTATACTACAACGATCAGGTACACTGCCTGGTGGGGGTTGTAAGCTTCTCGAGATCCCTCGAGAGGTAAAGCCTGTTGCGATTCCCACGCATCAAGTTTTTGGCGCCGCAGCCCGGGGAATAGTTATTGTCTAGGTTAGGATTTCTTTTTATTAGGTCTACTTGCTAGATTCCTTTCTAGTAATATTTTATTTTATTTTTTTTATTATTATTTTTTTTAGGTCTTCTTTACCCTATCTTATTTTTTCGTGCCTTTGTTCGTAACTCTTTACCATCCGACATCATGGAAGGTGGTAACATCTTTGAACCCGTCATCCCACCACAACAAAACCAACCATTAGAACCCCTTAGGCCCCGAACCTTAGGAGAGTATTCCCGACCTAGCCACAGAGGCTACCGAAACACCATTGAGCTCACCGGAGACAATGTGACCCCCTTGCGATCCGACACCATCCGGTTGGTGCAAAGCGGATGTGCATTCCATGGACTTCGTTCCGAAGATCCAAACCAACATCTTAAGGACTTCCTCAAAATCGTAGATTCCATAGACCTAGGTGTTGAAACTAGAGAGACTACCCGTTTACGCCTATTCCAATTCTCTCTACGGGATCAAGCTAGTCAATGGCTTGAGCGTTTACCCGCGGGATCCATCACCACATGGGACAATCTCGCCAATCGCTTCCTTACCCAATTCTTTCCACCGGAAAAGACTGCAATGCTTGGAAGGGACATTTTGATGTTTGAGCAACAGCGGGGTGAAACTTTCTACGAGGCTTGGGCCCGTTTTAAGGATCTCCTCTACAAGATCCCTCATCATGGCATAAACCTTTGGTTATTAGTCCAGATTTTCTACGACCATGTTGACTATCACACTAAGCGCACCATCGACAGGGCCGCGGGAGGTAAATTGCGTGATAAGAATGCCGAGGAGTCTTGGGGCAATTATCGAAGAGCTCGCTGTTGATAATCATGAGATTTGGGAATTTAAACATACGATAGAAGCGGCCATCAATGCAGTCTCGACATCTGGAGGAACCACCGAAATCCCCGATGAACTCTTAAGCAAACTTGAGGTAAAAGTTGACTATTTTGAAGAAAGACAAAGGAGACCTTTAAGTCCTAGACAAGCCACTGTCAATTCTGTCTCAAAACCAACTTCGGCACCATTATCTGAGTCACCTTCTAGAGAACATGTCGAGACTTTTCAGAGGTGCACCCCACCTTGTTCCCCTCCCAAGGAACTTAGCTCGGAGTTTGAGGCTAGGATGAGAGAATATATGGCAACTCACTCTGATCGGCTTGCTAGATTCGAAGAAGCAGTTTATAAGCAAAAAGAGGAGATGCAGGAGAAAATGAATGAGATGTTGAGTCTATTGGAGGAGTATGCCAATCAGAGAACCCCCGAACGAATACTGCTAAGGAAAGAAAGCACCACTCCCACCACCCAATTTGTTAACTCCATCACCATTGTCCATAAAGATAACGAGAAGGTAGAAACTCCTGCTAAACAGACCTTAGAAAAGCCACCAGAGTCCCAACCTTTGAATTACTACCTGAAACATGATATAAACAAAAACACCATAACAAATTGGATTAAGGGTGATGGGCGTAACCGATCCTCCGGACAGGTTCCTGAAAAAGAGGAAGAAGAGGAAGATGAGCATGATACGCTTCTTGGAGGATCAGTGGTCGAGAGGTTACTGGTACAGAAAGTGGCTACTAAGCAGGTAGCATGTGGGAACTTGGAAATACCAACGAGCATCGGGGACTTGAAACATCTTAGTGCTTTCGCCGACCAAGGATCGGAAGTAAATCTTATGCCCCTAACTATTTACATCCAACTAACGTCAAAAATGCCAGCACCTACTCGTGTTAGGTTATCTCTTGTTGGACACTCGTACGTATACCCCCTAGGAATCGCGGAAGATGTATTAGTTAATGTTGCAGGATTCATGTACCCCGTTGATTTTATGATCATTGATGATAAAGGGGATGGATGCATGCCAATAATCCTTGGGGCACCATTCCTCACCACCGCTAGGGCTGTCATTAAGTATGAAGATAGGAAGATTGAGCTTAAATCTGGAAAAAGAAAGATTAGCTTCCCCATGACCCCGCGAAGTGGGCATGAGAATTTGAGTTGGAGAATGATCAAAAACAACATTGGCACGACACCCATTCGTGTTCAGAATAAGATTCTTGCATGGGAGGCAAGAATCAAAAGCTATAAGAAAGCTAAGGATGAAAGAAGAAAAGGCAATAAGGTTCCAATTGAACTCGAACATACTCGACACGAAAAAAATCATACACCATTTGAGGAAGGGAACTTGGTTCTCTTGAGACACTTGGAAACAACAATACCGCCCGATAAACCAAGTCTTTGGTGGTATGGGCCATTCACAATCGAAGGATTGAGCCAAGATGGGATAGCTAACTTGAGAAGCAATTTAGGTGGAAAGGTGATTGCGAGTATCGACAGATTGAGGCACTACCACCATAACAATAATGATCACAACTATATGGGGTATATCATTTCAAATGATGAGATCACGTGATAACCCATGACCTTGAGTCTAGCTACAAGACTCGTAAATAAAGAAAAGCGCTTCTTGGGAGGCAACCCATGTTTTGTGTGATTTTATTTGTTTGATTGTTATTTGCTTCCGTATGCATGTTTTATTTCTATTGTTGGTTGATCATGTTTCTAAATTAATAAGTGGAAATACTTTACTATGTTGTTTGGCCTAGTCTTAACTCCAACCTAAAAGTATTTTTTGCAAAAGATAAGTGTAAGGGGAAACCCCAAATATGTTTTTAAGAAACAAACCGATCATGATTCTCCACAATATTAAATGAACATGTATATTCGTATTCGTTAGAGTCAAATGCTTGTATTGAGTCATAATGAAGTTTTGCAGGATTTTCCAGGAAGTAGGACCAAGTTTTCAAGAAATTTTCCGGAAACTTAACATAAGAATTTCTGCAGGTCTATTCTGACGACGTCAGAGTATTACTCTTGACGGCGTCAGGAGTAAAAATCTAGAAATTTTACCGGTTTTGTTTTTCTAACGGAGTCTTATGGTTTTTGTGAATTATTAAGTTTTATAATCTCCAGGAAATCTGCAAACTTCATTCCACAAGCATTATATCTTACTTTGTTTTCTAGGATTTAGTAACTTATATAGGATGCCGCCGATTTTACGCGAGGTTGTCTTGTCTATTCTTGTCAGGATTTACAGGTTATGTTCGACAAGGAGATGATTTATATTCTGGAAGGGAAGCTTTGATGGTTCATTTTCTTGGAGGAAGATTTAACCTGGCCAACCTATAATCCATACCGAGCGAATCAGGGGAGTATTTGATTTCATTCTCTTTACTTTTTTCACTTTTACATTCTTTACTTGAACATTGGGGACAATGTTCATCTTAAGTGTAAGGGGAGGGTAAAAAGATGATACCTTACATATGCACTTTCGCTTGAGTTTGTTTTGTTTAATGGTAGATGTGTAATAAAACTATGAGAAATACTTGTTAGTGCAATTTTAGCGCTAAATTTAAATTTTTTTACAACATTTAGGAGTGAAACTTTAGCCATAGCAAGCGTCTCATGGATAGGAGATTGTATGACTAGCACATAACCGTATATTCAGAAAAATTTTCCACCCAAAAATGTGAGGTTCGCCTTTAGATTTGATAGGAAAAGCATTTACTATTAGTGCTTATGAGTGTACCGGTAGCATTTAGATTCTAGAACTTGCGTTAGTGATGCATCCCGAGACCGCTAGTGAGACTACATTCGCGTGGTAGGATTTACTACATGATAAGAGGCATTAGGATCACCCTTGTGTTAAACCCGTATTATAATTACTTGACTATTTAAGTCATATTACTTGGCTAGTTAAGTCAACTAATTTTTCCCACACCCTTAGCGTTGTACTCATTTTTAGTACACGAAACCCCTAGTACACCCCTCCGAGCCTATCTTTTCGTTTCTAACTTTAAGCATCTTACTTAAAGGAAGAATTTGTTACACCCCACTTAAATGTACACCCAAATCCCCTTAGCCTTCGGTGTATGCGCTCATTTTTAGTGCATTATTGTTATTTGTTAAACCCTAAGTTAACTTTCTAATTGATTACATGGTTGCTAAGTCGAGTCATATCCTTGTACATATTGTTTTGGGACGATTGGGACTCATGGGTAGGTACTTATTTTATGGAGTAATGGGGAAGAACATCATTTATTACCCCCATATGTACGTTAATCTTAAAAGTGCTCCAAGTGTTTTGATTTTCTTAATTCGAGTCATTAGATTAGTTTAAATGTAAAGTATGTAAAGATTCAAGTGTAAGGGGAATGTTAATTCCCTATGATGTATTATTTTGGATGGTAGGGTAAGAGTGTATGCAAAAAAAAAAAAAAAAAAAAAAAAAAAAAAAAAAAAAAAAAAGGAAAAAGAGAGAGAAAAGAACATACGGACTACCATCCCATTTCATTCTATGTTCATTTTATGTTTTTAGTTATTTTTCATTTGTTAGCTTAAGTCGAGTCTAGTCTTGGCTTAGCAACGCCATCTTGTACATGTAATTAACCAAGATTGTTAACTCGCAACCAGTAAAACTTCCTTTAGCCAACAAAACCGTGTAATTCATATCCCTATACCTAACGTTACAACCCTTTAAAAGACCTCTTTGATAGTTTATCCTAGGTGCTTACGCCATGTGGTGGAGGTTTGATCCTTTCCCAAGCCTATGGTAATCTATTTTGCTATGACAGGTAGTGAGAGATATCTTCCATTTCCATAATGTTATATTACTTTATTACACCCGAGAGATGTGAGTATCTAAACACTATTTGTGAGGTGCTTGTGTATGACCTCCGAGCTTGTCTATTGGTCTTTAGTGGAACGATTATCTGTTGTAATTACTTTTATATTAGTGTTAAATGACCCCTAACTTGTCTTTTGAGTAGAATAAAAGCGCATTTGCTTGAGGACAAGCAAATCTCAAGTGTAAGGGTATATGATGAGGCGAAAAATGATCCGTTTTTAGGAGGTCATTTAAGCCCGAATCCGAATTTATTTGATCAAATATTGCCCTAAATCGTTCCTTTTGTGATTTTAGGTACTTGGAGAGTGAATTCTGGAAAAGAAGCCATTTTGGACGTTTTTGGAGCATAAAAGTGAAGAAAACGGCAAAGTCTCAATTTTCCATGCTGGGAATAGTACATGAAGGCGTCAAGAGTAACTCATGACGGCGTCAAAACCCCAAGAATAAAAATCCGTAGTTGATGACGGCGTCACACAGGGCGTCAGAAGTAGATCAAGGCCGTCCGAGGAAGTATTTGGCGGCGAGATGACGGCGTCATACCCTTGTTCTTGACGTCGTCACCCCTATTTTCCTATATATTGTTTTCTAGTTTTTCACATTAAAAGGAGAAAATTTTTGGAGAAACCCTAAAGACGAATTTGGTGCAACTTTTACAGGTTTTTCAAGGGTTCCAAACCCTTGATACCTTGCATTATAATTGAGATAAGTGTTCTTCTAATTCAATCAATATGTCTATGTGTTGGTTGTCTATATCTTGTTCTTGTCTCAATTCCATTATGCTAGGCTAGATCTGTTTTGTGTTTGCTTAGATCTAATGAAACCTAGATATTGATTATGTGTTGATTACTTGTTTATTCTTGTCTTGGATGAATGATTTTATATGTTAGGCTTAAGAAAACTGGCAGATCTCCGAATGGTAACATGCTTGAACGTCTTAAGAAACATGAACCGAGGCGTACTAGGTTTTTATTGGTTGTATTTAATGCATGAGCCACTGTTTACAATCCCTATAGTTGTGCTGGGCATGGTGTAGGAGGAGATAAGAGCTCATAGAATTGGGGAGTTATGTATGCCACCCCATAAATGGTATTAAGGAATACAATCCGTCATCCATACAATTATAACAAGTAATTAACGTGTAAAAGATATCTAGGGAGTAATGAAGTCTAAGTAAACACATTTTCTCCAATTACTGCTCACAACCTTAGTATAAATTAGTTTATTTTCATTTTTAGTATTTTATTTTGATTGCATCTTAGTTTTGGGTTAGTTGAATAGCAACTAATTCCGCCCACTCTTCCAAAACCCGAGATTTTTACTTGCTTTCCATAAAACATAAAAATACAAAAATAATCATCCTTCACCTTTAGAACTAGTAATTAGGCTTTCTAATCCTAGCGACACTATTCCCAAGCTGAACGATCAATCCCCCGGTACTTGTCACTATACTATACTACAACGATCAGGTACACTGCCTGGTGGGGGTTGTAAGCTTCTCGAGATCCCTCGAGAGGTAAAGCCTGTTGCAATTCCCACGCATCAACAGACCTGCAGGGAGAGCTTTACCCCTGCACCAGTTTTTGCCAAGCTAGGAATGTGTTTAGATTTCTCATTTGTGGGTGTTATAGAATTATTTTCATTGTTTTAGGAAGCCATTTAGGTGAGTTTTAGGGGATTGATTTTAGGTTTAGCAAAACAGCTTATCCAGGGCTTATTTATAAGCCCTCTTTGAGCCTATTTTTCACTACTGCTGCTACTGTTTGCATTTGTTCTTGTTGTTCTTGTTGATTCTTCTTCTGTATTTGGCCCTGTGGTAATTGTTATTGTTGTTTTTAATTGTTATTGTTGTTTTCAATTGTTGTTGTTGTTATTCCTTGTGTTGCTTTGTTTGATTCAAGCTTATGTGAGCTTAATGGTTTACTTGTGAAATTGAGTGAAGCCTTGACCAAAACTAAGTTAAAAGTTTAGATTCTGCATAAATTTCTAAGTGTGTTTCAGTTGATAATAATCCATTTTCAAAGATTTGATAATAGTGGTGTTTAAGTGATTGGAGAAAAAGAAAAATCAAAAAGAAAATAAAAAGAAAAATTTGCAAAAAACCAGAGGTCGAACCCTGGTCTCACACCCCACACAACACAACCTTAACCATTTGCCCTTGGGTCTTTTTCAACTTAAATCTTGCAAAGTTTATTATTTATATACTAAGTGGCTCAATTTTGCTTATTTAGCTTATTAACTGCTTTTCCAGCTTTTTACTAGTGCTTTTTCCATGTTCTCATTTTTCTTAAATTTGGTATAACAAATTTGATTTTTCTAAAAAGATCTCAGATTTTTAAATTTTGTAGTTTATTTATTATAATTTAATTAGTGTTAATCAGTTTTTAATTCGTAATAAATAGAATTTTTGTGAAAAAAATTAATTTTCATTTTTCTAAAATTTTCTTTTATCTTCTAGTGCGTTAGAAAATTATTCGTAAACCCGTAGGACGTTTGGAACTTAAAATTCATGTTTTATTTTGCGCACTCGCGTAATTTTTAAATAAACGTCATGTTTTTAATTTAGTTAACGTTTTAGGATTACCGATACCTAATTACGTTTTCCCGTAGTGTTTTAGGTATTTCTTAGTTTGTTAGTTGCCTTAGGTTAATTTATTTTCACCTTCGTTAGTTAATTCTTCAATTTCGTTAATTTAACGCATCGTAAAACCAAATAACCTTTCCAATCATACAAGATTTTAATCCCAATCTCATTCGAAGCTTTCCATTCACACCTCGTTGGGGTACGACCCGGGAAATCACTTCTCGGTCTCACAATTTGAATATCACTTTCACAAGTTTTGCAAAGTAATCGTTCTCCTAAACGGTTTACTCGTATTACTTCACGTTTATTTGTCTCACGACAAATTAGACCTCACGCTTGTTGATATTTTGATAAATTGTTGTTTGCACACACCAAAACACAACGAATCATTAGGCGAGAAGCTCAGGACTAGGGACGCAAACAAATAGAGTTGCATTAGAGCTCGGCTCTAAGGTAATTAGGCAAATCTCGAGCTCAACCCAAGGATCTCTCATGATGTAAATAAAATTTCTAGAGTACGTGTGTTAGGAAACAAAATTAAGTTCAAATAAATTTTAAAAAGTTAAGAACTAAACTACTTAAGGGTGGCCTAGTGGCTAAAGACCTTGTGAATCATTCTAAAGTATAAAATGTGTGAGGTCTCAAGTTCAATTCCTACTAGGTGGAAAAAAAATGTTAAGTGGCTGATGAGTGTGTAAATACTCATCATTTTTGTCTTATATGAACTGCCAAAACATACAAAAACACCCAAATATGTATCAAAATACTTAAAAATATCTTAGAGGTGTGTTTTATATGTTTCAAACACAAAATATGCAAAAACAAATAAAAAACGTACAAAGTTTGCATAATTGGCAGTTTCAGTCCCTCAAATTTCATAAATTTGCAAAACTAGTCCCTGGTAAATCAAAACTTGTACAAATGTCATAAAAGGTCCTTTGGATTCATAAGTTGTAAGAAATAGTCCTTTAAAGTTAAAATTCACATATTTACAACTTTGGTCCCTCAATTTTGAAAAGTGTCAAAATCAGTCCCTGGGTTATTTAAAATGAAAAAATATCAAAATAACCCTTGAACTATTCCTAAATGACATGTTTGGTCCTTTTTGTTAATATTTGATATTTACAGGTTTAACCCTTCAAGTTTCAGAAAATTACAAGAATGGTCCCTGGAGTTTGGTGAATTTACAGAAAAGGTCCCCGGGTATTTAAAAAAGTGAAAAACATTAAAAATACCCTTGTACTATGCATCCTTGTCAATTTTGGTCCCTATGAGAACTTTGGTGAAATTACAAAACCAGTCCCTCAAGTTTGCACTAATTGCAAATTTGGTCCTTTTTATTTTTACCAAAACCAAATCCGGATCTAATAAATAAAAGTCCAATCCAACAATAAACCCATCCTACCCACCCAAGCCCAGTTACCTAAAGCCCAGTCCACTCCCACTTGTTTGACCCCGGTCAAACACAAACCACCATACCACCCTCACCCTTTCTTCCCCACCAAAACAGCCAAACCCCCCCCTGCAAAACCACTCCACCATCCCAACTTGCACCTCATCCACCATCACCCTTATCCATCACACTCCCCAAGGTCATTTAATGCTTCCCCCCCCTACTACACGTTATCAGATACCTCAACTAGTCAAATTCCAATTTTCCCGCCAAAAGTGAGAGGGAGCAAAAGTGATCCAATGGCTGATATGGCAAGTGGGATTTGATTGGTGGGACCCACACAAGACTCTGGGATGCTACAAAAGGGAGATGAAGCAGTATGGAAGAATTATTAGTGTAGCTTAGTTTAATTTAGGTCGTAGGTAACTTAATTCAATCTTTAAGTTGTATTTTAAGTTAAATCTGGCTTGTATCAGTTAAATTTCATGTAATTCTATCTTTAATTAATCTCAAGTTCAAGTTTTCAGTTCATGTCTCAGTATTGCATTTTTCAAATTTCAAGTAATTCTCAAAGTTAATTGATCTTGTTTGTAGTTGGTTATAAGGATTCAAATAGTTTATTTCAGCTCTGACAAAGCTTTTATAAGCTTTAAGAAACCTCAGAATTAGGCTTAGTTTATAATCCCAAAAATAATCAAAAATACAAAGAAAAAGAAAAAGAAATAGGAAATCTGTGTTTGATGATGAATGATACAAGGAGCATGCTTGGATTTGGATGGAATATGGTTTAGTGCTCTTTGGGGAGCTTTAGGTCTGTTCTTGTCCATAGTTTCTAGTTTCTCAGTCCAATATCATTTGTAAGTCTCATTTTCAGTTCTTGCATAATCTTTAAATAGGTCTTGTTTGTTGTTTATTATTGTTCATTACTGTTTTATTATGTGTATTTAATGTTAGTATAAGCTTATTAATCAGTTTCATGGTCTAATATAGTCTAATGCTTTGAAAAATCATAACAGACCCTCCATAAGGGGTGTTTGGATCAGGATTTAGCTGTGCTATCTAGGGTGTTCTAATTGTTGAATTTGCTTGCATTGGTTCAGGTTAGGTACATTAGGGATAGTTAGACTTTTAAATTCACAAGTTAACCACAAGAAAGTCAAAAACCCTTTTTAATCCTCTTGACTAGTTAACTGTTGGGGTTTAGAGGGGGTACTCTCATCATTTCATTGCATAAGTAATCTAGGTATCTTAATTTAGTGTTACTTTAGCTTAATATATAAATTGCAGCATCTAGGATTGAATCAAAAGTCACTTAAGTCAACTATAAGCAAAAGTGAAAAAGTCAAAATTTCATGAGTTTCTTAGAAATCCATTTATGGATTGATTTTTCATATTCTCAATATTCAAATTCAGCTTTTGAGCCTTTGTAAGTTTTTAATCTCTGGAAGCTCAGCTTCATTATACTTATTTTTAATTATTTTTAGGATTTTATTAAAGTGCTTAATTCATGGCTTGAAGTTGCTTGAGTGGCAAAGGTTTGCCCTGCTCCAGGGTAACTGTGTCATAAGCTCAGTTTCCTAAAGCTTGCATTTGGTTCCCCAATGCACCTTGGCCTGAGTTTGTTGTTGTTTTAGATTGCCTTTATGGCTAGCTTCTTGATCATGAACTTAGTTTCCTTTCATTTGCTTATGTAACTGCTTAAATTGTGCTTAAGAAATCTCACCATGTGCACCTCTACACTAAGCAGTCAGTGTATGAGGTCAAATTCATAAGCTCAGTTTGAGTTTGTTTGTGGGCCCCTTTGTGAGCTTGTGGGTTCTCTGAGAAGCTCACCTAGCTAACTCTTTAGTTCCATAGTTTTTTTTTTACTTCTGAGCTTATTTACATGGGCTGTCAATCCCATTTTGTTTGTCCATAGCTGTTATGTCAGCTAAGCCTTCAGTTTTTTGGCCCATTTTCCTAACCATCCACCTGGTTCATTTGATAAGCTTATACTGAGCTTGTGGGCTTTTTGGAAATCCCACAAGGTGAAATCACTGAATCCAGGCTCACTTTGGGGTTTAAAGCTTTTGCCCCAGCTTATTTTAGCCTGTCAACAAGCCTGCAGGCCTGTTTGGGTCAGTTGGGTTTGAAGTAGCTTATTCTTTGTTCTCAGCCTTTCCAGCTTTATTTCTTAGTAGTTGAAGCTTATTTTGAGTTCACCTAGCTTGTTTGTAGATTGTGTTACCTCTGGTCTTCAGTGTATAGCTTCTTATATAGCTTTTTGAGTCCATAAAATCCATTTCTACCTATTTAAGCCTACTGTTGGAAAATAAGCTCACACTGAGCTTATTTGAGAAATTCAAAAAAGTTTTCTTTATTAAAATAGCTTATTCTTAATAGTTAAATGGTTTTGTAAAAAGAAAATTGAAAAAAAAAATGTTTAGCAAAAAGGGGAGAGGCAGGGGTCGAACCTGAGACCTCCCCCCTTGGAGAGTGATAAGGGGTACCTGGATGCCAGTTGCCCTTGGGTCTTTTTTTCAGTTATCTCTTGCAAAATCTAATACTTATATATTAGTTAGTCTTTTTAGCTTAATCCTGCTTATTAGCTTATTTTACTGCTTATTATTAAGTTATTAGCACTTTTTATATTTTTGTCAGCCTTCTGTTAATAATAAGTATTTATATAAAAATTTTCATAATTTTATAAATTAGTTTAGTATTTATAATAATTAAATTAGTTTAATTAGGTTTTAATAAATAATAAGTAATTAATTTCTTATATAGCTTAATTATAATTTTTAATAAGTTTTTATATTTTTTATAGATTCCTGTGATAGTTAAGTAAATTTATAAAAAGTTTTATAAATTGTACTTTCCATTTAGTATTTATTAGAATTAAATTAGTTTAAATAGTTTAATTAAGTTTTAATAGTTTTTAATTAATAGAAAATCCACAAAAAGACAAAAACATTTATTTTTATTTTTAAAATTAGTTTTTAGTTATTTTATAATTTTAGAAATTTTAATTTCATTTTTCTAGTATTTAATTAGTAGTAAATTATATTTAAGTATTTTAATTATTAATAATTAGTAATAATTAGTATTTAATTAATATTAAATAATTAATTAGGTTTAAAATTTATTTTAATTTTCTAAAAATTTTCTTTTACCTTATAGTTTGTAAAAAAGTCATTTTCACCCCCTGGGTGTTATCAGATTTCCGTTTTTACTTTTTATTTCGTACGCTTACGTTTTATTCAAACGTGAACGTACGCGTTTTAAGTTTTAAACGTTTCTAGTTTTTCTGACTTTCCAGTATTATTAATATAGTGTATTTAAGTTGTTTTCTTTCATATTCCAGTAGTGTAATCATCACCACTCACTTATATCCATTTTCGTCCAAATTCACTCGATCACGAAACCGTTTCAATACCATCCACACCTCGTCGGGACATAACGACCCGGGGAAACCCTATACTTCCACGGAGCATTGATTCTAGGCTATCTTTGACTTGTTGACCTTGGTCAATAATAATAAGACGGTTCGGGCTCAATCAAAATTTGGCGCCGCTGCCGGGGAGGTTGTGCGCGTATTCTACACGGTTTTGCGTATTAGTGAACCTGGATATACATCCATTGTATATTTACATTCCCTTGTTCATATTTTCTTATTTTAAAAACAAAACTGTTTCTGAAAACTTTGTAAAATTAGTTTTCAACAAACACAAAAAACACAAAAAGATTTTCCTTCTTATAAAATGTTTTCCAAAAACACCAAAAATATCCATCTTTACCCTCTTACCTTTTTGATTCTCCATTTCTTACCCTCTATACACATTTGATTCTTTCTATGTCTCATCCACACTTTCTGGTTTGCCAATGGTGTGGTAATCCTCATAATGGTGGCGATTGCCCCAGTTGTGGCATGGTAGAGTCGGGAAACGGGTCTGTCTATAACCAAGATCCCTATTCCTACCATGGCACGACTGATTTATTCCATCAGTTACCACACCATGAGACTCAGCAGTTCTACTGTTGTGAGTACTGTGGTGGTTCACACTATAGTTCTGATTGTCAATCGGGAAACACGCTTGTCTATGAGCAGTTTCCCGATAACAATTATGACTCTAGCACATGCGACTCACAGCCTCAACAGTTTTACTGTTGTGATTACTGTGGAGGTCCACACTTTAGCTCTGATTGTCAAACGAGGAATCCATTTCCTTGTAACAATTATGACTCTTCGTATCAAGACCAACCTCCACAGTGTCAAACTATCCTAGCAACTCCTCAAATCCAGCAAGACTTTTTAGAAGTTCTTGAGAAATTTAAAGAACTTAAGGAGGAGTTAGCTAATATTTCACTCCGCCAAACTCCAAGTTCTTCTTGTGCATATTGTGGGGGTCCTCATAGTGATTTTCAATGTCGACCTTTCGGTTTTGACACATCCACATCCCCACAATTTCCTTTCATTCCAAATTCTCGTGGGAAAACTATGGCAAAATTACTTGCTGAAGAACGAGAATCTGGAAAAAGCATGGAAGAGTTATTGGCTGAGCAACGAGCAGCTAAATTTCGTGCTAACATTCGAAATACTGCTCTACTTGATGACTATGATGACAGTGATGATGAAGATAACATTGTTATTATTCAAAAAGATTCATCAAGTCCATCAGTTGATATCCCAGCAGTTGAGATTTCATCTCAAACAACTGCTATCACACCCGAGGTTTCCACTCACTCTCTGAATATGGGGGATGAGCATCTTGACACTGTTCCTTCAAAGGAATCGGATGAATTCATAAAGTCTAGTGTCGAGATCCTTGTCCCAATCCCAAGAGAGTCACAGGGAACTTTGGATCATGTGTGTGATCTACCTTCTCACCCTGAAAATCCAAAAGATCATTTTGAGACCTTCTCCGATTTTAATGATGATTACACATCTTATGGAGAAGTTGAGTATGAGGAGGCACCATTTCCTCATTCGGATGTTGACCCTCTTATTGAGGAAGTCACAAACGAACTTACTCACATCATTCCACTTCCTTTTGGAAATGATGATGGTCTCCTTGATCTCGAAGCCGATGTGGGAGAAACTGAAAATCTTTTAAACCCTAATCTCAACATCGAGCATAGTACTTCCCATGCTGATGAAAATTCTTTATCTTCTGTAGACATCAGTCATGTGGAAGAGTTACCTTCTGAGCTAGTTAGCTTAGAAGAAGAGAATGATGAGATTGACACTGAAATCAAGGATGAAGCACTTCGTGCTACATTAGTGAAAGTCAATCTCCTCATTTCTAAAATCGAGGCTTTCAAAGAGAAACCTATTTCATCTCCTATCCCAATAAAGGATAGTGACATTCTCTCCGATGACCCTATACCGGAATTTGAAGCCTTTACTTTTGATCCTTTGGGAGAGAATATTAGTGGCAATACCACTTCTCATTCTCATAATTCTCTCCCTGATTATGAATCATTTACCTTCGATGAGTTCTCCTGTGAACTCACGCACATCAATCCAGAATATGATTCATTCACATTTGATGAGTTCTCCTGTGAACTCACTCATGTCATGACTCCTCCGGAGTCTGATATCCCGGGGGGAGATGCTCTCAATCATGAGAGTTTGCAAATTCCCACCCACCCTCCCGGGATGTTTACGAGCTTTACCCTTGAAATCCAAAATCAGGCTACTGAGCCTGCCTTCGAGGAAGAAGATCTTATCATGATTTTCATCATGGTTTTCTTCCTTTTCTTCACCTACAAGGTGACTTCTCCTGTTCTTCACTCCTTCGGGAATGAAGACATTATCTTTGATCCCGGCATTTTCATTTACCATTATTTTGGGCCGGGATTATATCTCATCGGTGTGGAACTTTCACGTGCTTCAAATGTTTATCCAAACATCTTGAATGAAAGTCCGATGGAGATTATTTCTTCCACATCATACTTCCCCATGGACAAATGAATTCGGGGTCGAGTCAAGCTCGCGACTCGGTAAACAAAAACTGAGCATGCTTATGGGGTTTTCACCCTAAGTGTGGGGGAGTCCCCCATGCTATCATTACAGAAGTGAAAATACAAAATGATGTTTTCCACGCTTAGCTTGTAATGTTGCCCTTTTACGTTCAAAGAGTCGGCATAATAGCCGGGACTTTGAATATTGAGGACAATATTCATGATTAGTGTGGGGGGGTATTCGCTATTCTAGCGAATTTTATCACATTTTACTATCTTATACCCCCGTTTTTGACCAAAAATTTTCAAAAATTTTTCACTTGAGCTCAAAATTTTTTGTGGTAATCAATCCGCCTTGTCTAAACGACAAAAGGGATTGGCTAGTCCAGGAGCAAACGGCTCTTGGTAAAGACATCTCAAATCCGTTGATGGCTGGCAGTTTGCCAAAAACTTGCATGGTTCCTCAGCTCCCCCGCATCCTCATAAGCAAATGAGCTGGCTAGCCCGCAAGATTATGGCTTGTGGTAAAGGCCGTGGAAAATCCATAATTGGTAATCAGCTCACCAAGATGTTGACTATTCCATCAAGAGTTGGCTAGTCCAGAAGCAAACGGCTTTTGGTAAAGACTAATCAAATCCGTTGACAGCTGGTGGTTTGCTCAAAATCACACGGTTATCAGGTGTGCCACAGTTCTTACACCTGGCTACTCCAGAAGTGATGGCTTTTGGTAAAGAGTTTAAAATCCATTAGTTTTTCTCAAAAGATTGCTAGGGACTAGCAATAGTTTAGTGTGGGGGATTGATGAGTGTGTAAATACTCATCATTTTTGTCTTATATGAACTGCCAAAACATACAAAAACACCCAAATATGTATCAAAATACTTAAAAATATCTTAGAGGTGTGTTTTATATGTTTCAAACACAAAATATGCAAAAACAAATAAAAAACGTACAAAGTTTGCATAATTGGCAGTTTCAGTCCCTCAAATTTCATAAATTTGCAAAACTAGTCCCTGGTAAATCAAAACTTGTACAAATGTCATAAAAGGTCCTTGGGATTCATAAGTTGTAAGAAATAGTCCTTTAAAGTTAAAATTCACATATTTACAACTTTGGTCCCTCAATTTTGAAAAGTGTCAAAATCAGTCCCTGGGTTATTTAAAATGAAAAAATATCAAAATAACCCTTGAACTATTCCTAAATGACATGTTTGGTCCTTTTTGTTAATATTTGATATTTACAGGTTTAACCCTTCAAGTTTCAGAAAATTACAAGAATGGTCCCTGGAGTTTGGTGAATTTACAGAAAAGGTCCCCGGGTATTTAAAAAAGTGAAAAACATTAAAAATACCCTTGTACTATGCATCCTTGTCAATTTTGGTCCCTATGAGAACTTTGGTGAAATTACAAAACCAGTCCCTCAAGTTTGCACTAATTGCAAATTTGGTCCTTTTTATTTTTACCAAAACCAAATCCGGATCTAATAAATAAAAGTCCAATCCAACAATAAACCCATCCTACCCACCCAAGCCCAGTTACCTAAAGCCCAGTCCACTCCCACTTGTTTGACCCCGGTCAAACACAAACCACCATACCACCCTCACCCTTTCTTCCCCACCAAAACAGCCAAACCCCCCCCTGCAAAACCACTCCACCATCCCAACTTGCACCTCATCCACCATCACCCTTATCCATCACACTCCCCAAGGTCATTTAATGCTTCCCCCCCTACTACACGTTATCAGATACCTCAACTAGTCAAATTCCAATTTTCCCGCCAAAAGTGAGAGGGAGCAAAAGTGATCCAATGGCTGATATGGCAAGTGGGATTTGATTGGTGGGACCCACACAAGACTCTGGGATGCTACAAAAGGGAGATGAAGCAGTATGGAAGAATTATTAGTGTAGCTTAGTTTAATTTAGGTCGTAGGTAACTTAATTCAATCTTTAAGTTGTATTTTAAGTTAAATCTGGCTTGTATCAGTTAAATTTCATGTAATTCTATCTTTAATTAATCTCAAGTTCAAGTTTTCAGTTCATGTCTCAGTATTGCATTTTTCAAATTTCAAGTAATTCTCAAAGTTAATTGATCTTGTTTGTAGTTGGTTATAAGGATTCAAATAGTTTATTTCAGCTCTGACAAAGCTTTTATAAGCTTTAAGAAACCTCAGAATTAGGCTTAGTTTATAATCCCAAAAATAATCAAAAATACAAAGAAAAAGAAAAAGAAATAGGAAATCTGTGTTTGATGATGAATGATACAAGGAGCATGCTTGGATTTGGATGGAATATGGTTTAGTGCTCTTTGGGGAGCTTTAGGTCTGTTCTTGTCCATAGTTTCTAGTTTCTCAGTCCAATATCATTTGTAAGTCTCATTTTCAGTTCTTGCATAATCTTTAAATAGGTCTTGTTTGTTGTTTATTATTGTTCATTACTGTTTTATTATGTGTATTTAATGTTAGTATAAGCTTATTAATCAGTTTCATGGTCTAATATAGTCTAATGCTTTGAAAAATCATAACAGACCCTCCATAAGGGGTGTTTGGATCAGGATTTAGCTGTGCTATCTAGGGTGTTCTAATTGTTGAATTTGCTTGCATTGGTTCAGGTTAGGTACATTAGGGATAGTTAGACTTTTAAATTCACAAGTTAACCACAAGAAAGTCAAAAACCCTTTTTAATCCTCTTGACTAGTTAACTGTTGGGGTTTAGAGGGGGTACTCTCATCATTTCATTGCATAAGTAATCTAGGTATCTTAATTTAGTGTTACTTTAGCTTAATATATAAATTGCAGCATCTAGGATTGAATCAAAAGTCACTTAAGTCAACTATAAGCAAAAGTGAAAAAGTCAAAATTTCATGAGTTTCTTAGAAATCCATTTATGGATTGATTTTTCATATTCTCAATATTCAAATTCAGCTTTTGAGCCTTTGTAAGTTTTTAATCTCTGGAAGCTCAGCTTCATTATACTTATTTTTAATTATTTTTAGGATTTTATTAAAGTGCTTAATTCATGGCTTGAAGTTGCTTGAGTGGCAAAGGTTTGCCCTGCTCCAGGGTAACTGTGTCATAAGCTCAGTTTCCTAAAGCTTGCATTTGGTTCCCCAATGCACCTTGGCCTGAGTTTGTTGTTGTTTTAGATTGCCTTTATGGCTAGCTTCTTGATCATGAACTTAGTTTCCTTTCATTTGCTTATGTAACTGCTTAAATTGTGCTTAAGAAATCTCACCATGTGCACCTCTACACTAAGCAGTCAGTGTATGAGGTCAAATTCATAAGCTCAGTTTGAGTTTGTTTGTGGGCCCCTTTGTGAGCTTGTGGGTTCTCTGAGAAGCTCACCTAGCTAACTCTTTAGTTCCATAGTTTTTTTTTACTTCTGAGCTTATTTACATGGGCTGTCAATCCCATTTTGTTTGTCCATAGCTGTTATGTCAGCTAAGCCTTCAGTTTTTTGGCCCATTTTCCTAACCATCCACCTGGTTCATTTGATAAGCTTATACTGAGCTTGTGGGCTTTTTGGAAATCCCACAAGGTGAAATCACTGAATCCAGGCTCACTTTGGGGTTTAAAGCTTTTGCCCCAGCTTATTTTAGCCTGTCAACAAGCCTGCAGGCCTGTTTGGGTCAGTTGGGTTTGAAGTAGCTTATTCTTTGTTCTCAGCCTTTCCAGCTTTATTTCTTAGTAGTTGAAGCTTATTTTGAGTTCACCTAGCTTGTTTGTAGATTGTGTTACCTCTGGTCTTCAGTGTATAGCTTCTTATATAGCTTTTTGAGTCCATAAAATCCATTTCTACCTATTTAAGCCTACTGTTGGAAAATAAGCTCACACTGAGCTTATTTGAGAAATTCAAAAAAGTTTTCTTTATTAAAATAGCTTATTCTTAATAGTTAAATGGTTTTGTAAAAAGAAAATTGAAAAAAAAAATGTTTAGCAAAAAGGGGAGAGGCAGGGGTCGAACCTGAGACCTCCCCCCTTGGAGAGTGATAAGGGGTACCTGGATGCCAGTTGCCCTTGGGTCTTTTTTTCAGTTATCTCTTGCAAAATCTAATACTTATATATTAGTTAGTCTTTTTAGCTTAATCCTGCTTATTAGCTTATTTTACTGCTTATTATTAAGTTATTAGCACTTTTTATATTTTTGTCAGCCTTCTGTTAATAATAAGTATTTATATAAAAATTTTCATAATTTTATAAATTAGTTTAGTATTTATAATAATTAAATTAGTTTAATTAGGTTTTAATAAATAATAAGTAATTAATTTCTTATATAGCTTAATTATAATTTTTAATAAGTTTTTATATTTTTTATAGATTCCTGTGATAGTTAAGTAAATTTATAAAAAGTTTTATAAATTGTACTTTCCATTTAGTATTTATTAGAATTAAATTAGTTTAAATAGTTTAATTAAGTTTTAATAGTTTTTAATTAATAGAAAATCCACAAAAAGACAAAAACATTTATTTTTATTTTTAAAATTAGTTTTTAGTTATTTTATAATTTTAGAAATTTTAATTTCATTTTTCTAGTATTTAATTAGTAGTAAATTATATTTAAGTATTTTAATTATTAATAATTAGTAATAATTAGTATTTAATTAATATTAAATAATTAATTAGGTTTAAAATTTATTTTAATTTTCTAAAAATTTTCTTTTACCTTATAGTTTGTAAAAAAGTCATTTTCACCCCCTGGGTGTTATCAGATTTCCGTTTTTACTTTTTATTTCGTACGCTTACGTTTTATTCAAACGTGAACGTACGCGTTTTAAGTTTTAAACGTTTCTAGTTTTTCTGACTTTCCAGTATTATTAATATAGTGTATTTAAGTTGTTTTCTTTCATATTCCAGTAGTGTAATCATCACCACTCACTTATATCCATTTTCGTCCAAATTCACTCGATCACGAAACCGTTTCAATACCATCCACACCTCGTCGGGACATAACGACCCGGGGAAACCCTATACTTCCACGGAGCATTGATTCTAGGCTATCTTTGACTTGTTGACCTTGGTCAATAATAATAAGACGGTTCGGGCTCAATCAGTGGCCATGCCAGCCTCCTGAAAAGGGAGGGCTTTACCTGGTTTGAGTCTGTATGACGGTAGGTTCAAACCCCGTTGATTAGTCGGCTAAAAGGTCAGAAATAATTGTTAAAAAAAAGTTAAGAACTTATACAAATTTTGCTCTATAAGAATTCGCTCATGTCCAATTCAATTATTGATCACGAAAGAAAACTCCATATGCAAAACATAATAGTGCTTTTAACACATATTATTGCTACACACTCTAGTATATAATTAAAAAAACATGTTCATTCTTCAACCTATGTGGGATATAAGATAATTGTGTCTTGTGCATTTCTAGTATTCCAATCTAAACCATTTATGTGTTAGTGTATCTTTTAAAAGTAGAAAGTAGTGATTTTGTGTTTTATTGTTATGCTCAAAATTAAGATATTTAGTATTAGAAATGAATAGAAAGTTAGCTCGAGATTGACCTCCAATAGCTTCGTTATAAATTCGTGTGGTTTCATTCCTTGGAGCTCGCAGAACTTTGGCTCATCCATATATATAAGAGGCTAATTGTATTAAACACTATAATAATAACTTTGACATACATTTCATGATATATGATATACTATTATATTATAACTAGTCATTCAGACTCGTGCGTTGCACACGGGCTTTATCTAATTGGTCATAGTGTAATGTATGGTATTTATTTTCCTCATTAGGTTTGTAAGTTGTGATGGTATCACAACTTTTGTAAGCATCGCATGAGTTTAAGATGAATGAGTTTAATTAGTTGTTTGGTGACTTTTATATTTAGACCGAGTCATTCATACCCGTGTGATGCACACAGGCTTAATCTAAATGTTTGTTAGTGTATTGTTCAACACTAATTTTGTCATTACATGGGCTGTATATAAGTGTTCATAGCGTAATCTTTGGCACTTATTTTCGTCATTATATATCTAAGTTGTGATGTTATCACACATTTTCTAAGTATGAAACACATTTAAATAGTTTAGTAACATTAAAATAGTATATGTGAAGAGACTCTTTTCAAAATGATACATTTAAAAGAGTCTCTTCACATGTAATTTTTTAATATGTATAAGTGACATACTAAATGTCAAAGGGAGGAGGCATACAGTTCTTTCAAAATAAATGTAACCCTTATATAAAATCGTAACAAAGTGATATTCTCTATATTTTGAGATCTAACTTGTGACAATGAATTATCCTTTTGGTTTATCATATCAAATACGGTAGCTCCACGTTACTACGCTTAGTTACTCGAACTTTATTTTATCCACAAAAACAATTTAAGTTTCAATATTTTTTTATTGTTGTGAAAATCGGTTCAATATTGTTAGTATATATTTAATTTGTAGCATCTTGCATATATAAATATATTTGAAGACATCAATCTCAACATATAATTTTTCTACTCTTAATAACTAATATAACAATTTCATTTTGCCAAATTTGTTTGTCATTCTACAAATGAAACTAAAATCATATTAAGATAATCAATTAATCTCAATAGTGATATTAACACACCGCAAGACACAAAACTACATTAAGAACAAAAATATTAAAATGCACCAACAAATTGTAGTAAAAATTGAATGCTCGTCACATTATTTTCAAGAAACTTACTTGCTAACGAATCAATAGTATTAGTCCGTTTATCGGTATTACATGAAGTAAAATATTGCATATTTAATTTGTAACGTACAATTAATATAAATGCTAAGTAATCATCCCACCGATAGCCGTGGCGTTGTTCTTGTTTTTGTTGCTGTTCTTGTTGTTGTTGTCTTTGTCGTTGTTGTTCATTGACCTTTTGCATGTTTTGTTCTTGATACAATTTTTGTGACTTCTCGATCTCTTTCTTTAATGATTCTTGACGTGCTACAAAAAATAATTAGATATAGTAGATCGTTAGTAACTTAAATACAATTAATCAATATATTTTATTTTCGATCAAAGTAAAAATGTTCGAGCATGTTTCACTTAATTGATAAGACAACGATGTGTAGGATCTCTTAAACCATTAAAGAAGATGATTTTACTACCAAACCTCCAAAGCACCATCTTTATTTCCTACATTGTTACACACACAAAACACACGTGAAACGATATAAATCAATATGCTAAATAAGTAATACGATATGATGCTTACTTTACCACCATAATAAGTTTAGCACAATGTTCACGCGGTGTGGAGGAAGTTGTGGTTTGTTATGTGTGATTTTTGATACATTATATAGTTGATAAAATATTTGTAACTCATGGACGGGAAGGTAAAAAGACTAACCACCAATTGGTGTGTTTAATTTATGCATTCATGGCACCAAACATTTCATCTCCTATGTACTTATCCTTATGCATGACTATTAAATCAATGTACTAACACATGAAGCATCCACATTTCACTTTCAATTCATGAGCCATTTATTATAACCACTTACATTTATAAGGCTACTTAAGCTTTTAGTATATAAGATATGTAACTATGCATAATTTTACAACGTCTATTAAGAAAATAACACTATAGTAAAATCTTAATATCCCGATCGGATCTTATGATGACGATCTTGCAAAGACGAAAACGATCCTAAATAGAATCACGATCTTAAAAATCGTGGTTTAAACTGTTCTTTTGATCTACTATTTCTTTTAGATTTAAGATCATTTGAGGACTAAAATTTTTTTACATACCAAGGGACTAATCTCCACTCTCCATCTTTATTTGATCTAACAGATGAGATTAATCTCAACAATTTAAAAATCTCACTTTCATCCTTTTTTTTCAAATATTAATATCTTTTAAACCGTTAATCGTTAACCGAAAAAAATATACCGTTACGACGAGCATTTAATTATCTTTCTATAGATAGGCACTTTGATATATTTTTGACAATTTTTTTTTCACGTTTTTTTCTGTGGCCGAAAAAAATCACATGTGATATACACTAATATCACATGTGATTTTTTTGGCCACGAAAGAAAACGTGAAAAAAACAAAAATTTTGTTTTTGTCGAAAGTATATCAAAGTGCTCGTCTATAGAAAGATAATTAAATGCTCGTCACGATGTTGTAATTATTTTCGCTTAACGATTAACGGTTTAAGAGATACTTAAATTATATAAAATTGGTGAAATATTAAAATACTTTTAATCTCGTACATTGATTTTTTTTTTTAAATGTATGGTGGGGATTAATCCCTGATATGTAAAAAAAATTTGATATTTAAAATAACTCTCCTATTTCTTTTAACCTATAACTATCATTTAATTTTGTAAAGTATAAACACAAACTATGGATTCTGAATCTTAGTGTACGTCAATAAAAGTTTTGAGTACTTGTTAAGAAAAGAAATAAGTTCCAATATAAATTTAAAAATTAAAAAGTTACAAAAATCTTTGTTCCAATATCAATTTAAAACTTAAGAAGTTATATAAATCTATGAGTATGTTAATGGCATTCATTTTGACTATATATTGAAATGAACGACAATCATGTACCCAAAACATTATAGTGTTCTTAACACATAATAATCATATACACTCTAGTATATAAACCAAAGAACATTTCTATCTTTAACCCATGTGGGATGTGTTGGAATTATATAACATGACATATCATAAATATAAACAATAAACATCAAGTAAACACATGTGGAAGCGTTATAACAAGATCATATAACATGTAATTAATTAATCAATAATAAATAGTAAATGTACCGTTGTAATTTTAGCTCAAACAAAAATCAATAAAGCAAATCATCAACTTATGAACCCTAATTAGGGTTTATGTGATTACACGAATAACCCCATACCATTTTGTAATTCAATCCAAGATATAACTAATAGTGTGATTATATCACGTTCTTGTACACTCGTACTAATTCAAGTAAAAGATTATGCAAGTAATATAAACACAAGAAAACCTTTGATCAAAAAAATCGAATCCCTAAAACCCTTAGGGTGATCGATTGGAATTTTTTAGACAAAAGAAGGAGAGAAAAAACACCAAGTATTTGTGTACAAGAGATAAGAAAACAAATAACCTTGGGTTTGTTTATATAGGTGAGATTACTTGGAGTCCAAGGCACAAAGGAGATGCCCTCCTTATTAGGCCGATCGGTTTAGGAACTCCCCTAGGGATTCCGGAACCTTCTTGACATTCCTATAATTCTTACATATAACTTTCCTAATATTCGTCTAACAGTCGTTAGCTATTTTCCGTTAAATACTAACAGTCGTTACTCGTTTTGTGTTTATTAATAATTATATATAAAATTTACAAATAATTATTCATTTACTATTTATACGTAAAGTGTGCAATCCCGTGATCTCGAGTTCGATCCTAACACACCACTATTAATTTATGTTCATAAAACTAACAGGATGTAAGGTTGGAATGATTTTGTCAAAAACAAATTAATAAGGTATCTAAATGTGAATTTTTAGTATTCTAATCCATATCATTTATGTGTTAATAAATCTTCTAAAGAATGGAAGCTACCGAGATGATTGATGTAAGTACAATTATTCAGAGCGACAAAAGCAATTGGATGAGATCCTCTATGGGGTACAAATTTATCGTTGATCTTATGTGTTTTCACTCTAATTTTCATTATTCTTTGTTAGTAATGGTCGAGAGGTAAATTGACGATAATGCAACTCATTTTATGTTTCTCGAGTTACATGAAAAAGTTTAGTGTTGCTGTACCGTTAAGTGAATATTTATGTCATTATATGTATGTATCATGAGTTATGTTAAGACAATGTTTTTATAGAAGGTTATTAGCTTCTGTGAAATCAACATCTAAATATGTTCTCTTACGGCAAGTTTAACTTTAATATCTAGGAAAATGGGTCGACGTCCTGTGTCAATATATAACTTGTATGTTAGCAAACTTTAAGGTCAAAAACATCAATCAAGGTTTGTTTAATTCAGAATAATAGTTTGAAAGTTGGTTTTTAGGACACCGTTGTGATGTTGAGATCGAAGGCCACCTATGTGATATTAAGACACTTGAAAGTAAGAAGACGAGTCAATATCATAGGTCAACATTATTTGTCAATAGTTTCGTGTGACGCAATGGGCATGAACTAGTAGGTTAGCAAACAAGTGACGACACTAGCTTATGGGAGCTTACGAGTTACGACCCAACTTATCATTATCAAAAAGTTTTAATGTTTTATATGCCCAGGCTTCTGGGGTCACGACAAGCTTTAAACGAGCTATATAGCTTGAAATGATTGAGTGTTCAAGGTCAAATTTGATCCGATAGAAAAAGTATTCCAAGATGTTCAATTAAAGAGCTTTGAGTGGGTATTAAGGAGATGGTCAAAGGCTGGGCTACAATGGCGTCCATAATCTAAAAGTGCTTCTATGTATAGATTACCATAATCTAAAGGCTCAATGTCATTTGGTTTCGTATAATTTATCAAGGTCATCTTTGTGATATTTAGACGCTTTAAATCCTATATTGTACATGTATAAACCGGGAGGTGAATCTCGTTTCATTTGGAGTGACGCCTTACACAAAACAACACAACTATATAAATATAAGATATGTGTGATCCTCCAGGTCATGCTCCATGAATCTTCGCTAATGGTATTTCATTCTTGTAAAGATTATACATCAGGTACATTCTTTTGATTCAAATAATATTAAAATAATTGAACATAAAATGTTTGTAAGCGTTTATAATTTTATATGATCAACTCCCATGTCAGTATTTCTTCCACTGTAGTCTTTTTTTTCATTCTACAATTAAAAGACCATCATATTTCAATGAAATTTCAGGGTATAAACTAATTGATATATCTAATTAGGCATATAAAAAAATCATTAATCTCAGTTCTAAACAAGTGACACTAGCTTATGGGAGCTTACGTCCCGACTTATCAAGAAGTTTTGTAGCTTTAAAAGAGCTATATAGCTTGTTTGCTCATCCATGCAAAAGCAAAGGTTAGGCTCTGTGTAAGTCAGGTTGAACAAACTGATGAGCCCATATAAATCCATCCTTAGACTTTAAGCCCACTTAGCATATACACATAAGCCCATTGGAACCAAAAGAATTAAAGTTCCAATATAAACTTTAAAGTTATAACTTGATAAATCTTTGGAGCCAAGGGTTTATTAAATATAAAGTTAAAAGTTTAAGAACAAATATTTTTTTTTGGACACATCCCACCATTTTAGCACAATTCAGATAGTTATGTGCCCAAAACATTATAGTATTCTTAACACATACCATTCATATACACTATAGTTTATAAAGCAAAGAATATTTCTCTCTTTAACATATGTGGGATATAAATATGAAATGGGTTTTGTAAGGTACCTAAATGTTGACTCATGCATTTTTAGTATTCCAATCCATACAGTTTATGTATTCATCGAAGAATGGAAGCTACTTGGATGATTGATGCCAAGTACGTTGTTTAGTCGCTAGAAATGTATATTTCATATTATTGAAATGTCTATTTTGAAACTTATGAGCTCATAGAAACCAAATCTCTTTTGTCTCATGGAAAGGTTGTATTCTGGTTATGTTAATGAAATCTTGTAATTTGTAAATGAAAGTGTTATAAGTTGCAAAATAAGGCACAAATATAATTGTTTTTTTATGGATGAAAAGGATCTTGTTTAACTTTTTATCTGCTAATTATTGCATTGTGTTAAAACATATACGCAATGCAAACAAAACTGTTCAAAACTACTGATTATTGTGTTGAGACAACTAGTCGACTATCTCAATTGGGTACTGATAGTTTCATATTTTCGTACAGAATTTCTGGTCCTTTTGTGATTGGAAAGTGAAGTTGGGCATAAGAATCTGCTTTGCATTTCCCCCCTTTCTTAGGGCCCGTTTTGTATGAGGTATTTGAATTTGGGGATTGGAGTGATGGTAAAAAAAATTAGTTTGGTAAGGGGGATGGGTTTTGAATTTGGCTGTGATGCCCAAATATTTTCTATCTACACTGTTTTTATGTTGTCCATTCATTTTGTAACAATTAAATTTCAAAGTTTAATTTTGTGGTTGTAGTTTATGACTTAGGATCAAATGAGAAGAACTTTTAAAATGAGAAGGATGAGAAATAACTATAACCACATATTAGAGATGTATCGACTTGAATTAGATGCATCACTAATCTTTTAGATGCACCCTAATATATTTTCTAGCTAAAAATTAGATGCATATACATATATTAGATGCATTTTAGCAAATTTGGAAAATCCTATGTATTTTTCGTCCCCTACAGGTCAAATTTGTTGCAAGTACTATTTTGCATCGTTTTTATTTCAAAATTACTTTCGAAACTAATTGGAATGCATCTAAAGGAATAGAGATGCATCTAATTCAAGTCGACGCATCTCAAATATGTAGTTATAGTTATTTCTCATACTTCTCATTATAAGTTTTCTTCTCACTGGATCCTTACCCTGTAGTTTATTGTTTTCAGTTTGATTGTTTATATTTAGTTATAAAATAAGAGCATAGTTATATTAAATACCAAACTTTTATTACATACCAAACTTTTATTACATACCAAGAGACTCATCCCCACCATCAATCTAAAAATAAAATCAATGCTTTAGATTAAAAGCATTTTAATGTTTCACTCATTTTTTATAATTTAAATATTTATTAAACCGTTAATCGTTAAGCGAAAATAATTACACCATCGCGACGAGCATTTAATTATCTTTCTATAGACGGGCACTTTGATATACTTTCGACAATTTTTTTTTTTTCGTTTTCTTCACTTTTTTTTCGTGGCCGAAAAAATCATATATGATATATCATATATGATATTACCCATATCATATATGATATTACATGATATGTAATATCATATATGATTTTTTCAGGCACAAAAAAAAAAACGTGAAAAAAACGAAAAAAATTGTCGAAAATATATCAAAGTACCTATCTATAGAAAGATAATTAAATGCTCGTCGTAAAAGTATTTTTTAAATTGTTGGATTAATCTCATCTATTAGATCAAATAAAGATGGAGGGAAGATGTAGGGTGGAGATTAGTCTCTTGGTATGTATAAAAAGTTTGGTCCTCAAATAATCTTATATCATAAAATGATATATTTTTATTTAAATTATGTTTTCTCTCCAATTAATTTACCATCTAAACAAAATCCTAATCCTAATGCTAATCATAATCTTAAACCCATCTACAAACCAAACGGGCTCTTAGTCTTTTAAAGAATTAACGGGTTTGTTTTAAGGTTTTAGTGAAATGTCAATGTACTTTTCGGTCATATTGTAAGTTGTGTCTCATAATATATTTATATACAACTTAACAAGGTATATATAACATTTTATACATGAATTAACCTAATTTAGTAACATCGTTTTGAAAACAGTTACATGATGTTTTGGCAAAATTTGAGTCGAGTTTTAACTTGGCTGAGTTATATGTTCAAACTTCTTTTTGGCCGAACATAAAAGCTCGTCACACGACTAAACCAAGCTCAAACTTTAGCTTGAAGCCATGAATACTCAAATGAGCAAACAGACATGAACGAAATGAAAAGATATTTAACACGAAGAATGTGCTTGAGAGGCTGCAAAGTGCTCTATGTATAGATTACCAAAGCTGAAGGTTTGTTGCATTCATTATCTAGTGAAATTTGGTAAGATTTACGACATAAGGGAAGAATTTAATGCGTTTATACAATCCGGTGATAGGGATTTGATAGGTGAAGCTGTTAATTAAATTCTTTTTGTTTGGAAAGGTTTCTGAAAGCCGATTGAAATGGCTATCGTACAAGATTCATTCTTTACATGATTTGTTGTCATGAAATATGGTATTGATTTGCGTACATGTACAAATTAGTTTTAATGAATGGAATCGATATTGGCTATACTTATACTATAAGTCCATGTTTAGCGAACTTGATCTTTGCACCCTAGAATGGAATTTCACTGCAAAAACTAATTATAATACCCGTGCACGCACGGGGTTTTGACATAAAATTTTTATCATGTATTTCGTACCGAATATATTGTCTGAAAATGTTTTGAACTTTACATCTATTAATTTAGTATAAGTCAAATTTATTTTGCAATAACAATGCTTATTAAAAACAGTCGCAACACCCCTGTATTCGGCTATCTTTACAATTCCAAACACCCCTGAAATTAGCAATTGAAATAGTCTCAAACACCCTTGAATTCAGCTATTAAGGCAGTTTCCAGCACCCATCAATTCAGCTATTAAAAACTGTACCAAACACCTTGAATTATGCAATTAAAGCTGTCATAAAAACCTTTTAATAACTATTAAGACAACCATTAAAACAATCCTAATCACCACCGAATCTAACTATTAAGACGGTCCCAAAACCCTTTAAAAACTTACTATAATTAGTAGAAAATAACATTCTCAAACTCTAATAACTTAAGCAAGTCCTACTTTAGTAAACCAGCTCATTCTTATCGCAGCAGATTTTCAAGTGACTGAAACACATTATTTACATCTCTTGCTAGATCATCATTATTCTATATCACAACAAATTCAAAAGCAATTAACTCGTCAAATACTTGTGAGATTTGTTTTTTTGTTGTAACTTTGGAATAAAGTTAATGCAACACATATCAGTGCCTGAGACAAAGACATTTATATAACGTTAACTTGGGATTATGTGAGTTAGCCGTTTAAGAATATGAAAATTCAAGAGACAACTTGATTTTAAAATTCAATAAACACATGTACCACAAATAACAAAAATAAGAAGATAAAATCCTTGTGCCATGTTTAGAATAAAGGCGAGAAGCTCACGACAAGGGACGCAAACAACTAGAGTCGAATCAAAGCTCGGCTCTAAAGTAGTAAGGCAAATCTCGAGCTCAACCCAAGGAGCATTCACGATGAAAATAAAATTTCTGGAGTACGTGTCTTATAGGGATGAGCACGGTGCCACTTTGGTACCGTACCGGCACCGTTTTCGAGGTACCGTATTTTTTCCCGACCAAAATATGTAGTCCTGTTCCCGGAACCGAGGGGTATACCGGTACCGGTATCGGTTCCGGTACCGAGTTCGGGAAACCGGTACTACACCGAAATGAGTACCGTTTATCTATATGAATTTCGCACATACCTTGATCTCTATATGATATTTCTTTGTTATACGTACAAGTAAAATTATGTTTAAAAAATCCAGACAACTGAAATTGTTTGCAATTGCTGCAGCATTAACATGACCATCTATCTAACCTATTATATTATATGCGAATAAACCTCGTTTCTAGACAACCTCGCTTCAAACAGTAGTATGTAATAAAAGAAAATGAAGCTCATGTTGAAGTTTTGTTGTACTTTTATACTAGCGCTAGAAGATAACTTTGGGACAAGATACCTAGTTAAAATGAAAAAATTATTTTATTATTTATGATAGTTGTAATCATATGGACATACATTTTGAAAGGCCTGAATCCCTCCTTTTATACGGTGTAACTTCTAACCCATACCATGATAACAAAGAACAGGTTTGATCCGAACATATTACTCTTACATTGAACCAATATTTGTGGGGAACATCATTGAACCAATACGCATACTGTTACTTGCTATACAAGCAATCTGGTAACAACCCGAAACACACAAACGCTACCATATAATGCTTTGCCAAACTCACATTGATTTCCAACAAATGCTTCATCAACCACTTAGAAACGTTAGTTATGCATGGAATGGATGTAGAAGTGGTTAGATAATGAGTTTAGTAACAAAAAGTTAAGCCTCTATTTATTCCGGTACTAAAATCGGTATTTCCCGTTTTGGTACCGTACCGATTTTGGTGGTACCGAATTTTTCTTGAGCGAATTTTATGATACCGGTACCATACCGAATAGTGAGAACCGGTACCGGTACGAGTCGGTACCGGTACGGTACCGTTTTTTCGGTACCCATGCTCATCCCAAGTGTCTTATGATACAAAATTAAGTTCAAATAAAGCTTAAAAGGTTAAGAACATACACAAATTTTGCTCAAGAAGAATTCTTTGGTGTCCAATTCAATTATTGAACTCGAAAGAAAACTCCATAGGCAAAACATAATAGTGCTTTCAACACATATTATTGCTACACACTCTAGTATATAATCTAAAAACATGTTCTTTCTTCAACCTATGTGGGATATGTTGACTCGTGCATTTTTAGTATTCCAATCTAAACCATTTATGTGTTAGTTTATCTTTTAAAAGTTGAAAGTAGTGATTTTGGGTTTTATTGTTATGCTCAAAATTAAGGTATTTAGTAATGGAAATGAATGGAAAGTTAGCTCGATATTGTCCTCCAATAGCTTCTTTCTAAATTCATATGGTTTCATTCCTTGGAGCACGCAGAACTTTGGCTCATCCATATATATGTGATCAAAAGGTGATTCGTACTTTAGTATGTAAGATTTTAACTAAGAAAATGGGTCAATATTAAAGGTCAATATCATGTGTCAAAGTCCAGTTTGTTCTATGCAGTTGGCAATAACTTGCATGTTAGAAGACTTTAAGGTCAGTACATTGATTAAAGTTTGTGGAATTTGGAAAACTAGTTTGAAATTTGGATTTTGAGGACACTTTTGTGATGTTGAGACGCTTTAAAGTAAGAAGAATGGTCAATATCACGTGTCAATAGTGGTGTGCGCGCAACATGAACTTGTTAGCAAACTAGTTAAATGCATACGTGTTAGACGAAGTAGCAAATATACCAAATGACTTGGCTCTTAGGTAAGGTTAATTACTAAATGTGTTTAAACAAAACTTTGTTGGTCTTCTATTTCTTTTAACCTATAGCTAAATCATTATATTAAGTCATTGATAACCACATCATCTAATTTTGTAAAGTATAAACATAAAATATGGACTCTGAATCTTTGTGTTTGTAAATAGAAATTTCAGAGTGCGTGTTAAAAAAAATTAAGTTCAAATATAAAGAGTAAATTGCAAAAATCGTCCTTGTGGTTTGGCCAAATTGCACGTTTCGTCCTTGTGGTTCATTAAGTGCAAAGATCGTCCTTATTTTGAACTGTTACGTGCACTTTTGGTCCTCCATCATTGCAGAAATCGTCCTTGTGGTTTGCCAGATTTCACTATTGAAGGACCAAAAGTGCACGTAACAGTGCACAATAAGGACGATCTTTGCACTTAATGAACCACAAGGACGAAACATGCAATTTGGCCAAACCACAAGGACGATTTTTGCAATTTACTCAAATATAAATTTAAAAATTAAGAATCTTTGTGTTTGTAAATAGAAATTTCAGAGTGCGTGTTAAAAAAAATTACGTTCAAATATAAATTTAAAAATTAAGAAGTTAATATAATATCTTGAGCACACACTCATGCATCCGATTTTGTCGAATTCGAATGATAATTATGTACCCAAACCATTATGGTGTTCTCAACATGTGTCAAACATATATACACTACTATATAAAGCAAAGAACATTTCTATCTTTAACCTATGTGGGATATTGGGATATAAGGATGGAATGACTTTGTCAAAAAATAAAATTAAAAAGGTACGTGAATCTTGACTCATGAATTTTTGGTATTCTAATCCATATCATTTGTGTGTTAATAAATCTTCGAAAGAATGGAAGCTACGATTAATGTCAAGATTATTCTCCGACAAAAGAAATTCTATGAGATCCTCTATGCTAGTTATAGTTGAGAGGTAAATTGAGGATAGTGCAAGTGTGCAACTCATTTTTTGTTTCTTGAGTTACATGCCATGAAGTTTAGTGTCGCTGGTACCGTTATGAAGATATTTACATCATTATACGTATGTGACATGAATTAAGCACAACTATTTTCAGGTTACCATTTCAGTTATGTTAAGACAATGTTTTTATAGGTTATTTGCTTCTGTGAAATCAACATCTAAATATGTTTTTGTACGGCAAGTTTAACTTTAAAATCTAGGAAAATGGGTCAATGTCATGTGTGAACAGTTTCTTGTGTGCAGTTGGCAATAGCTTGATGTTAGCAAACTTTAAGGTCAAAACATCAATCAAAGCTTGTTGAATTTGGAATACTAGTTTGGAATTTGGTTTTTAAGGCCACCTATGTGATGTTGAGACACTTTAAAGTAAGAAGACGAGTCAGTATCACATAGGTCAACGTCATTTGTCAACAGTTTCGTGTGCGCAATGGGCATGAACTCGTAGGTTAGCAAACAAGTGACACTAGCTAATGGGAGCTTACGACCCAACTTAACATAAAGTTTTGTAATCCCAGGCTTCTGGGCTCACGACAAGCTTTAAACGAGCTAATTTCAGGTCTCTAATGTGTGTAGTATGTGATTAAGGGGTCTTTAGTTAGTGGTAAGGTGGACAATTGTTAATGTCAGTATGTATCTCTAGTTTGGTATACTGGTGCTAGTGTCTTCTACACCTCGTGGTTGTGTAATACTGAGGATATATAGTTGATGATCTATGTTAGGTATTGTATTTGTTTGATGATCTGTATAGCCTGACCAAACGTATTCATTGGTAGAGAAATGTTGCAAACTTGCAACTGTTTATTTATGTTAGATCTATCACTTTTTGTAGTTGGTTAAACGCCGATGATGTATTATAAGGCCCAATGTCATTTGGTTTCGTAAAATTTATCAGTTTGTTGTGTCTTTCTTGGTTTTGCGTATTTTTTGCATTATAGTGTTAAATGTAACTGTCTGTGATGTTTCTTTTCCTTTTCGAACTCACGTCTCTTACTTACAAGTTTTATGTAGAGTTTTGGTTGAAAGTATCGAATGGTGTTAGATCGCAAAAGCGACCACCTATATCCTTATTCAAAAGCATACTTGTTATATCAAGTGAAAAATAGACCTTCAAGTATTAAGTCTTAGCTATCACTATGATGTATAGATGCTTAAAACCAATGCAAAACATAAGCTCGTTCTTTTGCTTTTTATAACAGATCAAGCCCAAAAAGCATACTTGTTGGTCTAATATTTCTTTTAGAGTAAACTGCAGAAATGGTCCCTGTTGTTTGCTCAGATTGCATATTTAGTCCCAGTCTTTCGAAATTGCAGGCGGCCTCCCTGTGAGGAGTTTTTGGTTCCGTTTTGGTCCTTGGGCTTAAGATACATTTAAAAATACATTTAAACTTGTTTGACAAATATGCTTAAGATTAGGCTTATTATTGAAAAATTATTAAAAATAACATAATTAAATGAGTTGTTATATATATGTTAAATATTTTTATAAGTAAATAAGTAATTTTTTATTCAAAAGTCCAAGTCTTAACTTTTTAGCCTCTTTTATGGGGCTAAAGTTTTTAGCCCATTTTAAAGTCTTATGATTTCATAAGCTCGCATGACAAACGAGACTTATTTTATAAACCAATTTATTTTAAAAGCCTAAGCCTCTCTAAACCTCTCTCCCAAACATACCCATCATCTCAAATTAAACTTTAGAGTATTCATTAAGAAACAAACAAGAAATTATATAAATTTTGCAAAGATAAAAAGTTAAGAAGTTATGTAAAGTTTGAACCAGACGAGTTAACTTTAGTTGGGTTAATTATTGAACTCAAGTAATACTATCAAGTCCAAAACAAACAAATAGCCTTAACTAGTATTGTTCCCATACACTACACTATATAACCGAGGAACATGTTTCTTACGCGTACTATGTGGGATATAAGGTTAAAATGGGTTTTGTCAAAGACAATTTTATAAGGTGCCTAAATGTTGTCTCATGCATTTTTGGTATTCCAATACATGCCATTTATGCATGTGTTCATTTATCTATTGAAGAATGGAAGCTATTTGGATGATTGATGCCAAGTACGTTATTATTAAGTGACAGAAGTGATTGGATGAATCCTACATGGAGTGCAAATTTTGTTGGACTAGGAAACCTAGATTCCTATTATGTTCTTAAGGTCACCTTCGTGATATTAAGACGCTTGAAATCCTATATTGTACATGTATAAACCGGGAGGTGAATCTCGTTCCATTTGGAGTGAAATGATTACACAAAACAACACGACTATATCAGTTATGTGTGATCCTCCAGGTCATGCTCAATGGATCTTCGTTAACGGTAGTTTCATTCTTTTGATTCGATTATTATTAGAATAACTGAACATAAACTGTTTGTAAGGTTTATATGATCAACTCCCATGTAAGTATTTCTTCCACTAGAGTTCCTTTTTTTTTTTTTTTTTAATATTTATTTATTTATTTAATTATACAATTAAAAGACCGTGATATTAAAATGTTCATCAAAATTTATTTTGACTCAACAATGAAATTTCAGTGGTAGAAAATTGTTTATATGTAATCTCATTGAACATGTCTATCTTGAAACTTAAAGCTTACATAAAACAAGACTTTAAACCCATATGTCCATTGGAGTCAAACTCATACTAGATGGGCTTTTAATAAGCAAATGTACCACTACCGGTCCTACTCATGTTTTTGACCAGTAAGTTATAAGTTAGATCACAAATGCAGAGTAACGATCAAATGAGAAACAAAAATAGAATGAGAAGTAACCACTTCAGATGCACCTACGAAATAAGATGCATCTTTCATGAAATTCTCCTTCTTCATTTGAAATGTGTGGTTACAAACATTTCTCATTCTTCTTATTTTATTTTCTCTTCTTACTAGATCCATTCCCCACAAATGCATACGTGTTAGATCAAGTATATACCAATTGACTTGGCCCTTAGGTAAGGTTAATTACTAAATGTGTTTAAACTCGGTCTAATATTTCTTTTGACCTATAGCTAAATCGTTACTTACTTCATTGATAATGATAATTACATCATCTGATATTTAAATGGATAGACACAAAGTGTGGCCTCTGTATCTTTGTGCATGTAAATAGAAGTTTTAGAGTACTCGTTAAAAAGAAAGTTCAAATATAAATTTAAAAGTTAAGAACTTATTTACATATTTTTGTGTATGTAAATAGAATTTTTATAGTACTCGTTAAAAAGAAACTTCAAATAAAAATTTAAAAGTTAAGAACTTATTTACATTTTGGATTTGGAGTTTGCGTTTTAC
Source organism: Artemisia argyi (assembly GCA_030686995.1). Taxonomy (NCBI): domain Eukaryota; kingdom Viridiplantae; phylum Streptophyta; class Magnoliopsida; order Asterales; family Asteraceae; genus Artemisia; species Artemisia argyi. The sequence continues at coordinate 19,898,132 of CM060702.1, read as the reverse complement.
TTATTGTTTAACAAATTATTACACTCAAACGATAACTCCAGACCCAAAAAATTATAATGTTCTTAACACATGTTACTCATATGCACTCTAGTATATAAACCAAAGAACATTTCTCTCTTTAACCTATGTGGGATGAAAGGTTGGAATGGGTTTTGTCAAAAACAAACTAATAAGGTACCTGAATGTTGGCTAGTTCATTTTAGTGACAAAAGTAATTGGACGATAATGCAATTCATTAAGACGCAATTCTTTGCTAGTTACAATATTTATTAATTAGACGGTTTCTTGTTCTGCAATATAGATGATTCAATTCATTGATATGTACGTGTATAAAATTGTTATAATGATAAGAAGTATTCAATTATGTGTTACATGTTTATGTTTCAATGAAATATGGATTCTTGATTGGTTTAATGAGGAAGTTTGTGCTCTTGTTATTTTGTGAATGAACGGGTTTTGAGTTGCAAAATAAAAATTGTTTTTTATGAATGAACTGTGTGTGTGAACGTACCTTTACGTAATATAGTGATTTAAGTATAAGTTAAAAGAACCATTAAACCAACAAAACAGTTTGAACACCTTTAAATCACTATATTACGTCAAAGATAACTGCATCATCTGACTTTAAAAATTTTACACACAAAATATGTATTCTGTATGCAAATAAAAGTTTTGAGTACTTGCTAAGGGGAAAAAAAGTTAAGAACTTGAATTAATTTTGCAATCAGCAAATAAAAGTTTTGAGTACTTGCTAAGGGGAAAAAAAGTTAAGAACTTGAATTAATTTTGCAATCAGTAAGTGCCCACCAGTTCACTTTCAATTATTGAACTCGAAAGAAACTTACAAATGCAAAACATAATAGTGATTTTAACACATACCATTGATATACACTCTAGTATATAACCAAGGAACATGTTACTTCTTCTACCTATGTGGGATATAAGTTTGAAATGCGTTTGTCAAAACAAGTTAATACTAAATGTTGACTCGTGCATTTTTGGTATTCCAACCCATACCATTTATGAGTTCATTTATCTTTTGTACAATACTATCTAATGAGAATCAGTTGAGAGAAATCAAGAAGAGGGAAAAATGTATGTGTGTTATTTCATAATGAATCAGTTATACAAAATGAAGTGAAATGAACTGTTTATACATGATACAACTTTGACTACTCTACAACTAACTTTGACTTTCTAATGCTACAAACTATTACAAACTTGTAACACATCTAGTCTATTTCTTTGCTGTTTGGATTTGCACTTGGACTGCTTGAATGCTGCAACACTATTGATTTTTGGTGATGAGCCATTACCCCCCCCCCCCCCCCCCCCCCCCCCACAAGTTGGTAATGTGTAAGGATCACATATGCCAAACTTGGATAAACATTGGTAATGAGGAGCCTTAGACAAGCCTTTAGTTAACACATCTGCCACTTGTTGTTGAGTAGGAATGTAAGTTGGGCAGATTTGACCACTCTTGATTTTATCTCTGACAAAATGACAGTCAATCTCAATATGTTTGGACCTGGCATGGTGAACTGGGTTAGAAGCTAATGCAATGGCTGATGCATTATCACAATATATAGGAGTAGGAGAAGAGATGCAAATTCCCAAGTCTTTAAAAAGGCATTTGACCCATGAAAGTTCACATGTAACATCTGCTAATGCCCTGTATTCAGCTTCAGTGGAACTTCTTGAGACTACTGTTTGTTTCTTAGACTTCCAGGAAATAGGATAGGAACCAAGAAAAATACAATAACCAGACACTGATCTTCTTGAAAAACTACAATTGGCCCAATCACTATCACAGAATGCTTTGAGATTTAGATTGCAATCAGATGGAAAAAGAATACCTTGTCCACGGCAGGATTTTAAGTATCTCAGAACTTTGATCAGGGCTTTTAAATGAGGTGTTCTAGGTGCTTGGTTGAACTGACTGAGTGTTTGAGCAGCAAATGAAATGTCAGGCCTGGTAATTGTGAGATATAAAAGTTTTCCAACTAGAGCCCTGTAGTTGGTTGGATCTTCCAATAATTCACCATCTTCATGATTCAGTTTGATGAGTGGATCAAAAGGAGTAGAAGAGGGCTTAACATTCAATAAACCAGCACTCTGTAGTAACTCCAGGGTGTACTTCCTTTGAGTCATGATCAATCAAGTGGAATTTCTGAGAAATTCAATACCAAGATAGTAATTTAAAGCCCCCAAGTCCTTGATACTGAATTCTTTGTGAAGTTGTTGTTTAATGTGTTGGATGAGAGTGAGATTGTTGCCAGTTAACAATATATCATCCACATAGACCAGTAAGCACAAAAAAGTGTGATCTTTCTTATAGGTTAGGAGGGAAGTATCAGCATAACTTTGAGTGAATCCTAGGCCTTGAAGAAAAGTGGTTAACTTGATAAACCACTGCCTATTTGCTTGTTTGAGTCCATATAGTGATTTTTGAAGTTTGCATACACTATTGGGTGAGTGAGAAGCAGAATAGCCTTGTGGTAGCTTCATGTATATTTCTTCAGTGAGATCTCCATGGAGGAAAGCATTGTTCACATCCAGTTGAACAATGTGCCATTGACTGTGAATAGCTACTGCTAGTAGGGCCCTAACTGTTACAATCTTTGCCACAGGGGCAAAAGTCTCATGAAAGTCAATTCCCTCTTGTTGGGTGAATCCTTTTGCCACTAACCTAGCTTTGAACTTGTCTATAGAACCATCTGCCTTCAATTTGATTCTGAATACCCATTTACAATCAATGGCCATTTTGCCTGCTGGAAGCTCAGTGACAATCCAGGTACCATTTTCTTCAAGGGCTCTTAATTCAGAATTTATGGCTTCTATCCACTTTGGGTTCTTAGCTGCTTGAGTATAAGACTGAGGTTCAATGATTTTGTTGATAGTATTGATTAAGTGTCTAATGGATGGAGATTTGATGTTGTTGTAGTTGATGAAATTAGCATGGTGATGTTTTGAGGAAGTTAATGATTTTGGAAGGTTGAGATGATAATCTTGGAGTTTGGTAGGTAGTTTGGTGGTTCTAGTGGAAGTTCTTGGAGGAAATGAAGATGTTGATGGTTGTGATGTGAAAGGTATGGATGGTGATGGTATATTGTGAGGGGGTGAGATGGTATCAGTGTGGTTTGAAGGTGGAGCAGATGGTTGCTCAGTGTTTGGTTGAGGTTCTGTGTCTGTGTTGTTGGTTGAGGAAGTAGGTGAAGATGATTGAGAATGTTCTGTGTTGGAAGATGGTGGTGATGGTGGTATATCTGTGGAAAGATCAGGGATAGATGAAGTTGGTTCAGAAGTAAAGGGTGTGGTTGGAACTGATGTAGAATAGTGTGGTGGTGGATCAGGTGAAGGTGTGTATGATGGTGAAAGTTTAGTTGTATGTGGTGTATGAAATGGAAACTCATTTTCATGAAAAGTTACATGTCTGGTTGTAAAAAGTTTGTGAGTGGTGAGATCGTACAGGATATAGCCTTTTTGAGCTTGTGGATAACCAATGAAAACAGATGGTATAGCTCTAGCAGCAAATTTATCATTGAGATGTTGATGTGCATAGGCTTTGCAGCCTATGATTCTTAGGTGAGTGAGATCAGGTGGTGAACCATATAAACATTCAAATGGACTCTTGTACTGAATTGGTTTTGATGGAAGCCTATTGATTAGATATGTGGCTGTAAGTATACAATGCCCCCAAAAATGTGGTGGAAAGTTGGCTTGAAATTTTAAGGCTCTTGCTACTTCAAGTAGTTGTCTATGTTTCCTTTCCACCCTAGCATTTTGCTGGGGTGTGTATGGACAGGATGTTTGATGGATTATTCCATGGTGTTGGAAAAATGTTGAAAGTGATTGATTTAGAAACTCAGAACCATTGTCACTCCTGACTGTTTTTATTGTTTTATTAAACTGATTGAGTACATATGAATGAAAGGTTTTGATTTGTGAGGCTGAGTGATCTTTACTAGGAATCAAATATGTCCAAAGTGCTCTTGAAAAATCATCCACAATGGTTAAGAAGTATTTACATTTATTGATGGTGGGATGCCTATAAGGGCCCCAAATGTCAATATGTACAAGCTCAAAAGGAGAAGAAGCACGAGAATTGCTTAATGAAAATGGTGAAGCATGTTGTTTAGCTAGTGGACAGACATTACAATCTGAAAAATCATGAGTACAAAGAGTAGAAAGTGATTTGATTTGTTTTAGTGTAGAGAAGGATGGATGTCCTAGTCTTGAGTACCAGAGGCTTCCATTGCTGTGTGCAGCTAGAATTTTGGGTTGTGGTGACTTGACTTGATCAGGGTAGATGATGTAAAGTCCCTCACAAAGGTTGCTATGTGCAATCCTCTTGTTGAGACCCTGAAAGTAACAAGATAGTGATGTGAAAATGGCTGTAATGGGCATTTGTTGTGTGAGTTTGCTTACAGACAACAAGTTGTAAGCAAATGATGGTATGTAAAATACATTTGTGAGGGTTATGTCTTGGTTGATTTTGACCTTTCCACAGGTTGTGACAGCTACAGTTTGGCCGTTAGGCAAAGTAATGTGAATAGGTGGATAACATGTGTAGGTATCATGCATTATGGTTAAAGTTATGCATATGTGGTCTGTTGCCCCACTATCCACTACCCAAGCAGCTTTGAACTTAATCATAATAGAAGCAATAAATTTGAATCTCCTAATAGTATGAGAGTTAACAATACCAGTGAGTGGATTGTTTTGGCATTGTTGCATCATCATCATCACTTGGTTCAACTGGTTCTGGAGTTGATCCATCTTGACAAACACTGCATCATTCCCATTGCTTAAGTCTGCTGATGTTGAGGTAGAAGGTGTGTCGTGACTGAGTAGAGAGTTAACAGTTGTGGTTCCCCTGGTGTCTGTCACATTTCTAAACACTGGTGGTTTGTATTTCCCATGCAAAGGATGACCTACAGGGTAGCCCTTCAACCTGTAACACTCCTCACTGTTGTGACCTTCCTTGCCACAGTTAGTGCAGTAAACACCGGTTTTGAAGTTGCTTCTCCTACCAGGGGTTTGATGTGATCTATTTGTGTTGTACCTAGAGTTGTTTGAGCCATTGTATCTATTGTTCTGAGGTGTGTTTGAGTGTGCAGAAAGAGCTGCAGAACCTAAAGGTTTGGGTAAAATACCTTCCCTCTGTTTTTCCTCCTGCCTAATCATGCTATAAGCTTTCGCCACAGTAGGTAAAGGTTGTAAGAGCAAAATTTGACCTCTTAGGTTTGAGTAACATTCATCTAAACCCATAAGAAACTGAATCAACCTTTTCCTTTGTTCCCTATCACCTCTATTTCTTCCATTTTCACAAGTACAAGCACAATTACACAGATATGGTGATTCTAAGGCATCATGTTCATCCCAAAGGCCTTTGAGCTTATGATAATACACTTCTATGGAACAGTTCAGTTGTTTCAATTGAGCTATATCATTTGCTAGCTGATAGATCCTATGGCCATCTAACTGAGCATAATGTTCATACAATTCAGACCATAAGGCACATGCAGAGTTTATGAAATTGAGATTATTACTTATCTGATCAGAAATTGTGTTGAGAATCCAGGAAATGACCATATCATTCGTTCTTTCCCACATAGCTCTAATTTCTGATTCCACACTTGGCTCACCATATTCACCTGTCACAATCTTTAACTTGTTTTTAGCATTCAACGCAATCATCATACTTCTCTTCCATGAACTGTAGTTTTCAGACCCCGTGAGCTTCTTTGAAATCAGAATTAAACCTGGATGATCATTGGGATGAAGATAAAGAGGATGATTAGGTGAATTGATGTCATTAATTGAGTTGATTGAGTTGACCGGGGAATCTTGATTATTGTTAGATGTAGTCATTTTGTGATTAGATTCTTGATTAGAATTGAATTTTGATCAGGATAGTGGTTGTTTTGATCGGAATTAATGGTGGATTAATGGTTGATTGGTAGTTTAAGGTTGTTATGTGTGATGGAGTTTGTTACAGATCGTCGGAGTTAGTTACAGGCCACCGGAGGAGGAGGTGGCTCTGATACCATAATGAGAATCAGTTGAGAGAAATCAAGAAGAGGGAAAAATGTATGTGTGTTATTTCATAATGAATCAGTTATACAAAATGAAGTGAAATGAACTGTTTATACATGATACAACTTTGACTACTCTACAACTAACTTTGACTTTCTAATGCTACAAACTATTACAAACTTGTAACACATCTAGTCTATTTCTTTGCTGTTTGGATTTGCACTTGGACTGCTTGAATGCTGCAACACTATTGATTTTTGGTGATGAGCCATTACTATCATAAGTCGCATGTGATTTGTGAAATCATATGTGAATTTTGATATAACAAATCACATGCAATTTTTTATGGCGTAAATTTCAACACTAATAAAAACTTGAAAAGATTTTGTTTGAAGTATATCGAAATTCTCGTCTACTGAAAGATAAAAATAGTACCGTCGTTGTTGTGTATTTTTTTGTCACTTCACGATTTAGTGCTTGCAAGATATTCTATTTTCAGAAAAGGTGAAAAGTGAGTTTATTTTTTTGCTTAAAAAATAAATAACAAAGATTTTCCATAATTTGTGAAACACCTCTAACTCTTACAGGTGTTCATATTGTTTAGGGTGCGTTTGGTTTGTTGCTATAATCATAATCGGTGGGTGTTGGTATAAGGTGGAATGATAATAGAGAATATGATGAAACCAACCACACACATAAGATATGAGTAAACCTTCACATTTGGGTATTCTCAATCCATTGTGGTTTAGAATTTCGGGTGCGTTTGGTTTGTTTGTATAAATCATAATGGGAATAGGTGTTGGTATAAGGTGGAATGATAATAGAGAATATGATGAAACCAACCACACACATAAGATATGAGTAAACCTTCACATTTGGGTATCCTCAATCCGTTGTGGTGGGCTCCATAACCAACCAAACAACATTAATGACTTTCAAAGTTATAGATTCATACCCATAAACTCCAACCAAACGGGCCCTTAGTTCGTTTAATTGTTTCTATAACCATATAACTAAAGTATATTACGTCATTGGTAACCACATGATCTTATTTTTAAAAGAATAAACACAAAGTAGGACAGTGAATCTTTGTGTATATGTATGGAGAAGTCGGAGTACGTGTGTTCAAAAATAAGTTCAATTAAAATTTAAAAGGTTAAGAACTTATAATAATTTTGCACCTCAAGTTTTTCTTAGTGCTCAAATATTGAAAGAAAGTTTCAGATCCAAAATATAGTAGTGTTCTTAAAATAAAGTAAATCCTATACGCTCTACTATATAAACCAAAGAAATATATATTCTTTAACCTATGTGGGATGTAAGTTTGAAATGAGTTGTCAAAACAATGTAATAGGATACCTAAATGTCGACTGTGCACTTTTAGTATTCCAAATCCATACCATTTATGCGTTTGTTTATCTTTTAAGGAATGGAAGCTAACTAATTGAATAGATAATGCAAGTACGTTATTAAGTGACATAAGCAATTGGATGTATACAAGACATCAGTAGTAAAGCTGGGAAAGCACGGGAAGTTGTCGTCCTATGAGATTTTCGATTGTTTTACTGAAGTTATGGTGGCGTTTACTAGGACGAATGACTCTAGATTATCGTGTTGAGACAGCTAGTCGACTAGCTCAATTGCATATTGATAGTTTTGGGTTTGCGTACAGAAAGTCTAATCCCTTTCAGATCAAAAAGTGGAACCGGTAAATTTGTATGAAGTTCAGTTGGGTATAATAATCTGGTTTGCATATTTTTTTTTCTTTTTGGTATTTTAAAGGATTAACGGGTGTATTAAGGTTTTAGTGAAATATAAATGTACATTTTTCGGTAATAAATCATAATGTAAGCTGTGTCCCTTAACATTTTTATATGAGTACAACTTAACATGATATGTATAACATTTTTATACATAAATTAAACCTTTTTAGTTAAGTCCATGTTTAGCTAACTTGATCTTTGCACCTGAGAATGGAATTTCACTGTAAAAATTACTTGAAATCTCTATCATCATACTTAGGAGCCTATAAAAAACCAACCTAGACTTTAAGCCTATAAAAGTGTTACACATAAGCCCACTGGTATCAAACTCATACAAAATGGGCTTTAAATAAGCAAAGTTAATGTTCCACCACCAATGCTACTCATGTAAATATGTTCTGGTTGAAAGTAGATCACAAAGCAACCACCACCAATCTTGTTAATCACAAAAAACACTCTTTGTTCCACAAGCTAGTCATATCAAGTAGCATATATACCAAATGACTTGGCCCTTATGTAAGGTTAATTACTATATATATAACGTCCCGGCAAAAACGACACACTGTATATGTCGTTTGGGGCTAACGTGTTTTTGGCCTATTTCGTTGATGCTGTCCATTGGTGTTATCCTGGCCCGTTCCGGTTTTTCTATAGTTGTTTTAGTTTTACGATGCCACCGCTTCTACCGTTATTTTTATCTCTTCTGTGCCTTTTCTTTCAAAGTTCTAGATAAAAATTCTCGCCGTTTTCTTACAAGTAGTGTGCAGATGGTTAACAGTTGACTATTGATTTAAGCTGTTGTCACCGGTTGTTTTTCAGATATGGTTTTTGATTTCTTTTGGAACGCGAAGAGAATAAGGGTATACGACGCCGGATTGCTTAATCAGGTAATGTTTTTAATTATGTTTTGGTTTTTGATTATTTCAGGCATGGCTTTTTCTATTATCGTTTTTGAGGGGGTGTTTGCCTTACCTTATTTATGAGGCTTATGGGCTTATTTTGATATCGGAAGAATGTTTTTGGGTTGGGTTATTGATTTTCCGAGGTGACAGAAGTTAGAAGATATGAAGGCAGTCGATGATAGAGTTCGATTTACCTACACCGCGGTTCGGGTGAGTTGTACATGACTGTCGTTTTCCTTTTAGTCTTTTGGTTATTTTCATCTTACTATCTATTTGGTTTATTAGCTTTTAGGCTGATGTTTGTTATAGTAAAACTTATGTGAACTTATGTGCAAGCACATCAACATGTGTTGGTGCCCCTAAATTATTAGGGGTCTTCTATTTATTTCACTCTATTGTGTTCTTTGTGGCTTGAAATTTCGGCACCGTTTGGTTTGGCTAAGTGGTTTTTGCTGTTATCCGTTAGATACATGTTTATTAAGTGGTTTCGTTTGTTAACTTCATATTCGTTAAAAAGTCGGTCATGCTATGACAGATAATTGAATTATTATTTTGTATTTACATGTTCTTTTATAATTGATTGGATGAACTAGGTGGAATTAGTGCTGGCAAGGTGTTTGATAAAAAATTGACGGAATAAGTATTGTGGTAACTTTGTTTTCACCGACATTAAATTAGTTTTACGTTTAGGTTTTCCTATAATTATGTTTAATGTTTCTTTTTAGGTGTCAATGTATTGGTCATGAAATGTCCCTGTTTTCCAAGTGAATGATGAGACGGCTGAGGAGTGGCGGAAGCCGTTGGAGAAAGCCGGTTTGGTTGTGGTCGTACTTCATACGATTGTCATTTGGTCTTTCGCTTCCGAAATTGCACCTTAAAAGTGTAAATGCATTCGTCTTTATTTCTCAAAATTTGCACTAACGGTTTATTCCTTTTATGATTTGGGTATTTGTTTGGTTAAAAGTATCATATTATGAGAAGCTTATAGTAACCGTAGAGTTAATGACTGATGTTTATTGGTTTGTGGATGTTTGCAGGCACATGGATTCATTTGTTTATAGAGTTGCATCTGTTGATACAAAAGTTGGGCGTACCTGGTTATTGGGCTCTTGCTCTCGTATCAATCCACTTCTTAGCACTTTATTAACTGCGTACTAAGAAAATAAAACAACACCGTTAGGCTTATCGAGGGATTGTCTCCCCCGATTAGACTCCGGCGTGAGAGTAAGTAATCGATTTAGGGTTCTCTTAAAGAGTTAGGGTTTGTATGTCGTACCTTGAATGAGAATCGTATGATTCTATATATAGGGGCTAAGAAACCGTGTTTCTTGCTCCTTACTCTTCGCACGCATGGTACTTATCCGAGGTAAGGATATCTATTCCTTGAATAGATTATCCTTATCGTGTACCCGGTGGGTTGGATTGGGCCTTTGGGCTTCATGAGCCCAAAGCGTTAATACTGCGGCCCATACCATTGTCATGGTAGCCCATTCGTGATGGGCTTAGGTGTGAGTAATGTCTATCATTTGGGATTGTGGCCCAGATATAGGCTATACGTCATCATGTCCCCCCAGTCTAGTGTGCGCGGCTCGTAACCGTGGGTACTAGACTTAATACCATCAGCGGTAAGCGTGGCGGGAGATCGAACAAATATTACCGCCTTTTTGTAGGTGTAATGCACCTACCTAATAATAATTTCAAAATGGATGCCTTGAAAATCGGGGGTGGTGTCCACGTAGCCCTTGGAATTCGGGAAAAAGTGCATGTACCCGTTCAACTTCTAGCCATACGTTTGCTGTGAGTGGGTTCCACGTGGATGGAAATTAGGGTTTTTACCACCCTATATAAGAGTCACCGCCCCCCTTTTTTACAATCACATAGTAAAACACACACTTAATCACTATTCACCTTCTTTGAGAGCGTTTTTTTGCAAATAAACTACTTCACTTTCGTAGGTAATTTGTATGCGTCCCACTTAGTTTTTAAATGAAAATGGTTGCTCAATTGGAGGATTTTCGCTCTGCGATGTCCATTGAGGACGTTACCCAGTTTGCTTCCGACTATTTCGTGCTTTGGATGTACGTCCAGAGGCTCCAGATGTCGACGCGTGTATAGCTGACTTCCCCGAAGGGAAGATATGGCTATACACGAAATTTTTTGAGTACGCGAATTACCGCGTACCCATATCTATTTTTCTGAGCGATTTGCTCAATCACTATCGTCTTCACATCTCTCAGCTGCACTGTATAGGTGCGGCGAAGGTGTCGAATTTTGAAGTAAACTGCCGTTTACTTGCGATAGAACCGACCGTGGCCCTGTTCCGTTCCTTTTACCACACAACGTGGTCAAATGGTTGGGTTTCTTTTGCGAAGCGCCAGGGGGCGCTTCAGTGTTATACGGAGAAAGTTGACGCCCTCAAGAATTGGAGGGAGTACTTCTTTTGGGTGGATGACGTTGTCTTTCCATCCCCCTATGAGTTTTATACTCAGGAATCCTTACCAAGGGATGGGCGCCCCGCACCCGGTTCCTACAGGCTTGATGATGCGCAAACTTTAGATGCCAATAGACTGGCCATTAACCCCTATCCGGAGGAGTTTTTGGTACATGTGGGGTTGAGCCGCGCTTATTTTGGCGCTGCAGATGAGGTTCCCACTTTCTTAAGTGAGGATGGCCGGGGTGGGTGTTCATCCCTTATACTTCATGCTTTGTAAGTCTTTTATTCTTGTCTTCGCGCCTTTAATAACTAATCCCTTTTGTTTTTTCTTGCTTTATTGATGCGAGCAGAGAAGGATCTGTTCGCGGTGGTCAAGCTGGACAAGCCAAAGCAGGTGACCATAGGGGTGCGTCCTCTGAGGGAAGGAGAGCAGCCCCTGCTGGAGGCGACAGAGGGGCGTTTGACCGTCCTTCCTGATGCGGTCCCTGAGGACACGCCACCACTTCAGGTGACGCCAGTCCAGAGTGTGGCGCCCGATGCGGAGGTGGCGCCCACTGTGGAGGTGGTGCCAAATGTGGAAGTGGCGCATGAGGAGGCGCGATCAGGGTCGTCGAACAGCATCAAGATCCTGAAACCTGAAGAAGTGCTGAGGGAGGAGGTTGCGCAGAATATGAAGCGCAAGGGAGAAGCTGGAGCTAGTGGCACCAGGAAGAGGCGTCGACACGTCATCAGGGACGCGGAGTCGAATGCGGAGGAGACATCTACTTCTGGCGCACGGTTGAAGGTTGATGATGTGTCTCCGTTTCTGTAAGTGTGCATTTGTATCATCCTTCTCTTTTTTTTATCATATTACTTGTTGTAATATTTATTAACTGCTTTTGTTGCGTAGGGATGACGCTGTGAAGGATGACGGGGTCTTCGTTGATGAGGTTTCCTCTCCACAGAATGAAAACAGGGAGGGGAAGACCAAGGTTGCTGATGGTGGTGAGGCGCAGCAGCTAATGGATGAGCTGGCTGCGACCACTGCGCGCCAAGCTGAGCTAGTGGCTCAGCTGAAAGGGAAGTATGTTGGGGAGAGGCGTGCTCTTGCCCAAAAGGAGGAGGAGTTGGCGACCCTCCGTGCGCAGTTGGCTAATGCGCAAGTGGAGCTGGAGGCCTCGAGGGCGTATGCTGAAAAGATTGCTGGGGATAAGGTGAGCATGCTAGCCGACCTTAGGTATGCGAGGGCGACGCTTGAGCAAATAAAGGCTAAAACTTCCTGGTCGGTGTCTTATCTTGAAGAGAAGAGGGCGGAGCATCATGCCAGCGTCTAGGAGTTTCAGGGGCGCATCGAGAAGGCGATTGCGATGCAGGAGGAAAAGCTGCGCGCCCTCAGTATAGAGTATGATGAGGAGTTGTATCCCCATCTGATGTCCACTATAGCCGAGCGCAGGTATTTTCGTTTACTTATTATAATTACTTTATCGCCGTGTTGCTTGCTTACACAAATTTTCTTTGTGAATGCAGATGGTTGATTAGCCATGGGCTGCGCCTGGCAGCCTTGAGCACACTAGAGTCCGCTGAGGTAGTGGAAGCTTTTGGAAAGGTGGTGCACTGTGCGATTGCGCGTGGTCGATCGCAGGCCATGGAGGATCTTCATGAGGCCAAGCTGCTGGAGAAGGACTTGGCGGAAGTCCCTGGTTACAGCCCTACGGCTTATGATGAGCTGCTGCAGGCAATGGCGGGGCTAAAGGTTCTTGAGTTGCCGCACATAGGGAGGTTGGAACGCGATCAAGATGACCCCATAGATGAGCTGATGGCGGGTTTGACTTTGCAGCGCCATCTTGGGGATAACACGGAAGAGGAATCAGATTACTATCTGAAACCTGATGTCTCGCAACTTCAAGTTCCTGTGTTCGCGCGGCCTCACGACATCCTCAAGCCTTTTGCTCTTGAGAGGGAAATTCCTTTGAAAGAGGTGCTGGAGCGTCATGAGCAGAGGGTTGCTGTGAAGAAGGGTATCAAGGGCAAGGCCGTGATGTGTGGTATCGGTGCTGCACACCTTCCCAGAGCAGATGGCGTGCCTGTCAGCGTTCCGACTGTATCTATGCAGGATGCTATAACTTTGAGGAAGCTGCAGGAAGCGGGGAGTTCCGCCGCCCCGGAGGAGGGTCCTGAGCATCGCCATAGTGTATAGGTTTTTTTGTATATTTATGTATCTTTCCTTGTAATTTTTATTAATAAATTTGGAATAAGATGCATTTTTGTTCTAAGTTCGTGACTTAAATATACTTGCATTGTTTGCTAAGTTTAATTTTTAACCAAGTCTTTTAAGTACGTGACTTTGGAGAATTATACTTGCATTGTTTGCGAAGTTTCTATTATTTGACCAAGTGTCTTGGCTCGTTATATTGCTAAGCTCGTACGGTGTACTTGGTATATGCGCATCCGTCGTGGGGTGCGCACGCGATACTTACCTCGACGTCTCGAGGGTAAGGCGCTTAGCAAGGATGCGTGATCCAATGTTGATGGGTTTGCAACCCTCTTACTCAACGAGTGAATTAGTAGGTTAACTCATCCTTTATGCCTTTGTGGGTCTTTAAGTGGTGCATGCACGCCATGTAGGCAGAAATGTAAGATAAACAATATTGACATATATGCAATAAAGTAAAATGCGCTATGGAGTTAGCTAGAAACCATAACATTTTATTGATACTTGCAAGTTATTTGAAAAAATAGAAAATACAATTCCTAGAAAAGAAAAGAAAGATAAACACTTATTGGGCACCATGTAGGGTGCAAGGGTGTTTGTGTAAGGGCCGTAGCCTAAAAGTAACATCTTTTGAGATTGCAGATGTCCCAAGTGCGCGCTAGGTCGTGACCTTCTATATCGCGCAGTCTGTATGCGCCGTTGCCGAGCGCGTCTGTGACCTCGTAAGGTCCTTCCCATTTAGGTCCGAGCTTGCCTGTGTCTTCTGCGTGGCTCGCATCGTTGGCGCGGTAAACAAAGTCCCTGGTCTGAATGAAGTGTGTTTGACCTTCGCATTGTATTACTTCTTCATTTTTGCCTTAGCCTTTGCTTCGCGTATAGCTGCGCGTTCGCGTCTTTCTTCCAGTATGTCTAAGTGTATGCGCCGTTCCTCGTCATTTGTCGTGACGTTGACCTCTGTTGTGCGTATAGTTGGCATTCCTATCTCGGCTGGTATGACGGCTTCTGTTCCATAGACTAGGGAAAATGGCGTGTCGCCAGTACTGGTTTTGATTGTTGTGCGATGCGCCCACAAGACGTGCAAGAGCTCATCTACCCACTTTCCTTTGTGTCTGTCAAGGCGCGCTTTTATTCCTTCGCCTAGACTGCGATTTGCGCGCTCAACTAGGCCATTGGTTTGTGGGTGTTTGACTGAAGCAAAGTGTTGTGCGATATTCAATTGCGCGCACCAATCTTTGAATGGGTTGTCACAGAATTGTTTTCCGTTGTCTGATATGATTGCGCCCGGTAGGCCGAAGCGGCAGACAATGTTGTCCCAAACAAAGCGTTTGACTTGGTTTCCCGTAATGTTCACCACCGCTTTTGCTTCGATCCATTTTGTAAAGTAGTCTATGGCTACGATGAGGAATTTTACTCCTCCCGCTGCGACAGGGAAAGGTCCTGCGATGTCAATACCTCATTTGTAAAATGGCCATGGTGAGGTAATTGGTGTTAGCTCTTGTTGTGGTCGGCGCGGAATTGGCCTATGTACTTGGCAATTGCTGCACTTTCTTATCAGATCGCGTGCATCGCGATGCATTGTTGGCCAAAAGTATCCTGACCTTAGAGCGCTTGCTACCACGGATCGTGGCCCTGAGTGCATACTACATGATCCATCGTGAATTTCGCGGAGGACGTAGTCTGCTTGAAGGGGTCCAACACATCTGAGCCATGGTTGTAAAAAAGATCGTCGATAGAGTACGTTATCGCGTAATTCAAATCGTTGCGCTGTGCGCCGTATTCTTCGAGCGTCTTTATGATCTTGGGGTAGGATTCCCTTGCTAATAAATTCGATGACAGGTGTCATCCACGTAGGATCTTGTTCCTCTATCACCGTTGATATCTCCATATCCAAGATTGACTTGTTTTTAAGGGTTTCTACCAATACCTGTTTTGAGAGGTGTGCGAAGCTTGTGGATGCGATTTTACTGGGTGCGTCCGCCTTCCTGTTATCTCCTCTAGGTACTTGTTTTATTGTGAACCTATCAAAGTTCTTGATCAAAGATTTTGTCTTTTCCAGGTATTGGATCATGTGTTCATCCTTGGCTTCGTATTCACCTAGCACATGGTTAGCAACTAGACGCGAATCTACGTTTGCTTCTAGGTTGCGAACGCCCATTTGGATTGCGATGCGTAGTCCGGCTAGTAGGGCTTCGTATTCTGCCTCATTGTTTGTGGCTGTGAACTCAAAGCGTAGCGCGTAGGTGAATTCCATACCTTCTGGATTTGTAAGAATAAGGCCTGCGCCTGATCCATCTACACATGAAGACCCATCTGTGAACAGGATCCAGGGTTCCTGTAAATCTGCTTTAGCTGCAGATGTCGGGCTGTCGCTATCTGGCTTCTCCACGATAAAATCGGCTAAGACTTGTCCTTCGATTGCAGTGCGCGGCCTGTACGAGATGTTATACTCACTTAACAGTACACTCCATTTTTGTAAGCGTCCTGATGCGTCAGGCTTAGAGATAACTTGTTTAATTGGCTGATCAGTGATTACCGCTATTGGATGCGCTTGAAAGTATCTGCGCAGCCTTTTTGCTGCGAACACTAGAGCCAAAACCAGCTTTTCCATAGCACTGTAGTTAACCTCTGTTTTCTTTAGGGCTTTGCTTACAAAATATATGGGTGTCTGGACGGAGTCTCTGTCTGTCAATAGTACTGCGCTAACTGCTCCATGGGTTGCCGATAAGTACATGATTAGTTCTTCCCCTGGTCGCGGTGCGACGAGTTTGGGAAGAGATGCCAGATGGTTTTTAAGTTGTTGGAAAGCTTCTTCTGCTTCATTAGTCCAGCGAAAGTCTCCCTTTTTTGTGCACTTCGTGAGTGTTTTAAAGAGGGGAAGGGTTTTGTTTGCTGACTTAGATAAGAAGCGATTCAGCCCTGCTAACTTTCCATTCAGTGACTGGACTTCTTTGAGTGTGCGCGGGGAGGGGAGATCAATAACAGCCTTTGTCTTCTCTGGGCACGGTTTGATTCCATCAGGTTCTATCAAATACCCGAGGAACATGCCTTCAGTTGCGCCAAAGGTGCACTTCTTGGGATTCATCTTCATGTTTATCCGCCCCAACGTTCGGAATGTTTCCTCGATGTCGCGCACCAATTCGTCCTCTGTATGGCTTTTAATGACAAGGTCGTCAACATAGACTTCCAAGTTGCGGCCTACCTGTTTTTCGAAGGCTGTGTCTACCAGTCGTTGGTACGTCGCGCCTGCGTTCTTCAGGCCAAAAGGCATTTTTGTGTAGCAGTATACTCCTTGACTGGTGTGGAAAGCTATTTTTTCTTCGTCTTCCACTGCCATCTGGATCTGATGATACCCTTTATATGCATCTAGGAAGCATTTGAAAGGGTATCCGCATAAGGATTTGACCTTCCAGTCTATCTATGGCAGTGGATAGCAGTCTTGTGGACATGCTTTGTTGAGATCCGTGAAGTCCACGCACATCCTCCAACTACCATCGCTCTTCTTCACCATAACTGGGTTAGAAAGCCAGTCGTGATAGTATACTTCGCGCATGATGCCTGCATCCACTAGCTTGTGTACTTCTTCCAGAATAGCCTTTGCACGATCTGGGGCCTGGCCGCGCTTCTTTTGTCGTATTGGAGGGTATCCTTGTCGGATTTGTAGCTTATGTTCTGTGATGGAGCGCGGTACTCCGGTCATATGCTTTGGTTCCCATGCGAAGATGTCTAGGTTCTTCTGCAATAGTGCGCACACAGCTGCTTTACCTTTGTCAGATAAGGATCCTCCAATCGAAACTTGTTATTCCGGATAATCTGGATGAATGGCGACTTTTAAATTTGGCGTTTTTTCCGTGCGCTGTTCTGGAATAGTCTCTGCTTCGGTTGTTACTGCGATGCATTCTCTTGGTGGTACTGTGGTGTTATAGAGAGTGACAATTCCCCCTTCCACTAGGAATTTGAGCATTCCGTGCGCTGTGGATGGTACCGCGCGCATGGATGATATTCTCGGTCTTCCAATGATACCATTGTATGGTGAGGGAGACTTTATTACCATAAAGTTTATCCATGCTGCGGTTGAGTGTTGTTCATCTCCTACGACCACCAACAAGCGTAACTGCCCCATGGGCCAAATCTTTTCTCCTGTGAATCCTGTTAATGATGTTGTAGCTGGTATCAGCTGACTTTGGAGTTCAGGTCGCAGTCTTTTGAAACAGTGATCATACAGGATGTCCGCGGATGCTCCTCCATCAATGTACAAGCGGTGGATGTCATGTCCTCCTGTATGTATTTCAATGGTTAGAGGCTCCATGACTGCGTTGTCCGCAGCTATAGTAGTGAAGGATATTTCTTTTTCTGGAGAGAATTTTTGGCTGATTTTTTGCTTTATCTTGCATTGCCATGATTGTATCATGTATATAGTATCAGCTTTTTCCTTTGGGGGTTCTTTCTTGCCCCCATTTCTCTGTTTATCTTTTCCCTCCTTGATGTTTTTTACGAGGTGGTCCATCCTTCCTTCTCTAACTAGTTTTTCAATTAGTTGTTTTAGTTGGACACACTCGTTGGTTGTATGGCCTTTTTGGCCGTGGTACTCGCAGTATCCACTACCTAGGCGCTTTTCCTCTGCAGTGCGCATTGGTGGTGGTTTTGGGAAGTTCACACCTTCTGTTACAAATATTTCTCTCGGAGTTTTAGTGAGAGGAGTATATTTGTCGTTGTCTCTTCCACTGCGATAATTCCTGCTGCGGTTGTTGTTCTGGTCATTGGATTGTCTCCGCGGCTGTTCTTGTTGCCTATAGTTTGAATATCCATTTTTACTATCCGCAGCAGCTGCTTCTCCTTGTATAAAGGATCTAGTGCGCTTTGTTAATTCGTCAAAGGATTGTGGAACTTTGTCATTAAGCTTCCGGATGAGTTCTGGGTTATTGATCCCATTCATGAACCCTGAAATTTTTAGGATTTCAGGACATGCTTTGACATGTATGCACTCATCTTTGAAACGTTCCATAAAAGCGCTGGTTGATTCCTCTTGACGTTGTTTCACTCTTGCTAGTTCCACAGGGTTTTTAGCGCACTTCTTTCGCTGGGTGAAGTTGAGGCGGAATGCTTTCCGTAATTCCTCAAATCCACCGATGCTCCTACGTGGGAGTTTGCTAAACCATGTGTGCGCGTTTCCTACTAACGTGGAATTAAACATGTGGCACCACACAGGCTGTGGCCAATTTTCGATAGTTGCGGCTGACTCGAAAATTTTTAGGTGATCGTCAGGATCACCTGTTCCATCATATGTTTTTACGTTAGCGGGCATGCGCCTGCGTTTGTGGTCTGAGTAATCGCTGATGCGCCGTGTAAACGCATCAATTTTCTGGCGTCGCCATGGGAGAGACATATCTTCATTCTCCTCCTCGCGACGTCTTCCTCTTGACTTCCAGTGTCCTGTTTCTTTATCCTCGTTGTCCGAGGAGTCGCTGGAAGAAGGGTAGTCTCTTTTTCGGCGCTTGCGCCTGCTTCTTTCAGAAGAGGAGCCTGAGGGATCTCTGCTTGGGGATCTTCTTCTCCCCAATCTGTCTTGGATCCGCCTACTCCCAGGTTTGGAAGATCCTTGGCTTGGCGAATGTTGAGGCCCTAATCGATCATGTATTCCCCGACTGCCAAGTCTGGAGTGGACATTGGTGCGCCTTCCGCTGTCTCCAGAGTATTGTGAGTCAGATACCGTACCCAACCTATCATGTATAGTGGTACGTTCTGCGCGTCTTCCTCGTGGGTGACGCGGTGGTGATGGTTCGCGTTCAGGACCAAAATTGAGTCGGGCTTGTAGGTCCGCGCTTGCTCTTCTTGCTGCTTCCTCTTGCATGAGGGCGGTTAGGGTTTCATAATTTTGGGACACAAAATTTCCCAAAGTTAGATCGCGTGCGTCCTCAGTTGTTGCAAGAATTTCTGCCTCAGTATTAGGCACCCTGTTTCGTTCAGGTGCGCATGGCGTCGCAGTGTTGTTCACTGCGGGTGTGGCTTGATGAGGAGTGATGAAGAGGGTGCGCTGGAGTTCCTCAATGCTTGGGGACACTGGTGTGACTTGGGTAGTCCTTATAGGGAGTTCAACTGCTAGACGAGGTGGGGTTGTTCCTGCCTCGTGGTGACCAGGTGCGCTGGTTGTTCCAGCAACTTGTCTGGAGGTCGGATCTTGTTGATTCTTCCTCTGATGGTCACACTTTTCTGACTGCGGAGTCCGCTGGCTTGAATTCTTATGCTTCGTCATTCTAGTTCTTAGTAGGGTCCCACGGATGGCGCCACTTGTTGATACAAAAGTTGGGCGTACCTGGTTATTGGGCTCTTGCTCTCGTATCAATCCGCTTCTTAGCACTTTGTTACCTGCGTACTAAGAAAATAAAACAACACCGCTAGGCTTATCGAGGGATTGTCTCCCCCGATTAGACTCCGGCGTGAGAGTAAGTAATCGATTTAGGGTTCTCTTAAAGAGTTAGGGTTTGTATGTCGTACCTTGAATGAGAATCGTATGATTCTATATATAGGGGCTAAGAAACCGTGTTTCTTGCTCCTTACTCTTCGCACGCATGGTGCTTATCCAAGGTAAGGATATCTATTCCTTGAATAGATAATCCTTATCGTGTACCCGGTAGGTTGGATTGGGCCTTTGGGCTTCATGAGCCCAAAACGTTAATACTGCGGCCCATACCATTGTCATGGTAGCCCATTCGTGATGGGCTTAGGTGTGAGTAATGTCTATCATTTGGGCTTGTGGCCCAGATATAGGCTATACGTCATCAGCATCGGCTTGGGTTGACGCCTAATAAGGTGAGCTTGACACGGGTTCTTTCTGTATTTGCACAAAGTGGACGTCTGAGTTTGGTAAATCGTGCATGGTTATATTGAAAAATGTCGCCTTTTTCTATATGCTCAAACCACCACTTAGGCTTATAAACCGCTGGCGAATTAAAATTAAGGAACCACAGGGTTTATAAGTCGGTAGTCTTTAAAGGTTAAAAAGTTATGATCCGCTTTCTGGAATCCTTACATATTTTACCTCTGAAACTGCAGGATTTGGCTAAAAATCTATGCTCGGGGTTAGACGATAAAGTGTGTAAGTAAATAAATTGAATTGCTGAAGTCATGTGGTAGCCAATTAAGTGTGTAAGTAAACCTTAGTTTCATGATGCCTTCATATTCCAGATGGCATTTTTGAGTTTAGGCAAAATAGCTGGGTTATGGTTTATCACTAACAGGTCAAAAGAGTTTTTAGGGACTTAGGGTTTGTTTACGCTCTTTTTTTCACGTGAACAAAAAATATTATACTTTTACTAATTGTTAATCAAAAGTTAGAACTTATGATATTAGTTTTACAACTTGACAATGCATCAGTTGTTTTTTTTTTTTTTTTTTTGGCCAAAGAATAGGTGTTGATGCTATCATACACATTTTAAATGGAAACTCAAAAGCAATATATTGTTGTTCCAATGCTAAGAAATATAGCTTTTGCTTCTGTGTTAATATAAGATTTTACATTTGGTTTTCTTGAGGTGATGATTTCAAGCCATTTACTATTGAATCACTTGACTGGGGCTATATTTTCTCTTATGTAGATATGTGAAAAAAAAAAGTTGGCTAATAAGGCAACATGCCAAATGGGTTGAGACCATAAATCTTATGTCTTTAGGCTTTCTAATATCATGGATGAGGTGAAAGACAATACTGGAAAAAGCATTCATGTTACTTCTTGGGAGCAAGAATATATCACAGATCTTCCTAATCAAGACAATGGGTATGTTTTAAAAAACAAAAGAAATATCAGATTGTTTGGTGGTTTTTGAACATTTGAAGTTACTATTTTGAGTCTTTGTATGAACATAAGTCGATGTGCAAGAATATAAGCCCATGAGTATTTATCTTCATTTTACCTATTTTGGTGTTTAATGTTTGAATCTATACCTAAGTGTTTGTTCTTTTTTATATGTTTAGTATAAGTGTGCTTTTATCTCACCATGGTAACTTTCAAACTGTTAACAGCCTGTTGATGTTCGTGTTGTGTTAATTTTGTACCTATAAATAAACGCCGGAAAAATTCCGGCCGCATTTTGATTTGACATAATAACCGGGTACGAAACAATGCCCCGCCGCAACGCGGCGGCCTGACGCCCACCTCGTTTGTTTAAACTGTTGTTTTGGTCTACTATTTCTATTAACTATACAGTACCTACATCGTTATATTAGGTCACTGATAAATATCATCTAATTGTCTAAAGTATAAACACAAAATACGGATTCTGAATCTTGGTGTATGTAAATAAAAGTTAATTAGTACTTGTTAACAAAAAAAAAAAAAAAAATGCAATATAACATATCTATAATATACACTTTAGTATATAAACCAAAGAACATTTCTATCTTTAAACTATGTGGGATGAATGGTAGGAATGATTTTGTCAAAAACAAATTACTCCAATAAGGTACCTAAATGTTGACTCATGAATTTTTGGTATTCTAATTCATATGATTTATGTGTTAATAATAAATCTTCTTAAGAATGGAAGCTACGGAGATGATTGATGTCAAGTACAATTATTCGGCGACAAAAGCAATAGGATTAGATCCTCTATGGGGTACAAATTTTATCATTGATTTTATCTGGGTTCACTCTAAGTTTCGTTATCCTTTGCTAGTTATGGTCGGGAGGTAAATTGACAATAACACAACTCATTTTGTGTTTCTTCAGTTACATGTCATAAAGTTTAGTGTCATTGCCGTTGAGTAAATTTTTATATCATTATATGTATGTATCTTGAGTTAAGTACAACTATTTTCAATTACCATTTCAGTTGGGTTAAATATTGAACTTAAGGTTAACTACTAAATGTGTTTTAACTCTTTTGTTGGTCTAATATTTCCTTTGAACTTACTTCTAAATCCTTATATTACGTCATTACATCATCTACTTTGTGTATGCAAATAACAGTTTGGAGTACTCATTAAAAACAAAAATAAATTATATAAAAATAAAAAGTTAAGAAGTTTTATAAATTTTGAATGTAATGAGTCACCCAATTTCAATTGGGTTAAATATTGAACTTGAGTGATACTATCAATTCCAAAACATACTAGTGTCCTTAACACATATCATTTGTATACACTAGACAATATAACCAAGGAAGATATTCATTCTTCGACCTATGTGGGATATAAGGTTAAAAAGAGTTTTGCCAAAACAATTTAATAAGGTGCCAACATGTTCATTCTTAATTCTTCAACCTATCTGGGATATCTATAGTACTATATAAAGCATTTAGGCTATTCGCTAAATTAAGACTAAAAAAATTCAGCTTACACACTTGTCAATTACTGAAATTTTGATAGATTGTTGCATACACACAAATAAATGTTATATCTTGAAAAAATTAAGTGTATTAAATTTGTAAACTTGTAACAGCCTCTAAAATCTAAATTAATACAGCCCATCTAAATTAATACAGCCTCTAAAAATTAAGTGTATTATTTGTAAATTAATGTTAAAAAAAGTATGACTAAATAACATCACATGGCTAGAAAAATTTAGTCACATGGTACGTTAAAATGAGTTTTATCAAAACAATTAAATAAGGTGCTTAATGTTGTATCGTGCATTTATGGTATTCCAATCCATACCATTGCATGTGTTCATTTATCTTTTGAAAAATGGAAGCTACTTGGATGGTTGATGCCAAGTACGTTATTATTAAGTGACAGAAGCGATTGGATGAAACGGGTACGTTGTACAATTTTTGTTAGACATGGAGACCTTGTTTGAAATTTTGTTCTTGAGGTAACCTTCGTGAAATTTAATAAGGTGCCTACATTATATAATCAAGAACATGTTCATTCTTAATTCTTCAACCTATCTAGGATATCAATAGTAGTATGTAAAGCATTTAGGCTATTTGCTAAATTGAGACTAAAAAAATTCAGCCTACACACTTGTCAATTAATGAAATTTTGATAGATTGTTGCATACACACAAATAAATGTTACATCTTGAAAAAATTAAATGTATTAAATTCGTAAACTTGTAACAGCCTCTAAAATCTAAATTAATACAGCCCATTTAAACCATTTCCGATATTGTACATGTATAACAAAAATTAAGTGTATTAAATTCGTAAACTTGTAACAACCTCTAAAATCTAAATTAATACAACAAAGTTTAGTGTCGTGATATTGAGACGCTTTAAATCCGATATTGTACATGTATAAACGGGGAGATGAATCTCGTTTCATTTGGAGTGAAGGGATTACACAAAACAACACGACTATATGAGTTATCTGTGATCCTCCTGGTCATGCTTACATTCGTTTGTGTTAGTAAAGGGTTTAAAACATTAAATGATTATTAACTCCCGTGTCAATATTTCTTCCACTAGAGTGTTTTTTTTTTTTTTTTTTTTCCCACAAACATAAGACATGATATTTCAATGTTTCTTATAATTTATTTTGACCCAACAATGAAATTCCAGTGTACAAACTAATTGATATATCTAATTAGGCATATAAAAAAATTCATTAACCTCAGTTCTAAACAAGTGACACTAGCTTATCACAGCTTACGACCCGACTTATCAAAAAGTTTTGTAAGCCCAAGCTTCCAGGGACACGACAAGCTTTGAAAGAGCTATATAGTTTGTTTACTCATCCAAGCAAAGGTTAGGCTCTATAGTACAAGTCAGGTTGACCAAAACTATACAATGGTAGAAAAATGTTTGTATGTAATCTTGTTGAACATGTATTTCTTGAAACCTATAACTAATAAGCTTACATAAAACAAATCTTAGACTTTAAATCCATAAGTCCATTGGAGCCAAACTCATACTAAATGAGATTTTTAATAAGCAAATGTTAGTACCACCACCAGTGCTACACACGTTTTTGAGCTGTAAGTTATAAGTTAGATCGTTACATCATATAAAATTTAAAGTATAGACACAAAGTATGGCCTCTGAATCTTTGTGTATGTAAATAAGAGTACTAGTTAAAAACCATATAAGTTCAAATATAAATTTAAAAGTTAAGAACTTATATAAATTTGGGATCGAGACATTACAGTTGAGTTATTGTTTGACAGATTATTGAACTCAAATGATAACTCCAGACCCAAAACATTATAGTGTTCTCTTAACATGTATTCATCATATACACTCTAGTATATAAATCAAAGAACATTTCTATTTTTAACCTATGTGGGATGTAAGGTTGGAATGATTTTGTAAAAAAAAAATTAATATGGTAACTAAATGTTGACTCATGTATTTTTAGTGACAGAAGCAATTGGATGATAATGCAACTAAATGTCACTCTAATTTTTCGTTATTCTTTGCTAGTTACAATATTTATTAATTAGACGGATTCTTGTTCTGCAATTTAGATGATTAATTGATCTGTACATGTATAAAATTGTTATAATGATAGGAAGCACTCGGTTATGTGACATATTTATGTTTCAATGAAAATTGTTTTTTATGAATGATCGAACTGTTTGTGTGAGCACGTTTACGTAATGTAGTGATTTAAGTATAGGTTAAAAGAAAAATCAATTACCAAAAAAACAGTTCTCTCAATCAATTAAAAAAATAAACACTTTCAAACGCATTCACCAAAATCGTCACTTCGAGAATTTTAGATTTGATCGCCCTTCCCTTTTGCTCGCTGTTTTCAAAAGAAGACAAAGGCTTTTTTGCTACAAAACAAAGAACATGGAGAGCAAATGTTTGCTCGCCCTTTTCAGCTACAAGATAAAGTACATTTGAGGCTTGGTCTACTATTTCTTTTAACCTATTGCTAAATCGTTATTTACGTCAATGATAATTATATCATCTAATTTTTAAAAGTATAAACACAAAATATGAACTCTGAATCTTTGTGTATGTAAATCAATGTTTGGAGACTATACGTGTTAAGAAACAAAGTTAAGTTCAAATAAAATTTAAAAGATTTAGAACTTATACAAATTTTGAAGGAGAAGTACCTTACGCATTCATATTCATTTGTTGAACTCGAAAGATAATTCCACATACAAGACATAATATTGTTCTGCACACAAATCAATCATATACACTCTAGTATATAAACCAAAGAACATTTCTGTTCTTTAACCTATATGGGGATTTAAGTTTGAAATGGATTTTGTCAAAACAAGTTAATACAGTTCCTAAATTACGACATTAGGGGAGAAACTTAATGCGCTTATACAATCTGGTGATATGGATTTGATAGGTGAAGTTGTTATTGAAATGCTTTCTGTTTAGAACGATTTCTGAAAGTCAATTGGTTCAAGATTCATTCTTTTACATGGTTTGTTGTCATATGGATTAAATATGGTTATGCTCCATGGATCTTTACCAACAACAGTTCATTCTTGTAAAGATTGTATTAGTTTCATTCCTTTTTTTTTTTTGATTATCATCTGAATATGGTTTACTTAAACACAAACAACACTTATAAAAACACAATCTTATGTATATTTTGAATATTTTATGTTCATTCATTTGTGTATGTTAAGTATCTCAATGAACGAACATGAACAACCTCATTTCTTAATAAACGTACATGAACACAAAAAAATGTCCTCTTAAGTGCTCGTGTTCTTTCATTTGTCTGGTTAAACTTAAATGATTGAATATAAACAAGGCTCTCGTCCGTGTTCGTCTAGTTCATTTAGAGCCCTAACTACATCATTTAATTATTAAACGTATATACACAAAGTATCGAGTTTGAATCTCTATTTATATACATAAAAGTTTTGGAGTCCTTGTTAAAAAAAATTAGGTACATATACACTTTAAAATGTTAAGAACTTTTTACAAATAATGCACTAGAACCTTTCCGGGGCGTTTGGTTCAAGATATGGAAATGATGTTATTTAAAATTCTAAGCAAATTTAATTGCTTCCCAAGTGGAAGGAAATTAAATTAGCCCACTTTTAGCCTCATGCAATTAAAATTACTAGGCCCACGTTTTTATTATGAACCAAACAAGGGTATTTGAGCAATTTTAATTTCAAATTACCTCAATTGCCTTCAATTTACCCCAACCAAACGCCCCCTTAGGTTCAATTATTGAACTCCAAAGAAAATTTCTAGTCCCATTACATTATAGTATTCTTAAGACTAATTAATCAAATACACTCTAGTATATAAACCAAAGGACATTCTTTTCTTCAACCAATGTGGGATGTAAGTTTGAAATGAGTTTTGTCAAAACAAATTAATAAGATACCATTTATGTGGTCATTTACCTTTTGAAGAATGGAAGAGATCCTCTATAGAATACTTCCAATCTTTATGTACTAGTGTGTATAATTATAGTAGCTGGGAAAGAACGGGGAGTTGTTCGATGAGATTTTCGTGTTGAGACAACTAGTCGACTAGCTCAATGCCGTATAGATCGTTTCAGATTTTCTTATCAGAAATCTGATCCTTTATTGATTGGGAAATGAAACTGGGAATATCTTATGAATAACTTAAAATTAGGGTGTGCGTGTGTGTGATTTTTTATTTATTTATTTATTTTTTTTGCGCTACAAGATGACTAAAAAATGAGATATAAAATCATCTTTAAAAATATAATAACTAAAATTGGAGGTGATTTATCTTTATTGATATTTTGTAAACTGAAGGTATGTTTATTAAGCAACAAGACAATGTCAAATGGATATAATTATGCTATTACCGTTTTTGTAACCATAATTGACTATTAGTCACACACTTAGAAATAATTTTTTAAAAGACAAAAAGTGTTTGCTATTTTTCATTTGACCAGTTCCAACGTGTACTAAACCACTATCGAATGGTTTAGTGGTAAGGTCCTTGTTTCCCTCACAAGTGTCAAGGGTTCAAACCTCGCTAGGTGTGTACATATAGGGTTGCCTTTTATGCTAATCTTCATAAGTTCTTTTTAGTGCATTTTCTATATTGCAGGTTTATATATTTATTAAGCAACAAGACAATGTCAAATGGATATAATTATGCTATTACCGTTTTTGTAACCATAATTGACTATTAGTCACACACTTAGAAATAATTTTTTAAAAGACAAAAAGTGTTTGCTATTTTTCATTTGACCAGTTCCAACGTGTACTAAACCACTATCGAATGGTTTAGTGGTAAGGTCCTTGTTTCCCTCACAAGTGTCAAGGGTTCAAACCTCGCTAGGTGTGTACATATAGGGTTGCCTTTTATGCTAATCTTCATAAGTTCTTTTTAGTGCATTTTCTATATTGCAGGTTTATATATCAAGTACGTACGAGGGGCTGTGCGTAAAGAAGTTAGTATTTCTGGAGCACGTATGTTAAGAAACAAAATTAAGTTCAATAAAATTTAAAAGGTTAAGAACTTATACAATTTTTGCGGCTGAAGAATTCGTTCGTGTCCAATTAAATTATTAAACTCAAAAGAAAACTCCAGATGCAAAACATAATAGTGCTTTTAACACATACTATTGCTGTACACTCTAGCATATAATCAAAAAACATCATCATTCTTCTACCTATGTGGGATATAAGGTATATGGAGCATTTTAAGTATTCTAATTCAAACATTTATCTGTTCGTTTATCTTATAAAAAGTTGAAAGTAGTGATTTTAGAATTTGTTGTTATGCTTAAGTTAAAGGTATTTAGTGTTGGAAAAGAATAGAAAGTAGTTCTTTAATTAGCTTTGTTCAGCTCTTCCCAGAGATACCAAAGTTAGCTCGAGATTGCCCTCCAATAGCTTCGTTATACATTCGTGTGGTCTCATTCCTCGGATCTCGCAAAACTTTGGCTCATCCATATATATGTGCCCAAAAGAGTGATTTGTACTTGAGTATGTAAGATTTTAGCTAGAAAATGGGTCGATATTAAAGGTCAATATCATGTGTCGAAGTCCAGTTTGTTTTGCACAGTTGGCAATTACTTGTATGTTAGCAGACTTTAAGGTCAATAGATTGATTAAAGTTTGTGTTATTCGAAAAACCAGTATGAAAGTTGGTTTTTAAAGACACCTTTGGGATTTTGAAAAAGCCACCTATGTGATGTTGAGACGCTTCAAAGTAAGAAAAGACCGGTCTATATCATAGGTCAATATCATGTGTCAATAGTTGCGGTGCGTGCAGCATGAACTTGAAGGTTAGAACATAAGATTTATTCAGTCATAGATATGATCTTCTAAGAGCTGCTGATAAGTATGATGTGTTGGATGTAAAAGACACGTGTGAAGAAAGTTTAGCGGAGGATATTGACACGATGTGTTGGATGCGCTTCATAGATTACCAAAGCCGAAGGTTTGTTGCGTTCAATATCTTGTGAAGTTTGGTAATATTTACGACGCACATTAGGGAAGAACTGAATGCTGCGCTTATACAATCTGGTGATTGAGATTTGATAGGTGAAGCTGTTATTGAAATGCTTTTAATTTGGAAGGGTATATTGGTTTATTGAGATATATTCATTCTTTTACATGGTTTGTTGTCATATGGATTATTGATTTGTGACTTTGTGTACATGTACGAATTCATCTCAGTAGAAGGAAATATGTCCTTGTTTAGCGAACTTGTGATTGTGTAGGTGTGATCTTCTGGGTCATGCTGCATGGATCTTTACCAACAGCAGTTCATTCTTGTAAAGATTATATGAGTTTCATTCTTTTGTTTGATTATCATCTGAATATGGTTTACTAAAACACAAACAACACTTGTAAAAACACAATCTTTTGTATATTTTTTATGTTCAATTATGGTCGTTCGTTTATGTTCGTTTAGTATCTCAATGAACGAACATGAACAACCTCATTTCTTAATAAACAAACATTAGCAAAAAAATTCTCTCCGTTTAAGCGCCCATGTTCGCTCATTTGTCCGATTCGACTTACGTGAACAAATATGAACAAGGCTATGTCCGTGTTCGTCCGGTTCATTTACGGCCTTAACTACATCATCTAGTGTTATAAACGCAAAGTATGGAGTTTGAATATCTATGTATGTAAAATCTAGTGTTATAAACGCAAAGTATGGAGTTTGAATATCTATGTATGTAAATAAAAGTTTTGGAGTAATTGTTAAAAAAAATTAAGTTTAAATAAACTTTAAAAAGTTACGAGTTTACACAAATAATGTCCCTGATACTATCTTTGAAATTCAATTCAATTATTGAACTCCAAAGAAAGTTTCAGATCCATTATATAATAGCATTCTTAACACAAATCAATCATATACACTCTAGTATATAAACGAAAGAGCATTTCTGTTGGTAACCTATGTGGGATCTAAATTTGAAATGCGTTTTGTCCAAACAAATTAATAAGGTACCTAAATGTTGACTCGGAGTATTTTGGGTATTCCAATCCATACCATTTATATGCTCATTTATCTTTTAAAGAATGAAAGAGATCCTCTATGCAGTATGTACAATCTTTATATACTAATGCGTATGATTAAGACATCAGTAGTAAAGCTGGAAAAGAACGGGGAGTTGTTGTTCGATGAGATTTTCGATTTGTTTTGATGAAATTATGGTGGCGTTTGCTAGAGTACGTGAATGATGGTGATTATTGTCATGAGACAACTAGTCGACTTGCTCAATGAGGAATGGCTATTTAATTAAAGACACCTTTCGTAGTTTGTCACATCCCGTATGGTTTTTGTTATGTTTGTCATCGAATAATTTCATTCATAGCTTTAACCATTTAAGTTATTTTGCTCTATAATTGAAGAAACATATCATATACTACGTATAACTTTCTAATCAATCAAAGACTAATGTTTCTTTTTTTAATTGAAGACACATTTTGCAAGGATTTGGGTAGGGTGGCCATGGGGCGGTCTTTGGCTAAAACCAAACCTCGAACTGAAAATTCGCTTTTAAGTTTTTTAAAACCAAACCTCGCACCAAAAGTTCGGTTTGGATTTTGATTTTTTACGGTTCGGTTTTTGGTTTTTTCGATTTTCGGATATCCGAAATTTGAGTTGATGTATCCTGATTTTGTGCATATAACGGTGGGTTTTCCAGAAAAGTAGTGAGGGTTCTTTTGTTCGCCATTTACCAATAGTGGTGAATGCTTAAAAGTTGAATAAATAAATAAAAATAAAAATAAACCCTACCGCAAAGTAACTTTCATGAGTCACTTAGGTCATAACTTTTCAAATGTTATGGCCCCCTAGTAAATTTCATAGTTGTTGGGGTTATGACTTTTAAAAGGTTGCGACCCCCCATAAGTTTTATGCTTAAAACGAAAATAGTGACCCCCTTGCAAGTTTTAAAAAGTTGTTAGGGTCCACCAGATTTTGAACCTCCCACTCAACTCTTATCATTTATTTATCCATTACATTATAAGTTTGATTGACATATGTTTTTGTGATTTTGGGGTATCATTTATTTATCCATTACATTATAAGTTTGATTGACATATGTTTTTGTGATTTTGGGTGTTTTTTATGCTAAGATAAGTTTAGATGATTTAGTTTTGCGTTTAGGATCACTAAAATCTACTAGTTTTGCAATTTTCATGGTCAAAATCCCGATTTTGTGCATATAAGGGTGTGTGTGGGTTTGCAGAAAAGCAGTGAAGGTTCTTTGGCCATTTTTCAATAGTGGTGAATGCTAAAATATTGTGAAGGTAAAAACAAAACCTATTCACTTACCTTCATCATTTTTAGGTTCACAACTCTAAAAAGTTGTGTCCCCCCACCCCCAAGTAACTTTCATAAATTTCATAGTTGTTAGGGTCATGAATTTTAAAATGTTGCGACCCCCATAAGTTTTATGGTTAGAACAAAAATAGTGACCCCCTTGCATCACTATTGCATCATTAAGCCTTTGACTAACCCAAAACTCTTTTAATATTTTTGAAACATAAATAAGCTGCATTAAAGAACATGAGAATACATGACACTGAATAAGGGTAGACGCTTCCACCGAGATAAGTTGGAATTTGTGGTTTAACGCTTCGAAAAGGTGGTGTGTTACATGAATAGTCCACATAATTGACTAAATTTCCTAAACATTGCCATCTCAATGTTTTCTTCACTATAATTTCATTTAATCATATAGTTATTTCCTTCAACCCCTCCACATCACCATGGCATCAAACCCTCCTCCACCACCATCATCATCAGCATCTGATCATATAGCAATTTCGGTAGGGATTAATATCACTATTCCCACCTCAATTCAACTAGCAGCTCGTCCAACAGTGGTTTTGACCGGCCCAACAGGACAAGATGCATTAGTTCAGACCCAAGATGCCTCGGTTGATGAGGCCCAACATGATGAAGCCCTAGCTCTTCGATCATAACCCACACAAAACTTATCAGAGGTAGCCCCTAACGAAATTGAAGAAGGAGTTGGAGCTGGAGCTTGAGCTGGAGCTGAAGACCGTGCACCAGAAGCCTATGTGGATTTTTTCACCTACTTGAAACAATCCCAATGGCTTCGTTCGTCTGTGGTTGGAGCCATTTATGGCATGATGGACTAGCTTTGGTGATTCTAGACAATTCTTTTCCAGCGAAAAGAGAATATATCTTTCACAAAGAAAACGTGCGCCTGTTTACTGGCTTTGTAACTGGAGGGGCAAGCATGGCATTGGGAGAGTACCTCGCCATAAAATCTCAGTTAGACGTGCAACAAGAAAGAGGCATGGACAGGAGACACACCCCAAACCCGTGGATAGTCACAATTTTTTTTCGTTTGTGGTTTTTATGATAGGAGCTCTGCTGACTACAACGTCATATTTTTATATAAATGTGATTCTACGGCTTGATTACTATGAGAGGGTAATAGCATATGCTATTATCCTATCAGCGGGGTTAGCTTATTTTTCATGGTTAGCGGCGGTGTTAGGGAGGATACGGGCATCCACGTCTATCAAACGGTTTGTTGATGGTGGGTTGACTATTGTAGTGTCACTCTATTCCTTTGGTGTTTATTAGGGGTGGGCATGAGGCGGTTTGGGGCGGTTTTTGTTAAAACCAAACCCCAAACCAAAAGTTCGGTTTTAAGTTTTTTAAAACCAAACCCTGTATAAAAAGTTTGGTTTGGTTTTTGTTTTTTGCGGTTCGGTTCTTTGCTTTTTTATTTTCGGATATCCGAAATTTGAGTTGATGGTTTTATGTTAGACCCATTATTTTAGTTAAGTTCTTAATATTCGGATATCCGGAATTTCGGATAACAGTTTTATATATCTGAATATCTAAATATCTATAATTTTCAAAAAAGTTTTATATGAGTTCCACAACTGACATTTCATAAAACCCACCCTTTAACTAAATTTTAATCAATTTTTCAGATATCTGAATATAGATATTTTTTGAACATCCAAAACTTAAATCTATAAATAATAGAATGCAAGTTGAATATTTTGTCGTAAAATAATAAGATTATATTATATGCATATAAAGATGAAATGTGCAAACAATTATGAAATAAAAAAATAACTTTACGAATTTATTACACTATTAGCTAAATAAGCACCTGTTACGAATATCTAATCTCATAATTTTTGGACTTTGGTGATTACTTGCATAAAGCTAATATGTATACATTTTTATTGGTTTTATGAATATTAGTACGTGGCAGTTCGGTTTTTTCGGTTTGGGTTTTCATATAAAACCAAAAACCGAACCAAAATTTTTTCAGTCTTTATAAAAACCAAAACCGCGTCATCCGTTTTATTATTGGTTTGGTTTTTTTAAGTCGGTATTTTTAGTTTTTTGGGTTTTGTTTCGGTTTAGCTGTTTTGTTGCTCTCCCTTAGATTTGGGATACCCGAATACATAAATCGTGCCAAAATAAAAAGGTTTATTCGTGATTTGTTAGTGGTGTCTAAATCCAAAGGTACTTCTTTGCAATGTATTCTCGTGTTTAGAAAGGGTTGGCTTAGTTACATTAATATATAACCATCGAAATTCATAAGACGGCCGGTTATATTTTATTTTTGATGAATACTTTTATAATACAAGTAAATATATGCCCATAGTCAAGTGAAAGATCACAAAATACATTGTCATCCATGGCCGTTGCTAACTTTTTGCAAGCTTATTGGAATTATGTTCAAGACATTTACATAATAAACAGCAAGTATATAAACTTATAAAATATTTAATCACTATATATGAGTATATGATATATTATTTATTTTCAAATTGTTATATATTATGTTGCTATAACAACAACAATAATAATACTATATAGGGGTTAGGGCCGTCCCGTGAATTTTGAAGGCTCTGTGCGATTATTAAAAAGTTAATCTCATAGTAAGAAAAATGGTATTCTGTTGCACGCTATGTTATAAGAATAAAAAAATGGTGTGTTAAAAACGTCGAGCTTTTTGACTACGATATTGTTACACGACCTTTTAAATATACTTCAATAATGTATAAGGTGTCCTGCTACTTTAAATGGAAAATTTTGTGATAGATTTGTCAAAAAGAAGGGTTAGAACTATATAATACAAACACTTTTGTATTGATTTAAATAAAAAGGTAAACTATTAGGACCAAAATGTAAAATATATCAAAATGTGTTAAAAACGTCGAGTTATGACTACGATATTGTTACATTACATATCTCCGCTGCTCTGTTCTAAGTATAAAACGTTTTTAAACATTTTATTATTAAGTATAAGGTGAAAATCTGATTGTATTAGTCCGTGGTGCTTGTAATCATGGGGCCCCTAAGAAAATAGAGGCATGTGCCGTCGCACACCTTGCACATGATGATATCCGGCCCTGCTAGGGGTGAACAGAAAATTTGAAAAAACTAAAACCAAACTGAAAAAAATGAATCCAAACCAAAACTGAAAAGAAAGCGAACCAAAATAAACGACCGCAAAAAAATCGATAGTTTGGTTTTTAACTTTTTACAAAAACCGAAAAATTCGGTTCAGACCGAATCGGTTTTATTATATAATCACATATAATTAATCTAATATAAGTAAATAACTAAATAAATCAATTTTATAAATTCATATATATTTTGTGGCTGGATTTATAATATATTTATTATAAATTTTATATGCGTATTTGTCGTGTACGTATGTTTACTTGACAATATATTAATACATATGTGACAACTATTATACTATGTGTATGTTCACTTGTATGTGTGTGAGTCTCATGTATATGTGTGTAATAGTAGAAATTGGGATAAATATTATTAAGTTTAGATTTACAAAAAAGTAAATAAGGATAACCAATTTTCTACATAAAACAAGTTTGTTGGTGTAAATGTTCCACACCAAAATATAAATGGTTAAAAACCGAAAAAAACCAAAAACCGAACCGAAACCGATAATAACCGAAAAAATCGATCCGCCAAAAACCAAACGGTTTTGGTTTAAGGTTTTATAAAAATCAAATATTTCGGTTCAGTTTCGGTTTCAGCCAAAAAATGACCCAAACCGAACCATGCTGACCCTAATTACTATAGTCACCCAATAAATATTGTGTATATATCAATCATTTTTCAACTAACGCGAACGAAAATTCCGACACAAGTAAAAACATCTGATACCCACAGGAGGTGTGGATATGGTACAAACATGATGGAGAAAAGCACAATAATAGAAAGGGCTCCCGTAAAATAACATGTACCTAGAAGCATCCTTGTGTTGCGACAATTCCACCGGTCCGAGGTCGTAGCTTTTCTGTATTTGTGTTTGATCATCATTCTAGACACAACACTATACAATATTAGTAGAATTGAAGAAAGAAGCATGCCGTAACGTAGCTTCTTGTTTGAGTAACTTGTATCTAGTTTGTGCATTGCAGCAAAGGCAATCCCGATAATCGTAAATAACCCAAAGCATGCAAGATGGATATCCTTTATTAGTTTTGACATCATCATATCAAGCGACCTGTGTGCATATGAAAAATATCAAGCACTAAGAAGAACGAATAAGAGACCAATAAAGGGAGTATTTGTCTAATACATTCCATTTTTCCAAATAACGAAAAAGAAAAGATAAAACGCACATACTCCATGTCAAGCGGAGGAGAAGGCGACACTGATGGTGGAGACGGA
This sequence comes from Artemisia argyi, assembly GCA_030686995.1. Lineage (NCBI taxonomy): Eukaryota > Viridiplantae > Streptophyta > Magnoliopsida > Asterales > Asteraceae > Artemisia > Artemisia argyi. Next base: position 19,862,781 of record CM060702.1, on the reverse strand, counting down.
GGCGGAGGTGGAGGGAGTGGTCGAGTGCTAGGTGATATTTGCAACGAAGTTTCCGATTCATTAAACTTTGATATAGCGCTCATTCTCCATCTTACTACTACGAACTATCCAAAACCTTTAACCTGACAACTTTTTTATATACAGGTTATCACATAATAGAATCATTTCTTAATTAGTATTAAAGTAAACTTGCTAACATGACTGCTTTCGACACTTAAGCAATTAGTCGATATGACAATAAGTGGATTATAAATATAGTAATCTATTGCAAAATTGCTAATAGCGAAAATAACGGATAAACCTGAATAAATGTTTATAATTCCAAGAAGAAACAACCAACTTGTTTTTTGAAAGGGTTTAGAGTGTTTGTAAAGTTCACAAAAATGTAATTATTTCCAACAAACTCACTAATGTTATGGATCATTATAGAGGCCCATGGCCCAATTAGCTATTAGGGTTTTACCCTAATTTTATCTTATATATACTCTTCTTGTATTCTCTTCATGATGATCAATAGAAGAATATTCATTCCCTCAATATTGTTCATAACACGTTAGCTTTCGGTCCGTTTTGTTTTCTCGTTTTTTCACCATCGGTATGTCTTCAAAACTTTTACATATATGATTCGGTAGTATGCTATAATTTTATATGATATTTGTATGTAGTTTTTGTTTAACGTGTCACAGTAACATGTATATGAATGTATGACTCTTATACTATCATTCGTTTAATATGTTTAGTAATTAGTATTGTTTACTATGATATGTTCGTAGTATATTATATGATCAGTTTGCATACAACGTTTTGTTTAATATGGATATCATACATGCTTTCTGTTACAGATTTACGATTATTTGCTAGAACTATAGATCTCGTATTTATATCTTTGTGTACTGTCACTTTCATGAGACATGTTTTCAATAGATCTGTCGTTTTCATGTACAGTAATAGTTTATATGTTTACCATGTACAATTGTATTATAACTTTCATTCAATTTATATGTTTACCATGAATTGTCGTTTTCATTACATCTATGTTTTAATTTAGTTTCCTATATGCTCTTACTCAGATATAAAATTATTATGTATTAATGTGGTAATTGTTAGATCATGTTCTGTTATATCAATTAATTCCTGGGTCATCAACAATAAATAAATAAATAAAATTCATAGAGTAGGAACAATTATGTAGTATTGATATATACATATATCTATACAGATTTAATCATATGTTTTTTTTTTTTTTTTTTTTTTTTTTTTTTTTGCTTGATTATTGTTCATAGTATGTTATAAGTTGTTTATTGTCTTGATTTGTTTCCATGTATTTTATCACTATTTTTATAAAGAAAATATATGCATGATTCGGTTTATTTTGTTTATAAAGAATGAAAATAGATCAACTCATAATTATTCGTTGACTGTCATACATATAGGTTTGTTTTATTTGTTTGACTTATATGTTTTAGAGCTAACAACTAAACAAGTTTCAATTATAACTAATAAATAAATAGTGTATATAATGTAACACAAGTAAGAACTATATATTGTTTATAATTTGGAATTTGACTTATATTTATTTAACACGCATTTACTGTGAACGTATAGTTATCATGGAGCAAAAACTTGCAAATCTCACTATGGTGGCTTTAGACATAAGTGGAAAGAATTATTTGTCTTGGGCATTGGAAGCCGAGACATACTTGGATGCACATGGTCTTGTGGATACAATACAAGCATAAAAAGAAACAACTAATATGCAAAAGGCTCAGGCATTGATGTTTTTAAGACATCACCTCCATGTGGACTTAAAAACTGAGTACCTAACGGTAAAAGATCCACTGGTCCTTTGGAATAAGTTAAAGGATCTGACCACCGGTTATCTTGCCTAGGGCACGATATGAATGGACTCACTTAAGGCTCCAAGATTTCAAAACAGTGAGTGAATTTAACTCGGCCATGCATCGTATTACCTCCACATTGCTATTATGTGGGGACTCAATTAGTGATGCCGAGATGTTGGAAAAGACTTTTTCCACATTCCATGCTTCGAATATACTATTGCAACAGCAATATCGAGCCAAAGGCTTCACAAAATATTGTGACCTTATTTCATGCTTACTTGTGGTCGAACAAAATAATGAGCTTCTAATGAAAAACCATGATAATCGTCCAACTGGTATTGCTCCTTTATCGGAAGCGAATGTGACAACTTATCACAATGGAGGTCGTGGTCGTGGTTATGACCATGGACGAGGACGTGGACGAGGTTATGGTTCTGGTCGAGGTTATGGTTCTGGTCGAGGTCGTGGTCAAGGGCGTGGCAATGGTAGAGGTAATTATCATGCTGTTAATCAACGTGTTAACTTTAAGAATAACAATGGCCACAAGAAGTGGCAAGATAAGGGAAAGATTAATAAGCATGAAGGAGGAAGAAAAGATAAGGCCTTGGCAGCCAATGATGCATGCTATCGTTGTGGTAGTTTTAATCACTGGGCAAAATTATGTCGTACACCAAAGCATTTGGTGGACCTCTATCAACAGTCTGTTAAGAATAAAGGAATCAAGGTAGAAGCAAATCTTGTCTATGACAATGATAATAATGATAACTATGATGATGTTAAAGAATTTACTGGTGCAACCCACTTGGAGGTTGGGGATTTCCTAGCAAATGAGTGATTGGAAGTTTGAAGCCATGAATAATTTTTTAAATGTTTTGTTTGGGATTTTCTTTAGGTGTTTTATTTGTTTGGGATTTTCTTTGGTTGTCTTCGTTATGTTTGGATTCTTATTATTCATGGCTATGAAATATATTTATTAGGCTTAATTTTCTTTAGTTATATCATTATGTGCAATATTTTTGATATTACTAATATAAATTATACACAATTCTCACATGATTCGTAGACCATGATGCACTTTATCTGTTTATTAATATAATGACACTTAGCATATTACTATTATATTATTATACAAGTGCATAATATAATGATGATAATAATTACACAAAGTTACCCTATATATTATTATACACTTAAGGCTATGTTTGGCAAAACTAGCTGTGAGCAGTAGCAGTGAGCAGTAGCTGTGAGCTGTGAGCAGTAGCCAAAAAAGCTCACAGCTTCATAAAGAAGCATTGGGAAAATGAGCTTTCCTAAAAAAATAGCAAAGCCCACAGCTCTCATGCCAAACAAACATCAAAAATAAAAAAGCTCATTCTCACCGCTCATTACCCCAAAAAGCTCCAAAAAAGCTCCGCACCAAACATAGCCTAAGTCATGATTTTGCACTTTAACGTAGCTCATGTTTGTTTAACGTGTAATATATATAAAGTAAATAACAACAGGGATGTTGAGCATGAAAAAAAAATGTAGCCTATATTTATATTACATGTTTGTTTTTCTGATATCGTATTGATCCGGGGGTAGGCTATATATTTATGCGTGTTTATTTTTAATAACATAACTCATATTGAGAATATATCTGTTTTATATTTTTTAGAAAAGGTAGCCCATGGATCGTATAATGATCGATGACGAAGATATATGTCTTGTGGATAGTGCAACTACTCATACAATTCTCAAGAAAGAGAAATATTTTTCACATTTGAAATTACAAGAATCAAATGTTAGCACTATATCTGGTAGCGCCAAATTAATTAAAGGTTTTGGCGTGGCAAGTATATTATTACCGGGTGGAACAAAAGTTAAAGCTGATAATGCATTATTTTCCCCCATGTCTCAAAGGAACTTGTTGAGCTTTAAAGATATTCGTAAAAATGGATATCATATTGAGACAGTTAATGAAGGACATGTTGAGTGCCTTCACATTACAAATATGATTTCGGGTAAAAAGCATGTACTAGAAAAATTACCCGCATTTTCCTCCGGTTTATATTACACTCATATTAGTGCTTTTGAATCAAACGCAGTCATAAACCACCAGTTTATGGACCATGCGAATTTTATTATTTGGCATGACCGGCTAGGACATCCCGGGTCAATAATGATGCGAAAAATCATAGAAAATTCAAAAGGGCATTCTTTGAAGAATCATAAAATTCTACAAAGCAAGGATATTACATGTGTTGCTTGCTCACAAGGAAAGTTGATTACACGCCCATCACAAGTTAAAGTGAAACATGAATCATTTAATTTTCTAGAAAGGATACAAGGGGATATATGTGGACCAATACATCCACCTTGTGGACCATTTAGGTATTTTATGGTTTTGATTGATGCATCGACTAAATGGTCACATGTGTGCTTATTATCAAGTCGCAATATGGCGTTTGGGTGATTACTTGCACAATTAATAAGATTGAGAGCACATTTTCCAGATTATCCAATTAAGACAATTCGTTTAGACAATGCTGGTGAGTTCACATCTCAAGCATTTAATGATTATTGTATGTCTATTGGAATAAATGTTGAACATCCTGTAGCTCATGTCCATACACAAAATGGGCTTGCTGAATCACTTATTAAAAGGATTCAGATGATTGCAAGGCCAATGATTATGAAAGCAAACTTACCAGTTTCTGCTTGGGGCCATGCTATTCTACATGCAGCAACACTGATTCGCATCAGGCCAACAAGTTATCATACTTACTCCCCATTACAGTTGGTTTTTGGTCAGGAACCAAATATTTCCCATCTAAGGATTTTTGGTTGTGCAGTATATGTTCCAATTGCTCCACCACAACGCACAAAGATGGGACCTCAAAGGAGGTTGGGAATATATGTTGGATATGACTCACCTTCAATAATTAAGTACTTAGAGCCATCCACGGGGGATCTATTTACAGCTAGATTTGCTGATTGTCATTTTGATGAGTCATTGTTTCCAACATTGGGGGGAGAGATAAGACAGCTGGGAAAAGAAATAAGTTGGAAAGAATTATCATTAAATAATTTTGATCCTCGAACTAAGGAATGTGAATTGGAAATTCAAAAGATAATTTATTTACAAAGATTAGCTAATCAGTTACCAGACGCATTTACTGACCCAAAGAAAGTGACAAAGTCACATATTCCAGCTGTTAATGCTCCAATTAAGATTAATGTCCAAGAGGGACAGCCTCAAATAGGCAAAGAATCTAATGCACGTTTAAAACGTGGTAGACCAGTCGGTTCCAAAGATAAAAATCCTCGAAAGAAAAAGGGAGCAAATATTCAAGATAGTATAATCGAGGAAAGAGAAAAGCCAGAGTCTCCCAAAGAGACACTAGACATGTTGGTTCAAGAAGAACCACAGGTACCTGAAAGTGAAGAGATCTCAATAAACTATGTTATGTCTAGAAAAGTTTGGAATCGAAGTGAAATAAACGTCGACGATATATTTGCATATAATGTAGCGCTAGAAATAATGGAAGATGATGAGGATCAAGAACCAAAATCTATGCTTGAATGCAGAAATAGACATGATTGGCCAAAATGGAAAGACGCAATTGAGGCAGAATTAAGATCTCTTAAGAAGAGAAAAGTATTTGGACAAATAGTCCAAACACCTAATGATGTCAAACCTGTTGGATATAAGTGGGTTTTTGTTCGAAAGAGAAATGAGAAAAATGAAATCATGAGATACAAGGCTCGATTGGTAGCACAAGGATTTTCTCAAAGACCTGGAATTGACTATGAGGAGACATATTCTCCTGGGGTGGATGCAACAACCCTTCGCTATTTGATTAGTCTGGTAATACAAGAAGGAATTGATATGCGTCTAATGGATGTAGTGACAGCTTATTTGTATGGCTCACTAGATACTGAAATTTACATGAAACTTCCTGAAGGGTTTAAACTGCCTGAATCATGTAAAAATAGTTCTCGAGAAAAATATGCAATTAAGTTGAATAAATCTCTATATGGGTTAAAACAGTCAGGACGAATGTGGTATAATCGTCTTAGTGAATATTTGTTAAGGGAAGGCTATAAGAATGATTCTGTTTGCCCATGCATTTTTATTAAAAGATCCGGATCTGAATATGTTATAATTGCGGTGTATGTTGATGATTTAAATATAATTGGAACTCCTGGTGAACTTCCTAAGGCTATTGAGTGCTTAAAGAGAGAATTTGAAATGAAAGATCTTGGAAAGACAAAATTTTGTCTTGGATTACAATTTGAACATCTTAAGAATGGAATCCTTGTGCATCAAGAAGCATATACTGAAAAGGTGTTGAAAAGATTTTATATGGATAAATCACATTCACTAAGCACTCCAATGGTTGTTAGAACACTTGATGTAAAAATGACCCATTTCGACCTCAAGAAGCTGATGAGGAAATTCTTGGTCCTGAAGTTCCATATTTAAGTGCTATTGGAGCTTTAATGTATCTTGCTGGTCATACACGACCAGATATAGCATTTGCTGTAAACTTATTAGCAAGATATAGCTCTTGTCCCACAAAGAGGCACTGGAATGGAATAAAACAAATATTTCGCTATCTTCAAGGTACAAAGGATATGGGGTTATATTTCACTAACCCATCAAATACAAGTTTAGTTGGTTTTGCAGATGCGGGATATATGTCTGACCCTCACAATGGTCGATCTCAAACTGGATATGTTTTTACAAGTGGAGGAACCGCAATTTCATGGCGTTCAGTTAAGCAAACTATCTCAGTAACTTCATCCAACCATGCGGAAATTCTAGCAATACATGAAGCAAGTCGAGAATGTGTGTGGCTAAGAAGTGTGACACAACACATACGTAGATCATGTAGTAATTCTTCAGAGAAGGAGGCACCAACAGTTTTGCATGAAGATAATGCAGCTTGTATTGCTCAACTTAAGGAAGGTTATATCAAGGGCGATAGGACGAAACATATTTTACCAAAATTCTTTTTCACTCATGACCTACAGAAGAATGGTGATATTATTGTTCAACAAGTTCGTTCATGCGACAATTTGGCGGATCTATTTACCAAAGCACTTCCTACCTCAACATTTAGGAAACTAAGTCACAACATCGGGATGCGTCGACTCAAAGAGCTCAAGTGATATAGTAATCAGAGGGAGATAATACACGCTGCACTCTTTTTCCCTTAGTCATGGTTTTGTCCCACTGGGTTTTCCTGACAAGGTTTTTAATGAGGCAGCAATTCCTAAGTGTATTTAAAATATGGACATCCAAGAGGGAGTGTTATGGATCATTATATTGTGGATGTCCATATAACTAAATAGAGGCCCATGACCCAATTAGCTATTAGGGTTTTACCCTAATTTTATCTTATATATACTCTTCTTGTATTCTCTTCATGATGATCAATAGAAGAATATTCATTCCCTCAATATTGTTCATAACAACTAAAAATTAAAAAGATAATAAACACTCGATAATCATACTATTTATTGTTGATTGTATTCTTCTTATAGCTTTATAGAAATTTATTCAGGTACACTTTCTATATTGTTTTTCCTTTATTTTTCACGAGACATCATGGCCCGTGCGATGCACGGGCTTTGTTCATTGTAAGGAATCATCGGTTTTGCAAAGGTTAAGCGTATTTAGTTATCGTGCTTAGTTTCGATCGGGGGTGCTCAACTGAATAAACGAAGTTTGTTTAATAAACATTTCATTTTTATATGTCGATAAATATAATCCTCTACAATAGTAGGATAAGATAATGTCGTGAAATAATGATAGACCTTACAATGACATTTGCTAGTATTTTTCTAAAAATAATAAACAATATATGGTTAATGTGGAAATGTTATTATTGGAAGTTGGAAAGATGAATGCCTCCCATGCTTTCTACACTCAAATTAATAAGCAACCCACTTTGTTAACTTTTTCTTTGAATCATTGAGTGAATCAATATGGATACTTTGCTTCCAAGAACAAAGTACAAAACTTATATGGGCACTAACACCCATATACCTAAACTTTATTAAATTAATTGCTATGCCTTAATATCATTCTCCTATCTTGAAATCAGTACCAACATGAATGTTATGGACTTATGGTCTATGAGAAGATCAATCTCCTGGATATCAATGCGCAAAAGATCAATCCATAATGAACGTTGATAAGATCTTTCCATTTAGCAACAATATCATAGTAAATAAAAAACATGAGTACAAAATTAAAAATGAAAGAAATGAGACAAGCCACATTGATAACCGTCGTTTTAGCGGCATATCAGTTTTTTTTACATTTTCATCAAATCAATCACCAAACAATCGTAGTAAGGTTTGGAAGGACTAACAAAATCAACCTCCGAATCCATTTTTTTTTTTTTTTTTTTTTTTACATTTTATATTAGTGTTTAAAAAATAAAATTATTAAACTTTATCATAAGTGCACATTTAATCATTTTATATTAAAAAATCAAAACTTGATTATAAAACTTTTTTTTTCCTTTTTTTATATTGTCTAAAGCTTTTGACGACTTCTGTTAAAAAAAAAAAGAAAAAAAAATGCAAAACAAGAAATTACTCATGTAATGGTTCTAAAAGACGCGCAAAAGACTCGCAAAGGCTTAAGGCTTGGTAATGCGATCACGTCACGTCTTATGTCACGTCTTTTTATAAACTTGATATATATGAAATCTAATGTAAAAATGTACGAAGTAAATCTTTTCATATTTTGTGTCGTCTTATGCCACATCTTATAAACGCAAAAGTTTCGTATTGACCGCTAAGACATAAGGCTTGATCATGCAGCCACGCATCGCGCTATTTAAAATTTAACTCGTGTAAATAAAGTACAAGTTCAACTACCTTCCTAACAGATGAATATTTTATCCATATCCATTTATTTATACGTACAGTAGTTTTCATTAGCATATCTCCTTTTTAAAAAGAAACCAATGAAACAAAGACTTAAAACCAAACGCAAAACGATACTCCCAAACTGCACATATACATTACACTCAAAATATTTCAAAACCATAAGTTTCCATTTTCATTATACTAAAGCTACATCATTAATAACGTAAAAGCTTCACTATACTCTCTTGCGTGCTCAACAATCCCTCAATAACCAACTATTTAATCCATTGAAATCCTTAAACAACTCGGTCAGTCTACTCTAATATAACGTTACAGAACACACAGTGAGTCCGAAACTGTGTGTTGTAACGTTTTTTTTAATGTACTAGTGTACGTAAAGTATAAAACTAGTAAAGCTGGGAAAGCACGGGGAGTTGTTGTTCGATGGGATTTTCGATTGTTTTAATGAAGTCATGGTGGCGTTTGCTAGGGTGAATCATGCTGATTATCGTGTTGAGACAACAAGTCGACTTGCTCAATGGCGTGTTGATAGTTTCGGGTTTTCGTATAGGAAATCTGATCCTTTTGTAATCGGAAAGTGGAACTGGTAACCTTCTAACTATATATTTTTTTTTTTTTTTTTTTTTTTTTTTTTTGCATGTACGTGTATTGTAGTTCTAATGTCATTAAGGATGAAATTATTATTTTGCATTATTGAAGGTATTTAGTTTTGGAAAAGAATAGAAAGCTGGTCATTAAGCTTTATCCCGAGTTACCAAAGTTAGCTCGAGATTTCCCTCCGATTGCTTCCTTTAACATTCGTGTAGTCTCGTTATTGGCTGGCCGCAAGACTTTGGTTCATCCAGGTAAAATTATGAACCAATATATATTGTGCATATATAATTATCGATTAATCAACTTATAAATATGTTGATTTGGACTGTGTTACTTCTGTTGGGTCAAATGTATGCGGGTCAACTTTTTTTATTCCATTAGTTGCAACCTGTACTAAAAAGACATATCTGGATGCAGAAGTTAAGGACAAGCAGTTCAAAAGTGGTGAGGCTTTTGTTTGGGCGCTTGAGGTTCCATTGACGGGAAGATTTATTGTGGACGTCGAGTTTCTGGATCTTAAGGTCACACCTCCAAACGTAATTCACTTATCTATATTTTCTGTATTTGAAGATTTTAACGATTTACGTACATATTTACTATTTACGGAATCGTTTTTAACGATTTAAGTACATATTTGCCATTAATATCTAGGATTTAAACTAAGAAAATGGGTCGATATCATTGGTCAATATCATGTGTCAAAGTCCAGTTTTTTCTGCGCAGTTGGAAATAACTTGTATCTTAGTAGACTTTAAGGTCAATCATTGATTAAAGTTTGTGGAATTTGGAAAACTAGTTTGAAATTTGGTTTTTAAGGACACCTTTGTGATTTTGAGAAAGCCGCCTATGTGATGTTGAGACGCTTTAAAGTAAGAAGGCTAGTCAATATCATAGGTCAATATCATGTGCCAATAGTTGTGTGCGCACAGCATGAACTTGAAGGTTAGCAAACTTTAAGGTCAAAAACATCAAAGTTTGTTGGATACGGAAAATTAGTTTAAAAGGTTCTGTTATTAAGGTCAACTTTGTGATGTCAAGACGCTTTGAATCCTATTTTGTTCATGTAAAAACAGGGAGGCGTATCTTGTTCCATTTGGAGTGAAGGGCTTACACAAAAAAGCTCGATTTCAACTGCACTAACCTCCCTAGGCAAGATGTTATCCGAAAGTATCCACACGGACATCACCATATGCGCGTCCAATGGAACCATTGAGGCCCACCGTGCAGTACTTTCAGCACGTTCACCGGTCTTTCATAGCATGTTCTCCCACAACCTCAAAGAAAAAGAAATGTCTGCGATTAACATTTCTGACATGACCATTGAGGCTTGTCAAGCGTTTCTTGGCTACATATACACGAATATAGAACATCAAGATTTTATCAAGCATAGACTTGATCTACTAAGGGCTGCCGATAAATATGATGTATTGGACTTAAAAGACAAGTGTGAAGAAAGTTTAATGGAAGATATTGACACGAAGAATGTGCTTGAGAGGCTGCAAAGTGCTTCTATGTATAGATTACCAAAGCTGAAGGTTTGTTGCATTCAATATCTTGTGAAGTTTGGTAAAATTTACGACATTAGGGAAGATTTCAATGCGTTTATACAATCCGGTGATAGGGATTTGATAGGTGAAGTTGTTAATGAAATTCTTTCTGTTTGGAAAGGTTTCTGAAAGCCGATTGAAACGGCTATGGTACAAGATTCATTCTTTACATGATTTGTTGTTATGAAATATGGATTATTGTTTTGTGTACATGTACAAAATAGTTTTAATGAATGGAATCGATTTGGTTATGCTTGTATAAAAACTAAAAATTACTTGAAAATCTCTATCTTGATACTTAGGAGCCCATATAAAACCAACCTAAACTTTAAAACTATAAAAGTGTTACACATAAGCCCATTGGTACCAAACTCATACTAAATGGGATTTTTGATAAGCAAATGTTATCTACTACCACCAGAGTCCAGAGCTACTCATGTTTTTGACTTGTAAGTTATATGTTAGATGTAAAAGTTTTTGGTTGAAAGTAGCAAAGGCTGTTAGATCAGAAAAGCAAACCACCAATCTTGTTAATCACAAAAATACTCTTTGTTAAGTTCCACAAACTAGTCAAATGCATACGTATTAGATCGAGTAGCATACCAAATGACTTAGCCCTTTAGGTAAGGTTAATTACTAAATGTGTTTAAACTGTTCTTTTGGTCTACTAATTCTTTTAGCCTATACCCAAATCATTATATTATAAGTCATTGATAACTATCATCTAATTTTGTAAAGTATAAACACAAAATATTGATTCTGAGTCTTTGTGTATGTAATTAAAAATTTGGATTACTTGTTAACAAAAGAAAATAAATTCCAATATAAATTTAAAAGTTAAGAACTTATATAAATTTATGAGTATAAGACTACACACAAGTTCTTATTGAACTCGAATGATAATCTGTACCCAAAACATTATACTGTTCTTAACACATATCTATCATATACACTTTAGTATATAAACCAAAGAATATTTCTATCTTAAACCTATGTGGGATGAATAGTTGGAATGATTTTGTCAAAAACAAATTAATAAGGCACCTAAATGTTGACTCATGAATTTTAGTATTCTAATTCATATCATTTATGTGTTAATAATAAATCTTCTTAAGAATGGAAGCTACGGAGATGATTGATGTCAAGTACAATTAAGCGACAAAAGCAATTGGATGAGATCCTCTACGTGGTACAACTTTTTTTTTTTTTTTTTTTTTTTTTTTTTTTTTTTTTTTTTTTGTGCAAAGGCAAAATTATATTATCACAACCAAAATGTACATCATAAGATAGCTGATATGGACATGCCCAATATCAAATGCTCATTACAAGAACAAACGAATTCAAACTAATTCTGACAACAAGAACCTATATCACCAAGCACACACTCTGTTTTGATAATGAAATAGATTACTTCATCTGCTATACCAGCCAGAATTCAACATTTACCTTTAATACAACTTTTATTGTTGTATTAAGAGGGTTCACTTTAGTTTTCGTTACTCTTTGCTAGTTATGGTCGAGAGGTTAATTGACGATAGTGCAAGTGTTCAATCATTTTTTTTTTCTTGAGTTACATGAAAAAGTTTAGTGTTGCTGGTACCGTTAAGTAATATTTATGTCATTATATGTATGTATCATGAGTTAGGTACAACTATTTTCAACAGAGACGGAGACGGTGGGGGAGCCAGGGGGTGCTCGGCCCCCTCCAACTCGCCCAATCGCTTTGCTATTTACCTTATAAAATTTAAGCATATGACGCAACTATAGGCAAATGACCCTCTAACATTTAGTTAAATTACTTTGTTAGCTTGAGAAAAAAAATTTCGGCCCCCCTTATTCCTAATTCCTGGCTCCGTCCCGGATTTTCAATTTACCATTTCAGTTATATATGTTAAGACAATGTTTTTATAGATGGTTGTTAGCTTCTGTGAAATCAACATCTATATATATTCGGCAAGTTTAAATTAACTTTAGTATCTAGGAAATGGGTCGATGCCATGTGTCAACAGTTTCTTGTGTGCAGTTGGCAATAACTTGTATGTTAGCAAGCTTTAAGGTCAAAACATCAATCAAAGTTTGTTGAATTTGGGATACTAGTTTGAAATTTGGTTTTTAAGGACACCGTTGTGATGTTGAAATACTTTAAAGTAAGAAGACGAGTTAATAGTTTCGTGTGCGCAATGGGCATGAACTCGTAGGTTAGCAAACGAGCACGGACGGAACATGGGAGGTTTCCGCGGGTATCCGGGACCCCTATGAATTTTTCGATATACTATTAATTTTTGAAAAAAATATAAATTTTTCCTTAATGTATCTTAAATGCACTCTGTCTATCGAAATGTGTTTTCTTTAATTGGGTAAAAAGGTTAATTTACCTCGGTAAAATGCATTACTCCAAAAAAAACGTTGAGGCACATAGGATGAGGGTGATATCCATCACCTCAGTCCATTAGGACACTTACAGACTCGAATATAAGAATGACACACCATTCCTATAACTTACAATAAAATAAACCTACCAATAATGACAAAAGTACATAAAACATGACAATACTACTCAAGAAAAGCACTTGAGCCTACTAAATCACTATGGCGGTCCATCTTAACTTCCATGAAGAATCCACGTATAAACATCCATGCGATCTTCAACATATAATATTCCATGATACCCACAAACCACAATAGCAAGAGTCAATGCAACATAAACGTGAAATCCAAAGCACCATGAATCTGCCATCGACAAGAAATAGGATTTAAACACCCTAACTTACCACCCCATCATCCAAATCAACACCAAATCAAATCCATTTGTGACTTCTATTAGTATTATGTACGAAGCATAAACTAATAACCTAATAAGAGCGCAATCCATAGCAAATCGAATTTGAAACATAACCAATTACGGTTCAAAAAAATTTGTGCACCCAATCATATTTGGCCCTGGTTCCGTCCCTGCAAACGAGTGACACTAGCTTATGGGAGTTTACGACCCAACTTAACAAAAAGTTTTGTAAGCCCAGGCTTTTGGGATCACGACAAGCTTTAAACAAGCTAATTTCATGTCTCAAATGTGTGTAGTGGGAGTAAGGGGTGTTTGGTTAGTGGTAAGGTGGGCAATTCTTCATGTCAATATGTATCTTTAGTTTGAGAGTTTGGTATATGTCACAACTCGTAATTTCATGTCCTTTTTCAAACGTCGAAATTTCATTTTTATTTCGGGAAGTTACTATTCATCAGTTACTTTTCACTATTACTATTCATCTCCGAAATTTTTATTTCATATTCTTGTAAGTTAAACTATTTTAACGGTAATCCGAGAGTTTGGCGCTCGTCGGATCATTTCTGCAAAAATCACGAAGCCGTGTCCGAGATTTACTTTTGGGTTTAAACGTCGTTCCAGAATCCCGATATGTCCATAAAACATTATAAACAATAGAAATATGATTTTCTCTCATTTTACGACAATTCTAAAAGTTTTGGAATTTTACGTTTTTCAGTTCAGCGTTTTACGCGAATTACGCGTTTTAAACCCGCGTTTCCAGTTTTAACAGCGTTTAAGTAACCCGATGGAACTTACCATTCATTTTATATTTTATTATGGAGTATTTTGACATGTTTAGTCATTCTTTCAAGTTTCATATTTTTACGATACCCGGATTTACGTTTCGCGGTTTAAAACTTTACGGTTAGCGATTAACGGAACCAAAACCGACTCCGTGAACTAGATATTAACAAGTTTCCTACATACTCATCAACCATGTGCAGCCCCCCCTCACCATGTTACTTCCACTTGATCCTTTATTTACCATTATGCCATTGGATTAGATATTTTCATACAAAAACACAAATAACACATTTATATTCATTTCAAGAATCAAAGTCAAGGTTTTCTCTTGTTCTTCCTCCCTAGCCACGACCCAAAATAGAAACCAAGGAAGGATCCATCAATTTTTGAAGATCAAGTGTTAATCAAGCTCTACTTTCTTTCCTTGTTATGGTTTTGTGATAAAAACCTAGGTTTCTTAATCCATTTCTCATCAAACTCCGTATATATTCAAGTAAGCTTCAAGTGTTATTTTTCATCATCTATTACCTTCATTTCATTAGTAACATGTTGTATTTTCATGGTATATTGGTTAAATATGCAAGTAGTTATGTTATATATACCACTTTTCAAGTATTTCTTAATTATTATGAGATTATAATAATTAAGGTCAACTTTGTGATGTTGAGACGCTTTGAATTCTATTTTGTTCATGTAAAAACAGGGAGGCGTATCTTGTTCCATTTGGAGTGAAGGGCTTACACAAAAAAGCTCGATTTCAACTGCACTAACCTCCCTAGGCAAGATGTTATCCGAAAGTATCCACACGGACATCACCATATGTGCATCCAATGGAACCATTGAGGCCCACCGTGCAGTACTTGCAGCACGTTCACCGGTCTTTCATAGCATGTTCTCCCACGACCTCAAAGAAAAAGAAATGTCTGTGATTAACATTTCTGACATGACCATTGAGGCTTGTCAAGCGTTTCTTAACTACATATACACGAATATAGAAAATCAAGATTTTATCAAGCATAGACTTGATCTTCTAAGGGCTGCTGATAAATATGATGTATTGGACTTAAAAGACACGTGTGAAGAAAGTTTAATGGAAGATATTGACACGAAGAATGTGCTTGAGAGGCTGCAAAGTGCTTCTATGTATAGATTACCAAAGCTGAAGGTTTGTTGCATTCAATATCTTGTGAAGTTTGGTAAAATTTACGACATTAGGGAAGAATTTAATGCGTTTATACAATCCGGTGATAGGGATTTGATAGGTGATGTTGTTAATGAAATTCTTTCTGTTTGGAAAGGTTTCTGAAAGCTGATAGAAACGGCTATGGTACAAGATTCATTCTTTACATGATTTGTTGTCATGAAATGTGGTATTGATTTGTGTACATGTACAAATTAGTTTTAATTAATGGAACCGATTTGGTTATGCTTATAGCTTATAAGGTCCATGTTTAGCGAACTTGATCTTTGCAGTTTGCACCCTAGAATGGAATTTCACTGTAAAAATTACTTGATATAACGAATTAGGCATAACAAAATTCATGAATAGGTAGAAAAATGTTGGATAAAAAAAAGTGTAGATTGGCAGGGACACCTCAACCCTATGTACCATAATGGTACCCATCAACCCTACCAAGCAAAGGTTTGATGCTTGTGAAATACCTCCACCCAATACCCAACCATGTTGTGGAACGGACACGAACTCGCGTCCTTTGCTGGATCAAGACATCACATGGTTGGCCAGACTTCTAAGATAGCTGGTGGCATACTGCGTTAGGCAACTGTTTTTGGTAGAAAATGTTTATATGTACTCAATGAAAATCTCTATCTTGATGCTTAGGAGCCCATATAAAACCAACCTTAGACTTTAAACCTATAAAAGTGTATACAGATAAGCCCATTGGTACCAAACTCATACAAATGGGATTTTTGATAAGCAAATGTTATCCACTACCACCAGACTACCAGAGTCTATGGCTACTCATGTTTTTGACTTGTAAGTTATATGTTAAATGTAAAATTTTTTGGTTGAAAGTAGCAAACGCTGTTAGATCAGAAAAGCAACCACCAATCTTGTTAGTCACAAAAAATACTCTTTGTTAAGTTCCACAAACTAGTTAAATGCATACGTGTTAGATCAAGTAGCAAAGATACCAAATGACTTATCCCTTAGGTAAGCTTAATTACTCAATGTGTTTAAACTATAGTTGTTAAGATCCCGGTCCTGATTCTAGGATCTTACGATTTTACGATACTACATAGCGAAAACGATCGTGGTCCTACATAGGATATTTGCGACAAGATCTTAGGATCTCGATCGATCTGATATTACTTTTCTCAAACCACAATATGTAAATATGCATAATTTTAAAAATAAGAAGCTAATTGCATTAAACACTTCGTAATAATAACTTTGACATACGTTTCATGATATATGATATATTATAATATGTAAATATGCATAATTTTACAACATCTATTAAGAAAATGACACTATAGTAAGATCTTAAGATCTCTATCTGTTCTTATAATCACGATCTTGCAAAGACGAAAACGATCCTAAGTAAGATCCCGATCATAAAACACATGGTTTAATCTGTTCTTTTGGTCTACTATTTCTTTTAACCTATAACTATGATCTAATTTTGTAAAGTATAAACACAAACTATGGATTCTAATCTTAGTGTACGTGTCAATAAAAGTTTGTAGTACTTGTTAACAAAAGAAAATAAGTTCCAATATAAAGTTAAAAGTTAAGAAGTTATATAAATCTTTGGATAGACAACGGCTCAATTTCAATATATAGTTAATTATTGAAATCGAACGATAATCATGTACCCAAAACATTATAGTGTTCTTAACACGTATCAATCATATACTCTCAGGTATATAAACCAAACAACATTTCTATATTTAACCTATGTGGGATGTAAGGTTGGAATGATTTTGTCAAAAACAAATTAATAAGGTACCTAAATGTGAATTTTTTGCATTCTAATCCATATCATTTATATGTTAATAATAAATCTTCTAAAGAATGGAAGCTAAGATGATTGATGTCAAGTACATTCAGCAACAAAAGCAATTGGATGAGATCCTCTATGGGGTACAAATTTATCGTTGATCTTATGTGTTTTCACTCTAATTTTCATTATTCTTTGCTAGTTATGATCGAGAGGTAAATTGATGATAATGCAACTCATTTCATGTTTCTTGAGTTACATGCCATAAAGCTTAGTGTCGCTGCCGTTGAGTAAATCTTTATATTATGATATGTATGTATCTTGAGTTAAGTACAACTATATTCAATTTGAGAAATGATTTGCACACTCACTTTTTTTATTGGCACACTTCAAGTTATGCATTAACTTGTTGTACTGTGTATACATCCTGTTTCAACTGTTTGTACATTGGAGTGTGCAAATAAAAAAGTAATGTGTGCAAATCATCTCCCATTCAATTTATCATTTTCAGTTGGGTTAAATATTGAACTTAAGATTAACTGCTAAATGTGTTTTAACTTTTTTGTTGGTCTAATATTTCCTTAGAACTTACTTCTAATCCTTATATTACGACATTACATCATCTACTTTGCGTATGTAAATAAAAGTTTGGAGTACTCATTAAGAAACAAACAATAAATTATATAAATTTTGAAAAAAATAAAAAGTTAAGAAGTTTTATAAATTTTGGAAACGAACATTCACTTAATTTCAATTGGGTTAATTATTGAACTTAAGTGATACTATCAATTCCAAAACATACAAGTGCCCTTATAACACGTACCATTTGTATACACTACACTATATAACCAACGAACATATTCATTCTTCAACCTATGTGGGATATAAGGTTAAAATGCATTTTGTAAAAACAATTTAACAAGGTGCTTACACTATATAACCAAGGAACATGTTCATTCTTGATTCTTAAATCTATGTGGGATATATATAGCATTATATAAAGCATTTATGCTATTGAGAGGCTAAATCATTCAGCCCATACACTTGTCAATTACTGAAATTTTAATAGCTTGTTGCATACACACAAATAAATGTTGCATCTTGAAAATTAAGTGTATTAAATTCGTAAACTTGTAACAGCCTCTAAATTAACACAGCCATTTAAACCATTTATAAACTTTTGATAATCACATAACTTTTTAATTACTTGCAATTACACTACTATCTTAACTAAAGTTATTGTTATTCATAAATTAATGTTAAAAAAAGTATGACCAAATAACATGACATTACAAAAAATTTAGTCACAGGTACCCTGCTAGTAAGGTTAAATGCGTTTTGTCAAAACAATTTACGTAGTAATAAGGTGCTAAATGTTGTATCGTGCATTTATGGTATTCCAATCCATACCATTTATGCATGTGTTCATTTATCTTTTGAAAAATGGAAGCTACTTAGATGGATGAAACCTGTACGCTGTACAATGTACAATTTTTGTTGGACATGGAAACCTTGTTTGAAATTTTGTTCTTGAGGTCACCTTCATGATATTGAGACGCTTTAAATCCTATATTATACATGTATCAATGGGGAGGTGAATCTCGTTTCATTTGGAGTGAAGGGATTACACAAAACAACACGACTATATATATGAGTTATGTGTGATCCTCCGGGTCATGCTCCATGGATCTTCGCTAACGGTAGTTCATTCGGTTACATTCTTTTGTGTTAGTAAGGGTATATGATTAACTCCCATGTCAATATTTCTTCCACTAGATATATATATTTTTTTCCCCTTCAATTATACAACCAAAAAAGACCATGATATTTCAATGTTTCTAATAATTTTTTTTGACCCAACAATGAAATTTCAGTGTATAAACTAATTGATATATCTAATTAGGCATATAAAAAATTCATTAACCACAGTTCTAAACAAGTCACACTAGCTTATGGGAGCTTACGACCCAACTTATCAAAAAAAATTGTAAGCCCAAGCTTCCAGGGACACGACAAGCTTTATAAGAGCTGTATAGTTTGTTTACTCATCCAAGCAAAGGTTAGGCTTAATTTGTAGTACAAGTCACGTCTACTAAACCTATACAGTGGCAGAAAAATGTTTACATGCAATCTCATTGAACATGTCTATCTTGAAACTTATAAGCTTACATAAAACAAATCTTAGGCTTTAAACCCATAAGTCCATTGGAGCCAAACTCATACTAAATGAGATTTTTAATAAGCAAATGTTAGTACCACCACCAGTGCTAGACACGTTTTTGAGCTGTAAGTTATAAGTTAGATCGTTATACTCCGTATTACTTTATTGATAATGATAACTACATCATATAAAATTTAAAGTATAGACACAAAGTATGGCCTCTGAATCTTTGTGTATGTAAATAGAAGTTTTAGAGTACTTGTTAAAAACCATACAAGTTCAAATATAAATTTAAAAGTTAAGAACTTATATAAATTTGGGATCGAGACATTAGTTGAGTTATTGTTTGACAGATTATTGAACTCAAATGATAACTCCAGACCCAAAACATTATAGCGTTCATAACATGTATCCATCATATACACTTTAGTATTAAACCAAAGAACATTTCTATCTTTAATCTATGTGGGATGTAAGGCTGGAATGATTTTGTCAAAAGCAAATTAATAAGGTAACTAGATATCGACTCATGTATTTTTAGTGACAGAAGCAATTGGATGATAATGCAATTCATTTTATCATTGAAATGTTTTGTCAAAAGTCGAAACAATGTAATAAGATATCTAAATGTCGACTCGTGCACTTTTAGTATTCCAATCCATACCATTTATACGTTCGTTTATCTTTTAAGAAATGGAAGCTAACTAATTGGATAGATAATGCAAGTACGTTATTAAGTGACATAAGCAATTGGATGTATACAAGACATCAGTAGTAAAGCTGGGAAAGCACGGGAAGTTGCCATCCAATTAGATTTTCGATTGTTTTACTGAAGTTATGGTGGCATTTACTAGGACAAATGACTCTAGATTATCGTGTTGAGACAGCTAGTCGACTAGCTCAATTGCATATTGATAGTTTCGGGTTTGCGTACATAAAGTCTAATCCTTTTCTGATCAAAAAGTGGAACCGGTAAGTCTGTATGAAGTTTAGTTGGGTATAATAATCTGTTTTGCATTTTTTTCTTCTTCTTAGTATTTTAAAGGATTAACAGGTGTGTTTAAGGTTTTGGTGAAATAATATAAATGTATTTTTTCGGTAATAAATCATAATGTAAGATGTGTCCCGTAACATTTTTTATGAGTACAACTTAACATGATATATATAACATTTTTATACATAAATTAAACCTTTGTAGTTAATATCATTTTGATAGCCGTTACATGAAGTTTCCTTTGAGACGAGTTTCAACTTGGCTTGAGTTATATGTTCAAACTTCTTCTTTTTGGCCGAACATAAAAGCTCGTCACACGAGTAAACCAAGCTCAAACTTTAGCTTGAATAACTCAATTGAGCAAACAGACGTGAACAAAAAAAAAAAAAAAAAAAAAAAAAAAAAAAAAAAAATCGTTTAGTTTCGGTTTTAGCAACTTTTTGTCACTTTTGTAGGTCTATTGTCTTAAAAGTTGAAAGTAGTGATTTTGGGTTATATTGTTACACACTTCCTGGACTTACCAAAGTTAGCTCTAGATTACCCTCCAATAACATCATTCAACATTCGTGTAGTCTCATTGGCTCATACGGGTAAATTTTGATAAATATATCCATGTATACCATATTAACAACCCGCCCGATGGGCGGGCTAGTTTCGCTATATTATTTAATAAAATTTAAGATATTTGCAATTTAAATTCATACAATCTAATATAAATCACAATAAAAAACTTAAAAACTTATTTTAATACAAATTGTTGATTGTTTAAAATAGTTATTCAAATGTACATAACGTAACAAATAATTCCACCTCATTTAAGTTTGTGTAAACTTCTTTAAATACAACGTTGTTTGTTTTATTAGTGTAGTTACCCTGTCTGTCGCAACAAAGAACTCTCAAGCCTTTTTTGCTCTTAACCCTTGAAACAGCTACATACAATATATCATGAGAAAAAACAGGACGTTTTAAAGAAAGACAAACCTTTCACAATGTTTGCCCTTGGCTTTTATTTTTAAACTCATAAACGTGTATACACACATAATCCCATTGGTATCAAACTCATACTAAATGGGCCTTTTAAAAATATGTTTAAACTTTAAATTTTTCTTATGGTCTAATATTTCTTTTAACCTATACATAAATCATTACATTGAGTCATTGATAAACCAAAATATGGATTCTGGATCTTTGTGTATGTAAATAAAAGTTTGGAGTACTTGTTAACAAATTACGGAGTAAAAGAAAATAAGTTCGAATATAAATTCAAAAGTTAAGAAGTTATATAAATTTTTGAGTATATAACACTACTGTCAAATGGTAATTATGTACCCAAAACATTATAGTATTCTTACCACATATTAATCATGTAAACTTTGGTATATAAACCAAAGAACTTTTCTATCTTTAACATATGTGGGATGTAAGGTTGAAATGATTCCGTCAAAGACAAATTAATAAGGTACCTAGATGTTGATTCATGAATTTTTAGTATTCTAATCCATATCCTTTATGTGTTAATAAATCTTCCAAAGAATGAAAGTTACTGAGATGATTGATGGCAACTACAATTATTCTCTTATTCTATGAGATCCTCTATGGGGTACAAAATTTATCATTGAATTTATGTGGGTTCACTCTAATTTTCGTTATTCTTTGCTAGTTATGGTCAAGAGGTAAAATTAACAATAATGCAACTCCTTTTATGTTTCTCAAGTAACATGCCATAAAGTTTAGTGTCACTGGTACCATTAAGTCAATATTTCTATCATTATATGTATGTATCACGAGTTAGGTACAACTATTTTCAATTTTCCATTTTCCATTTCAGTTATGTTAAGACATTTTTTTTATAGAGGTTTATTAGCATCTATATATGTTTTGTTACGGTAAATTTAACTTTAATATCTAGGAAAATCCAATACCTTGTACGTAGTCAGCAAACTTTAAGGTCGAAACATCAATCAAAGTTTGTTGAATTTGGAATACAAGTTTAAAATTTTGTTTTAAGGACATCACAATTATGTTGAGACACTTTAAAGTAAGAAGACGAGTCAATGTCATATAGGTCAACGTCATTTGTCAATAGTTTCGTGTGCGCAATGGGCATGAACTCGTGTTTAGCAAACAAGTGACACTAGCTTATGGGAGCTTACAACCAAACTTATCAAAAAGTTTTACCAGCTCAGGTTTCTAGGGTCACGACAAGCTTTAAACGAGCTATATAGCTTGAAACGAATGAGTGTTCAAGGGCAAATCTGATACGATAGAAAAAGTATTCCGAGATGTTCAATTAAAGAGCTTTGAGTGGGTATTAAAGAGATTTGTGTTTTTGGGGTTCTAAATAATCCTCAGAAGATTATAAATTGTAATGATGAGTCAATGAATAAGGAAGCAATTTATACTTCTTACATTTACGTCATTGATAACCACATCATCCAATTTTTAAAAGTAAATAAAAGTTTGGAGTACGTGTAAGAAAAAATATTAAGTTCAAATAACCTTCAAAAGATTAAGAACTTATACAAATATTGCGTTTGAAGTATCTTTTGAGTTACATTTATTTATTGAACTCGAAAGATAATCCCAAATGCAAGACATAATATTGTTCTTCACACAAATCAATCACGTACACTCTAGTATATAAACCAAAGAACATTTATGTTCTTTAACCTATGCGGGATGTAAGCGGGATGTAAGGTTGGAATGCGTTTTGTCAAAACAATTTATTAAGGTAGCTAAATGTTCACTCATGCCTTTTTTGTATTCCAATCCATACCGTTCTTTAGTCATTTATGTTTTGAAGAATGGAAATTGCTTGGACGATTGACGCCAAGTACGCTATTTAATTGTTAGAAATGTATATTTCATTTCAATGAAAGTGTGAATTTTGAAACTTATGAGCCCAAAGAAACCAAATCAATTTTGTCTCGATGAAAGGATGTATTCCAGTTATTTTAACAAATCTACGTTTCAATATAATCTGGATGCTTGACTGGTTTGTTAAGTGCTGAATTCTCGTCGGTATATTGCATCATTAGCAGACTATTTTTAGAATATAAATAATATCAAACCTTAATGTACTCTAACTTATGGATGGGTCAACTAATCTAATAATTTTTCTTGTTATTTGTGAATGAAAGGGTTTTGAGTTGTTTAATTTTTTTATCCTGTTATTGTGTTGTTTTAATCTAATAATTAACGCGAATCAATAGTAAAGGTTGACATAGTGAAGACCCTTTATATATCTATACTACATATAAAGAAAAAATGGTCAATCTTAAAAAAATGATCAATTTTGAAAAGTGGAAATTTTAAAAAATCTTATTAAAGAAAATTACGAAATATAATTAATACTCTTATTAAAACACCTCATTACTTAAAAGTACAACGATTTATTCACATTGTACAACCAATTAAAAACATATCTACCAAATTAAATACAACCAATTAATAAAACTCACAAACCGGGTTGACCCGGGACGCTTCAAACCAGACGGGTTGAACCGGTTTAATTTGACCCGTTTTTGACCCAACCTAGCAAGTTGACCCGGTTTAAATCGACCAACTTTTCGACCGGAATGGTTCACCTGGTTGATTCACCCGAGTCGAACCGGGTTTCAAGACATTATGTTTATTTCCTAAATATTCAAACTTTTATTATTTTTCATTTATAACCTATAAACTTTTTTTGATGAATAAACTATTTATCGAATAAACTATTTGTCGCTATAAAGAATGTATGATCAAATCTTGAAAAGTGAAATTTTGAAAGTTAAAGGTTAGAGAAATGCATATTATAATTAATACTCTTATTAAAACACCCCATAACTTTAAAGTACAATAATTTATTTACATTGTACAACCAATTAAAAGTATATATATCAAATTAAAAGCAACCAATTAAAACACCCCTTACTAAAAAGTACAATAAATTTTTTATAATATACAATTTAAACAAGTTACAACATAATTTAAATATAAAATAATTAACACACTAACTAATGTTATTTTACATATTATACAAATTAATAAAAACACACAAAGCTTTATACAAGCTAACAATTTGATGGTATATATAGTTTTGAAAACTGGACCGGACCAACGGATTCAACCGAGAACCGGTGTCGCCACCAGTTCGTCTAACTAATAAAAGCCATACGAAAACATATATTTCAAAATGAAACTATTAATACACATCGAAAACCGGGTTGACCTGGGACGCTTCAAACCCGGCGGGTTGGCACGGTTTAATTTGACCCGTTTTTGACCCAACCCGTCGGGTTCACTTGATTTAAATATACCCATTTTTCGTCCAGAACGGGTCGAACCGGGTTTCAAAATATTATGTTTAATCTCTAAATCTTCAAACTTTTATTATTTTTCGTTTATAACCCATAAACTTTTTTTATCACTAAACGATCTATCGCTATAAAATCCTGTTGCTATGCACGGGTACTCGTCTAGTATAAAAACAATAACAAAATTGTAAGAAAATAAAATCCTTGTGCCACGTTTAGAATAAAGGCGAGAAGCTCATGACAAGGGACGTAAACAACTAAAGTTGAATTCAAGCTCGGCTCTAAGGTAATAATGCAAATCTCGAGCTCAACCCAAGGAGCTTTCATGATGAAAATAAAATTTCTAGAGTACGTCTGTTAGAAACAAAATTAAGTTCAAATAAATTTTAAAAGGTTAAGAACTTAAACAAATTTTTGCTCAAGAAGAATTCTTTAGTGTCCAATTCAATTATTGAACTAGAAAGAAAACTCCATATGCAAAACATAATAGTTCTTTTTTTGCTACACACTCTATTATATAATCTAGGGGTGGCAATTCTCGACACGACACGATAAACGACACGAACCCGACACGAAGTTAAACAGGTTTGGGTTGAGGATAAACAGGTTTGGGTCAAAAACAGGTCAACCCGTCTAACCTGTTTAATAAATGGGTCGTGTTTGGGTTGAGTAAATATTAAACAGGTCAACCCGTGAACCCGTTTAAGTATATAAGATTATAAAAATAAAAATATAACATGCCTTTTTATGTTGGATGTAAATTAAATATATTGTGTTATGTACTTAATACGATTGAATTACGATTATACCTAATATATCATAGAAATTGACGCTTATAACTAAGAAAATATATCGTATAGTTATTTGTTTGTTATTTTTATCATATTTTAAATCCTTATATCATTTTTGCATTTAAACTAGTTAAATCAACAAACAACCAACCTTATTCACTTCTTGACCTATTTATTTAAACAGGTTAAGCGGGTCAAAAATGGGTTACACGTGTTATGCAGGTGTGGGTTAAGGTTGAGTTTCTTGACACGATTAATAAATGGGTCGTGTTTGGGTAAAGGTTATACTAACCCGCCAACACGCGAACCCCGAATAGGTTAACACGAACACGACTCGATTGCCACCCCTAATATAATCAAAAAACATGTTCTTTCTTCAACCTATGTGGGATATAAGGTTAATGTTGACTCGTGCATTTTTAGTATTCCAATCTAAACCATTTATGTGTTAGTTTATCTTTTAAAAGTTGAAAGTAGTGATTTTGGGTTTTATTGTTATGCTCAAAATTAAGGTATTTAGTATTGGAAATGAATAGAAAGTTAGCTCGATATTGCCCTCCAATAGTTTCGTTCTAAATTCTTGTGGTTTCATTCCTTGGAGCTCGCAGAACTTTGGCTCATCCATATATATATGTAACCAAAAGGGTGATTCGTACTTTAGTATGTAAGATTTTAACAAAGAAAATGAGTCGATATTAAAGGTCAATATCATGTGTCAATGTCCAGTTTGTTCTGTGCAGTTGGCAATAACTTGCATGTTAGAAGACTTTAAGGTCAGTGTATTGATTAAAGTTTGTGGAATTTGGAAAACTAGTTTGAAATTTGGTTTTTGAGGACAATTTTGTGATGTTGAGACGCTTTAAAGTAAAAAGACTAGTTAAATGCATACGTGTTAGACGAAGTAGCAAATATACCAAATGACTTGGCTCTTAGGTAAGGTTAATTAGTACATGGGTTTAAATTGTTTTGTTGGTCTTCTATTTCTTTTAACCTATACCTAAATCATTATATTACGTCATTGATAACCACATCATCTAATTTTGTAAAGTATAAACATAAAATATGGACTCTGAATCTTTGTGTTTGTAAATAGAAATTTTAGAGTACGTGTTAAAAAAAAATTAAGTTCAAATATAAATTTAAAAATTAAGAAGTTATATAATTTCTTGAGCACACTCTTCCATCCGGGTAACATGTTTGTAAATAGAAATTTTAGAGTACGTGTTAAAAAAAATTAAGTTCAAACATAAATTTAATTAAGTTCAAATATAAATTTAAAAATTAAGAAGTTATATAATATCTTGAATACACTTTTCCATGTGATTGCGTTAACGAAATCAAATGATAATTATGTACCCAAACCTTTATAGTGTTCTCAACACATATCAATCATATACACACTAGTATATGAAGCAAAGAACATTTCTATCTTTAACCTATGTGGGATATTGGGATATAAGGATGGAATGATTTTGTCAAAAAATAAAATTAAAAAGGTACATAAATCTTGACTCATGAATTTTTAGTATTCTAATACATATCATTTGTGTGTTAATAAATCTTCGAAAGAATACTAGCTTATGGGAGCTTACGACCCAACTTATCAAAATGTTTTGTAAGCCCAGGCTTCTCGGCTCACGACAAGCTTTAAACGTGCTAATTTCAGATCTCTATCTAATATGTGTAGTATGTGAGTAAGGGGTGTTTGGTTAGTGGTAAGGTGGACATTTATTAATGTCAGTATGTATCTTTAGTTTGAGAGTTTGGTATACTGATGCTAGTGGCTTCTACACCTCGTGGTTGGCAATATCAGTATATCAATCTTATAGTGGTGTTTATGTAACACTGAGGATATATAGTTGATGATCTATATAGCTTGATCAAACGTATTCATTGGTAGAGAAATGTGTATTATAATTTTTATTACTCATTATTTTGGTTAGGTATAAGGTTGCAAACTTGCAAGTTGCAACCGTTTATTTATTTATGCTAGATCAAGTATATACCAATTGATTTGGCCCTTAGGTAAGGTTAATTACTAAATGTGTTTAAACCCGGTCTAATATTTCTTTTGACCTATAGCTAAATCGTTATATTACTTCATTGATAATGATAACAACATCATCTAATTTTTAAAAGTATAGACACAAAGTGTGGCCTCTGTATTTTTGTGTATGTGAATTGAAGTTTTAAAGTACTCGTTAAAAAGAAAGTTCAAATAAAAATTTAAAAGTTAAGAACTTATTTACATTTTGGATTTGAAGTTTCCGATCAAGTTATTGTTTAACAAATATTAAACTCAAACGATAACTCCAGACCCAAATCATTATAACATTCTTAACACATGCTACTCATATACACTCTAGTATATAAACCAAAGAACATTTCTATCTTTCACCTATGTGGGATGTAAGGTTGGAATGGGTTTTGTCAAAAACAAACTAATAAGGTACCTAAATGTTGGCTAGTGCATT
Source organism: Artemisia argyi (assembly GCA_030686995.1). Lineage (NCBI taxonomy): Eukaryota > Viridiplantae > Streptophyta > Magnoliopsida > Asterales > Asteraceae > Artemisia > Artemisia argyi. The sequence continues at coordinate 19,834,662 of CM060702.1, read as the reverse complement.
TTAGTGATGGAAGCAATTGGACGATAATGCGATTCATTTTACCATTGATTTATTGTGCGCGGTTTTCACTATAATTTTTCGTTATTCTTTGCTAGTTACAATATTTATTAATTAGACGGTTTCTTGTTCTGCAGTATAGATGATTCATTGATATGTACATGTATAAAATTGTTATAATGATAAGAAGCATTCTATTATGTTTACATGTTTATGTTTCAATGAAATATGGATTCTTGATTGGTCTAAAATAAAAATTGGTTTTATGAATGAACTGTTTGTGTGAACACCTTTACGTAATATAGTGATTTAAGTATAGGTTAAAAGAACCATTAAACCAACAAAACAGTTTGAACACCTTTAAATCACTATATTACATCAAAGATAACTGCATCATCTAACTTTAAAAATTTTACACACAAAATATGTACTCTGTATGCAAATACAAGTTTGAGTACTGCTAAGGAAAAAAAAAAAAGTTAAGAACTTATATTAATTTTGCAATGAGCAAATCCCGAACAGTTCACTTTCAATTATTTAACTCGAAAGAAATTTCCAAATGCAAAACATAATAGTGTTTTTAACACATATCATTGATATACACTCTAGTATATAACCAAGGAACATGTTAATTCTTCTACCTATGTGGGATATAAGTTTGAAATGCGTTTGTCAAAACAAGTTAATCCTAAATGTTGACTCGTGCATTTTTAGTATTCCAACCCATAGCATTTATGAGTTCATTTATCTTTTGTAGAATGAAAGCTGCTTGGATGATTGAGGCCAAGTACAATAGTATCATAAGTCGTATGTGATTTGTGAAATCATATGTGAATTTTGAAATAACAAATCACATGCAATTTTTTATGACGTAAATTTCAACACTAATAAAAAATCAAAAATATTTTGTTTGAAGTATATCGAAGTTCTCGTCTAATGAAAGATTAAAAAAAAAAAAAAAAAAAAAAAAAAAAAAAAAAAAAAAAAAAAAAAAAAGTGCCGTCGCTATTGTGTGTTTTTTGTCGCTTCACGGTTTTAGTGCTTGCAAGATATTTTATTTTCAGAAAAGGTGAAAAGTGAGTTTATTTTTTTGCTTAAAAAATGAATGACAAAGATTTTTCCATAATTTTTGAAACACCGCTAATTCTTACAGGTGTTCAAATTGTTTAGTTCGTTTAATTGTTTCTATAACCCTATAGCTAAACCATTATATTACGCCATTGGTAACCACAAGATCTAAGTACGTGTGTTAAGAAACAAAAATAAGTTCAAATAAAATTTAAAAGGTTAAGAACTTATAATAATTTTTCACATGAACTTATCTTTGTGCTCAAATATTGAACACGAAGAAAGTTTCAGTTCCAAAATATAATAGTGTTCTTAACACAATTCAATCCTACACGCTCTGCTATATAAACCAAAGAAATATATATTCTTTAACCTATTTGGGATGTAAGTTTGAAATGAGTTTTGTCAAAACAATGTAATAAGATACCAAAGTGTCGACTCGTGCACTTTTAGTATTCCAAATCCATACCATTTATGCGTTAGTTTGTTTATCTTTTAAGGAATGGAAGCTAACTAATTGGATAGATAATGCAAGTATGTTATTAAGTGACATAAGCAATTGGATGTATACAAGACATCAGTAGAGATTTTGGGTTATATTGTTAAAGTCTTCCCGGAGATACCAAAGTTAGCTCGAGATTGGCCTCCAATAGCTTCGTTCAACATTGGTGTCGTCTCATTGCTGGGAGCTTACAAAACTTTGGTTCATGCTGGTAAATTTTGATAAATATATCCATATATATTCGTCTGGTAAATTTTGATAAAACTTTAGATTTTAAACCTATAAAAGGTGTATAAACACATAAGCCCATTGGTAACAAACAAACTCATACTAAATGGGCCTTTTAAAAATATGTTTAAACTTTAAATTTTTTTCTTATGGTCTAATATTTCTTTTAACCTATACATAAATCATTATATTGAGTCATTGATAAACCAAAATATGGATTCTGGATCTTTGTGTATGTAAATAAAAGTTTGGAGTACTTGTTAACAAAAGAAAATAAGTTCGAATATAAATTTAAAAGTTAAGAAGTTATATAAATCTCTGAGCATATAACACATTTGATTTCAACAATTTCAACAGATAATTGTTGAAATCGAATGATCAAAACATTATAGTGTTCTTAACACATATGCATCACATGCACTCTAGTATATAAACCAAAGAACATTTCTACCTTTAACCTATGTGCACTCTGGTATATATATCCGACCAACTTCCAACACACGCCCATTTCCAAACTCACAAAACCCTTCACAACCCAAATCTCCAAAATCACAAAATAACCGAGTCTAATACTATAATGTAACGTAAACTATAATTTTATGGTCGTGTAGGTGACAAAACTACAATTTCATGAAAACATAAACTTGAAGGGCAATTTTGATAGGACGTTATTCTTGCTAGAATAGGAATGAACAAACTCAAATTTATGACAACTTTATAATATTTCATGATGCAGCAGTTAATGCAAGTTCATTCGGAGGACTTTTGTTACGCTTGTGAATTGCTACCAAAAGCCATACAAGAAGAATGTAAAATTGGCTTGTGGTTTATTTTCAAATTTACCAGTTTGACCATTGGCAGGTTACTAACCCAGAAAAAAATACACCGATTTTCTCCAACATAATAGTAGTAATTTAAGAACATAATCATTAGTAACAGCAGTCACCACAACCAAACCTTGTGTTAAGCTCCTCGTAAAGCCTATTAGTTCCAAACGCACAAAAACGGATAAATACCGAAATGAGCTAGCAACCAATCTTTTTAACATTCGTATGCATCTCTATGTGATTACTACTCAAATAGTTAAGGTAGTAAAACAGTTAAATTAGATCCATTATATAATATACGATCACCAAAAGAAGATAACTCAACTCACATCCTAATACTTTACCAATTTCTTCGACCAAGGATCCACCAAAAGCATCACCTCATCACTGCATACCTTGGAAAGTCTGAAAAGTGGAAAACAAAGTCGATATATCAGTATTCATATGATAAAAGCTCACTAGCTTTATATGTATGTGTCAATCATAAGCAACTAACCCAATGAGTGAGTACAATAGTTTTTCCCCCTAGAACTACTCCTATTCACCAACCCGGTAACAGAACGGTTAACACGGCTACGCAGTCTGCGATCACACTAGCCGTGCATGACTGGCATGACTTGCTAGAACACTCCACTTTTGCATCATCTTCCACTGTATTGTTCCTGTTGCATCTTTTGGTGATTTCCTTTGTGGGTTCTGTTGGGTAGGTTTTAATATCATGACCCATTTGAAATCTTGAATTCTTGATGGCTAATTCAACCTGTAAAGTTGCCATGTTGAATAACTTAAAGGGTAAAATGTGTTAGGATGGTCATTTTTCTTTCCGGATCTTGCTTGACTTCCATCAACAAACACCACCCATTATCAGTGATTAAAAAATTAACTTCATGAAAAATATCTGGATCCATTTATTATACTGCTACTTCGTAATAATTGCATTTAAGCATCAATTATCATAATAGCTTTATTTTTTCAAGAGATAAAGGGTGAAAAGCAAACCACACGAATGGTATATAGCATTATTATTATTATTATTATTATTATTATTATTATTATTATTATTATTATTATTATTATTATTTTTGTTTTTTTCTTTTTAATGAAATTCTTTACAAGATCAAAAAATGGTCATGGTCATCACACATTCTGTGGCATCTTAAATCTCAACACTCAACACTAGTAAAACTTTAGCACCTAACTGCCACATTTACCCCTCAACTCTACTCGTATACTCCGTATGATATATCAAGTTCACCCAAAGAGCATTTTCGTCATTTCTCATAACTCTCACCCAAAACTTTTCCATTCTCACCAAGTCACCATTACCTCATTTCCCCATATATAAAGATTCATTCACAACACACTCCATCTCCAACACTCAGATTCAAACACAAACAAAAAACACAAACACCAACATGAGAACAAGCAACCATCTCATAGGAGCACTCAACTTCCTCACATTCCTCCTCTCCATCCCCATACTCTCAGGTGGCATATGGCTAAGCACACGAGCCAACAACACAGACTGCATGAGCTTCCTACAATGGCCACTAATAGTCATAGGAGTATCCATAATGGTTGTCTCACTCGCGGGCATAGCTGGTGCATGTTACAGGAACACTTTTTTAATGTACCTATACCTATGGGCCATGTTTATTATCATAGGTGTACTTATTGGTTTTATAATATTTGCTTATGCTGTTACGGATAAAGGGTCGGGTCGGGCTGTGTTGAACCGGGTCTACCCGGATTACTATTTGGAAGATTATTCCGGGTGGTTAAAGGATCGGGTTTCGAGTGAGAGTTATTGGGGGAAGATTAGGTCGTGTGTGCATGATAGTACAAGTCAGTTTCAGGAACCACACCTAAATATACTGGCAGTCCAACCGAAAATGCAATACTATCATGGGCCGAAACCGCTCTGGGTATGGATATTGATAAACTGAAACAAGATCATACCATTCTTCATTTTTAATTTTACCAAACAATGTATTCTGGTTTTGAATCAATCCAATCCCTAGGATACCCATGAACCAAACAGGCCCTAAGTTTGCTTTTTGGTATTTTTTTTTCCTCGGAAAGTGTTGGAAAAAAAAAAAAAAAAAAGTTAAAAGTATAGGAATTGATTTGCACACTTTCTCTTTTGATTAGGACACTCTAAGTAGACAGTTGTACCATAGTTACATCCTACTTTAATAACTTGTACATTGAGTGTGCAAATAAAAATAAGGAGTGTGCAAATCACCTCTCTAAAAGTATTAAATGTCAAAAAATACAAAATAAAAATTGATAAAAAAAAACTGTATTGTACTGTAAACAGAGGGTTGGAGGATGTTGAAAGTAAAAAAACATGTGAGTCAAGAGGGGTACTAAGAGAATCAGCAATGGGGGTTTTTGCAAAAAGTTTTTACTATTTGGAAAAGTTTTTCAAAAGCATTTTACCATCGCAACTAGGGCTGTAAACGAATCGGACGAACACGAATGGAGCCTTGTTCATGTTCGTTCATTTAATTTTAACCGGACAAATAAACGAACACGAACACTTAAACGAACAAATTTTCTTGTTCATGTACGTTTATTAAGAAAATAACTTGTTCATGTTCGTTTATGTTCGTTCATTAATACACTAAACGGACATAAACGATCGAACATAAATGAACATAGACAAACAAACAATAAACTTTATTAAATTATGCATCTAAAATTGTTTTATAAGTCTTATTTTGTTTAAACAAACTAATGTTAGAATTATACAATTAAAAGATATGATATACGAACATAAATAAATAAATAAACATAAACGAACGTTAGCGAACGCATAATCGGACGTTTACGAACACAAATAAACGAACGTGACATTTGTTCATGTTCGTTCATTTAACTAAACGATCGTAAAATATTGTTTATGTTCGTTCATTTAATAAATAAACGAACATAAATGAACTTTTTGCCGAGCGGTTCATGAACTGTTCACTGAACGTTCAGTTCGTTTACAGCCCTAATTGCAACTAATGACTTTTCAAAAGGTTTGCATGAAAGACTTTGCTCCAGCCAACCGATTCGGTTGATGAAAAAGTTTTTCACTTTGCAAGTTTAGCATTTATTGAATTATTGCATTAAATGCAAAAAGCAAGTTTAGCATTTATTGCATTAAATGCAAAAGGCAATAAAAGCTTTTTACCATTGCTCATGCTCTAATAACACAAGATTTTTTTATAACTCATAACAACTTAATAAAAAAAGATAAAATTACCAAAATAAATCTCTCACCCTATGACTTAACACTTTCCATACCTAAAATTTTCAAAAGTCTAAAATACACTGATGGCGACTCATTTTTTGGGCAACTCGTGTCTTCATTTGACGCATGTCCTTAAAAAAATAGAAAAACCATTAATTCACGTATCACGAGTGAATACTTGTCGACTAATGGTTGAATTGTACAATTTGCCCAGTCACTCAATCTATTTTGGACTTTCGAAAATTTTAGGTATGAAAATTGATAAGTCGTAGGGCGACTGGTCTATTATGGTAATTACCCTATAAAAAACATATTTTCTTCATCATTCAAGTTATAAGACATCGTTCATACCACAATTTTTAATTTTTTTCATTTATTCAAATAAAACAACATATTAAATTAAAATTAAAATTCTATTAACAAAATAAAAGATATATAAAAATACATGAACTACACTAGTTTTGGGGATAATATTTGGCTCGAATTTCACGTTTGCCCTCTTCGATGATAGTCGTGCGGATCCATCCCCTCATTGTTGATTGAAAACATCTTTGTTGGGAATTATCTGAATCAGTACAAACAAAAGTAAAGACAAAGTTTCAACTGCTGAAGAATACACTAACAGTACAAAGTTAGTTAGTACTGTTAGTTATACATAGTTTGTACTGCTTATGTTTTGGCAGAATAGGATAAACATGTAATGTGATAAGTATAGAAAAGATCTTGTGTATATCCTATATGTTTAGGTTATTCATTACTTGTAAAGGACTCCTTGTGTCTATAAAAGAAGGTTCTAGGTTAGGGTTAAGATAACTCTCATATATCTCTTCCATACCTATTATAGTGTTAGTTTCAAGGTTGTAAACCCTAGTGATATTCTTGATCACTCGTATTAGCAATAATATTGAAGCAGTTTGTTCATTACTTTGTTTATTGTTTACTGTTGCATTTACTCACAGCAAATCTTCTAAGTGTTAACTAGTGAATTCCGCTTGCTAAGGTAACATAACTCAAAGTATCACCAACACAAGGAGTGTGTTAATCAGATCCTCACAAGTGGTATTAGAGACATGTTTCTGGTACTTTGAATTACAAGATCTAGAAGATAAAGTTCTTGTTTCACTTACAAGAAGATGGACATGGAGACTACTCAATCATCCACAACAACAGCCAAGCTACCCATACTTAAGCAGAATGAGTATGATCTTTGGAGGCTCAGAATTGAGCAATACTTCATGGTGCAGGACTATGCACTATGGGACATCATTATGCATGGTGATTCATGGAAGCCATCTACATCTGAAGTTACTAATATTGATGGTTCCAAGATAGTTCAGAACAATACTGAACCTGTAACCAATGATGAAAGAGCTAAAAGAAGGAATGATCTAAAGGCTAAGCATCTTCTGCTTATGGCTATGCCTAATGATCAAGTTTTAAATTTCAGTACTTATGAAAATGCAAAGGCTCTCTTTGAAGCCATTGTTGAAAGATTTGGTGGGAATGAAGCCACCAAAAAGACACAGAAGACCCTATTGAAGCAAAACTATGAGAATTTCACTGCTACAAGCAATGAATCTATTGATCATGTTTTTAGCAGGTTGCAAAAGATTGTTAGCCAGCTTGCTGTGTTGAAAGTTACCATTCCTCAAGAAGAACTTAACATGAAGTTTCCAAATAGCTTGCCTGCTGAATGGCAAACTTATATGGTTGTGTATCAACACAAACCTTAATTGGAAAAGATGACTCTGAATGATCTTAACAACAATCTCAAGATTCCTGAACTAAAGGTGAAGAAGGCAGGGAGTTCAAGCACAAGCTCAGGAAATATGGCATTCATGTCATATGCAAAGGATGACAACTCAGATGATGAAGATGATCACACTTATATTTGTACTGCTAACCCTAAAGTTAGTACTGCAAGCATTAAAGTTAGTACAGCTGGTTCACAACTTAGCTATGTTGGCTTAAGTGATGATACCATCTATGCCTTTGTAGCTGGCAAAGCTAATGATGCCAACATTTACAATGATGATTTGCTTCAAATACATGATGATGATTTAGAAGCAATGGACATAAAATGGCAGTTAGCTTTGATAAGTATAAGAGCAAAGAAGTATTATCAAAGGACTGGGAAGAAGATCACTCTTAACTCAGGAGATGTTGCTGGCTATGACAAGTCAAGGTAGAGTGCTATAGTTGTGGAAAGAGAGGACACTTTGCGAGAGAATGCAGAGGTCCAAGACAGCAAAACAGAGATGGTTATGAGTAATCTAAAGGAGGTGACTGTGCAAGAGCCTTCTTCTAAGGTTATGTTAGCTATTGATGGAGCTGCTTTTGATTGGAGCTTTATGGAAGAAGAGGAAGCTCACACTGAAGTTGCACTGATGGCCTTCTCTGATTCTGAGGTATATGTTAATGGTTGTTCTAAATCTTGCTCTGCTTTAAAAGAATTAGAAGAACTTAAGGCTAAATATGATAGTCAAAGAGTTGAGCTTAATGAAACCTACTATAATTTGCAAAATCATAAAAGAGGTTTAGGTGTCTTAGAAGAACAACTTGTTTTTTTTAGACAGAATGAGGCCATTTCACTGATGATATTGCTGGCTTAAGAAGAGACTTAGCAAACAAGGATGTAGTAATCAGTGTGCTTAAGGAAGATTTAGCAAAATTAAAAGAACAAAAAGAAAATATACAGTTAAGTGTTGACACACTTGAGTATACTTCCAAGGGTGTTCAAAACTTATGCTTTTATCGTCTACCATTTGATATGCTTTAAAAACTTATGTATTGTCATACTCTCGGACCTCTTGTAATAACTCTGATTTAAATAATTCGAATGGTAACTTTTCAAAACGTCTCACTTAGAGTTCGTTTTCTATATCTTGTACTTTGTGCCTTGAGGTAGCACCCTAGTGACACTATCGTTCTGCTGCGATATTTTGGGGGTGTTACACTTTGGAATTATACGAAAACGTTATAGGGCACCAGCCAGCCCTATAATGTCGATACCGTGTGCTTTCATAATTTTGAGAATTATAAAAAAGAAAATGGAGTAGCGGGATACCCATGCCTAGCGACAACAATGTGTGGTATTTGACATATTTCGGTTGCATCGATCTTCATGAATGTGTGTTTTGTAAGTTGGTTATGAATCCTTGTGTGTAGTTAGAAGTGTCAAATAATATAAGGTGTCATAATATTTATGTGTGAGCATTTTGTTCATTAACAGTTACACTGTGTTATAGAGTATCACTTAAGAAATGAAAGTAAAGACAATGAAGTAAAAAAAAAAAAAAAATGTATTCTCGAGTATCATTTAATAAAGAAAATAAAAGGTAAAGGACTAGCAAAAATGATGATATGGTTGATTTTGAAGTAAAATATTCTCTCCTTATATTGGGCTGATTTTAATTTTAATGATTCATGTTGTCCTCATTAATCTCCTCATACACTTCATAATATTTTTTTAGACACCAAAGGTGGTTATTATATAGCTAGAGATGCTTAGAAGAGACTTTTTATGGGATAGAAATGAGAACAAAAGGAAGCTACACTTAGTAGCATGGGATACAGTTTGTAAACCAAATCAATTATGTGGTTCGCATTGTTAAGGAAAAATAATCATGCTTTATTGGCATCTTATGGTACAAGTATAATGGAAATACTTTTTCATTACGGAAGTTGGTTTTAATGAAAAGTTATTTCAGGATCTTCTACCTAACTCAAGCGATTAATTCACATTCCGCCACATTCAAGGATTTCGACAGTTTGGAAGGTATCATAAATCTTCATAATGAATATGATATGCTTTAAGTTCACGGTCCATAACTATAGAAGTGGAAAATTGGCTTGGAAAGACTAATATCACTTTGATGGTACGCGAATGAGGACAACTTCAAGATCTACAACTCACATTATCACATTTTACGCTAAACGTGGTCAAATATGATTCCATTTTGTAGACTCCAGGAAAAAAAGGTGGTTTATCAGTTGTGTAGCTGCAAATAATCTCAGTCATCTTCCAAGTTCGCCTCAACTACTATAGACTTATTATGTTTAGTATAAACATGTTCCTTCAAAAGTTGTGCCCTTGGTGCCAGAGTCAACCGCTCACTTGTTACGACATTGTCAATGTGCTGATGGTAAATGGAAACTGCTATATCGGTAGTGGGGCCTTTATTGGGTATTCCACAAACAATTTGTGATTTCCTTCGCGATTGGAATGAAGGGATGTGGATGAATGCTCGTAAAGCGTGGAAACTAATTAGGTCGTGAACTTTGTGGGGGTATTTGGCTCTCATGAAACGATTTGGTTTTCAATCACAAAGTATCTTGTTGGACAACCGGAGTCTCAAGAATCAATATTAAAAGCTTTCGTTGGGCCATGGTATCAAATATTTGTTCATTTAATGAGTCTCATAGTTGGTGCAATGAATCTTGAAATTTATAGAAATCTTAAGTTTTTATGATCTAGATCTTGTTTCAATTGTTTTAGTCAATTTTAGTCATTAAGGTTAGGTGTAATGGTGAGGTAACATGACCGGTATCGCCAATGCCACATCAATGCCAACTCAACACAACTTTCTTAATGACCAAGTTATTGTAATAAGATGACCACGATCACTACAAAAAACATACCCCACTTAAACACAAATATTCTCCACAAAAACAATTTAATAAAACACAATCACACACACAACAAAGGGGAGGACCCTGTCGTCTGAACAACCGAGTTATGCATATTTTATCCATGACCCCGACTATGACTGAGTGGGTGTTATGTGGGGACGCGTCCCTTTGGTTGGGTGACAGAGTGCATGACCTTGTCATTATGGCTGGTCTAAGATATATCACTTGAGTCTTGATCTTTAGATCAAGCAATGTACTCAACTTAGGGTGGTCAGTCAAGGGTTGGATACTGTCATAAGATACCATTGTTGGACTACGTATAACTAGTCAAAAGACTTGTTCCCTACAAATAACCTTAACAAAGAAAACTTCTATAAGTTTCTAAGCATTGTACGAACTTAGTACAAATTTTGTCGTTAAAAGTTAAAAAGGTAAAAATAATAATAATAATAATAATAATAATAATAATAATAATAATAATAATAATAATAATAATAATAATAATAATAAAAAAAAACCTACTATCAAGTCACTAAAAAAAGGGTTTTGGTAATTAAATAACAATGAACTTTTTCAAATATACTGATTTGATACTTGAATTCTGAAAAAGTTATGTAAATGTAATGAACTTTTATAAAATTTTTCAATCGGCATATGTTGATAACGTGTCATACCTAAAAATTTGACACGTAACACTATTTTTAATGTGACACGTAATCAAAATATGAAAATTAAAATATTTTATGAAAATTCGTTACATTTACAAAATTCACGTACCAAAACGAAAGCACAAAAAATTCCATTGCTATTTTTTGAACCAAAAGCAAAAAAGAAATTAATGAACCCTAGCAACAAAAAAAAAAAAAAAAAAAAAAAAAAATCCATTGCTATATGGTTAGAAAGAAACAAGAGGCTGTTCATAGGAGAAAAGAGAGATGAAAAGACGATCTTTAACTCAATAAAAGAAACAGTTGGAATGCAAATGTTGAGTTTCACTGTCAAAGATTCAAGATCTATCAAAGAAGTTGAAGCTAAATGGGAATTGAAGTTGAAGAGAATGAGTAGTTAATAGCAGATAGTCATACTTTGTTACTACTTTGCAATTGTTTCTGATAGTATTAGCTTGTATTAGAATATAGACTAGAATGCCTTGTTCCTAGTAAGGTTTCTTTATAATCTGAGAAATGCATGGGGGATGTCCCATGGCATTATGATCCTAATTGTAAATTTTGTGAGTATATATATATACATTCTCCTTTTCACAAAAAAAAAAAAAACAAAAAAAAAAAAAAAAAAAAAAAAAAAAAAACACAAAACACAAACCAACACATCTTATGTTTAAAACCCAGACTTAATTTATAAAAACCGTCTTCTCATCACCACTTCACTGCACACTCCATTTTTATAAATTCAAAAATCCCCAAAAAAATCCCATCTTTTTTCACTCTTTGACTTGTTGAATCAAAACCCTCTTCTTCCATGGCTGCTCCTAACGGGTATCTTCTTCTTTCAATTTTGTGTTTTTATATACTTTTACAATAAACCCAATGTTTCTTTATTTTATATTTTAATCGATTCGTTATCTGCTGTATGTTATTTTTGGTACTTGTTTTTAAGTTTATGGTTAGTTGCTAAGATTGGAGTTTGAATTTTTATGCTTTGATTGGTTCTTTAATATTGTTGTTTCATGAGATTGTGTTGTTTTCAAAGATTTTGTGTTTAGGGTTTAGATCCTCTGTAAATAGCGCATGCTTTATGTATGTACACAAATTTAGTGTATTTTTTTTTAAATAGATCCTCTGTAAATAGCGCATTCTTTTCTTTAAAGAAAGTGTGCCTAAATAGATGTGGGAATAAGTTATTGGTTTGTGAAGAAGTGGGTCCTCCTTGTCGTCACTCACATTTTAGGCATGTAATTAGGCATATTGGTATCTTTTTGAAATAATGCTCGTAAAATGAAAACCCACCTTTTTTGCAAGTTTAAATGTACTAGCTTTGTTGGTATATGTTGTATATATTTGAAGTCTTTTATTTTTGGGGGCAAACTCAAAAACGTTAAAAAATAGAAGAACAAATTAAGGCTTTCTAGTTTGTATCCTACTTTTGTTTTTGGGTAAAGGGTTTATACCCGGTGAATATATATCCTACTTTTGTTTGATTTGAAAAACCGATGTTTTTAAAACCTAAACTATGTGTGTTTTCTTTAAAAATCTTTGTTTAAAGAGTCGAACATTTTGGCGATAGAAATCTGTTGATAGTGTCGAGGTTGAAGAAGGAAGAGATAGTAGGGTCCTATTGAGAAATGTGGTCCACCTTCTGTTCTAACCGTATAAAGTAGCAAGTAGTCCTTTTTGGTATGGGATCTTACATTTTTGTCCAAACATAAGTACACGTGTTTAATTAGATTTACAAGAAGAGTTTAGCTTTACTACTACCACTTGCGAGAGAATGAGAAAGCGGGAGTTAGTTAAGAACAGCCAGTGTAGTTTTCCAAAAGAGTCTTGTTACAATTTTGAGGTTCAGATTGTTTTGCCATTTAAATTGTTCGTTTTGTGAGTGTGTATAGGATTTGAGGATCGGTGATGTGATTTGGGTCAAATTTACGTTTTGCTAGTAGTTTTACGTAACAAACTGGAAACCTTCATTGATGAAGTTGCTTGCTTCTTCCATGGCCATTGCTTATAATACCTTTACCTAGCCTCACCTAAATGTACGCACTTAAACACATTTGTATCTTAGGGCCCGTTTCTTTTTCTTTTGGAACCTCAAGGTATATAAAACCTTATTTGTCCCCAACTAGAGGTTCTAAGGGAAATGGGACCCACTTATTTTTTAGCCACTTAATCCATAACAAAAAAGGAAACAGGCCCTTAGATATCCTCTCTTTTTTTTATTTTTTTATTTTTTATTATTATTATTATTTTTTTCTTCTGTTGCCATATTTAATTAGATTTAGTGAAAAGATACCGCTTTTCTTATTGGTGTTCAATTCATTTATTCTAGAGTATCTTGTGCTTGTTCCTAGTCTGGGAAAGAACTTTGGCCCTTCTTTTTAGCACTTTGATATAACTGAAACCGAAATTGCTTTCATAATCTGGAAGTTAGGATTTTTGAATCTTTAATTGGGATGACTTCTTCCTTTTATTTGTGTTAAAATGTTTCATTGTCTTTCGCTTGATCTTGGTTACCGTTGATAGTGGTATTTTTAAGGATTTATGTTGTTGACAGGATTTACTTGCTCTTTTGAGTGACATTGAACCATTCTATCAATATTTACTTTACAATTGAGATCATTACTTTCTTTTCGAGTTGATTGAGTATTGATGCATTGACTATTTGGGTTCTTGTAAGGTATCTTATGGTCATTTGTAACATGAACATCCTTACTGTCCATCCAAATGTGGCATTTTCTTGAGCAAGCCTGAGAATTTGGAGCTGTTCTTGCTAGTGTTTGTTTGGGTAGAGGGACTAGATAAACGTTATGTTTAGTCTCATAAGTTTTCAATACGAATAATCAGATCATCTTAGTTTTAGGAATCCGACTAATGCAAAGAGGTTCATATAGAGTTCAAATAAGAAGAAACTGTGTTGCATTACTGTTTCTTAGCTTCGTATAAACTCCAAACAGAGATCTAAGATCTTGAGTTTATTTTCACTTTTTTACTATTATCATCTTTCGGGTTCAGCTAATACGAGAATCTGACTGTGGATTTGATATAAGTGCTCCTATGTGACCCTATCTTTGTGATTAGAAGTACCATGGTAGTGAGTTTCTTAAGATATCTGTATATACCTATTGATTAGTATCATTTTTGTTGTCCCACATCGTCTAGCAACTAAAGTTCGGCTCTTTCTTACGCGTATATAAAGACCACTCGTTTCCTCAGTTTTTTACATTTTTATCGAGCCTTGGTAATTTTCCTTCTCGAGACTTGCCATTTAATTCAATTGGCGAAAGAGGTGACGCCTGTGGTATCATCTCTTTTGACTCTCTTGATCTCAAAAGAGGTAATGTTTTTCATTTATTCATTCATTCATAATTCTTCTTATCTGTTAACATCTGTTAACATATCTTTGCTTTTTAAGGAGTCTTTTAGGCTTTTTGTTTTCCTTTTAAAGATGTGGTTTATAATTAAGTGTCACGATCCCTGTTCCTGTTTTCTTTGTCTCTCTCTTTGTCTATGTATGTATGTGCGTTTGTGTGACAAGATGTGTATAGAGTCTAATATGTATATGGAGTTCATTGATTGAAAGTAATTAGATATAGGAATGGTAATGGAGCGTATATTCACCTCCCATAGCCGCACTCTCCCTGGTTTCCCCATTCCACACCTACCCTGTCTCCATCCCTTCGCTTTTAGGATCTATTTCATACCTATGTGACAGTCAAAACAATAACGTGTTAGTCTTCAGTTACACAAAAGGAAATAAAGAACACAATCACAAGCTCACAACAGGGAAGCCAGATATATATGTTACGCATTTTGTATAATGCTATATATAAACGCCGAGTGCAGGACAACATTTTTTTTGGGTACCTGAAATTACCTGAACCTCGCTCGTCTGAATCACCCCACATCCGACCCTTATGCGAGAGTTGTTCAGGATTCTACAACCCTACGTCTGAATCATATTTTGTTTGTGATTTGTGCGTCTAGTTTGGTTCTGAGGACCGATAGGAGGGGAAAAGGCCTCAAACCCCAACACAAGTTCATTTTATTTACTTTTGTTTGAAATTGTCGGATTTAAAATACAAAAGATATGGAGAGAATAGAAGGACAAAACAAACTTTTTCATGACTTATATTTTCTTAACTTAAACAACTTTGTATTCATGAGTCTCAAGTCACTTCACATAAGTATCATGATTAAATTTTATGGATGTTCGTTGAGTATGTATTTATGCAATATGGGTTTTTTATATAGAATAACACTTGTGTTTTTGTAAAACTTCTATACATAGGGCCCAGGCCTAGGCCTTGGGGTAAATACTGAAACCGCAAAATTGAGTCAGACCATACCAATTCTGTTGGTTTTGTAATTGTCTGGTTTTGTGTTGATTCGAGCTGGTCAATTCTGTCCAGTTTAGATTATTAGTCTTATATGAGATTAACAGGTGGTCTTATATTCAACGGTTACTAACTGAGTTTCTTGAACCACTGGTTTGAGAATTTATTTTAGAAAGGCCCACTGGTTTGAGAATTACTTCCAGAAGGGTATCTAAGGCGCTGTTTCTTTTTTCTGTTTGCTAACAAAATAGTAGGACCCATCATCTGTTATATGGTCTGAATGGGGAATACTTAACATTTGTAGACCATATTCACACAGACGAACTAAGCAAATTCAATGGGGCCTACACCAAAAGAAATAATATTAAATTAATGGGACCTACCAATTCCCTCCACTAAACGAAAAAGAAACAGCCTCTAAATCTGCAATGCATAATAAAAACTTAAGTCATTTAGTTACTAGTTTGTAGTATTGGTTTTTGAATATCAGTGATGGGCTGGTTGGGTAATGTGACTAAGAGTTGAAAAATGTTAAGCATGAGATGAAAGAGGTTTGAGTCGAGTTGGGCTGACACACTCACTTCTTTAATAAGTTTTTTATATGATTAACGTGTTCAATATGATTAATCTGAACTAATTGATATGTAGTAATCTAAACTTTTCTATGCATTTGCATACATTTTGGATAATTTTCTGCTGTTTGACCCGTTTAATTAACTTTTTGTTAACAGAAAAAAATTTGATTGACCTAGGTCTGTTTAAAGTCTTCATTGTTCTAACCAGGTTTCCTTTGTGAATTTCAGATCTCATGCGAATTGGGACGATCAACCTGCGATTGCTGTAACTCCTATCAACTGTGTCCCTTACTCAGGCCCACCTCCAAATCATTTTGATTCTGATATGGCACATCAGAATGATGTCAACTTCTCTCTAAAGAATCAGCCAGCTATGATCTTTCTGCCTCAAACCACTGAGAAAGAATTGCAAGCCGTTTTAGCTGTCGCCAAACATGGAGTAGCGGTGTCCGGGAGTGCTGCAAAAACTATAGGACCGCTTATCGGGTCAATTGACA
Organism: Artemisia argyi; assembly: GCA_030686995.1. Lineage (NCBI taxonomy): Eukaryota > Viridiplantae > Streptophyta > Magnoliopsida > Asterales > Asteraceae > Artemisia > Artemisia argyi. Next base: position 19,818,087 of record CM060702.1, on the reverse strand, counting down.
TTTCGGAATTTGACGAGGGTTTTCTGTTTCGTGTTGCTCTCCCAGGTGTTAAGAAGGACGAGAGTAAGTACCTTGCTATTATCATACTTTTTCCTAATAAAATAAATAACCAGTTTTAGTGTTTAGATAAAAAGTGATTTTGGTTGTGAGTTTCGGAATATAGACAGCCAAAATATACTGTAAACTGATTTTTGAGATAACTGTAAAAGTCACATTTTTCAGTTTTTAAATGCACATCCATGTACCCTAATACCCCTATATAAAATCTGAACTATTATGAGTTATGGTGTACTTATACAGACTTGCATATATGACAACTTCGGAAGGACGTCTGAGATTCACATTTAAACTTAATCTTAAGTTTCTGGCCCGTATATTATAGTTTTTAGTCTTGTAATATTCAAGGGGGTGTTTTGTTTTAGCTTATTTTTTGGATTTATTAGCTTATGTTGCCAAAGTAAGCTCATTTTAGTGTTTGGATAAGCCTATAAGCTTACGGGTTGCTCACCCATATCTGCCCAAAATAAGCGTTAAAGTAAAATCTTATTTTGTCGAATACTCAAAACTGTGACTTTACATCATTGTCTACGAACTCGAAGTTCAAAATATATATAGGCTAATAGATATTAATTTTTTTTTAATTATTTTTTATGTACTGCAGTGTTCAAATGTGATATTCAGTCTGATGGGACCATTGCAATCCAAGGAGTAACACACACAGGGAGAAAAAGGTTCATGCCCACGGCATGGTGTTTGAGATGCACACACAAAATCTTGGTCCACCTGGTGATTTCTCAGTCTCCTTCCAGTTAGGCGGTGATGTTGACCCTTCAACCTTGGAGCACGTGTTGGCTAATGGTGTGCTCGAGGGTGTTGTCAAGAAAAAACCAATCCAAAGGTCATGATCTTGTCCTCAGTCGTAGCTTTAGAAGATCTTTTTCGCTGTCTTGATGTAATATTGCAGTCAAAGATCATAGCCAGTTTCGGAAGATATGTTTTGTTGAAAGATTTGAATGCTTGAGCAGTTGGTCTTGCGGTTTTCTTGTTGTAATGGTCTGTCTGTTTATGCCATTCTTTCGGCTCCTTAAAACAAAAGAAAGTACAAGAAAGGTTTTAGGATTGAAACTTTGTGATTTTGCGTCCCTAACTGCATCTATGGGTATCTAGTTTAGGTTCGGGTGTTTGGTTGTGTCATTTAAAACAAGTTGGAATCATGATCTTAATATTAAGATACATGTTATTAAAACAACTGATTTTGAAACAAGAACTTTTAGCAAGTTTTGCAGCACATGTTCGTGAAACCAAACTACACTATTTGAATCAACCCATATCCGACCCATAATTGAGGATGGTTCAGAATCCTACGTCTAAATCATATTTCTTTTTTGAGTCTAGCTTTGTGGGTTTGGTTTGGTTGTGAGGACCATATGAGGGGAAAAGGCCTCAAACCACCAACACGCATACTAGTACTCACCCTATTATAGTTTTACCCTTACCATTACAACTACTTCCCCAAATTAATTTTGACAACTCGTAACCTTTCTGTAATCTAGTGAAGACTATCTATATATATTGTGTGAATGATTGACTTTAACTTGGTAATAAGTGTAATATATTATTGATGCACTGACTTTATTTAAACCACTTAAAATGATTTTCAACTTATTCTACAAGTTAATGAAATTTTGTTTTTTTTAGTTTACTTAGACTCATGTCATTTCTATACATAGAAGGAAAAAAAGAGCTCGAAATAAATGTAAGATGTTCAAAAAATATCCTACTTGGGTCCATACAAATTAGTTTGTAAATTGTCACGAAAGTTAAGTAAGGACCATGCTACTTATTTGCCATATGTTCCATTTTCCAAATATGAACCCAGTCGTTACGGCAAACTGAATGCAACCCATGAAACTATGTATTTCGAGTACTAGTTAAATACATTTGATGCTAAAAATCTATATAATTATATATATATATATATATATATATATATATATATATATATATATATATATATATATATATATATATATATATATATATATATATATATATATATATAGTGTAACTTTCAAATGAGAACCATTTTAAGTGCAAGAACTGTGAGAACCACCTTTTAGCCATTGGATTATTTGATCAATGGTCAAAAACGAATGTTTCATTTATGTAAATAATTAAAAGATCAAGTAGATTGATGTAAATAGTGTAAGGGTAATTAAGGGATATCACAATCACAATTTTTTAAAACCGTCCATAACTCCAGGGATTTAATTGTGTTTCCATTAGGTTTGCACAAAAAAACAGTCGCCCCTCCCCAACAAATTACATCTCCTCTCCAGCGATTTTTTTGTTGTGTTTCTAGATCTATGGATTTGGGACCGATTTGAAGAAAAAGAAAAAGATCTATGAATGTTGGATTCGTCATTATGATCAAAGGTGAGTTTTAAAGTTAAATTTGCTTTCCATCCAATCCGCCTTATCACTTGTTTCTTGCTTCGATCTATTTAGAATAGCAATCTTGCTTTTCTTTTTATAATGATTTATATTTTTTAATTTATGTTTCAAACTTTCAAAAAAACAATAATGATCAAGCAAAAATATTAGTAGGTTGATAAAAAAAATGTTTGCTAAAAAAACATGTATGCACCTTGACTATTTGGAGAAAAAAAAAACATATATGCACTTTGACTATTTAAGAGAAAAAAACATGTATGCACATTTGTCTAAAGAATGTATCCTGATATTTAAAAAAAATGATTAGATATAAAAAACATGTATGCACCAAGACTATTTGAAAACATGTTAGCATTAAAAAAAAAAAAAAAAAAAAAAAAAAAAATTCTCCGAATTTTAAGATTTATTAAATACAGGAATTAAAAAAAAAATAATAATATGAAAATGTCTTTTACCATTATACCCTTTTGAATTAAATAAAAATAACAAAATGCTATAGAGCATTAAATGGTGTACATTGTGTATTATTAGTTGTAAAAAGCTGGTTCTCCCAGTTCTTGCACTTAAAGTGGTTTTCGCAAGAAAGGGACCCTATATATATATATATATATATATATATATATATATATATATATATATATATATATATATATATATATATATATATATATATATATATATATATAGGGTCCCTTTCTTGCGAAAACCACTTTAAGTGCAAGAACTGGGAGAACCAGCTTTTTACAACTAATAATACACAATGTACACCATTTAATGCTCTATAGCATTTTGTTATTTTTATTTAATTCAAAAGGGTATAATGGTAAAAGACATTTTCATATTATTTTTTTTTTAATTCCTGTATTTAATAAATCTTAAAATTCGGAGAATTTTTTTTTTTTTTTTTTTTTTTTTTTTTTTTTTTTTTTTTTTTTTTTTTAATGCTAACATGTTTTCAAATAGTCTTGGTGCATACATGTTTTTTATATCTAATCATTTTTTTTAAATATCAGGATACATTCTTTAGACAAATGTGCATACATGTTTTTTTCCCTTAAATAGTCAAAGTGCATATATGTTTTTTTTTTCTCCAAATAGTCAAGGTGCATACATGTTTTTTTAGCAAACATTTTTTTTATCAACCTACTAATATTTTTGCTTGATCATTATTGTTTTTTTGAAAGTTTGAAACATAAATTAAAAAATATAAATCATTATAAAAAGAAAAGCAAGATTGCTATTCTAAATAGATCGAAGCAAGAAACAAGTGATAAGGCGGATTGGATGGAAAGCAAATTTAACTTTAAAACTCACCTTTGATCATAATGACGAATCCAACATTCATAGATCTTTTTCTTTTTCTTCAAATCGGTCCCAAATCCATAGATCTAGAAACACAACAAAAAAATCGCTGGAGAGGAGATGTAGTTTGTTGGGGAGGGGCGACTGTTTTTTTGTGCAAACCTAATGGAAACACAATTAAATCCCTGGAGTTATGGACTGTTTTAAAAAATTGTGATTGTGATATCCCTTAATTACCCTTACACTATTTACATCAATCTACTTGATCTTTTAATTATTTACATAAATGAAACATTCGTTTTTGACCATTGATCAAATAATCCAATGGCTAAAAGGTGGTTCTCACAGTTCTTGCACTTAAAATGGTTCTCATTTGAAAGTTACACTATATATATATATATATATATATATATATATATATATATATATATATATATATATATATATATATATATATATATATATATTAAATTAAATACATTGTTTAAGTTCATAATTAAATACTACATTAGATGCTAAAAATCAATATAATTAAAAAATATATATTACATATTATGAATTTTAAGTTTTTCGAATCAACCTGAAAACCTAACCCAATTGAAATTCGGTTTGATTCATTTTGAATTCGGTTCAGATTCTGTTTTGCCTCAAAAAAATAAAAAAAATCTAACCCAACAACCCGAACCGAACCGAGAAATGTGATAACCGAACTGATAAACACTCCTAGTCTCAATTCGGTTTGGAGGTGCCATAAGGTTTGGAGTTGGGCCATGAAGCTACTTTACAATATACCGATGATTATCATTGTGTATATCTCCAAAGGGTTAAAAAAAATTACCTACAATAAAATGAATCATATAGAATGAAAGTTTAGGTACTTAATTTTGCGATATGAGTGGGTTAGATTTGCTTTCACTGTTGTTGCAAATTCCTTATTGCAACCATTCTTGATTTATATATTTCAGAAGTGGCAATCATTTCTATGTCATAGTAATAGTCACGTAAGTAAATCTCTCTCCAAAAAATTTTTCAGCAAAGCTGCATGTCTGAAGCAAAATTTTCTATCTCAATGTAAATGAATTTAAGATTTTGATGCCCCCAAATATTTGATTCCCTGGGCCATTGCCCACCAGGCCTAGAACTTGTTATTGTGTGGATAATTGACCTTGACTTGGCAATAATCGTAATGTATTATTGATGCTGTGATTTCATTTAAACCACATAAACTGATTTTCAACTTATTCTACAAGTTGATGAAATTTTGTTTTTTTAGTTTACTTGGACTCTGGTCATTTTCTATTGTACCAAAATTATCTCCAGCCCAGATGTTACTCTTTTGTGTCCACATAATTCAGTTTGTAAATTGCCACGAAAGTTAAGTTAGGGACCATGCTACTTATTTTCCAAATTTGAACCCAGTTGTTACGCGGAACAGATTGAAAGCAACCCGTCACTCATAAAAATTTGAGTTTAAATTGAACTCCTGCATACCTCGCATTATTGTAAACTAAAAAACGAGTTTGTGTTATTCTCTTTGTGATCAACCAAACATGAGTGCTTTTTCATTTTCTCATTTTTCTTCATTTCACTTGTGCATACTTTTTGTTGTGGTCATGTTTCATTCATGCTTATCTAATCAAAACATTGAAGATGTATTATGCATAAAAGAAGAGAGGCAAGCACTTCTCGAGTTCAAACACCATCTCATTGACGAAGACGACCGACTTTCTTCTTGGGTTGATGAGAAGAATGATTGCTGCAAATGGGCGGGGATTGTTTGTGATAACATAACTGGCCATGTTCATCACATTCATCTTCGTGCACTTGAAGGTCATTGTGATCAGTCTGAACTCGAAGAAGCTTCAAAGCAACAGTTGAAAGGGGAATTAAGTCCATCCTTGTTGGGCCTCAAGCGACTCAAGCATTTGGACATGAGCTGCAATAATTTTGGGAAGATCCAAGTTCCTAAATTCATTGGTTCTCTTGGAAACTTGAGGTATCTTAACCTCTTGAGTTCCAGTTTTGGTGGAATTATCCCTCCTCAATTGGGTAATATTTCACAACTGCACACCCTTTGTCTAGGAAGTTTTCAAGATAAAGGGTTTGAAAGCACAAGCGTGATGAATATGGAGTGGTTGTCAAATCTCCGTCTGTTGCGTCACCTGGATATGCTCAGCAAAGCAATGGACTGGCTTCAGGTGATCAACACCCTCCCTTCTTTGGCCGAACTACATCTTAGTTACAATAATCTCTTGGATGCACATCCCCATGTTCCTACTCTTAATATCACATCCCTTTTGTTGCTTGATCTTTCTGGAAACCAATTTACTAATAGTCTCGTGCCACAATGGATATTTAGTATAACTAGTCTTTTTTCTTTGGATTTAAGTTGGTGTGAGTTTAATGGCCTTATTCCTAGTAGTAGTGCCCATAGCAGTGCCCATAGCTTCCGTAACTTGACTTCTCTTAAGTGGCTTCATGTCTCTATGAACACTTTCATGAATTCTTCATTAGTATTGAAAGAGTTGTCTAGTGGCATTGGTAGCAATCTAATTTCGTTAGATATTAGTCGGTGTGATATATCGAGTACAACTCTTGATTCCCTTCACAACTTGACTTCCCTTCATAGCCTTTACCTGTCAAGTAATCAGCTCACCAACATATTACCTAAATCACTGGGTAACTTTTGTAATTTGAGAGATATAGATTTGTCATCAAACGATTTTGAAAACTTTAGCTTGACATATCTTCTTGAATTTTTTTTTGAATGCAAATCACCTCGTTTGGAGTCCTTATCCATTTCGAACTCTGGAAATTCCGGTCATGTACCGAATCAACTTGGACAACTCATGCATATGAAGCACCTGGATCTTTTCAATAATCAAATTTCTGGTCCTATTCCATCATGGATTGGAGGATTATCTTTATTGGAGGTTTTAGATCTTTCAAATAACCAACTAAATGGTAGTCTTCCTGATTCAATTGGACGATTGTCATTTTTAAAGAAGTTGGGTCTTTATCATAACCAACTAAATGGCAGTCTTCCTGACTCAATTAGACGATTGTCATTGCTGAGAGATATTGATTTGTCATCAAACAATTTTTAAAAAATTAGTTTAACAACTCTTCTTGAAAGTTTTCTTGAATGCAAATCACCTCGTTTGGAGTCCCTATCCATATCCAGCTCTGGACTTTCTGGTAGAATTCCAGATTCCGTAGGGCGATTATCATTATTGGAGGTTTTAGATCTTTCAGATAACCAACTAAATGGCTGTCTTCCTGACTCAATTGGACGATTGTCATTGTTAAAAAAGTTAGATCTTTCCTTTAACCAACTAAATGGTTGCCTTCCTAATAGCCTTGGTCAACTTTCAAAGTTGGAAGAATTTAGATTTTCTTCCAATTTTCTGACAGGTGTCGTAACAGAAACCCACTTTGACAAACTAGTTCGCTTGAAAAATCTTGATGGAGGAGGAAACAACTTAATCCTAAGACCGCGCCTTGCAAACTGGATTCCCCCTTTCCAGTTGGAGAGATTATATTTGAACTCTTGGAGTTTAGGGCCTCAATTTCCATCATGGCTTATATCGCAAAGGGATTTAGAAGATTTGGAAATAAGCAACACAAACATTTCTTCACCCATACCTGAGTCATTTTGGAGATCATTCCCCAATCTAGATTCTTTAGATATGTCAAAAAATCAGATGCAAGGTACAGTAAATCTGTCGGGTTTCCCTGCACTCTACTTACTCGACTTAAGCTCTAACAGGTTTGTGGGGAAATTACCTGCACAGAAATTTCCAGATTTTTTGGACCTATCAAGTAATTTATTTGTGGGATCCTTACATCATTTATTGTGTTCGGATGGCGTGAAAGCGACTCATGTGCTTAATTTCGGAAATAACAGTTTGTCGGGTGTTATTCCTGATTGTTGGGAAAAGTGGCAGAGTTTGGCAGTCTTGAATTTAGAGAATAATAATTTTTCTAGTGGGATTCCAAGAACGTTGGGTCATATGCGTGAATTAGAATCACTGAACATGCGTGGGAACAAGCTAGAAGGGAAATTACCTGCTTCTCTAATGAACCTGACCGACTTAAAGATCCTTGATCTTAGTGGAAATGAACTTGCTGGAAGCATTCCATCTTGGGTTGGGACAAAACTTTCTTCTTTGGGACTTCTCAACCTTAGATCCAACAAGTTTGTTGGAAAGATTCCTCACGAGGTTTGTCATCTTACAGATATTCAAATATTGGATCTTTCCATTAACAAGCTGATGGGCGATATTCCAAAATGTTTCAACAACTTTAGCGTTCTTTCTGGGAAAGAAACTATCGGAGGTAATCTTCCAATATATGAGAAAGAAGTTATCAGTAATGCTTCATTGGTGATGAAGGGACACGAGTACATATATGGCACTACTCTTGATCTGGTGAGGTTGTTAGACCTTTCAAATAACAAACTTGTTGGTCACATTCCAAGTGAGCTAACAACCCTCATCATGTTACAATCGTTGAATTTATCGAGGAATCAATTGACTGGAAGGATCCCGGAGAAGATTGGAGCCTTGAAAGAACTTGAATCTTTTGATTTGTCACTGAACAACCTTTCAGGGGAACTTCCTATGAGCTTGTCAAGCTTGAACTTGCTGAGTAGCTTCAACGTGTCTTACAACAACTTGACAGGAAAAATCCCATCAAGTACTCAACTTCAGAGCTTAAATGAGTCGTGCTTTGTCGGCAACGAACTTTGTGGAGATCCCCTCAGTGAGCCTTGTTCAAGAGTTGAAGCACCTGATACAAATCATGAAGAAGACGATGGGTCTAATGGAGTGGATTGGGGATTGATTATTAGCGTCTTGTCTGGATTCATTGTTGGTTTTTGGGTCATTCTGGCTCCTCTGATAGTGAGCAGGTCATGGAGGATTGCATATTTCCGTTTCTTGAGTGAACTCGGGTATATGGTTTATGATGTTATGCATAAGATGTTTTCAAGGTGATCAAAAGTGTGGTCATGTTGTAATATGTTTTTACTTTTACTTTGAAAATTCTCAAGTACTGATCTAGCAAAGTTGTAAGCTTGTATTCGAGAAGACTCTTTATATTTTGAATAAGGGATAATTACCAAAACGGATCAGTCGCCAAAAGCACTTTCCTTGAATAGATGTTTTTAAATCACTTTCCTCTAGCGGATCAGGCAACTTGGCGACTCAACAAGGGTGTGACACGTGTCCTATTATTTTATATTATAGTACATGTATGTGTAAGGTATAATGTATAGGGCAACTCGTACTTTTTGGGCAACTTGTATAGGGCAACTTTTTGTGCTTTAATTTAATTTTATACAATCTTATTACCTAATCCTCATTAATCACATACCCACCTCATTTATTTACACACAATCTTTTACTTATTTACACATACACAATCCACAACCCTCATTTATTTACACCACCAATCCTCACACTCTCTTCTTGTCAAAACTTCCAACTACCACCGAACCTGACAACCACCGTAGGTGAGGAAAACAATTAAAGAAGACAACAACAAAAGTATTAACATGTTACTACTAAAGTGTTAGATGTTATTTTTCATAGATTTGTACATATTAATTGTAAATATGAGCTGTATTTTATTTCAATATTTGAAAATAGTGTTTTTTTTACAGCCGCCTCTCCGCAGCAACTGGCTTGTCGCCGGAAAGTTGCCGTTGCCTGTACTGTATCGGTGAATGTTGATAAAGTAATGTTTATTATTTTGTTTTCAGATAGATGTGTTATTCTTTAGATCCACATGAGCTTAAGAATTTTTGTTTTTTTTTTGTTTTTTTTTTTTGTTTTTTTTTTTTTTTTTGTTTTTTTTTTTAAAGATAAGAGACGGCCACCATGAAGGATAATCGGACTTGGCTACAGCTGTGGCGGCAGCAGCGGAGTAAAGTTTTTTCAGATAAGATTACATTTTCATGAGTAAATTAACACCTTTGATTGAGTAATATGGTTTGACATATGTGTTAATTAAGTACCAAAAGAAACGTAATACTTATATGGACATATGTTTTAATTATGGACCCAAAAATTACATATGACTTACATATAATTTGAGATATGTGGTAACACATATGGTTTTAACACAATGTGGCAATAGTTTGAGTTTATATTTGTTAAAGGTTATATTTAAGAAGGTAAAGTTGCAGTTTGATGTACTTGTGGATTCTATGAAAGTGTTTGAATTTGAAGTTGAATGTATCAAGGTATGTAATAGGTCCCCGAATTACTTGATGGCTGAATGCTTTGATATGGAATTTACATATCATCTAAAATCATCCATCTACCAAGTAATTCGGCCATACACAACTTGTTACATTGAACTTCATCTGTAGAACCTCAATTATAAAGATACGTCTTTCCAGCGTTTTTGATGGTGTTCGAGAGTTAATTTGAACACCGTCCCTAGTATCATTTGTGTGGTTGATGTTGATCACAAGTTAGTGCCTTTTTTGTAGCCGTATCTTTATGGACGGTGTTCAAAAAAACTCTCGAACATCAACAACAACGCTGTAAAGACGTATCTTTATCATTGAGGGGTGTTGATTGCGATAATGATATAGTGTGTATTGTTCATGACAGGCCACACACCTTCATTATCCTATTCAACACGAGTCCTAATACTCACTTTTATCTAGAATCTACAATTGTATCATACTTTATGTAATCTTAGTTAGCTTAATAGCCCAACGTTGTTGTATTATGCGTGTTGCTTTATTAACTAAAATATTTTTACTTTAAAGTCCATCATGTTATTCATTTTTTAATATTGACAAACGATGTTACAACATATTTAGCCATTCTTAGTGTCCACAACAGTTCCTTTTGTTATTTCATCAATCTAGCAATTTGCTTGGTGCAAGCTTTTGCTCAAAGAGTGATGAAAAAGCAAAAAGGAGTGGTGGGGGCACTCAGAAGGGTTAAGTATGTTGATTTTAGCCTATTTCAGTTGCACAAAGTAAGCTGTAATAGACATGTAACATCGTGTGTCAATATTGAGAAATGAATAATGTGATGCAGTTTAATAAACTACATAATTACTCGTGTTGTGTTTGTTTCTATTGCATTCTTGACATAAAGTTTGTTTGGTTGTTTCCTTCTTTCCCTAGGCTTTGAAACCGTTAATAAAACTGGTAACATGAAATGATGAGGGCGTCTGTACGTGGTACCAAACCGCCAGACAGTACCCCAAGAGGATTGCGAAGTCGTTCATTGATAATCAATCCGGAAACCATATCCCCTCCTACACCTCCTGAATTTGACGATCCTTTGGAACTACGACAATGGGTGCCATTTCTAGAGGTATGCAAAAGTTTAACTATGTTTTCCCCCTTAATTTTGGTTTCCAATTTTTATTATCTACTACCTGTGATATTTACATAAGTTAGATGCGTTAGTCGAGTAGAAACGTTGAAACATAAGTAAGTTAGGTTATACAGCGATTACATAACTATTAAATTCAATAGGTTCAAACAACCTTAGGGATTACATTTTTTGAAATCTTAATGACTACAACAATCTTAGTTTTCAGGAGATGAGTCTAATCCTAAATGGGCCGACTCGTAGTCAAATTCTTCAATATCTTCTTGTTCAATCTCCTCATCACCATCCTCTGGTTGGGCATCTTCAAACAAATTCATCCGTGGCATATTGGCCAGTTGGTTCGCATGATCTTCTGCGAGTCGTTTTTTTCTTTGTTTCTCTGCTGCTGCTTCCTTTTGTTCTCGCCCCATGTTTAACTCAAACTCGTTTTCCCACTGGATGTATGTTTCGTCAGAATCCCATACATAGTCATCTGACTTGGGGCTGTTTTTTTTTTCTTCAACAATACCTGTTACATATAAATAAACCAAATTAATTTGTAATAAGCATAAATAAGTTTCTATTAGATTATTAGAAAAAAATAAAAATCTAACATACATTTATTTTTCTCATCCTTTGATACACTTTTTTCGTCAACCAATTGCTTTCTGCAAAAGATTAACAAAATTAGGACACATAATATACAAGTAATTAATTTTTTAAAACAAAAAGAAAAATAAAACTACATACTTTGGGGGTTTCTCTGTCTGCAACTCAATATTTGCATCAGTTGCTGGTCTTTTTTTTGATGATGAAACTGTTTTGGATGAAGACATTCTTGGTTATGTTTTAGATTAGGATTCACAAACAGTATTTGGTTTTACTAGTGTTTAAGATTGGATGATGTAAATTGGGTGAATAGAACCCTGCCTATATAGATGAATAAGAGGGCAAACCAAGAGGCACCATTTGAATTAACTATACTTTATTTATTGGAAGTTCAATGTAATAAATAGTTGAATTTAGTTTAATGTTAAAAGGTGCAATTAACTGTTAAAAATAACTGCACTATTATAGCTGTAATACAGAGTGTAACCATTATGTAACCAAAACAAATATAATATGTTTAACTTTTATTTGTAGTAGCAATTTAGTTGGCGCAACCTTTTGGTCAAAGAGTGTTGAAAAAACAAAAGGAATTGTTCGGGGGACGCATAAGGGTTGTTCATTTTAGCCTAGCATATTTTTACAAACTATGCTGCAATAGACATTTAACATTGTTTTGAGGATCGAAGCAATGAGACCATCATTCACTAACCATACTCAATTAATATAGAATGATAAGAAGGAAAGGGAGGATTTCGTAGAAGTGTCTTTGGTGCAAATACAATTTTTTGCCATATCCTCTTTTTCCTTCTTATCATCCCATATTGATTGAGTCTACCCAAGAATTCTGAGTTCCCAAACTATATTATAAGATACGACATTCATTAGTTTATTAGGTACTTATTTAGGGTCTTTTATTTTATACATTGAACTTGTGTATGTCATGGGCTTTTTTTTAAACTAAAATGTTATGTGCAAGGGTTTATTTTGTTATATGTAAAACTTTTGTTATTTTCAATGGTGAATTGATAGTTTTGCATGGGGAAGATGAACTTCCTGCGTCGGTTACTACAGTAGTTATGTCATCCCCTATTTATATTCCTGGTTTAGTTACTAAATAATATTTCTAACCTAACTTATCATATCAGCCACCCTACTCCGTCATCCATTATCCATGGCTTCTACTTCTTCCAACAACATCAATGAAAGCAAAGCAACATCTGGGTCTTATAATTTGGCAACAGCATTCAAGTTCTATTTCAACAATGAAATTACTGAAGAGAAGGGTTGTTTGAAAAGATACTTGGATGAGCGTAACCAACTCGAAAAGAAAGTAGAGGACCGTCAGGTTACACTCAATGAGACTCATCATCTGCGTTCATTCAACCAAAAAGCAGTTCAAATTCTTCGTTGACTAGTTGAAACACAGGAAAGGGAGCGTAAAAGGATTCTTTTGTTGACTGCTCTAATCAATGATATCAGTGACGGGATTCATGAGAAGGAGCGCCAAGCTAAGCTTATGGAGGTTCATGAACAACTCTCCTCTGATGAAGATTAGAGTATCACCATAATTGTTGTCTTTTGGGGTTATATTTTCGTACTTGTTTTTGTTTCTTTGTGTTGAATGCTTGATTATCAAATGGCTGTAAGCCTCAAATTGTAATGACTTTGAATTATAATGAAAATTAAGTTTTTGGTTTTTCCTTTTTCAATTGTTGATGCAAATGCGACTCTCATCCATTTGTTGTGGTTGTTTAGTATGGACATGATTTGTCATGGCATATTAATTCTCTATTTGTTCCATATCATATACTTTTTTCTACTGGATCTCCACTACACATAAATTCATTCAATATTGAATACTTGAATCATAGTCATATTTAAACAACATGTTATATTGAATACTTCAATCATATTCATATTTAAATATGTGCATTCGAATGGATAAAAGTAAATGGATGTCTAAATGGGTGGTTGGCAGTTGGCACACAGGCCATTGTGTTATGCTGTTTTCAAAATTTGCTTTTGGCGGTCCTTGTCCCCCTTTTTCCCGCCTATCCTCTTGGGAACCATTGAACCACTACTTCCCCAGGCTATTTAAACCCTCGATTGTTTGGGTAAGAACACACAAAAACAAACATATTCCCTTTACAAGATACACAATTAACAATGGCAGCAAATACACCGTTTCAAAAAGTAGTGGACCATAACCACAATGTGGTGGCGCAACCAAAGGAGGTGGAGCCGCCGCAAAAAGTAGTGGACCATAACCACAATGTGGTGGAGGTGCGGCGAAATGTGGTTTTAGATCAGCACAAAGATGTGGAGGAAAGTGGTAATGGTATCGGGCAGAGGGATCCTTTAAATTTGGAAAAACGGATTAGTGATCTTGAAATTATCTATCAACAACTCAAAGAAAGGAAGGAAAGGAGGCAAAGGGATGAAAGCATGGAATACAGCTCTGGTTCGAACAGTTTTGGTGTTTGAATGTTTGTATTTTTCTAGTATCTCATGCTTATGGTGTTTCAATGCTTTTAGTATGGAAATAAATAGGTTATGTATGGAATGTTTCTAACTTTTGATCAATATTAATTAAAATTAGTATGTTTAATTAATTGTTTACGCTTGATTGTGAATGTTTAATTTGGATGAGAGTTTGAATCTTTGCAAATTGGTTATGTTGGACAGCAACATTGAGTTGTATCAGACAAGTTGTATAGTGTTTTTCACATTTTGGATGTCTTATTTTGTTATACATTCTGTTTCTTTGGCCATGTCCTAAATTGTTTTATACACTTTCTACAAATTAGTTGGAGATTAATATAAATTTACCTGATGGAAAAAAATGATGATCAAATAACAACATAACAGGGTAAACCAATCTACAACCATGTTTCAAGGTTTCATCTTTTGAACATTATCATGATGGAAAAAGGAAACCCACCACAAAACATTCTAATACTTATGTTTCACATATATCTTCGGAAGTTGCCTTGTATTGTTGATTGTGGCCTTTTGTGGAGCTAGAAATTGCATTCTGCTAGTACCTTCCACTTGTGACTGTGGTACCTTAATTGTATTGCTACCACTTGGTTTAACACCTTGTGGTTGTTCCTCACCGTATACTTCCCGTCTTAGGTCTTCTAGATCTTTAGGTGGCAATTGCATATTTGGTTCAGCATTTGGTTCATATCGCTCATAAATCTCAGGAAATATGACCTCTCTTAGTACTTTGTTGGACCATTCCCTATCGTCAGGGTTTATCTTCTTAAGTCTTTTACGACTAGACATATTCTTTGGGCAGTGATGCGAAAATGCTGAAGAAATTTACTACAATGGGGAGTAAAAAGATATGAGGTGAGGAATGAGATGTGACAATCAGGAAGAAGATGTGGAAAAAAGAAAAACCCTATGGCCACTCTTAAATAGAAAAACCCAAAGCACAAACTTAGTCACATGGGAACACTGCAGCATATTTCACACAGTTGTAAGTAAACCCAAACCACAAAGTCAGTCATATTCAATAAGGATTGAGTTTTGAAAATAAACCCAAACCACACAATATTTTCAATTGAATAGTCATATTCGGCATGACTTTAATAGTCAAACTAGGTATGACTTTAATAGTGGTATTAGTCACATTTTGCACCCAAAAATAATATTGTATTCTGGTATGTAAGTGGGTTATTAGTAACGGTATAAACCGTTTACAAGTTACCATATAACGTTTACAAGGGTTAGTAATTTAGTTTTTGGTTTACGTTGACTTTAATAGTCAAAAGTGGTTTTTCCAAACACTGCACTATAGAACTTTACTGC
The DNA here is from genome assembly GCA_030686995.1 of Artemisia argyi. Lineage (NCBI taxonomy): Eukaryota > Viridiplantae > Streptophyta > Magnoliopsida > Asterales > Asteraceae > Artemisia > Artemisia argyi. Next base: position 19,802,563 of record CM060702.1, on the reverse strand, counting down.
ATATACATGCTAATGTAAATGGAGAAACATAAAGCATCTAAAAAGAAGCATATAATTTCATTGATGATAAGTAGAGGTCTTTGGGTTTACGTTTCTATTGGGCCAAGTTGCATAAACATTGAAAAAGTTGCCCATAGTTTATAAAAGTTGCCCAATCAAAATTTTGCCAATTTGTACATGACACTTGTCATAAGTATACACAATGTGGTCAGAAGTACAAGTTGCCCAACAATACTGTGGGATTTTGTCAGTAAGTGGTAAAATTAAAAGTCAAACTACAAAACTCAAAGTTACTTAACGCTTACAAGTAAACCATCATTCAATTGAACTATACATAATGAAACCCATAAAAGCAAACCATCATTAACAAAAGAAAATACCAAGAAATACAAATGTAACATACTAGTGTTTATAATTTTTGTAAGGTTCACATTGTTATAAAAATTTGTTTTGCAAGTTATGAAATACAAATGTAACATAATAGTGATTGGGTTCAGTTTCACATTAATTATAACTAGTAAATATTGATTTGATTGACATGAATTAGACCAAAAAAGTCTGCCTGGGAAGACAACCACTATGTAACAATTTATTGCGGGTTTAATTTCTGCAATGATTACGTTTACCACTTGTTTACTACTAGTAATTTTTTGTATTTTATATAATTGGAGTTGCTTATTCTATGGTTTCATGCCTTTCTTATAGGTGTTATACACAACACAAAACCTAGCTTGTTTTACCATAACCAGAGAATCATCAAAAAAATGGCTGAAAAACCTAATCTGAAAGAACTTCAAGAGATGAGTGGTTCAGATGAACTACATAAATGTATAAAGTTCCTATTCTCTCAAGAAATTCCGATGAATGAAACGATGCTCATGTGGCTTGGTGAGCGACGCGATGAGCTCCGTATCAGCATTGACAAGCGTTCAGCGAGAATGAATGAGATTTTTGACCTTAACTTCGATGAAGAAGAAGCTGCTGATGATACCTATGAATCCCTTCGTGAGGTTCAAGTGATGGAGGTCCGTTTGCTCGAGTCCTTTGCGGCCATTCTGAAAGAAGTTCGTGCTCTTATATCCAAGAAGGAGCATGCCATTGCCACCTTGAATAAGTATGATTAGGACTAAAGGTTAATGGTTGTTTAGGTTCTTTTGTGTTTGTCAGTCGTGTAGGTACTTTGGTTTGGTTTGGTGGTCTTTTATTTTGATGTTGTTTGATGGTTTAATGGAACTGCTCTGCAATTACCCAGTTAAATAATGAATGGTATTTATGTTTGAATGTAACATTCTTGTTTAATTTGTTGAGGTATTTATGTGTGACACAAAACCATGTTAACAAATCATAGTGGTTGTCAAACCCATATGAACTATAAACATTATCAGCAAAATCACACACAATGCTTAAAGATTTTATGATCCAGATAGCTTGTATATAGTTACTTACAGATGTTTTCAGAGATGTGTATAGCAGCTTACTTGTGTAAGTCCTCGTTAAAACAACATTTGACAATAAAAGTCAACTCTTTGCTGCATAGTACATGAACAACTCTGTTTTTGGGTTAAAACAGCCTAATACACATATTAATGGACCTTGTTATTTGGATCACACCTCAACTATTACTGGTAAAAATTAAACAACAAAAACATTTAAACAAATAACATAATAACTAATTATTCATTAATACCATTGTGAAAATACATCCATTTCAGACCTGATAGAAGGACTAAACACCATCATACATCAACAAAACTACCTAAACGTGTACCATAAACAAAATACATCATAACCCAGTACCAAACTTGCTTTCCATTACTTTTATAACCAAAATACCACCACAAAAGACGATTTACCTTGAAAAAGATGGTTGTTCACAACTGGGCCAAACAGTAAGAAAGTTAATATTTAAACTGCATTAACTTCTTCATGATCCTTGACTTATCACCAGCACGGCGAAGACTTGCCTGTCGCCTTTTAATCAAGTACTCAATTTCTTCCAAATCCTCCTGCTGCGATACCTTAAGACGGACCAAGGGTTCTTTCAGCACAGCATAGTTCCCAAACTTTTCAAGCTCCAGTAAGATAGCATGCCTATGCTTAACACGTACCTCTATTTCCTCGATCATCCTCCCATAATCTTTCTCATCACCCCTGTTGGCGTCTCTCTCTCTAGCAAAAATACTATGGAGGACCATATCAATACGCCTACAACCAATGTCATTTGCGATTTGATCGTAAATTGGTATGGTAGACGCCATGTATTTGGAAATGTGGTTGCGTATCCAAGAAGAGTGTTGTAGAAGAATATTTTTGGAAATGAAGTAGATCAAGCATTCTTAAATACGCAATAAACTAAAAAGTTGCCCAAAAAATAGTGTAGGAACCAAATTGGAACAGTATTTAGTTAAGTCACAGTGCCCAATGCAAAAAAATTGTTGAAATCGATCAGAGTTGCCCAAAACCTATAAAAGTTGCCCAAGCATACCCTTGCCCAATAACTGCATGACACTTGGCATAACTATACAAAAGTAACTCACAAGTACAAGTTGGCCATGGGTAGTTTAGGATTTTTTTTTCGTTTATCTTGACTTTAATAGTCAAACGATGAAACTTTATACATGGGTTTCATTTGTTGGTCTTGAGAATGTTCAAAAGATGAAACTTTATACATGCTACTGATTTAAGTAAGTCATGTTCTTCAAATGAGGTGGAAATCAAGTGTATTTGAACATGTTCTTTGTTAACTATCATGGCCACATTTCTGATATACCCAACAAAGTATGCAAACATTGTACATTTACCAATGATCATATATATCATATAAGACATTACTAATTATCAATACTAATGACAAATATTGCAAATATAGGACATTATAATTAAAGATACACAATATATTGTCTCAAAACATCAACAACTACAATTAAAAATACATAACAAATTTTGTCCCTGTTAGCATTAAAAATATGTATTATGAAGTGATGGTCATTCTCACATTGTAACTTTGTGTCGTTTGTTAAGATTAGTAATAGTTTAGTCATTGGGCCTTGGACTTGGCAAGCTAATATGTTATATGCTATGTTTCATAAGCCTAGTTATCCAACCATGTAACCAAGTCCAAGCCCATAGAAAGCCCATAGGGCATCTCATGTTAAGAACTATTTAAACACCTCAAAGGCTCATTTGAGGTGTGTGCTTGTTGTGTGCTTGTGTGTGTATTTGTGTGTGTTTTATTAATCAAAGCTCTCATCTTTTCCATCTCTCTCTCATATATACGATTCACATATATATATACATCAAGTCACCATCTTTCCATCTTTCCTTTAAAGTTGTGAAATCTAAGGTCCTACAAGTGGTATCAATCGCCTAACAATGATTTAGGAGTGTTGGGTGTTTGTGTTTTTCGTTTTTTTTAGCTCTAAACACGTTATTTTCATAAAAATTCTCACTTCTCTTGTTTTTCTTGGTTTTTAACACTTTTTTGATTACAAACTAGTGTTATAAACCCTATCTAACAAGAAAGTTTTAATCTTTTTGAAAATTTCTAGCTTAAAAATTCGACTTTGGTATTGTACTTGTTTTCGAGATCTCAAAATTTTTTATAAAAAATCATCAAGTTTGGAACTTTCTTCAAGTTTTGGTGATTTTTTGCATAGAAGTACAAGTATCTTGGAACACAAACTTGTTTTTGGAGTGCTTTAAGTCAACCGATTGTTTTTGCCATATATCGAGAACCTAAAACACTTCTGTGGTTTAAGTTCTTCTATCGAGAATCTCATTCTAGTTATCATCATACGATTCCGTGGTTTACTTGGTGTTTTTCTTCCTTGTATAAGTTAGAAAAAACACTTCGACTTGGGATAATTTTCTAAATTGTATAATTTAGAAAAGTATTGATAATTTTCGATAAGTGCAAATTTTCGAGAAATCTTGCACAAAATTATCGAAAATACTTGGCAAAAATTTTCGAGATCTTCTTTGTTGAAATTTTCGAAAAAGTTTCTCTGCCAATTGATTTTGAAAATTTCATTGCAAACGAGCAAATTTTCGAGATTGGACAATTTTCGAAAACTTGGACAATTTTTCGCAAACCTGAAATTTTCGAAAACTTGGACAAAATTTCGCATACTTGAAATTTTCGAGAACTTGAACATAAGTTTCGAAAACCTGGACAAAGTTTCGCAAAATTGAAATTTTTGAGAACTTGAAAAATTTTCGCAAACTTGGAAAATTTTCGAGAACTTGGAAAAACTTTCGCAAACTTGAAATTTTTGAGAACTTGAACATAATTTTCGAAAACTTGGAACTTGGACATATCTTGAGAACTTGGGAATTCTCCGAAGAAGATATTATTGAAATCTTGCAACAACTTACTCCTATTTCGTTGGAACGATCCAAGAATCAACTTTATCCATCTACACTTAATCAATGGCAACTCAGCAAGACATTCATGCCGCCGGTGCGGAAAACCGACCTCCAATGCTTGAAAAAGGTGGCTATCTCCCATGGACAAGCCGTATGCTTCGTTACATCAAAACAAAGGATACCGGGCACCTAATGATCAAATCCATAGAAAACGGTCCATTTCAGCCAAGACAAGTTCAAATTCAAGGTAATCCAAATACCACACCTCCTACTGAACCAGTAGTGCGTATACAAACAGAAGCAGATTACATTGATGAAGACAAGGCGCAGATCAAAGCTGATGATATGGCAATGCGTTTAATCCAACTTGGATTACCACGGGAGATATTTGCTGCGGTCAACAGCTGTGAAAGTGCTCATGCTATGTGGGAACGTGTTAGAAGAATATGTCATGGAACAGAAATTGGACAACAAGATGTTGAGAACAAACTTCTTACTGAATGGGAGAACTTTACATCCACTAAAGGTGAACAGATTGAATCTTACTACACAAGGTTTTGCACTTTGATGAATGAGTTAATCAGAAATAAGTTGACACCACGAGCAATTGCAACAAACATCAAATTCCTCAATAACCTTCCAGAAGAATGGGGTCGTTATGTTACAATTGTTAATCAGGCAAAGGACTTACATCAGGTGAATTATGATCAACTCTATGACTTTCTGAAGCAAAACCAAGCTGAGGCTAATGAAGTTAGGAAAGAAAGATTGGCAAAGAATCATGATCCTCTCGCACTAATTGCTAATACACCAACACCATTACAAGTGAACACTGAACAACCATCATCACCTATTCACAACTACATGCAACCATCATGCATTCAACAACCAACACTGGTCTACCAACAACAATTCTACCCATAACAACAACAAGTTATTCCACAACAGACATACCCACAATTCAAAGAACCAGAATTCACTGACAATGATGAAGCTGCTGCAGCATTGACACAAGCGTTTGCTTTTCTGTCAAAGGCATTCCAAGGATGCTATTCTACACCAACAAACAACAACCAAAGGATTTCATCGAATACTCGCAACAGGCAGATCGCTCAACCAAGTTTCAATATGGGCAACGGAGGCCAAATGGTTGGAGTTTATGGGAATCAGCAAGGATATGCTACGGGATTTAATATGGGTAATCAAAATACGCAGAATCAGAATGCAGGTCAGTATGCAGGGAATCAGTATGGTCATAATGCAGTGAATCAGTTGGGTCAGTTTGTTGGAAATCAGAGGGGTCAGAATGTTGGTAATCAGGTAATGGGTAATCAGAATAGAAATGTTGCAGCTCCAGTAGTTGGGAATTTGGGAAATATGAATCAGGGTAATCCGGTAAAGTGTTTCAACTGCCAGGGTGTAGGTCATATGGCAAGGAACTGTCCTACTAAGCCAAACAAGAAAGATCTAGCGTACTTGCAGAAAGCAGTAATGTTGGCACAAAAGGCAGAGGTAGGATTTCAGTTGAACGCAGAGGAGAATGACTTTATGGCTCTTATGGATGACATGGAAGATAGAGAAGATATCGATGCGAACTGCATATTTATGGCGAATCTTCAGGAAGCTAAGTATGACACGGATTCTGACACACTTCCTGTTTATGACACCAATGCACCATCTGAGGTATCTAACTTCAACACATGTCAGAATAATGATACATTTGATATGTCTTCTCATGAGGAACAACATTCTGAGAAGCTAGCACCCACTTATGATACATACCTGGACACGCCAAGTAGTAGCAATACTCCTTCAGCGACTCCAGATGTGAATCATAATGGAGGCTTCGTTTCACAGCATGCTGAGAATGATGAGGAAACACGTGCTTTGTTTGAATCATTATTGAATAATTGTCGTATTGAAATTGAGAATGTGGAAAAGGTCAATCGCGATGTTAAGGCCGCGAATGTTAAATTGACCGCTGAGCTTGAGAGTTACAAATCCACCGTTAAAGCTTTTGAATTTCATAACAAAAGATTGTCTGAATTAGAAACTTGTTATCAAAATTCCGTTTCAGAGAAACAACAATTGCAACTCAAGTTTGATACACTTGATGTTAATTCTTTCAAAAAGATAAAATCTTTAAACGCGGAAATTTCTGATTTACAAAACCAACTTTCTAAACAAAAAACAGCTTATACCAATCTTGAAAAAGAAAGGGATGAGTTGAAAAAGGACTTTGCAAAGAAAGAAGACAAACTTTTGGAAGAAATCGTAGAGTCAGAACACATGATTGCTCATTTAGAAGAATTAGTGGTTAAGTCGGGTCAGTCGAGTCAAACAATGAAAATGATTTCAAATCAAACTAATCCGATTTACCATACGAAACATAAAATGGCTCTTGGTAACAACACCCCTTGTAATCTCAAGAAAGCTCAGCAAGAACAGAATGTTTTGTACAATGGTAATGTGATTTATACCAAACATGATCCTCCCGTCGTTCGGTATTCTGTGCTAACGATTGAACATGTCGAAGAGAGCATAAATAAAATGAAACAAAAGGATTTGAAACCCATTGATTACAACAAATTGAACAAACTTTCGGGAATCACTTTTGTTCCACAAACAGAACCATCTGAGTTTTCCATAAAACGACCATTTGCGAAATTCTTGTCTAAAAAGAAAGTTGTTTCCAAATCTCTTTCAAATATGGAACAAATATCCTCTAACAACACTTTTAATACAAGTGAGGCTAGAGAAATTCTGGATGACGTTAAAAAGAGAATTCAAGAACTTCAAAATATTGTTGCCTCTAAAACTAGCCTCAATATTAACAACTGGCATTCTAGTTTTCATATCGAACAGAAAAAGGTGTTTCAAAACGAAATTACTATCCCTCTGAATAACATCAGTGCAAGGGTAATCCATTTTGAACAAGCTTTTTTAAAAGAGACGGCCGACTTTGTCAAGGACCACAAATCCCTGGTAAACGAAGCTAATGATACTCGTGAAAACATGAATGTGTTGGAAAACCTTAATGATTCTCTCTTCGAAGCTGTTATGATCACTGACATTATGTCCATCATTTTACAAACATATTCTGTTCAAGACGATGAACGACTAAGAGCTGAGACCTCCGCAATTGTTTCAAAATATGAAAATGCTCTTATAAAGCTTGAAAAAGAAAATGTGTCATATTTTAAACAACTTGATCGGAAAAAGGAAGAATGGAAGTATGACAAATTGTCATATGAGCGTGACTTAAAGAAAATGAAAGAGCAAAATGATATTTTGAGGGCTCAGCTTGAAAGTCAAAAAGGAAAGGGTGACGAAACTAAGTTTGCAAAACCATTGACTTCGGAGAAACCAAATGTTTCAAACACGGTTCAAAAACCAAAAATGTCAATTTCACGGTTTGCTCCAAAAGTCGATGACAAAAAGGATTTTACAAAACCAGTCACTTCAACACCCTTTCCTGATAAGTTCGTTTTAGTATAGTGTTTGTTTTACCGAAGAAATGCTTAGGAAAGTATTTCCCCGGGTCGTGTCCCAACGAAGGTGTGAATGGAATTTCGAATTCCCGAATCGTGAAACGTGTCGTGAAAACGGTAAAAAGTGATTTTAATGATTCTATGCTAATGAAATAGTAAATGAAGCACAAATAACTAATTAAACACGTAAATCAACTAAACAAGCTTAGAACGTAACGTAGAATCGAAAACGTAATTTAAAACGTAAAATAAACGCTAACGCGCGAAATAAAACGCGACTTTTAAGCTACACGACTCCTGCGGACTTGGAAATAATTTCTAAAAATAAAAAAATGATAAAAGAAAATTTTGAGAAAAAGAAAAATATTTTTTTGACTTTTTATTTATTTTTTATGAATTAAAAACTATTTTAACTAATTAAAAATTAAAAGAAATTGAAAATAAAGTGAGAAAAATAAAAATAAAATTTTGAAAATTATAAAATAACTAAAAAGAAATTTTAAAACTAAAAACTAATTTTTTTTGGCTTTTTATGTAATTTTTGGAAATTAAAAAGTATTTAAACTAATTAAAAATTCAAAATAAATTCAAATTAAATGAGAAAAATACAAAATTAATTTCTAAAATTCTAAAATAAATGAAAATAATTTTCTAATATTTTTTTGGATTTTTCTGGACTTTTTCAGATTTTTTTGGAATTTTTGGTAATTAAAAAGTTTTTAAAAATGCTTAAAATTGAAAATAAAATAAGAAAAATAGTAAACGGACTCAGAAAAATATGAAAATTTCAGGGAAATTCTAAAATAATAAAATAAGCTTGAGAAAAAAATTTGAAAGCAAAATAAGCTAGGAAACTGCTGATAAGGTGAAAACTGCTTATTTGGAGTGCTTATTAATAAGCACTCCTTGACTAGAATTGACCAAACTTTGACCCAATGTTTCTTTGACTATGAAAAGCTTAATGGAACAGATTAAAGTCCAAAATAACCTCAGGAACTCAGATAATGATCAAATTAGTCCAATTAAGCACAAAGTGAGATAAGCAGTTTCTATAAGCATTCAAATAAGCATAAGAGACTTCAGGAACAACAAAATCACTTAGAACTAATAAGACCTTAACTGATAATGACCAGAAAAGCTCAAAGAAAAGACTAAAAAGTACTATGGCAGAAATACTAATACGATAGCTTAAGCAGCTTTGGGTACCTACTTCGTGGCTAAATTTCTAGCACCTAATAAGCGGATTAGTTGAAACTAAAGGGAGAAAATGAAAGATCACTTAACAGACTATACTAAAAACCAGAGATCCCTAAATCTAACACTTAAATGGACTCCTAATTAAACCTGAGAACAACAGCTCTTAAAACTATTGGGCTGCAGGATTTTGACTTTTTGTAGCAACCTAAGCTTTGACTAAACCCAAATTTAGCAGCTGAGATATTTCCGTAGATGTAAGCTAATGAGATTAAACTACTAACAACGCTTATCTAATCACAAAATGCAATTACTCACTATATAAACAAGAAAAGAGTTGCAATTAAACCGGCAAGAATCACGTATTAAGCTAACTATGGCTTGGCTAATTTGATTTGTATTCTATGCACTTGAGCTGAATTGTATATGCCTAAAGCTACTGATTGTGCAGCAAGAATACCAAGAACATGCAAATCCAACTCAAACCAAACATCCCTATATCTAGCAGTTAAACTAACTGTTCTATACCACTAACATGAAGAAACTAGACCTTCATTAAATCTCAATTACTAAATCAACACGAACAAGAATCAAATGCACCAACTGAACCAGAGATCAGACCATAAGTCTCAAACCTGAATCTAAACCATGAACACATAAGAACATTAATAAGCAGATGATGGCTATACTAGGCAGATCAATGTAAACTAAAACCAAACCAAAAGATAAAGAGTATCTATAACATCAAACAACTATATAAGATAAGCAATCATCTAAACAGAACAGTAAGCCAAAATAGAAAACTCACCACCATCTCTCAGCCAAACAGAGAGATATCCCTCACAGCCTGTCTCTAGACAGGCCAAACGCACCTAATGGCTGTCTTTAACTCCCATGAATAAGCATAGCTTATTGAAATAAGCTATTAACCAAGATCAATTTACCACTTCACATCAAAATAAACATTCACTACCAACTAATTTTTCAGACGAGAATAAGCTTTTGCAAAATGAACTCAGAATTAAGGTACTTAAATACTGAAAATAAATTGGGAATGAATTACTTGAAACTTGAATTTTATTAAAAAAACTAAAGTTGAGTACAAACTTAAGAAACTGAAATTACAATTTGAAATAAACTGAATTAACTACCTACTCCTACTCCTAATTTAACCTAACATCTGACTAACTAACTGCTCACAATGATGTGAGGAGGGGGCTTTTATAGCCTGAGAGAGAGGAGGTGAGGATTCTTCTGGATTGCCAAGTCATCAATCCGCGTGCCCCTTGTGTTTCCTTGAGTACCCTCTGAGCCGTTGATCATCTAATATCATTCATTATTAAATCCTCACCCTTGGATTGCGTGCCCTGGATGTGATGTATCCTACGTGTGCTTCCTGATTGGACCACGTGTCCCTGCCAACTTCTGACAATTCCCTGATCCTTCTAGACCTTTTAATCATGAGGTAATCATGGGTAAGTGGGGTAATTTTGGGTGTGGGGGATCTAGGGTTCTTTCTACAGTAAAATAACTGGGTATAAATTGAATTGGGGGTAAATTTTTGGGCGGGGTTGGTTTTATTAGCTATTGAGCGTTGACCGGGTTTGGTTTAGGTTTGACCGGGTAAGATAGCAGGCCGGGTAAAAGCATTGGTGGGCTTTTGATTATTATGGGCTTGGGGTTTTTTGGATTAGGCTTATTATTTTCTTGGACTAAAATTTTTTGTGGATCCGGATGTTGTGGTGTTAGTTTAGGAATAGTTTTCAAACAAGGACCAAAATTGCACAATTGCAAATCATAGGGGTTAAAGCTGTAATTTGCTCAAAGTATCTTCCAAGGGCTAGTTATGACTTTCTCTGATTCATGAAGGACCAAATTTGACTTTTCTTCGATATTCATTCCAAGGACCATTTTAGTAAATATCTGAAAGTATAGGGACTAAAATTGCCAATCTCTCAAACTTCCACCAGGGACTGCTTATGCAACTTTCTGAATCTCTGAGGTTGAATTTGACTATTTGAGCTTTGTCTTTGACCATTTGACTTCCCCGGCTTCGGCTTTTGACACTTTTTCCATTCTTGTGCTCATTTTTGTCGGTTTTGCTGTGTTTTTGTCCATTTTTCTCATATCCGTACCTGCACATACACAAATACAAAAACATGCATTCTCTTGGCATTTTTGGTTAGTATTTGGTGTTTTTGGTCTGATTTAAGGTCTAAAAAGAATGAGTGAATAAGCACTCATCAAAATCCCCCAGACTAAGGTATTGTCGTGCCCTCACGCAATGTCATCACCTCACGCTTAAGAGATAAATAATTTCAAAACCTCTCTTTACTGACGTTGTAAAGTAGCAATGATGTTCAAGAGAGATAGTAAAATCATTTATTCTCAAAAACGCTCCGTTTTCCGATTTTCATGAATAACAACTACAACTACTATTTTTTTGTACTTTTTTTTTTTTTTTTTTTTTTTTTTTTTTTTTTTTTTTCATTTATATATGTGACGGTTTGCCTTGACTTTCATTATCAATTCTTATCTGTTGATAATTTTCAGGGTCAACGAGTAGAAACACTTCTCACAGAGAAGAGACCATACGGATAAAAATCGTCATCCTTGATTTTTCACAAGCTCCCAAACTAAGCGTAAAATCGAAATCATTGTTTATCCGAAGTTAGATGCTAACACTGCCCACAAAAGTTACTTGTGTATTACCTCTTGTCCCCAGGTCATTAGTTGTATCTAAAGATTTTAATTTGTGAGAAATGAATTGCTTCATATTTTCTCGTTTCGATATTTGTTAGTCCGATAAGAGCACAAAATTTGAACGCTAAGTAGTTTCCAAACTTTCCCTCGAAAACCCCTGCATACAGAAATCGGGTCCACATGAAGGTCTCTGATTTAACACGATTTGTGGAGGCTCCCTTTTTATTTACGACCGAGACATACCATATTTGATACCCGAAACGGAAGCTTTTTATTAGGGAAACCCCCGGAGTCGAAGTTTGGCATTTTTGCATAATCATAAGCACTTTAATAATACTTTTGTCCTTAGTCCTTTATTCTTTTACAGTCAACGGTTTATGAGCCGCCAAGATGTAAGAGCTTTATTATGACTTTGGATTTCTATCCGCTGCTTTTTGTAGCTTTGGATTCCTCTGCCTTTTTATTTTGGCTTTGGACTATTATTATTGATATTCATAACTATATGCCAAACCCCGAGTCCTACGGCCTTTACTAAGATCACAACATCGGCTGCGAACCGGCAAGATGCAATAGTCTATTTCACCGTAACACTGGCAGTACCTCAATGTGTACCAAACCCCCATATGCAGAGATTTTTGTTGGGAACGAGAAAAAACTAAGTATTGCCCAAACCGTATACCCTTAATTAATCCTAGACATCTATATGTATATATATTGGTGTGCAAGCTGGTGGGAACAAGGAGGCCACAAGTACTTCTCGTGGGTTTTTTAAATCCCAGTAATGCGATCCGTGTATAGCACGAAACTTCCAAATAAACTCTATCATTCCTCGATCTCCGCAAATTTAAAATCCCAAATAATGAGATCCGCGGATGCTTAGCCATAATCTTTTGATTATTTTGGTTAAGGGAAACAAGCTAGGGCTCAACACGCCCGGTCAAGTCGGAACATTTATTTCTACTCTCGCCGGTAGGAAAGTCAAACCAAGGTGTCAAAACTTATTATTCATATCATATATATTTTTCTCTTCATTTTTTTTTTTTTTTTTTTTTTTTTTTTTTTTTTTTTTTTTTTTGGGTTTATAAAGCGGTGACAAAAATTAAAATTTTTGGTGAAAAACGGAGTTGCATAAGTTAACAGCTCAGACGATGGTACAGGTCAAATCGAATCGAAGATTCACCCCCCCAGACTAAAGTGAAACATTGTCCTCAATGTTTTAGAGGTACGGGTAATCCTACGTAAAATCTAAGGCCGTTTATTAAGTATGCCAAGAGATAAACGTTAGTCGATAAGATTTAGGATATGGTGAATTTCCGAAAGAGCAGCGAAGGATGAGACTCGAGTGGAGAGAACGACAAACCACGAGCACGAGAGTCCTCAAACTTTGGGGAAATTCCTGAACATTCATAAACAACAACGAAAACACGAGTTTGGAAAGGGTCGCCCCCCTCACGTCACGTTATTAGAATATAGAAAATATAGAAAATGAAAAGGATAAGCATGGGGTGCCTCCCACGAAGCGCTTGTTTTCATTCACCGAGTCACATGAGCTTGACTCGATCCCCGAATTAATTCGTCCTTGGGGAGAGCAAATGAAACGGACAACCGGCACGTAAAACGGAGATGCCAGGGTCAAATACGGTATCCTCACTCCCGGTGGAGTGGAAAAGTGAAGAAATGATGGTATAAGCAAAGAACGGATAAAACACCTAGATGATAAAAGCAAATTCAAGTTCAGAATCACGGGTGGGTTGGGTGGGTAAAATATCAAGCAAAGGTTTATCATAATCAGAAATCTCGTCCACCACTCCAAAAATATCTTCATTCGTATCAAAATCTGCATCCGGTGGTTTCGCCGGTGGACGAGAAAAAAGTAAATCGAAGATAGATGAATCAGCATTGGTAAGTATATCATCACTATGATTATCTTCAAGAATATTACTTCGAATGCCATTATCGTCATTCTCAATATCCGGTGGAGAAATGGTATGAGTAAGTTCATCGGAGAATTTCTCGTGAGGAAAATCAGTCATGTTATGTGAATCCTGGACCTCGGGTTCCATTTCGGACTCATCACAAGGAAAATTGAAGATTGGATTATCAAGAGTCAATTCCAAATCGAAATCAAATAACGGATTTGTGAAAGTCATATCGAATGTTTCGGAGACCCTTGGAACAAGGTCATCATCATCGTCAGAATCGGAAAACATATCAACACGATCATTCGGATTATCAATTACTTCATCGCTCTTCGGTTCTTCATTCAACAATTCTTCGATCAAACGAATATCTTCCTCCGGATCAAAGTTAGAGTCATCATCCATTATCGGAATGGAATCATTAGCTAGACACGCCTCGATCTCATCTAAAAAGACATCATTCCTCTCATTCGGGGTGAGAGAAGGAATGGAAAAATTGGATATAAGAGGATCAGAAAATGGAGTGGGATCTGGAGATGAATCAAATATGTCTTCTTCATCGACGGGTGTAATGCTATCAACCAATTCCATATCACCGTTAGAATTTCTCCCGGACTCACTTTGGATTGGAACGAGGTTCTCAACACTTGACTTATTGAATTCGTCAGATTCCGTTGCCAGAATAGTGTTTAGATGCTCGTCCCCCATTATTAGAGAGTCCTCGGGTTCTATGGAAGTAGAGATAGATTCTTTTTGAGGGTTAAGAACGATTGTAATCGTGGAATCATCATCGTCGTCGTACATACAACACTCACAAAATTGAGATTTTCTTTCTTCGGCAAGAAGTTCTTCCATTGATTTCACTTGAGGCTCGGAAGTATGCGTATAACGATTAGCCACCATTTCTTTTAACTTCCCGATCATGGATTTAATTTCACAAATATTATTAGTAAAATCGGAAGTTTGTGGGGGTTGGTTAAAACCATGAGAATCATAACACGAATTCGGCTCATAATGAAAATTTTCAAACGATCCCCCACAATTTTCAAAATTTGTTGAATTTTGGAACGAATTATCATTGAAATATGGTACTTGCTCATAAAAGTTTTGAAAAGGATGATTGAAATCGTTTTGAGGGTAATTATCAAAACTCGTATCACAAGCGTAAGACGTTTCAGCACTTGGGGCATAACATATACAATTCGCGTAACCACATTGATTACAAAAACATTGCCCACACGGTAATCCTTCGTCGGACGGATTTCCACAATTAAAGCAAGTGAACGGAGACGGCGGTGGTGTTGGATAGTAATCGGGAACGTTTTGAAAATTTGTGTTTCGAACATACTCGGGAGTATTACAAAACAAACAAACTCCATCGTGAATATTGTTACCACATTGTTCGCACGTACACCAAACACATGAACCTTCAAAGAACGGTTCACCACATTTAAAACACATCGAATCCATAAGTGAGAAAGTGAAAGAATTATCGGTTTAGAGGGTTAAAGAAGAAGAATCAAATGATAAGAGGATAAGAAGATTATTTTTGGTTTTTAATTATCATAAAATCAAATCAAAATGAAAGGAAAATCAAAATGGAAAAGGAAAATCTTTTTGTATTTTTATTTTTGGAAAACAAAATTCAAAAACTTAAAACTTTTATTCTCTTTTGTTTTTCAAACGTTACGTTAATCGTAAACCGTTTCCTCTAAATCTACTCGCGACGGAACGGGAGAGAAGAATGGATCTCTCTTCAGCTTGCAATTTAATGTCAAAGCTATCCGTATTTTCCGCTTATTCGGTCGTAGAATTCAAAGTAATCCGATTAGCAATTAATTTCACGCGTAATTATATTGGGAGACTTTTTTGGTTTACAACGCCCTTTCTTTCGATCGGAACGAGGCTGTAACTTTATGATATTTTTGGTATTTTTGAAAACACTTTAGGAAAAGTGTTTTTGATTTTTCAATTTTTTTGGTTTTTATAGAAAATATATACAAGGAAGGTTTCAAAACACAATTTCGAAAAACGAATATTCAAAAATTCACTTCAACCTTCCGCGGCAGCGGCGCCAAAAATTGATAAGTTCGTTTTAGTATAGTGTTTGTTTTACCGAAGAAATGCTTAGGAAAGTATTTCCCCGGGTCGTGTCCCAACGAAGGTGTGAATGGAATTTCGAATTCCCGAATCGTGAAACGTGTCGTGAAAACGGTAAAAAGTGATTTTAATGATTCTATGCTAATGAAATAGTAAATGAAGCACAAATAACTAATTAAACACGTAAATCAACTAAACAAGCTTAGAACGTAACGTAGAATCGAAAACGTAATTTAAAACGTAAAATAAACGCTAACGCGCGAAATAAAACGCGACTTTTAAGCTACACGACTCTTACGGACTTGGAAATAATTTCTAAAAATAAAAAAATGATAAAAGAAAATTTTGAGAAAAAGAAAAATATTTTTTTGACTTTTTATTTATTTTTTTATGAATTAAAAACTATTTTAACTAATTAAAAATTAAAAGAAATTGAAAATAAAGTGAGAAAAATAAAAATAAAATTTTGAAAATTATAAAATAACTAAAAAGAAATTTTAAAACTAAAAACTAATTTTTTTTGGCTTTTTATGTAATTTTTGGAAATTAAAAAGTATTTAAACTAATTAAAAATTCAAAATAAATTCAAATTAAATGAGAAAAATACAAAATTAATTTCTAAAATTCTAAAATAAATGAAAATAATTTTCTAATATTTTTTTGGATTTTTCTGGACTTTTTCAGATTTTTTTGGAATTTTTGGTAATTAAAAAGTTTTTAAAAATGCTTAAAATTGAAAATAAAATAAGAAAAATAGTAAACGGACTCAGAAAAATATGAAAATTTCAGGGAAATTCTAAAATAATAAAATAAGCTTGAGAAAAAAATTTGAAAGCAAAATAAGCTAGGAAACTGCTGATAAGGTGAAAACTGCTTATTTGGAGTGCTTATTAATAAGCACTCCTTGACTAGAATTGACCAAACTTTGACCCAATGTTTCTTTGACTATGAAAAGCTTAATGGAACAGATTAAAGTCCAAAATAACCTCAGGAACTCAGATAATGATCAAATTAGTCCAATTAAGCACAAAGTGAGATAAGCAGTTTCTATAAGCATTCAAATAAGCATAAGAGACTTCAGGAACAACAAAATCACTTAGAACTAATAAGACCTTAACTGATAATGACCAGAAAAGCTCAAAGAAAAGACTAAAAAGTACTATGGCAGAAATACTAATACGATAGCTTAAGCAGCTTTGGGTACCTACTTCGTGGCTAAATTTCTAGCACCTAATAAGCGGATTAGTTGAAACTAAAGGGAGAAAATGAAAGATCACTTAACAGACTATACTAAAAACCAGAGATCCCTAAATCTAACACTTAAATGGACTCCTAATTAAACCTGAGAACAACAGCTCTTAAAACTATTGGGCTGCAGGATTTTGACTTTTTGTAGCAACCTAAGCTTTGACTAAACCCAAATTTAGCAGCTGAGATATTTCCGTAGATGTAAGCTAATGAGATTAAACTACTAACAACGCTTATCTAATCACAAAATGCAATTACTCACTATATAAACAAGAAAAGAGTTGCAATTAAACCGGCAAGAATCACGTATTAAGCTAACTATGGCTTGGCTAATTTGATTTGTATTCTATGCACTTGAGCTGAATTGTATATGCCTAAAGCTACTGATTGTGCAGCAAGAATACCAAGAACATGCAAATCCAACTCAAACCAAACATCCCTATATCTAGCAGTTAAACTAACTATTCTATACCACTAACATGAAGAAACTAGACCTTCATTAAATCTCAATTACTAAATCAACACGAACAAGAATCAAATGCACCAACTGAACCAGAGATCAGACCATAAGTCTCAAACCTGAATCTAAACCATGAACACATAAGAACATTAATAAGCAGATGATGGCTATACTAGGCAGATCAATGTAAACTAAAACCAAACCAAAAGATAAAGAGTATCTATAACATCAAACAACTATATAAGATAAGCAATCATCTAAACAGAACAGTAAGCCAAAATAGAAAACTCACCACCATCTCTCAGCCAAACAGAGAGATATCCCACATAGCCTGTCTCTAGACAGGCCAAACGCACCTAATGGCTGTCTTTAACTCCCATGAATAAGCATAGCTTATTGAAATAAGCTATTAACCAAGATCAATTTACCACTTCACATCAAAATAAACATTCACTACCAACTAATTTTTCAGACGAGAATAAGCTTTTGCAAAATGAACTCAGAATTAAGGTACTTAAATACTGAAAATAAATTGGGAATGAATTACTTGAAACTTGAATTTTATTAAAAAAACTAAAGTTGAGTACAAACTTAAGAAACTGAAATTACAATTTGAAATAAACTGAATTAACTACCTACTCCTACTCCTAATTTAACCTAACATCTGACTAACTAACTGCTCACAATGATGTGAGGAGGGGGCTTTTATAGCCTGAGAGAGAGGAGGTGAGGATTCTTCTGGATTGCCAAGTCATCAATCCGCGTGCCCCTTGTGTTTCCTTGAGTACCCTCTGAGCCGTTGATCATCTAATATCATTCATTATTAAATCCTCACCCTTGGATTGCGTGCCCTGGATGTGATGTATCCTACGTGTGCTTCCTGATTGGACCACGTGTCCCTGCTAACTTCTGACAATTCCCTGATCCTTCTAGACCTTTTAATCATGAGGTAATCATGGGTAAGTGGGGTAATTTTGGGGGTGGGGGATCTAGGGTTCTTTCTACAGTAAAATAACTGGGTATAAATTGAATTGGGGGTAAATTTTTGGGCAGGGTTGGTTTTATTAGCTATTGAGCGTTGACCGGGTTTGGTTTAGGTTTGACCGGGTAAGATAGCAGGCCGGGTAAAAGCATTGGTGGGCTTTTGATTATTATGGGCTTGGGGTTTTTTGGATTAGGCTTATTATTTTCTTGGACTAAAATTATTTGTGGATCCGGATGTTGTGGTGTTAGTTTAGGAATAGTTTTCAAACAAGGACCAAAATTGCACAATTGCAAATCATAGGGGTTAAAGCTGTAATTTGCTCAAAGTATCTTCCAAGGGCTAGTTATGACTTTCTCTGATTCATGAAGGACCAAATTTGACTTTTCTTCGATATTCATTCCAAGGACCATTTTAGTAAATATCTGAAAGTATAGGGACTAAAATTGCCAATCTCTCAAACTTCCACCAGGGACTGCTTATGCAACTTTCTGAATCTCTGAGGTTGAATTTGACTATTTGAGCTTTGTCTTTGACCATTTGACTTCCCCGGCTTCGGCTTTTGACACTTTTTCCATTCTTGTGCTCGTTTTTGTCGGTTTTGCTGTGTTTTTGTCCATTTTTCTCATATCCGTACCTGCACATACACAAATACAAAAACATGCATTCTCTTGGCATTTTTGGTTAGTATTTGGTGTTTTTGGTCTGATTTAAGGTCTAAAAAGAATGAGTGAATAAGCACTCATCATTGCCCAAGAAAAGTGAATATGAAAAGATTGTTGATAAAGGAAAAGCGGTTGTCGAAACTCCTAAAGTGTTAGCACCCGGCCTTTTTAGGATTAGTCCCACGTGCATAAAGGCTAATTCTAAAGAATCTAGGGATGCTAAAAAGGACAACAATATAAATCCTAATGTGTGTGCCTTACCTTCTACAGGATTAGAAAGCACCTCTAGGAGCAGCAGACGAAAGCCTAAGAGCAATACAAGGAACAATAGAGTCTCGCCTGTCTCTAAGAGTAGTAGCAAGAATAAAGCTGAAGAAGTAGAAGAACACCCTAGGAATTTATCGCTTTTTAATAAGAGACATGTTTCATCTGAATGTAATGTCGAGAGTACTGTTTCTAATGCATGTAATGACTCTGTTTGTTTAATATGCAAGAAATGTTTAATTAATGATGTTCATGATGAATGTGTTTCTAAGTATGTGAATGTTACGCCCGAACAGAAGAATGTTCCAAAAAGACCTAGTGCTAGATCCAGATCTATAGAAAGATTAGTTGCACGATTTAGGACTACCACTATTAGTCGAATGACTAGGAACTATATTAAGTATTGTATGTGGATTCCGACGGGTAGAGAGTTCACTATTAAGGATGGCAAATTGGAAGTTGTTCAAAATAAAAATGTTGCAATCTTTGATGAGTGTGATTCTGCTTTTACTCCTAACCCCATGGAACCAAATTCAAAACGGTTTCCAAATACAAACTCTTCTAATCTTGGCAGGTTATCGAAATATGTCTTTGGATCGTCGACTCGGGTTGCTCCAAGCACATGACCGGGAATTTGAAGCTGCTGATCAATTTCGTCTGGAAATTCATGGGAACTGTACGATTTGGAAATGATCATGTAGCAGCTATTCAGGGTTATGGAGATCTACAATTTGGGAATTTTTTAATCACTTGAGTTTACTACGTCGAAGGGTTGGGACACAACTTGTTTTCAGTCGGGCATTTTTGTGATGCAGATTTAGAAGTGGCATTCAGAAGAAACACGGTTTTTATAAGAAATTTGGTTGGTGATGATCTCTTAACTGGTAATCGTAGTACAAATTTGTATGCTATCGACATCAACCAAATGGCTTCTACATCACCAATTTGTCTTATGACACGGGCAACCGAAACTAAGTCCTGGGTGTGGCATAGACGTTTATCCCATCTTAATTTCGACACCATCAACAAGTTAGCCAAAGACAACATCGTCACCGGACTTCCTAAGTTCAAATACACCAAGGAACACCTATGTCCATCATGCGAACAAGGAAAAAGTAAAAGAGCATCATATAAACCCAAAACCGTACCTAGTTCGGAAGCAAGGTTATATATGTTGCACATGGACTTATGTGGCCCAATGAGAGTTGAAAGCATTAATGGGAAGAAGTATATTCTTGTTATTGTTGATGATTATTCAAGATATACTTGGGTAAAGTTTTTGAGATCAAAAGACGAAGCACCAGGCATCATCATCACCTTTCTGAAGCGTATTCAAGTTCTACTTCAAGCTCCAGTAAGGATTATAAGAACAGACAATGGCATAGAATTTACAAACCAGGAGTTAAGAACTTACCTTGAAGATGTTGGAATCACACACCAAACATCAGTTGTTAGAACTCCACAGCAGAATGGGGTAGTTGAAAGAAGAAACCGAACTCTTGTGGAAGCTGCTCGCACAATGCTGATTTTTTCTAGTGCACCTCTATTCTTATGGGCTGATGCTGTAGCCACTGCTTGTTTTACTCAAAACCGATCCTTAGTCCATCCGAGATTCAATAAAATCCCATATGAGCTAGTGAACAACCGTAAACCTGACATCTCTTACCTTCACGTATTTGGCGCTTTGTGCTATCCGACGAATGACAGAGAAGATCTAGGGAAGTTAAAAGCTAAGGGTGATAATGGAATCTTCATTGGATATTCAGAAAACTCGAGGGCATTCAGGGTGTATAATAGAAGAACGAAAAGGATAATGGAGACGATGAATGTGAAGTTTGACGAGATTTCACAGATGGCTTCTGAGAGATACGCTCTAGAACCCGCGCTTAATCCAATGGCTTCTAATCAAAACGGATTAGGACCCGCACCAAACCAGCAGACTTCTGGACACATCAGTTCAGGACTCGTACCTCAAGGAGCTCAGTCAACAAACACGGATAAACCTTCAGAACAAGAACTGGAAAATTTCTTCGAGTTAATGTTTGATGAATATTATGGTGGAACTTCGACAAATGCATCTCCACAACATTCCGCTGCACCCGCTCAAAACCATCAACCACCACCACCACAAGAAGCATCTACAACAATCGAAGTTGAAGCACCAACTACCTCAACATCATCTACATCTACTCAAGCAATTCCAGTAATTGAAACTGAACTACCAAGAGTTGATGAGCAAAACCAAAACAGAAATTTTCAAGAAGAACCAACAAATAATTCAAATGATGTTGCGTTAGAAGAAGAAGAAATATTTGAAAACCCGCTTGCAACAGGCTCTGCTGAATCTTCTTCAAGGTTACAAGAACCATCTAACACACATTCGTTACACCCGAGGTACCCTTCTACGTTTCAATGGACAAAAGACCATCCAATAGAACATATTATTGGTGAACCTTCAAACCCAGTTCAGACAAGGAGACAACTTGCCACCGATCTCGAATTGTGCATCTACGTTTGCTCTATCAGCCTCAAAGAACCAAAGAACATTCGAGAAGCAATGGCAAAAAACCCTTGGATTGAAGCGATGCAGGAGGAATTTCTTCAATACCTGTTACATGATAGTTGGGAACTTGTTGAACGACCACTTGTTAAACGTGTTCTTGATCTCAAGTGGTTGTGGAAGAACAAACTGGATGAGGAAATGACTGTAATTCGTAACAAAGCTCGTCTCGTGGCTAAAGGTTATCCACAAGAAGAAGGGATAGATTTCGAAGAATCATTCGCGCCTGTAGCTAGACTTGAAGCAGTCCGGATTTTCTTAGCCTATGCAGCTCACAAAAACATCACAGTCTATCAGATGGATATTAAGACTGCCTTCTTAAATGGAACTCTGAAAGAAGAAGTGTATGTGAGTCAGCCAGAGGGATTCATCGACAAAGATCATCCAGACTACGTCTACAAGCTTAAGAAAGCAATTTATGGTTTAAAACAAGCTCCAAGAGCGTGGTATGATGAACTATCATCTTTCTTGCTCTAAAACAATTTCACAAAAGGAACGGTTGATGACACCTTGTTTATCAAAAAATTCAAAGATGACATTTTGATCGTTCAAATTTACCTGGACGACATAATTTTTGGATCAACCAATCCTAACCATTCAAAACATTTTGAAAATCTCATGAAAAGCAAATTTGAAATGTCCATGATAGGGGAACTAAAATTCTTTCTTGGTTTACAAATACATCAATCCTCTCGTGGTATTTTTATCAATCAAGCTAAATATACAATAGAGATTTTGAAAAAACATGGAATGGAAAATTGTGATTCTGTTGGTACTCCAATGGCCACTTTACCAAAAATTGATGCTGATTTGTTTGGGAAACCCGTCGATCTGAAGAAATATCGAGGCATGATCGGTTCTCTCATGTACCTAACTGCTAGCCGACCCGATATTCAATTTGCTGTTTGTTTGTTAGCACGGTTTCAGGCAAAGCCTACCGAACTTCACCTCAAAGAGGTTAAACGGATCTTTCGGTACCTACGAAGCACCATTAACATGGGACTTTGGTATCCGAAGGATTCGGGGTTTAATCTAACAGCATTTTCAGATGCAGACCATGCTGGTGATCAAGTTACAGCAAAGAGTACATCAGGTGGAGCACAATTTTTGGGTGAAAAGCTTGTAAGCTGGTCGTCAAAGAAACTGGATTGTACTGCACTTTCAACTGCCGAAGCCGAGTATGTGTCTCTATCTGCATGTTGTGCCCAAGTTCTCTGGATGCGGACACAGCTCACAGATTATGGCTTTACTTTTGACCGAATACCTATGTATTGTGACTCAAAAAGTGCCATAGCCATCTCGTGCAACCCCGTACATCACTCTAAGACGAAGCATATCAAAGTCCGCTACCATTTCATCAAAGAACACGTGGAAGAGGGTACTGTTGAATTATTTTTCGTTAAGACCGATTACCAACTCGCTGATCTATTTACTAAAGCCCTTCCAAAAGAACGGTTTGACTATTTAGTTCGACGAATTGGCATGCGAAGCCTAACTCCTGAGGAGCTAGAACGTCTTCTCGAATCTTCTCGAAAACCATTTTCAAAATCACTTCGCTGTAAATATTTTTGAAAAAAACAAAATACAAAATTTGAAAAACCAACAAAAACAAAATACAAAAATAAAAAATTTTCAAAAAATACAAAAACAATATAAAATCAAAAAATCCAAAAATATTCTTCTCACGACATGTCTCTCGTATAAATCAATATTCTGTACGTTTCTAGAAATGTCATTCAACAATGATACGGATATGTACAGATGCTTGAGCGGGAGTTCTTTAAAATGTTTTTCTAAAACATGTCGTTTCTCAAATGTTTCTTCACTATGGCTTTCGTATACCTCAGTACGAAACCCGGACTTCAATGATGACTTCTGATTATTTTCAAATCAAGAACTCGTACGTTCAATGACGAACTCTTTTTCAAAAAGTTCGAGTCTAAACAAACGAAAAAGATTTCAAGCATAAACTCGTTTTCAAACAAAATTCTTGAGCACTTTTTCAAGATTGTTCAAAAGATTTCTCAAAATCTCTCAAAATGAGTGCTCAAGAAAACTCCCTCTAAACCCTTAAGTAATTTTAAATGAGCTATCATTAAGGGGGAGTATAAAAACAAAATGTTCCAAATTCATGCAAAATCTGTCTTTCTCTCCAAAAGCTTTTTCTTAATCAGTTGATATCAAAAATATCACGTTATGCTATTTTTGAGGGGGAGAAGACATGATTAAAATGTGATCAAAGATGTTTAAAGATTGTGACTGAATCTTGAAAGAGCTCGACTCAGTATGTACCAATGAATTGACGAAGCTTAAAATGTCAGTAATCGAAAAGACTTGTCCTGGACGGGTAATAATTTCAAGCTAGTCTAACTAGTGATGTAAGCTTGTCTCGAATAGGACTTGTCTGAGTAGAATGTACCATATCGAGAGACTTTCTTTGGACTTGACCAGGACGGGTAATAATTTCAAGCTAGTCTAACTAGTGATGTAAGCGTGTCTCGAATCGGTCATGTTCTCTGAAAGTGGATCAATTCAAAAGTGCAAACTCCTCTCGCATGTGCAAATTTCTAAAAAAATCATGAGCACATGTGAAGGGGGAGTCCTTCAAAAGAAATGTAAAACTCTCAAAGTGGTAACAACAGTGTGTTTTATTATCATAAACACTTTGAGAGATTTTCAAATGAATGGTTTTATGGCAACAATAGGATAGTCATGAAGTTATAAGGTGACTAAGGTTAGGAAAAACCGTCCTATGGTCCGCCAGAGCCGGAGGGATCTACCCAAGGACAATTCCAATAGATTAGAATTAGAAGTCCTTAGGTATGATTGAAAAAAGGAGAAAATGAGAAAGGAGAAAGAAGGGGTTTGATGAGGCGAAAAATGATCCGTTTTTAGGGGGTCATTTAAGCCCGAATCTGAATTTATTTGATCAAATATTGCCCTAAATCGTTCCTTTTGTGATTTTAGGTGTTTGGAGAGTGAATTCTGGAAAAGAAGCCATTTTGGACGTTTTTGGAGCATAAAAGTGAAGAAAACGGCAAAGTACCAAATTTCCATGCTGAAGATACAAGGTGACGGCGTCAAGAGTAATACCTTGACGGCGTCAGACATGCATATTAAAATACCGAAGGTGGTGACGGCGTCAAACGCCTTCATGACGGCGTCAAAGTGGCAAGAATAAAATACCGTGGTCAGTGACGGCGTCACATAGGCCGTCATAAGTTGATCAAGGCCGTCCGAGGAAGTATATGGCGGCGAGGTGACGGCGTCACATGTAACTCTTGACGCCGTCAGCCTACTTTTCCTATATATAGTTTTCTAGTTTTTTTCATTAAGGGAGAAGTTTTGGTGAAACCCTAAAGACGATTTTGGTGTGTCTTTTACAGGTTTTTCAAGGGTTCCAAACCCTTGAGACCTTGCATTGTAATTGAGATAAGTGTTCTTCCAATTCAATCAATATGTCTATGTGTTGGTTGTTTATATCTTGTTCTTGTCTCAATTCTACTATGCTAGGCTAGATCTCTTTTGTGTTTGCTTAGATCTAATGAAACCTAGATGTTGATTATGTGTTGATTACTTGTCTATTCTTGTTTTGGATGAATGATATTATATGTTAGGCTTAAGAAAACTGGCAGATCTCCAAATGGTAACATGCTTGAATGTCTTAAGAAACATGAACCGAGGCGTACTAGGTCTTTATTGGTTGTATTTAATGCATGAGCCACTGTTTACAATCCCTATAGTTGTGCTGGGTCATGGTGTAGGAGGAGATAAGAGCTCATAGAGTTGGGGAGTTATGTTTGCCACCCCACGAATGGTATTAAGGAATACAATCCGTCATCCATACAAGTGTAACAAGTAATTAACGTGTAAAAGATATCTAGGGAGTAGTGAAGTCTAAGTAAACACAATTTCTCCAATTACTGCTCACAACCTTAGTATAATTAGTTTATTTTCATTTTTAGTATTTTATTTTGATTGCATCTTAGCTTTGGGTTAGTTAAATAGCAACTAATTCCGCCCACTCTTCCAAAACCCGAGATTTTACTTGCTTTCATAAAAATATAAAAATACAAAAATAATCATCTCTCACCTTTAGAACTATTAATTAGGTTTTCTAATCCTAGCGACACTATTCCTAAGCTGAACGATCAATCCCCCGGTACTTGTCACTATACTATACTACAACGATCAGGTACACTGCCTGGTGGGGGTTGTAAGCTTCTCGAGATCCCTCGAGAGGTAAAGCAAGGTGCGATTCCCACGCATCAAGTTTTTGGCGCCGTTGCCGGGGAATAGTTATTGTCTAGGTTATGATTTCTTTTTATTAGATCTACTTGCTAGATTCCTTTCTAGTAAGATTTTTATTTTTATTTTTAGGTCTTCTTTAGTCTATCTTATTTCTTCGTGCCTTTGTTCGTAACTCTTTACCATCCGACATCATGGAAGGTGGTAACATCTTTGAACCCATATCGACATCTCCACGACCTAGCCACCAAGGCTACCGAAACACCATTCAGCTCACCGGAGACAATGTGACCCCCTTGCGATCCGACACCATCCGGTTGGTGCAAAGCGGATGTGCATTCCATGGACTTCGTTCCTAAGATCCAAACCAACATCTTAAGGACTTCCTCAAAATCGTAGATTCCATAGACCTAGGTGTTGAAACTAGAGAGACTACCCGTTTACGCCTATTCCAATTCTCTCTACGGGATCAAGCTAGTCAATGGCTTGAGCGTTTACCCGCGGGATCCATCACCACATGGGATGATCTCACCACTCGTTTCCTTGCTCAATTTTTCCCACCGGGGAGAACTACTAAGCTTAGGAATGACATCTTGATGTTCCAACAACGTCAAAATGAATCTCTTTATGAAGCATGGACTCGTTTCAAGGACTTACTCCAAAAAGTCCCTCATCATGGCATAGATCTTTGGCTCCAAGTCCAAATCTTCTATGACCATATCGACATCTCCACGAGGCGAACCATTGACCAATCGGCCGGTGGTAAGCTACGTGATCTTAGTGCGGAACAATCATGGGAACTCATAGAAGATCTTGCTCTCTATGACAATGAAAGTTGGAATGATCCCCGTGATTTGAACAAAACGGTCAAGGCAATATCTTTGCCTTCGAACAATTCAAGCACTCCCGACCGTAGGATCATGGAACTTGAGGACCAAGTCAAGTTTCTCATGAAATCTTACGAAGCTCCGAAACATTCAAGCCAAGTGAACAAAATCACTTCTTCATGCGAATTATGTAGTGGTCCCCATGACACTCATGATTGTGTGGAACTCCCCGGAACAGCTTTTGCGGACTACGCATCCACGCGTACCGACGAAGCGGGAGATAAGTGGTACACTTTCAAGCCCGAGCCAAACACATACGGTGATTCATACAACCCCTCATGGAAAAATCACCCAAACCTTAGGTGGAAGCAAAATCAACCCAATTCTTCCAATCCGCCTAATCGTTACCAATCAAAGGGTCCACCATCTAACCGTACCTTCAACAACAATCCTTCTAACAACTATGGTGGTACCAACAATCTTGAAGGATTGATGTCGAAATTCATGGCATCTCAAGAAGCCCGCATAGCTAGGTTCGAAACCGAATTCAACCAACAACAAACGGAGATGACCAATAAGATCGACAACTTGTTGAAAGCCCTCAACAACCAAACATTAACCACACCTAGGAAGGACACTAGGGACACCAATAGTGGAATCCAAATTAAGGACCCCTCATCATCCAAACATGTCCACTTTGTCAATGTTTTCACCATTAAGCCGATAGATAGGGAGATAGAAGAGTGTGACAAGGATGAAGTTAGAGTTGAAACCAATAGTGAGGATGAGAGTAGGGAAGTTGAGGTTAATAAGGGTGAGGAATTAGAGGAGATAGAACCTATAGAGAAATACTTTGATAAGTTGCCAACCGAGGAAGAACGGGAATACCATAAGGATTTATTCGATAGTCCCGAGAAAACATATATTTTTGGCGACCCTCTGATCAAAATGGGAGACCCCTCCAACATTAACATCCCATGTAATATAGGGCACATGCATATATGGAAAGCTTACATCGACCTTAGATCCCCTGTGAACATCATGACTAGGACCTATTACAATTGGGTGATGAAGAAGCAACTCAATTTTAGGATGATGCCCGGTAAGAATCTGATAAGTAATTTTGCAGGAAGAGTGAAGGGATTGCATGTGATTATAGGGAATCTCACTTATGAGATCGATTTTATGATAGTTGAGGACACTCGTCCGGTGATTGATGCTAACCTAAGCCAAATAATATTCGGAAAACCATTTGTTGAGGCCACTAAGATGAGTTATGATCCGACTTTAGGGATAGTTAGATTCAAGAAAGATAATGATGAGGTTGCTTATCAAATACCCTACAAGATCGAACAATACCGCCTTCTCTCTAATTTCGAAAAGGAACATAAGCAAGCGGCTTATTATAGGAATGAGGAGGATAGACGTAGAGGAGTAGAGTATGTTAGAAATAGGATGCTTGGTTTCTACAAAGAATGCTTGCAACTAGGTCCAGAATACAAAACTGGTTTAGAAGACGACCTAGAGAGTGGAACCAATGATGAAATCACGTAGTAACCCATGACTTTGAGTCTAGCTACAAGACTCGTAAATAAAGAAAAGCGCTTCTTGGGAGGCAACCCATGTTTTATGTGATTTTATTTGTTTGATTGTTATTTGCTTCCGTATGCATGTTTTATTTTTATTGTTGGTTAATCATGTTTCTCAACTAAAATGTGGAAATACTTTATTATGTTGTTTGGCCTAGTCTTAACTTCAACCTAAAGGTATTTTTGCAAAAGATAAGTGTAAGGGGAAACCCCAAATATGTTTTTAAGAAACAAACCAATCATGATTCTCCACAATTTTAAATGAACATGTATATTCGTATTTGTTAGAGTCAAATGCTTGTATTGAGTCATAACGAAGTTTTGCAAGATTTTCCAGGAAGTAGGACAAAGTTTTTCCAGAAATTTTCCGGAAACTTAACATAAGAATTTCTGCAGGTCCATTCTGACGGCGTCAGAGTATTGCTCTTGACGGCGTCAGGAGTTAAAATCTGGAAATTTTACCGGTTTTGTTTTTCTAACGGAGTCTTATAGTTTTTGTGAATTATTAAGTTTTATAATCTCCAGGAAATCTGTAAACTTCATTCCACAAGCATTATATCTTACTTTGTTTTCTAGGATTTAGTAACTTATATAGGATGCCGCCGATTTTACGCGAGGTTGCCTTGTCTATTGTTGTCAGGATTTACAGGTTATTTATGACAAGAAGATGATTTATATTCTGGAAGGAAAGCCTATAATCCATACCGAGCGAATCAGGGGAGTATTTGATTTCATTCTCTTTACCTCTTAACTTTTACATTCTTTACTTGAACATTGGGGACAATGTTCATCCTAAGTGTAAGGGGAGGGTAAAAAGATGATACCTTACATATGCACTTTCGCTTGAGTTTGTTTTGTTTGACAGTAGATGTGTAATAAAACTATGAGAAATACTTGTTAGTGTAATTTTAGTGCCAAATTTAAAAATTTTTACAACATTTAGGAGTGAAACTTTAGCCATAGCAAGCGTCTCATGGATAGGAGATTGTATGACTAGCACATAACCGTATATTCAGAAAAATTTTCCACCAAAAAATGTGAGGTTCGCCTTTAGATTTGATAGAAAAGCATTTACTATTAGTGCTTATGAGTGTACCGGTAGCATTTAGATTCTAGAACTTGCGTTAGTGATGCATCCCGAGACCGCGAGTGAGACTACATTCGTGTGGTAGGATTTACTACATGATAAGAGGCATTAGGATCACCCTTGTGTTAAACCCGTATTATAATTACTTGACCATTTAAGTCATATTACTTGGCTAGTTAAGTCAACTAATTTTTTCCCACACCCTTTGCGTTGTACTCATTTTTAGTACACGATACCCCTAGTACACCCCTCCGAGCCTATCTTTTTGTTTCTAACTTTAAGCATTTTACTTAAAGGAAGAATTTGTTACACCCCACTTAAATGTACACCCAAATCGCCTTAGCCTTCCGTGTATGCGCTCATTTTTAGTGCATTATTGTTATTTGTTAAACCCTAAGTTAACTTTCTAATTGATTACATGGTTGCTAAGTCGAGTCATATCATTGTACATATTGTTTTGGGACGATTGGGACTCATGGGTAAGTACTTATTTTATGGAGTAATGGGGAAGAACATCACTTATTACCCCCATATGTACGTTAATCTTAAAAGTGCTCCAACTGTTTTGATTTTCTTAAATCGAGTCATTAGAATAGTTTAATGTAAAGTATGTAAAGATTCAAGTGTAAGGGGAACGTTCAAACCCCTATGATGTATTATTTTGGATGGTAGGGTAAGAGTGTATGAAAAAAAAAAAAAAAAAAATCGAAAAAATTAAGAAAAAGAAAAAAAAATAGAAAAAGAAAAAAAGAAAAAAACATACGGACTACCATCCCGTTTTTATTCTATGTTTATTTTATGTTTTTGTTATCTTTCATTTATTAGCTTAAGTTGAGTCTAGTCTTGGCTTAGCAACGCCATCTTGTACATGTAATTGACCAAGATTGTTAACTCGCCACCAGTAAAATTTCCTTTATCCAACAAAACCGTGTAATTCATATCCCTATACCTAACGTTACAACCCTTTAAAAGACCTCTTTGATAGTTTATCCTAGGTGCTTACGCCATGTGGTGGAGTGATGAGGCGAAAAATGATCCGTTTTTAGGGGGTCATTTAAGCCCGAATCCGACTTTATTTGATCAAATATTGCCCTAAATCGTTCCTTTTGTGATTTTAGGTGTTTGGAGAGTGAATTCTGGAAAAGAGGCTATTTTGGACGTTTTTGGAGCATAAAGTGAAGAAAACAACAAAGTACCAAAAATCCAAGCTGGAAATACAAGGTGACGGCGTCAAGGGTTTACTCTTGACGGCGTCAGACAAGATGAATATTTTACCGTAGCTGGTGACGGCGTCAGATGGAGAGATGACGGCGTCAAAGTGGCCAAGATTAATTTACCGTAGGTGGTGACGGCGTCACCAAGGCCGTCACAAGTGGATCTAGGGCGTCCGAGGAAGTGTATGGCTGCTAGTTGACGGTGTCAGATTTTACTCTTGACGCCGTCAGGAAGATTTTCCTATATATAGTTTTCTAGTTTTTTTCATAAAAAAAAAAGAGAGAAGTTTTGGTGAAACCCTAAAGACGATTTTGGTGCCTCTTTTACAGGTTTTTCAAGGGTTCCAAACCCTTGAGACCTTGCATTGTAATTGAGATAAGTATACTCTTAATTCAATCAATATGTCTATGTGTTGGTTGTTTATCTTTTGCTCTTATCTTAATTCTACTATGCTAGGCTAGATTTCTTTTGTGTTTGCTTAGATCTAATGAAACCTAGATGTTGATTATGTGTTAATTACTTGTCTATTCTTGTTCTTGGATGAATGATATTATATGTTAGGCTTAAAAAAACTGGCAGATCTCCAAATGGTAACATGCTTGAACGTCTTAAGAAACATGAACCGAGGCGTACTAGGTCTTTATTGGTTGTATTTAATGCATGAGCCACTGTTTACAATCTCTATAGTTGTGCTGGGTCATGGTGTAGGAGGAGATAAGAGCTCATAGAGTTGGGGAGTTATGTATGCCACCCCACGAATGGTATTAAGGAATACAATCCGTCATCCATACAAGTGTAACAAGTAATTGACATGTAAAAGATATCTAGGGAGTAATGAAGTCTAAGTAAACACAATTTCTCCAAATACTGTTCACAACCTTAGTTTAATATTAGGTTAATTTCATTTTCATTAGTTTAATTAGTTATAAAGTAGTTTTTGGGTTAGTTGAATAACAACTAATTCCGCCCATTCTTCCAAAACCCGAGATTTTACTTGCTTTCATAAAATATAAAAACACAAAAATAATCATATTTCATCTCTAGAACTATTAATTAGGCTTTCTAATCCTAGCGACACTATTCCTAAGCTGAACGATCAATCCCCCGGTACTTGTCACTATACTATACTACAACGATCAGGTACACTGCCTGGTGGGGGTTGTAAGCCTCGCGAGATCCCTCGAGAGGTAAAGCAAGGTGCGATTCCCACGCATCAAGTTTTTGGCGCCGCAGCCCGGGGAATAGTTATTGTCTAGGTTAGGATTTCTTTTTATTAGGTCTACTTGCTAGATTCCTTTCTAGTAAGATTTTTATTTTTATTTTTAGGACTTCTTTAGTCTATCTTATTTCTTTTTGTCTTTGTTCGTAAACTGTTTCGATGGATCACAATAAGATTGATCGGTTGATTCCTGTTATTCGTGTTTTTCGTCGTAGGATGTTCCAATTGCCCGCCCCACTTCCTTTAGCAGAAAATGAGAACCCACCTAACTTCTCACCCAACCACCACTTTGACAATAATTCTGAGCTAGAAGAGTCCGATCATGATGATGACCGTAGGGCTAGTCCTTTTTACTATTCAGACTCCGATGAGGATCTTGATGATGGTGACGTAGTTAATGAGGATAGAATGAAAGAGGAAATAAATCCTCTTAGGTATGTGGACCCTAGAACTAGGATTGAGTGCGATAGTTCATTTAACATGCAATTCCCTTGTAAGATTGGATTTAAGAGCTTTAATGCCTATCTCAACTCATCTCTTCCAATGAACATAATCTCACGTAATGAATACAATAAAGTCATGGTAGAGGAGTTAGAATACAAGGGGGAAAACGTCATTGCTAAGGGAATACCATTGCACGTGTTTGTAGGAAAGTTGGTTTATCTTGTTGAGTTCATGGTTATGGAGAGTCTAGAAGAGTTTATTGATAATAAATTGACCCAAGTTGTGTGTGGAAAACCCTTCAAACGATTGACCAACCTTGATGAAAAACTCATTGAAGGGCTAATTACATTCTCGGATGGGGATGAAGATTTTGTTTACCAAATGCCCCGCGCACACCCTAGGTTCAAAGGTTTTTCCATGGAAAAGTGTAGTAGGTATCCGCCCATGGAAATGCTAAGTGAGAATGATGAGAGAAAAGGACTTAAGTACACGCATGAAAAGAATAAAAAGTACTATCGACGGTGCCTAGAGTTAGGGGAAGAATATAAGAAAGATGAGGCGACAATTAGATGGCTCACACTTGGTTATGTGAGCATAAGCGATACACGATAGCCCACGACTTTGAGTCTAGCTACAAGACTCGTAAATAAAGAAAAGCGCTTCTTGGGAGGCAACCCATGTTTTGTGTGATTTTACTTGTTTGATTGTTATTTGCTTCCGTATGCATGTTTTATTTTTATTGTTGGTTGATCATGTTTCTCAATTAAAATGTGAAATACTTTATTATGTTGTTTGGCATAGTCCTAACTTCAACCTAAAGGTATTTTTGCAAAAGATAAGTGTAAGGGGAAACCCCAAATATGTTTTTAAGAAACAAACCGATCATGATTCTCCACAATATTTAATGAACATGTATATTCGTATTTGTTAGAGTCAAATGCTTGTATCGAGTCATAATGAAGTTTTGCAGGATTTTCCAGGAAGTAGGACAAGGTTTTTCCAGAAATTTTCCGGAAACTTAACATAAAGATTTCTGCAGGTCCATTCTGACGGCGTCAGGCAATTGCTCTTGACGGCGTCAGGAGTTAAAAATCTGGAAATTTTACCCGTTTTGTTTTTCTAACGGAGTCTTATAGTTTTTGTGAATTATTAAGTTTTATAATCTCCAGGAAATCTGCAAACTTCATTCCACAAGCATTATATCTTACTTTGTTTTCTAGGATTTAGTAACTTATATAGGATGCCGCCGATTTTACGCGAGGTTGCCTTGTCTACTTTTGACAGGATTTACAGGTTATTTAAGACAAGAAGATGATTTATATTCTGGAAGGGAAGCTTTGATTGTTCGTTTTCTTGGAGGAAGATTTAACCTGGCCAACCTATAATCCATACCGAGCAAATCAGGGGAGTATTTGATTTCATTCTCTTTACTTCTTAACTTTTACATTCTTTACTTGAACATTGGGGACAATGTTCATCCTAAGTGTAAGGGGAGGGTAAAAAGATGATACCTTACATATGCACTTTCGCTTGAGTTTGTTTTGTTTAATGGTAGATGAGTAATAAAACTATGAGAAATACTTGTTAGTGTAATTTTAGCGCCAAATTTAAAATTTTTTACAACATTTAGGAGTGAAACTTTAGCCATAGCAAGCGTCTCATGGATAGGAGGTTGTATGACTAGCACATAACCGTATATTCAGAAAAATTTTCCACCAAAAAATGTGAGGTTCGCCTTTAGTTTTGATAGGAAAAGCATTTATTATTGGTGCTTATGAGTGTACCGGTAGCATTTAGATTCTAGAACTTGCGTTAGTGATGCATCCCGAGACCGCTAGTGAGACTACATTCGTGTGGTAGGATTTACTACATGATAAGAGGCATTAGGATCACCCTTGTGTTAAACCCGTATTATAATTACTTGACCATTTAAGTCATATTACTTGGCTAGTTAAGTCAACTAATTTTTTCCCACACCCTTTGCGTTGTACTCATTTTTAGTACACGATACCCCTAGTACACCCCTCCGAGCCTATCTTTTCGTTTCTAACTTTAAGCATCTTACTTAAAGGAAGAATTTGTTACACCCCACTTAAATGTACACCCAAATCGCCTTAGCCTTCCGTGTATGCGCTCATTTTTTAGTGCATTATTGTTATTTGTTAAACCCTAAGTTAACTTTCTAATTGATTACATGGTTGCTAAGTCGAGTCATATCCTTGTACATATTGTTTTGGGACGATTGGGACTCATGGGTAAGTACTTATTTTATGGAGTAATGGGGAAGAACATCATATTATTACCCCCATACGTACGTTCATCTTAAAAGTGCTCCAAGTGTTTTGATTTTCTTAATTCGAGTCATTAGATTAGTTAAATGTAAAGTATGTAAAGATTCAAGTGTAAGGGGATTGCTCATACCCCTATGATGTATTATTTTGGATGGTAGGGTAAAAGTGTATGCAAAAAAAAAAAAAAAAAAAAAAAAAAAAAATCGAAAAAAAATAAGAAAAAGAAAAAAAAATAGAAAAAGAAAAAAGAGAAAAACATACGGACTACCATCCCGTTTTCATTCTATGTTCATTTTATGTTTTTGTTTTATTTTTCATTTATTAGCTTAAGTCGAGTCTAGTCTTGGCTTAGCAACGCCATCTTGTACATGTAATTTACTAAGATTGTTAACTCGCCACCAGTAAAATTCCCTTTATCCAACAAAACCGTGTAATTCATATCCCTACACCTAACGTTATAACCCTTTAAAAGACCTCTTTGATAGTTTATCCTAGGTGCTTACGCCATGTGGTGGAGGTTTGATCCTTTCCCAAGCCTATGGTAATCTATTTTGCTATGACAGGTAGTGAGAGATATCTTCCATTTCCATAATGTTATATTACTTTATTACACCCGAGAGATGTGAGTATCTAAACACTATTTGTGAGGTGCTTGTGTATGACCTCCGTGCTTGTCTATTGGTCTTTAGTGGAACGATTATTTGTTGTAATTACTTTTATATTAGTGTTAAATGACCCCTAACTTGTCTTTTGAGTAGAATAAAAGCTCATTTGCTTGAGGACAAGCAAATCTCAAGTGTAAGGGTATATGATGAGGCGAAAAATGATCCATTTTTAGGGGGTCATTTAAGCCCGAATCCGACTTTATTTGATCAAATATTGCCCTAAATCGTTCCTTTTGTGATTTTAGGTGTTTGGAGAGTGAATTCTGGAAAAGAGGCTATTTTGGACGTTTTTGGAGCATAAAGTGAAGAAAACAACAAAGTACCAAAAATCCAAGCTGGAAATACAAGGTGACGGCGTCAAGGGTTTACTCTTGACGGCGTCAGACAAGATGAATATTTTACCGTAGCTGGTGACGGCGTCAGATGGAGAGATGACGGCGTCAAAGTGGCCAAGATTAATTTACCGTAGGTGGTGACGGCGTCACCAAGGCCGTCACAAGTGGATCTAGGGCGTCCGAGGAAGTGTATGGCGGCTAGTTGACGGCGTCAGATTTTACTCTTGACGCCGTCAGGACGATTTTCCTATATATAGTTTTCTAGTTTTTTTCATAAAAAAAAAGAGAGAGAAGTTTTGGTGAAACCCTAAAGACGATTTTGGTGCCTCTTTTACAGGTTTTTCAAGGGTTCCAAACCCTTGAGACCTTGCATTGTAATTGAGATAAGTATACTCTTAATTCAATCAATATGTCTATGTGTTGGTTGTTTATCTTTTGCTCTTATCTTAATTCTACTATGCTAGGCTAGATTTCTTTTGTGTTTGCTTAGATCTAATGAAACCTAGATGTTGATTATGTGTTAATTACTTGTCTATTCTTGTTCTTGGATGAATGATATTATATGTTAGGCTTAAGAAAACTGGCAGATCTCCAAATGGTAACATGCTTGAACGTCTTAAGAAACATGAACCGAGGCGTACTAGGTCTTTATTGGTTGTATTTAATGCATGAGCCACTGTTTACAATCCCTATAGTTGTGCTGGGTCATGGTGTAGGAGGAGATAAGAGCTCATAGAGTTGGGGAGTTATGTATGCCACCCCACGAATGGTATTAAGGAATACAATCCGTCATCCATACAAGTGTAACAAGTAATTGACATGTAAAAGATATCTAGGGAGTAATGAAGTCTAAGTAAACACAATTTCTCCAAATATTGTTCACAACCTTAGTTTAATATTAGCTTAATTTCATTTTCATTAGTTTAATTAGTTATAAAGTAGTTTTTGGGTTAGTTGAATAACAACTAATTCCGCCCATTCTTCCAAAACCCGAGATTTTACTTGCTTTCATAAAATATAAAAACACAAAAATAATCATCTTTCATCTCTAGAACTATTAATTAGGCTTTCTAATCCTAGCGACACTATTCCTAAGCTGAACGATCAATCCCCCGGTACTTGTCACTATACTATACTACAACGATCAGGTACACTGCCTGGTGGGGGTTGTAAGCCTCGCGAGATCCCTAGAGAGGTAAAGCAAGGTGCGATTCCCACGCATCATGGAGGTTTGATCCTTTCCCAAGCCTATGGTAATCTATTTTGCTATGACAGGTAGTGCGAGATATATTCCATTTCCATAATGTTATATTACTTTATTACACCCGAGAGATGTGAGTATCTAAACACTATTTGTGAGGTGCTTGTGTATGACCTCCGTGCTTGTCTATTGGTCTTTAGTGGAACCATTATTTGTTGTAATTACTTTTATATTAGTGTTAAATGACCCCTAACTTGTCTTTCGAATAGAATAAAAGCGCATTTGCTTGAGGACAAGCAAATCTCAAGTGTAAGGGTATATGATGAGGCGAAAAATGATCCGTTTTTAGGGGGTCATTTAAGCCCGAATCCGAATTTATTTGATCAAATATTGCCCTAAATCATTCCTTTCGTGATTTTAGGTGTTTGGAGAGTGAATTCTGGAAAAGAAGCCATTTTGGACGTTTTTGGAGCATAAAAGTGAAGAAAACGGCAAAGTACCAAATTTCCATGCTGAAGATACAAGGTGACGGCGTCAAGAGTAATACCTTGATGGCGTCAGACATGAAGATTAAAATACCGAAGGTGGTGACGGCGTCAAACGCCTTCATGACGGCGTCAAAGTGGCAAGAATAAAATACCGTGGTCAGTGACGGCGTCACATAGGCCGTCATAAGTTGATCAAGGCCGTCCGAGGAAGTATATGGAGGCGAGGTGATGGTGTCACATGTAACTCTTGACGCTGTCAGCCTACTTTTCCTATATATAGTTTTCTAGTTTTTTTCATTAAGGGAGAAGTTTTGGTGAAACCCTAAAGACGATTTTGGTGTGTCTTTTACAGGTTTTTCAAGGGTTCCAAACCCTTGAGACCTTGCATTGTAATTGAGATAAGTGTTCTTCCAATTCAATCAATATGTCTATGTGTTGGTTGTTTATATCTTGTTCTTGTCTCAATTCTACTATGCTAGGCTAGATCTCTTTTGTGTTTGCTTAGATCTAATGAAACCTAGATGTTGATTATGTGTTGATTACTTGTCTATTCTTGTTTTGGATGAATGATATTATATGTTAGGCTTAAGAAAACTGGCAGATCTCCAAATGGTAACATGCTTGAACGTCTTAAGAAACATGAACCGAGGCGTACTAGGTCTTTATTGGTTGTATTTAATGCATGAGCCACTGTTTACAATCTCTATAGTTGTGCTGGGTCATGGTGTAGGAGGAGATAAGAGCTCATAGAGTTGGGGAGTTATGTATGCCACCCCACGAATGGTATTAAGGAATACAATCCGTCATCCATACAAGTGTAACAAGTAATTAACGTGTAAAAGATATCTAGGGAGTAGTGAAGTCTAAGTAAACACAATTTCTCCAATTACTGCTCACAACCTTAGTATAATTAGTTTATTTTCATTTTTAGTATTTTATTTTGATTGCATCTTAGCTTTGGGTTAGTTGAATAGCAACTAATTCCGCCCACTCTTCCAAAACCCGAGATTTTACTTGCTTTCATAAAAATATAAAAATACAAAAATAATCATCTCTCACCTTTAGAACTATTAATTAGGTTTTCTAATCCTAGCGACACTATTCCTAAGCTGAACGATCAATCCCCCGGTACTTGTCACTATACTATACTACAACGATCAAGTACACTGCCTGGTGGGGGTTGTAAGCTTCTCGAGATCCCTCGAGAGGTAAAGCAAGGTGCGATTCCCACGCATCAGGGTTGAAGAATTAAAAAGAAAAGTTATGAAAAAGGGTGAAAAGAAATAGCCCTCCAAATGTTCAACCTTAGGGCAGACACCGGGTACAATTTGTATGCTACTGGTTGTTACTATGGTGACACCGGTATTGAAGACAAAGACGTCATGGACCCAGTGACGCACTGCACTAAACCTTCTTAACCACTCAAGTTCTCTTAAAAGAGCTTGTTTCATTCTCACGGGGAACCGATGTAATCTATCGACCTGTCTCTTAGAGATGGTTGATATTGAAGCAGGAGACCTCTCCCTAATCTCCGCATAGGAAACCAAATGTGCACTTATCGAGTCTAGAGCCCCGAGATTCATCAAAAGACCTCATAGGTACACATGATATTTCTACACTGGTTGTTCAACATTAAGGACGCCAGATGTAAACTTAAGAGTCCTACGCAGATCTTAGCAATCTGCCAGAACATTTATGAGAGAATTCACACAAGTGATTCTCAATGATTGAATGCAAATTCCTGCCAGGGTCAACATCAAACAGCCCTGACAACATGTCACTTCGGTAATTCTTTATGGGTTACGCTTAGTGTTAGCGGTGGTTTCAAATGGTCTACAGTCGTGGAGTGATCCCCAGCGACTCACCCAGTCATTGAGCTACTAAGTAGGTCTTGTAAGCTCTCTCGAGAGTATCTGATATGAGAACGTCCTTGGTAAGGGTTAGAAGGAGTCTTCACACTATGCTGTTGACGATCTCTAATTCTTATCTGTAAGTACCGGATGTTTTATTGCTAACTGTTTATATGCAGGGACACTTCATCTCCATGGCGACAGATTCCACATGCTCATACATACATCTGGAAGTTAAAGAAAGCTCCCTCAAAGATCTATACAACACAAAGTTCAAAGAAAGATTCTACGCCAAAAAGAAGAATCTACAAAGTATAAAGACTAAAGATCAAAGTGAAAGAAAGGGAACTACGTGCATATGAATATCACAAAGACTGAAGATGTATGAGCATGTTGGAATGGCAAACAACCACCACAGACGCAGAAGTGACGAATGGCAGATAACTCCACATCACAAAGGAACAAAGAACGATGAAAAATCAGTTATCAAAGATCACAAAGCATGAAGGAACAAAGACTAAAGACTACTCTACAACGACACACAAAGTTAAAGACAAAGAACACGGAAGACCCACTCACGTGGAGCATCATTCGAATGACCACCCCTTAGGGGGAGATTGTTAGCATTAAAAATATGTATTATGAAGTGATGGTCATTCTCACATTGTAACTTTGTGTCGTTTGTTAAGATTAGTAATAGTTTAGTCATTGGGCCTTGGACTTGGCAAGCTAATATGTTATATGCTATGTTTCATAAGCCTAGTTATCCAACCATGTAACCAAGTCCAAGCCCAATCCCAAGCCCATAGAAAGCCCATAGGGCATCTCATGTTAAGAACTATTTAAACACCTCAAAGACTCATTTGAGGTGTGTGCTTGTTGTGTGCTTGTGTGTGTATTTGTGTGTGTTTTATTAATCAAAGCTCTCATCTTTTCCATCTCTCTCTCATATATACGATTCACATATATATATATATATATATATATATATATATATATATATATATATATATATATATATACATCAAGTCACCATCTTTCCATCTTTCCTTCTTATTGTGCTTATATTGTGTGTGATAAAGTTGTGAAATCTAAGGTCCTACAGTCCCCAAACTTTTCTGACCAGCTGGAAGGCCTAGAACGCAATTCCTTATTCTTGGTGGTCTTGGAGCTGAAACCTTAGACATGCGTCTCTTCTTCAGTTGAACATGGCCTTTTGCATCATAACTCTCATCAGAAGAACTTGAATCATCAATT
Organism: Artemisia argyi; assembly: GCA_030686995.1. Classification (NCBI taxonomy): domain Eukaryota; kingdom Viridiplantae; phylum Streptophyta; class Magnoliopsida; order Asterales; family Asteraceae; genus Artemisia; species Artemisia argyi. Next base: position 19,761,896 of record CM060702.1, on the reverse strand, counting down.
GAGTCAAGACTTGATGGAATATTTTTAGAACGGGAACCTTTTTTTTTAGAAAAAGAACTTATTGGAATTTTCTTTGCCCATGTTTTAGGAGGTCTTTTGTTCACCAAAGAAGCTGAAGGTTTTTTTAGTGTATCCTCATAAAACTCAAGGCTGGTGTCAGAATCAGAATCAATAACTATTACCTCATTTTGTTTGGGTGGTTCTTGTGCCTCCTTGGGCCTTCCAAAAATAGCATCAAGTTTTGCTATAGCCTTTGCCTCCATTGCCAATTTTTCCTCTTTGACCTCCTTCAGACTACCATACATTACTTCAAGCTTTGACACCCTCTTGCCAAGTGATTCAAGCTTTGATACCCTCTTGCCAAGTGCTTCAACAGGTGCACAAATATGAAGTGTCGACAATTAATAAACACATACAATTAAACTAAAAATAATCATAAAAAGAAAGAAAGGTATACACTAACCATTAGCAACATCACGTCGATTGTTCTCCCTTTGGCACAAGTCTTCTAGAATCACCTCAGCCATTTCCTCGTCATCATACCATTTAGTGCCATATTTACTCAAGACATAGTTAACCATAGCATCGTTAACCACCATCTTACTAAAATCATTATTTTTTGAACAAGAAGCTGCCATTGAATGACTTAACTTGAAAATAATGGTTTATTGTTGTGACGAATTAGGATGAGGGTGTGTGTTTCTTTGTTGAGTAAATAGTTGTTAGTTTAATAAGTTATAAGTGATAAGTGATAAGTGATAAATGAAGTTTTGGAATACCGTGTAATAAATGTCTGTATAACCTACGTTCCATTGGCATTATCAAAATGTAGTAGTATACAACATTCAACGCAAAAGTATTAAGACGTGTGTCTTTTCCAATGAAACCGTTCAGTTGCCTAAAGCAATGGTTATAAATTGGAACATTTGTAAGCAACAAAATCATTCAAAAAAACTTAAAGGTATACAATATCAAAAATGGCATCAACCTCAAAAATTAATGTGCAAAAGAAACAAGAAAAGGTAGGAGCAATGCAACAATCAAAAACAGAGGAGTTTGAAGAAAAAGCTTTCATACTTGAAAAAGAAGAAGCTGAAGAAGAAGAAATAGAGGAAGAGGGAACATTTGAAGAAGCGGTGGATTGGTATTTGAAGAAGGGAACATTTGAGGGAAAATTTGTGTTCTTTTTTATCAAATTTGAATTCAAATGTTTATGTTCTGTTTCATTAAATTTGTCAAACTAGAAAGTAAGTAACAATGAACTTCAAAGTTCAATCAACAACATTTCTAGGTGGGACAAAGGCAATCAAAGAAAAATGTGTTGACTTTAATAGTCAAATTTTGTTATTCCAATTGCATTTTGACTTTCGAAAGTCAACCTACTGATTACATGCTTCTGTTTGTTAAAAAAAAGCATCCTATTCAAACAACACTGATGAATTGAAACTAGATAATCATTCATTGTTTATTATTGTAAAAATGTTTTGTTCATAAACATTAAAAAATTACAAATTGTTTATGTATGCTTTTGCATATTACATCCTACAATAGCCTAGTTTCATTAAAGATAAGACTCGAGGAAGCAACAACCTTAGAGCGACAGAGTGGAGGCGAGAGAAACATTCAGCAGAGACGGCAATGGCGGATGGTGGTGCACTCAGGTGGTATTCAGATACGGTGGTGGTGGTGGAGAGGTGAGGCGGTATTCAAATATGCTTGCTGCTGGTGGTTGTGATGGTTGAAGAAGCTATGAGAATCAAATATGCTTGCTGGTGGTGGTGGTGATGGTTGAAGAAGCTATGAGATTGATGGGGTATATAGTATATATATATATATAGTGTGCTTTGAAGTGTTTAGGACTATATTAATTTGTTTTGTGAACGTTAAGTATCATTAAAGCTAAATGATCAACTTAATCTTTGTACCGTATGATTGTTAAAAGTGGTGAAAGTACAAAAAAAAAAAGTTGCCAAATACAAGTCGCCCAATATATAGGTAGTTGCCCATGAAAAAACCTTAAAATACCTTACACAACACTTACACATACCTTACAAATACATTCTAATTTTTGTACTTTAATAATTAAATATTGGACACGTGTCAAACTCTTATTGAGTTGCTCAATTTTTTAGTTGCCCGATCTAATTTTGGGAAGTGAAATTTCAAAGTCTAAAAAGTGACTAGTCAAAAAGTCAATGATCCGTTTTGGTAATTATCCCTTTGAATAAATATTTTAGTTGTTCTATAAGGTTGAATAAGCTAAGCTAATTAACAACATGATTGTTTGGACTTTGGAGCACCTTGCGAAAAACAGATGCTGGATTATCGTATATAAACTAGCAACAATAGTGTATTTAGACACTACAAATTAAAATTATAATCCGCGACCCATTTTCTGACAAATACTTGGAACTGAGACTTGCATCATGTTCTACAAACTCGAAGTTCAAGATATATTGGCTTCAATTCTAGAATTCCTTTTGGTATACAGTATACTGCAGCTTTCAAGTGTGATACTCATTCTGATGGGATCATCACAATCCAGGGAGTAACATACCTTTTTTTATTTTGAACGGCAGGGAGTAACACATACTAGGGTGTGCTCGAGGGTGTTGTCAAGAAAAAGCTAATCCAATTAGGCGCTCATGTTGACCTTTCAAAATCGTGGTCCACCTGGCAATTTCTCAGTCTCCTTCCAATTAGGGCTCATGTTGACCTTTCAACCTTGGAGCATGTGTTAGCTAACGGTGTGCTCGAGGGTGTTGTCAAGAAAAAACCAATCCAAAGTTCTTGATCCTGTCATCAGTCATAGCCATGGAATGTCTTTCTCTCCCTAAACAGTGTGAATCATATGGTATTGCCGAGTTGGTAAAACCTGTCAACATCCTTTTTTTTTTTTTTTTTTTTTTTTTTTTTTTTTTTTTTTCCCCTTTAAATTCTTTGAAACCATAGTTGAGTTGAGGGTTAGCATGATTAAAAAACATTTAGTCTTTGAATGATTGATGTTTGAATATGTTTATATTTGAATAATTTGTCTACAAACTATAAGTATGTAACACAAAGCCCTCACAAACAACTATATATGCAGCCATATGCAGAAAACATATTGTAAACAGCAACAAGGTCATCCAAGTAAGGAACTGAATGCAATCTCAGGACTACATGATCCATGTTACTTTTAAATTTCAGTTAACTAATATACAGCATCAGATATCCAACTTTCAATCACAAAAACCAAGACTGCAGATGTCCAAACTTTAATATACAGCATCAGAGTGTTCGCGAAAACCTCCAGATCAAATTGTCAGATTTACGTATGCACTTTTGAATAATCTTAAAACATACACAACATACAGTTGTGTATGTTTTTAGAAAGAGACAGATATATGAGATGAAAGGCAGTGGATTGTTTATCTTATTCAAAAACTAAACGGATTTAAATGAAAGGCAGTGGATTGTTTATCTTAATACCTTGAATTTGGTTAGCGGGGTCTTATACTACCTTGAATTTGTTTAATCGGGTTTTGCACTACCTGGACTCAGTCACATCCAAGACATATGAGTTTTACTCGTTAATAAATAGACAGAGGAAGTCAAAGCTCATGTTCGCAATTCCCTTAACCTTGTTTCTTTGAACGAGAGGACAAAGTGATTTTTTCAAAGCTACGTTTTATTCATACATTTACAAAGCTACGTTTTATTGCATCAGTTGTAACTTTTTTTATGCGTAAAATGATGTTTTCACAGGCTTATGGTGGATTCAATTTTTGTTCATACTTTATGAGTTTATGATTTATTAATCGAGATATGGAGTATAAAGCTGACACATGCTGTAACTTTTTTCCTTTTAACTACAATCAAATTACCATATTTTGTAATTTATATGCAATGGAGAACCATCCCACTACCATTTGTTTAATCCAATTATGACTCACAAGTAATAGACGGAGTTATTTGTTATTCTTGCTAAAGCATCCCAAAGCTTGATGTAGGGCATGATCGTTTCGTTTAAGTTTTAATTGCCAATAATGGATGCAGACAATTTTTTATTATTTTTTATTTTTATTTTTTTCCGACTACAAGAAAATTGCAGGTCTACTTGATTTACTCCGTCAAAATTCAAACGAAAAAGTCACATGTTTTGCACATGGTCGAGTCAAGGTAGTTCAAGACCCGGTTAGACAAATTCAAGGTACTAATCTACACACTTAAAAGTTCAAGGTAGCATAAGACCCAATTAACCAAATTCAAGATATTAAAATACATTTTGGCAAAAAAAAAATACGTAATCTTTGGGCTAAACAAGTTTATTGGGCCGACTAAACATGATACACTTTACAGGCCATTGAATGGGCCACATGAAACGGCAATGTTTCATGTGCGCTATAATATATGGAGTATATAGATAATGTTTTTAAATATTTTGACCTTCAAAATCTTGTGTGGCAAATTGTACGCACGTATCCTGCATGTATGTAACTTTACAAAATATTTTTACTCTCTATGTGGTGATGTAGTCTAGATACACACAATAAGGTAAAAACCAAGTTTACTACGCACAATAAAAACTTTTAAAATTGACTATATATAATAGTAATTTGGGTGAACTTTGATATTTTAAAGTGCAATTTGCATAAATTTTTCTATATTATTTTCTCCAACTAATTATTATATTGTTGATTTAGGATTTGGGATATACTAATACTAACATATCTTGCTTTATACAAAAGGAGCGACTTTGTAATCAAATACCTAATTTTTGACGTGGAAAAATTAATGTCGTATGTGTTCCCTTAAAGGCAAAAAAGAAATTCAACTACTATCACTCATCGTTAAGAAATGCACTTGAAACTTACGTGCCTAAAACACTCAATAGATCGAAGAAACACATACGCACATCGTAAGAAGATAATCTATGTGTGAATAGAGTAAAAGATAGGATTGCTCAATATTATATACCCGACAATATTGAACCATATGTCAGGTTGTTTTGAGTCATATTCTCATTATATTAATTAAAATGTATATTTCTAAATTCAAATTGTTACAACATAAACAAAGCCCAAGCTTGTTTAGGGGAGATTGGTTTGGGGGTTTTGACTAGAAGATTATGATTTGGACTTACTTACATATTTGGTAAACTACGCTTGACATTCTGCATAATATACACACCCAAATATCTAATTTTTTTAAAACGTAATTGGATCGGTTGGTTTTGAGGAAAAAAAAACAAAAAACTCATTTATTCTAGATTAATTAATGTAACAATCTCACAACCACTTGATATATAATTCATAGAGTATTTAATTATTTACTTTTAAATATTGAAATATTATGTAAATAAATTAAAATACTTATTGTTTTAATTTATAATATTGTTTTCTCTTACATTATTTTTATTTGTCTATCCTACATTAAATCCAAATCTAAATCTTAACCCGAACTTAAATCCAAACCAAAGTCAAATCCTAAACCCATTTACAAATCAAACAACCTTTAGATTAAAATTGAATTTAACTTTTTTGAGATGAAACTACATTGCATAAATTTGTTAAACATTATAAACCCTGTGTGTATGATATATTATTCAACCACAATATATAAAAATATTCGGAGGGGCTTAGATAAACTTGAGCCTAGCATAATGTATCATTGTATTAAAACTAGTTTAAAGAAAGAAAATAGAAAAAAATATAAGGGTGCGGTTAGTTGGAGAAAAAAAAATCTCGGAAATTTATCTGTACAAAACACTTAAAAATATAAAAATGCCTTTAGTTGATATTTGTATTTTCTATTTTGAATAAATGGAAGAAAGGTTGTGGGTTACAAAAGAAAACAAGGAAAACAACTAAAATTTGTTTTATAGTTTTTCTTGTTAAGTTAAGAAATAGGTAATTTTGTGTTTTGCAATTTTATTATTATTATTATTATTATTATTATTATTATTATTATTATTATTATTATTATTATTATTATTATTATTATTATTATTATTATTATTATTATTATTATTTAACATTGATTTAAACGCGATCTCTGCTTTATTTGTTTTTCAAAAATCTTTTTTTTAGAAAACAAGGCCCCAACTAAATGCACCCTAAAAGTGTGGTATTTATTTTTTGGGTTATTTACACATATAGGTAATGAAGTTAGAAAATTTTTCCATATTATGTAATGAACTTTCAAAAAGATTAAGTTAAGTAACAAAACTTTCAAAAACCGTTAAAGTTAGGTAATTTTACCCAATGTTGCAACTGGTAACTTGTTGACCCGGTTACTTTTGTTTGACTAGTACCTTTGACCACTTTTAACCCTTTTCATAACACACTTTACCCAAAATACGTTTTCCCCCAAATTGTGAAGAACCCTAATCCCCAATTACGCTAACCCTAATTCCCAAAATTAAGAAACACTAATTATCCAATCCATGTAATATTCAACATGGCTAAAGGTAAACCCGACAAGAATCGACCTTTCACAGTGAACCTAAAACATGAGGGTCTATTTACAATTAAACCGTTTGCTTATATGAACTGTGATGAGAAGCAAATTACGGATCTTAACTTTGAAGGTATGTCATGTGTTCAACTCTTTGATGTAGTTAGGCATTTAGTGCATGCTCCACTTAAGAGACTTTATTATTGCAAAGTAGGAACCCCATTAAGGATAGGTATTAAGGAGATTAGGAATGATGATGATGTTCAGGCATTTGTAGCATGTGCTTACATCCTTCATGCTACATATCAGATGAAGAATTGAAGAAAAGAGATGTCCCACATTCAAACAACAACTCAGATGAAGAATCTTTTGACCAAGAACCTTACAACAGAGGTGTGGTGTCTGTTAATGAAACTATTGAGACTTAAGAATCAATATTTGTTGGCATAAGGGATGCACCACCTACAGATGATGATCCTTTGCAAATTCCAGAAGTTGTTGATGCACCATGTAAACCTAATGATGATGCAGCAAACAAGGGCAAAGCAATAGCTGATCCTCAGCCTAAAAAGCAGGGTAAAAAAAGGCACGCTCATGATGATCCTTTAAGGATTTGCCACAAGAATAGGGGAAGATCAAAGAGGATCTTTGGTGAAAAAATGAAAAAGACAGGCTTTGGTCCAAATGGTGAAGGGTCTACACTAGATTCTGCATTCTCAGTTGATTAACCTTGTAGACAACTTAATATTTGCATTATCAAGATTGTAATCTTTTGTTTAATGGTGGATGTAGTAAACTATGAACCAGGGCACATCTTTTGTTAAAGTTGAACCCAAAACACTATGTATGTGCCCCCATTACTTACAAATATTGATTAATGCAAATTAGTTTATGTGTAAAACTGTCATTAAGTATGTCTTTTATGCCAATTTCATATATTTTATTGCAAGTTGTGTTATGCAGTTACCTATCCACTTTGGAACATATGCGGTCAATATTCTATGGTCAAATAAGGATCTTACTATTAGACTTGTGAGTTTTTGGAAATCCTCTTGACCACATAGTAACTGCAAAAGCTTCCTTGCTTTTACAATCGCATTCATGACCTCAAATTGACTGCACAATGGTTATCAACTTTGACTGCATTACAGTATTTATAGCAATAGTCACAAAGGCTATTACATCCAAGAATCATAGGGAACCCAACAAATTGACTGCACAAAATGGCATCAAGCAAGAAGAAAGGTATTATTTTTTACTGAAATAGTCACAATGGTTATCACTGCAATATGTATTCAAAATATCAAAACATATGATTTTTTGTTGTATGTAACAGATAACAACAACCAATTTTGTAATTTTCTTAAATCATGTGCAGAAATCATTGCAATTTTCGGTGATAGTTCTGAATCAGATTTTGATGCAAGGCCATGGGGATGGGAGGATTATTTTCCAAAAGATTTTAAGGCAACTGATTATTTTGTGCCTGCAAAGAGGGTGGAAACTGTAGCACCCCCAACTCAAAATACGGTAGCTGACATGCTGGGGGCACTACGCAAATAGAAACCAAGCACATTTATAGCTAACGACCACAACACGGGACGTTTATAAATGTTGCGAAACATATCATTCGAATTATAAATCGTTTAGAGTACATGGACTCTTAAATTAAAGTAGCTTCGGAAAAAGTAAATAGAGTTTGCAGCGGAAATTTAACAAAGTTTAGCAGCGGAAAATATTTAACAAAGTTTAGCAGCGGAAAATAATTAAGACATACCAAGGTTTTACGAATGATATGAAAATAAAGATAGTAAAGATAATAAAGCTGCCTTGACAGAAAGACTCCTTCGACCATGCCACTCCACCACGCCCATGTCATAAAGCTCCAAAACTAATTAGTAGTAGTACCTGAGAAACACATGCTTAAAAGTCAACACAAAGGTTGAGTGTAATCCATAGGTTTAAAATAATAAAGTTGAGCACAAAGTTTTAATCATACGATATAAGCAACAAATGCAAATACCAGGGAAATCAAGGTAACACCCAATATGTAGAGGCAACACGTGCATACATACGGTTGATGGTACTAAGCTTATGACACACAAAACGTTAACCAAACCAATCAACAGTAACTCTGTACTGGCATAAACAACAACCGCGGAATATCATAATATAAGGTGCCCCCATGGCCGGGTACTTGCCGATACCTAGAAAAATCGAAAGTAGTACACCCGCGTTGCCAAGCCCTTTGGCCAACCGGGCGGGATGGTCAATCCTATAGGCCTATAAACTAAGTTCGCGTTCACTCGCAAGTGACTAATGGCTCATGATCTGAGGGTCTTTCAGGCAAGACAAGCTACTTAGCACATCGTTAGGAAATATATCATTCAGAAAAAGCATACCAAAAATACTTGTGCTCAGAAAACATTTAAAGCATGTGTCTCACCCTATGGGTTTATAAACAATTAAAATATAAAAAGCGGGGCTATGAATCACACCTTAACAATAGCAGTAGCAGGAAACGAGATATAGTAACCAATCAATAAGCGTCACAGCAAATGAACCTCACTACAACCTAATCAATATAAATGGCATAACTCAGAACTATACTCGAATATCTCAATAAACAATGCTTGAATAAAGGTTTTGCAAATACAATGGCATTTGAAAGAAATAGCTTTCGAAAGTCTTGTGTGGGAGACAAGAAAATTAGAAAAGAAATAAGTCGGCGAAACGACCAAATACGCAAGAAAGACGAAAGAACTCCACGAAAAAAATCGTCGAAAAAGAAATGGAAAGAAAAGAAATGAAAATGGAAAACACACTCAATTAAGTAATAAACAAAAACACGTAACAATAAGTCTCGGATTTTACCCGTTTTCCCAAAATAACGTTGAAATAAAAATGGTTTTGAAATAATAACGTTTGGTAAAATAATTTAAAGTTTATAAAGAATTTTATAAAATTTCGGCATGACCTGCCAATTTATATAATGTTTTCCCGAGTCAATGACTCTTTTATTTTAATCAATATATATATATATATATATATATATATATATATATATATATATATATATATATATATATATATATATATATATATATATATATATATATATATATATATATATATATATATATGATTGGATATATCATTCGCGTAGTCCATTAGTTGTTTAGGTTTTATCGACCATTTTGTATTTGTTCAGGTTCCAGGTACGTTAAGATCTTTACGGGCCTAACGTACCCTACCGTCTCGTGTACCAAATGGTCCATAACATCCAAATAACCAAGGCCGTAAATCCAATACGTCCAATTCAAGCTCACAATGTAATAAGAATAGAAATATGTCCGATATCAATCCACTTAACTATAACAATTTCATTTTAGATTTCATATTTATTATTAGCCGTTTTATTATTTACCGTTTCTATATAAAACAATATGTCCCGAGACTAGTAACCAATACCCAAAATAATCACAACAACAAACCCAAGTCAAAACCAAAACCAAAACGAGCCATACCCGTCTCGGCTCAACCAAATCCAATCCAAACACGACCTAAACTAATCCCAATCCAAAAACAACAACAACAATAATATTATAACCCTCCCCCACCACCACCCATGCCTCGGTGGTGGTGGTGACTCTCGGTGGTGATCGGTGTCGGCTGTGGTGGCGCGTGGTGGCGCGTAGGGGTTGATTGGGGGTGCGGGGTTTGTACGGTGGTGTCGGGGGGAAACCCGATCTACAAGATGGTGTAAAGAAAAGGGGTGGTCGGAAAATATTCCGGCGGTGGTCGCCGGATTTTGCTGGTGCACGGCGAGGGAGGCGGCGGCCGGAAAATGCAAGGGAGAGAGAGAGTTTGAGGTGTGTGTGTGTTTCTAATATATTGAAATGGGGAAAAATGGGGTTAAATGGGGTATATATATGGAAATAAAAGTATAGGGTGTGTTTTGTAATAAAGAAAAGTATAAGGTGAAATGAAATTGGTAAATTAAGGGACCAAAACTGCCAATGAAGTAAACTTCTAACGGTAAACGCTCCGGGGTCCAAACGACATAGCAAACGGACTCGAAAAATTACGAAACTTGCGCCATTGTTCATGAAATAATTTTTCCAATAATATCAAGCATAAACTTCAGAGTTTTTCCCAAACTCAAAATAATTCAAATAATTTGGCAAATGTAATACAATTCGAGTGTTCTAGGTTGTGCTGAGTCAATCAAGGAATAAAGTTCTCGTTTCCAATATATCTCACGTTTCTCAATCCCAATAATCACAAAATAAACGTTTTAATGTGTCTCAGGTACGAAAATAAATATTTGGCTAGTAATAGGTTTTAGAAAAAGTACCAGGGGTTATAGAAACAAGCTCAAGTTTGACAACCATTGAGGAACAAAAAATGGCCTTTAAAGTAAGAGTTCAGGTACTAGGCATACCTAGCAAGAAAAAATTTGCAGACTTTGGTGTGAAACCATTTGAGAAAAAAGGAACCAAATATCAAAAGGGCAAGGGAAAAAAATAAGATGCTTTGAAAGCATCTTGTGTTCCTAATGCTTTTGGTTACAACAATGTGATTATGTAATTGGTTTAAGTGTACAACCTAGACCAGTGTAGAATAAAATACTTGTAACCATCAATTATCAATGCAATGTTAGTTAATTCACAACAAGGATACAAAAGCATGATTTTAATTGCATTCAACAAGATTAAGTTCATACATTAGATTGTGTACAAGGCAGGAAAACATACACTGCCCAAGCTAAACCTAAGCCTTACACTACACCAAAAACCACACAATCTATGCCTAACAAACTAAACTACTTAAGTGCAAGTAGCAAGGAAACCAGAACAACAAAAACACATAGAATTGACTTCCAAAGAGTGACTTTCTTTAAAGCTTTTTTCAAGTCTGCCTCCAACTATCCAATCTTTCTTTGACGATTACCTTCAGCTTGAACTTCACGCCTTTGATTAGGATTAAGTCTGCTATACATCTCAAACAAGTGCATTTTATACCATTCACAATCCTCTTCCGGATCATACCAGTCCCATTGATCACATTTCTTCCTACCCGCTTTCTAAAATCAAGAAAATGTAGTCTATTAAACATTAAAATTTATAAATCTTGAAACAAAACGTATCCTATACTTACCCATCGATTTTGGCAGCAAATGAATCATCTAGCAGGGTTGGTGGGTGTCCATGATGTTACCACCATTGATGGCCTATCACAATCACAGTTATCATCATACAAATAAAAAGACATGATTTAATTAGATTATGATTGGGGATTGTTATGATTTTTTAAGATTGTGTTTATTAGGGTTTATGTAAAAAAGGGGGTGAATAAAGAGGGGAAAACTGGGAATAGGGTATATATCCGTTGTATATGACGTGGCATGTGGGCCCAAAATGGTTCCCGGTTAATTACCTAACTTAGACGGTGTTGTAAAGTTTTGTTACTTAACTTAATATTTTTGAAAGTTCGTTACATAACACAGAAAATTTTTCTAAGTTCATTACCTATATGTGTAAATAACCCTTATTTTTGGTTAAGTTTTCTAATTAGAGATTGTTTTGAGACCCGACCCAGATATTGCATTTTTCAGGTTAGTTCTTTACATTATTTTTTATTTAGTTAATAATCTCTCAATTAAATCGTGATGTCATTTCAACTTCTTATGTTCGAGTTGTTGATGCTTTCACTGCCCGTTTAGGGTTGGGCTATTGACTGATTATGATTTACTACTACTAGTAGTTGTTTTACTTTAAATCCAAATTACTTCTAATTTAGGACATTTTCGACCTCCAATGGATTTAACGTTTTCCGGTTTGTAAAATAGGTTGTGGTTTATTTCCAACTCCCCTCTGGTTTGTAGGAAACAACTTAACATAAGATTTAGGAAGACTTGTTTAATATTAGCTATCGAATATATCATGGCGTTAGATTCTAATGTATGCCAGGATGATAATTTGGTAAATGTATGTCTGAATTAGATTCTAACTTGATATTATTGGACCTCAGGGGAGAGTCAGTTATGGTTGTCTCCTTTGATTTGCAGACTTTCATTCTGCGTGCTCGAGTCTCGAAGCTATACTCTTAGAGTTGCTAAACGAGCACCTGCTCCCAGTAAAGGTGAACTTTATTAAGCCAAAAGAAATAATTTAACTGCAATTTTAGGTGCTACTAAATTCGCACATTTTGTACGACATGATATCAATAGTTAAAGTTAAACAACAATATCAACCTCAACATCTATGTCAGCTAAACAAAGTTAAATCTTTCATCCAACAATTTTTTTACAAAATATTAATAGATATTAATACATAATGAAAAACTCATTCATATTTATTAGTTGTACTTATATCACATTTCACGGGTAAATTCTTATATGTCCATATAGTAAACTAAAATTTTAAAATAAATTTGATTTATGTATAGTCGCACTTAGTATTTGCGCAAGTCATTGCTTAATCTTTGTTGTATAATGAGTTGACATGAAAAGAAAGATTCATGCAACCTTTGTTGTGCATGCAAGGGCCTTATACATATAAAAATGCTGAGAAGATTCAGGCTTCCCCAAAGACTTAAAAGATGCTAAAAAGCAAATTACAATTTACTCATCCTCAGAAAAATGGGTAGGTTGTTTGAATTGCCTATTACGTGGAATACAATTGGTTTAAACAATTTCTTTAGTATGGGCTATGGGTCAAAGCCGACGAGATTTGGTCCACAAATATTTTTACCTTGAATTTTATTTTGCGAAGACACTCTCAAAGATCCCCTAAGAATTCTTTGAGTGCCTGATGCAGTGGCGTAACACACTCCATAGGGTTTTTTTGCCCTATGACGCCGCCAAACTGCACCTGAGGATGCGCCATTGCTGCATCGTTGGTATCTTCGCCAGCCCTTTACTTTAAAAAAAATAATAAAAAAATAACAAAAACACGAAATGTTAGATCAAACTATCTTACAAAAAAATATTTAACATTTATCATTTAAAACACTTATTTAAGTAATTATCTACCACATAAAATCAAAACAAATTAACGTATATATTTATTTAGACTAGCAATAATCAATATTTATATAACAAAATTTTTTGTCATAACCCCGTGCGTGCACGGGTATTATAACTAGTGCTTAAAATATAAAAAATATTGATTGGTTATAATATTATTTAAATGTAAATGCTTAAATGACAAGTTTTACTATTGTATATGAATTTATTTGCTCCGTCTATTATACTAAGTTATGGAGACAACTTCTATACTTTGGTTATATTAGACGATTATTCAAAATATACTTGAACAAAATTTTTAAAAAGTAAAAATGAAGCTTTTGATCATTCTTGCCACCTTTCTAAACAAAGCACGATTTTCTTGGGGAATGTCATTGCATTTTTCTGGTATGCTTTCCTCTAATCATACAAAGCACGATTTTCCTTGTGCAAATCCTAACACACTTGACGACTTTGAGATATATTTTCAAAATATGTGGGCCAATTCACTTCCCCATCACAAGTTTATTTTCTTCCCTTTTTCTTATTATCAACCACCTATATAAAACAAGGTTTCACTATGGAAACTCCCAACTCAAAATTACAAGATAATGACACGTGCTATTATTTTCAATCCAGTGGACCATATTCATTTGAGCCTCCCAGCATTTAATTCTAACAAAAAAACGCATTCAAACAAAACCTCGGTAGATCAATCAAAATACTTATCACAAGAACAATGAAACCCCAATTTGCTTACCCAATCGAAAAACACATTTCCAGAAATCAATTGAACAAAATATTGTTACGAACAAAATAATCGTTACAATAAAAACCAATCCCAAACAAGGTGCGTTGCAAACAATGAATCACCCGATTTTATATATCATGCTAAAAATCATGAACGTGGTTATTAAATCATCCATTTTCATTTTTTGGGGAATGATTCCTAACATTTACAAATATCAATTACAATAAGATTTGTTTGAGTTGGAAGAACCCTAATTTTTGGGGCAAAATTAAATTATGGGAAATTGTATATCCACAAGGTGATTATTTTTTCGATTTTATTAATTTTTTAGTATTTTGTATATGATTAATGTACCCAGTTGTATGTTTTCTCTATGATTAATTTTCCCATTTGTATAATCCATGCCTTTTCCTCATTTTGATTTTGCCTGATGATTTGTAAGCAGTATGTTACGTTTTTGTTATTGTTATATAAATAAGGTGTAATTTTTTTTTTGACTTTTTGATTGATGATTTGTAGCCCTCATATGAATATCTTTTGATGGGATTTTGTTGCAGGTTAACATAATATAAGCATCAGCGGTTGTCGATTCGACAGTAAAGACAACAACATTTTAAGGTAATATTACAATTACAAGACATGAGTTAATACCAACTTCTCACATCTTCTTTATAAGAATGTCACTGCACTTTAATGTACAAGGATGATGTTGATGACTCTATTGTTTATAGGATTTCATGCTTGGTAATATGTCTTGGTGATTTCTATTTTTACCCCATTTGATATGTACATCATGGAGTCCACTAAGTGCCATTGAGATCTGTTTTAGCCCTATAGAATCCACTAATACTAACAAAGAATTTCTATTGGGGTTGATTATCTAACCCTAACTTTTGGGGCAACATCAAATAAGCTAAGACAAACACCAGATCACCTATAAAAAATTTGTGGATACTTATTGATAAAGCTCTTTCAAAAGGGCTTTATGTTAAAGCTATACGCTTTTTTGAGAAGCTTAACCAAACACTCCCTAAGTTTTTTTTGAGTCTGAAGTTTATATGAATTTTGTACTCTTGATCAAAACAGGGTTGAAATTTGGGTTATTTTCTTCGTATTGTATACAGGTGGTGAATATGCATTTGTTGTGGGAACGCCATTGCAGCCATTGTTGTGGTTCAGTATGATGGTAAGTTATGTTCAGTTAATTGTTTTGCATCTACATAGCCGGTAGTTAGCTTTGGCTTAATATTGTTTATGTAGTTATATCCTTAAACACTATGATTTATAAGCTTATTTAGTTATGTACTACATATAGAACTATATATGATCTCTAATTCAGGTATGGTTAGGACATACCTGAATTATGTGACTATGATGTCTGACTTAGACCTAGGAGTATTAAGTAGATTCAATTTAAAAAATAGGGTGCACTTTTGTATCAATATTTATAATTGGATCGAGAGTCGGGAACTATGAGTGTGAGCATGCAAATGTATTATTGACTTTATAAGATGATGACATGCAAGTTTGCACCTTAGAATTTCATAACAGAAAAGACTTTGAGGAGTCCTATGCACTTAGACGTAGTTGGTATGGAAATTCAATATGGACTATTGAAACACGGTTATGTCCTGGGTATCGGTGGGCTTGTGTTGGCCATGTTGTCAAAGCTAAATACTTTTCAACTGAGATGTGCTATTCTAACATATGCCACTTAACTCTTCTATTATGCCAAACAAAATAACGTACCCAAAGCTGGAAAAGAATACTGATGTTGGTAGTTTATTAGCAAATGATCACATCCTAAAAAGATTTGGATCAACACCATGCATGTTAAATATATAGTTGTATCCTAAAAGATTAAACTGGTCAACTTAAAACTGTACACGGACTGCCCGAAGGAATGCTAGAATAGGTAATTTGGGTTTAAAATTGGCAAATAGAACAAATTGTTGCAATCTTTCAGTCCATCCCAACCAGACACCACACGACAAAATAGGGTGTAAAGATATATGTTACTACAGCTACATATAAGTTCTTATTTAATCATAAATTATGTATTTTAGCATGTTGCATCGATAACTGACAAATATTACATCATGAACACCCTCTCCAATTTTGTTCGAGGTAATGAATTAACTGGGAGAAGTTCACAACACTAAACAAGCAATTCGGTTAGTAGGTTTAATTTATGTATTTTGTATGTGTGTCCTTATGTTAAGTATGTGGAATGTTCATCATTATATGATAAGATGTTTATATGTATATCGACTTGCTCACATGAGTAGCAATTGTTGTATTTGAATATAGATTAATTTCACATTAAAAAATAAATAAATAAATAAATAAAAACATTAGACATTAATCACTGATAACAAACTATACATGATATTAGGACTCATATATTGACCAAAGATACATTATATGATATCTGTATCTAATATTTGACTAATAATTAGCTTTTCATCTTTTATAGTAACAATGGGTTTTGGACCAGTGGCTCTTTTGTACTGAAGTAGCAATTTCTTTCATTATTCTAAAATACTATATATTTATTGTTTGCTGTTGAATGTATTACATATTTGCAACAATGATGTGATGCTCTTTTAGGATTAGAATCATTGATCTCGATATACGTCGCTTAACTAGACCAAAATGACACCTAGCTTGGTGTGTTATTCTGTTTAAGGGATGTTTGGATCAGTAATAAAATTAGTGAGCACATGTAAATACTTATAGTAACGAGGTGAAGTAGATACTCACCTAAAAGATTAATAACATTGGTGTTATGTGTGCAGGACTACACAGGATGATTGTGGAAATAAACGTTACGGAGTCTTTGAAGATTTGATGGGCTTTTGAGGCAAATATGCATTTGAAGACAATTCCCGATATCTGTTTATTTTGCCATGACAATTAACAAAAGTCAAGGGCAAACATTATCCAAGGTCGGTCTTTACCTGGAATGTCCGGTCTTTTCGCACGGACAACTATATGTGGTTGTATCAAGAGTCAAAAGCAAGAAAGGTCTAAAAGTATTATGTTGTGATAACGACAGCAACTATTGCAATTACACAACAAACATTGTGTATAAAGTACTTCACAAGCTTTAGTTTTATTTAACTTTTCTCAATGTAGATGTTTAATCCTTATAAATAAGACAATCGATGTTATTTACCTTCACTTAGTTTTTTTGGACAATCTCAATTTTTTATGACAAATTTTATGCCGGTCAAGATTATGTATTTGCGCATTATATATATAATATTTTTATAGAATACATGTAAGATATTTATATTTTGAATAATAAAACTTAATGCTAGCGCCCCATCGGGGCGGGCCTAAGGCTATTTTTCTGGTATGCTTTCCTCTAATCATACAAAGCACGATTTTCCTTGTGCAAATCCTAACACACTTGATGACTTTGAGATACATTTTCAAAATATGTGGGCCAATTCACTTCCCCATCACATGTAACACCCCCAATTCATGATGCAGCGGAATTCAACTTGGGTGTTACTCGACGGCACAACAGTCATAATAATAGAAAACGATCTCTAACCGAGTCGTAATAAAAAAAGTTGTCATTCATATTATTCAAATATATCAGAGTTTACATAGTAAGGTCCCAAAAGGTTCCATGTTTCAAAATACATCAATATAAAGTCTTTGATGTTTTTATCGAATGACATAATAGTTTATACCCTTCTTCCTTCGGTACGTGCCCTTCCGCTCCATTCTTGATTATCATGGACCTGAAATACATGCTTAAAAGGATCAACACAAAGGTTGAGTGATATTCATAGAGTTTGTTTAACGGTTGAACACAATATGTTGGTAGTAAGAGTTAATTAGACTCATACTTATGTTAGAAAACAAAACAGTTATTATTATATACTAAGCTCAAGCAACCAATACGTTAACGGGTACCAATATCAATCGGTGGTTTTGTTGCCCCGGTAAGTACTTTGCCGTCATACTTAATGTTCAAATATAGTGCATTCGTTTGAACTAATCTGCTCAAACAAATGGGATTCGTCAATCCCAATAGGCCTATTCACAATACTCGCGCTCACTAATACTAGTGATTAAATGGTTCATGATAGGGGCCTAGGATTGGCAAGGTAGGTACTTAGTAATAATAAAACAATCAGGCAGCATACAGTATTAAAGCATTGTGTTTGGTTTAGAAATAGCATGTATTCCCCCCAAGGGTTTGTAAAACATTGAAGTAATGTAAAGTGGGGCTATGAACTCACCTTAAGTAGGATAGCAAGTAATGAAGGTGATGGTTGGATCGTGTAGGTTTCTACGAGCAACCTATAATCGAATGTTGCGACTTAGGATTTGTGTAAAGAATATAACGGAGTGTCTATATATATATCTTGCATTTAGTCCATGGTGTGGTATGATGTATATTGTATGTCTTTGAAAGAAAAGATTCATGAACATGTATGTTTTGTATATCATTTACTACCGTTCGGGCTGACATATTTCAGAAGTCATGTTAGTAAGCGTTCGAGGAGCCAAGACACTTTAATTCGTAAATCCACAACTCATCTCGACGGCTTACATAATGAACTCCTCACATGAGGCTCCCTACTATTGTAGTAGTTGATAAAATATATAGATATAAGTTTTGATCCGAAGAATTACATGTCCGATATTTTGAATAAACTTAGGAAAGTTTATTAGTACATGAAGATTGTTATTAGGGGTAGTTTCATAAGTCTTGAATGACCATTTTCTCTTGGTAATATCTCATGGTTTCCTTTTAAGTGGAATAGATCCAAATTGCTTGTTCATGTTATCGCCTAATTCATTGTTTCATGTTTACGCCTATGTAAATTGGTATGGTCATTTCGTCATGGCCTAGCCATGACCTTTGGTCCTTGTTCCAAGGTCATGAGACACAACCTTGGCTCTAGCCATGGTTGTGGTCTTGATTATAGGTCATAAGACCTCTTGTTCCTTTCAAAGTATAACCATAATCTAGTGACTTTCGCCTAAAAATGGGCTGTTTAGAATTTGAAGAATTTTATCACTCGGAAAGCGTTTTTAGGTCTCGAGCTTCTTTAGTCCTGAACGAAAACGGCGTTCCGGACAACTTTCGTGTTTTAACTTTTTGATGAATCGGACCAGAAGGGTGACTTTCAAAAACTCAGAATGCAAGACAGGAAGGTTTAGGCAGTTTTGCCGGAAATCTTTGGTAACTTCAAATGGGCGTAACTTTTGACTCGTATACTCTTTTTAGGTGGTTCAAATTGCTACGGTTTCCTTGTTAAGTCCTCTACTGTAATATGTAATAATCCAATATCAAATTTTTATCATTTTGATCAGGTCTTACCAAGAAAGTCACTAGTTTGCTTGTTTTAGTAACTTATCTTAACAATCCATTATAACATCTTTTACTCATTTTTATACATCATGGACATCAATACAAGACATAATATAGCAAGAATAACATATAAATGATATGAACATGATAAATTAACAAGAAGCATGTTAGGGTTTGGCTTACAACTTTTGGCTTTCTAATAAAGAAAGGAAGTAACAAGTAAGGAAATGGACTTTGATAGACTTGCTTCAACCCTTTTTCACTTCATGCAATCTTTCTACCCTTGGTATTCTTGAAAGAGATGTAATGAAAGTTGAGGTGAATTGAGTGGATTTAAACTCAAGAGAAATCACCATGTATATTAGGGTTTGGAAGATTTTTGGTGAATGATAATCTAACTAGGGTTTCTATCTTGAATTTTCACTTGAACCTTGCTAGAACTTTGAAGGAAATAAACTAAGGATGGAATGGTTTTGGTGTTGGGGATGGACGGCACAAGGAAGGGGGGAGGGGGGTATTTATAGTTCCAAGAGGAGGTTAGTTACTTAGGATATTTTCTTGGCAAAACAACACATGTAACCATCTTGGAACACTTTCCACAAGATCAAGCCACACCATGGGGTGACTCCCCCCCCTATTGGCGGTTCACAAGAGCTAGGGGGGTGAGGTGTGCTTGGCTTGATAATATCCTAAGTATTAGGATGAGATTTGACTCCGGGAAATGCCAACCGTAAATGACTAGGCCTCAAAACGTAAAACCGGGTGTCGTAAAATTATGAAACTTTAAAGTATTGTTAGACATGTCCATATGTCCCATAATAAAATATAAAATGGGTGGTAGGTTCCATTTGGGTGGTAAAACCCTGCTAAAACTGGAAACACGGGTCTAAAACGCGTAATACGTAAAATGTACGAATATTGCGTAAAATTGAGAAAAGTAAAATGTTACTTTTCTAATATGATATAAATGATTTAAAATGACTTATAATGTCTAGACTGGGCTCAGTCTAGTGTCGGTTGGTATTAAATGTCTTTTAGACATCAAACCGTAAGCCTAAAAATCACGAAATGACTTATAAAATCAAGGAATGATTTTTAGTCAATGGAGGAGGGAAAAATATGTTGACTTATTTTAATAAGTTGAAAGCTCAAATCATCTTAGAAATGCGGTGCAGGTATAGGCTAGGGTTACGGCTGAGTAAAAACGATTAAAACTGAAAATTCCAGTTTTTCACGGCCGAAGTTTATTTTGGTCATGTTTTTCTCAGTCATGATTTATTCTCAAATAAATCATGAGTGTGTCAAACATTTTTCTGATACTGGGAAAATTAACGCGACCGAATTTCGTTGTGCGTAGAATTTCTGAATGACGTTTTACCCTAAAACGTGTAATTACGTGTAATTCCTTAATAACTTTCACGAAAATGATCTGACGAATGTCAAACATTTAATTTGTCATGGAAATGATTTATCACTCGAGAATATGAAATAAAAATCAACTTTCGGGAAAATTTCAGAAAGAAATGAATAGTAAAAATGAATAGTAAAAGTGAATAGTAAATTTTCCGGGAATAGTAATTAACCTGAAATTGCGAATTGTTACATCACAAGTTTATTTCCTTCCCTTTTTCTTATTATTTTTTATAATACATAAATTACTTTTAAATTTTATATAAATCTAAAAAAACAAATAAAATTTTACATTATTATATATTTTCTCTCTTATTTTTGTTTTCAATCCAAAATCAAATCTTAATCCAAATCTAAATCTTAATCCTAAACCCATCTACAAACCAAACGGGCCCTAAAGTCTTTTAATCCATTGAGTCTTTTAAATATCTCGATCTTCAAAATTTTGTGTGGCAACATGTATCTAACTTTGAAACATACTTATTGTATGTAGTCTAAATACACATAATAAGGCAAAAAACCAAGTTTACTACATACAATAAAAACTTTTAAAATTGACTACATACATTAGTAATTTTGGTGAAGTTTGATATACTTTATAGTGCAATTTGCATAAATTTTGCTACATTGTATTCTCCAACTAATAATTATGTTGTTGACTTAAATACAAAAGTGGCGACATTTGTAATCACCTAAAAACATAATCACATTTTATTAAAAGACAAAAAGATATAAAAGTGTCGATTTTGGTTTAGTTTTCCTCCCTCAATGAAAAATAGATACTTTTGACCCGACCCGGATCTTTCCGTTTGTGGGTGCAGGAACTCACAGTAGAACAAATAAAGGGTCTCTAGAGAATTTCAGGTTGGTTGTTATAATATTAAATTAATAATAATCTCCCATTTCTTCACTTAATTCGTTATTTCATGTCAAACCCAATTTTATTATGTTTGAGCTGATGCTTTCACTGTCAATTTTATTACATTGTGTTCTCGAGTATCATTTGGGAAAGAAAACTAAAGAAAATGAAAGTGAAAAAAAAAAAAGTGTTATGGGGTATCACTTAAAGAGAAAAAGAATATGAAAAAAATAAAATAAAAAAATGATGATTTGGTTGATTTTAAAATAAAATGTTTCTTCCTAAAGTTAAACCGAAAATATTTACTTTCTACTTTTTAATTTTTTCTTGTGATGGGATATTTGCACCCCCTAAACCACAAGTAATACCACACGGTTTTTCAATTTTTTTAATAATGTTTTTATTATAAATTTATGAAACACAAAGTAGGAAAGAGTTGAGTTATTTTAAAAACCATACATCTCACATACCAAGGGACAAATATGGACCCTTGATTAAACTTTGATCAATGGCTGAGATCAAAAAATTTGAAACTTAAAAAAAAAACACGGAGGGGTACTTTCGTAAAATCCCATCACCAAAATAACACAACCATCCCGTCTAAATTCATTTCATTAACGCAACCACCTAACACACACTAAAAACACACACACAACACACACACACAAAACCGTTCAATATCCAAGCCCTAACTACCCACCGGAAACTGACGATTTAACCGGAAAATGGCGGAAAGTGACGACGATAATAACGTTTTGAAACCCTACCTATCTCCGGCTAAACAAAAGGAAACAAAATCTGCTAAAAAACAGATTTCAGGTATACTCATACGATTTAAACAACTATTTTACTATCTCTTACTATCATATATGATTGAAATATACATGCATGCTGTGTATAGAGATTTTATTGAAGATATTATGAATTTACACTGATTATTGAATGTTTATGCAAGTTATTGTGATTTTGTGGAGAAATAGTGAAATAGAAATTAGGTTTTCAAAGTAAATGTTTAGATTCAGTAGAAAATGAAATAAAAAAAACACAACAGAAGAATTTATTGAAGGCGACTTATGCGTTTGGCTTAGCCGCAGAAGACGCCTTCGGCTTAGCCGAAGGCATCGGCTGCGGCTAAGTAGCAGAAGATGACTTCGGCTTCGCCGAAGGCATTCGGCGTCGCCGAAGGCATTCGGCTTCGCCGAAGGCATTCGGCTTCGGCTTGACGAAAAGCATCGGTTGCGGCTTAGACACAGAAGATGCATTCGCCTTCGCCTAAGGCGTTTGATGAGGCTTGGCAAAAGGCATTGGTTGTGGCCAAGACGCAGAAGATGCCTTCGGCTTCGCCGAAGGCATCTGATGCGGCTTAGCCACAAAAGATGTGTTTCGCTTACATACAGCAATCATGATATAAAAATTATCATATATGATACACTTAAAAAAATTGCTTTAGAATTATCATATGTGATAATTGAAATGAAAGTAACAAAAAATATTGAAAACAATAATGATATACTCTTGTTTATAAGGTATCATATATGATAAAAATTAGAAACAAGATTTTTAGTTTTGTTTGCATTGAAATCAGTATCATATATGGTATAGAAAAATATTGAGTTATAGATATGTTAAGTTAATATTGACTGTATTCTATATCATATATGATAAATAAATCAAACACTTGTCTTTACTGCAGCAATAGCCTTCGGATATGTGGATAACATTATAAATTCATTGCCATTCTTAAAGACATCAACTACAGGAAAAAAATCTGCCAAAGGTACATATTTTTGCTTTTATATATCAGAAGTAATAGAATGTATATGAAACTATTGTTTACTGAATACATAATGAATTAAATCATATATGATAACATTTTAAATTTTTTTTGCAACAGATGTAATAGATGTCGAACAGATGGAAATAGATCAAGAAGCGGATGATAACAAGAAAAAAAAGAGATATAAAATCAAGGAAGAACCAGCAGTCACACCCCCAAAAGTAAAGGGAGGATATAAAAAAACAAAGTGCACTACAAGAGGGGGTGGAAAGAAAACAACAAAAGAAGCTACCAAACCTATCACAACTTCTAAGAGATACACAAGAGGAGATGCTAAGAAAACGATGGAAGAAGAAGTAAATCAGGAAAGTGAAGAGGAGAACGAGGAAGATGAGGTGATACTTTATAAAAATGAAAATCAAGAGGAACAAAAAAGAAAAACAAGAAAAAGAAAATTGGAAAAAGTTGAAGAAACAGATGAGGAGAAAGATGAGGAGGAAGATGAGGAGGAACGGGAGATTGTCAATGTCAAAAAAGAAAAAATCAAAAAGGAAAAGGGAAAAAAACCAACGAAAAAGGTGACATACCCAAGCTGCTTAACTAGGTCATCACCAAAAGCCATGTCTGATGCAATGGTTGGATTAACAGAGATGAGAAAGAAAGTTTTGAAAGACATCGGTTTTGAAAGATTCATCAACTTCCCAATAACCGAACTCCCTGGAGCATTGTTATACCATGTTGCTGAGAAATTCCATCCACCAAGCATGGAATTAAGATTGGAAAAAGGATCCATAAAGGTAACAAGACAAAAAATACATGATATGCTAGGCGTGCCTATGGGAAAAACAAAATTGGAAGATCTAGAACCAAGAGAGAAGGATGATCCTTTCATAGCAGAATGGGAGGGCCAGTTTACTCATGTAAAGAAAATCACACCAGCTGTAATATCAACTGAGATAACAAGCTCATTCGATGCTGATTTCATCTTTACAATAAACTTTCTGACCCTGTTTGCTAGCACGATGGGAACAGTTGATAATGGTGCAAAGGTGTTTCCAACTGTGTTGATGCATGTAAAAGAAAATGATGTCATTTCAGAAATTGACTGGTGCGGTTACATATTGGAATGCTTACAAGCAAGTAAGCAAAATTGGGATAAGGTGACTAAAGGTGACTACTATTACGGGCTAGCAACATTCTTATGTGTAAGTTATTTTAAATGTTTCTATAAATTTATCAAATGTGATTCAATAACATACACTTATTATAATCTAACACAAATTTATATTTTGTATGAAAAAGCTGCTATACTTAGACTCAACCGACTTCCCCAAATTTCAAGTAATGCGTCATCGCCCAGCAATGAGAAGTTGGAACACGCAAGCAATGAGGAAGAGGATTGGGATGGAAATGATAGACAATTGCTTGGGAAAACTTGAACATCACGAAGAGTTTGATCCGGAGGAAGAGCAGACAGGTTTGAATTTTTACAAGGGAATGGATGTCTACAATGAACCATTGCCTCCAAAGAGACCAGAAACCAAACAGGTAGCTTTTACCTTAGTTTAATTACTTATATAAACTGATTGTCAGATAAACTGCAGCATAGACTTCGGCTAAAGCCGAAGACTATGCCTACGGCTAAGCCTTCGGCTTTAACAGCAGGCTATGCTGCGGCTTAGCCGCAGGCATTGCCTTTGGCTTTAGCCAAAGGCAATGCCTGCTGCTAAGCCTTTAGCAAGCTAAAAAATCATATATGATTTAGAAAATCATATATGATAATTAATATATCATATATAATAAGTTAGAAAATCATATATGATAATTCATATATCATATATGATAATTCATATATCATATATGATTATTAAAAATCATATATGATAATTCAAATGTTTCTTTTAAATATAAAAAATCACATATGATTTTGAATATAGATTAAAAAAAAATAATCCAACTTGCTTATTTTACAGGAGTTTGTTGATAAAATAGAAGAGATGTTTGAAATCATTTCAAACGAGAAAAAGGAGTTGGGTGAGACGTTGAAAGAGGGAATGCAGAAGTTTAAAGGAGACAAAACATTGTTCAATTTATGCAAGAAGTACAAGAAAATGTTCAATGTTTTGGACTTTGGTTTAAATGACAGTGATGATGGAGACACTAGTGATGATGGACAAACTGATGATGACAACAGTGATGATGGAAGCGAGGGTGGAAGCGATGATGGAAACAATGATAATAAAGGAGGTGATAATGGAAGCAATGATGAGAAAGATAACGATGGCAAGGAAGATAAAGATGGTAAAGGGGAAACAGAAAGTGGCAGTGAAAGTGAGAGTAAAACTGAAGAAAGTGAAGGTCCAGTTGAAAAGCTAAAACATATAGAAGAAGGAAGTGAGAGTGAGAGCAAAAAACAAGAACAAATGGAAAAAAATATCCAGCAAAATGAAGAAAAAAATGAAGAAGATGAGAGTGAAACTGAAGATGAGTCGGAAAACGAATCGGAGAAAGAAAAAGAAAATCCAGTTGAGAAGGAAAAAGAAAAAGAAATTGAAGTTGAGAAGGAAAAGGAGAAAGAATTGGAGAAGGAAAAAGAAACTACGGTCGAGAAGGAAAAGAAAATTGAAGGATCAGCAGAGAAGTTAGGGTCTCCAATTCTTTCTTTTGAGCCACTTGATGAACAGATTCTAGATCAGATTTATGAACATGCAGAAAAGGCTAGTCAATCAAAATTGAAAAAAACAAAAAGCACAGCAAGAAAATCGGTAACACCACCAGAAAAAATGATGACGACAAGAAGCAAAATCAAATCGATTTCACCACCAAGCTTCGATCTTGGAATAAGCCCAGTTTCCAGCAAACCTGCAGCTCAAATTGACACGACAGAAGAAAAAACACCACAGGTTGAAAAAAGGGCTGCAGATGAAACAGAAACAACAACTGAACCAAAAAAGATGGAAAGAAGGGCAAAAAGGCTGGTTGATGAAGAAGAAACAAACGAACAAGAACCACCTGCAAAGAGAATAAAAAAGCCATCAAGATATCTGGTTTCACCATACAACAACCGGAAAACTGCCTTAAAAGCAGCGCAAACACCAGATGAATTTATGGTATCCGAAGCTTTATTCTCAATGCAAGGAGATCCATAGTAAGTCTGGTTTATCTTATTAAAAAACACATAAAAATAAAAAATGTGAAATTGTGCTAACAATATATATTTTTGTGTAGCGAATTCGTTTTTGAAACTGAATGGGCATGGGGAGCTGCAACAATCAGAGACAACATGCAAACACTAGCACCACAATTGAAAGTGGATGCTAGTATCATCGACAGCTTTGCATGCATATTGAACTATGAAGAAACAATCAACAAACCTGCTGCACCAAAGATCAATCAGTATTTTCACACAGGAATACTCGTAAGTACCAACTAAATTAAAACTTAATTACTAAAATATTAATTTGTTCTTAAAGATATGTTTGAATTATGCAAACAGACGAAACAAATAGTGGAAGCAAAGAAAAAAGAAGAAGAGAAACAGTACAATGATTTTGTTGCAAACTTGACAACCGTGTTCAAAAAAAATACAGATGACAAGTCAATGCATATGTGGAATTGGTAACTTCTTTCAACTATTATGAAAAAACAAAATTTATATTTTTTGTATAACAACGATTCTAATTTTTTTTTCTTAATATTTATACAGGCATTCTTCCCAATAATCGCACATGAACACTTTTACCTGGTTGTCTTCAACATAACGAAAGGCACATCTGTCATCATAGACAACTCACCAAAGACATATGAAGCAAAATACAGCAAGGAATGCGATGTTCTGGTAAGTAATTAGACACTCATGCACATTATCATATATGATAAAATAATAAAAAAAATTAAACACAATAACCTATCACATATGATAAAATAATGTGATGTTCTAGAAAGTAACTAAATATTAAAAAGTTATATTTTAAACTCTTTTACAGGTAAGCCTTCGGCTTACCTGAAGCCGAAGGCGTCTTCTACGGCTAAGCTGCAGAAGACGCCATCGGCTTGGACGTAGGCATAGGATGCGACTAAGCCCTTCAGCTTTGCATATGAGATAAATAATTGTCTTTAATAAAATAAAATTTCTATTTTGTGTAGAAAAAACTGTTGTCAATATATCTGGCATCCCACAACCATGAAAAGGCAGCTGATATAGAATCAAAAAAGACAACGGTGATGAAAATGAAGTGGGCAACAAAAGAGAATGTCATTGACTGTGGAATTTTTGTGATGATGCATATGGAGCATTATGGTGGAGAAAGTCAGAAGAACTGGAATTTGGATTTTCCGAAAGAAGGAAGAGATCAGGAAATACAAATAATAAAGCTGAGAATGAAATATGCAACCAAGATGCTCATGCATGAACTCAACATCCACCGACAAAAAATGAGCGAGGAAACATTTGAGTTTGCAGGAAAATACACTGACAAGAAAATGAAGGAGGAAATGATAAAGGCAGAGATAGAGAAGAAGAAGAAAGAACAGGCTGAAGAACATGTTGCAAGTGCAATATGATGGAAAAGGAATAGAAGATTCAGAAGTAGGACTAACGAAGGATAGGAGGGCGTAAAACAACTTTTTGGGGCAACTGACACAAATTAAAAAACTAATTTCTGTTTAATCTCTTATGAAATGTCTAAATTCGTATGCTACAATATCACTTTGAATTTCTAAGTAGGATGATGGTTTAACATTGCAAGTACTATGGTGCAATGTTTTATTAATTGAATGGCGAAACATCTCTGGATGTTATTTTGGATAATAAGTCTTGTTTAAATTTCATTAGACCAATTGATAATCACTTGTTATAGCTATTGATATTGGATAATTGCCTCTGCGATTTATGACGCATTGCATAACAAAAAAAAAAGGTAAAAGGCATAAAAGTAATACATTATCATATATGATAAAGTTAAAATAGTAATAAGCCTAGAGTAAAATCATATGTGATTTCAGATAAATATAACATATGATATACTCTTGTTCATAACGTATCATATATGATAAATCAAAAATTAATAAAACAAGTATAAAATCATATATGATTTTGGAGAATTATCATATATGATAATGCATTTAAAAAATTTGCTTCAGAATTATCATATGTGATAACTAAAATGAAAGTAACAAAAACACTTGAACACAAACATAATACTCTTGTTTATAACTTATCATATATGATAAATCAAAAAGGAAAAAACCAAGTGTAAAATCATATATGATTTTGGAGAATTATCATATATGATAATAAACCTAAAAAAACTGCTTCTGAATTATCATATATGATAACTGAAATAAAAGTAACCAAAACTCTTGAAAATAATCAGCAACAATCTGTTTAATATAAACACTCAATAATAATCAAACAATCATGTCTAGGTCTGTTACTCAAATTTCTTCAACACAATTAGACAAAACAAATAATAATCAAAGAAATTAAAAAAAATATGAGGACGATTTATGTTGAAATTCATGGTTGATCCAAGACCTCTCCTCTTGTAACTTCTGATTGATCCAAATCCCCTTCCCTTGTAACTACAACTTCATCCAACTCGGCCTCTTCTGTAAACTTTTTTGGGCACGTCCTACTGTTGTGACCATCTGTCTCTCCACATAACGAACATGCATTCCTGTTCTTCGAATTCTTTTCAAGAGCTTGCTCTTTACCTCCTTTTATGCGCATCTTTTTACGGCCTTTAGGATTACCAAGAGCTGGATTGTTAATGGTTTTTTCAGCCGGCTTCGGGACTCCAACAAGTTCCTCCAAATTGTCAGCCTTGTTCTTAGAAGGAGGATTTGGGCAATCAGCCTCGACATCAATCTTTAGCAACCTCAACTTTTCAACAAAAGAAGACAACCTCGCCTCATCTTTACTCAACATATGGATACAGTGATCAACAATGGAACTTGCCTCATTTGCATAATTCTCAACAATCTCATTCTTCTCACCAAATCTGTTCCGTTTGTTCCTCAAAGCAGCAGGTATAAGGTTCTTTGTCCAACGCCTCAGTATGTATTGACTTGGAATCACTTCAATATTGGCGTTCTTAAACACACAAAAAACATGCCTGCATAATATTCCAACTCGAAGAAATAGCTGACAGGAACATACAACTGATCCATCCTCTTGGTTACGCAACACCTTAATGGGCAAAAAAGAAAGAAGATAGTAAAAAATCATATATGATAAAACAAAAGAAATAAGGTAGTAAAAAATCATATATGATAAAAAAAATAAACAATATTTTTTTAAGTGGCTAACATACCTTATATAATCCATCAACTCTATAAAACAAGTTAACTGGCTCTTCTTCTTCAGCTTTATCGTTATCCTTACCTTTATCCTTAACTCTCTTCCTAGCTTTCTCTCTCAACTTATCTTTCTTCTTCTCCATTAGTGCATCAACAAATTTTGTTTCTCTAATAACAGAGACCTCAGATCCTTCAACCAAGCTTTTGGTTTCTATTTGACAATACCATGTGCCTGCAAAAATCTCTGCTTGAACAAGCTCGAACAGAGGACGAGTAAAAACCTTCGAAGCATGACGTTCAATCTTAAGATAGGTTCTAAACTTCGGAACAGAATCAATAGTCTTATGATCAAGCCTCTCTTGTATATGCCTCTGCCTTTCCATTACCGTCTCAAAACAATTCATAAAATTCATAAGAGTGGAACCTTGATTCGTAAAATGAGAGAAAAAGGAGTTCTCACTCTTAGATCTAGACGTCGTCCTCATCAAACCACACAAGGGGGAATCAATAAAATAAGCAGGAATCCAACACGAACGTATATTAAACATCTTTGTTAACCACTTATGATTCTGCAAACTAAACTCCTCCAGTAACTTTGACCATCTATCCTCAAACTCCTCCGGACCAATATACATATTCCATACAATTTGATTAAACTTCTTTTTAAAGTCGGTATCATCATAGATTTTAAAACATATCTGTAAACAAAACAAATAACATCTGATTTAACAAATGATTTGAAAATAGATATGTGTTATCATATGTGATAAACCAATAATAAATACAAATAAAATCAAGTATCACATATGATTTAACATATTATTTGAAAAAAAGTTCAAATTATCATATATGATAAATCAATAAAAAATACACAGAGAATCAAGTACCACATATGATAAACAAAAAGGCAGAAAAATACCTTTCCAGGGAGCTTTTGAGTAATATGCCACATGCAAAGTCTGTGTTTAGAACCCGCAAACTCAGCTTCAATGGCATTTCTCATAGCCCCATCCTGGTCAGTAACAACAATATTTGGAGCCCTACCAAACGCCTTTATGAACGCTTTGAGCAACCAAATATACGAAGCTGTAGTTTCGTTCTTCAACAAGCCTGCTGCGACTGTTACACACCTCCGATGATTATCTATGGCTGTAAAGGGAACAAACACCATTTTGTACCTGAAAAACAAAAAACAAAAATACTTAAAATAACAGATTAAATAGAAAATCATATAATCAAAATATCATAATAAACATACAAATACTTACTTGTTTGTTCTGTAAGTAGCATCAAACGAAACAACATCACAAAACTCTCTATAGTTGAACTTAGAAACTTCATCATCCCAAAAAATAGCCGCAAGCTCAGCATTATCAACCAAATAATCAAACGAAAAATCGGGCACATGCTTCTTCCTATTCTCCATCTTAGATATAAGCATCTGCGCATCACTATCACCTATATAGCAGTTCACACCCCTAAAAAAGTTCTTAAAATCAACAGTCGTTCCATGAACAAGCAAATAAGAACCCTTCAAACCAGTTAAGATGTGATGAGCTTTTGTTGCGCCTATATTTACGTTAGCAGCTTTAACAATGAACAATTGCTCAGAATAGGTTAACTGCCTCTCAGTCTTCGACAAATGCTTATACTCTTCACGTTCAAGCTCGTGATTATGAATAATATCAAACACATTCAACCTGTACTTAGAAGTACCAGGAATCAAATAAAAAATAACACGTGCTTTGCAGCCTGTGATATGTAGGTTCGAACTTCTAACCTGCTTGTCACTATTCTCTAAGTCTAACATGTCAACATGAATTCCCTTGGGACAACCTTCCCTATTACACACTAAATACTTTTGTTTCACAGTACCATTCCTCAACCTTTTCTGGCATGACTTCTTAACCACAAACCCTGCTTTAGCAGCATATTTCATGTACGCAGCAATGCACTCATCAATAGACTTATAAACTTTGCCCTTAACCAATAAAACGTCCACAGGAACTTTAGGAATATAATAAACAGTTCCACCAGGAGTATCAAAATTAGAGTGAGTAGGAAACGATTCAGGAGTTTTCAAAGGATTCAATTCTGAAAAAAAAAAAAAAAAAAAAAACAATTAAACAAAAAATCAAAACAGTGATTTACTAAAAATGAAATCACAGACACATGTTCTAATTATATCATATATGATATATCATATATGATATCATATATGATATATCATATATATGATATATCATATATGATATCATATATGATATTTCATATATGATATCATATATGATATATCATATACGATATATCATATATGATATAATATCCAAAATGCCTTATTCAGAGCTTAAATCTACTTAATAACAGCTTAAAAACTGACTAACTCAATCAAAACATAAATAAATGGCATATTCAGAGCTTATAACAGCTTAGTAACATAGCTTACTCTTAATTGATTCAGATAAATCACCGTGTTCATAAGCAACAATCTCTTCAGCATACTTAGCTGAAACATCTTCACTAACAACAATCTCTTCAAAAGCAATAGAGGAATCATTTACAGCAATCTCTTCAGAAGTAGTAGAAGAATCCATAAAACCTGCATATAAGATGAAAAAAAATGAATAAGTTAGCTTATAATTAAGCTTATAGAAACAGAGAGCTATAATTAAGCTTGGAAATAAGATTAAATAAAAATAAACGATAAAAAATTAGGGTAAGCTGATGTACGGGATGAAGAGTGAGCTAAATTAATGAATTGAGAAGCAAAAATTAGGGTTTGTTGAAGAACGAGATGAAGGAGGTGGTTGGTTAAAGAAATCGGTTAGATGAGAGAGAAGAGAGAATCACACACTTTGTGTGTGTGAAAAAGTGACGCATTAATTGACATGGGAGTAAAAAATATAATTTATAGAGTACAAAAATACCCTTGTAGTGTAAATGTAAAATCAAATCTCAACCACTAGATCAAAATGAATGGAAGGTGGGGATTGATCCCTTGGTATGTAAATAATGTTTAGTCCTCAAATGATCTTTGTTCAAGTAGGAAAACATAAATATAAAGCTTTACAAGTTTATTAAAAAAAAAAACGCGTTTAGTTGGAGTCATATTTTTCATTTTTAAAAATAATAAGAAGATTACCTCAAATTGCGACGGTGGCGGCGACAGCGGGCGGTGGCGGCGACGGTCGGCGGTGGAGAATGACATGAGAGATTAGGGGTAGAATGGTGTATGTGTTTTTTTGGAGTTGAGAAAAAAAAAATTGAAAGAAAAAAGTGAGAATGGTATAATGGGCTTTTCAATTTCTTAGTTAAATTTTAGAAAATGAGAATTTTCTTTTTTTTTGAAAATTGTTGAAAAAAAGTGAGACTAAACGCGTTTTCAGTTTTTTCATTTTCTTATGAAAAATTTCTTGGAAAAATGAAGAATTTCTCTGCAGCTAAGTTAAGTAGGATCTTTTTTTTTTTTTTTTTTTTTTTTTTAATCTGTAACTCAGGAGTGACTCGTTTTGATAAGGAAGAAAATTGGATTCTCTTATGATCATTCATTGCTCTTAGCTATAGATTTCTTTCTTGAGGTGTCGATTGGATCTGTTTGTCTGTGTGTGTATGGTTAAGTTGGACCGGATACAATTTTATTTCGGGTCAAAACGGGTAATTTTTATAGCTGGTTAAATTGCACTGAGTTGACCTTTCAACACCTTTTGGGTCTATTACTTATTTCAGTTTCATACATAATCGATATAATAAATATACTTATGCAACATAAATACATATAATGCTCCGATTTTTCTTGGATAAAGCAATTTAGACTTGATGTAAACACTCGAATGTATGGCGACTTTAGACTGTTCAGCCCATTTAGCTAAATCTTCTAATCTAATTTGTTTGACCCATCATCATTGAATTGTGGGTTTATAACCCAAATTGACTCGGTTCATATAAATGGTTTTAAATTGCACTATTTACATTTTTTGGTTACATAATCTGTTATGTGCTTACAGGATATAGCTCAAAATTCTTCTGTAGTCTTGATGATAATTTAGTAAATGTATGTCTGAATTAGATTCTAATATGATATTATTGGACCTCAGGGGAGAACCAGTAATGGTTGTCTCCTTTGATTTGCAGACTTTCATTCTGCGCGCAAGCTCTAAGAGTTGCTAAAAGAGCACCTCCTCACAGTAAAGGTGAACTTTCTTTAGCCAAAAAAAAAAAAAAAAAAAAAAAAAAAAAAAAAAAAAAAAAAAAACAACAACTTTAACTGCAATTTTATTCTAATTACATTAGCATGTTTTTATGTACCCACCACTTGTCAAAAAGAAATGAAAGTATTGTCTTTGACTTTATAAAGCCAACCTAATTAATAGAACTATATTTCTCTGTTCTTCGTATAAGTGGGATAAACTGCATCGTCATTTCTGCTTACACCATAGAGAAATGGTTCACAAAACAAGAATGTGTATCTTCCAAATTCAAACTATAGGTAGTTTCTTAATCCATTCGCTTGTAGAATATCAAATGATACTTGACGGTGTATTTGTGTAGACACAGTATGATGCTTCCAACTTATTCAGTTAGATATATCAAGACCTGTTATTCCTTTTTTAGTCCTAGTTATGATCGGCACATCTGCTTAGAGCTGTGCTTGAGCAGCTCTGCAGCAGGATTGCAAAACCAAAATTGCCAACTTTCACACCAAAATAAGTTGGTTATTTGAGGTTTAAGGGTAGATTTACGTTTTGATAACCAATTACATTTACCCTGTTTGTTTTCCGTACGTACATTCATAACTCTATAAAATGTTATCCAAGGGGTATTTAGATGTGCGTATTCAAAGCGATCACACCGAAAGTTTATCTTTGTTGCAACAACTCCTTAGATGCTTTAATCTATATGAGATACTTTCATGGCTTCTAACAGTTTGACTGAAATATTTTTCAGGCGAATCAATGCAAACAATTAGACAAGAGATGGAGAACAACAGGGATTGAAATCACAGGCAGAGGATTCATTACTTGATTAGCGAAGGAATGGAGAGACTAAAGAATTTAGATGAGATGCTCGATATGCAAGGCCATCGACCATCAATTTGCGACTCGTCCTCATGGTTGCACAGCAGTCAACTCAAATTTAAAGCATCTGCGATAGATCTCTCTAATTTAAAAAAGCAGATTCGGAGGTATGTATTCTGCTAGCAGTTGCAAATTCATTGTCATCATACACCTCCATTTCTATAAAATATCTATATATGCCTATTTATTAGTATCATTTTTGTTGTCCCACATCGTATAGCAACTAAAGTTTGGCTCTTTCTTACGTGTATATAAAGACCACATGTTTCCTCAGTTTTTTACATTTTTATCTAGCCTTGATAATTTTCCTTCTCGAGACTTGCCATTTAATTTAATTGGCGAAAGAGGTGACACCTGTGGTATCATTTCTCTTGATTTCAAAAGAGGTAATCTTTTCATTTATTCTTCTTCTTACCTTTTCTTTGTCTCTCTATGTCTATGTGTGTCTGTGTGACGAGATGTGTATAAAGTAGAGTCTAATATGTATTTGGAGTTCATTGAATTAAAGTAATTAGATATACGGGATGATAATGGAATGTTTATTCATCTCCCATAGCTGCACTCTCCTTGGTTTTCCCCATTCTACACCCTACCCTGTCTCCATTCCTTCGCTTTTAGAATTTATTTCATACCTTTACGTGACAGTCAAAACTATAAAGTGTTAGTCTTCAGCTGTACAAAAGGAAATATAAACACAATCACAAGCTCTCAACAGGGAGTCAGGTATATATATTACGCATTTTGTATAATGCTATATATAAACGCCCAAGTGCTGGACACAATTTTTTATTTTTTTGGTACCTGAAATTATCTCAAGCTCGCACTTCACTACGTCTGAATCATATGTTGTTTGTGATTCTAGCTTTGAGGACCGGTATGAGGGGAGAAGTCCTTAAACCCCAACACAAACTTCGTATTCATGAGTCTCAAGTCACATCACATTAGTATCATGATTAAATTTTATGGATGTTCATTGAGTATGAGTTTTTTTATATAGCATAATACTTGTGTTTTTGTAAAACTTCTATACATAAGGCCGCCTAGGCCTAGGGATAAATACTGAAGCCGCAGAATTGAGTCAGACCATACGAATTCTGTTGGTTAGCTTTGGTTTTGTAATTGTCCGGTTTTGTGCTGATTCGAGCTGGTCTGTTCAGTTTAGATTATTAGTCCTGTATGAGATTAACAGGCGGTCTTAGGTTCGACGGATAATAACTGAGTTTCTTGAACCACTGGTTTGAGAATTACTTCCAGAAGGGTGTCTAAATCTGCAATGCGTAACAAAAACTGAAGTCTTGTAAGGGATCATTTAGCTACTAGTTTGCAGTATTGGTTTTTGAATATCAATGATGGGCTGGTTGGGTAATGTGACAGAGTTGGTAAATGTTAAGCATGAGATGAAAGAGGTTTGAGTCGAGTTGGGCTGACACACTCACTTCTTTATTCAGTTTTTTATATGATTAACGTGTTAAATATGATTAATCTGAACTAATCGATATGTAGTAATCTAAACTTTTGTATGCATTTGCATACATTTTGGATAGTTTTCTGCTGTTTGACCCGTTTAATTAACTTTTTGTTAACAGAACAGAATTTGATTGACCTAGGTCTGTTTAAAGTCTTCATTGTTCTAACCGGGTTTCCATTGTGAATTTCAGATCTCATGCGAATTGGGACGATCAACCTGCGATTGCTGTAACTCCTATCAACTGTGTCCCATACTCAGGCCCACCTCCAAATCATTTTGATTATGATATGGCACAACAGAATGATGTCAACTTCTCTCTAAAGAATCAGCCAGCTATGATCTTTCTGCCTCGAACCACTGAGAAAAATTGAAAGACATTTAGCTGTCGCCAAACATGGAGTAGCGGTATCCGGGATTGCTGCAAAAACAATAGGACTGCTTATCGGGTCAATTGTCATTTCAGGATCTGACGAGGGTTTTCTGTTTCGTGTTGCTATCCCAGGTGTTAAGAAGGACGAGAGTAAGTACTACTATTAGTGTTGTAAAAAGCGGGCTAGGCAGGGATACACCGCCTTGATTTTAAGAAAATCGGCCAAAGTAGGCTGAAAAGTTAAAAGGTGGTGAAACATCCGCCTAGACGGCCAAGGCAGTCAACATTTTTTAACTTTTCTTTTTCCTGAAAGGCATTTTTTAACTAAAAATTAGGGGTTTTATTTTCAATATACCCGGCCCATATTTAATTTATCATAACATTTCAACACAGAAAAAAAACCATGGATTGTAAACACAAATTCATGGGTTTTTCATATGAAATTTGAACCTGATTCTCACTGATTTGAACAATACGACAACATGAGAATCAGGCATCAATTTAATATATATGTTTGAAGTATTTGAAGTAATATGTTAACGTTTGAAGTTTTAAGTACTTGAATTGTTGTGTTTATTTGTCTATTTTGCAACTTCAAACTTTGTGAACTTTGAACTATTTGAAATTAGTAGGCCCGATATTTCGGTATTTGGATGTGTTTGTGAGTTGATATTTCGGTATTTGGATGTGTTTGTGTCATTTAAAAAAAAGGTTGGAATTAGGATCTTAATATTAATATACTTGTTATCAAAACAAGAACTGATTTTGAATCAGGAACTAGAGATTAAGAGGCGATCTTAGTGTCATTTGCTGATTCATTCTCTTTTATTTTTCTCTAAAAAGATCATTGTTTTGGAAACCAAATCGTCCAGTTCAGCCAGAATCAGGTTTTTAAAAACTGAGTTAATTTGTCTGATATCGCCCCATCTAACTTGAAGAGAGTGGTGAAATCAATCAAAATCTTCTCTTTTTTTGTTTTTTCCCCTGGAATTCTTTAGAACCATAGGTTGGAGTAGGATGATTAACATATGTCTCTGCACAACTTAGAAAATCTGTTTGATTAGCATCCATACCATTCTCAAACTCCTTCCCATCCACAAACACACGTACTAGTACTAGTCCTCCATATTAATTTCGACAACTCGTAACCTTTCTATTCATGACATTTTGAAAGCTTGGGTTGTAATCTAGTGAAGACTATCTAGAGATATTGTGTGGATGATTGATCTTGAATTGGCAATAAGTATAATGTATTATTGAGGCACTGATCTCATTTTTGTCCACATGATATTATTTTCAACTTATTCTACAAGTTCAAAGATATTTGGTTTTTTAGTTTACTTGGACTCGGGTCATTTTCTATTGTAACAGAGAAGAAAAAAACAGAGCTGGAAATAAATGTATGATGTTACTCTTTAGTTCAAAAAAAATCTTACTTGTGTCCACATAAATTATTGATGCACTGATCTCATTTAAACCACATACATTGACTGTCAACTTATTCTGCAAGTTAATGAAATTTTGTTTTTTTTAGTTTACTTGGACTCGGGTCATTTTCTATTGCAACAAAACAATCTCCAGCCAATGAAATTATTGCACATAGAGAAGAAAAAAAAGAGCTGGAAATAAATTAGTTTGTAAATTGTCACGAAAGTTATGTTAGGGACCATGCTACTTATTTTCCAAATATGAACCAGCTATTACGGCAAACTGAAAGCAACCCGTCACTCGTAAAAAAATCAGTTTACATTGAACTCCTGCGTACATCACGTTATTGTAAACTAAAAAATGAGTGACTGTTATTCTCTTTGTGATCCACCAAACATGAGTGCTTTTAGTTACTAGTCTGCAGTAATGAAAACTTAAGTCTTGTAAGGGATCATTTAGTTACTAGTTTGCAGTATTGTTTTTGAATATCAGTGATGGGCTGGTTGGGTAATGTGACAGAGTTGGTAAATGTTAAGCATGAGATGAAAGAGATTTGAGTCGAGTTAGGCTGCCACACTCACTTCTTTATTCAGTTTTTTAAATGATATGATAGTGTTAAATATGATTAATCTGAACCAATTGATATAATAGTAATCTAAACTTTTAATCATAAAGTGATTTAGACTTTTCTATGCATTTGCATACATTTGCAATGATTTTCTGTTGTTTGAGCCCCCCGCGGGTAAGGATGGAGTTAATAAAAAGTATTTGGATGTTTGTATAAGAAGACTTGAGGGTCAATAATTAAGTTGACTTAAAGTTAAAGTATAGATTATTTCAGATTTGTTAATCTAAACTCTAACAGCAATTTCTTAGGTGTATATAGACGTACCCATATCTGCCCAAAATAAGCATTGAAGTAAAATCAAATTTGTCGAACACTCAAAACTGTGACTATATAATTTTCTATGAATTTGAAGTTCAAAAAGTATATCAATCGGCTCATAGATGTTAACTTTTGATTTTATTTTTTGTTTACTGCAGCATTCAAATGTGATATTCAGTCTGAAGGGACCATCACAATCCAAGGGGGAGAAAAGGGTTCATGCTCACAGCATGGTGTTTGAGATGCACACACAAAATCTTAGTCTCCTTCCAGTTAGGCGCTCATGTTGAACCTTCAACCTGGAGCACGTGTTAGCTAAGGGTGTGCTCGAGGGTGTTGTCAAGAAAAAACCAATCCACAGTTAATGATCTTGTTCTCAGTCGTAGCTTTAGAAGAT
Organism: Artemisia argyi; assembly: GCA_030686995.1. Taxonomy (NCBI): domain Eukaryota; kingdom Viridiplantae; phylum Streptophyta; class Magnoliopsida; order Asterales; family Asteraceae; genus Artemisia; species Artemisia argyi. Next base: position 19,722,390 of record CM060702.1, on the reverse strand, counting down.
CTTGTTCGCTGTCTTGATGTATATTGCAGTCAAAGATTATAGCCAGTTTTGTTGAGCAGTTGGCCTTGTTGTTTTCGGGAATGTCATTTAGAATTTTTCTTGTTGTAATGGTCTGTCTGTTTATGCCATTCTTTCGGCTCCTTAAACAAACGAAAGTACAAGAAAGAATTTGGGATTAACACTTTGTGATTTTGCTTCACTAACTGCATCTATGGGTATCTAGTTTTGGTTTGGGTGTTTCGTTCTTTTCTTTTTTGAATGACTTGGGTGTTTGGTTGTTGCATCTTTAAAAACTGGAGTTGATATCTTAATATGAAGCTACTTATTAAAACAAGAACTGGTTTTGAATCAAGAACTATTAGCAAGTTTTGCCGCACATGTTCTGGAAACCAAACTACAGTGTGTCTGTATCATTTTTTTTTTGTGATTCAAGCTTTGTGGGTTTAGTTTGGTTCTGAGGACCGATATGAGGGGGAAAAGGCTCAAAACCCCAACACAAGTGCATTTATTTACTTTTGTTTGACATTTGTAGGATTTAAAATACAAAAGATATTGGGGACAAACCAAACTTCTTCAGTATCTTTACTTACATAACTTTCATATTCATGAGTCCCAACTCCCAACTCCCAAATAAGTTTTTGTATAGCATAACACTTGTGTCAGACCACAACAAATCTGTTGATTTGCTTTGGTTTTGTGCTGATTCGAGTCGGTCAATTCAGCTCACTTTTTGGTCTTCACTCTCGAGCGTCAATTCAGTTCAGTTTACATTATTAGTCCTGTCTGAGATTAAGAGGCGATCTTAGTGTCATTTGCTGATTCATTCTCTTTTATTTTTCTCTAAAAAGATCATTGTTCTAGAAACCAAATCGTCCAGTTTAGCCGGAATCAGAACACTGGTTCTTTAAAACTGAGTTAATTTATCTGATATCGTCTCATCTAACTTGAAGAGAGTGGTGAAATCAATCAAAATCTTCTCTCTTTTTTTCTTTTTTTTTTTTTTTTTTTTTTTTTGTTTTTTCCCTAGAATTCTTTAGAACCATAGGTGGGAGTATGATGATTAACATTTATCTCTGCATAATTAATGTATGAAAATGTTTGTTTGAATAATTTGTGTACAACTTAGATAATCTGTTTAAACCGATTAACATCCATACCATTCTCAAACTCCTTCCCATCCACCACATTCGACTTCAAACTACCAATACGCGTACTAGTACTTGCCCTATTACAGTATTACCCTTACCATTACTACTAGTCCTCCATATTAATTTCGACAACTCGTAACCTTTCTGTTCATGATATTTCGAAATCCAGTGTAATGTATTGTTGATGCACTGATCTCATTTTTGTCCACGTAATATAATTTTCAACTTATTCTACAAGTTCAAAGATGTTTTGTTTTTTTTAGTTTACTTGCATACAGAGAAGGAAAAAGAGAGCTGGAAATAAATGTATGATGTTACACTCATTTGTTAAAAAAAAAAATCCTAATTGTGTCCACATAAATTAGTTTGTAAATTGTCACGAAAGTTAAGTTAGGGACCATGCTACTTATTTTCCACATGTTCCATTTTCCAAATTTGCGGCAAATTGAAAGCAACCTGTCACTTGTAAAAAAATCAGTTTAAATTGAACTCCCCTGTGCATCACATTATTGTAAACTAAAAAACGAGTGAGTGTTATTCTCTTTGTGATCAACCAAACATGAGTGCTTTTTCATTTTCTCATTTTTCTTCTTTCCACTTGTGCATACTTTTTGTTGTGCTCTTGTTTCATTCATGCTTATCTAATCAAAACTCTGATGATGTATTATGCATCAAAGAGGAGAGACAAGCCCTTCTCGAGTTCAAACAATGTCTCATTGACGATGGCGACAGACTTTCTTCTTGGGTTGATGAGAAGAACGATTGCTGCAAATGGGCGGGGATTATTTGTGATAACATGACTGGTCATGTTAATCACATTCATCTTCGTGCACTTAATGGTCATTGTCAGTATTATGATTTTGTCACACAAAAAGAACTCGAAGAAGCCTCAAAGCAAAAGTTGAAAGGGGAATTAAGCCCATCCTTGTTGGGCCTCAAGCAACTCAAGTATTTGGACTTGAGCTGTAATGATTTTGGGTGGATCCAAGTTCCTGAATTCATTGGTTCTCTTGGAAACTTGAGGTATCTTAACCTCTCGAGTTCCAATTTTGATGGAATTATCCCTCCTCAATTGGGGAATCTTTCCGAATTGCACACCCTTTGTCTAGGAAGTTTTCAAGATTGGGGGAGTGAAAGCACAAGGGTCATGAATATGGAGTGGTTGTCAAATCTCCATTTGTTGCGTCACCTGGATATGAGTAATGTAAACCTCAGCAAAGCAATGGACTGGTTTCAGGTGATCAACACCCTCCCTTCTTTGGCCGAACTACATCTTGGACACAGTAATCTCTTGGATTCACATCCCCATGTTCCTACTCTTAATATCACATCCCTTCTTTTGCTTGATCTTTCTTACAATGAATTTATTGATCATAGTCTCGTGCCACAATGGATATTTAGTATAACTAGTCTTGTTTCTTTGGATTTAAGTTGGTGTGAGTTTAATGGCCTTATTCCTAGTAGTAGTGCTCATAGCTTCCGTAACTTGACTTCTCTTAAGTGGCTTCACGTCGCTTGGAACACTTTCATGAATTCTTCATTAGTATTGAAAGAGTTGTCTAGTGGCATTGGTAGCAATCTAATTTCGTTAGATATAAGTTATTGTGATATATCGAGTATAGCTTTTGATTCCCTTCACAACTTGACTTCCCTTCTTAGCCTTGACCTGTTAGGGAATCAACTCACCAACATAATACCCAAATCATTGGGTAACTTTTGTAATTTGAGAGATATTGATTTGTCAGAAAACAATTTTCAAAACATTAGTTTAACATCTCTTCTTGAAAGTTTTCTTGAATGCAAATCACCTCATTTGGAGTCATTATCCATATACGAATCGGGACTTTCTGGTCATCTACCGAATCAACTTGGACAACTCATGCATATGAAGCACCTGGATCTTCGTGATAACCAAATCTCTGGTACAATTCCAGATTCCATACGGCTGTTATCTTTTCTTAGGACCTTATCTCTATCTTGGAATCAAATTTCTGGTCCTATTCCATTCTCGATTGGAAGATTATCAGTGTTGGAGGTTTTAGAGCTACGTGGGAATCAAATTTCTGGTCCTATTCCTGACTCAATTGGACGATTGTCATTGTTGAAAGAGTTGGATCTTTCAGATAACCAATTTAATGGCAGCCTTCCTAATAGCCTTGGTCAACTTTCAAAGTTGGAATATTTAGGATTTTCTTCCAATTTTCTGACAGGTGTCGTAACAGAAACCCACTTTGTCAAACTAGTGCGCTTGAAAGTTCTAGATGGAGAAGGAAACAACTTAATCCTAAGACCGCGCCTTGCAAACTGGATTCCCCCTTTCCAGTTGGAGAGATTATTTTTGAACTCTTGGAGTTTAGGGCCTCAATTTCCATCATGGCTTCAATCACAGAGGGATTTAGAAGATTTGCAAATAAGCAACACAAACATTTCTTCACCCATACCTGAGTCATTTTGGAGATCATTCCCCAATCTAACGAATTTAGATATGTCAATAAATCAGATGCAAGGTACGTTAAATCTGTCGGGTATCCCTGTACCTCTTTTCCTCGACTTAAGCTCTAACAGGTTTGGGGGGGAATTACCTGATATCTTAAATGGTTCATTTCCATCAAGTTTGGACCTATCAAATAATTTATTTGTGGGATCGGTACATCATCTATTGTGTTCGGATGGTGTGAAAGCGACATATATGCTTAATTTAGGAAATAACAGTTTGACGGGTGTCATTCCTGAGTGCGGGGAAAAGTGGCAGAGGTTGTCATACTTAAACTTGGAAGATAATAATTTTTCCGGTGGGATTCCAAGAACATTGGGTCGTATGCGTGAAATAAAATCATTGATCATGGGTGGGAACAGGCTAGAAGGGAAATTACCTGCTTCTCTAATGAACCTGACCAAATTAAAGATCCTTGATCTTAGTGGAAATGAACTCGATGGAAGCATTCCATCTTGGGTTGGGACAAAACTTTCTTCTTTGGGACTTCTCAACCTTAGATCCAACAAGTTTTCTGGAAAGATACCTCACGAGGTTTGTTATCTTACACATATTCAAATATTGGATCTTTCCAATAACAAGCTGATGGGCGAGATTCCAATTTGTTTCAACAACTTTAGCGTTCTTTCTGGGAAAGAAACTGTCTCAGATGATCAATTTGGCATTCCCTCAGCTCATGAAGCAGTTTTCTTTAGCGTTCCATTGGTGATGAAGGGACACGAGTACATGTACGACAGTATTCTTAAACTCATGAGGTTGTTAGACCTTTCGAATAACAAACTTGTTGGCCATATTCCAAGTGAGCTAACAACCCTCATCAAGTTAAAATCGTTGAATTTATCGAGGAATCATTTGATCGGAAGGATCCCTGAGAAGATTGGAGACTTGAAAGAAATTGAATCTTTTGATTTGTCACTGAACAAGCTTTCAGGGGAACTTCCTATGAGCTTGTCAAGCATGAACTCGCTGAGTAGCTTCAACGTATCTTACAACAATTTGACTGGAAAAATCCCATCAAGTACTCAACTTCAGAGCTTAAACGAGTCATCCTTTGTAGGGAACAAACTTTGTGGGGATCCCCTCACCGAGCGTTGTCCAAGAGTTGAAGCACCTGATACAGATAATGAAGAAGACGATGGGTCACATAGAGTTGATTGGGGCATGATTATTAGCGGCGTGTCTGGATTCATTGTTGGTTTTTGGGTCATCGCGGCTCCTCTGATAGTGAGCAGGTCATGGAGGATTGCATATTTCCGTTTCTTGAGTGAACTCAGGTACATGGTTTATGATATTACGCATAAAATATTTTCCAGGTGATCAAAAGTGTGGCCATGTTGTAATATGTTTTTACTTTGAAATTTATGTACTGTTCTAGTAAAGTTGTAAGCTTGTATTCGAGAAGACAAAGTTTTTATTTTGAATAATTAATTATTTTAGTTATTATGAAGTATTGTTTGGACTTTGGAGCACCTTTCATACAACAAATGATGGATTATCATATATAAACTCGTACAATAGTGTATTTAGATAGTAGAAGTTATACGAACCCTTTTAATCAGCGACTTCTTGTACGACAAATATTCGGAACTGAGACTTGCATCATGTTCTACGAACCCGAAGTTCAATATATATACATATATCAAGTGGCTTATATATGTTCAATTCTAGAATTTTTTCAGCTTTCGTGTGATACTCATTCTCATGGGACCATCACAATCCACGGAGTAACACACACCGCAGAGAAAAGGGTTCATGCCCACAGTTAGAAGCCCATGTTGACCCTTCAACATTGGAGCATGTGTTTGCTAATGGTGTTCTTTAGAGTGTTGTCAAGAAAAAAATCAACCCAAAGTTCATAATCTTGTCACCATCAGTCGTAGCTTTAGAAGATATGTTTTGTTGTCTTGATGTATATTGCAGTCAAAGATCATAGCCAGTGTCAGAAGATATGTTTTGTTGAAAGATTTGAATGCTTGAGCAGTTGGTCTTGTGGTTTCCGGAAATGTCATTTACGATTTTTCTTGTTGTAATGGTGTGTCTGTTTATGTCCTTCTTTCGGCTCCTTAAAACAAAAGAAAGTACAAGAAAGGTTTTAGGATTGAAACTTTGTGATTTTGCTTCTCTAATTACACATCTATGGGTATCTAGTTTCGGTGTTTGGTTCTATTTCTTCTGGTGAACAAGTTGGTTATTTGGTTGTTGCATTTAAAAAAATTGAAAACTTGATATTAAAACAAGAACTGATTTGAAACCTATAAACTGACCAGTTGAGCCAGGCCATGGAATTTTTATTTATTTCTTTTCCTAAACCTTGTGAGTCATCTGATATCGCCGCGCGAGTTGGTAAAACCAGTCAAAATCTTATTTTTTGTTTATTTCGGGATGTTTGGTACAACGGAATTGTGAAAAATGGAATTGTAGTAAAGAATGAGAATCCAAAGGAAATGAATGAGGCTAGAGAAAGAAAAACCATTCATTCGTTTGGTGCAAATAGAGAGAATGGATATGAGATATGGGCATTCTTTTGTTTGTTTACATAATACTTTGGAATCGAAATGAACGTGATTATCTAATGTTGGATGATAATTCATCAATCCGTGTTCAAGGGCTGTTGTAATTAGTGTTTATGTATTTAGGTTTTAAGACTTTTAGTTAGTATGATAAGTCATATGTATTATTAGAGTATGGGTCAGTATGTAAAGTTTGTTTATGGGTCGAATTGGGTTAAACCAACCCAGCCCATATGATGACAGTTAGGGTAGTTACAAGGAACGGTTTCATCACAACGTTTGATGAACCATTGTGTCGTTTAGGAAGCAACGCTTCATGTAGTATATATATGTTGAAATATAATCTTATGCCTGGATATATTACAGGGACTAATGTTGTCACTCTTATTCTCAGTTATATTGTTATTGAAGTTTAAGCCTTGTTTGGAGAAGATGGAAAGATGAAGGGCTGCTTGTGATATTATGGATAGAGCCGTTATGAAGAGGAGTATATATACTCCGCTTAACTCTAAGTGTGAAAAAACACTAACACTATCACCACCTAAAGCTGCTATTTTTCCTTTTGTCAAGCTGTTATCAGCTTCATTTGATTCTTGTTTTGTAATAGAACTAATATCAAGTTAGATATTAGGGGTACGACAGTGTAGCTGGAGTACCCTTTGGTGTTTCCTTTGTTGATTTGCCTGATTGAGATCAGGTTGTGCTATCTCTTGGTTACTAATCTGCTTGAGATCAGATTGGGGTATTATTGTTGCTATTGGTGGTACTCTTCATACTTGATTGAGATCAAGTTATTGTATTGATACTGTTTGAGAACAGTTTGGTTGTAATTGTTCGGTTGTTTATGAGTAATAAAATCATTTGGTTACGTTTTTCTACATGGTATCAGAGCCAGGTTGCATAAACTTGCTCTGAAAATCAATTTCTGAAATTTTAGGGTTTCATATAATTTGGGGCTTTTGATTCTCAAAGGTCCTGGTGCTAATTAAGAGTGGTTCTTCCATCCTGGTGGTGTTGATCTATCGATTGGAGGTGGTTAATTGGGTTTGCCCTAATTTCAAAATTTTGGGTTTGATCTGTGATCGGGCTTGTACTGGTTCTTTGCTACTTCCCTAGACTAAGTGAATCTAGGGAGTAGTGGTGTTGGGCTCGGGAGTAGTGGTGTTGGGCTCGTGCTGTTCCTCTGCTATATCCCTAGACTAAGTGAATCTAGGGTATAGTAGAGCTATTCTTCCGCTGCTGATTATTTGTGTGCTCTGTAACACCTCTCACACCCTCTTTCCTTATTTATTTTTTTATTTTCTGTTTAGTTTGACGGGGAGTAGGAGTTGAGTTGCTGGAGGTTGTTTTTGTTTGTGGTGGTGGTGATTTGCTATCTATTTGTTTATCTGTTTGCATTATTGCTGTTGTTTTTTGTTGTTTGTTGTGCTTGTTTGCGCCCTTGACCTACCATTTTAAATGGCAAGGAAAGCCTGGGAACTACCTTCTCTTCCTTTTATGTGTTTGATCTTTTTTGTGTGCTTGTTGGCCTTCACGTCTGTTCATGATATTTCTAGTAGAACTAATAATCCTACTGCTATTTCCAATAATGTTACTGATGGTAGGAAAAACACTAGTTCCGGTCACACAGTTGTTTGTAAACATTGTGAATATAATGAACATACCTTAATCTGTTGTTTTAAACCCTTTAGATACCCTACTATTTTTGGTAAAAAGAAAAATGGCCAACCCCTTAAAGAGAAAAATGTTGTTAATACTTATGTTTGGTCTACTAAGTTTTGCAATCTAAATGGGTTTGTACATCAGATTTCATATAGTTATACCCTTCAGCATAATGGCATTGTTAAAAGGATGCTTATGGATCTTCTTAACGTTGCTAGATTCCCTTTGCTTCTGGGAGGGTTTCCCTTGAATATGTGGTCTAGGTGTGCTCTTACTGCTACTTGTTTGATTAACAGGTTACCATCCTCCGTGCTTAAAGGAAAATCTCCTTATGAGTTGATATATAATGAGAAACCTGTTCTTGATCACTTGAGAGTGTTTAGTTGGTTGTGTTTTGCTACTATCTTGAATGATTTTGATAAAATGAGTAGCAGATCTGAGAAATGTGTTATGATAGGATATTCTAATGTTAAAAAAGGTTATAAGTTATATAGTCTTGATAAGCATCAAATCTTATTCTCTAGGGATGTTCAATTCTATGAAAATGTGTTTCCTTTCAAAGGATCTAACAATGATAATGCTGATGCTACTTTTGAAAATGTTTTTCAAGACTTAAACCACTTAAACGTTTTTGACATGGAACATCCTGAGATACCCTATGATGTTAAGATTAGCCTGAATAGTGATTATAAATCACAAAGTGAAGGCAGCTGCTCTCCTTCATCTGGCAGAATTCCTATCACTAAACAAAACAGTGATAATGTTTTTGCTGATGAGGATGAGGTGGCTGCTACACTTGAAGAAAACAACAATTCTGAGGGTAATTTGAATCAAGATTCAAATCTGAATGCTCACGAAGAAGTACCTTTGAGAAGGTCTTCTAGACCCTCTATTTTTCCAAAAAATTATAATGATTTTGTTGTTGACTCTAAAGTCAAATATGGGCTTGAAAAATATGTTAGCTACTCTAAATTATACTCTGAAAATGGAAAGTCTCCTTGTGATTTTTTACATGTTAGACCTCCCTCTCTCAGGCACCTAAGGGTTGCTGGGTATCTTGCTTATGCTACTATTCTCAATAATCATGATATATTTGGTAGTAGGTCTGATAAATGTGCCCTCATTGGATATTCAAGTTTTAAAAAAGACTGCAAGTTGTGGAGACTTGATAAAAAACTGGTTGTTTTTTCCAAAGATGTAAATCTGTTTGAAGATGTTCTTTATTTTAAACAAACTTTTTCCTCTCAAAGATGTCAAACTAATCAAGACAGTGATCATTTGAATTTTTTCATCTCTGACTTTCTTGATGACCTTATTGATACTCCTGATAATCCCAATGATTTTGAAGTTAATCATCAAGAATCTGGATTTAACAGGCCCTCTAAGCTTTTTGTTTTTTCAAAAAATTTGAATGGCCTTGTTGAGGTCTCTAAAGTCAAATTTGGTTTAGAAAAATATGTTAACTATTCCAACTTATCAAAAGAAATTTTTTGTTCTGCTTCTGGTCTTAATAAACATTCTGAACTTAGAAGTTTTCGGGATACCTTTGAGACTGTTAAGCTTCCTGCTGAGAGGAAAGCCATTGGTGGCAAATGGGCTCTTAAGATCCAAAATAAGTTTGATGGAGATGTGGATAGATTTAAGGCAAGGCTTGTTACTTTGGGTTTCAATCAATGGGAGGGAGTTGTTTTTGATGAAACCCTTTCTCCTACTGTTAAGATTGTGACTCTTATTGTGACTTTTAAATGCTTAATCAACCTTGCTGTTCAAAATCATTGGACTTTGTCTCAACCAGATGTTAATAATGCTTCCATATATGGTGATCTGAATGGGACTGTCTATATGTCTTTGCCTCATGGATTTTTTGATGCTCATGATAAAAGTGGTTGTAAGTTCATGATTAAAGTTCTTGACAAACTGAAATATCTTTCTGGTATTGAGGACTTAGAAACTGGAAAACCAACTCTTAACATTATGGCATCCTTAGTCTTTTATGACTGCCCCTCTGTTTCTGATAAGGCCTTGTGTGGCTTTGTTGTGGATCTTGATCTTGTTATTTCTGGTGGATCATGTGTCTCTAAATCTGTTTTTTCTTAAGTCTTAATATTTCCTGTTTTTTCAAAAAAAAAAAAAAAAAAAAAAAATCTATATTAGGAATTTTTTTTCTTTCTTCAGTAAAACCTTTTGTGGTTGAAAGGCTGCAATTATAATTGCACCTAACTCTGTTTTTTTTTCTTTTTATAAAAGTATAAAACTCCTGATTGTTTGACTCTTATTTCTTGACATCGTTTGTCATATTTCCTTGACATTGAAATTTTTTACAATGGAATTTTTTCCATTTGTTTGACTCTGGTAATTGAAGGGATCTCCTAAGAAAGGAGTCCACACTTTCTGGTGCCCATATATATCTCTTGAAGCTTTTGCTGTTTCAATCTGGGCATGTGAGTTATTTCTAGAATATCTGTCGCTGGTGCTGGTTGTTGTTCTCTGGCTGCTGATTTGTATCAGCTTGCAATTTTTTTTCTGGTTACTGCTGATTATAATCAGCATTGCCTCATGGTTCTTGGTTATCTAATTAAGATCAGATTGTTGCTGTGATCACTTCCCTGATTGAGATCAGGTCGATGTTGCCTTTGTTGTACACCTGCTTGAGATCAGTGTTGTACTTGGTTGTGTCCCATTCAAGGAGCTGCAGCTTTGCTCCCTGGTTATGTTGCTATTGCTTCTGTGGTATTCTTCTACTTGATTTGTATCAAGTGTGGTGATGGTTTATACAAGCTGTTTAAGAACAGATTGTTTCATGTTGTTGGTTCAGTGGCATTCCTATGCTTGATTGAGATCAAGTGTGTTTCTGGTTGAGAACATGTCTGGTTCAATTGTTTTCTTTACTTGATTGAGATCAAGTATGATTATGTGTGTGAACAGGTTGTTTCGGTTGTTATTGCTTCAGTCACATTCTTCACTTGATTAAGATCAAGTGTGGTGCTGGTTCTTGCTTACCTGCTTGAGATCAGGTTGAAGCTATCTTTTTTGCTTACCCGCTTGAGATCGGGTTCAAGCTGTTTCTATTTCTTGCCTGCTTGAGATCAGGCTCAAGATGTTTCTAGTGTTAACCTGCTTGTAAGGAGGTTGTTGTCACTCTTGCTGCTGATTTAGAATCAGTTTGCATTCTTTCTTGGTTGTGTTGTTCTTGGGTTGGTCCCTTTAACCTGCTTGAGAGCAGGTTGCTGTTACACTGGTGGCTGATTTACACCATCGTTCATTGGCTCTTGATTGTTGCTGATTAAGATCAGCATGGGACTTTGGTTTGGTCCCTTTGATTCTAAAACTGCTCTGTTTCTTACTTACCTGATTGAAATCAGGATGAAGTGTTTCGTATTACTACCTGCTTGAGAGCAGGTTGCTGGTTACAGGTTTTGTCCCTTGGTTATAAAAGAGTTCTTTTTGTTATTTTTTGTTGTTTGGGTGTTTTTTCAACATGTCATTGCCTTGTTTTTTTGTAAGATCTAAAATTATTTTCAGTATTGTTGAAGCAAAGAAAATCTTTTATGAAAATCAAACTGTTGTTTTTGACCAATAGCTCGAGAAGTTTCTCAGCATAACAAGCTGTTTTCAAAATGGGTTGTTTGGTGTTTTTCCAGGCTAAGATTAAGGGGGGATGTTGAAATATAATCTTATGCCTGGATATATTACAGGGACTAATGTTGTCACTCTTATTCTCAGTTATATTGTTATTGAAGTTTAAGCCTTGTTTGGAGAAGATGGAAAGATGAAGGGCTGCTTGTGATATTATGGATAGAGCCGTTATGAAGAGGAGTATATATACTCCGCTTAACTCTAAGTGTGAAAAAACACTAACACTATCACCACCTAAAGCTGCTATTTTTCCTTTTGTCAAGCTGTTATCAGCTTCATTTGATTCTTGTTTTGTAATAGAACTAATATCAAGTTAGATATTAGGGGTACGACAGTGTAGCTAGAGTACCCTTTGGTGTTTCCTTTGTTGATTTGCCTGATTGAGATCAGGTTGTGCTATCTCTTGGTTACTAATCTGCTTGAGATCAGATTGGGGTATTATTGTTGCTATTGGTGGTACTCTTCATACTTGATTGAGATCAAGTTATTGTATTGATACTGTTTGAGAACAGTTTGGTTGTAATTGTTCGGTTGTTTATGAGTAATAAAATCATTTGGTTACGTTTTTCTACAATATAGGGATAGGATCATTTGTAAAACGTTAACCTTTTCAATCAATAAAACATCGTTTATAAGTCTCAACAACAGATTCATTATATACAAAAAGCGTGAGGTTGTGTATTGTGTGTTTGTTCAATAGACATGGTTTGATTCGATACAAAGAAGATCCGGATGGGACCAACATTGGTATCAAGAGCATCAAAAGTTCGAATCAAACCCCGTGTTCAGTTTGTGTTTCACAAAGGCGATCATAGGAGTGCAGCGATTTGCAAGAAACAAAACAGGAAACACAAGAGAGAAAAACAACTTGGTTCAGGGAATCAAGTTTCAATAACGATTCAGGGAATCGTTCCAAAGAAGAGAAATAGAGACGATTGATTCAGGGAATCAATCAATAGAAAAAAGAAGAACAGATCAGTGACTGATCAAGGTGAAGACGGTGTGAAGCCATGTTGTGTGAAGCAACCGCGAAGAGAAGAATCTGTGATAGATTATGAAGAAAATTGTGTGAAGCAATTATCCAAGGGGACAATCTGTGATGGATTGAATAATCAAGAGAAGAGAAGAAACTGGGCGCATACCGGTTAATCAAGAAGAGAGAAAGATAGTGAAGAGATTGATTCAGGGAATCAATCAAGACCGATCAGAGAAAATCAAGAGAGACAAAGTTAATTCAGAAAAAAGAAGAAATTTGATCAGGGATCAAATCTGGAGATTAGAAAAGTTGTGAAGAAAACAACAGCAAGTTTTTGAAGAAAACAAGAAAGCAACAAGAAGATTGAAGGAAAAAGGAATGAGAGAAACTTGTTTGTTTGGCTATGGAGTCGCAAACAGGAAAGAGAACCAAAAGAAGAAAAGAGAACTTTACCAGTTGCGTTGTGTTACAACATCAGAGAAGATGGATCGAAGTGGACTGCAGAAAGAAAAGAGACCAACAGTGGATGAAGAACAAGTGACTGGGAAGAAGAAAGCAGTAGCAAAATTGTATCAAAAGGTATTTGGAAGAATTGGTTCTATAGAAAAAATGATATGAAGTCATCAAAGATTATATTTGAAGACAAAGATAAAGATGATCAAAGTTGAAGACAAGAAGATGTTGAAGACACGGATTAATAAATTAGGGAGGAATGTTGGATGATAATTCCTCAATCCGTGTTCAAGGGCTGTTGTAATTAGTGTTTATGTATTTAGGTTTTAAGACTTTTAGTTAGTATGATAAGTCATATGTATTATTAGAGTATGGGTCAGTATGTAAAGTTTGTTTATGGGTCGAATTGGGTTAAACCAACCCAGCCCATATGATGACAGTTAGGGTAGTTACAAGGAACGGTTTCATCACAACCATCACAACGTTTGATGAACCATTGTGTCGTTTAGGAAGCAACGCTTCATGTAGTATATATAGGGATAGGATCATTTGTAAAACATTAACCTTTTCAATCAATAAAACATCGTTTATAAGGTTCAACAACAGATTCATTATATACAAAAAGCGTGAGGTTGTGTATTGTGTGTTTGTTCAATAGACATGGTTTGATTCGATACAAAGAAGATCCGGATGGGACCAACATCTAATTTATATTCTAAACATTTTGCGTCAATAAAGAGATACATGAAGTGGAACGTTTTAAAACATGAAATTAGAAGTTTAAAGCTGTAATTTGTACACAAATTATCCAAACATACATATTCAAACATCATTCATTCGAAGACAAAATGTTAATCATCCTAACTCTCAACACAACTATGTATGTTTGGATAATTTGTGTACAAATTATTTGAAACCATAGTTGTGTTGAGAGTTAGGATGATTAACATTTTGTCTTCGAATGAATGATGTTTGAATATGTATGTTTCGATAATTTGTGTACAAATTACAGCTTTAAACTTCTAATTTCATGTTTAAGTATAAGTGTGTAACACCAATCCCTCGCAAACTATTATATATGCAATCTTGCAGAAAACATAGTGTAAACTTCAACAAGGTCATTCAAGTAATTATTGAATGCCAAATTCATAATTAACTAGTGTACAAATCAAGATAAAACTAAACATATCTCCAAAATACCCACAAGCTCTGATCAAAAACCATAATTCCCATGATCAGGAGGCATGATCATCACCATAAGTTGTCCTAACATCCTGAATAACCACTGTTAGTTACGCCATAATCAACTTCATTCGTTTAGCATAAAGCTCAAGTTGCCTAATCTTCAACTTCTTCCATTTATCCTCCAACTCCTCCTTTTTCGTCCCCTCAACCAACTCCAACCCACCCTTCACAATCTCCTCAACCAAAACCGCACCTTCACTACTCCCACTATACTTTATAAACCGATTAACATTCATATTCTTAACCTCCTTCTTATCCACTCCATTCGTACTCATACTCACCACATTACATTTACCATTACTAGTATTCCCCCAAATTTGTTTCGACGACTCGTAACCTTTCTGTTCATGACTTATCGAAAAACTTATTCTCTCTCTACCTACATTGCTCTTTAACTTTTTTTCAACCTCCTAACTTTATCAACCAATTGCCCTCTACTAAACTCGACACGTAAAGACTTCTTAACAAACTCGTAAAAATCACCCATGTCACTCATAAAATCAATCATACTTTTCAATATTACAATCTCATCATCCGCACTCCACACCCTCTCTGAAACAACAACTCACTTTTCGGCTTTTTCGGTCGTTTCTGCAGGCCATTTTTGAGGTTTTAGTGATATGGGTTTGGTGTTGGGGTCAAAAAGGGTTGGTTTAATGATGGTTTTGGGTCATTTTTGGAGTCTGGGTTTTGGTTCTAGGAGTTGGATGCCGAAATATGAACGGAATGAGTGATTAGATTGTGATGCCATTGTAAAAGTGACAAGAATATACTGCTAGACTAGTAATTTACCGATGTATAATTTACATTCGTACGTTAATGGTCTTTTATGGTTTTTTTAGACATATATTTGCACACTATAGTTTGCTACTTTTTCATAAAAATAATTAAAGTCTTGGTTATTTACTAGTGTAGTAGTGTCATATTAACTTTCATTCAACATTTTTCATATTAAGTGGTGGTGCTCATCAAAGTATGCCTCGGATAATGACACAACGAACCTTAGATAGATGTACTTGTTATCGGTCAATAATTTGATGTGTGATTTATTCGTTCTTGGTTATATTAATTGGCATTTCGCAGTTTTTGTACATTTTCACTTTTTAGTTATTCGTACCAAACACAAGAAATGTTTTTGCTCTTTTCTCGCTTTAAATTTCTCTATCATTACCAAATAGTAGAAATTACTATAATTCTTCACCTATTTTAATTTCTGCATTTTTTCCCTGATTTATTTTATTTTTCTGTATTTCTCTCTACCAAACATGGCCTTGGTAGCAAGAAATGAAATAAAAGAATTAAAATAGCTTGATTTCCCATGTTTGGTACATCAGAAGCTTCAAAAAGCAGAGAAATTCAAATTCTCAAAAAATTGTTCCTTTATTGTCTGATTTCCGCTCTATATGGTGAGGAATTTGGAGAAATCATACTTATTATTCAGAAAAGGGTCCCACCTTAAAAAAAAAGGAGTTATAAAAGAAATCATCACGTGCTACGCACATGATACACTCATCTTCACAAAACCTTAACCTCTAAAATTGTTCATCCACATGCTACTGTATACGATCACCCTAACCCCCAAAATTGATGAAAAAGTTTATATCAGTTTTAATCAATCCAACACCAGATTCTTGTATTTGTCTAAAACAGTTGGACCCCATTCTTGATTGAACAAGGTTTTGTAGGTCCATTTAATTTTGGCTAAATTATAAAAGAAACAGTATCATTCATGACTTTCTTTTTGTGTGGATCAAGACTAGTGCTTAAAGATAAGAGAAATGATAGATGTACATAATTGTATACCTAATTGTGGACTTAAAAATACGTGACATCATCCGGATGGCTCGGATCTATTATGACATAGCCATGAGGCGCTCAACGGACCTTTTGGATCTTCTAAAAACTTTTATGATACAAAAATCATGACACATGTTTTTTTGTTCACAATTAAAGATAATATTGACATGAAAAAAGTATGGATATATATATATATATATATATATATATATATATATATATATATATATATATTTTTTTTTTTTTTAATACAATAGATAATTAAAAGGTTTTTATTTTTATTTATTTTTATATTAATTTATTTTTTATTTTTTTTGTTCATCTTTTTATTTATTTCTCCAGTCAAATTCTCGGTCGTACCAAACAACGGAGTATACAAAAATTTCTCAACCAATTTTATTTCTCTACATTTATGTTCTCTAGACCATTTTATTTCTTTAAATTTCTCTCAACCAAACACACTCATACATGTAAAGAGGATGTGAAAATATGTAAAATTGAGAAAGAATGAAGTGTGGTGAACTAGATAAAATAAAATAATTATCATAGAAAGTAAAGCAAAAGAACGGAAAAGAGAGATTGTAGGAGTGGAGTTGAAAATACCAAACTACCCCTAATAGGTGGGGAACACTTGAACCTTTTGT
This sequence comes from Artemisia argyi, assembly GCA_030686995.1. Lineage (NCBI taxonomy): Eukaryota > Viridiplantae > Streptophyta > Magnoliopsida > Asterales > Asteraceae > Artemisia > Artemisia argyi. The sequence continues at coordinate 19,705,825 of CM060702.1, read as the reverse complement.
CAATATTGAACCTTTTTTGTCATATTCTCTTGAATCATATTGTCGCTGGCTCGCTGCACATTATACTATATATCTAAAAGGCAGGATTTGGGTGCTTCAAATTGTTGTACACAACAGTTGGAATAACAGTACCATTGCTGCACGAAATTGTACGAAACAGTTGGATTAACAGTGCCATTATTACTCCCTAATAGTAGCAAAAAAACACTTCTATATCTCTCTCTCACACAAATAAACCACTTTAACCACAAAAAACGCACACTAATTTACACAGCCACTTTCTTATTTCTTTCCCTCATTACATAAACATGGACGCACACAATTCTTACCTTAGAAAATGATGATATGATTCGATCAAACCCACAAAAAAGACGGGTTTCTTAGATCTAATGGAAAGCAGATGCGGAATTGGCGACGAAAGTGTGCCAAGGATTCCGACGGGATCAAGAAAGGCGGTACACACCCTAATAAACTTGTGATACGTGGGAATCGCACCAGGCTTTACCTCTCGAGGGATCTCGAGAAGATTACAACCCCCACCAGGCAGTGTACCTCATCGTTGTAGTATAGTATAGTGACAAGTACCGGGGGATTGATCGTTCAGCTAGGAATAGTGTCGCTAGGATTAGAAAACCTAAATACTAGTTCTAGAGATGAGGGATGATTCTTTTTGTATTTTTATATTTTTAAGAAAGCAAATTAAAATCTCGGGTTTGGGCGGAATTAGTTGCTAGTCAACTAACCCAATACTAAAATGCAATTAAAATAAAATACTAAAAATGAAAATAAACTAATTTAAACTAAGGTTGTGAGCAATAAGTGGAGAAATGTGTTTACTTAGATTTCACTACTCCCTAGATATCTTTTACACGTTAATTACTTGTTATAGTTGTGTGGATGACGGATTGTATTCCTTAATATCATTCATGGGGTGGCGTACTTACTTCCCCAATCCTATGAGTGCCTACTTCACTCCTATGTCGAGCCTGCAAGAAGCTCCTAACATGGGATCATTAGAATTTACTCATGCATTAAATACAACCAATAAAACCTAGTACACATCGGTTCATGTTTCCTAAGACGTTCAAGCATGTTACCATTTGGAGATCTGCCAGTTTTCTTAAGCCTAACATTGAAATCATTCATCCAATACAACCATAAACAAGTAATCAACACATAATCAACATCTAGGTTTCATTAGATCTAAGCAAACACAAGATAAATCTAGCCTAACATGGTGGAATCAAGACAAGCACAAGATATAGACAACCAACACATAGACATATTAATTGAATTAAAAGAATACTTATCTCAATAGCACATGTAAGCATTCAAGGGCTGAAAACCCTTGAAAAAGCTGTAAAATACGTATATGGTTCGGCCTCAGGGTTTCTCCAAACTTCTTTCTCTTAATGAATGAAAATTAGAAAACTATATATAGATAATAGAGTCTGACGGCGTCAAGAACAACCTTGTGACGCCGTCATCTCGCCGCCAAAATAATCCTCGGACTGCCTTGATCTACATTTGACGCCGTCATGTAGTCCACTTTTCCAGGCCGTCACACATTTAACTCTTGACGCTCCTCTTTGTGACGCCTTCATTTCTGTACTGGGCCGTCATGATCTTTACTCTTGACGCCGTCAACTTCTTCCTCTTGACGCCGTCACACACTGTTCTCAGCATGGAAAATTAAGTCTTTGGCGTTTTCTTCACTTTTATGCTCCAAAAACGTCCGAATTGCTTCCTTTTCCAAATTTCACTCCCAAAGTACCTAAAATCACAAAAGGAATGATTTAGGGCAATATTTGATCAAATAAATTAAATTCCGGGCTTAAATGACCCCCTAAAAACAGATCATTTTTTGCCTCATCATATACCCTTACACTTGAGATTTGCTTGTCCTCAAGCAAATACGCTTTTATTCTAATCAAAATACAAGTTAGGGGTCATTTAACACTAATATAAAAGTAATTACAACAAATAATCGTTCCACTAAAGACCAAAGACAAGCACGGAGGTCATATACTAGCACCTCACAAATAGTGTTTAGATACTCACATCTCTCGGGTGTAATAAAGTATAAATTACAATATGGAAACGGAAGATATCTCTCACTACCTGTCATAGCAAAATAGATTACCATAAGCTTGGGAAAGGATCAAACCTCCACCACATGGCGTAAGCACATAGGATAAACTATCAAAGAGGTCTTTTAAAAGGGTTGTAACGTTAGGTGTAGGGATATGAAATACACGGTTTTGTTGGATATAGGCAGTCTTTACTGGTGGCGAGTTAACAATCTTGGTCAATTACATGTACAATATGGCGTTGCTAAGCCAAGACTAGACTCGACTTAAGCTAATAAATGAAAAATGACAAAAAACATAAAACAAACATTGAATGAAACGGGATGGTAGTCCGTATGTTTTTTCTCTTTTTCTTTTTCTATATATTTTTTTACATACACTCTTACCCTACCATCCAAAATAATACATCATAGGGAATGAACATTCCCCTTACACTTGAATCTTTACATACTTTACAATAAACTATTCTAATGACTCGAATTAAGAAAATCAAAACACTTGGAGCACTTTTAAGATTAACGCACATATGGGGGTAATATACGATGTTCTTCCCCATTACTCCATAAAATAAGTACTTTACCCATGAGTCCCAATCGTCCCAAAACAATATGTACAAGGATATGACTCGACTTAGCAACCATGTAATCAATTAGATAGTTAACTTAGGGTTTAACAAATAACAATAATGCACTAAAAATGAGCGCATACACGAAAGGCTAAGGCGATTTGGGTGTACATTTAAGTGGGGTGTAACAAATTCTTCCTTTAAGTAAAATGCTTAAAGTTAGAAACGAAAAGATAGGCTCGGAGGGGTGTACTAGGGGTTTCGTTTACTAAAAATGAGTACAACACTAAGGTGTAGGAAAAATTAGTTGACTTAACTAGCCAAGTAATATGACTTAAATGGTCAAGTAATTATAACACGGGTTTAACACAAGGGTGATCCTAATGCCTCTTATCATGTAGTAAATCCTACTATACGAATGTAGTCTCACTAGCGGTCTCGGGATGCATCACTAACGCAAGTTCTAGAATCTAAATGCTACCGGTACACTCATAAGCACTAATAGTAAATGCTTTTCCTATCAAATCTAAAGGCGAACCTCACATATTTGGGTGGAAAATTTTTCTGAAAGTACGGTTATGTGCTAGTCATACAATCTCCTATCCATGAGACGCTTGCTATGGCTAAAGTTTCATCCTAAATGTTGTAAAAAAATTTAAATTTGGCGCTAAAATTACACTAACAAGTATTTCTCATAGTTTTATTACACATCTACTATCAAACAAACAAACTCAAGCGAAAGTGTATTTGTAAGGTATCATCATTTTACCCTCCCCTTACACTTAAGATGAACATTGTCCCCAATGTTCAAGTAAAGAATGTAAAAGTGAAATAAGTAAAACAAATGAAATCAAATACTCCCCTGATTCGCTCGGTATGGATAATAGGTTGGCCAGGTTAAATCTTCCTCCAAGAAAATGAACAATCAAAGCTTCCCTTCTAGAATATAAATCATCTTCTTGTCATACATAACCTGTAAATCCTGAGAAAACAGACAAGGCAACCTCGCATAAAATCGGCGGCAATCTACATAAGTTACTAAATCCTAGAAAACAAAATAAGATATAATGCTTGTGGAATGAAGTTTGCAGATTTCCTGGAGGGTAAAACTTAATAATTCAACAAAAACTTTAAGACTCCGTTAGAAAAACAAAATCGGTAAAATTTCCAGATTTTTACACGTGACGCCGTCAAGAGCAAGCTCATGACGCCGTCAGAAGCGACCTGCAGAAATTCTTATGTTAAGTTTTCGGAAAATTTTTGGAAAAACTTGGTCCTACTTCCTGGAAAATCCTGCAAAACTTTATTATGACTCGATACAAGCATTTGACTCTAACAATTACGAATATACATGTTCACTTAATATTGTGGAGAATCATGATCGGTTTGTTTCTTAAAAACATATTTGGGGTTTCCCCTTACACTTATCTTTTGCAAAAATACTTTTAGGTGGAGTTAAGACTAGGCCAAAACAACAAAGTAAAGTATTTCCAATTTTTAGTTTAGAAACATGATCTACCAACAATAAAAATAAAGCATGCATACGGAAGCAAATAACAAACAAACAAACAACCAAATAAAAACACACAAAACATGGGTTGCCTCCCAAGAAGCGCTTTTCTTTATTTACGAGTCTTGTAGCTAGACTCAAGGTCATGGGTTACTACGTGACCTCATCGTTGGTTTCACTCTCTAGGTCGTCTTCTAAACCAGTTTTGTATTCCGGACCTAGTTGCAAGCATTCTTTGTAGAAACCAAGCATCCTATTCTTCAAATACTCTACTCCTCTACGTCTATCCTCATCATTCCTATAATAAGCCGCTTGCTTGTGTTCCTTTTCTATATTAGAGAGAAGGCGGTATTGCTCAATCTTGTAGGGCATTTGGTAGGCAATCTCATCATTCTCTTCCTTGAATCTAACTATCCCTAAAATCGGATCATAACTCATCCTAGTGGCCTCAACAAATGGTTTTCTGAATATTATTTGGCTTAGGCAATCATCTATCACCGGACGAGTGTCTTCCACTATCATAAAATCGATTTCATAAGTGAAATTACCTATAATCACATGCAATCCCTTCACTCTTCCTACAAAGTTACTTATCAAATTTTTATTGGGCATCATCCTATAATCAAGTTGCTTCTTCATTACCCAATTGTAATAGGTCCTAGTCATGATGTTTACGGGAGATCTAGGATCGATGTAAGCTTTCCATGTATGCATATGCCCGATGTTGCATGGTATGTTGATGTTAGAGGGGTCTCCCATTTTGATAAGGGGTGTGCCAAGGATATATGGTCTCTCGGGACTATCGAATAAATCCTTATGGTATTCCCGTTCTTCCTTGGTGGGCAACTTATCAAAGTGCTTTTATATTGTCTCTACCTCCTCTAATTCCTCTCCCCTATTAACCTCAAGTTCCCTACTTTCATCCCTAGGCTCGGTTTCTATTCCAACTTCATCCTTGTCACTTTCTTCTATCTCCTTATCTATTGGCTTAATGGTGACAACATTGACAAAGTGGACATGTTTGGATGATGAGGGGTCCTTAATTTGGATTCCGTTGTTGGTGTCCCTAGTGTCCTTCCTAGGTGTGGCTAACGCTTGGTTGTTGAGGGCCTTCAACAAGTTGTCTATCTTGTTGGTCATCTCCGTTTGTTGTTGGTTGAATTCGGTTTCAAACCTAGCTATGCGAGCTTCTTGAGATGCCATGAACTTAGACATCAATCCTTCAAGATTGTTGGTACTACCATAGTTGTTAGAAGGATTGTTGTTGAAAGTACGGTTGGAGGGTGGACCGTTTGGTTGATAACGATTAGGCGGATTGGAAGAATTGGCTTGATTTTGTTTCCACCTAAGGTTTGGGTGATTTTTCCAAGAGGGGTTGTAGGAATCACCGTAAGGGTTTGGCTCGGGTTTGATAGTGTACCACTTATCTCCCGCTTCGTCGGTACGCGTGGATGCGTAGTCCGCAAAAGCTATTCCGGGGAGTTCCACACAATCACGAGTGTCATGGGGACCACTACATAATTCGCATGTAGAAGTGATTTTGTTCACTTGGCTTGAAGGCTTAGGAGCTTCGTAGGATTTCATGAGAAACTTGACTTGGTCCTCAAGTTCCATGATCCTACGGTCGGGAGTGCTAGAGTTATTCAAAGGCAAAGATATTGCCTTGACCATTTTGTTCAAATCACGGGGATCATTCCAACTTTCGTTGTCATAGAGAGCAAGATCTTCTATGAGTTCCCATGATTGTTCCGCACTTAGACCACGTAGCTTACCACCGACCGATTGGTCAATGGCTCGCCTTGTGGGGATATCGATATGGTCATAAAAGATTTGGACTTGGAGCCAAAGATATATGCCATGATGAGGGACTTTTTGGAGTAAGTCCTTGAACCGAGTCCATGCTTCATAAAGAGATTCATTTTGATGTTGTTGGAACATCAATATGTCATTTCTAAGCTTAGTAGTTCTCCCCGGTGGGAAAAATTGAGCAAGGAAACGAGTGGTGAGATCATCCCATGTGGTGATGGATCCCGCGGGTAAACGCTCAAGCCATTGACTAGCTTGATCCCGTAGAGAGAATTGGAATAGGCGTAATCGGGTTGTCTCTCTAGTTTCAACACCTAGGTCTATGGAATCTACGATTTTTAGGAAGTCCTTAAGATGTTGATTTGGATCTTCGGAACGAAGTCCATGGAATGCACATCCGCTTTGCACCAACCGGATGGTGTCGGATCGCAAGGGGGTCACATTGGCTCCGGTGAGCTCAATGGTGTTTCGGTAGCCTTGGTGGCTAGGTCGGGAATACTCTCCTAAGGTTCGGGGCCTAAGAGGTTCTAGTGGTGGGTTTTGTTGTGGTTGGATGACGGGTTCAAAGATGTTCCCATCGTCCATGATATCGGGTGGTGAAAAGCTACGAACACAAACACAAAGAAATAAGATAGACTAAAGAGAACCTAAAAATAAAAATAAAATCTTACTAGAACGGAATCTAGCAAGTAGACCTAATAAAAAGAGATTCTAACCTAGACAATAACTATTCCCCAGGCTGCGGCGCCAAAAACTTGATACGTGGGAATCGCACCAGGCTTTAACTCTCGAGGGATCTCGAGAAGCTTACAACCCCCACCAGGCAGTGTACCTGATCGTTGTAGTATAGTATAGTGACAAGTACCGGAGGATTGATCGTTCAGCTAGGAATAGTGTCGCTAGGATTAGAAAACCTAAATACTAGTTCTAGAGATGAGGGATGATTCTTTTTGTATTTTTATATTTTTAAGAAAGCAAATTAAAATCTCGGGTTTGAAGGATTTGTGCGGAATTAGTTGCTAGTCAACTAACCCAATACTAAAATGCAATCAAAATAAAATACTAAAAATGAAAATAAACTAATTTAAACTAAGGTTGTGAGCAATAAGTGGAGAAATGTGTTTACTTAGATTTCACTACTCCCTAGATATCTTTTACACGTTAATTACTTGTTATAGTTGCGTGGATGACGTATTGTATTCCTTAATACCATTCATGGGGTGGCGTACTTACTTCCCCAATCCTATGAGTGCCTACTTCACTCCTATTTTAAGCCTGCAAGAAGCTCCTAACATGGGATCATTAGAATTTACTCATACATTAAATACAACCAATAAAACCTAGTACACATCGGTTCATGTTTCCTAAGACGTTCAATCATGTTACCATTTGGAGATCTGCCAGTTTTCTTAAGCCTAACATTGAAATCATTCATCCAATACAACCATAAACAAGTAATCAACACATAATCAACATCTAGGTTTCATTAGATCTAAGCAAACACAAGATAAATCTAGCCTAACATGGTGGAATCAAGACAAGCACAAGATATAGACAACAAAAACATAGACATATTGATTGAATTAAAAGAATACTTATCTCAATAGCACATGTAAGCATTCAGGGGCTGAAAACCCTTGAAAAAGCTGTAAAATACGTATATGGTTCGGCCTTAGGGTTTCTCCAAACTTCTTTCTCTTAATGAATTAAAATTAGAAAACTATATATATAGATAATAGAGTCTGACGGCGTCAAGAACAACCTTGTGACGCCGTCATCTCCCGCCAAAATAATCCTCGGACTGCCTTGATCTACATTTGACGCCGTCATGTAGTCTACTTTTCCAGGCCATCACACATTTAACTCTTGACGCTCTTCTTTGTGACGCCTTCATTTCTGTACTGGGCCGTCATGATCTTTACTCTTGACGCCGTCACACACTGTTCTCAGCATGGAAAATTAAGTCTTTGGCGTTTTCTTCACTTTTATGCTCCAAAAACGTCCGAATTGCTTCCTTTTCCAGATTTCACTCCCAAAGTACCTAAAATCACAAAAGGAACGATTTAGGGCAATATTTGATCAAATAAATTCAATTCCGGGCTTAAATGGCCCCCTAAAAAGGGATCATTTTTTGCCTCATCATATACCCTTACACTTGAGATTTGCTTGTCCTCAAGCAAATGCGCTTTTATTCTAATCAAAATACAAGTTAGGGGTCATTTAACACTAATATAAAAGTAATTACAACAAATAATCGTTCCACTAAAGACCAAAGACAAGCACGGAGGTCATATACTAGCACCTCACAAATAGTGTTTAGATACTCACATCTCTCGGGTGTAATAAAGTATAAATTACAATATGGAAACGGAAGATATCTCTCACTACGTGTCATAGAAAAATAGATTACCATAGGCTTGGGAAAGGATCAAACCTCCACCACATGGCGTAAGCACCTAGGATAAACTATCAAAGAGGTCTTTTAAAAGGGTTGTAATGTTAGGTGTAGGGATATGAAATACACGGTTTTTTTGGATATAGGCAATCTTTACTGGTGGCGAGTTAATAATCTTGGTCAATTACATGTACAATATGGCGTTGCTAAGCCAAGACTAGACTCGACTTAAGGTAATAAATGAAAAATGACAAAAAAGATAAAACAAACATAGAATGAAACGGGATGGTAGTCCATATGTTTTTTCTCTTTTTCTTTTTCTATTTTTTTTTTTACATACACTCTTACCCTACCATCCAAAATTGAATTACATCTATTATAGTTATCCCTGATTTTTGTAATTCGTACATTACTATAATTGTTGAACAAGAGTAATTATGTTGATTATCTTGGTGTGCAGGTGGAAACTCCCAAGAAGAAGGTGAAGAAATCGAACATACTTGAAGAAATAAAAGCACCAGAAAAAGAAGAATCACATCACAATTGATACAAATTCGCAGCCGGTTCTCAAAAAAACAACCACCACCTATGTTGCCTTTTGGGGTTTCCATGCCAAGTCTCACAGGTGTGTTTTTTCATTTTTCAACTGCTTATTTGATTATTTGTGTATAATATACATAGTCTGCCATAAGTAGCTAGGAATTACAGAGTTTAAAATTAATTAGATAAGAAAGGAAGGCGTTGCTTTGATTTTTTACAATTTAACACGACATATAAGTAGTTTTTTAAGGTGTTTGGGATTGCTTATATTACTAACTGGGATCAAGATAACGTTCTTTGAATAACCAATTTGGAGTTGCCTATTTCAATCATTAAGCACATAAGAAGTTTTAATAAGAAATGCAAATAATAATAACACCCCCTAATGATCAGTTTCTATTTTCTAGTGTTTGTTTATACTAAAAATGATTATGATTCTTTGCTAAAGGTCATATTATCAGTTTTAGCTAATTTAGCAAGCATATTAGCTTTGTAACTTTGGAAAAGCTCATAACCTCACTTTCTCCGGCTTATGGCCTTATTAACTTGAACACTTGAGCTTTTGGCTTATCTAAAGTCATAAGCACATAAGCCAAAAAAATGTGGTTACGAGCTTTTTCGAAGTTACATAAGCTCATAAGCCTGCTACACAAACACCCCTAATTGTTTTGTAAACCATTTCTTACTTCCAAACAAAGTTTTAACGTTATCTAAATCTGGGTTACATGGTTTATCATTTGACACACTTTGATTAACAGGTCAAGCATTCTGATTGGGGAGTTGGAGGAATTTAAGCTGAAACGCCAATGCTTTGGCAGGTAACAACAGATATACTTATAATTTATAGTCCACATAAACAATTGAAAAAACAATTTTCGCCTAAACATTTGTGTTGTATTTGGCAGTGTATGTTTAATAGCTTAGAAGCTGTAGGCGAGACCTATGGCAAGAAAGAGTGGGCTACAATATGGTCTTTTGCAAAGAAGGTGAAAATCAATATTGTTTCCTATATATAATGGTATAGTGTTGTGTATTGAGTTCAAGGATACAATTTTACAGCAGTAGTTGTATAGAACAAAGTGGGAAGATCTTATTGTTGCTTTAGACAAGATAGAACACCTACATTTCATTCCTTAACAATACTCCAAAAAGGTAACATTCATTTATTCATTCATTTGTTATATATGTTACCATGTTTCTGAATGCTGTAATTGATTAATTGAATCCTTTTACAATCATTGCCAAATACAGACCTGATAAAGGCTATGGGTGGTGGCCCGGGATATGGGTTCCAGAAGGGGTAGTTGAATTTTAATAATGCGAGGTGTACGCCTACTATTTGTCAAATTGGTCTTTTATGTAGTCGTTCAGTATGCATAGGTGCCTAACTACTTTAGATTGGATTTCTTTTCATTTAAATAGCTCAACTCAGTCATTTTATCAAGGTTGACAACAACATAAACCAAGATATTCATGGATTACTAAATTTGAGTCACGTTTTTTCCATCTCAGGGTTACGTGCTTGCTAACCTCATACAGATTCAAGTAGCGACTACAATTCAAGAATCCCATATGCTCGCAATATGGCACTCTTACCATCTGGAATTTACAAGGTACCTAAATACATAAGCTATGGTTATATGAACATTATAGTAAGTGCACCAATCAGATTTGCGACATGTCCTAGAATTAATTAAGTTACATATTTTTTGCAGTCATAAAATTGCCATGGAGAGTACTTGAATGTACATCCAAACAACAGTATGTGTGTACATCAATGATTGACTGCACGGGTCATCAATGATTGACTGACATTAACGCCAACCAGTGCTCACAGTGATTTTTTGAGCCGTCTGGTTTTGCAAAATTGGCTACAGCTTCTAAGTGGTTCAAGGTTTGTCCGTCTCTTACAACTATTTTTTTTTTCCAGATTATATTGTTTGTGACATATGCTTAGTGTAAAATCTTAGGATACACTGGTATGCAATGGTTTAAGACTGCCGACTTTTCAAAACCTCAAACTGAATATTTGTGACAACTCATTTTTTTAGGCTTTCTCAAAATTACAGGTCTGATAAGATTTTTCCTTTAACAAATTTTCATTCTGTAAGAAAAGTCGAATGCACCAGTAACACTCCTTCATCTATACATGCTGCATTTTCCATGAAAGTTCACTAAATTAGTGGGTCTAATGTGTGCATAGTGTAACTTATTGTCAATTACGATGATTAGTGAACCTACTGTAATATACTTTTGAGGGTAACTAATTAAGTTAGTTGTATTGTACATGCTTATTCAAGCTGTTGAACCAAGATCAAGCCCAATCTAGGATATGATAACAATGATTGAATATGCACAGTGGAATAATGAAAACACAATCAAAGTTATTAACAAGGTTTTACTAATAAAACAATGATCCTCTATGGATCTCTATTACTTCCTCTCAAAATATTTTTCCTGGAATTTTGTTTTTCTCTCGAGAAACGTCTCTAAAATAAAAGCCTATATGTTCCTTTTATACACAAGGAACCCTAATACAATAATAAATAAAAATATTGATACGTGGGAATCGCACCAGGCTTTACCTCTCAAGGGATCTTGAGAAGCTTACAACCCCCACCAGGCAGTGTACCTGATTGTTGTAGTATAGTATAGTGACAAGTACCGAGGGATTGATCGTTCAGCTAGGAATAGTGTCGCTAGGATTAGAAAACCTAAATACTAGTTCTAGAGATGAGGGATGATTATTTTTGTATTTTTATATTTTTTAGAAAGCAAGTAGAAATCTCGGGGTTTGAAGGATTTGGGCGGAATTAGTTGCTAGTCAACTAACCCAATACTAAAGATGCAATCAAAATAAAATACAAGAAATGAAAACAAACTAAATTAACTAAGGTTGTGAGCAATAAATGGAGAAGTTGTGTTTACTTAGATTTCACTACTCCCTAGATATCTTTTACACGTTAATTACTTGTTATAGTTGCGTGGATGACGGATTGTATTCCTTAATACCATTCATGGGGTGACGCACTTAATTCCCCAATCCTATGAGTGTCTACTTCACTCCTATGTCAAGCCGGCTAAGAAGCTCCTAACATGGGATCATTAGAATTTACTCATGCATTAAATACAACCAATAAAACCTAGTGCACGTCAGTTCATGTTTCCTAAGACGTTCAAGCATGTTACCATTTGGAGATCTGCCAGTTTTCTTAAGCCTAACATCGAAATCATTCATCCAATACAACCATAAACAAGTAATCAACACATAATTAACATCTAGGTTTCATTAGATCTAAGCAAACACAAGATAGATCTAGCCTAGCATGATGAAATTAAGACAAGAACAAGATATAGACAACCAACACATAGACATATTGAATGAATTAAAAGAACACTTATCTCTATTACACATGAAAGGGTTCACGGGCTGAGAACCCTTGAAAAACCTGTAAAATTCATACTAAGTTCGGCCTTAGGGTTTCTCCAAAACTTCTCTTTTTTTTATGAATGAAAATTGGAAAACTATATATAGGAAATTGAGGCTGACGGCGTCAAGACCAAATTGGTGACGCCGTCATCTCGCCACTAAAAGAATTCTCAGACTGCCTTGATCTACTTTTGATGCCGTCACGTTATAACATTTTCCAGGCCGTCACATATTTTACTCTTGACGCTCTACCTCGTGACGCCTTCAATTCTGTACTGGGCCGTCATGGAAATTACTCTTGACGCCGTCAGAATTTTCTTCTTGACGCCGTCACCTACTGTTCCCAGCAAGGAAAATTAAGTCTTTGGCGTTTTCTTCACTTTTATGCTCCAAAAACGTCCGAATTGCTTCCTTTTCCATATTTCTCTCCCAAAGTACCTAAAATCACAAAAGGAACGATTTAGGGCAATATTTGATCAAATAAATTCAATTCCAGGCTTAAATGACCCCCTAAAAGTGGTTCATTTTTCGCCTCATCATATACCCTTACACTTGAGATTTGCTTGTCCTCAAGCAAATGCGCTTTTATTCTACTCAAAATACAAGTTAGGGGTCATTTAACACTAATATAAAAGTAATTACAACAAATAATCGTTCCACTAAAGACCAATAGACAAGCACGGAGGTTATACACTAGCACCTCACAAATAGTGTTTAGATACTCACATCTCTCGGGTGTAATAAAGTATAAATTACAATATGGAAACGGAAGATATCTCTCACTACCTGTCATAGCAAAATAGATTACCATAGGCTTGGGAAAGGATCAAACCTCCACCACATGGCGTAAGCACCTAGGATAAACTATCAAAGAGGTCTTTTAAAGGGTTGTAACGTTAGGTGTAGGGATATGAAATACACGGTTTTGTTGGATAAAGAAAGTTTTTACTGGTGGCGAGTTAACAATCTCGGTTAATTACATGTACAATATGGCGTTGCTAAGCCAAGACTAGACTCAACTTAAGCTAATAAAAGAAAAATAACAAAAACATAAAATGAACATAGAAAGAAAAGGGATGGTAGTCCGTATGTTTTTTCTCTTTTCCTTTTTTCTATATTTTTTTTTTCTCGATTTTTTCGATTTTTTTTTTTATTTTTTTTATTTTTTTTTTATTTTTTTTACTTACACTCTTACCCTACCATCCAAAATAATACATCATAGAGAATGGAAAATTCCCCTTACACTTGAATTTTTACATACTTTACAATAAACTAATCTATTGACTCGAAATAAGAAAATCAAAACACTTGGAGTACTTTTAAGATTAACGCACATACGGGGGTAATAATATTATGTTCTTCCCCATTACTCCATAAAATAAGTACTTTACTCATGAGTCCCAATCGTCCCAAAACATTATGTACAAGGATATGACTCGACTTAGCAACCATGTAATCAATTAGATATTTAACTTAGGGTTTAACAAATAACAATAATGCACTAAAAATGAGCGCATACACGGAAGGCTAAGGCGATTTGGGTGTACATTTAAGTGGGGTGTAACAAATTCTTCCTTTAGGTAAAATGCTTAAAGTTAGAAACGAAAAGATAGGCTCGGAGGGGTGTACTAGGGGTTTCGTGTACTAAAAATGAGTACAACGCTAAGGGTGTGGGAAAAATTAGTTGACTTAACTAGCCAAGTAATATGACTTAAATGGTCAAGTAATTATGATACGGGTTTAACACAAGGGTGATCCTAATGCCTCTTATCATGTAGTAAATCCTACTACACGAATATAGTCTCACAAGCGGTCTCGGGATGCATTACTAACGCAAGTTCTAGGATCTAAATGCTACCGGTACACTCATAAGCACTAATAGTAAATGCTTTCTGACGAGTGTCTAAATACTCATCATTTTATACCAATCTGAACTGCCAAAACATCCAAAAACACTCAAATATGCATCAAAATACTGAGATTATTCCAGAAGTGTGTTTTATATGTTTCAGATGCAAAAATATCAAAAACAGACAAAAAACGTACAAAGTTTGCATAATTGGCAGTTTCAGTCCCTCAACCTTCAAAACTTGTCAAAACTAGTCCCTGAAGGTTTAAAATGAAAGAAAAGTCAATTTAAGTCCTTGGGAAATCAAACATGTTCACTATAAATCCCTGGATGAAAGTTTTCACAAAATGGCAATATTTACCCCTCAAGTTTCAAAATTGGCAAAATTAGTCCCTAGGTGTTTTAAAATGGAATTGTATCAAATATCACCCTTGTACTATTCATAAAATACAATTTGGAACTTTTTGATAACTTGTGGGAAATTACAATTTCACCCCCTCAACTTTGGTGAAATTACATAAATGGTCCCTGGAGGTTTTAAAATGAAAAAAAAATATAAATAATATCCTTGTACTAATGTTATATGGCAGGAATGGCCCTTTGTGATACTTTGGCAATATGGAATGATCAGCCCTAAAGATTCATCAAATTACACATTTAGTCCTTGGGCCTTATTTCACACAAAACCAAACCGGATCCATTTATACTCCTTATAATCCATACTCCTTAAAATCCAAAATAAATAAAACCCCAAGCCCATACTTTTTCCAGCCCAAACACACATCCAGCCCACAACCCTTTTTATAATAAAACAGGGTCAAATATTTGACCCTCGTTGACCATCATCCCCAACCTCACCTCGTCACCAGCTTATCCTACACCACCATCCACCCTCTCCACTTGCACTAACCTTTCCACCTCAATACACCCCTCTGTCACCCCCACAACCAAACCCCTTCCCCTGGTTTTGTACCAGGGGACTCCACGTGTAACACCTACAACATCCACCACCCTACAACCTGCAACATCTTACACCACCACCCATAAACCACACCTACACTCCAAATTGTCCCCCCACCTTCAATAGTCACATCAAAGCATTTAATGCCTAGAAATTGGCTGCAAGCAACCTATCCCACTTTTGGCTCCAAAAAGCCATTTGAATGGCTGTGATCAATTGAGGCAATCCAATGGCTCAGAATAGTTGGGATTTGCTCTGAGAGACACATGGAGCAATTTGGAGTACTATAAAAGGAGCAAGAGGCTGAGGAAGAAGATATCGTTTTTAATTTTCAATTAATGTATGTCGTTTAATTAGTAGTTTGAAATCTCAGCTCAATTTTCAATTTCTTAGTATTGTACCAGAGTTTTTGGTATTAATATAAACTTATTTCAAGCTTCAATTATAATCTTATGTTCATTTAAAGTTTATGCATCCTTGTTTCAAATTCAAAATTCTCTATAAGCTTTTTAGTTGTTATCTGTGGTTGTTTTCAATTCTTAAGCTCAAATAAGTTAATAATTTAGCTTATTTGAGTCATTAGAAACCTCAGATTCCATTATTACTTAAAAAAGAAAATATATAAAAAATCAAAGAAAAAATAGCTATAAAATAAAAATTTGCAGTTTGAAGTTCATCAAGAAGGAGCAAGGTTAATTTTGGATTGCCTTGGGGTTTAGAGGCTTATGGAAGCCCATAGGAAGTAACTTTGATCCTTGGTTCATGATCTGTGGCTGGAATGCAAAAAATTGTGAGCATTTTCATTAATTTAGTATTTTACTGTAGCACTTAATAAATAGTGATTATATCAGTTAATTTATGTTTATTTGGTATGTATTAGTACTAATATTGGTTAATTTACCTAGCTTGTTCATTAAAATATCAAGTTGCTCAGTTTATGTATTTCACAGTCAAATAGGATTTGTGGTAATTTCTTAGTTTCAAGCTGTTTTTGTTGTTGTTTTTGCTAATTAGGACTTATCACATGTTAATATAAAGCTTAAGAATCAGTATTAAGTTTTAAATCTATGTTATACTTTGGAATACTCAAATTCAGAAAAATAAAGGTGTGTTTGGATCAGCTGAGTTCAAGGACTCAGAGGGTTTGTTTGTTGTTGTTCTTTGTTGAAATATATCACAATAGGTTTCAATAGCTTAGTCAAATAATAAAATTCAATCCTTATTTGTTAAATAGTCAATATAACCTTTAATCTCATCTTGTCTTTGCGCTGTTGAAATTTTAAACCTATTAATCATCTTAATCAGTGTAATTTGAGTTGTGGTAGCCTAATTTAGTTTCATCATAGCTTATCACACCTTAATTAATCAGTAGGATTGATTAGAAATTCAAAATAGTCAACTGAGTTCAAGTTTCTAAAAAGTCAAATTGTCTATTTCAATAAAATGGGATGAAATTCTTAATGATGCACAGGGTTGAATAGAGATTGGAAATAGATAACAAGAGTTGTTTTGTGATCATTGGTTGCTTGTTTATCTGAATCAAAAAGAAAATTGGGATTTCAATCTTGTTTGTTCATTAAATTTTAAGCTCAAAGTTGCCTGAGTGAGATTTCACTTCCCCTGCACCAGGCTTATCCACTCACTTTCATAAGCTCATCTTAAGCTCATCTCTGAGTTTTAGATTGTAATTCTTGGGTCTTTTAGAAGCTAAGCAATCATATTTCAAATTTCAAGGCTTGTATTTCATTTCCAAGCTTATTCACTAGGGCTGCCATTAGCTTCTTGTTTGGTCCATGCTCTTAGATACACTGATTACTCAGTGTTGAGAAGCTCTTTCACAAGCTTGTGCAAAGCTCCTCAGTGGACCCCAACCCTAGCCATTTGGCTTATTGAGAGCTTATCAGCTCTAATTTCATTACTTAGCCTTAGATAGACCATTAGCTTATTGGAGATAGCTTATTTTGAACCCAACTTGTGGCCTGACCAAACTCAGTTCACTGAGTGGTCAGCCCAAACCACCCAACTTCACAAGCTTCTCAAGTGCTTATTAGTGGACCTTAGGGTTTGCTTTTTGGCTTATTGGGAAGCCACCCAGGTGGACTTGATTGCTCAAGTCTCATTTTAGACCCCTGAGCTTATTTGTGGGTCCTACTCAGGCCTGCAGTTGGCCTTGTGGAGTGTTTGGTATTCAGTTTTGCTTAGTTGTGCTTATTTGAGCTTACAGCTTATTTCTTGTAGCTTATTTAGTTGATTTAGTTTGATTTAGGTAAAACTCAGTAGTTTATAGCTTATTTAACTCTTGGTAGCTTGTTTGTAGCTTTTAGCTTTTTAAAAATCCAATTTTGGCTTAATAAGCCATCTGCTGAGCTAATAAGCTCTTACAGAGCTTATTTGTGTGAAATAAAAAAGTTGTATTTTTTAAAGTTACTTATTTTTACTTATTAAACAGTTTTGCAAAAAGAAAATCAAAAAAATAAAAAGTTTGCAAAAATTGGGTGTGTGTGGGAGTCGAACCTGAGACCTCTTGGCTAGTATACATGCTTTATAACACACACCCCTTCCACTAGCTCTGGGGCACCAGTTCCGTTTAGTATTGCAACATCAATATACTTAAGTGTGTTTTTGAGTAATAAGCTTAAATAAGCTGTTTTGCTTATAACAGCTTATTTGAATAAGCTGTTGGACCAAGTTTATTTTTCCTAGGCTTTTCATTACTTAATATACTTACTGTAATTTTTTCATAATTTTTACTGTTCAACTAATATTTATTTTAATTAATAATAGTTTAATTAATAATTAGGTAATATTAGTTAATTAAATAGTTTTAATAATTTTTATTTAATAGTAGTATCTTTTTATATTTTTTTAGTCTTATAAACCATTAGGTGTTTTTAGAAAATAATTTCCTAATTGTTACTGTTCATTTCCTATTTTCCTTAATTAATTTAGTTAATTAGATTTTAATTAATAAATAAGTAATTAATTAGTAAATTAGCCTAAATCTAATTTTTAGAATAATTTTATAATTTTTTAGGATTCCTGTGATGGTTAATTAGTTTTATAAATTTTTCCATAATTTTCTAAGTTGTTTTAGTATTTTTAGTAATTCAAAATAGTTTAAATAGTTTAATTAAAGTAATTAGTAATTAATTAATAAAAAACTCATAAAAAGACAAAAATATTTATTTGTAATTTTTTATACTTTCTCCAAGTTCATTTAAGTTTTAGAAAATATTTTTGCAAGTTTTTAGTTTAATTTGTAGTATTTATCATTTTTAGGTTAATTTAAATTAGTTTTAATTAAATAGTTAAATAGTTTTTAATTAAATAATTAATAATAAATAATAAAATAATATAAAAAATAATTTTCTTTTTACTTTAATTTTCTTTTAAGTTTAAGTTTATAGAATTTTCATTTTTGACCCCTGTAGTTTATTTTTCTTTAAAACTTATCTTTTTCTCTGTACGCATACGTATTTGTTTACATTTTCAGTTTACGTGTATACATAGCTGTTTATTGTGCTTGTTTTATATTATCCAAATAATATCAGTAGTGTAAATCAAACCCACTTAATCTTTGGTTACTGTCCTCAGTACCATTTATTCCCAAAATCGTTTACAAATACAATTTCAATCTCGTTGGGACTTAACGACCCAGGGATTTCCCTGTACTTCCACGGATTTTAATACTTGACTTTTTCCCCCAAGTGGACCTATCAACTGCACACGCTTGACTGGTTGGTTTGGGAGGAGTCAAAATTTGGCGCCGCTGCCGTGGAGGTTGTTGCGTATTTCAAAACGATTTAGGTATAGTGGTTTTCAAAACCCCTCCTGTACAAATACCATCACTTTGTAAAAATCAAAATCATATCTGAAAAAATTCACTAACACTTTTCCTGAAGTGTTAAAAACACCAAAAAAATCATAAACAACAAAACAATCTGTGAAGTTAAATTACTTCGTTGTCTTTAAGATTACAACCTGAAATAGCTGGTATAAGGTAAGTTCTGACATTAAATTGCGAACTGAAGAGGGATCCATTTATTTCCTCCCGCTAGCCTGCGAGTAATCTTAAAGGAACGATTTCGGTTAACGAATCAGTTCCAAAAATATTGTCCAAGTTTTTTCACCCATACACGAAAAGCCAAAAACATTTTACTGTGAATATAATTACATAAAAGTTTACCACCGCAAACCAAGGCAGAACACCTACCAACTGGGGGTGTGAACATAATAAGTTCCCAAACTTAAGATAAAAACTTGCCATTATATCCCTGTGGGTGGTGTACCTTTTTTCAAAGAAGCCATTTACTTGCGATTATTGGATTTAAGTTCACTGTGGTTTTGCCTCGATATTGTTTTGAAAATTGCTTTTAGTGCATGCGCACTCGTTCACAATCACGACGTAATCATCATAGAAACGTAACCGAGTTACGTACTGTTGAAGAAGAACACACACTAAAAATGAACGACGAGCCCCCAATCCCTCCCAAGGAGGAACCAGTTCCTGACACCCGAACAATGGAGGAACTGTGTCAACCTACCATGCACGGGAGGGGTGGACCCATTGCACCACTTACAATTGGAGCCTCGGATTTTGGACTAAAACACAACATGATACAACAGGTCCAGAATTCGTGTCAGTTCCACGGTTTGCCGGGCGACGATGCTAACAAGCATCTCGATAAATTTTTAACCGTCACCTAGAGCATGAAACAAAATGAAGTCAGCGAAGACGGCCTGCGTTTATACCTGTTCCCATATTCTCTCACTCATAACGCAACTTCATGGTTTGATCGACTTCCTAAGAATTCGATCCATACTTTTGATGAGATGGTTACTAAATTCTTGGCTAAATACTTTCCACCATCTATGGTTACAAAGCTGAGAAACGATATTAGTAACTTCAGACAGCTTCCCGAAGAGTCCTTATTTGAGGCATGGGAACGCTACAAACTTGCTATTGATCGGTGTCCCAATCATAACATGCTTCTTGTCACCATTATTGATACCTTTTATAATGGTTTAACACTTCGTCATCGTGACACCATCAATGCTGCTGCTGGGGGCACCTTTATGAAAAGGACCCCTGAAGAGTGTTATGACTTAATCGAAAATATGACTGCCCATCACAATTTTTGGGACTCCTCTGCAGAGAGGAATGACTCATGTAAGTCAGTCACTCCGGCAAATACTGAAATAGCTGCCCTTACCAGAAAGTTTGATGATTTGTCTGCTGCGGTTCTCCGAATTCACCAGACAAATCATAATCAGCAGAATAAAACTATCAGTTGTGAAACCTGTGGTAGTCCACACCCGTACCATGAGTGCCCAACCTCCGGTGGCTTCACTCAAGAGAACATATTCGCAGCCCAAGGTTCCTATAATACGGGAGGTAATTCTTACCAACCGCAAGGGGACCGAAATCTGTTGAGTTATCGTTCCAATAATTACATTGGACCACCGGGATTTAATCAATCCCAGAACCAAAATGGTCAAAACAGAAACCAGAACTTTAACCAGAATCAGAATCAGAACCGAATGAACCAAGGTTTTAACAACCAAGGGAATTTCAACTCTAGTCAAAACCAGGTTCAAAACAATCAAAACCAAGGAAACTATAACCGTAATCAAGGTCAGAACAATTACCCTCAGGGTAATTTTCAACAACAAAACCACTTCCAGGGTAATAACAACCAGCAACATGGGAATTTCCAGAACAATCGGGCTCAAAATTTTCCAAACCAAAATCAAGCCATTGTTCCAACTGGACCATCATCTGATGAGTTATTAAAACAGTTTATGAAATCCCAAGATGAACTAAACAAAGTGCTGGTTAGTCAAATCTCTGACTTGAAGAAGTCTTTAAATGATCGACCCTCGGGCTCAGGTACTTTACTTAGCAACACAATCGCTAATCCGAGGGGCGATGTAAAGGCGATCACCACAAGAAGTGGAGTTTCTCATAAAGGACCCACAACACCGTCTACCTCTTCTCCTATCCCGGTAGAGGAATGTGAAACTGAGGATACTACAGATACGGTACTTCCTACTAATAACGGAGGTACCAATGACATCCCTCCTCCAGTTATCCCGGTCCCGACTCCCCCTAAAAGAGTCGTGTTTGAAACTACCGAAGGTCCTGATGAAAATCCAAAAGCCAACCCAAAACCAACAATTCCATATCCCTCACGATTGCAAGATCAGAAGCTCCGTGAAAAAGCTAATCATCAGATGGAAAAATTCTTTCAGATTTTCCAAGAACTACACTTCGATATTAGTTTCGCGGATGCTCTTCTTTTAATGCCCAAATTCGCATCGACAATCAAAAACCTGTTGAGCAATAAAGAAAAACTGTTTGAGATGGCACGAACTCCACTCAATGAAAACTGCTCTGCAGTTCTGTTGAAACAGCTTCCCGAGAAGCTAGGAGACCCCGGGAAATTTCTAATACCATGTATTTTCCCAGGGATGGTTGAGTGCTTTGCCTTGGCCGATCTTGGTGCAAGCATCAACTTAATGCCCTACTCAGTTTAGAAAAAGCTCTCTCTTCAGGCACTTAGTCCCACATGCATGACTCTCGAGCTTGCAGACCGTTCAATTTCACGTCCCCTTGGTATTGCCGAGGACGTATTTGTAAGAGTGGGAAAGTTCCATTTTCCGGCAGACTTTGTCGTTGTTGATTTCGATGCGGATCCAAGAGTTCCTCTCATTCTTGGGAGGGGATTCTTAAGGACGGGTCATGCATTAATCGATGTTTTCGATGAGGAAATCACGTTACGAGTTGGCACTGAAGCGATAACATTCAACCTTGATCAAACCTCGAGATACTCCTCGAATTATGATGCTGAATCAGTTAACCGAATTGATGTCATTGACATTGCATCCGAGGAGTATGCTCAGGAAATCCTTGGATTCGCCGATAGTTCTCCGAGTGGAAATCCCACTCCCTCTTCTCACCCCGTAATCGCTAATTCTTCTCCTTCCCTCACTCCGTTTGAGGGAAGTGATTTCGTCCTTGAGGAATTAGAGGCCTTTCTCAAAAGTGATTCAGTTCCCGAAGGAATTGATAGCCAAGAGATTGACCCGAAGAGGGATATACTTTTCCTTGAGAAGTTATTGAACAAAGATCCTTCTCCCATTCCTGTTCTACCTCCACAACTTCGTAAAGCGGAAGTCAAATATGTTGAGAAAAATGATGATTTCCCCGAGGTCGAACTTAAGGACCTGCCTCCTCATCTAGAATATGCATTTTTGGAAGGTAACGATAAGTTACCAGTCATTATTGCGAAAGACTTAAAGGATGAGGAGAAAACCGCGCTGCTTAAGGTTTTAAAGTCCCACAAGCAAGCAATTGCTTGGAAGCTCTCAGACATAAAGGGTATTAACCCGGATTTTTGTACACACAAAATCCTAATGGAAGAGGACTTTAAACCTGCCGTACAACATCAAAGAAGGGTAAATCCAAAAATCCACAAAGTTATCAAGGAAGAAGTTATCAAACTTCTCGATGCGGGATTGATTTACCCTATATCAGACAGTCCTTGGGTTAGCCCGATACATTGTGTTCCAAAAAAGGGTGGCATCACGGTTGTCACAAATGAGGATAACGAGTTGATACCAACTCGTTTGGTTACAGGGTGGCGAGTATGTATCGATTACAGAAAGCTTAACGAAGCCACCCGCAAAGACCATTTCCCTCTGCCCTTTATGGATCAGATGCTCGAGAGACTAGCAAGGAATGAGTATTATTGCTTCCTCGACGGCTTCTTGGGTTACTTTCAGATTCCCATTGATCCACAGGATCAAGAGAAGACTACCTTCACATGCCCTTACGGAACGTTTGCCTATCGTCGCATGCCTTTTGGGTTATGCAATGCTCCGGGCACTTTCCAGAGGTGCATGATGGCTATTTTTCACGACATGATCGGGAAAACCATGGAGGTATTCATGGATGACTTCTCAGTCATCGGGAATTCTTTCGACTCATGCCTCTCCCATTTAGAAAAGATGCTTCAACGTTGTGAAAACACTAATCTTTGTCTAAACTGGGAGAAGAGCCATTTTATGGTTAAGGAGGGCATTGTCCTCGGCCATAAAATTTCAAAAAGTGGGATTGAGGTCGATAAGGCCAAAATTGATGTTATAGCTAAACTACCTCATCCCACCACTGTTAAAGGCATAAGGAGTTTCCTCGGCCATGCCGGGTTCTATCGGAGATTCATTCAGGATTTCTCCAAAATAGCCCGGCCCATGACTCATCTTCTTGAAAAGGATGCTCCTTTCATCTTTTCCCCCGAGTGCATCGAAGCTTTTTCTACTTTAAAGAAAAGGCTTACCAAGGCACCGATCCTTGTTGCCCCCGACTGGGACTTACCCTTCGAACTTATGTGCGATGCTAGCGACTTCGCTATTGGTGCAGTTCTGGGGCAACACAAATTAAAACATTTTCAGCCAATACACTACGTAAGTAAGACCATGAGTGAAGCTCAAGCACACTATACCACCACAGAAAAAGAATTATTAGCTGTGGTATATGCCTTTGAGAAATTTAGGTCTTACTTAATCGTAACCAAATGCGTGGTATATACGGACCACTCGGCTTTGAAATACCTGTTCACTAAACAGGACGCAAAGCCAAGACTGCTCCGTTGGGTCCTGCTCCTTCAGGAATTCGATATACACATACGAGACAAAAAGGGAGCAGAAAACCTTGCTGCTGATCACTTGTCCCGGTTAGAGAATCCTCATCAGGATATTCTCGAGAGAAAAGAAATTAATGAAACTTTTCCTCTGGAGACTCTCAATCTAATCTCTACCCGGGATGATACTACTACCCCATGGTTTGCCGACTTTGCAAATTACCATGCGGGAAATTTCGTTGTGAAAGGGATGTCGTCCCAACAGAAAAGAAAATTCTTTAAAGATGTAAAACATTACTTCTGGGACGACCCCTACTTATTCAAAATATGTGCGGATCAAGTCATCCGACGGTGTGTCCATGGCCAAGAAGCCATGGAAATTCTTAAAGCTTGTCATGATGGATCCACGGGGGGACATCATAACCCAAACTACACCGCCAAAAAGGTGTTTGATTCAGGATTCTTTTGGCCCACGATCTATAAAGACGCCCAAGAACTTATCAAAACCTGTGAGGCTTGCCAGCGTCACGGGAATATTTCCAAAAAGAATGAGATGCCACAAAACGCCATCCAAGTCTATGAAATATTTGATATGTGGGGCATTGATTTTATGGGGCCATTCCCGTCTTCACGAGGGAATAAATACATACTCGTGGCTGTCGACTATCTGTCAAAATGGGTTGAGGCAAAAGCCTTACCCACCAATGATGCCCGAGTAGTCGTTAACTTTCTGAAATCTCTCTTTGCCAGATTCGGGACTCCTCGTGCCATTGTCAGTGATCGTGGCACACACTTCTGCAATGAACAATTTGCAAGAGTGATGCTGAAATATGGTGTAACTCACCGTCTTTCTACAGCATACCACCTACAAACAAGTGGGCAGGTGGAGGTCTCGAATCGGGGTATTAAGAGGATTCTGGAGAGGACGGTGGGAGAAAACCGTGCCTCTTGGTCGGATAAGCTGGATGATGCATTATGGGCTTTCCGCACTGCTTACAAAACACCCATCGGGTGTACTCCATATAAACTAGTGTACGAGAAGGCATGTCATCTTCCGATCGAATTAGAACATAAGGCCTACTGGGTTTTAAAACATGCAAACTTCGACCTTCACACAGCGGGTGATCACCGCAAGGTTCAACTAAACGAATTAAACGAACTTCGTGATCAAGCTTATGAGAATTCTTTGATTTACAAGGAAAAAACCAAGAAGATCCACGACTCTAAAATTAAAAACCGTGTTTTCAACATCGGTGACAGAGTCCTTCTCTTCAATTCACGATTGAAGATATTCTCAGGAAAGCTTAAAACTCGTTGGTCTGGGCCATTCACTGTAACAAGAGTATTTCCATATGGAACTGTTGAGTTAGCTCAACCTGACGGTTCCAACTTTAAAGTGAATGGCCATCGGTTAAAACACTACTTTGGAGGGGACATACAACCAATGGTTGTCCCGGATCTCCAAACTTTCTCCATGGACAAATAAATTCGGGGTCGAGTCAAGCTAGCGACTCGGTTAACAAAACAGTAGCTTCCTCATGAACAAATCAATTCGAGGTCGCGTCAAGCTAGCGACTCGGTTAACAAAAACAGTAGCTTCCTCATGAACAAATCAATTCGAGGTCGAGTCAAGCTAGCGACTCAGTAATCAAAAACAGTAGCTGAACATGGGTTTTTCACCCGTGTGTACCACCCTAGTGTGGGGGAGATGCCCCACATGTTGTATATATCCTTAAAAAAAAATAATAATAATAAATAAAATAAAAAAATGTACATAGACTAAAATAAAGGTTACTAATATTTCCTTCTTATATTTTAAGTGTCGGTTTAACACCCGGTTCTTTGAATATTGAGGGCAATATTCATTTCTAAGTGTGGGGGGGGGGGGGGGGGGATTCTCACGAATTCAAACACATGTTCCATCAAGCACCCTCATTTGATCAAAATTTAAAATTTTTTCACACTTAGAAATGCAATAAATGGTTATCAATCCGCCATGTCTAACCCACATAAGGATTGGCTAATCCAGGAGCAAACGGCTCTTGGTAAAGATATCTCAAAACCGTTGATGGCTTGCAATTTGCCCAAAATTGTATGGTAAATCAACTCGCCATATCCCATAAAGCGAATGAGTTGGCTAGCCCGCAAGATTATGGCTTGTGGTAAAGGCCGTGGAAAAACCATAATTGGTAATCAGCTCACCAAGATGTTGACTATTCCATCAAGAGTTGGCTAGTCCAAAAGCAAACGACTTTTGTTAAAGACCAATCAAATCCGTTGACAGCTGGTGGTTTGCTCAAAATCACACGGTTATCAGGTGTACCACAGTTCTCACACCTGGCTACTCCAGAAGTAATGGCTTTTGGTAAAGAGACATAAAATCCATTAAATTTTCTCAAAATATTGCTATGGACTAGCAATACTTTAGTGTGGGGGATTGATGAGTGTCTAAATACTCATCATTTTATACCAATCTGAACTGCCAAAACATCCAAAAACACTCAAATATGCATCAAAATACTGAGATTATTCCAGAAGTGTGTTTTATATGTTTCAGATGCAAAAATATTAAAAACAGACAAAAAACGTACAAAGTTTGCATAATTGGCAGTTTCAGTCCCTCAACTTTCAAAACTTGTCAAAACTAGTCCCTGAAGGTTTAAAATGAAAGAAAAGTCAATTTAAGTCCTTGGGAAATCAAACATGTTCACTATAAATCCCTGGATGAAAGTTTTCACAAAATGGCAATATTTACCCCTCAAGTTTCAAAATTGGCAAAATTAGTCCCTAGGTGTTTTAAAATGGAATTGTATCAAATATCACCCTTGTACTATTCATAAAATACAATTTGGAACTTTTTGATAACTTGTGGGAAATTACAATTTCACCCCCTCAACTTTGGTAAAATTACATAAATGGTCCCTGGAGGTTTTAAAATGAAAAAAAAATATAAATAATATCCTTGTACTAATGTTATATGGCACGAATGGCCCTTTGTGATACTTTGGCAATATGGAATGATCAGCCCTAAAGATTCATCAAATTACACATTTAGTCCTTGGGCCTTATTTCACACAAAACCAAACCGGATCCATTTATACTCCTTATAATCCATACTCCTTAAAATCCAAAATAAATAAAACCCCAAGCCCATACTTTTTCCAGCCCAAACACACATCCAGCCCACAACCCTTTTTATAATAAAACGGGGTCAAATATTTGACCCTCGTTGACCATCATCCCCAACCTCACCTCGTCACCTGCTTATCCTACACCACCATCCACCCTCTCCACTTGCACTAGCCTTTCCACCTCAATACACCCCTCTGTCACCCCCACAACCAAACCCCTTCCCCTGGTTTTGTACCAGGGGACTCCACGTGTAACACCTACGACATCCACCACCCTACAACCTGCAACATCTTACACCACCCCCCATAAACCACACCTACACTCCAAATTTTCCCCCCCACCTTCAATAGTCACATCAAAGCATTTAATGCTTGGAAATCGGCTGCAAGCAACCTATCCCAGTTTTGGCGCCAAAAAGCCATTTGAATGGCTGACTCCTCCCAAACCAACCAATCAACCGTGTGCAGCTGATAGGCCCACCTGGGAGAAAGTGCAAGTTATTATTGACCGTGGAAATATAGGGAAATCCCCGGGTCGTTAAATCCCAACGAGATTGAAATTGTATTTTTGAACGATTAGGAGAATGAGTGGTACTGAGGACAGTAACAAAAATGATTAAGGGATGATTATACTACTGATTGCTTGGAAGTTAGATAATATGAAAATATATAAACAATAACAGAGATACACGTAAAAGCACAAAATCAGATAACAGACAGAGACAAGTGGGGTTTAAACAAATTACAAACTATAGGGGGTAAAAGTGAAACTTTTGAAAACTTATAATTAAAAGAAATTGAAAATGAAAATGAAATTATAAAAATGATTAAAATATTATTTAAATATTATTTAATTAATAAAACTATTTAAAATCTAATTAAAACTTAAATTAAATTAACTAAAAATGATAAATGATACAAATTAAACTAAAAACTTGCAAAAATAATTTCTAAACCTTAATTAGAACTTGAAGAAAGTATAAAAAATTAAAATAAATATTTTTGTCTTTTTATGAGTTTTCTTATTAATTAAAAACTATTTAACTTAATTACACTATTTTAAATTACTATTAATACTTAAATGACTTATAAAATTATGTAAAAATTTGTAAAACTAATGAACCATTACAGGAATCCTAAAAAATTATAAAAAGTTGCTAAAAATTATATTTAAGCTAATTGACTAATTAATTATTTATTAATTATTTTAAATCTAATTTAATTACTTTAAATAGGCAAATTAGAAAATGGACAATAGAAATTATGAAACTATTTTTTAAAAGTCTTAACAACTTTATAAAACTTAGGAAAAATATAAAATTATACTGTTGTTAATTAAAATTAAAGAAAACTAATTAATTACTAACATTACCTATTTAATTATTTAAACTACTTTTAAATCTAATAAATAGTAAACTGCTTAGGAAAAATCTAAGAAAATTATTTTAACTACTTAAAGGTACTAAGAAATTAAAAAAATTATAAAATTGGGAAAGTGCTTATTAATAAGCTGAGATGAAAATTAAATAGATAATTTCTATTAAATAGAAGCTATCACTATAATTAAAGTTTGCTTTTTCTGGTTTTTCTTTTATAAAAATACTAAAATACTTAAAATAAGAAACTTTTACCAAGAAAACTACTATGGAACCTCAGAATAAGCACTGAGATTAAGCTATAAGACCAAAATAAGCAATTCCAAACTTATGTTCTGAGACAGAAATGGGACAAAGTTTAGGGTTGATTCTAGGTGGGGTCCACTGATATATAGGTTAAACAAATGGTCAATCTATGATCCCTGGTAGGAGGGGGTTCTCTAAACCAAATTTGAACTACTGGGGTCCACTGATGTGGGCTGCAGCCACCAACAAAGTTGGTGGTGTGGTGGTGGTAAGCTGGTACAGGGGAGTACTTCTTCCCTGCAGGTGTGTTCCAAGGTTTGTGGGGTCCACAAGAATAAAAGGAGGTTTAAATTAAACCTAAGGGTTCAAAGTTAAGGTAATAAGCTACAAGTTGAGCCAATAAGCTACCCTTATGGCTCACTAATAAGCTCTGTGTGAGCCTTTGAAATGGTGGTCACACACTGAGTGCTCAGTGTGGCTTGTTTTGAGCAGGGCACAAATTGGATCCTAAAAGCTATGCTACAATAAGCTAATGGCCAAACTAAACCTAGATGTGAAAATCTGAGGTATTAAGCTACAATTAAGCTAAAACCTAGGGTGTGGGGTCCACTGAAGTAACCACAAATCACCACCAAAGTTGGGTGGGTGAAATAGGATCTGAGTGCACAGGGCACTGGGTTGCCCTGCAGGGTACTTTCAGCTCTTGCACAAGCTTGAGAAAAAAATCTTAAAAATCAAATAAGCTTTGATTCCTAGAGTTTAGGTGGTAGATTATAACCACAAGAAGTTTCAAGCTCTAAATCTGCTTCCTAAATTCTAGAAAAATCACCCAAGTTTTGAGAAATCTGAGAGCAACACACTTTGACTTTTTGAATGATGAACTATCTTTGACTTATGTGAACTTCTGATTGATCCTACTTATTTAATAAGTTGTTATAAGCTAATATTAAGTTAAATTAAGCTAGGTTATTAACTTATGAGATGATATGATGAGACTTGGACTCAAATATCACCACAGTAAACTGTGGTGATGTATTACTTGTGATTTTGACTTTCTGTGGTTTGGACCTAAACTTTTATGACTTAACAAAGTTACTATGATCTATTTAGACTAGTCTCAGCAACTAACATAAACAAAACCAACCTAGATCCCAGGGATACAACCTGAGCCAAACACTCCGTTAACTTGATTGTTTTATGATTTTTTAAGTAAATGGCTTAGAGAGCTTATCCCACTGATCCACAATGACTTATTATGTTATATTAAGTATAATTAAGCACTTAAAAACAGGAAATAACCACAGATACACAAGAATACTAAATAAGCTATGTTGACTGTAAAACTTTGATATTTTAGCAACTAGAAATTCCAACAAACAAGATACCAATTTTATGTTATATTATCACTATTTAGGAATGAATAAGCATAAAGCAACTGAAAAAGCAAGCAATGAACAAAGCTATAGTACAAAGACAGATATGAGATTTTTGATAACTTACAATAAGCTTTCCTGCTCAAACCATGAACCAAGAACAATCTTAAAGAATCTCCACAGATTCACTAACCCAAGGCCTTCCAAAATCAACCCTGCTCCATTGCTTATCACCAAGATCTTGGCAGTTTGACTTTTGTTGACCAAATTTGTATTTATGGAATTTTTTATCTTAGACTGATTAGTAAGTTACTAAAAGCTTATTTGAGCTTATTGGGAGCTTACATGTGCTTATTAGTCTCTATAATCTAACAATAAAAAGTACATAGCTTATTAAGAATTTTGATATGAACTTGAAAATTGCATTAACTGAGATAACAACACAAACTTGATTTTTATTAACTAAAAAGCTTACTAGTACACTGAGAATGCTTAACCTGAAACTTTGAAAGCTTAAATTACACTTGAACTTTGAAAACAACTAATACGACATACACTTTTTAAAATTAAACTAGATATCTTTCTCTTCTGCTTCTCTTTATCTTTATAGGTGAGAATGAGCATCCAGGTGTCCTCAAGGACTTTTCCCACTTCATCTGAGCCTTTGATTTTGTCCAATTGATCTACACCGTTTAAACCAATTTTGGCGCCAAAAGTCTTCCAAGTTAACTTGGGGCCAAAGGTCTGCAATTAAAGAATTTTGGTAACATATGGAGGTGTCAGGGGACAATTGGGAAGGTTTGGAGGCCAAGTTGAGGTTTCATGATGAAAACAAAGGATGTGGAGTGGTTTGGAGGGAAAAATGGTGGGAATGGCATTTAATGAGGTGTGGGATAGGCTGTGAGGTGGAAAGATGGTGAGAGGGGAGTAGGGGGTGAGGTGGAGATGGGAAAACCATGGTGGTATTGGGTGAAGCAGGGGTGGGGGAGAAGGGTGTACAGTGTTTCTGGTTTTGGTGGTTTGGGGTGGTCAACGGGGTCAAACCCCGTTTATATTATAAAGGGTGGACTGGGCTGAGGGTAGATTGGGCCTAGGGTTTGGGTTTGGTTTGTTTTGTGTTTGGATTTGGACTAGTTTTATTTTTGGGTTTAGTAATTAAGGTCCGGTTGGTTTGTGGTATTTAAACAAGGACCATTTTTGTAATTTGAGCAAAGTTAAGGGGCTGAGTATGCCACTTTCCCAAACTATTTATAAGGACCATTTATGCATTTTATGAATATACCAAGGACCAAAGATGTATTTTTTTCATTTTTTTTAAAATATCCAGGGACCTTTTCTGCCAATTTCTCAAACTCCAGGGACCATTTATGTAACTTTGGATTTTTTAGGGATTAAAGATGTAATTTCTCAAAATGTTATCATAAGGACCAATTTTGTCATTTAAGAATAGTTCAAGGTTTATTTTATTAATTTCCCATTTTTAAAACCTTAAGGACTAATTTTGACATTTTTCAAACTTGAGGGACTAAAGTTCTCATTTTGCAATTTTTAACTTTAAAGGACTACACTTGACAACTTATTAATCCCTAAGGACCTTTGATGATATTTTTTTATGTTTTGATTTACCAGGGACTAGATTTGACAACTTTTGAAATTTGAGGGACTGAAACTGCCAATTATGCAAACTTTGTACGTTTTTCATCTGTTTTTGCATATTTTGCATTTGAAACATATAAAACACACTTCTAATATATTTTAAGTATTATTATGCATATTTGAGTGTTTTTGGATGTTTTGGCAGTTCAGATTGGTATAAAATGATAAGTATTTAGACACTCATCAATCCCCCACACTAAACTATTGCTAGTCCCTAGCAATCTTTTGAGAAAAAATTAATGGATTTTTAATCTTTACCAAAATCCATCACTTCTGGAGTAGCTAGGTGTAAGAACTGTGGCACACCTGAAAACCGTGTGATTTTTAGCAAACCACCAGCTGTCAACGGATTTGATTTGTCTTTACCAAAAGCCGTTTGCTTCTGGACTAGTGATGCGTGGGAATCGCAATAGGCTTTACCTCTCGAGGGATCTAGAGAAGCTTACAACCCCCACCAGGCAGTGTACCTGATCGTTGTAGTATAGTATAGTGAAAAGTACCGGGGGATTGATCGTTCAGCTTAGGAATAGTGTCGCTAGGATTAGAAAACGTAATTACTAGTTCTAAAGGTGAGGGATGATTATTTTTGTATTTTTATATTTTTTTAGAAAGCAGGTAAAATCTCGGGTTTTGGAAGAGTGGGCGGAATTAGTTGCTATTCAACTAACCCAAAACTATTATGCAATCAAAATAAAATACAGAAAATGAAATTAAACTAATTATACTAAAGTTGTGAGCAGTATTTGGAGAAAATGTGTTTACTTAGACTTCACTACTCCCTAGATATCTTTTACACGTTAATTACTTGTTATAATTGTATGGATGACTGATTGTATTCCTTAATACCATTCATGGGGTGGCATACATAACTCCCCAATTCTATGAGCTCTTATCTCCTCCTACACCATGACCCAGCACAACTATAGGGATTGTAAACAGTGGCTCATGCATTAAATACAACCAATAAAGACCTAGTATGCCTCGGTTCATGTTTCTTAAGACGTTCAAGCATGTTACCATTTGGAGATCTACCAGTTTTCTTAAGCCTAACATATAAAATCATTCATCCAAAACAAGAATAAACAAGTAATCAACACATAATCAATATCTAGGTTTCATTAGATCTAAGCAAACACAAAAGAGATCTAGCCTAGCATAATGGAATTGAGACAAGAACAAGATATAGACAACCAATACATAGACATATTGATTGAATTAGAAGAACACTTATCTCAATTACAATGCAAGGTATCAAGGGTTTGGAACCCTTGAAAAACCTGTAAAAGTTGCACCAAATTCGTCTTTAGGGTTTCACCAAAACTTCCTTTTTTTTATGTGAAAAACAAGAAAACTATATATAGGAAAACAGGGGTGACGGCGTCAAGAGCAAGGGCGTGACGCCGTCATCTCGCCGCCAAATACTTCCTCGGACGGCCTTGATGTACTTATGACGGCCTATGTGACGCCGTCATCAACCACGGTATTTTATTCTTGGGACTCTGACGCCGTCAAGAGCAAGTCTTGACGCCTTCATGCACTGTTCCCAGCATAGAAATTTGAGACTTTGCCGTTTTCTTCACTTTTATGCTCCAAAAACGTCCAAAATGGCTTCTTTTCCAGAATTCACTCTCCAAGTACCTAAAATCACAAAAGGAACGATTTAGGGCAATATTTGATCAAATAAGTTCGGATTCGGGCTTAAATGACCCCCTAAAAACGGATCATTTTTCGCCTCATCATATACCCTTACACTTGAGATTTGCTTGTCCTCAAGAAAATGAGCTTTTATTCTACTCAAAAGACAAGTTAGGGGTCATTTAACACTAATATAAAAGTAATTACAACAAATAATCGTTCCACTAAAGACCAATAGACAAGCACGGAGGTCATACACAAGCACCTCACAAATAGTGTTTAGATACTCACATCTCTCGGGTGTAATAAAGTAATATAACATTATGGAAATGGAAGATATCTCTCACTACCTGTCATAGCAAAATAGATTACCATAGGCTTGGGAAAGAATCAAACCTCCACCACATGGCGTAAGCACCTAGGATAAACTATCAAAGAGGTCTTTTAAAGGGTTGTAACGTTAGGTGTAGGGATATGAAATACACGGTTTTGTTGGATAAAGGAAGTTTTACTGGTGGCGAGTTAACAATCTTGGTTAATTACATGTACAAGATGGCGTTGCTAAGCCAAGACTAGACTCGACTTAAGCTAATAAATGAAAAATAACTAAAACATAAAATGAACATAGAATGAAATGGGATGGTAGTCCGTATGTTTTTTCTCTTTTTCTCTTTTTTTTTATTTTTTTTTATTTTTTTTCTTTTTCTTAATTTTTTTTTCGATTTTTATTTATTTATTTATTATTATTATTATTATTATTATTATTATTATTATTATTATTATTATTATTATTATTATTATTATTATTATTATTATTATTATTATTATTTATTTATTTTTTATTTATTTTTTTTTTTTGCATACACTCTTACCCTACCATCCAAAATAATACATCATAGGGAATGAACTTTCCTCTTACACTTGAATTTTTACATACTTTACATTAAACTATTATAATGACTCGAATTAAGAAAATCAAAACACTTGGAGCACTTTTAAGATTAACGTACATATGGGGGTAATAATATTATGTTCTTCCCCATTACTCCATAAAATAAGTACTTACCCATGAGTCCCAATCGTCCCAAAACAATATGTACAAGGATATGACTCGACTTAGCAACCATGTAATCAATTAGATAGTTAACTTAGGGTTTAACAAATAACAATAATGCACTAAAAATGAGCGCATACACGAAAGGCTAAGGCGATTTGGGTGTACATTTAAGTGGGGTGTAACAAATTCTTCCTTTAAGTAAAATGCTTAAAGTTAGAAACGAAAAGATAGGCTCGGAGGGGTGTACTAGGGGTTTCGTGTACTAAAAATGAGTACAACACTAAGGTGTAGGAAAAATTAGTTGACTTAACTAGCCAAGTAATATGACTTAAATGGTCAAGTAATTATAACACGGGTTTAACACAAGGGTGATCCTAATGCCTCTTATCATGTAGTAAATCCTACCACACGAATGTAGTCTCACAAGCGGTCTCGGGATGCATCACTAACGCAAGTTCTAGAATCTAAATGCTACCGGTACACTCATAAGCACTAATAATGAATGCTTTTCCTATCAAATCTAAAGGCGAACCTCACATTTTTGGGTGGAAAATTTTTCTGAATATACGGTTATGTGCTAGTCATACAATCTCCTATCCATGAGATGCTTGCTATGGCTAAAGTTTCACTCCTAAATGTTGTAAAAAAATTTAAATTTGGCGCTAAAATTGCACTAACAAGTATTTCTCATAGTTTTATTACACATCTACCATTAAACAAAACAAATTCAAGCGAAAGTGCATATGTAAGGTATCATCTTTTTACCCTCCCCTTACACTTAAGATGAACATTGTCCCCAATGTTCAAGTAAAGAATGTAAAAGTGAAAAAGTAAAGAGAATGAAATCAAATACTCCCCTGATTCGCTCGGTATGGATTATAGGTTGGCCAGGTTAAATCTTCCTCCAAGAAAACGAACAATCAAAGCTTCCCTTCCAGAATATATATCATCTCCTTGTCGAACATAACCTGTAAATCCTGACAACAATAGACAAGACAACCTCGCGTAAAATCGGCGGCATCCTATATAAGTTACTAAATCCTAGAAAACAAAGTAAGATATAATGCTTGTGGAATGAAGTTTGCAGATTTCCTGGAGATTATAAAACTTAATAATTCACAAAAACCATAAGACTCCGTTAGAAAAACAAAACCGGTAAAATTACCAGATTTTAACTCCTGACGCCGTCAAGAGTAATACTCTGATGCCGTCAGAATAGACCTGCAGAAATTCTTATGTTAAGTTTCCGGAAAATTTCTGGAAAAACTTGGTCCTACTTCCTGGAAAATCCTGCAAAACTTCATTATGACTCAATACAAGCATTTGACTCTAACAAATACGAATATACATGTTCATTTAATATTGTGGAGAATCATGATCGGGTTGTTTCTTAAAAACATATTTGGGGTTTCCCCTTACACTTATCTTTTGCAAAAATACTTTTAGGTTGGAGTTAAGACTAGGCCAAACAACATAGTAAAGTATTTCCACATTTTAATTGAGAAACATGATCAACCAACAATAAAAATAAAACATGCATACGGAAGCAAATAACAATCAAACAAATAAAATCACACAAAACATGGGTTGCAAAGATTAACCAACAATAAAATTTAAAAGCCGAACATGCATAATATTTGTTAAAAGAAAAAAAATAGAAAGTGTCCAAAGCCAACAGAGGCTGAATCCTAAACTATTACAAGACTAAATGTTTCAAATCATACAACCGAGAATAAATTTTTCAAGAACCACAGATATCAAAATGAATCATTGAGGGGGAGGACCAAAGAGATAATCGTAGCCAGGTGGGAGGTGCCCAGTATACCCATAGGGAGGGTAGTCAGTCTCTCGGCCTGGGAACGGGTCAATCTGCAGGTGAGGCTCAAGCTGATCTCGGGTGGAGAGGTGTTGCATCTGGCGGATGGTATGATCGTACATCCAATCAAAGCGCTGGTCAGTAGTGGCTCGCCACGCATCCATCTGACCCATCCAGGCACCCTGGTGTGCCTGCCAGTCTCCCCGACTCATGTGTCGGTAGTAGTCAGCCGTCCCCTCCTCATACCCAGCAAACTGATGCTGCTGGGGCATTCCCTCATCATCATCATCATCATCCTCACCATCAGGCCCTGCTGCCACGTACCAGGTGTAGGACCCATCCACCATCTGCATCACAATGCTCATCTGTCTAAGGGATTTCGCCCTCACTACCCTACAGTTCACGCATTCGCTCAAGTACCCCATGATCTGAGGAGTAAGAAGACCATAAGAACGAGCTAACCAGGTCACGAACATCCCCCCATAAACCTTGTCAATATCCCTCTCACCCACACTGGTCCTCAAATAACTGGCCACCCAAAACGGGATGTTGCAGTAGACATCCGCAGAAAAGATGGTGTACAAGTAGAACAGGTCCGAAGCAGTGATACGGTGAGTAGTGCCATGACGTGCAGACATGTTGTATGTGATGCACCTGTGAACTAGCCTAACAATGGGGTCCCTGATCGATGCAGCCCCAATAGTCGAGGTGTAAACCCCATCCCCTATGGTCGGCCAAAAAGTGATACACCTCATCTCACTCCTCTGAGTCTCTCCATGTAACAACCTCAGCAGAAAAGTCCCATCAACCTCCTCACTAGTATATAACCCAAGCCTCCAACCAAACTCAGCCACTGAACATGACCTCAACTCTCCCCCTAGCCTAAAATACACAGTGGTGCCCCCATATCAGCCCTAGCCTCAGCCTGATCAAAACGGAAGGTCGCAAAGAACTCCCTCACTAACTCACTATATACTGTCTCTCTCAGCCTAAACAACCTCTCCCACTGCGGACCCGCAAACCCATCTGTGCGGATCCTCCCTAAAAATGCAGCCTCCAACCCACTGGCTCTCAGAAAATCCCAGTCAACCACAGCCCCAGCATCAATATGGTGGTTACACAACTCTGCATACTTGGTGTTAGTACCAACATCGTCAAACTCGCTCCAACTGTGGACTAATTCTCCATAATTGACCCTTTGAGATCTAGAGGAACTGCCCTTATGTTGACGAGATCTTTTGCTCATTTTCCTGGAAAAAGGTGGAGTGAACGGAAACGATTAAAACGCGAATTTTTGATGAACTTTATGCAGTCAGACACATCTGACACCGTCAAGAGTAATCCTAACGCCGTCAGATGGATCAGAATCAGAACCATGCAAATGCGAGGGAAAAATCAATTTTCAAACTCTTAACCCATTACCCAAACGCTCCTTTAATCAGGAAACAGGGGTGGGGGGTCAAAGAATCTGAGGCATGATGGGTTTTCTCTAAATTAATGCATGATTTGAGTGAGACAACATCATCAAATGGTAACCCCATGATTACAAATCACCAATTGGATGGCATTACGATTTGCAAATAGTGGGTCAAGAGTGGGGTTTCGGGCGAAAGGGGTTTTTCAAATTGATGGGTCCTAAGGATAATTGATCGAAAAAGGATGAAGAAAACTTACTTACAAAGTGGAGATTGGATGCGAAAGACGTCGAATTGGGAGGTGGAGAATCGGAGTAGCAGCAGCACCTTGGGTGAGATTTGTGGGGTATGGGTTGAAAGTGATTGGTTTTTGGTTAATATTGCTGATCCATCGAGCTGACGGCGTCAAGAGTTAAATCTGACGCCGTCAGATGCCCGTGTAAGGTGAGGTTTGGAGTAGTTTCATGTTCAGTCCCTGCTCTTTGCATGAATAACTAAACATTAGTAAAACCCATGAGTAGCTATTCCGTTAACGAGGTCCACCAGGGTCGAACGTCTCATTACTATCACGGAAAGAGGTAAGGTTGTAGAGGGGGTCGGGTGACGTTTTGGCTAAGTTGATCCCTATACACGGGTCATTGGTGTGAGAAGAAATATGTTGTTCCATAGGGGGTTTCAAATCAGTGGTGTTTTTGAGGTGCGACCTCTTTACACCGGGTTTAAAACCAAAAGAACGTTTTTTGGATGAGATCGGGAATGTAGTTCGCAAACATCCAACGAAAATGTTATGGATTTGCGAACTCTTCTCTGCATGGGGGTGTTTATGAGAATGGGGGGTAGTTAATGATAAAGCATTTGAGGAAAATCTCCCGCTATCCTCTTGGTCAAACACCAAAGGGGTTGACACCTCGAAGACTTTTTCAATTTTTTTAGGTATGGAATTCTCTTTGATCTTTTCTTTGACCCTTGATATGAATTGGTCTGCGAAATTCATAAAAGCTTTATGAGTGCTTTCCATGCGTGTCTCTAGGTGTTGGATTTGTTTTTCCTGATTATCCATGAAGGTTACCATTATCCCTTTGAATTCCTCTTGTCGTGAGCGTTCAGGAAAATTTTGGCCGATAACCGTATTCCTACGTGGATTATGATTCCACACGGGTTCAGCAGCAAGTTTCTCAATACTCATCAATTCTTTTACCTGCTTCTCGATGCTTCCTAACAATTGCTCTTGGGTGGCACATGCGTAATCAAGTTTTACCTTGCTTGGGAGCATCGGGTCCTCCCATCCTTCCTCTTCGTATTGTGCCAACTCCTCAAGAACTTTCCAGCACTCGTCAACGCTAAGTCTATCTAGCCTACCCTTGGCTGCATAATCAATGGCTTTCCTTGTTTGATAGTCAACCTTATCGTAAAAGATTTGGATCTGAAGCCATGGTTCGATCCCATGATGAGGAACTTTTCGGAGTAGGTCTTTATATCAAATCCATGCTTCATAAAAGGTTTCATTTTGACGTTGTTGAAACATCAAGATGTCATTCCTAAGCTTAGTAGTTCTCCCCGGTGGGAAAAATTGAGCAAGGAAACGAGTGGTGAGATCATCCCATATGGTGATGGATCCCGCGGGTAAACGCTCAAGCCATTGACTAGCTTGATCCCGTAGAGAGAATTGGAATAGGCGTAAACGGGTAGTCTCTCTAGTTTCAACACCTAGGTCTATGGAATCTACGATTTTGAGGAAGTCCTTAAGGTGTTGGTTTGGATCTTCGGAACGAAGTCCATGGAATGCACATCCGCTTTGCACCAACCGGATGGTGTCGGATCGCAAGGGGGTCACATTGTCTCCGGTGAGCTCGATGGTGTTTCGGTAGCCTTGGTGGCTAGGTCGGGAATACTCTCCTAAGGTTCGGGGCCTAAGGGGTTCTAGTGGTGGATTTTGTTGTGGTGGGATGACGGGTTCAAAGATGTTACCACCTTCCATGATGTCGGATGGTAAAGAGTTACGAACAAAGGCACAAAGAAATAAGATAGACTAAAGAAGACCTAAAAATAAAAATAAAATCTTACTAGAAAGGAATCTAGCAAGTAGACCTAATAAAAAGAAATCCTAACCTAGATAATAACTATTCCCCGGCAACGGCGCCAAAAACTTGATGCGTGGGAATCGCAACAGGCTTTACCTCTCGAGGGATCTCGAGAAGCTTACAACCCCCACCAGGCAGTGTACCTGATCGTTGTAGTATAGTATAGTGACAAGTACTGGGGGATTGATCGTTCAGCTTAGGAATAGTGTCGCTAGGATTAGAAAACCTAATTACTAGTTCTAAAGGTGAGGCATGATTATTTTTGTATTTTTATATTTTTTTAGAAAGCAGGTAAAATCTCAGGTTTTGGAAGAGTGGGCGGAATTAGTTGCTATTCAACTAACCCAAAACTATTATGCAATCAAAATAAAATACAGAAAATGAAATTAAACTAATTATACTAAAGTTGTGAGCAGTATTTGGAGAAAATGTGTTTACTTAGACTTCACTACTCCCTAGATATCTTTTACACGTTAATTACTTGTTATAATTGTATGGATGACGGATTGTATTCCTTAATACCGTTCATGGGGTGGCATACATAACTCCCCAATTCTATGAGCTCTTATCTCCTCCTACACCATGACCCAGCACAACTATAGGGATTGTAAACAGTGGCTCATGCATTAAATACAACCAATAAAGACCTAGTACGCCTTGGTTCATGTTTCTTAAGACGTTCAAGCATGTTACCATTTGGAGATCTGCCAGTTTTCTTAAGCCTAACATATAAAATCAATCATCCAAAACAAGAATAAACAAGTAATCAACACATAATCAATATCTAGGTTTCATTAGATCTAAGCAAACACAAAAGAGATCTAGCCTAGCATAATGGAATTGAGACAAGAACAAGATATAGACAACCAATACATAGACATATTGATTGAATTAGAAGAACACTTATCTCAATTACAATGCAAGGTATCAAGGGTTTGGAACCCTCAAAAAACCTGTAAAAGTTGCACCAAATTCGTCTTTAGGGTTTCACCAAAACTTCCCTTTTTTTATGTGAAAAACTAGAAAACTATATATAGGAAATCAGGGGTGACGGCGTCAAGAGCAAGGGCGTGATGCCGTCATCTCGCCGCCAAATACTTCCTCGGACGGCCTTGATCTACTTATGACAGCCTATGTGACGCCGTCATCAACCACAGTATTTTATTCTTGGGACTCTGACGCCATCAAGAGCAAGTCTTTATGCCTTCATGCACTGTTCCCAGCATAGAAATTTGAGACTTTGCCGTTTTCTTCACTTTTATGCTCCAAAAACGTCCAAAATGGCTTCTTTTCCAGAATTCACTCTCCAAGTACCTAAAATCATAAAAGAAATGATTTAGGGCAATATTTGATCAAATAAGTTCGGATTCGGGCTTAAATGACCCCCTAAAAACGGGTCATTTTTCGCCTCATCAACTAGCCAACTCCTGATGGAATAGTCAACATCTTGGTGAGTTGATTACCAATTATGGTTTTTCGACGGCCTTTACCACAAGCCATAATCTTGTGGGCTAGCCAACTCATTCGCTTTATGGGATATGGGGAGTTGAGGAACCATACAATTTTGGGCAAATTGCAAGCCATCAACGGTTTTGAGATGTCTTTACCAAGAGCCGTTTGCTCCTGGACTAGCCAATCCTTTTGTGGGTTAGACATGGAGGATTGATACCATTATTTGCATTTCTAAGTGTGAAAAAACTGGTAATTTTGATCAAATGGGGGTTCTTGATGGAACATGTGTTTTGCATTCGTGAGAATGCTCCCCCACACTTAGAACTGAATATTGCCCACAATATTCAAAGTACTTGGTGTCCCACCAAGACTTAGAACGTAAGAAGGCAATACTATTAACCTTTTATTTTAGTCTATTTACATACAAACGCACTTTTTTTTTTTTTTTTTTTTTTTTTTTTTTTTTTTTTTTTGATAACATTTATACATATGTACAACATGTGGTTCGTCTCCCCCACACTAGGGTGGTAGAAAGGGATGAGAAGACAGAAATATGGGTGAAAACCCATATTGCTACTGTTTTTGATTACCGAGTCGCTAGCTTGACTCGACCTCGAATTGAATTGTCCATGAGGAAGCTACTGTTTTTGATTACCGAGTCGCTAGCTTGACTCGACCCCGAATTAAAATTGTCCTTGGGGAAGCTACTGTTTTTGTTAACCGAGTCGCTAGCTTGACTCGACCCCAAATTTATTGGTCCATGGGGTAAGTTTGGAGATCCGGGACAACTATTGGTTGTATGTCCCCTCCAAAATAGTGTTTTAACCGATGACCATTTACTTTGAAATTGGGACCGTCAGGTTGCAATAACTCAACAGTTCCATATGGGTATACTTTTGTTATAGTAAATGGTCCAGACCAACGGGTTTTTTGTTTTCCCGAGAAAATTTTTAATCTTGAATTGAAAAGAAGAACTCTGTCACCAACGTTGAAAACGTGGTTCTTAATTTTAGAGTCATGTATCTTCTTAGTCTTTTCTTTATAGATTAAAGAATTTTCGTAAGCTTGATCACGTAATTCATTTAGTTCGTTTAGTTGAACTTTACGGTGATCACCCGCTGTCTGAAGGTCGAAATTTGCATGTTTTAAGGCCCAATAGGCCTTATGTTCTAATTCGATCGGAAGATGACATGCTTTCCCATACACTAGCTTATATGGAGTACACCCGATAGGTGTTTTGTAAGCAGTGCGGAAAGCCCATAATGCATCGTCCAGCTTATCCGACCAAGAGGCACGGTTTTCACCAACCGTCCTCTCCAAAATTCTCTTAATACCCCGATTTGAGACCTCCACCTGCCCACTTGTTTGGGGGTGGTATGCTGTAGAAAGACGGTGAGTTACACCATATTTTAGCATTACTCTTGCAAATTGTTCATTGCAGAAGTGAGTGCCACGATCACTGATAATGGCACGAGGA
Source organism: Artemisia argyi (assembly GCA_030686995.1). NCBI lineage: Eukaryota > Viridiplantae > Streptophyta > Magnoliopsida > Asterales > Asteraceae > Artemisia > Artemisia argyi. The sequence continues at coordinate 19,663,322 of CM060702.1, read as the reverse complement.
GTCCCGAATCTGGCAAAGAGAGACTTTAAAAATTTAACAACTACTCGGGCATCATTGGTGGGTAAGGCTTTTGCCTTAACCCATTTTGACAGATAGTCGACAGCCACGAGTATGTATTTATTCCCTCGTGAAGACGGGAATGGCCCCATAAAATCAATGCCCCACATATCAAATATTTCACAGACTTGGATGGCGTTTTGCGGCATCTCATTCTTTTTAGAAATATTTCCGTGACGCTGGCAAGCCTCACAGGTTTTGATAAGTTCTTGGGCGTCTTTATAGATCGTGGGCCAAAAGAATCCTGAATCAAACACCTTTTTTTGCGGTGTAGTTTGGGTTATGATGTCCCCCCGTGGGTCCATCATGATAAGCTTTAAGAATTTCCATGGCTTCTTGGCCATGGACACACCGTCGGATGACTTGATCCGCACATATTTTGAACAAGTAGGGGTCGTCCCAGAAGTAATGTTTTACATCTTTAAAGAATTTTCTTTTCTGTTGGGACGACATCCCTTTCACAACGAAATTTCCCGCACGGTAATTTGCAAAGTCGGCAAACCATGGGGTAGTGGCATTATCCCGGGTAAAGATTAGATTTAGAGTCTCCAGAGGAAAAGTTTCATTTATTTCTTTTCTCTCGAGAATATCCTGATGAGGATTTTCTAACCGGGACAAGTGATCAGCTGCAAGGTTTTCTGCTCCTTTTTTTATCTCTTATGAGAATATCGAATTCCTGGAGGAGCAAGACCCAATGGAGCAGTCTTGGCTTTGCATCCTGTTTAGTGAACAGGTATTTCAGAGCCGAATGGTCCGTATACACCACGCTTTTGGTTAAGATTAAGTAAGACCGAAATTTTTCAAAGGCATATACCACAGCTAATAATTCTTTTTCTGTGGTGGTATAGTGTGTTTGAGCCTCATTCATGGTCTTACTTGCGTAGTGTATTGGCTAAAAATGTTTGGTTTTGCGTTGCCCCAGAACTGCACCAATAGCATAATCGCTAGCATCGCACATAAGTTCAAAGGGTAAGTCCCAGTCGGGGGCAACAAGAATTGGTTCTTCGGTAAGTCTTTTCTTTAAAGTAGAAAAAGCTTCGATGCACTCGGGGAAAAAGATAAAAGGAGCATCATTTTCAAGAAGATGAGTCATGGGCTGGGCTATTTTAGAGAAATCCTGTATGAATCTCCGATAGAACTCGACATGTCCTATAAAACTCCTTATTCCTTTAACAGTGGTGGGATGAGGCAGTTTAGCAATAACATCAATTTTGGCCTTATCGACCTCAATCCCACTTTTTGAAATTTTATGGCCGAGGACAATGCCCTCCTTAACCATAAAATGGCTCTTCTCCAAGTTTAGACAAAGATTAGTGTTTTCACAACGTTGAAGCATTTTTTCTAAATGGGAGAGGCATGAGTCGAAAGAATTCCCGATGACTGAGAAGTCATCCATAAATACCTCCATGGTTTTTCCGATCATGTCATGGAAAATAGCCATCATGCACCTCTGGAAAGTGCCCGGAGCATTGCATAACCCAAAAGGCATGCGGCAATAGGCAAATGTTCAGTAAGGGCATGTGAAGGTAGTCTTATCTTGATCCTGTGGATCAATGGGAATTTGGAAGTAACCCGAGAAGCCGTCGAGGAAGCAATAATACTCATTCCCCGCTAGTCTTTCGAGCATTTGATCCATAAAGGGTAGAGGAAAATGGTCTTTGCGGGTGGCTTCGTTAAGCTTTTGGTAATCAATACATACTCGCCACCCTGTAACCAAACGAGTTGGTATCAACTCGTTATCCTCATTTGTGATAACCGTAATGCCACCCTTCTTTGGAACACAATGAATTGGGCTAACCCAAGGACTATCTGATATAGGGTAAATCAATCCCGCGTCAAGAAGTTTGATAACTTCTGCTTTTATAACTTCGTGGATTTTTGAATTTACCCTTCTTTGATGCTGCACGGCAGGTTTAAAGTCCTCTTCCATTAGGATTTTGTGTGTACAAAAATCCAGGTTAATACCCTTTATATCTGAAAGCTTCCAAGCAATTGCTTGCTTGTGGGACTTTAAAACCTTAAGCAGCGCGGTTTTCTCTTCATCCTTTAAGTCTTTTGCAATAATGACTGGTAACTTATCGTTACCTTCCAAGAATGCATATTCTAGATGAGGAGGCAGGTCCTTAAGTTCAACCTCGGGGAAATCATCATTTTTCTCAACATATTTGACTTCCGCCTTATGAAGTTGTGGAGGTAGAACAGGAATGGGAGAAGGATCTTTGTTCAATAACTTCTCAAGAAAAAGTATATCCCTCTCCGGGTCAATCTCTTGGTTATCAATTCCTTCGGGAACTGAATCACTTTTGAGAAAGGCCTCTAATTCCTCAAGGACGAAATCACTTCCCTCAAACGGAGTGAGGGAAGGAGAAGAATTAGCGATTATGGGATCAGAAGAAGTAGTGGGATTGCCACTCGTAGAATTATCAGCGAATCCAAGGAATTCCTGAGCATACTCCTCGGATGCAATGTCAATGACATCAATTCGGTTGACCGATTCAGTATCATAATTCGAGGAGTATCTCGAGGTTTGATCAAGGTTGAACGTTATCGCTTCATTGCCAACTCATAACGTGATTTCCTCATCGAAAACATCGATTAATGCACGTCCCATTCTTAAGAACCCCCTCCCAAGAATGAGAGGAACTCTTGGATCTGCATCGAAATCAACAACGACAAAGTCTGCCGGAAAATGGAACTTTCCCACTCTTACAAATACGTCCTCGGCAATACCAAGGGGACGTGAAATTGAACGGTCTGCAAGCTCGAGAGTCATGCATGTGGGACTAAGTGCCTGAAGAGAGAGCTTTTTCCAAACTGAGTGGGGCATTAAGTTGATGCTTGCACCAAGATCGGCCAAGGCAAAACATTCAACCATACCCGGGAAAGTACATGGTATTAGAAATCTCCCGGGGTCTCCTAGCTTCTCGGGAAGCTGTTTCAACAGAACTGCAGAGCAGTTTTCGTTGAGTGGAGTTCGTGCCATCTCAAACAATTTTTATTTATTGCTCAACAGGTTTTTGATTGTCGGTGCGAATTTGGGCATTAAAAGAAGAGCATCCGCAAAACTAATATCGAAGTGTAGTTCTTGGAAAATCTGAAAGAATTTTTCCATCTGATGATTAGCTTTGTCACGGAGCTTCTGATCTTGCAATCGTGAGGGATATGGAATTGTTGTTTTTGGGTTGGCTTTTGGATTTTCAACAGGACCTTCGGTAGTTTCAAACACGACTCTTTTAGGAGGAGTCGGGACCGGGATAACTGGAGGAGGGATGTCATTGGTACCTCCGTTATTATTAGGAAGTACCGTATCCGTAGTATCCTCAGTTTCACATTCCTCTACAGGGATAGGAGAAGAGGTAGAAGGAGCTGTAGGTCCTTGGTAAGAAACTCCACTTCTTGTGGTGATCGCCTTTACATCGCCCCTCGGATTAGCGATCGTGTTGCTAGGTAAAGTTGTACCCGAGCCCGAGGGTCGATCATTTAAAGACTTCTGCAAATTAGACATTTGACTAATCAGCATTTTGTTCAGTTCTTCTTGGGATTTCATAAACTGTTTTAATAATTCCTTATGTGATGGTCCAGTTGGAACAATGGCTTTATTTTGGTTTGGAAAATTTTGAGCCCGATTGTTCTGGAAATTCCCATGTTGCTGATTGTTATTACCCTGGAAGTGGTTTTGTTGTTGAGAATTACCCCGTGGGTAATTGTTCTGACCTTGATTTATGTTATAATTCCCTTGGTTCTGATTTTGATGAACCTGGTTTTGACCAAAATTGAAATTCCCTTGGTTGTTATAACCTTGGTTCATTCGGTTCTGGTTCTGATTCTGGTTAAAGTTCTGGTTTCTGTTTTGACCATTTTGGTTCTGGGACTGATTAAACCCTAGTGGTCCGATGTAGTTATTAGATCGGTAGCTCAAAAGGTTTCGATCTCCTTACGGTTGGTAAGAATTACCTCCCGTATTATAGGAACCTTGAGCTGCATACACGTTTTCACGAGCCGAGCCACCGGAGGCTGGGCACTCTGTGTAAGGATGTGGACCACGTTGGGTTAACAACTTTGACCTGATTAGGATTTGTCTGATGGATACGCAAAACTGCTGTAGATAAATCATCCAGCCTTTTAGCTAGGATTGATATTTCATTGCTTGCCGGAGTGTCTGACTTAAATGAGTCGTTCCTCTCAGCAGAGGAGTCCCAAAAATTATGATGGGCAGTCATGTTTTCGATTAAGTCATAGCACTCTTCAGGGGTCCTTTTCATAAAGGTGCCCCCAGCAGCAGCATTGATGGTGTCACGATGACGGAGTGTCAAACCATTATAAAAGGTATCGATAATGGTGACAAGAAGCATGTTGTGATTAGGACACCTATCAATAGCAAGTTTGTAGCATTCCCATGCCTCAAATAAGGACTGATGAGTGTCTAAATACTCATCATTTTATACCAATCTGAGCTGCCAAAACATCCAAAAATACTCAAATATGCATCATAATACTTAAAATATCTTAGAAGTGTGTTTTATAAGTTTCAAATACAAAATATGCAAAAACAGATGAAAAACGTACAAAGTTTGCATAATTGGCAGTTTCAGTCCCTCAAGTTTCATAAATTGGCAAAACTAGTCCATGGTTATTCTAAAAATTTGAAAAAGTCACCAAAGGTCCTTTTTAATCATAAAGTTACATATTTAGTCCTTTGGTGCAAAGTTTCACAAAATTACAAGTTTAGTCCCTATACTTTGGAAATTGACATAAATGGTCCATGGGATGTAAAAACTTTGAGAAAAATCAATTTTGGTCCTTGTACTAATAATCTTTTGCAGGAATGGTCCTTGGTGTGAAGTTTGGTAAAATTACATGTTTGGTCCCTGGACTTTGAAGGTTTGGCAAAAATAGTCCCCGGTAATTAAAAGTCAAAAATATCAAAAGTGGCCCTTGTATTATCTATACTTGGCAAGTTAGGCCCTTGTGATGAATTTGGAATAATGCCAAATCAGGCCCCTCAACTTATGGATATTTGCAATTTAAGTCCTTGTGGTATTATAAACTTAAAAACCAAACGGACCCTTTATTATTATTACCAAATCCAAATCAAATCCAACCCAAGTTACACACCAAGCCCACCCCTGATCCAATTCTTTTCCCTGGCCCAACTACAACCCCAGCCAACTCCCTTTTAAAAATAAAAAAACCAGGCAAACCACCCTTACTATTCACCCTTCCCCTCCATACCATCCAGTCACCATACCACCTCCACAACCGCAAATTTCAATACCGCCTCACCCACCACCTATCCTACCCACTACCCTCCACCTCTACAACCTTCCAAAAGCCTTGAAAAGCTCTCCACGCAACCACAGTTGTCCCCAAGACTTTTTCGCGCCAAAAAGTATTTTAAACGGCCATGATTCATTTGACCTTATCAACGGCTAAGGAGTGGTGGGAAATATCATTGTGGGTCCCACAAACCCTGAAAGTGACTACAAAAGGGAAAAGAAGCAGAAGAGAAAAATTTATTAGATTAGGTTTAGTTTAATTAAATCGTATGTAGTGTAGTTTACATTTTCAGTTGTAATTTCCATAAAAATCACTTGTAATCAGTTATCTTAGTGTAATTTGATCTTTATTAAACCTTTAAATTGCACTCTTGATAATTAAATTCGTATTTAGCAACTTTATGTGAAATTGAAAAATTCACATAACCTTGTTATTTGTTGTTGATTTGGAATTCTCTGGGTTATAGTACCTCTTGGGAGGTGTTAGGAAAGATCTTGGGTCAATGGTTCTTTGTTTCTCAGTCACATACCATTGGTAAGTCATAAATTTGTTTTATGCATTCTCTTGTTATCATTGTTATTTGTGGAAATCTTGTGTTCATTAAGCTTTAATTAGTGTAGGTTATCTGTTTTAATCTTAAAAATCAGTAGTAATAGTTTAGAAATCTAAGGTTATAGTAGAATCAATCATATTAGGGAGTGTTTGGCTAAGGTTGTTCCCCTGAGCATTAGGCTGAGTTTGTTGTTGTTTATAGTCTAGGTAAGTCTCTTTAGGTCTTATTAGTACTGTCAAGACATAAAAACCACAGGTCATTGGGTAAAAAGTCAAAATAGAAGAAAAAACTCATCAACAGTTCACTGTTGATATTTTGAAGTACCAAATCCTTGATTTGAGCTTAGAATTAGGTTAAGTTGTTTGATTTAGGTTCATTTAGGGCTAATAAACACCAAGTAATCAATTGGAATCAGTAGAAAGTCACCAAAGTCAAACTATCAAGTTTTCATTAAAAGTCAAATTTTAAGTTCTCAGATTTTTCCAAAACTTGGGAGATTTGTTTAGAATTTAGGAGTAGGATTTAGGACTTGAAACTTGTTCCTAGTGATAGATTACCAGCTTAACTTTTAGATCACACAAGTTTTATATTTTTAGGATTTTTCTCCTGGGCCCCACTCAACCTCAAAGACACTTGCAGGGGGTGAACCCTGCTCTGCACCAGTATAAGCCACCCATCACCACCACTTTGGTGGTGATTTGTGACCACCACAGTGGGCCCCACACCTCCAATTTAGTTCCTTAGAACCCCCTCCTACCAGGGATCATTATTTGACCTTAGGTTTGACCTGAAACTCTGTGGGTCCCACCTAATTTAGCTACATAAGTTTGTCCCTTTTCTGAGTTGGTTTTGTTTTGGCAAAGTGCTTATTTTGATAAATTAGCTTATTCTGAGTACCCCAAGTACTTATTTTGGCTCAAACATGTTTACTTAACTTTAGTGAACCAGAATAATCCTTAGTGGGTCCCACACAAGTCAATTTTAGCTTATTTGCTTATTCAGTCAACCAAAGTCAACTGTGGTGGCAATAAGCTTCCACAGTGCTTATTATTAGCTTATAAAATAGTTGTTTTTACAAAAGTTGTTTATTTTTAGATATAAATTAGTTTTGTAAAAGAAAAATCCAGAAAAGACAACATAAAAATAAGTGATAGTTTCTATTTAATATAATTTAATTTTAATTTTCATTTTAAGATTTTTATTAAATAAGTTGTGTTTTTATATTTTTATTAAATTCCTTTTATATTAAAGTACTTTTAACAATTTTCTCAGATTTTTATTTTGTAATTTAGTATTTATTAGAATTAAAAATAGTTTTATTAGTAATTAATCAATAAATAAGTTTTAAATAGCATAATTACTTTTTATAAAGCAACACCTATATTTTATATTTTTCCTAGCTTTTATAAGTCATAATATAATTTTAGTAATTTTTACTGTTCATTTACTAGTTTTTATAATTTAAATAGTTTAATTGGTAATTAATTAATAATTAGAATAATAATTAGTAAACTAGTTTAAAAATAGATAAAATAAAGTTTTTATAATTTTTTAGGATTCCTGTGATGGTTAATTAGATTTATAAAAATCTTCTCAATTATCTAAGTCTTTTTAGTATTTTTCATAATTTAAATCATATAAATAGTTATTAATTAATAATAATTAGATAAATAGTCTTAAAAATATAATTTTATTTTTAAAATAAGTTTTATAATATTTTAGACTTTTACAAAGTTTAATTTTATTTTTCTTAGACTTATTTTACATTTTATTAATTAGTAGTGTATTATTAACTAATTAATAATAGTTATTAAATAATAATAATTAATTAAATAATTAAGTAATTATAAAATAAATATTTTAAGTTTATTTAATTTGCATTTAAGCCCCTAAGGCATATAAATTCCTACTTTAGTTAAATTCATTTTTGTTTCGTACATTTACGTAGAATTAAATTAAACGTACGTGTTTTTAGTTATTAAACGTTTTTAGATATCTAGGTTTTTACGTAATCATTCTAAATAGTTTATTTAAGTTATCAAACCCTAGTGTAATCACACACACACACTTATACCCTTTCCTGTTCATATTTCACTGATCACAGATTCGTTTTTAATAAAACATCGCACACCTCGTTGGGACATTACGACCCGGGGAAACACTGTATTCCACGGAAGCATTTACCTTAAGCTGTTTGACTATTACAGTTGACCATTCACAAGTGGTTGACCAATAATTATCTGACTGTTTGAGGCGAATCAAAATTTGGCGCCGCTACCGGGGAGGTTGTGCGCTTATTCTAAACGATTTTGCGTATTAGTGAACCTGAATACACGCTCATTGTATATTTATCCGTCCTTGTTGATACTATTATCATATAAAAACAAAGCTGTTCCCGAAAACTTTTTAAAATTAGTTTTCAACGAACACAAAAAACCAAAAATATTTTCCTTCTTATTAGTACTACATAAATTTTCGAAAATACAAAAAATATCCATCTTTTCCCTCTTACCCTTTTTGATTCTTTAGCCCTTTACCCTCTATCCATTTAATTCTAACTTCTATATTCTTATGGCATCTATCAACCCCGAATTCTTATTCGCGCTTGAAAAACTTCAAGCTTTGTCCAAGATTTCTAGAATTCGTGTTGATCATGATGATCCATCTATTCCTATTCCCTCTCCGGTGAGGGAAATGGAACGAGAAACCAGGGTGACAAAGGACCCGGTACTTTCCTCTGACAATGAAAGTGCTAAATACGTCCAACCTACGGTTGTCCAAGAATCTAAGCTCACAATTGATCCTAACCTTTCACGGTTTACGGTTAAAAGTTTGTCAAGCAAACGTACAGAGCTTAGGGCAGTGACTGAAAAGAACGATTTGCCTAATCTTCACATTTATCAAAAACAAAAACCAGAGACCATAACGGAAGTAATGGAAATTCCTAGCTCTCAGAGCACACCACTTGTCCCACCTCCAGATTTTGTTCCTTGTGTCGGTTGTGGTGAGCCGCTTTTCGGTTTTCCATGTCGTTGGTGTACATGTGAACAATGTGGTAATGATATTCGAGACGGGAGTTGTTTGTTTTGTGGATCGAGTAATTCATTTACTTATGATCCTAATCAAAGCTCATTCAACGACTCCTCAAAATTTTCCAACTACCCATCACAGTCATACGAGCAAGAATCATATTATCCAAATCTCAATGCTGCTTCATATCAAAATACACCAAGCCAGACTCAACAGTTTTACTATTGTGAGTACTGTGGAGGTCCACACTTTAGCTCTGATTGTCAAACAAGGAATCCATTTCCTTGTAACAATTACGACTATTCGTTTCAAGACCCACCTCCACAGTGCCAAATGATTCAAGCAACTCCTCATATCTAGCAAGACCCTTATATAGAGATTCTTGAGAAACTCAAAGTTCTTAAGGAGGAGTTAGCTAATATTTTGTTTCAAAATGCACCAAGTTTTTCTTGTGTACATTGTGGGGGTCCTCATGATGATTTGCAATGTCAACCGTATTATAAACCTGAACATTGTTCTAGTTCTAATACATTCGGTTTTGACACATTCACACCCCCACAGTTTCCACTCATTCCATATTCTCGTGATAAATCTATCGCGGAATTACTTGCTGAAGAACATGCTGCTAGAGACGAAAGAAGCATGGAAGAATTACTAGTCTTAGAACAAGCAGCTATCACACGTACCAAATTTCAAAATGCTGCTCTTTTCGATGAAGATGATGAAAGTGATAATACCTCATCAAGTTCATCAGTTGAGACTTCTTCCATGGATATAGAGGGAGAAAATAATATAACTGAATCACTAGCAGTAGAGATTATGGAACTTGTAGAAACCATAACTGCTAGTCCTTCTCAGCTCCCTGAGTCTGCTGTTATCACACCCGAGGTTCCCACTCACTCTCTGAGCATGGGGGACGAGCATCTTGATACTGTTCCTAATAAGGAATCGGGCGAATTCATAAAGTCTAGTGTTAAGAACCTTGTCTTAATCCCAAGTGAGTCACTGGGAATTCTTGATCATGTGTGTGATATCCCTCCCACTCTTGTCTTTCCAAATGATCATATTGAGATGTTCTCTGATTCTGATGAGAACTATTCTTTATCTTGTGGAGACATAAGTTATGTGGGGGAATTACCTTCTGAGCTTGTCAACTCAGAAGAAGAGAGTGAGGAAGAAATAATCCAAGACGAAGCTCTTCGTCTTACTTTACTAAATGCTAATCTTCTCATTTCTAGAATCGAGGCTTTTAATGAAGAGCCTATTTCATCTCCTATCCCCGTCAAGGATAGTGAGGTTTTGATCAATGATTCTACTCCGGAATTGCAAACGTTCCATTTTGATCTTTCGGGAGAGAAGATAAGTGGTATCACCACTTCTCATTCTTATAATTCTCTTCCCGTTTATGAATCATTTACTATTGAGGAGTTCCCCAATGAACTCACTCAAATCAATCCCGAATACGAATCATTCACCTTTGAGGAGTTCTCCAGTGAACTCACTCATATCATATCTCCACCGGAGTATGATAACTTTTATTTTGATCTAGACATACCCATAATATGTCTTGATCAAACGAGCTTAAAAGAGGAGATTCATGAAACAATGAATTCTCCTATTGAAGATGAGGAATTAATCATGATTTTCATCATGACTTTCTTTCTTTTCTTCATATATCCCGTGGCTTCTCCTGTTCTTCACTCTTTCGGGAGTGAAGACATTATCTTTGATCCCGGCATTCTCATTTATAAATTTTGAGCCGGTTACTTATCTCATCGGTGTGGAACTTTCACGTGCTTCAAATGTTTATCCAAACATCTTGAATGAAAGTCCGATTGAGATTGTTCCTTCCACATCATGCTTCCCCTTGGACAAATGAATTCGGGGTCGAGTCAAGCTAGCGACTCAGTAATAAAAAACAGTAGCATTTACTTATGGTTTTCACCCTAAGTGTGGGGGAAATACTAACCCACATGTTGTATATATGTATATATCCTCTAAAAAAAATGTGTGTACATAAACTTAAATAAAGGCTATGGAATATTTTCCTTCTTACATTCTAAGTGTTGGTTTAACACCCGGTACTTTGAATATTGAGGACAATATTCAGTTCTAAGTGTGGGGGGAGATTCGTTATTCTAACAAATTTAAACACATGTTCCATCAAGAACCCCCATTTTAGCCAAAATTTTAAAAAAAATTTCTCACTTAGAACGCAATAAATGGTTATCAGTCCGCCATGTCTAACCCACATAAGGATTGGCTAATCCAGGAGCAAACGGTTCTTGGTAAAGATAACTCAAACCCGTTTATGGCTTGCAATTTGCCAAAAATTGTATGGTACCTCAACTCACCATATCCTAAAAAGCGAATGAGTTGGCTAGCCCGCAAGATTATGGCTTGTGGTAAAGGCAGTGGAAAATCCATAATTGGTAATCAGCTCAGCAAGATGTTGACTATTCCATCAAGAGTTGGCTAGTCCAGAAGCAAACGGCTTTTGGTAAAGACTAATCAAATCCGTTGACAGTTGGTGGTTTGCTCAAAATCACACGGTTATCAGATGTACCACAGTTCTTACATCTGGCTACTCCAGAAGTGATGGCTTTTGGTAAAGAGTTTTTCAAATCCATTAAGTTTTTCTCAAAAGATTGCTAGGGACTAGCAATAGTTTAGTGTGGGGGATTGATGAGTGTCTAAATACTCATCATTTTATACCAATCTGAGCTGCCAAAACATCCAAAAATACTCAAATATGCATCATAATACTTAAAATATCTTAGAAGTCTGTTTTATATGTTTCAAATACAAAATATGCAAAAACAGTTGAAAAACGTACAAAGTTTGCATAATTGGCAGTTTCAGTCCCTCAAGTTTCATAAATTGGCAAAACTAGTCCCTGGTTATTCTAAAAATTTGAAAAAGTCACCAAAGATCCTTTTTAATCATAAAGTTACATATTTAGTCCTTTGGTGCAAAGTTTCACAAAATTACAAGTTTAGTCCCTATACTTTGGAATTTGACATAAATGGTCCCTGGGATGTAAAAACTTTGAGAAAAATCAATTTTGGTCCTTGTACTAATAATCTTTTGCAGGAATGGTCCTTGGTGTGAAGTTTGGTAAAAGTACATGTTTGGTCCTTGGACTTTGAAGGTTTGGCAAAAATAGTCCCCGGTAATTAAAAGTGAAAAATATCAAAAGTGGCCATTGTATTATCTATACTTGGCAAGTTAGGCCCTTGTGATGAATTTGGAATAATGCCAAATCAGGCCCCTCAACTTATGGATATTTGCAATTTAAGTCCTTGTGGTATTATAAACTTAAAAACCAAACGGACCCTTTATTATTATTACCAAATCCAAATCAAATCCAACCCAAGTTACACACCAAGCCCACCCCTGATCCAATTCTTTTCCCTGGCCCAACTACAACCCCAGCCCACTCCCTTTTAAAAATAAAAAAACCGGGCAAACCACCCTTACTATTCACCCTTCCCCTCCATACCATCCAGTCACCATACCACCTCCACACCCATAGATTTCAATACCGCCTCACCCACCACCTATCCTACCCACTACCCTCCACCTCCACAACCTTCCAAAAGCCTTGAAAAGCTCTCCACGCAACCACAGTTGTCCCCAAGACTTTTTTGCGCCAAAAAGTATTTTAAACGGCCATGATTCATTTGACCTTATCAACGGCTAAGGAGTGGTGGGAAATATCATTGTGGGTCCCACAAACCCTGAAAGTGACTACAAAAAGGAAAAGAAGCAGAAGAGGAAAATTTATTAGATTAGGTTTAGTTTAATTAAATCGTATGTAGTGTAGTTTACATTTTCAATTGTAATTTCCATAAAAATCACTTGTAATCAGTTATCTTAGTGTAATTTGATCTTTCTTAAACCTTTAAATTGCACTCTTGTTAATTAAATTCGTATTTAGCAACTTTATGTGAAATTGACAAATTCACATAACCTTGTTATTTGTTGTTGATTTGGAATTCTCTGGGTTATAGTACCTTTTGGGAGGTGTTAGGAAAGATCTTGGGTCAATGGTTCTTTGTTTCTCAGTCACATACCATTGGTAAGTCATAAATTTGTTTTATGCATTCTCTTGTTATCATTGTTATTTGTGGAAATCTTGTGTTCATTAAGCTTTAATTAGTGTAGATTATCTGTTTTAATCTTAAAAATCAGTAGTAATAGTTTAGAAATCTAAGGTTATAGTAGAATCAATCATATTAGGGAGTGTTTGGCTCAGGTTGTTCCCCTGAGCATTAGGCTGAGTTTGTTGTTGTTTATAGTCTAGGTAAGTCTCTTTAGGTCTTATTAGTACTGTCAAGACATAAAAACCACAGGTCATTGGGTAAAAAGTCAAAATAGAAGAAAAAACTCATCAACAGTTCACTGTTGATATTTTGAAGTACCAAATCCTTGATTTGAGCTTAGAATTAGGTTAAGTTGTTTGATATAGGTTCATTTTGGGCTAATAAACACCAAGTAATCAATTGGAATCAGTAGAAAGTCACCAAAGTCAAACTATCAAGTTTTCATTAAAAGTCAAATTTTAAGTTCTCAGATTTTTCCAAAACTTGGGAGATTTGTTTTGAATTTAGGAGTAGGATTTAGGACTTGAAACTTGTTCCTAGTGATAGATTACCAGCTTAACTTTTAGATCACATAAGTTTTATATTTTTAGGATTTTTCTCCTGGGCCCCACTCAACCTCAAAGACACTTGCAGGGGGTGAACCCTGCTCTGCACCAGTATAAGCAACCCATCACCACCACTTTGGTGGTGATTTGTGACCACCACAGTGGGCCCCACACCTCCAATTTAGTTCCTTAGAACCCCCTCCTACCAGGGATCATTATTTGACCTTAGGTTTGACCTGAAACTCTGTGGGTCCCACCTAATTTAGCTACATAAGTTTGTCCCTTTTCTGAGTTGGTTTTGTTTTGGCAAAGTGCTTATTTTGATAAATTAGCTTATTCTGAGTAACCCAAGTGCTTATTTTGGCTCAAACATGTTTACTTAACTTTAGTGAACCAGAATAATCCTTAGTGGGTCCCACTGTAACACCCCCAAAATTTGATACAGCGGAAGACTCAACAAGCTTTCGGGGTGATACGGGGATTGGTATCCAACACAAGACAATATAGAACGAGATAAAGTAAACCTAATGAAAACGCAACCAAAACGGGGTTTTAACGTTTACATTTATCCCAACATCATTCAGAGTCAGGCCCAAAATAACATAACAGTAGGTCCAAAATAAATTATCAGAGTTTAGAAAAATAGATCCATGAACCATGAGCCTTAGCCAAGCCTTCCATTCCAAGCATCCGTATCATCACTTAATTACCTGAGAAAACGTGCTAAAAGTCAGCTTTCGCTGGTGAGATCATAGGTTTAAATTCAACTAACAATATAGTGGACATATACGCAAAACACTTGCTAGCTAGACTAAGGATTCACTAAAAGCCTGCAGATACCCTCCGCTCCAATCCTAACACACGGATACCCTCCGCTCTAATATAGATATTCGGGTAACCCCCGCAATATCATAAATACTCGGATAACCGCTGAAGTATTAATAACCTATAGGTGCACACTACAATATCTAAATAAGCCAACCTTGAATAGTACACACGAACCGTGTGACTAAAGCTGACAATAACAAATAAGCCAACCTTGAATAGTACACATAAAATGTGACTAAAGCTGACAATACATCCTAGTCCATACGCATAGCAAGTTTTAGAAAGAATATAGAAGCGATAAATAGTCCACATAAAATAATTTGCACGTTTCTTACCCCAAGTATTGAAACATAGTTCAAGAGTAAAAGTGGGGCTATGACTCACCTCAAGTCCAGAAAATAGCAAGAAGAAGTCGGTAGAAATAAGATGTATAGTAACTCACGAAACAACAACTACGGACTCGGCACGACCTAACAATATTAACTCGTTCAGAAATCATTTCCTCAAATTCAAAATATTCCCAAACCCGGACGAAAATCCGTTTTATTTCCGAAAATCCATTTCGTATTAGTTTGGTGTATTTGCGTTTGGTATCCATACGGGTAGTGGGTCGATACAAAACAAACCAAAAAGTCACACAAAGAATAATAAAATGAACTATAGATCTAATATTAGCCCAATATATTATTTAAATAAATCGCCGAAGTTTATTAAATCCGTCGATTTAATAATCCTCATATTTATTTACGTAACATACCGTTCCAAGATTACACCCAATCCTAAAGCACATAGCACATAAATACTATATGGTATATATCGTAGTTTAATAAATTCCATATATACATCGTCAAATTGGCCAGATTTCCCGATATATATATACGCAATTTATTACACTTTACATATTCCCAACCTATGGGCGTCGTAGGATACGATACCCATTAATATATTCATTTCATATAGCCAAATAACCCGGTTCAACCCTACGGTTAAGTGGTTATTTAGTTATAGAAAACGTTTATATTAATCGTCATATATCCGTGACAACACGAAAGTCACAAGTAAAAACTTAGCTGGACTCGAGTGACAACGACTCCGCATAACTCGATAAGTTTACCCGTTATATATATATAAAATGACATTTTTATTTAATGTTTAATAATTGTCGAGAGTTCCTCGTTTTATAACACCTTTTTATAATAATAATACGTTCAATAATATTACGCCACTTTCGTAGCCTAATATATATCTAGTCGTATTATTTATAATATGACTCGTAATTATTATTATCATTAATATACGCGCTTATATAGTTATATATCCGTTATTCACGTCTATATATTCATATAAACGTTTATATTATCAATAACTATTATTACGAGTTTTATTATTTACGTTTTAATTGTAAATAGTTATCGAGTCATACGAAATGGTCACATGTCCGAGTCATGACTCTCGGCTCATTGTCCAAGTCCAAAGTAATAAGCAAATGTCATAAAAACAATACATCTCCGTCCAACACAATCCCAATCCACGTGCTACAACAATAGGGTCCGACTACGGCACCCG
This sequence comes from Artemisia argyi, assembly GCA_030686995.1. Classification (NCBI taxonomy): domain Eukaryota; kingdom Viridiplantae; phylum Streptophyta; class Magnoliopsida; order Asterales; family Asteraceae; genus Artemisia; species Artemisia argyi. Next base: position 19,647,360 of record CM060702.1, on the reverse strand, counting down.
ACTAACCTATCTCTGTCAATCTAAGTGACCGTCTCACAATCGGTCCCCAATATCACAATTCGACAACACTTCTCAATACCAAAACTCAATATCCAATGTCTCGACCCAAACACGGTCTCGACCCACATGTGTTCGGACAATGAACAAGTAACCAACCAATCAATAACAATTAATCCAACCAAGTTATAATTCAAGAACAAAGTTATCAAAGTCATACTCGGGTGGGTTACCAAGTCAACCCGAGTCAAAATTTCACCACAACTCGTGTGGGTCCCACCCGAGACCTTTATGGTCTCGGCTAGCTCTAACGAGCCAAACTAACCACACGACCCACTTAGGTTGTCGTCCACAAATCCGAGCGACAACAAGGGTCAACGATGACCAATAAGAATCGGTCAATAACAAAATGAGGATCCAAACATCCTCATTCGAACACCAAGAATCCACAATGATCAAAATAATCGGCAAAAGGCACAAACCGAGGGTATCACCCTCGGGTACGCCTCGACCCAATAAGAACAAGCCAAACCCGGATACCAAACGAGTATATATGACAAAACCATTAGTTTCCCAACATATTAAATTCGTATTTCATCAAACCCCATTAATTTAAGCCATGTTTCCACGGACTTAGGACCATATCGAGGCACCCAAGGTGCCAAACCATCGATACTCACCTTCTTGAACCTCGAGACACGCAGATCTAGTGAAAATAATGATACTCCGTTCGGATTTATAAAGATTTCGTGGTGTTAAAATGTGTTTTAGGGCGCGTGTTATAGTTCAAATGAAATAGGGGAGGATAAGGGTTAAGATGGTGGCGGTGGTTTTGTTGTGGAGGCAGTGGTGCGGCGGTTATAGCCGGAAAAAGTGGCCGGCGGCTAGGGTTTGAGGTGGGGAGAAAATGAGAGAGAGAGATGAGAATGTGAGGGTGTTGGTGTGGGTTTGTGTGAACCGGCCCCCAAGGACCAATTGTAGTTTTATTCTTTTTTTTTATTAAGTAATAATAATAATAATAATAATAATAATAATAATAATAATAATAATAATAATAATAATAATAATAATAATAATAATAATAATAATAATAATAATAATAATAATAATAATAATAATAATAATAATAATAATAGTAATAATAATATTACTAGTAGTAAGAGTGGGTAAATGTAAAACATGTGGCCCGAAACCCGAACTCATTTCAAACTTTAATATCTCCCGAAAAACATCTCGTAATTATTCAAATATCGTCGGACTCGTAAAACGAATCATAAAATTTTTCGTTAGGTAAACCTAGTGCCAGAGTCAACGTAGTACCAGTGAGAATTTAAGAATACATCACCGAGCATAATATCAAAATGAATTATGAAAATAATTCGCGAATTCGATAACATCATTAAATATAATTATCCATAAAAATAGGTCTTACAAGTTCGTTGTGAAATAAAAATTCCAAATAAAAATTATAACGAACTTTAACGTAATGCGGGTTTTCAAAATAACTCCCTAAATTGCTGGTTGTCACATCCTCCCAGTCTCAGAAGAAACCCGTCCCGGGTTTCACTCGGAACAATTCATTTACGAAGTGAAAAGCTTCGGATATCTCTTCCGGAACTCGTCCTCACGTTCCCACGTAAATTCTGGTCCATGTCGAGAATTCCAACGAACCTTGACGAGCGGAATGCGACTTCGCTTGAGTCGTTTAACTTCACGATCTAAAATCTCAATTGGCTCTTCCACGAAGTTCAATTTCTCATCAACACGAATATCCTTCATTGGAATGACAGGCATCTCATCAGAAAGACATTTCTTCAAATTACTAACGTGAAACACGTCGTGAACTTTACTCAGTTCATGTGGTAATTCCAACCTATAAGCCACGGGCCCAATTCTTTCTAAGATAAGAAATGGTCCAATGTAGCGTGGGTTGAGTTTACCACGTTTCCCGAAACGTATCACACCCTTCCAAGGCGAGACTTTCAGCATCACTTTGTCTCCAACCTGGAACTCTAGGGGTTTACGTCTCTGATCGGCGTAACTTTTCTGCCTATCTCTGGCTGCTTACAACCGATCACGAATCTGAGCTACTTTCTCTGTAGTTTCCAAGATAAGTCCAGGGCCTGTGAGTTGGCTATCTCCAACTTCTGCCCAACCAATAGGCGAACGACACTTTCTGCCATACAAAGCTTCGAATGGTGCAGCTTTAAGACTTGTGTGGTAGCTATTATTATAGGAGAATTCCGCAAGGGGCAAGTACTTCTCCCAGCCTTTACCAAAGTCTATGATGCATGCACGAAGCATATCCTCTAACGTCTGAATGGTCCTCTCACTTTGACCATCGGTTTGGGGATGATATGTAGTACTCATATCAAGTCTCGTCCCCAAAGCCGTTTGGAGTGATCGCCATAAAGCTGACGTAAAACGTCTATCGCGATCCGAAATAATAAATATCGGGACTCCATGACACGAAATAATTTCCTTCACATATAACCTCGCAAGTTTATCCACAATATCATCTTCACTTATTGCTAGGAAATGAGCAGACTTTGTCAGACGATCCACAATTACCCAGATAGCGTCACAACCGCTAGCTGTTCTCGGTAATTTGGTAATGAAGTCCATAGTAATCCGCTCCCATTTCCAGACTAGAAGTTCTGGTTGCGTCAGTAATCCAGACGGTCTCTGATGTTCGGCTTTAACCTTAAAACAAGTCAAGCACTTACTAACATACGATGCTATATCTGCCTTCATGCTTGGCCACCAATGTAACTTTTTAAGATCCTGGTACATCTTGTCGGACCCAGGATGAATAGAGTACCTTGACTTATGCGACTCATGCATAATTAACTCCCGAATTCCTCCATATAAAGGTACCCAAATCCGATCTCCAAAACATAGCAATCCATCAGAACGCTTAACAAATCCTTTCTCATTCTCAGCCATCCCAAATATATTCTCAGCAGATCTGTTTTTTGCTTTCAACGCTTCCGTTTGAGCTTCAAGTATTTGAGATGGTAACGGCGATACGATAGTCATTCCCAATGACCTAACTCGTAACGGTGGTATTCTTTCCTTTCGACTAAGAGCATCAGCAACAACGTTTGCTTTACTAGGATGGTAGCGAATTTCACAATCATAATCGCTTAGCAACTCAATCCAACGTCGCTGTCTCATGTTAAGCTCTTTTTGATTCAAAATGTGTTGCAGACTTTTATGGTCAGTGAACACAACACACTTTGTTCCATACAAGTAATGTCTCCATATTCTTAAGGCGAAAACCACAGCACCTAACTCCAAATCATGGGTGGTGTAGTTTTTCTCATGCTTTTTGAGCTGTCGGGAAGCATAAGCTATCACCTTCTCTCGTTGCATTAACGCGGCTCCCAATCCTTTATGTGAGGCGTCACAATAGACGATGAAATCCTCATTACCTTCCGGTAACGCTAAGATAGGAGCACTACACAACATCTTCTTAAGCAATTGAAATGCTTCCTCTTCTTTATCTCCCCATTCATACGTAACACTCTTTTGAGTCAATTTGGTTAATGGTTTAGCTATCTTCGAAAATCCCTCAATGAATCTTCGGTAATAACCAGCTAAACCCAAAAATTGACGAACTTCGGTTGGGGTTGTAGGTGCAGCCCAATCTTTTATCGCCTCAATCTTAGCAGGATCCACATGGACTCCTTGTCTATCAATTACATGACCCAAAAATTGTACCGTCGGAATCCAAAATTCGCATTTCGAAAACTTGGCATAGAGTTTCTCCTTCCTGAGCAATTCTAAGATAAGTCTTAGATGCTCCTCATGCTCCTTCTCGCTCTTTGAATAAATCAGAATGTCATCGATGAACACAATCACGAATTTATCTAAGTAAGGCTTACACACCCGATTCATGAGATCCATGAATATCGCTGGTGCGTTAGTCAACCCAAACGGCATCACCTGAAACTCATAATGCCCGTAACGGGTTCTGAAAGCCGTTTTCGGAATATCTTCCTCGCGAACTCAAAGTTGATGATATCCCGATCTCAAATCGATCTTCGAATACACACTCGATCCTTGAAGTTGATCGAACAAGTCATCGATCCTAGGTAACGGGTATCTATTCTTCACCGTTAACTTGTTCAGCTCTCGGAAATCAATGCACATACGGAACGATCCATCCTTCTTCTTCACGAATAAGACTGGGGCTCCCCAAGGTGAAGAACTTGGTCTTATGAATCCTTTTTCGGCTAACTCCGCCAATTGTTTTGACAACTCTTCTAGTTCGGTAGGTGCAAGACGTAAGGCGCTCGTCCTACAGGTGCAGCACCAGGTATCAACTCAATCTGAAACTCCACTTGTCTAGTCGGCGGGATTCCCGGCAAATCATCGGGAAACACGTCAAGAAAATCACGAACTATAGGCACATCTCCAATGCACCTTTCCTTTTTCTTCGTCCCTCCTTTCTCAGAAATTTGAGCTAAGAAAAGGTAACATCCCTTCTCCATTAGCTTTGGTAACTTAGTGCAAGAAATAACTGCTAATCGGGATGGGCTCCTAGAATCCCTCCGATCTCCCAATATATTTAGGATTTCCTTTCCGTATGGTACACGCACGATCTTCTCGTCGCAAAGTATGTGAGCACGATACTTCGACAACCAATCCATACCAATGATGACATCGAAACTTCCTAACGTGACGGGTAGAAGATCTATGTTGAAAGGGTGGTTCAAGAAATTTAACGTGCAACCGCGAATGATGGTATTAATCCTTTCTATATTCCCATTTGCTAACTCAATATCATATCCAATTCCTAAGGCCATCGGGGGTTTCTCTAGTAAGGGTGCAAACGTAGTGGACACAAAACTCCTATCGGCACCAGTATCAAATAGTATGGAAGCATAACGATTATTGAGAAGGAACGTACCAGTAACGACGTTCGGATCTTCTCCTCTCTCGTTCCCGAGTGCATACACTCTTCCCTGAGCAGCTCCAGCTTCCACACGTTGGTCCCCATTATCTTGTCGTCCACGGTTTCCTCCAGCTCCACGGTTTCCATGATTGTACCCATTACTACCCGAGCCTTGATTTCCACGGTTCCACGATTCTCTACACTCATTCCTATAGTGTCCCTTCTTTCCACACCCATAACAAGTAACATCTGCCTTGTTTCTCATCTCAGGAGCAGCCTGAACCATAGCAAGAGGTCGAGCTCTACAATCCTTAGCTGTGTGTCCTTTCTTTGAGCAGTTCTGGCATTTCACACTACACCATCCAGTATGATGCTGGTGGCAACGACCACACTTGGGTGCATCACCGTTCTGATTCTTCTTATCTCCATTCCGAATAGCATAAGCCTTAGCTTGTCTCTTGCTTCGGTGATCATTACCCTTAGAGTGACGGTCTCTCTTTCTCTTTCCATTCTTCTCCTTATCAGCTCCTTCTAATTCCAACGAATCCATAAGTTGTTGATCAATAGTGATTGCCTCATGGATGTTTGCAGGCCTAGCATAAATCACATCATTCCTTGTAGCTACAGGCAACCCATCAGTATACCTCTCGATCTTTTGAGTCTCGGTTTTCACCAAATCTGGGCAAAGCAAGGCTAATTCCTGGTAACGACGATTGTAAGTCGTCATATCATTACCTTTCACCTTGTGGTTCCAAAACTCAATTTCTAGCTTCTTAACCTCATTCCTTGGGCAATAAGTCTGAATCAGCAGAGACTTAAATTGCTCCCAAGTCATGGCATAAGCTACATCACTCCCAACTGAATTTCGGTAATTGTTCCACCAAGTTAAAGCTTCATCCTTGAAAGTAAAAGAAGCAAACTTCACCTTCGCATTCTCCGCACAACCACTGACATTGAACACTGACTCAGTCTTCTCAATCCACCTGACTAAGTAAACCACTCCTTCAGTTCCACCAAACTCAATGGGTCCACAAATCTTGAACTCTTTGTATTGACATCCATTAGCACGAACAGGTGGAAAAGTTCCAGCAGAATTGTTGGAATGATTTGACTCAGCTAGTAGTTCAGCAACTCTTTGCTCCACAAGTTGATTGATCATTGCTTGATCCACAGTAGGTGCATTAAGTGGAACATGATCATTGTCTCCATGAACATCAACATTTTGATTCCTATTGTTGCGGTTAGTAGTGTCCAGGTTGTCAGGAGTAGGGGTTTCAACATTTCGAGTAGGTCGGCGTCCTCGACGACCAGGGGTAGTCACTGCAGGACCAGTTCTGGTAGTTCTAACAGGGTTTCGTCGTGTGGCCATTGATCTGAAACATCACACAAGTTCATGAGTCTCCAATAGAACTTATCAATATGCTCAACAAGAGAAATTCAACGAAGCCAAGTTATGGAAAGAATAGCAGCAATACACCATGAAACATCAATAAAACGGATAGGGACTCAATTTCCATAACACCCAAAATCACATGATATCATATACTAATAACCATCAACCATACAATAGCGATCTAACATCGTTCCAACTACCGGATACACAAAATGTACTAATCGTTCCAAAAGAGACGAATACTGAACAAAATACATCAAAATACGATAACTAGCTTTTCTAACCGAACACTCCTTGGTTAAGAAAGCAACAAGACAATATAACCCAAGCAACTAGCCACGCTGCTGGCGGAGGCTCCTCAGCTCCTGCCTCAAGCCATCAAGATCCCTCCATAACGATCCTAGCTCCACGCTATGGGTGTCTCGGTCTCTCTTGAGGTCAGCCACCTCCTTCTCTAGCTCGGCATTCCTTTACTATAGCTTGCGGTCGGCCTCTCGAGCAGTAACAAAACCTCGCTGCAAACTATCAATATGCTCATGGACCTCCATCAAAACTCTCCTCATCTCAGTAGTCCTGCCCAAAACCACAGTCATATCAACTCTCAGATCCGCTATGAACTCTCCAATAACCCTCTCAAGTCGATCAGATACACGTGCAACTCTCTCACCAAGCTCAGTAATCCAAGCCCATAACCTGCCAATCTCACCTAACTCTGCATGCTCAGCAGAAACCTCAGAAGATGCATCCGACCCATCGGGACTACCAGGTGGCAACTCAACCAAAAACGGATGATTAGGTGAATCAGGCTCAATTGGATGTACAGGTGAATCAGGCTCCTCAGCCTGAGCTGGTGGTACTAACACATCATCATCATCAGGCATCTCATCCTCCTGAGGGTCATCCTCCTCCTCAGGGTCATCATCATCACCCTGCTCAGCCTCCTGAGGTTCATCCTCCTGCTCAGGGTCATCAGCCTCATCCTCACCCTCGTACTCCTCCTCCTCCTCCTCATCGGAAGAGTACCTCATCAATCGTCGTCTCCTACTAGGTGAACCATGTGGAGATGTGGTAGGTGATCTAGGACGACGACGCAATGATGTGGGTGGCGCCTCAGACAGAAGAGAGTGAGCATCAATCTGTAAAGGTGATGGAGTAGGGCGTACCGACATGCGTGCCGTAGCTCAGTGGGCAAAGCGTGGGGCCACACGAGCCAAAGCCTGATGAAGAGTAAGCTGCCTCGATGTACCAGGGAGCCCTAGAGAAGATGAGGGTCCCTGCGTAGATGCAGCAGGTAGTGCTAAAGTAGAAGCTGTCTGCGGCACAGTAGCTGAAAGCATGGCCATCTGGTAAGGATCATCAGATGCCATAGTGAACTGTGCAGGTAAAACCGGTGCAGTAAGAATATCCTCGACAACATCGGTCATATGGGAGGCCATGGTCTGTGGCAACGGCGTAGGGTAGGTGTAAGTGTTTCAAAACAACTAAATCACAACTCAAAATACCATACTAAAAATCCTCATCAAATAATTTAAACATATAGTCTCAATAAAGAGTTTCAAACACCGCATTACTAAAATGTTTATAAAACATTTAGACCATATAATTCCTCGAATCGCTATCTTATTACTAAAATCCAGAAACCTCAAATCATCTCAATAAATCTCAAATCTAACAATCATCTCAAATATCTCATAATACCTCAAATAATAGAAGATGCTTCGGCTTGGCGGGCTGGCGGGCAGTGGTCAAGGATCATTTTCTATAAAAATTCGGTTATAGTTTAGGCGTTTATTTACCTAGTTCTCTATAACCTTGGCTCTGATACCAATCTGTAACACCCCCAAAATTTGATACAGCGGAAGACTCAACAAGCTTTCGGGGTGCTACGGGGATTGGTATCCAACACAAGACAATATAGAACGAGATAAAGTAAACATAATAAAAACGCAACCAAAATGGGGTTTTAATGTTTACATTTATCCCAACATCATTTAGAGTCAGGCCCAAAATAACATAACAGTAGGTCCAAAATAAATTATCAGAGTTTAGAAAAATAGATCCATGAACCATGAGCCTTAGCCAAGCCTTCCATTCCAAGCATCCGTATCATCACTTAATTACCTGAGAAAACGTGCTAAAAGTCAGCTTTCGCTGGTGAGATCATAGGTTTAAATTCAACTAACAATATAGTGGACATATACGCAAAAAGCTTGCTAGCTAGACTAAGGATTCACTAAAAGCCTGCGGATACCCTCCGCTCCAATCCTAACACACGGATACCCTCCGCTCTAACATAGATATTCGGGTAACCCCCGCAATATCATAAATACTCGGATAACCTCCAAAGTATTAATAACCTATAGGTGCACACTACAATATCTAAATAAGCCAACCTTGAATAGTACACACGAACCGTGTGACTAAAGCTGAAAATAACTAATAAGCCAACCTTGAATAGTACATATAAAATGTGACTAAAGCTGACAATACATCCTAGTCCATACGCATAGAAAGTTTTAGAAAGAATATAGAAGCGATAAATAGTCCACATAAAATAATTTGCACGTTTCTCACCCCAAGTATTGAAAACATAGTTCAAGAGTAAAAGTGAGGCTATGACTCACCTCAAGTCCAGAAAATAGCAAGAAGAAGTCGGTAGAAATAAGATGTATAGTAACTCACGAAACAGCAACTACGGACTCGGCACGACCTAACAATATTAACTCGTTCAGAAATCATTTCCTCAAATTCAAAATATTCCCAAACCCGGACGAGGATCCGTTTTATTTCCGAAAATCCATTTCGTAATAGTTTGGTGTATTTGCGTTTGGTATCTATACGGGTAGTGGGTCGACACAAAACAAACCAAAAAGTCACACAAAGAATAATAAAATGAGCTATAGATCTAATATTAGCCCAATATATTATTTAAATAAATCGCCGAAGTTTATTAAATCCGTTGATTTAATAATCCTCATATTTATTTACGTAACATACCGTTCCAAGATTACACCTAATCCTAAAGCACATAGCACATAAATACTATATGGTATATATCGTAGTTTAATAAATTCCTTATATACATCGTCAAATTGGCCAGATTTCCCAATATATATATACGCAATTTATTACACTTTACATATTCCCAACCTATAGGCGTCGTAGGATACGATGCCCATTAATATATTCATTTCATATAGCCAAATAACCCGGTTCAACCCTACGGTTAAGTGGTTATTTAGTTATAGAAAATGTTTATATTAATCGTCATATATCCGTGACAACACGAAAGTCACAAATAAAAACTTACCTGGACTCGAGTGACAACGACTCCGCATAACTCGATAAGTTTACCCGTTATATATATATATATATATATATATATATATATATATATATATATATATATATATATATATATATATATATATATATATATATATATATATATATATATATATATAATGACATTTTTATTTAATGTTTAATAATTGTCGAGAGTTCCTCGTTTTATAACACCTTTTTATAATAATAATACGTTCAATAATATTACGCCACTTTCGTAGCCTAATATATATCTAGTCTTATTATTTATAATATGACTCGTATTTATTATTATCATTAATATACGTGCTTATATAGTTATATATCCGTTATTCACGTCTATATATTCATATAAACGTTTATATTATCAATAACTATTATTACGAGTTTTATTATTTACGTTTTAATTGTAAATAGTTATCGAGTCATACGAAATGGTCACATGTCCGAATCATGACTCTCGGCTCATTGTCCAAGTCCAAAGCAATAAGCAAATGTCATAAAAACAATACATCTCCGTCCAACACAATCCCAATCCACGTGCTACAACAATAGGGTCCGACTACGGCACCCGACTAACCTATCTCCGTCAATCTAAGTGACCGTCTCACAATCGGTCCCCAATATCACAATTCGACAACACTTCTCAATACCAAAACTCAATATCCAATGTCGAGACCCAAACACGGTCTCGACCCACATGTGTTCGGCCAATGAACAAGTAACCAACCAATCAATAACAATTAATCCAACCAAGTTATAATTCAAGAACAAAGTTATTAAAGTCATACTCGGGTGGGTTACCAAGTCAACCCGAGTCAAAATTTCACCACAACTCGTGTGGGTCCCACCCGAGACCTTTATGGTCTCGGCTAGCTCTAACGAGCCAAACTAACCACACGACCCACTTGGGTTGTCGGCCACAAATCCGAGCGACAACAAGGGTCAACGATGACCAACAAGAATCGGTCAATAACAAAATGAGGATCCAAACATCCTCATTCGAACACCAAGAATCCACAAGGATCAAAATAATCGGCAAAAGGCACAAACCGAGGGTATCACCCTCGGGTACGCCTCGACCCAACAAGAGCAAGCCAAACCCGGATACCAAACGAGTATATATGACAAAACCATTAGTTTCCCAACATATTAAATTCGTATTTCATCAAACCCCATTAATTTAAGCCATGTTTCCACGGACTTAGGACCATATCGAGGCACCCAAGGTGCCAAACCATCGATACTCACCTTCTTGAACCTCGAGACACGCGGATCTAGTGAAAACAATGATACTCCGTTCGGATTTATAAAGATTTCGTGGTGTTAAAATGTGTTTCAGGGCGCGTGTTATAGTTCAAATGAAAGAGGGGAGGATAAGGGTTAAGATGGTGGTGGTGGTTTTGTTGTGGAGGCGGTGGTGCGGCGGTTATAGCCGGAAAAAGTGGCCGGCGGCTAGGGTTTGAGGTGGGGAGAAAATGAGAGAGAGAGATGAGAATGTGAGGGTGTTGGTGTGGGTTTGTGTGAACCGGCCCCCAAGGACCAATTGTAGTTTTATTTTTTATTATTTTTTTTATTAAGTAATAAATTAATAATAATAATAATAATAATAATAATAATAATAATAATAATAATAATAATAATAATAATAATAATAATAATAATAATAATAATAATAATAATAATAATAATAGTAATAATAATAATAATAGTAGTAAGAGTGGGTAAAGTGGGTAAATGTAAAACATGTGGCCCGAAACCCGAACTCATTTCAAACTTTAATATCTCCCGAAAAACATCTCGTAATTATTCAAATATCGTCGGACTCTTAAAACGAATCATAAAATTTTTCCTTAGGTAAACCTTGTGCCAGAGTCAACGTAGTACCAGTGAGAATTTAAGAATACATCACCGAGCATAATATCAAAATGAATTATGAAAATAATTCACGAATTCCATAACATCATTAAATATAATTATCCATAAAAATAGGTCTTACAAGTTCGTTGTGAAATAAAAATTCCAAATAAAAATTATAACGAACTTTAACGTAATGCGGGTTTTCAAAATAACTCCCTAAATTGCCGGTTGTCACACCCACACAAGTCAATTTTAGCTTATTTGCTTATTCAGTCAACCAAAGTCAACTGTGGTGGCAATAAGCTTCCACAATGCTTTTTATTAGCTTATAAAATAGTTGTTTTTACAAAAGTTGTTTATTTTTAGATATAAATTAGTTTTGTAAAAGAAAAATCCAGAAAAGACAACATAAAAATAAGTGATAGTTTCTATTTAATATAATTTAATTTTAATTTTCATTTTTAGATTTTCATTAAATAAGTTGTGTTTTTATATTTTTATTAAATTCCTTTTATATTAAAGTACTTTTAATAATTTTCTCAGATTTTTATTTTGTAATTTAGTATTTATTAGAATTAAAAATAGTTTTATTAGTAATTAATCAATAAATAAGTTTTAAATAGAATAATTACTTTTTATAAAGAAACACCTCTGTTTTATATTTTTCCTAGCTTTTATAAGTCATAATATAATTTTAGTAATTTTTATAGAATTTTTACTGTTCATTTACTAGTTTCTATAATTTAAATAGTTTAATTGGTAATTAATTAATAATTAGAATAATAATTAGTAAACTAGTTTAAAAATAGATAAAATAAAGTTTTTATAACTTTTTAGGATTGCTGTGATTGTTAATTATATTTATAAAAATCTTCTCAATTATCTAAGTCTTTTTAGTATTTTTCATAATTTAAATCATATAAATAGTTAATTAATAATTAAATAGTTATTAATTAATAATAATTAGATAAATAGTCTTAAAAATATAATTTTATTTTTAAAATAAGTTTTATAATATTTTAGACTTTTAAAAAGTTTAATTTTATTTTTCTAAGACTTATTTTACATTTTATTAATTAGTAGTGTATTATTAACTAATTAATAATAGTTATTAAATAATAATAATTAATTAAATAATTAAGTAATTATAAAATAAATATTTTAAGTTTATTTAATTTGCATTTAAGCCCCTAAGGCATATAAATTCCTACTTTAGTTAAATTCGTTTTTGTTTCGTACATTTACGTAGAATTAAATTAAACGTACGCGTTTTTAGTTATTAAACGTTTTTAGATATCTAGGTTTTTACGTAATCATTCTAAATAGTTTATTTAAGTTATCAAACCCTAGTGTAATCACACACATACACTTATACCCTTTCCTGTTCATATTCACTGATCACAGATTCGTTTTTAATAAAACATCGCACACCTCGTTGGGACATTACGACCCGGGGAAACACTGTATTCCACGGAAGCATTTGCCTTAAGCTGTTTGACTATTACAGTTGACCATTCACAAGTGGTTGACCAATAATTATCTGACTGTTTGAGGTGAATCAAGGACTCTTCGGGAAGCTGTCTGAAATTGCTGATATCATTCCTGAGCTTTGTGACCATAGATGGTGGAAAGTATTTGTCCAGAAATTTAGTGATCATCTCATCAAAAGTGTGGATCGAATTCTTTGGAAGTCGATCGAACCATGAAGTTGCATGATGAGTGAGTGAATAAGGAAACAGGTACAAACGTAGGCCGTCGTCGGTGACGCCATTTTGTTTCATGCTTTGGGTGACTGTTAAGAATTTGTCTAGATGTTTGTTAGCATCTTCACCCTGCAATCCGTGGAACTGGCACGTATTCTGGATCTGTTGTATCATGTGGTGTTTTAATCCAAAATCCGTGGCTCCAATAATGAGTGGTGCAATTGGTCCACCCTTCCCTTGCATGGTAGGTTGACACAGTTCCTCCATAGTTCGGGTGTCAGGAACTGGTTCATCCTTGGGAAGGAATGGGGGCTCGTCGTTCATTTTTATTGTGTGTTCTTCTTCAACAGTACGTAACTCGGGTACGTTTTTCTTCTTTTTATTCTTTGTTTGTGAACGAGTGCGCATGCACAAAAATTAGTTTTCAACACAAGATAGAGGCAAAACTACAGTGAACTTAAGCCCAATAATCACAAATGAACAACTCCTTTAAAAAAGGTACACTATTCACAAGGATACAATGGTAAGTTTTTAATCTTAGGTTTGGGAACTTACTATGTTCACACCCCCAGTTGGTAGGTGTTCTGCCTTGGTTTGCGGTGGTAAACTTTTATGTAATTATATTCACAGTAAAATGTTTTTGGCTTTTCGTGTATGGGTGAAAAAACTTGGAAAATATTTTTGGAACTGATTCGTTAACCGAAATCGTTCATTTAAGATTACTCGCAGGCTAGCGGGAGGAAATAAATGTATTGCTCTTCAGTTCGCAATTTAATGTCAGAACTTACCTTATACCAGCTGTTTCAGGTTGTAATCTTAAAGACAACGAAGTAATTTAACTTCACAGTTTGTTTTGTTGTTTATGATTTGTTTGGTGTTGTTAACACTTCAGGAGAAATGTTAATGAACTTTTTCAGATATGATTTTAATTTTCTTAAAAATTTACAAATTGGTGATATTTGTACAGGAGGGTTTTTTGAAAACCACTAAACTTAAACCGTTTTGAAATAGGCAACAACCTCCGCGGCAGCGACGCCAAATTTTAACTCCTCCCAAACCAACTAGTCAACCGTGAGCAGCTGATAGGCCCACCTGGGAGAAAGTGCAAGTTATTATTGACCGTGGAAATATAGGGAAATCCCCGGGTCGTTAAATCCCAACGAGATTGAAATTGTATTTTTGAACGATTTGGAGAATGAGTGGTACAGAGGAAAGTAACAAAAATGATTGAGGGATGATTATACTACTGATTGCTTGGAATTTAGATAATATGAAAATATATAAACAATAACAGAGATACACGTAAAAGCAAAAAATCAGATAACAGACAGAGACAAGTGGGGTTTAAACAAATTACAAACTACAGGGGGTAAAAGTGAAACTTTTGAAAACTTAAAATTAAAAGAAATTGAAAATGAAAATTATATTATAAAAATGATTAAAATATTATTTAATTAATAAAACTATTTAAAATCTAATTAAAACTTAAATTAAATTAACTAAAAATGACAAATGATACAAATTAAACTAAAAACTTGCAAAAATAATTTCTAAACCTTAATTAGAACTTGAAGAAAGTATAAAAAATTAAAATAAATATTTTTGTCTTTTTATGAGTTTTCTTATTAATTAAAAACTATTTAACTTAATTAAACTATTTTAAATTACTATTAATACTTAAATGACTTATAAAATTATGTAAAAATTTGTAAAACTAATTAACCATTACAGGAATCCTAAAAAATTATAAAAAGTTGCTAAAAATTATATTTAAGCTAATTGACTAATTAATTATTTATTAATTATTTTAAATCTAATTTAATTAATTTAAATAGGAAAATTAGAAAATGGACAATAGAAATTATGAAACTATTTTTTTAAAAGTCTTAACTACTTTATAAAACTTAGGAAAAATATAAAATTATACTGTTGTTAATTAAAATTAAAGAAAACTAATTAATTACTAATATTACCTATATAATTATTTAAACTACTTTTAAATCTAATAAATAGTAAACTGCTTAGGAAAAATCTAAGAAAATTATTTTAACTACTTAAAGGTACTAAGAAATTAAGAAAATTATAAAATTGGAAAAGTGCTTATTAATAAGCTGAGATGAAAATTAAATAGATCATTTCTATTAAATAGAAGCTATCACTATAATTAATGTTTGCTTTTTCTGGTTTTTCTTTTATAAAAATACTAAAATACTTAAAATAAGAAATTTTACAAAGAAAACTACTATGGAACCTCAGAATACGCACTGAGATTAAGCTATAAGACCAAAATAAGCAATTCCAAACTTAGGTTCTGAGACAAAAATGGGACAAAGTTTAGGGTTGATTCTAGGTGGGGTCCACTGATGTATAGGTTAAACAAATGGTCAATCTATGATCCCTGGTAGGAGGGGGGTTGTCTAAACCAAATTTGAACTACTGGGGTCCACTGATGTGGGCTGCAGCCACCAACAAAGTTGGTGGTGTGGTGGTGGTAAGCTGGTGCATGGGAGTACTTCTTCCCTGCAGGTGTGTTCCAAGGTTTGTGGGGTCCATAAGAATAAAAGGAGGTTCAAATTAAACCTAAGGGTTCAAAGTTAAGGTAATAAGCTACAAGTTGAGCCAAAAAGCTACCCTTATGGCTCACTAATAAGCTCTGTGTGAGCCTTTGAAATGGTGGTCACACACTGAGTGCTCAGTGTGGCTTGTTTTGAGCAGGGCACAAATTGGATCCTAAAAGCTATGCTACAATAAGCTAATGGCCAAACTAAACCTAGATGTGAAAAGCTGAGGTATTAAGCTACAATTAAGCTAAAACCTAGGGTGTGGGGTCCACTGAAGTAACCACAAATCACCACCAAAGTTGGGTGGGTGAAATAGGATCTGAGTGTACAGGGCACTGGGTTGCCCTGCAGGGTACTTTCAGCTCTTGCACAAGCTTGAGAAAAAAATCTTAAAAATCAAATAAGCTTTGATTCCTAGAGTTTAGGTGGTAGATTATAACCACAAGAAGTTTCAAGCTCTAAATCAGCTTCCTAAATTCTGGAAAAATCACCCAAGTTTTGAGAAATCTGAGAGCAACACACTTTGACTTTTTGAATGATGAACTATCTTTGACTTATGTGAACTTCTGATTGATCCTACTTATTTAATAAGTTGTTATAAGCTAATATTAAGTTAAATTAAGCTAGGTTATTAACTTATGAGATGATATGATGAGACTTGGACTCAAATATCACCACAGTAAACTGTGGTGATGTATTACTTGTGATTTTGACTTTCTGTGGTTTAGACCTAAACTTTTATGACTTAACAAAGTTACTATGATCTATTTAGACTAGTCTCAGCAACTAACATAAACAAAACCAACCTAGATCCCAGGGATACAACCTGAGCCAAACACTCCCTTAACTTGACTCTTTTATGATTTTTTAAGTAAATGGCTTACAGAGCTTATCCCACTGATCCACAATGACTTATTATGTTATATTAAGTATAATTAAGCACTTAAAAATAGGAAATAACCACAGATACACAAGAATACTAAATAAGCTATGTTGACTGTAAAACTTTGATATTTTAGCAACTAGAAATTCCAACAAAAAGATACCAATTTTATGTTATATTATCACTATTTAGGACTGAATAAGCATAAAGCAACTGAAAAAGCAAGCAATGAACAAAGCTATACTACAAAGACAGATATGAGATTTTTGATAACTTACAATAAGCTTCCCTGCTCAAACCATGAACCAAGAACAATCTTAAAGAATCTCCACAGATTCACTAACCCAAGGCCTTCCAAAATCAACCCTGCTCCATTGCTTATCACCAAGATCTTGGCAGTTTGACTTTTGATGACCAAATTTGTATTTATGGAATTTTTTTATCTTAGACTGATTAGTAAGTTACTAAAAGCTTATTTGAGCTTATTGGGAGCTTACATGTGCTTATTAGTCTCTATAATCTAACAATAATAAGTACACAGCTTATTAAGAATTTTGATATGAACTTGAAAATTGCATTAACTGAGATAACAACACAAACTTGATTTTTATTAACTAAAAAGCTTACTAGTACACTGAGAATGCTTAACCTGAAACTTTGAAAGCTTAAATTACACTTGAACTTTGAAAACAACTAATACGACATACACTTTTTAAAATTAAACTAGATATCTTTCTCTTCTGCTTCTCTTTATCTTTATAGGTGAGAATGAGCATCCAGGTGTCCTCAAGGACTTTTCCCACTTCATCTGAGCCTTTGATTTTGTCCAATTGATCTACACCGTTTAAACCAATTTTGGCGCCAAAAGTCTTCCAAGTTAACTTGGGGCCAAAGGTATGCAATTAAAGAATTTTGGTAACATATGGAGGTGTCAGGGGACAATTGGGAAGGTTTGGAGGCCAAGTTGAGGTTTCATGATGAAAACAGAGGATGTGGAGTGGTTTGGAGGGAAAAATGGTGGGAATGGCATTTAATGAGGTGTGGGATAGGCTGTGAGGTGGAAAGATGGTGAGAGGGGAGTAGGGGGTGTTGGGAATTTTGTGATGTAAGAATTCTGCTGCTGAATTCTGCTGCTGTTTCTGCTGAAAGGATCCTGCTGAAGAGTTGGTTTCTGCTGAAGCAGTGTATGTGCTGAAGACATAGTTCAGCTTTATTAGTTTCTGCGGATATAGTATTTCTGTGTTTTATGTAATGTAGTTTGGATATGCATGAGTTTATTTAGG
Source organism: Artemisia argyi (assembly GCA_030686995.1). NCBI lineage: Eukaryota > Viridiplantae > Streptophyta > Magnoliopsida > Asterales > Asteraceae > Artemisia > Artemisia argyi. The sequence continues at coordinate 19,629,456 of CM060702.1, read as the reverse complement.
AAGTGATAATGCATATCTTTTAGAAGTTTTAGAGTATACGTTTCTTGAGAAACGGTTTAGGGTTCCTTGAGTATAAAAGGAACACACGGTTTATGTATTGAATAACTTTTAGAAAATTCTAATTATAATTAAAAGATCCATAGAGGATCAAGAGTTCTTAGTATCAAGCTTGTGTTTTGTTTCCGCTTTATAAATACAAGTTGCAGAGATTGTCTATTAGTGTGTTATTGATTACAGTGACATTACTAACGATTCTAGAGTGCTCAAGAAGATCTATCAAGGTCTATAGCTCAACAAGTGGTATCAGAGCCTCGAGAGAGTCTCTGCCGTACTAAGAAACACAAATCTTACACCTTTACAATCCAAACAAATCACCAAACATGCCTGGATCGGATGATGATGTTGATACAACCCAGAACATTAACACCACTTCTCTTCAACAACTCAATCTCTCCAACAGTAATGCTAAGTTTCCATACTTGAAGAATGCAGAAGATTATCATCTGTGGTCCATGAAGATGCAGAACTGGATCACAAACATTGATTGGAATCTGTGGGAGGTTGTTAAGAAAGGGAATAGTCTGAAGAAGCATGTTACAGATGCTGATGGAGTTGTTACTATTGTAGGACCCAAAACTGCTGAAGAGATTCTGGCTATGCAGAGGGAGAGTAAAGTTAGAACTATTTTGCTCCAAGCTATTCCAGATGACCATATGGGTGACTTCCATTTTATGGAGGATGCCAAGGACATTTGGATGGCTATAAAAGCAAGATTTGGTGTGAATGAGGAATCAAGAAGGTTGCAGAAGTCTATGCTGAAGCAGAAATTCCAAGAATTTCAGATATCTGAAGAAGAGGGAATTCATAAGGGTTATGACAGATTTCATCGAATATTGAGTCAACTTAATCAGTTGAAGGCTAGACCCGACAATGAAGACTGCAATTCTAAGTTTTTGAGATCTCTGCCGCCATCTTGGTTACAAGTTGGTATTGCTCTCAAGACCAAAGGTGGGTTGGACATGATGTCTTTTGATGACCTCTACAATAGGCTTAAATCACTTGAGCCTGATGTTAGAAGTCCCATACGTCCATCCACTCATTCTGCATTTGTTGGTGCCTCTACTAAACCTGTGCATCAAGCCACAAGTTCATATTCATCAGGAGCATCTTCTCAAACTTATAATCAAACTGCTCCTAAATCAAGATCAAGTAGTGCGTTGGAGGATCTTATTCATTCATTTGTGGCTAAATATGAACCTCAACAGTTTATTGCTTATGAGGACTTTGAACAGGTAGATCCATTGGAAATGGAGGAGATGCACTTGAAATGGGAGCTTGTAATGATCTCAATGAACATTAGAAGGTTTGAAGCCAAGTCTGGAAGAAAGTTTGGTTTTAATGGAAAAGAAGCAGCAAGGTTTGATAGAAGGAAGGTTAAATGCTACACTTGTGGTCAAGTGGGACATTTTTCAAGAGAATGCAAAGAAAGAAAGGCTGGAGATGAAGTTAGATATGGTTCTTATCCATTGGAAGCAGGGAATAACAAGACTGTACCTTCAAAGGCAATGGTGACTCTAGATCACCAAATTGATTGGGCTGATCATGAACCTGCTGGAGAGGAAGCTTCTACTTCTTCACAAGTGAATCTGCTGGCATTCACACCTTCAGAAGAAAAGAAGGAGCAAGTCTCCTTGATGGGAATCTCTCAGGTAACCAATTGTGTGTTTGGATGTAGTGTAAGATACAATGAGCTAAAACAAGAATTTGATGAATTGAAACCAAAATACAATGAGTGTTATGTTGAAGTAGAGTCTTATAAAAGGGCTTTAAAAACATTAGAGAAACAAAAAGTATGGTTTCAAAAGAATCAAGTTAAATATGATGAAAAAATAAGAGTTCTAGAAGTGATTTAGAGGTTGCTAAGATAGAATTAAAACGTACTGAAAAAGAGAAGTCTGATTTAGAAAAAGAAAAACAAGAGTTACAAGATAAATTAGATAAAGAAATAGCTGGTCGTATGAAATGGCAGGAAGGGGCATCTAATTTAAGTAATTTAATTGATGGTCGCCAATCTGTTAGGTCTAGAAAGGCATTAGGATATGAGAAATATATAGACCCAGAAGAGCTAACCTATCCTGATATGTCTAGTGTTTTTGACCCTGAACCAGCCTTAGCTTATCAAACACCTGTTAAATATGTTAAGGAAGGGGGAATGAATGCAGTGCCTGGACCTATAAGAGGGGAACACATGCCTATAGACTTGTCCAAACCTGTTGACTTTGATGGATCACATCATTTATATGGCAAAAAGTCAACTAACTTGCAAGACCCTATTGTGAAATCTAATGACTTTGTCTCTTGTTGTAACAGTGACAAGTCTTCTGATGTAGGGTCTACCTCATTTGCTAGCTGTGATTCAAGTGAGAAGTCGGTCCTGCCCAAGACCATGCCCAAGACCACTCCCAAGACCACACCAAAGACATCACCCAAGACTCCCCACAAGCCTTCTAGAGTTGCTGCTGATAACAAGACACTTTCTACTGAAGACTTGTTTTTAAATTCATTAAATAATAATACTTTTGGCTTTGCTAAAAACAATTCTGTTTGTCATGGTGATTTGACTACTTTTTCATGTTATGGAAATTCTTTTGGTTTAAATACATCTTCTAAAAGGAAGAAGTGTTTTGTGTGTGGAAGTAAATATCACTTGATTAAGGATTGTACATATCATGAGCAAAGAATGGGTGCATGTGGTAGTCAAAGAAAAACTAGGCAAATGTGGAAAAATGTTAGTGAAATACCATCTTTTGTTCCACATCAGCAGAAACCTAATTCTGATGAATCTCATTTTTTATGGAGAAGAACCAGTACTAGACCATATGTTCGACCCACTAGTTCTTTCTTTTATAATGGTTATTGGCCTAATCACTTTGACTCAATGTGTAATGGTGGTGGGAAATTGAATACTGCTGTGAAGCCCTCAGCAGGTTGTTCTTGGACTAAGAAGGGACCTCATATGTATTACAAGACCAAGAACAATGGTGGATCTAAAACATCTACATGGCCTATTACTCATGATCCACAAGGCAGGCTCAAGTCAGCAATGACTTGAGTCTCCAATGTGTACTAATTTTGTATATTTTGTTGTTGTTGTAGGAACATCCTTTGAAAAGTACTGAAGTTGGTATTGTTGATAGTGGTTGTTCTAGAAGTATGTCAGGGAACAAGGATAAGATGCATGACTTTGAGCCTATTGAAGGAGGAGGCACTGTAACCTTTGGTGGTGGAGATGGCAAAATTACAGGGAAAGGAACCATTAAGACACCCTTGTTAGATTTTGAAAATGTTTACTATGTGAAGGAACTGGAGCACTTTAATCTAATCTCAGTATCACAAATTTGTGACACTAAGCATAAGGTTTTCTTCTCTGAAGATGAGTGTCTTGTACTTTCTAAGGACTTCAAACTCCCAGAAGACACAACTGTATTGCTGAGAGTTCCTAGAACCTTCAATCTATACACATTCAATCTGAATGATGTTCAGCCTGAAGGTGATCTAACATGTTTGGTAGCCAAAGCTTCCCTGGATGAATCCAATAAATGGCATAGAAGAATGGCACATGTGATTTACAAGACCATCAACAAGTTATCCAAACTTGGTCTTGTTAAGGGCCTTCCTTCTAAACTCTTCACCAATGAACACAATTGTATTGCTTGCAACAAGGGAAAGCAACAGAGAGCCTCTTACAAAGCAGTCCAAGCAGTGAGCACCATTTCAGAACCTCTTCAATTGCTGCACATGGATCTCTTTGGTCCAACCCCCATTAGAAGTATTGATCACAAGTACTTCTGCCTGGTTATCACAGATGATTATAGCAGGTTTTGCTGGGTATTCTTTCTCAAAACTAAGGATGAAACAACTCCAATTCTGAAAGAATTCATTATCTTAGTTGAGAACCAGCTGAATAAAAAGGTGAAAGGAATTAGGTGTGACAATGGTACAGAATTCAAAAATGTTGTCTTCATAGAATTCTGTAAGTCTAAAGGGATTAGAAGGGACTATAGTACTCCAAGAACTCCACAACAAAATGGGGTTGCTGAAAGGAAAAATAGAACCCTCATTGAGGCAGCAAGATCAATGCTTGCAGACTCCAAACTACCCACCATGTTTTGGACTGAAGCAGTCAGTACTGCATGTCATGTCTTGAACAGGGTATCCATCACTAGACTTCATGTCAAGACACCTTATGAACTTCTCACTGGGAAAGTTCCACACATACATTACCTTAAGCCTTTTGGATGCAAGGTGACTATTCTGAATACTGCTGATATACTGGGTAAATTTGATGGGAAAGCTGATGAGGGATATATAGTTGGGTATTCAGCTCATAGAAAGGCCTATAGGGTTTATAAACTGAATGCTAAAAAGATTGAAGAGACCCTTAATCTGAGATTTCTTGAAGATCAGCCTAATATTCAGGGACAAGGCCATTCTTGGTATTTTGACCTAGACTATTTGACTGACTATTTGGGTTATACTAGGCATGCTTCTAATCCTGATGCAGGTACCAAAGATTCAAGTTCTAACCCTGCAGGTTTCATGGATGATGACTCAGAATGTGAGTCTGAGCCAGAAGAGAATACTTTTGTTGTACCATCTTTTCCACCTAACCATTTTGTAGGTAATCACTCTGCTGCTGAACAAGATGATGAGTCACATTATGCAGAAGATCTTGCAAGATTGTAGAAGCAGGAACATGCTGCTACTAAGGAAGCTCAGAAACTCAATGACAAGGTTACACAAGAGACTGAGGCTATCCTACATCAGACAGCACAAGCAGTCAGTGGCAACAAGGATACTATTGAAGGCACACCTATTCCCACTGATAATGTCAAAGATGCTGATTCTGCTGATGTTCACTCTCCCATCTCTACTGAAGTCTCTGCAGATTTTGATAAGCCCTTTACCAGATTTCCAAGTCCTTCTGATCTTGGGAATTATCAACCAAAGCCTGGCTTGTTTAACTCAGCTTCATATGATACTGAGTTTGAGCCTACACTCACCAACATTGATGCCAACATTGATGTTCCACCTACAGCTACCAAAAGGATTCACAATACTCATCCCCTATCAAAGATTATTGGTGATCCTAAAGACCCTGTTCGAACTAGAAGCACTGTCAAGAATACAAAATATGGAGAAGTTGCTTTTATCTCTTATGTCTACAATCAAAAGAGGAACAATCACACAGACTTCAAACATTGTTTGTTTGCATGCTTTCTTTCTCAGATTGAACCAACTAGTGTTCCTCAAGCACTGGCAGATTCAAGTTGGCTTGAGGCAATGCAAGAGGAGATGCTGCAATTTAAGAATCAGCAGGTTTGGATTTTAGTTCCTCTTCCTGATGGGAAATATGCCATTGGGACAAAATAGATTTTGAAGAATAAAAGAGATGCACGGGGTATTGTGGTGAAGAACAAAGCAAGACTAGTGGCTCAAGGTTTTAGACAAGAGGAAGGCATTGACTATGATGAGGTCTTTGCACCAGTGGCCAGAGTTGAAGCTATTAGGATATTTTTGGCCTATGCCTCTTACATGGGCTTTATGGTTTATCAGATGGATGTTAAAGGTGCTTTCTTGTATGGAGAGATTGAAGAGGAGGTTTATGTGACTCAACCCAAGGGATTTGAAGACCCTGATCATCCTGAGTATGTGTACAAAGTTGTCAAAGCTCTCTATGGACTGCATCAAGCTCCCAAAGCTTGGTATGCAAGACTCTCCACATTTCTGCTGAAGAATGGCTACAGAAGAGGTGCCATTGACAAGACTTTATTTCTCAAGAAAGATTCAAGGGATATTATTCTTGTGCAGGTGTATGTGGATGATATTATATTTGGTTCTACCAAAGAAGCATGGTGTAGAGAGTTTGAGGATTTGATGAAGGGAGAATTTCAAATGAGTGCTATGGGAGAACTCACTTTCTTTCTGGGTTTACAAGTTCAGCAGAAACCTGATGGTATATTCATACATCAGGAGAAATATGTAAAAGATATGTTGTCTAAGTTTACTATGGAAAATGTCAGGACTGCCACTACTCCATATGAGGCTCCCAAACCAAAGAACAATCTTACTCCTGATCTTCCTGTGAATGTTCATTTATACAGGTCTATGATTGGTTCTTTGATGTACTTGACTGCCTCAAGACCTGATATTACATTTGCTGTGAGTGCATGTTCAAGACACCAAGTCACTCCACTTACCTCTCATATGAATGCTGTCAAGAAGATTTTTAAGTATCTTAAAGGCCAACCACACTTAGGTCATTGGTATCCCAAAGAGTCTCCATTTCTGCTAGCAGCTTATAGTGATAGTGACTATGCTGGTGCCAATTTGGATAGAAGATCCACAACTGGAGGTTGCCAATTTCTTGGAAGAAGACTGATTTCTTGGCAATGCAAGAAACAGACCATACTTGCTACCTCTACTACTGAAGCAGAGTATGTTGCTGCTGCCAATTGTTGTGGACAGGTTCTATGGATTCAGAATCAATTACTGGATTATGGGTATAATTTCATGAATACTACAATTTTCATTGACAATCAAAGTACCATTTGCATTGTTAAAAATCCAGTTTTTCATTATAGAACCAAACATATTGAAATCAGACATCACTTTATAAGGGATGCTTATGAGAAACATTTGGTTAAAGTGGTCAAAATTCACACAGACGAAAATGTGGCAGATTTATAAACCAGGGCATTTGATGGACCAAGGTTTCAATATTTGGTGGTCCATATTGGAATGCTAAACCCTTAACTGCAAAGTTTAAGGGGAGGCATAGGCCTCAGGGGAGGCATATACCTCAGGGGAGGATGATGACTGTAAACTTTGTAATATTTGTATAAGTTGTATAATTTTTGAGTTTTTAACACTAACCCTCTAACAGTTGTGCAAGTTGTTTGGTGTATTTGCTTGTTTGATGGTTGTTTTGCAGATGTTCTGAGAATGAAAGTCCCATGATTAATGTCACCAAGAGCTAAAGTCAAAGGAATGTGGTCAATATGCTGAACATGGTTTCTACTGATCAATTGAAACATGCTGAAGGTCTTACACAATGGATAAATTCAAATAAGATCTTTTCATAGAAACAAGTTACAGCTTATATTCAATGTTACAATTGAGATACAATGCCCATTCCTAAACTATTGACTAATTCAGTACTACTAGCTTCTATCACTTATTACAAAATACTTGAGGCTATGACAAGTACAATGAAGAAGCTGAAGATGAAAATGTAAGTAGAAGAGAAGGAAGACTGGGAAGATGCTCATGAATTAAAGTCAAGAGAATACTCAAGAACTTTGCCTCATGGTTACATTCCTCAATCATCTACTTCAGCTTCTCCTTTCCCTTACGTATGATCTCAGTCTTCTTGCTCTGTCCAATATGTTCTTGATGTGGAAGACCAGGTCCTGGAGCAGGAAGATCCAACACCAAATTTTGTGATGTTGGAAGAGATGGATCCCTAGTACTTGATCTTGGTTGGGATCTCTCTGGTGTGGAAGGAGGAAGAAAGGATGGATCTTCATTTTCTTCCTCTGAAGAGTCTTCATCAGAGGTATAGATGAAGGGAGAGACAAGCTCTTTCTCAGCAGGATTGGGTGCATTGCTTGGTTCACCCTTCAAATGAGCATTCCATTGTCTTTCTTGTGCATCCCATCGGTTCTCCAATGCTCTTTCAAAGTCAGAACCTTCAAACCCCATGGATATGGTGGTATATCTTCTTCTGATGATGGAGAAGAGGAATTTGGATCTGAGGTTTCTGGGTGTGAAGACATGTTTTGAATGGTGAATTGGGGTTAATCAAAATTAGGGTTTGAAAGATGATTTGGGGTAAATTGATGACTGAGATGTGTGATTTGGGGTGATTAAATAAGCCAATTTTAGGAGTTACGATATTTAATGCGAGTTGGGTGGCACAGTAAAACCAAGATATTGACCGAAGATATTTTTACCTTTGGTTGATTCTGCTGATGGTTGACTATGCTTCAGCATATTTGACATTCATTTCTGCTGAAGGGTAAATTCTCAAATTGGAAGTTTTGTCAGACTTGGTCAATAAGTTGTTCCGATAATTTTGACCACAATTGGGGAACTTCCAAATTTAACTCACTCTGCATATCTTTTCGAATCAAAATTATTCGCTTATCACTTCAAATAAACCCATTATTCTCCGGAGTAATTCATAACCATCTCACACACATTCAGTCAAATGGCTCAACTTGAATTGAAGGGCGACCATAACAAATATGCTATTCTGAAAACAAAGAAGGGACATGAAGAATTTGATTTGATGGTGGAGTTTCTACAAAGGTCGAAGATTAATTATGCTTTGACGTATTGTCCCAATTTGGTGTGTGAATCCTTGGTGAAGCAATTTTGGGCATCTGCTACTAAGAGATCTGCTACAGAGATTGTAGCTAAAATAGATGGTGTAGAATATGTGGTGACAGGAGGGTTGATAAGGGCAAAGCTTAAGTTGGATGATGAAAATGGTGTGTATCATTCCAACACTGCAGAGATTCTTGCTGGGATAAGAGAAGCTGGATATCAAAGTACTGATACATCCAAGTGGTACAAGAATCAATTTTGTCCTAAGTAGAGGTATTTGGTGCATCTGCTGCTTCAATGTATGAGCAACAAGTGTGGTGGATGGAACCAGTTCTCTCTGCAATTGGGTTGTGGTATTGTTTGTCTTTCTAAGGGTGAAACTTATAATTTTTCTAAGTTTATTTTTGAAAATATGCTAGAAAATATAGATAAGGAACAGCATAAGTTTTTAATGTACCATAGATTCTTACAAATAATCTTAGACATAACCACTGAAGATATAACCCATATACCCATTAAAAGTCTAGGTTCTAAGTTGTTTGCCTCAATGAAAACTAATTATACTGGGGAACATCACCCTATGTTGGAAGCAATGTTGCCACAAGGCAATGCAAATATAGTTGAGGGTGATGATGCTGGTAATGTGCCTGCTTCTAATGCTGCTGATGATGGTAATCCATCATCTTCTGGTGTTGCTGCTGATGGTAATCCTTCAGTGGTAATGGAGGAAGCGCCAGATACAACTGCTGAACCTTTACCTGATTCTACTGACTTACCACCACCTACCCCTGTACAAATGTCACCTAGCCCTACCATCTCACCAGTTCAGGATGCTCCAACTGATTAAATTCATGAGTTTGAAGATGACTTACAGACTTTTGAACCTGATCTTACTAGACTACCTTCACCCAGTTCTTTGGGAGAGCAAATTAATGTAGGTTCTCCTAATGTTGTACATGAGTCTGTTTCTCCTGCTGGGTTCAATGAAGCTCCACATACCACTGAGCAATCTGCTGGTAGAGCAGAGGACCCTATTACTCTCACAGTTGTATATGATTCCCTTAGCAGGTACATGAAAATGACTGAAGATCTACAGAAAGAACTTGCTGAGACCAGGACTACTCTTGGTAATGAAATTCAAAGTTTGAAAAGCAAGGTTAAAGATTTGGAGGCCCAGATAAATCAGCAAAAGCAAAGCAAAGATGGATTGGATTCTACTAAAGTAGCAAAGGAGGCAAATTTGGATTCTCTTGAGATTCTAGCTGAAGTTGCTAGACAGTCTCATGTTGTTCCTCCTAAAGCTGCTGCAGCACCTAAATCTAAACCAATGATACTAGTTCAAAGAAGAAGTACAAGACAGTATTTGGCAAGGAAAGCTGCTGAAGCTTCAAAAGTATCTGGTGGTGATAATGATGTGCTGATGACTGAAGCTATGGATATACTTCAGGAGAAACAATCATTAAGTAGGGTTGCTGCTGATCAATCTGCAGATAAAGGAAATACATCAGGAGAAACATACTTTGTAGCTGGGAGAGAATACTTGAATTCTCCTATTCATCATTCATCTGAGAATTTACAAGTTTCTTCTGATAAAGAGGTTCAAGATGTACATGATGAACCTATGGCAGATGTGCATGTGTCTAATGATGATGTTGCTGCAGATAATGTTCCTCTTGATGATCTTGTTGAAGGAACAGATGATGATTTGGATGAGCTTGTTACAGCTGAAGAAAGAGCTGGACAAGAAGAACTGCTCCAACAATGGGAAAATTATAAGAAGAATACTAATCTAGCTGAGGAAGTACAAGCTCAGTTTGATGCTGAATTAGATTCAGAGACTCAAAGATATGTTTCTACCTTACCCATTGCAAGACAAAGGGAATTGGATGCAGCTGTTCTAGAGTTTGATGAGTCAGATTGGAAGCTGATCGGAAAATAAATGCTTGCAAATCCTACTGTAACTGCTGACCTTATTGGAAAAAGGGTAGAGGAACAAGATTATGAATCTGAAATTGTGAAAATGTTAAAGATGAGGAAGAAGGCAGCTGATGAATTAAAAGCTAAAGCTAAAAGAGATAAACCTATGACTCAAGCACAGCAGAGAGATTATATGCGAATATATGTGAAAAATCAAAGCAGTTCTTTGTTTAACAATGCTTGGTCTAAACAACAGGTGTGGGGACTTCCATTTAACAAACTGGTTGAGATTTATAACAGAATCAAGGCTAGGAATGATAAAGATGGAATGGGTGCTTCCAAGAATATTCCTCTCCTCAATGCTGATACTAGTGCTACTGAGAAAGTATCTTTACCTGATACTTCTGCTGATGTACCTCATGTTACTGCTTCAGATCCTCCAACAAGGAAGATTGTGGATAAAGGTAAAGCAAAAGTGATGACATCAGATCCTCCAACTAGAAAGAGAACTAGGAGACAATTGGAGCAAGAAAGAATGGGTGAAGAGACTGCTAGGAGGTTGGTTGAGGAACAAGAAGCTGCACAAAAGGCTGAGCTTGCCAGATTTCATGAACTGAAGACAAGAGAAGTTGAAATTCAAGCTGCTAGAAATAAACAAATCAGGAAGGCTATGGATGAACAATATGCCTCAGCTGCACTCGAATCTTCTGAAGATTCTGCTGATGAACAATTGGATACTCCATCAGTGGATACTGATGCTGCAGAAGGTGATTCTGCTGAAGCAGCAGTTCATGATGCTATTTATGTTCCTGGAAGAAGAGGAAAGAGAATGGCTAAAGTAGGATCATCACATTCAAAACAAAGTCTAATTAATGTGAATAATTCTGATGCTTCATTTATAAGGGAAGGATCATCTGATGATTGGCCAGAAGGAACTAGAGTGTTTCTGGTGAGTTGGGAGTTAAGTAAAGATGGTAAAATCAATACCATTTACAGATTGGATAATACTTCCATATCCTTTGCATTTCTTCAGCAGATTCTTCATCTTGTAAATTATCAAGATTTAGTCACTCTATATGAGTTGGTTATTAAGTATTATGCCACTCATACTCCTGAAGGTTCAGGATTATATTTGTTGGGTGATCTTCAAGTGTTGTTTGATTCTTCTACTCCTACTGGTGCAAGTTATGATATCTGGAAGAACAATCAGAAATGGAAAGTTCAGAGTTGGAAGTTCTATCCTATGCCTTATGTTCATGTACTGGAAACTACTACTGGTCTGAGGATTATTATGGATCTTACCAATAAATATCCTCTGAAGGTATCTCTGATGGAGAAAATGTTACAACAGAAGTTGGAAATTCCTCCTGATCCAGTTGGTAATACAAGATTGTTTGCTGAATCTTTGGTGAAGGTTTTCAAACAAAGGATTAAGACTTCCAGAGCAGCATCTGAGTAGAGATATTATGTTGTATATTTGTTTTATTCTTAGTAAAATAAAATAAAAAAATAAAAAATAAAAAAAAAATAAAAAAAACTAACATTTTGTTGTATTGTATTTGTATGCGGATTTGGTTATCAACTTACCTGATGGTGACTATTCCATCATAAAGTTGGCTAGTCCAAAGGGTACAACTTTGGTAAAGACACATCAAATCTGTTGATAGCTGTAATTGTTTGCTCAAAACCATAGGGTTTTCAACTCACCCATGCTTTATTGCTGAGTAGTTGAAATGGTTGTCAATTGACCATGGATTTTTCCTTTATGGATTATGAATAATTGGCTAGCCCACATGTATATGGCTTGTGGTAAAGGCAGTGGAAAACCATATTTGGTAATCAGTTAACCAAGATGATTTTCATCAAAATAATTGGCTAGTCCTGAGCAAACGGCTACAGGTAAAGACATCTCAAATCCTTTTATAGCTGATGATTTGCTAAAAATCATGTGGTTATCAGTGTACCTTTGAACACTTGGCTACTCCAGTAGTGATGGCTATTGGTAAAGAGACATCAAATCCATTATTTTCAATGATTCACCTCTCACAGGAGTTAACACACCTGGAAGTGATGAGAATAGTATGAAACTAATTTGTTTTGATGTACATTTAGTCATTTGTTGCTGCAAAGAATGGAGCTTTCAAGTATATGCTGATCATAGAGATTCTGCTAAAAATAATTCTTTGCTGGTGCTATTTTATTACAATCCTCTTGGTATGTTATTTTGAAGCTCTATCAAGAATCTTGAACTTAACCAGGTCAAATTCAAGATTAGGGGAGGATTGTTGGGAATTTTGTGATGTAAGAATTCTGCTGCTGAATTCTGCTGCTGTTTCTGCTGAAAGGATCCTGCTAAAGAGTTGGTTTCTGCTGAAGCAGTGTATCCACTGAAGACATAGTTCAGCTTTATTAGTTTCTGTGGATATAGTATTTCCGTGTTTTATGTAATGTAGTTTGGATATGCATGAGTTTATTTAGGAAGTGATAATGCATATCTTTTAGAAGTTTTAGAGTATACGTTTCTTGAGAAACAGTTTAGGGTTCCGTGAGTATAAAAGGAACACACGGTTTATGTATTGAATAACTTTTAGAAAATTCTAATTATAATTAAAAGATCCATAGAGGATCAAGAGTTCTTAGTATCAAGCTTGTGTTTTGTTTCCGCTTTATAAATACAAGTTGCAGAGATTGTCTATTAGTGTGTTATTGATTACAGTGACATTACTAACGATTCTAGAGTGCTCAAGAAGATCTATCAAGGTCTATAACTCAACAGGGGGTGAGGTGGAGATGGGAAAACCATGGTGGTATTGGGTGAAGCAGGGGTGGGGGAGAAGGGTGTACAGTGTTTCTGGTTTTGGCGGTTTGGGGTGGTCAACGGGGTCAAACCCCGTTTATATTATAACGGGTGGACTGGGCTGAGGGTAGATTGGGCCTAGGGGTTGGGCTTGGTTTATTTTGTGTTTGGATTTGGACTAGTTTTATTTTTGGGTTTAGTAATTAAGGTCCGGTTGGTTTGTGGTATTTAAACAAGGACCATTTTTGTAATTTGAGCAAAGTTAAGGGGCTGAGTATGCCACTTTCCCAAACTATTTATAAGGACCATTTATGCATTTTATGAATATACCAAGGACCAAAGATGTATTTTTTTCATTTTTTTTTTAAATATCCAGGGACCTTTTTTGCCAATTTCTCAAACTCTAGGGACCATTTATGTAACATTGGATTTTTTTAGGGATTAAAGATGTAATTTCTCAAAATGTTATCATAAGGACCAATTTTGTCATTTAAGAATAGTTCAAGGTTTATTTTATTAATTTCCCATTTTTAAAACCTTAAGGACTAATTTTGACATTTTTCAAACTTGAGAGACTAAAATTGTCATTTTGCAAATTTTAACTTTAAAGGACTACACTTGACAACTTATTAATCCCTAAGGACCTTTGATGATATTTTTTTATGTTTTGATTTACCAGGGAATAGATTTGACAACTTTTGAAATTTGAGGGACTGAAACTGCCAATTATGCAAACTTTGTACGTTTTTCATCTGTTTTTGCATATTTTGCATTTGAAACATATAAAACACACTTCCAATATATTTTAAGTATTATTATGCATATTTGAGTGTTTTTGGATGTTTTGGCAGTTCAGATTGGTATAAAATGATGAGTATTTATACACTCATCAATGGCTGTGATCAATTGAGGCAATCCAATGGCTCAGAATAGGTGGGATTTGCTCTGAGAGACACATGGAGCAATTTGGAGTACTATAAAAGGAGCAAGAGGCTGAGGAAGAAGATATAGTTTTTAATTTTCAATTAATGTATGTCGTTTAATTAGTAATTTGAAATCTCAGCTCAATTTTCAGTTTCTTAGTATTGTACCAGAGTTTTTGGCATTAATATAAACTTATTTCAAGCTTCAATTATAATCTTATGTTCATTTAAAGTTTATGCATCCTTGTTTCAAATTCAAAATTCTCTATAAGCTTTTTAGTTATTATCTGTGGTTGTTTTCAATTCTTAAGCTCAAATAAGTTAATAATTTAGCTTATTTGAGTCATTAGAAACCTCAGATTCCATTATTACTTAAAAAAGAAAATATATAAAAAATCAAAGAAAAAATAGCTATAAAATAAAAATTTGCAGTTTGAAGTTCATCAAGAAGGAGCAAGGTTAATTTTGGATTGCCTTGGGGTTTAGAGGCTTATGGAAGCCCATAGGAAGTAACTTTGATCCTTGGTTCATGATCTGTGGCTGGAATGCAAAAAATTGTGAGCATTTTCATTAATTTAGTATTTTACTGTAGCACTTAATAAATAGTGATTATATTAGTTAATTTATGTTTATTTGGTATGTATTAGTACTAATATTGGTTAATTTACCTAGCTTGTTCATTAAAATATCAAGTTGCTCAGTTTATGTATTTCACAGTCAAATAGGATTTGTGGTAATTTCTTAGTTTCAAGCTGTTTTTGTTGTTGTTTTTGCTAATTAGGACTTATCACATGTTAATATAAAGCTTAAGAATCAATATTAAGTTTTAAATCTATGTTATACTTTGGAATACTCAAATTCAGAAAAATAAAGGTGTGTTGATCAGCTGAGTTCAAGGACTCAGAGGGTTTGTTTGTTGTTGTTCTTTGTTGAAATATATCACAATAGGTTTCAATAGCTTAGTCAAATAATAAAATTCAATCCTTATTTGTTAAATAGTCAATATAGCCTTTAATCTCATCTTGTCTTTGCACTGTTGAAATTTTAAACCTATTAATCATCTTAATCAGTGTAATTTGAGTTGTGATAGCCTAATTTAGTTTCATTATAGCTTATCACACCTTAATTAATCAGTAGGATTGATTAAAAATTCAAAATAGTCAACTGAGTTCAAGTTTCTAAAAAGTCAAATTGTCTATTTCAATAAAATGGGATGAAATTCTTAATGATGCACAGGGTTGAATAGAGATTGGAAATAGATAACAAGAGTTGTTTTATGATCATTGGTTTCTTGTTTATTTGAATCAAAAAGAAAATTGGGATTTCAATCTTGTTTGTTCATTAAATTTTAAGCTCAAAGTTGCCTGAGTGAGATTTCACTTCCCCTGCACCAGGCTTATCCACTCACTTTCATAAGCTCATCTTAAGCTTATCTCTGAGTTTTAGATTGTAATTCTTGGGTCTTTTAGAAGCTAAGCAATCATATTTCAAATTTCAAGGCTTGTATTTCATTTCCAAGCTTATTCACTAGGGCTGCCATTAGCTTCTTGTTTGGTCCATGCTCTTAGATACACTGATTACTCAGTGTTGAGAAGCTTTTTCACAAGCTTGTGCAAAGCTCCTCAGTGGACCCCAACCCTAGCCATTTGGCTTATTGAGAGCTTATCAGCTCCAATTTCATTACTTAGCCTTAGATAGACCATTAGCTTATTGGAGATAACTTATTTTGAACCCAACTTGTGGCCTGACTAAACTCAGTTCACTGAGTGGTCAGCCCAAACCACCCAACTTCACAAGCTTCTCAAGTGCTTATTAGTGGACCTTAGGGTTTACTTTTTGGCTTATTGGGAAGCCACCCAGGTGGACATGATTGCTCAAGTCTCATTTTAGACCCCTGAGCTTATTTGTGGGTCCCACTCAGACCTGCAGTTGGCCTTGTGGAGTGTTTGGTATTCAGTTTTGCTTAGTTGTGCTTATTTGACCTTACAGCTTATTTCTTGTAGCTTATTTAGTTGATTTAGTTTGATTTAGGTAAAACTCAGTAGTTTATAGCTTATTTAACTCTTGGGAGCTTGTTTGTAGCTTTTAGCTTTTTAAAAATCCAATTTTGGCTTAATAAGCCATCTGCTGAGCTAATAAGCTCTTACAGAGCTTATTTGTGTGAAATAAAAAAGTTGTATTTTTTAAAGTTACTTATTTTTACTTATTAAACAGTTTTGCAAAAAGAAAATCAAAAAAATAAAAAGTTTGCAAAAATTGGCTGTGTGTGGGAGTCGAACCTGAGACCTCTTGGCTAGTATACATGCTTTATAACACACACCCCTTCCAGTAGCTCTGGGGCACCAGTTCCGTTTAGTATTGCAACATCAATATACTTAAGGGTGTTTTTGAGTAATAAGCTTAAATAAGCTGTTTTGCTTATAACAGCTTATTTGAATAAGCTGTTGGACCAAGTTTATTTTTCCTAGGCTTTTCATTACTTAATATACTTACTATAATTTTTTTATAATTTTTACTGTTCAACTAATATTTATTTTAATTAATAATAGTTTAATTAATAATTAGGTAATATTAGTTAATTAAATAGTTTTAATAATTTTTATTTAATAGTAGTATCTTTTTATATTTTTTTTAGTCTTATAAACCATTAGGTGTTTTTATAAAATAATTTCCTAATTTTTACTTTTCATTTCTTATTTTCCTTAATTAATTTAGTTAATTAGATTTTAATTAATAAATAAGTAATTAATTAGTAAATTAGCCTAAATATAATTTTTAGAATAATTTTATAATTTTTTAGGATTCCTGTGATGGTTAATTAATTTTATAAATTTTTCCATAATTTTCTAAGTTGTCTTAGTATTTTTAGTAATTCAAAATAGTTTAAATAGTTTAATTAAAATAATTAGTAATTAATTAATAAAAAACTCATAAAAAGACAAAAATATTTATTTGTAATTTTTTATACTTTTTTCAAGTTCATTTAAGTTTTAGAAAATATTTTTGCAAGTTTTTAGTTTAATTTGTAGTATTTATCATTTTTAGGTTAATTTAAATTTGTTTTAATTAAATAGTTAAATAGTTTTTAATTAAATAATTAATAATAAATAATAAAATAATCTAAAAAATAATTTTCTTTTAAGTTTAAGTTTATAGAATTGTCATTTTTGACCCCTGTAGTTTATTTTTCTTTAAAACTCACCTTTTTCTCTGTACGCATACGTATTTGTTTACATTTTCAGTTTACGTGTATACATAGCTGTTTATTGTGCTTGTTTTATATTATCCAAATAATATCAGTAGTGTAAATCAAACCCACTTAATCTTTGGTTACTGTCCTCAGTACCATTTATTCCCAAAACCGTTTACAAATACAATTTCAATCTCGTTGGGACTTAACGACCCGGGGATTTCCCTATACTTCCACGGATTTTAATACTTGACTTTTTCCCCCAGGTGGACCTATCAACTGCACACGCTTGACTGGTTGGTTTGGGAGGAGTCACTTTCCCTAACAAATCTAAAGGCGAACCTCACATATTTGGGTGGAAATTTTTTTTTGAATAGTACGGTTATGTGCTAGTCATACAATCTCCTATCCATGAGATGCTTGCTATGGCTAAAGTTTCACTCCTAAATGTTGTAAAAAATTTTAAATTTGGCGCTAAAATTGCACTAACAATTATTTCTCATAGTTTTATTACACATCTACCATTAAATAAAACAAACTCAAGCGAAAGTGCATATGTAAGGTATCATCTTTTTACCCTCCCCTTATACTTAAGATGAACATTGTCCCCAATGTTCAAGTAAAGAATGTAAAAGTGAAAAAGTAAAAAGAATGAAATCAAATACTCCCCTGATTCGCTCGGTATGGATAATTAGGTGGCCAGGTTAAATCTTCCTCCAAGAAAATGAACAATCAAAGCTTCCATTCCAGGATATAAATCATCTTCTTGTCATACATAACCTGTGAATCCTGAGAAAATAGACAAGACAACCTCGCATAAAATCGGCGGCAACCTACATAAGTTACTAAATCCTAGAAAACAAAATAATATATAATGCTTGTGAAATGAAGTTTGCAGATTTCCTGGAGATTATAAAACTTAATAATTCACAAAAACCATAAGACTCCGTTAGAAAAACAAAACCGGTAAAATTTCCAGATTTTTATACGTGACGCCGTCAAGAGTTAACTCGTGACGCCGTCAGAAGTGACCTGCAGAAATTCTTATGTTAAGTTTCCGGAAAATTTCTGGAAAAACTTGGTCCCACTTCCTGGAAAATCCTGCAAAACTTCATTATGACTCAATACAAGCATTTGACTCTAACAAATACGAATATACATGTTCACTTAATATTGTGGAGAATCATGATCGGTTTGTTTCTTAAAAACATATTTGGGGTTTCCCCTTACACTTATCTTTTGCAAAAATACTTTTAGGTGGAGTTAAGACTAGGCCAAAATAACAAAGTAAAGTATTTCTACTATTTAATTGAGAAACATGATCTACCAACAATAAAAATAAAGCATGCATACTGAAGCAAATAATAAACAAACAAAATAAAATCACACAAAACATGGGTTGCCTCCCAAGAAGCGCTTTTCTTTATTTACGAGTCTTGTAGCTAGACTCAAGGTCATGGGTTACTACGTGACCTCATCATTGGTTCCACTCTCTAGGTCGTCTTCTAAACCAGTTTTGTATTCCGGACCTAGTTGCAAGCATTCTTTGTAGAAACCAAGCATCCTACTCTTTACATACTCTACTCCTCTACGTCTATCCTCATCATTCCTATAATAAGCCGCTTGCTTGTGTTCTTTTTCTATATTAGAGAGGAGGCGGTATTGCTCAATTTTGTAGGGCATTTGATAGGCAACCCCATCATTTTCTTCCTTGAATCTAACTATCCCTAGAGTCGGGTCATAACTCATCCTAGTGGCCTCAACAAATGGTTTTCCAAATATTACTTGGCTTAGGTAATCATCTATCACCGGACGAGTATCTTCCACTATCATAAAATCGATCTCATAAGTGAGATTACCTATAATCACATGCAATCCCTTCACTCTTCCTACAAAATTACTTATCAAATTCTTATTGGGCATCATCCTAAAATCAAGTTGTTTCTTCATCACCCAATTGTAATAAGTCCTAGTCATGATGTTTACGGGAGATCTAAGATCAATATAAGCTTTCCAAATATGCATATGCCCGATGTTGCATGGTATGTTGATGTTGGAAGGGTTTCCCATTTTGATAAGGGGTGTGCCAAGGATATATGGTGTCTCGGGATCATTGAATAAATCCTTATGATATTCCCGTTCTTCCTTGGTGGGCATCTTATCAAAGTATTTCTCCATAGTTTCTACTTCCTCTAATTCTTCTCCCTTATTAACCTCAACTTCCCTACTTTCATCCCTAGTCTCGGTTTCTACTCCAACTTCATCCTTGTCACTTTCTTCTATCTCTTTATCTATTGGTTTAACGGTGACAACATTGAAAAGTGGACATGTTTGGATGATGAGGGGTCCTTGTTGGATCGATATACTCTGACCAAACTACTTTGTAGCTTGTAAGGGTTTAACAATATTGAGTAAACTCAACACTATTAATATTGAAACACTGTTTGACCTTGTAAAGTATGCGGAATCTACTAACACAAAGCTTAAGAAGAACTTTTATATTAACCAAACTTTGAACCTGCTTTGTTACACATATTCACTAACAATCCCTAACTATTTAACTTGATCGACTTCTAACTTGTAAAACTTATAAAACTTCTATCGACCAATACCTCTTAAGGCTCTTTATATAGATAACCTTAAGTTGGTTTACAACATCTAATTCTTGAACGACAAGTAATTATCCCTAACTAATTCTAGAATAATCATCTAATATTACACATTAATCCTTATCTAATATTGCATATCAGTCCTTGTTTACTTCGAAGTACTTTTAAGCATTCTTCATATCAGCAGTACTTTGACTTTATTCTTCAGCAGTACTTTGACTTTATTCTTCATGCAGCAGTACTTTGACATCCAGAAGCACTTTGATATTTCATATCCCAACAATCCTCCCCTAACTTGAACTCTACTTGCTTGATTTCAAGTTTCTTTGTTGTTAATAATCTTCAAATCTTTAATCATACATTGAGGTTGTTTCTTTATTCCTTTTCTTCTATCTGTCATCTGTCAAAGTACTCTTCATCAGCATCATATCTTCCACAGCATCTTTTCAGCAACTCAGCAACTTTTAGGTACAAAGATCATCAAATCTTAAAAGTTTCATACTATTCTCATCACTTCCAGGTGTGTTAACTCCTGTGAGAGGTGAATCATTGAAAATTATGATTTTTAGCAAATCATCAGCTATCAACGGATTTGATATGTCTTTACCATTAGCCGTTTGCTATGGATTAGCCAACTCTTGATCACTTGGATGTATGGTGAGTTGATAACCTAGTTTTTGGTAAACTATCAACCATTAACGGATTTGAGAAGTCTTTACCAGTAGCCGTTTGCTCTGGACTAGTTGATTCTTATGTGGATTAGACATGGTGAATCAATAACCATTTGTTGTGTAGTATAAATACTAACACCATGTGTTTCTTTTCAAATCCTTTTTCCTTTTTATAAAAAAAAAAAAACATTTATTTTCATTTTAAAGAACTTATACTGGTTTATATCAGCAAGCAGTACTTTGATAAAGTACTGTTTGTTTTTGCAGTACTTTAGAAAAATACTTTAACTTTACAAAACAAATCATACCGGTATTATGCAATATTACTTTTCATACTTAACCCATCTGATAAATAGCTTGATAACATTCAAAGATACCTCAGATTCATCTTCAAGTTCCATTCCATGATCCAGCATTCTGAGCATTATTTCTCTGATCAATGGATATCTCCTCTCAGCCAACATATGAATCATGGTACCATCTTCCATCTCTAGTGTATGAACTCCTGATGACTCAAAGAATCTCCATCTTGTTATTTCCCAATTCTCTTGATCATTCCAGAGAGGATCAACACTTGTTTCTTCAGTATCCCAGATGGTAAATAAGTCTCCAAGCAGAACTAATCCCACTTCTGAAGCTTCATTCACTGAATAATAAGTCTGCACTTGCACATATAAGTCATAAAGATCTGCTCTTGAAATACAGTGCAACAAATCCCATAACATATAAAATGTTGTGAAGCTTTCATCTTCTCTGTGGATCATAAAATAATTTCCCTCTTTAGATTCAACCACAGAAAATGAGATTATTTTGGACTTCTTTTCAGAATCATCAATCTTTTTGTTCTCAAATTCAACAACTCTTAAATAATTTCTGAGTTCATCAACTGTATCATCATATACTAACTTCAGCCTTTTTGTCAGTTGATCATCTTCAGCTAATTTCTTCCTTTTCAATCTCCTTTGCTCAGCTTGTTCCTTCCTTATATCTTCTAATTTCTTCTTTCTATCAACCTCCATAGGCACAAAGTTTTCTACTTCTCTTCTGATATCTTCTTGTACTTTATCCCAAAGAGCTTTCACTTCAGGATACCTTTTCAAGTGCAAATTCTTGTATACCTTCTTTCTCAAGAACTGTATCATCCAATTCCTTTCCTAAGCTATGGTCATTGGCTTCTTTGTAATTGGCCTGCTAACTTCTTCCAAATACTCAGCATCATATTCAGCTTGTTGTTTTCTAGCAAGCTCTAAATCTTCTGCAATATCTAATTCTCTAATCTGAGCAATAGAAAATTTCTTCTTCTTCTTTTTAGTATCTTTCGGAACCATTATACCTTTCCCTTTATCTTTTGGATCTAGTTTCTCTGATTCAGAAGTACTTTCATCATCCTTTTGTGCAGGCTCAGATATATGTATTCCTCCAGTAGGTCTTCTTAAATTCATCATAACCTGAGCAATTGTTTCATCATCACTAGCAGTATGTACTCTTTCTTCTTCTTGCTGTATAGAAGGACCAGCTTCATCTGCATAATTCATTGTAGAAGGTCCAGCTGTAGTGACTTCACTTTCATCAATATTTCTGAAAGAAGTACCTTGCTCAACAGTACCTTGCAGACTTATGTTTTCTGGAGCAGTACTTTGAACACCAGCACTTTGAATGTTCTGTGCATCTTCATCCAAATTAACAATCTCTTGCTCATTCTCTTTCTCTTGATCAATATTCTCATCTTCTTGTGCAATATTCATATCCTCTTCAACATAACTTTCTGGTATAAGAGTCTTTGGATTTCTGGATATTTCCACAAATGAGCATCTTCTGAAACTTTAACTTCAAAATCATCTTTATTCAAATTCTCATCTTGATTCCTCCCCAATTTGGTAAATGATGATTTCCTATGCCTCCTCTTAGACTTAGACTTTTTCTGTTTAGATTGTTGCTTCTGAGACTGCTTCTTTTCTTTCACAAAAAGCCTAAAATGCTTAATAAGAGGCCAGACAAATTTCTTCAATCTTCTGAACTTCTTCCTTAACTGTTTGATTTCTGCAGCTTGAGTATGAACAGTAGACTTGAGCTTCTCCAATTCTGTAGCCAAATCAGAATGACCCTCAATACCTGGAATTCCCTCATCTTCTCCAGGTGTTTGAAGCCCACCTGTGAAAGTATAATCATTGGGAGTAGGTACATGTGAATCCTCTGAAGCAGTACCTTATGGATTAGTACTTTGTGGAGAAGTACATTGAGCAGAAACAGATTGATCCAAAGAGGCTGTAACTGAGGGAGTTCTTACATCTGAAACATCATGTTGAGGAGAAACAATAGGTGGTGTGGGAGTATGTACTGAATCAGAATGCTCAGCAGAATCAGATGGAGCATCATGATCAGAATGTGCAGAACCACTATTGTCTTCTTCTTCCCTAACAGCTTGAGCTACCTCTAACATATAAGCATTAAGAGGTGTATTCCTACCCGAAAAATTAACTCCCTTATGTGACATAAAAGTGAAAACTTTAGGTGGCATCCTATTGGTAGGTACATAATCCTGAGGTTTGGGTACACCATCTAATGGATTTTCTAAAAGCAATTGAACAAACCTAGGATACATAAGAAACGGTTTGCCAACCTTAATATGAGTAAGCATACCCTCAAGAATCATGTATGAAAAGTTAAAAGGTTGATTGGTAATAAGACCAACAATAGCAGAAGCTATGGAATGACTGAATTGATCCCAAGCAGTACTCTTTGGACTTAAACAATGTAGCAAAACATGAATAAGAAATTTCCAATGAGGACTAACCATAGCCTTCTGAAAAGTAAGCTTAGTCAAAGAACCTTCATACCCAATATCTCTGAGTGTATTCCAAACTTCTTGTTTCCCAAATAAAACAGAGCCTCCTTCATCATCAAATAGCAAAACCTCCCTAATTGAAGCTTCTGTAACACGTATAGCTCTCCCAGCAACTGTAGCAGTAATAACATCCTCTCCATCTTCAACATGTGACTGAGCTGTATCCCAAAAAGCTTGAATCCAGGGTCCAATAATCTCCGGCTTGACAAGAATGGAGTAACAGATGTTTGAACCAGTGAGAAAATCAATAATTCCATGAAAATCATTGTTCGCTTGGGTTTTTGCAAGGTTTGCAATCATGTTGTGTTTTGTGTTGGTTGGTCGATGAGCCATGATGATTAGGGTTAGAATACAGAGAGTGATGATCGATCAAAAAGTAGGTATGGGTTTATATGGACGAGTAAGGTAAATAAAAGGAAAAGATATGAGGGTTAAATACGGATAAAATTACAAAAAATCACGGTGAATTAATGACTTTACCGTTATTTTTGGAAGTAAATATCCCATATCTTTCGAAAGGTTGTTAGCCGCAAATCTGACCATTGGAACAGTATCTGACACGTCAGCGAACCCTTTTAATCACACCAAGCAGTACTTTCCATAAAGAATGGAGAAGTACTTTCCAAAGTACTGTCTTACTCAAAATTGCAAGAATTGACCATTTGACCAAAAAATCTTAAAAAGTCAATACGCATTAATGACTAACACCACATTAAATACCAAAACAACCAGGGTAAGTGAACTTCAATACACTTCAATAAATACCCATTAACCTTCTCCTTGCTTATAAAAGCAACTTCACCAATAACTTTGAAAACACCAAATCTTCTCAAAACACAAACAAGTAATCAGAATGAGTGACATACCCATTGTTAACATCTCTTCGGACTCAGAAGGTACCACAGACTCAGAGATAAAGTACTACTCTGACTCTGAGTTTGAAGATCCAGGATGGACAGACTATTTTCCTCCTCATGTGCAATGGATGGGACACCAAGAAGCTTCATCAACAAGGAGTGCAGCCAACTCTACCATTACTGATGCAGGCAGTACTACCATCAAAAAGCCCAAAAAGAAAGTTGGTTCTAGTTCAAATTTGGCTAAAGAGCTTCCATATGCATTGACTCAGGCCCTAGAAACAGCTATCCAGAACATGAAGTGGCCTGAACCAAGAAAAGAAAGACCTCCCAAACAAGTACTTGGCCTGGCCTGCCCAAGAAAACATACTTCTTTTGATGACAAGAGAAGGACTGCTCAGAAGGGAAAGCAAAGCTTTGAGGGCAAAGGGAAAAGGCCAATGGTGTAGGATGTGGAGCTTGGTAGTAGGTAGATGTAGTCTTGAGTTTGTGTTGTGTTTGTTGTGTTTGTGATGTTTGTGTCTTGTACTAGAAAGTAAGAATGTGGTTGTACTTCTGAATCATGAATAAAATTCTTACTTTGGAATGATACATGTAGCCTCCCCTCAAATAAGGACTAACTAATAACTACTAATGCCTCCCCTCAAAAATAGCTTACATATTAATCATGCCAATACTCACAACTAAGAAAGTAAATCTTGAAACATCAAAGCCTTTTGTGAGTAGATCTGCTACATTATCATCAGTATGAACTTTAACCACATTGATAAGCCTTTGTTCATAGCAATCTCTTATGAAGTGATGTCTAATCTGAATGTGCTTGGTCTTGGAATGATAGACTGGATTCTTAACAATACAGATGGTACTCTCATTATCAATGTTGATAGGAGTATTCTTGAAATTGAATCCATAATCCAAAAGCTGATTCTGCAACCAAAGTACTTGTGCACAACAGCTTGCAACAGCTACATACTCTGCTTCTGTAGAAGAAGTTGCTGCAATTGTTTGCTTTTTACATTGCCATGACACTAATCTGCTTCCAAGATACTGGCATCCTCCAGTTGTGGACCTTCTGTCATAGTTATCTCCTGCATAGTCACTATCTGAGAAGGCATGGAGATGGAAAGGTGAATCCCTAGGATACCATAATCCTAGCTTAGGTTGTTGCCTAAGATACCTGAAAATCCTCTTGACAGCATTCAAATGAGATACTTTTGGATTAACCTGATGTCTTGCACATAAGCTCACAGCAAAAGTAATATCAGGTCTTGATGCAGTTAAATACATAAGACATCCAATCATAGACCTGTATAATGTGACATCAACATCTTCTCCATCTTCATCTTTTCCCAATGGTTTGTTAGTATCCACTGGTGTAGATGTAGGCCTAACAGTTGTAAAAGTGAATCTCTTAAGAATATCTGCAACATACTTATCTTGACAAATATAAATCCCACTGCTTGACTGTTGTACTTGAAGGCCTAAGAAAAATGTTAATTCACCCATGGAACTCATCTGAAATTCTTTCTTCATAAGATCTTCAAATTCCTTCACCATAGATTGGTTGGTAGCTCCAAAAATAATATCATCTACATATACTTGAACAAGCATAATATCCTTCTTATCTCTCTTAATAAACAAAGTTTTGTCAATAGCTCCTCTTCTATAACCATGTTGCAGTAGAAAGTTGGAAAGCCTTTCATACCAAGCCCTTGGAGCTTGATGAAGACCATAAAGAGCTTTTATTACCTTGTAAACTTTGTTTGGATGTGCAGGATCCTCAAAACCAGGAGGCTGTTTGACATAAACTTCTTCTGTGATTTTGCCATATAGAAAAGCACTTTTAACCTTGCCTTGTTCTTAATCACATTGCCTTCTTGATCCAATTCATCATCAGTATCTTCTAAAGTAATGGTGTTTGGATCAGCAGTATCTTCTAAGTCAGGCATATTAGGATCATGAACAACATCAGTATTTAGCCAATTTGAAGTATTCAATGGCTGAAAAGTACTTTCAAAAGGATTGACAGTACTTTGGGTTAAAGTACTGGCTGTTTCTTTTGCCTTCTTCTTCTCTGCTTCATAAGCTCTCCTTTGTTCATCATCATACAACTTAGCCATTGTTTCTTGAAAAAGCATCCGTGACAGTTCTTCTTGAATAGCCTGATCTTCTGCAGATACTGGTATCTGTGGTGGAACAGTACTTTAAGGATCAACAGTACTGTCAGGTTGAGAAGTATCTTTCTTCTCCTTATTGGCATTATCTTGTGGCTCATCTTTAGATCTTAAATTAACATCATGAACAATGTACTGTGCTTCTTCTTCAGTGGTAGTTACTTGATTTTCTTCCATTACAGGTACATAATTCATTGATGAAGACATTAAATCAAGATCAAACATCCAATCAGGACCTTTACCTTTAGAATTCTCTTGTTCTTCCAAAAAATCAACATGAAGACATTCTTGAACCTTCTTGGTAGCCCTATTGTACACTCTGAATCATTTGCTATTTGTACAATATCCCAATAAATATCCTTCATCTGACTTCCCATCAAATTTTCCCAAATTATCAGCAGTATTTAAGATGGTGAGGGGACATCCAAAAGGTTTCATAAACTTGATGCTTGGTTTCTTTCCCATGAGCAACTCATAGGGTGTCTTCATTTGAGGTTTAGTCACTGATACTCTATTCAATATATAGCAAGCAGCACTTACAGCTTCAGCCCAGAATGGAACAGGTAGTTGAGAGTCTGCAAGCATAGTCCTTGCTGCTTCTATAAGAGTTCTATTCTTTCTTTCTGCAACTCCATTTTGTTGAGGAGTTCTAGCAATACTGAATTCTATTTTAATTCCTTTCTTGGCACAAAATTCATCCATAAGCTGATTCTTGAACTCAGTCCCATTATCACATCTAATGCCTCTAACCTTGAGCCTTAACTGATTTTCTAATGCTATAATTAGGTCATGAATAGCATCAAGGGTTTCATCTTTAAAACATAAGAAAAAGACCCAGCTAAATCTACTGCAGTCATCTGTTACAACCAAACAGTACTTCTTCTTGTTCAGACTGACAACTGAAACAGGTCCAAACAAGTCCATATGCAGCAATTCCAAAGGCTCTCTAATGGTCTTCTCATCAATCTTCTTACAAGAGGCCTTGTGCTGTTTACCCTTCTTACAAGCAAGACATGTGTGATCATTCTTGAATGTCTTAGAAGGTAAACCTCTAACTAAATTTCCTCTGACCAGTTTATTGATGTTCTTGAAATTAACATGTCCCAGTCTTCTGTGCCATTGATGTGCTTCCTCCATAGATGCTCTTGCAATCAAACATGTTGCTTTTTCAGCAGAATTCACATTCTTCAAATCTATGTTGTACACATCATTAGTTCTTGGTGCTCTCAGTAACACCAAATTTCTGTCTTCTAATTTGAAATCAGGAGAAAGTATGAGACATTCTGTGTCAAAGAATAACACAGGGTACTTCTTATCAAAAATCTGAGAGACTGACAAAAGATTGAATTTTAGCTCCTTCACATATCTAACATCTTCAAAATCAATGTTCCCTGTCTTGATTGTTCCTTTGCCAGTAATTCTTCCTCCATCAAGATCATTCCCAAATGCAACTTTTCCTCCATAATAAGCTTTAAAATCTGACAAGAGCTCCTTTTCTCCTATCATACTGCCAGAGCAACCACTATCTACAATAAGATGATCTTTAAGCTCCTCCTCTGGGTTGCCCTGCATTTACATGAAAAGGTTAGTTATTTTTAGGAACGCAAGCCATTACTGACTTGTGTTCCCCTTGTGGAGTGACATACTCAAAGTTTTTGAGTATGTAATCACCACTGTCTTTGAAAGCATGATCAAGAATTAAGGTTTTTGTTTCCAAAACAGTTTGTTTTTCATGATCACTTGTCCCTATTTCACCCTTAACTTCTGAAAGTACTGGTTTTTCCCCAGCAGTACTTTCTTTCTTAACCCATTTAGTTGTAACTTTAGGAGTTGGGTTCTGTGTTCTAGCATCTTTTCTTGTGTTGTAAGTCTTTCTAGGGTTGTAATGACTGTAACTCCTAGGTCTTACACTTGAGTGTTTGCTAGAAACATTAGGGATCTTTTTGTCAGTACTTTGTGAAGGTACTGAGGGTTTGGAGTATGACCTTTTCTGATGAGGGTACCTATAGTCTTTTGAGAAATTACTATGGTTGACCCTATTTGTATAGTTCCAAACTGGTTTGTTATCCCTTGGCTTATTCTCCCTATAACTTGGTTGTGCAGTTCTGGTCTTTGGATATCTACTTAAGTAGTCTGAATGATAATCACAATCTTTAATAAAATGATGAGGACTATAACACACATAGCAGACCTTTGGACCAATATCCCCAAATCCCCTTCCATAAGAGTTTCTAAAATTAGCAGTATTTTGAAAGAATTTTCTTTGAGGTACTGCTGAGTGAACAACAGTACTTCGAAAAGAGTTTGAAGGTACTGTTTGTTTTGAAAATTTGGACTCTTCTACCTTAGGAGCTTCAACAGATCTTTCTAAAGTCTCGGATTTAAGCTTTTTCCTAAACTCTAGATTATCTACACCATAACAGACAACATCTTTTCTAGGTGGTTGAAAGCTACCTGGGGGATGTGGAACTGCATTATAACCTTTTTCTTTCTGAAATACAGCAGGTGTGGGACTAGGGGATTCCTCATCACTAGAAGTGTTTTCATCTAGACTTATGAACTCTTCATCACTAGTGGAGGTATCAACAGTAAGATTAAGCTTCTTGCTCTTAAATGGAATACCTTCATTACTATCATAGCCTAGGCCTGTCTTAATGTTAGATGTTCTTTGCTTTTCAACAAATTGAACATGTGACACACCTGCCTCATTCCATACAGCAAGTTTTTCTAACAACTTATCTCTTTCAGCA
Organism: Artemisia argyi; assembly: GCA_030686995.1. Classification (NCBI taxonomy): domain Eukaryota; kingdom Viridiplantae; phylum Streptophyta; class Magnoliopsida; order Asterales; family Asteraceae; genus Artemisia; species Artemisia argyi. The sequence goes on along the minus strand of CM060702.1, from coordinate 19,600,332 downwards.
GTAACCTTTTCTAGTTCAGACACCTTGCAACCTAGTTTCCATTCATTTAACTTAACTAGGTAATCCTGTTGTTTATTATTTTCAAGCCATGCAACTTCATTGTTTTCATGTGTAAGAATTTTGGCTTCCATTGACTCTAAAGTAAGTTGATAACCTGTTATCTCAGTCCGAGCTTTTTGAAATTTATCTCTTTCAGCTACATACTCAGTAAGTAACTTTTGATACATATCATTACACTTAGGGCATACCTCAGAGTTAGTGGTTGAACTTGGTGAAGCAGCTACCATTGCAAGCTGAACAGGTGCTTCTTCAAACTCCATGCTCCAATCAAAACTTCCTAACTCATCTCTTGACTCCAAAGCAGCATATCCAGGCTCTTCATCAAATGCTGTGCTCCAATCTTCCAATGCAACCATTGAATAGGTTATAGGTTCTTCATCAAACTCATTGGACCAATCAATCTCTGACAGATTCTCTTGAGCAACCAAAGCTTTTGGTTTTGGTTCAGTTATTGGAATCTCTTTTCTTTCAGGTTTGGGTGGTTCAATCATCTTGTTTGCTTGATACTTTGCAAACTTACATTCTCTTGCAAAGTGACCAGTCCTTTGACAGTTGAAACACTCAATCTTGGACTTGTCAAATGTTATTCCTTGTTTAGCTCTGAAGTTGATGCCTTTACCTGTCTTGTTTACATACTTCTTGATCCTTGCAGTGAGCATAGCAACTTGCCATCTGATATCGATTTCTTCCAAGGCATCATCATCAATTTGCAATACATCTTCTTGATAGGTGACTGGCATAGATGCTTGTTGAGCAAAGAATGAACATAGAACATCATCTGAGGTGGGGGTAACTGATTGTGATGAGTTTGTGGTGACCATTGTTGTGCATGGAACCTGCGTTTCAGTCACAGTACTTTGAGCAGGGTAAGCAGTACCTTTGTTGGAAGTACTGCTTCTCTTTTTAGAAGAGACAAAAGCAATATTCTGTTGAGTGCTTGATCCTGTAGTACCATTCATCTCATGCTCATACACCTTCAGATTGTTGTAAAGGTCATCAAAGTCCATAGTATCTAGTCCTGATTGTCCTCTGATCATAGTAGCAACTACATGCCATGCTGATGGCAAACTCCTTAGAAACTTTAAATTAGCATCTTCAACTGATGCCTCAGCATCATATAGTTCTAGCATACTCAGAAGATGTTGAAATCTTTCATAAGCAGAATCAAGACCTTCTCTTTCACCAACAGTAAAAGTTTCAAATTGTTGCTTCAGCAAATTCCTATGCATCTTCTTGGAAGCATCATTACCTCCAAACTTTTTCTTTATTGCAGCCCATAGTTGTTTGGCATCTTTGGCATCATGAAACTTTAATAGGTGACCATCAGGAATAGCAGAAAGCAGTATGTTGAGGGCTTTGTCTTGATTTCTTTTGGTAGCAGCAGGTACAGTAATTTTAGGTGGTGTTGGTTGTCCAGGTATCTCTACTGGTTCATCAATTTGCATGTTACCATTGACAATCACATCCCACAAAGCATGGTCTGTTATGGCAATGTACTGCCTCATCTTCATGGCCCATAGGTTGTATTCTCCCTTCTTAACAATAGGGATTCTAACAGCAGTGATTGAGGGAGCAGGTGCAGCATCTGTTGACATCTTGTAGGGTTTGTAGTGAGATAGGTTTAAAGGTTTTAAAGGTTTGCCTTCTTAATCAGAGTTTCCAACACAAGCTTTGATACCACTTGTTGGATCGATATACTCTGACCAAACTACTTTGTAGCTTGTAAGGGTTTAACAATATTGAGTAAACTCAACACTATTAATATTGAAACACTGTTTGACCTTGTAAAGTATGCGGAATCTACTAACACAAAGCTTAAGAAGAACTTTTATATTAACCAAACTTTGAACCTGCTTTGTTACACAGATTCACTAACAATCCCTAACTATTTAACTTGATCGACTTCTAACTTGTAAAACTTATAAAACTTCTATCGACCAATACCTCTTAAGGCTCTTTATATAGATAACCTTAAGTCGGTTTACAACATCCAATTCTTGAACGACAAGTAATTATCCCTAACTAATTCTAGAATAATCATCTAATATTACACATTAATCCTTATCTAATATTGCATATCAGTCCTTGTTTACTTCGAAGTACTTTTAAGCATTCTTCATATCAGCAGTACTTTGACTTTATTCTTCAGCAGTACTTTGACTTTATTCTTCATGCAGCAGTACTTTGACATCTAGAAGCACTTTGATATTTCATATCCCAACAGTCCTTAATTTGGATTCCGTTATTGGTGTCCCTAGTGTCCTTCCTAGGTGTGGCTAACGCTTGGTTGTTGAGGGCCTTCAACAAGTTGTCAATCTTGTTGGTCATCTCCGTTTGTTGTTGGTTGAATTCGGTTTCAAACCTAGCTATGCGAGCTTCTTGAGATGCCATGAACTTAGACATCAATCCTTCAAGATTGTTGGTACTACCATAATTGTTAGAAGAATTGTTGTTGAAAGTACGGTTGGAGGGTGGACCGTTTGGTTGGTAACGATTAGGCGGATTGGAAGAATTGGGTTGATTTTGTTTCCACCTAAGGTTTGGGTGATTTTTCCAAGAGGGGTTGTATGAATCACCGTAAGGGTTTGGCTCGGGCTTGAAAGTGTACCACTTATCTCCCGCTTCGTCGGTACGCGTGGATGCGTAGTCCGCAAAAGCTGTTCCGGGGAGTTCCACACAATCACGAGTGTCGTGGGGACCACTACATAATTCGCATGAAGAAGTGATTTTGTTCACTTGGCTTGAAGGCTTAGGAGCTTCGTAAGATTTCATAAGAAACTTGACTTGGTCCTCAAGTTCCATGATCCTACGTTCGGGAGTGCTAGAATTGTTCGAAGGCAAGGATATTGCCTTGACCGTTTTGTTCAAATCACGGGGATCATTCCAACTTTCGTTGTCATAGAGAGCAAGATCTTCTATGAGTTCCCATGATTGTTCCGCACTTAGATCACGTAGCTTACCACCGGCCGATTGGTCAATGGCTCGCCTCGTGGAGAGATCGATATGGTCATAAAAGATTTGGACTTGGAGCCAAAGATCTATGCCATGGTGAGGGACTTTTTGGAGTAAGTCCTTGAAACGAGTCCATGCTTCATAGAGAGATTCATTTTGACGTTGTTGGAACATCAAGATGTCATTTCTAAGCTTAGTAGTTCTCCCCGGTGGGAAAAATTGAGCAAGGAAACGAGTGGTGAGATCATCCCATGTGGTGATGGATCCCGCCGGTAAAAGCTCAAGCCATTGACTAGTGATGCGTGGGAATCGCAACAGGCTTTACCTCTCGAGGGATCTTGAGAAGCTTACAACCCCCACAAGGCAATGTACCTGATCGTTGTACTATAGTATAGTGACAAGTACCGGTGGATTGATTGTTCAGCTTAGGAATAGTGTCGCTAGGATTAGAAAGCCTAAATACTAGTTCTAAAGGTGAGGGATGATTATTTTTGTGTTTTTATATTTTTTTAGAAAGCAATTAAAAATCTCGGGTTTGAAGGATTTGGGCGGAATTAGTTGCTAATCAACTAACCCAATACTAAAGATGCAATCAAAATAAAATACTAGAAATGAAAATAAACTAAATTATCCTAAAGTTGTGAGCAATAAGTGGAGAAAATGTATTTACTTAGATTTCACTACTCCCTAAACATCTTTTACACGTTAATTACTTGTTATAAATGCATGGATGACGGATCGTATTCCTTAATACCATTCATGGGGTGGCACACTTAACTCCCCAATTCTATGAGATCTTATCTCCTCCTACACCATGCCCAGCACAACTATAGGGATTGTAAACAGTGGCTCATGCATTAAATACAACCAATAAAGACCTAGTGCGCGTCGGTTCATGTTACTTAAGAAGTTCAAGCATGTTACCAATTGGAGATCTGCCAGTTTTCATAAGCCTAACATATAAATCATTCATCCAAAACAAGTATAAACAAGTAATCAACACATAATTAACATCAAGGTTTCATTAGATCTAAGCAAACACAAGATAGATCTAGCCTAGCATGATGGAATTAAGACAAGAACAAGATATAGACAACCAACACATAGACATATTGATTGAATTGAAAGAACACTTATCTCAATTACACATGTAAGGTATCAAGGGCTTGGAACCCTTGAAAAACCTGTAAAATTCGCACCAAGTTCGTACTTAGGGTTTCTCCAAAACTTCTCTCTTTTTAATGTGAAAAATTAGAAAACTATATATAGGAAAAGAGGTCTGACGGCGTCAAGACAAAGCTTGTGACGCCGTCACCTCGCCGCCAAAACTATTCTCGGACTGCCTTGATCTACATTTGACGCCGTCAAGACTAAATTATTTCCAGGCCGTCATGACTTTTACTCTTGACGCCCTACCTTCGTGACGCCGTCAAATCTGTACTGGGTCGTCATGGAATTTCGCTCTTGACGCCGTCAGGGAGTTACTCTTGACGCCATCACCTACTGTTCCTAGCATGGAAAATTAAGACTTTGGCGTTTTCTTCACTTTTATGCTCCAAAAACGTCCGAATTGCTTCCTTTTCCTGATTTCACTCCCAAAGTACCTAAAATCACAAAAGGAACGATTTAGGGAAATATTTGATCAAATAAATTTGAATTCGGGCTTAAATGACCCCCTAAAAACGGATCATTTTTCGCCTCATCATATACCCTTACACTTGAGATTTGCTTGTCCTCAAGCAAATGCGCTTTTATTCTACTCAAAAGACAAGTTAGGGGTCATTTAATCACTAATATAAAAGTAATTACAACAAATAATCGTTCCACTAAAGACAAATAGACAAGCACGGAGGTCATACACAAGCACCTCACAAATAGTGTTTAGATACTCACATCTCTCGGGTGTAATAAAGTGTAAATTACAATATGGAAACGGAAGATATCTCTCACTACCTATTGATGAGGCTAAAAATGATCCGTTTTTAGGGGGTCATTTAAGCCCGAATCCGAATTTATTTGATCAAATATTTCCCTAAATCGTTCCTTTTGTGATTTTAGGTACTTTGGGAGTGAAATCTGGAAAAAGAAGCAATTCAGACGTTTTTGGAGCATAAAAGTGAAGAAAATGCCAAAGTCTTAATTTTCCATGCTGGGAACAGTGCATGACGGCGTCAAGAGTAGTTCCCTGACGGCGTCAAGAGTAAAATTCCATGACGACCCAGAAGAGTTTTGACGGCGTCATGAAGGTAGGGCGTCAAGAGTAAAAGTCATGATGGCCTGGAAATGTTTTGTACTTGACGGCGTCAAATGTAGATATAGGCAGTCCGAGGATTGTTTTGGCGGCGAGGTGACGGCGTCACCTATTTGGTCTTGACGCCGTCAGACCCCTTTTTCTATATATAGTTTTCTTGTTTTTCACATTAAAAAAGGAGAAGTTTTGGGAGAAACCCTAAGTACGATTTTGGTATAACTTTACAGGTTTTTCAAGGGTTCCAACCCCTTGATACCTTGCATGATTAATCAAGATAAGTGTTCTTCTAATTCAATCAATATGTCTATGTGTTGGTTGTCTATATCATGTTCTTGTCTTAATTCCATCATGCTAGGCTAGATCTATCTTGTGTTTGCTTAGATCTAATGAAACCTAGATATTGATTATGTGTTGATTACTTGTTTATTCTTGTCTTGGATGAATGATTTATATGTTAGGCTTAAGAAAACTGGCAGATCTCCAATTGGTAACATGCTTGAACGTCTTAAGAAACATGAACCAACGCGCACTAGGTCTTTATTGGTTATATTTAATGCATGAGCCACTGTTTACAATCCCTATAGTTGTGTTGGGCATGGTGTAGGAGGAGATAAGAGCTCATAGAATTGGGGAGTTTTTTGTGCCACCCCATGAATGGTATTAAGGAATACGATCCGTCATCCATGCAATTATAACAAGTAATTAATGTGTAAAAGATATCTAGGGAGTAGTGAAATCTAAGTAAACACATTTTCTCCAATTACTGCTCACAACCTTAGTATAAATTAGTTTATTTTCGTTTCTAGTATTTTATTTTGATTGCATCTTAGTATTGGGTTAGTTGAATAGCAACTAATTCCGCCCAAATCCTTCAAACCCGAGATTTTAATTTGCTTTCCATAAAATATAAAAACACAAAAAAAATCATCCCTCACCTTTAGAACTAGTATTTAGGTTTTGTAATCCTAGCGACACTATTCCTAAGCTGAACGATCAATCCCCCGGTACTTGTCACTATACTATACTACAACGATCAGGTACACTGCCTGGTGGGGGTTGTAAGCTTCTCGAGATCCCTCGAGAGGTAAAGCCTGTTGCGATTCCCACGCATCAAGTTTTTGGCGCCGCAGCCCGGGGAATAGTTATTGTCTAGGTTAGAATTTCTTTTTATTAGATCTGCTTGCTAGATTCCTTTCTAGTAAGATTTAATTTTTATTTTTAGTTTTCGTTAGTCTATCTTATTTCTTTGTGCCTTTGTTCGTAACTACTCGACATCATGGACAACGGGAACATCTTTGAACCCGTCATCCCACTACAACAAAAACCACCATTAGAACCCCTTAGGCCCCAAACCTTAGGAGAGTATTCCTGACCTAGCCATCAAGGCTACCGAAACACCATTGAGCTCACCGGAGCCAATGTGACCCCCTTGTGATCCGACACCATCCGGTTGGTGCAAAGCGGATGTGCATTCCATGGACTTCGTTCCAAAGATCCAAACCAGCATCTTAAGGACTTTCTCAAAATCGTAGATTCCATAGACCTAGGTGTTGAAACTAGAGAGACCACCCGTTTACGCCTATTCCAATTCTCTCTACGGGATCAAGCTAGTCAATGGCTTGAGCGTTTACCCGCGGGATCCATCACCACATGGGATGATCTCACCACTCGTTTCCTAGCTCAATTTTTCCCACCGGGGAGAACTACTAAGCTTAGAAATGACATTTTGATGTTCCAACAACGTCAAAATGAATCTCTTTATGAAGCATGGACTCGTTTCAAGGACTTACTCCAAAAAGTCCCTCATCATGGCATAGATCTTTGGCTCCTAGTCCAAATTTTTTATGACCATAACGACATCTCCACGAGGCGAGCCATTGACCAATCGGCCAGTGGTAAGCTACGTGATCTTAGTGCGGAACAATCATGGAACTCATAGAAGATCTTGCTCTCTATGACAATGAAAGTTGGAATGATCCCCGTGATTTGAACAAAACGGTCAAGGCAATATCTTTGCCTTCGAACAATTCTAGCACTCCCGACCGTAGGATCATGGAACTTGAGGACCAAGTCAAGTTTCTCATGAAATCTTACGAAGCTCCTAAGCCTTCAAGCCAAGTGAACAAAATCACTTCTTCATGCGAATTATGTAGTGATCCCCACGACACTCGTGATTGTGTGGAACTCCCCGGAACAGCTTTGATGCGTGGGAATCGCAACAGGCTTTACCTCTCGAGGGATCTCGAGAAGCTTACAACCCCCACCAGGCAGTGTACCTGATCGTTGTAGTATAGTATAGTGACAAGTACCGGGGGATTGATTGTTCAGCTTTGGAATAGTGTCGCTAGGATTAGAAAGCCTAAATACTAGTTCTAGAGGTGAGGGATGATTATTTATGTGTTTTTATATTTTTTAGAAAGCAAGTTAAAATCTCGGGTTTTGGAAGAGTGGGCGGAATTAGTTGCTATTCAACTAACCCAATACTAAGATGCAATCAAAATAAAATACTAAAAATGAAAGTAAACTAATTTATACTAAAGTTGTGAGCAGTAATTGGAGAAAATGTGTTTACTTAGATTTCATTACTCCCTAGATATCTTTTACACGTTAATTACTTGTTATAATTGCATGGATGATGGATCGTATTCCTTAATACCATTCATGGGGTGGCACACATAACTCCCCAATTCTATGAGCTCTTATCTCCTCCTACACCATGACCAGCACAACTATAGGGATTGTAAATAGTGGCTCATGCATTAAATACAACCAATAAAGACCTAGTGCACGTTGGTTCATGTTTCTTAAGACGTTCAAGCATGTTACCAATTGGAGATTTGGCAGTTTTCTTAAACCTAACATATAAATCATTCATCCAAGACAAGAATAAACAAGTAATCAACACATAATCAACATCTAGGTTTCATTAGATCTAAGCAAACACAAAAGAGATCTAGCCTAGCATGATAGAATTAAGACAAGAACATGATATAGACAACCAACACATAGACATATTGATTGAATTAGAAGAACACTTATCTTGATTAATCATGCAAGGTATCAAAGGGTTGGAACCCTTGAAAAACCTGTAAAGTTACACCAAAATCGTACTTAGGGTTTCTCCCAAAACTTCTCTCTTTAAATGTGAAAAATTAGAAAACTATATATAGAAAAATAGGTTTGACGGCGTCAAGAATAAACTTGTGACGCCATCACCTCGCCGCCAAAACAATCCTCGGACTGCCTAGATCTACTTCTGACGCCGTCAAGACTTATATACTTCCAGGCCGTCATGACTCTTTTACTCTTGACGCCCTTCCTACGTGATGCCGTCAAATCTGTTCTGGGTAGTCATGGAAATTCATAAAATTTGCTCTTGACGCCGTCAAGGTGTTGCTCTTGACGCCGTCACCTACTGTTCCCAGCATGGAAAATTAAGACTTTGGCGTTTTCTTCACTTTTATGCTCCAAAAACGTCCGAATTGCTTCCTTTTCCAGATTTCTCTCCCAAAGTACCTAAAATCACAAAAGGAATGATTTAGGGCAATATTTGATCAAATAAATTCGGATTCGGGCTTAAATGACCCCCTAAAAACGGATCATTTTTTGCCTCATCATATACCCTTACACTTGAGATTTGCTTGTCCTCAAGCAAATGCGCTTTTATTCTAATCAAAGTACAAGTTAGGGGTCATTTAACACTAATATAAAAGTAATTACAACAAATAATCGTTCCACTAAAGACCAATAGACAAGCACGGAGGTCATACACAAGCACCTCACAAATAGTGTTTAGATACCCACATCTCTCGGGTGTAAAAAAGTGTAAATTACAATATGGAAATGGAAGATATCTCTCACTACCTGTCATAGCAAAATGGATTACCATAGGCTTGGAAAAGGATCAAACCACCACCACATGGCGTAAGCACCTAGGATAAACTATCAAAGAGGTCTTTTAAAGGGTTGTAACGTTAGGTGTAGGGATATGAAATACACGGTTTTGTTGGATAAAGGAAGTTTTACTGGTGGCGAGTTAACAATCTTGGTTAATTACATGTACAATGTGGCGTTGCTAAGCCAAGACTAGACTCGACTTAAGCTAATAAATGAAAAATAACAAAAACATAAAACGAACATAGAATGAAAAGGGATGGTAGAACCGAATGTTTTTTCTCTTTTCTATTTTTTTTCTTTTTCTATTTTTTTTTTTTTTTTTTTTTGCATACACTCTTACCCTACCATCCAAAATAATACATCATAGGGGATGAACATTCCCCTTACACTTGAATCTTTACATACTTTACATTAAACTAATCTAATGACTTGAATTAAGAAAATCAAAACACTTGGAGGACTTTTAAGATTACGTACATATGGGGGTAATAAAATGATGTTCTTCCCCATTACTCCATAAATAAGTACTTTACCCATAAGTCCCAATCGTCCCAAAACAATATGTACAAGGATATGACTCGACTTAGCAACCATGTAATTAATTAGAAAGTTAACTTAGGGTTTAACAAATAACAATAATGCACTAAAAATGAGCGCATACACGGAAGGCTAAGGCGATTTGGTTATACATTTAAGTGGGGTGTAACAAATTCTTCCTTTAAGTAAGATGCTTAAAGTTAGAAACGAAAAGATAGGCTCGGAGGGGTGTACTAGGGGTTTCGTGTACTAAAAATGAGTACAACGCTAAGGGTGTGGGAAAAATTAGTTGACTTAACTAGCCAAGTAATATGACTTAAATGGTCAAGTAATTATAATACGGGTTTAACACAAGGGTAATCCTAATGCCTCTTATCATGTAGTAAATCCTACTACACGAATGTAGTCTCACTAGCGGTCTCGGGATGCATCACTGACGCAAGTTCTAGAATCTATCAAATCTAAAGGCGAACCACACATTTTTAAGGCGAACCTAAAGCACTAATAGTAAATGCTTTTCCTATCAAATCTAAAGGCGAACCACACATTTTTGGGTGGAAATTTTTTCTGAATATACGGTTATGTGCTAGTCATACAATCTCCTATCCATGAGACGCTTGCTATGGCTAAAGTTTCACTCCTAAATGTTGTAAAAAATTTTAAATTTGGCGCTAAAATTGCACTAACAAGTATTTCTCATAGTTTTATTACACATCTACCATTAAACAAAAACAAACTCAAGCGAAAGTGCATATGTAAGGTATCATCTTTTTACCCTCCCCTTACACTTAAGATGAACATTGTCCCCAATGTTCAAGTAAAGAATGTAAAAGTGAAATAAGTAAAAAGAATGAAATCAAATACTCCCCTGATTCGCTCGGTATGGATAATAGGATGGCCAGGTTAAATCTTCCTCCAAGAGAATGAACAATCAAAGCTTCCCTTCCAGAATATAAATCATCTTCTTGTCATACATAACCTGTAAAACCTGACAAAATAGACAAGACAACCTTGCATAAAATCGGCGGCATCCTATATAAGTTTCTAAATCCTAGAAAACAAGATAAGATATAATGCTTGTGGAATGAAGTTTGCAGATCTCCTGGAGATTATAAAACTTAATAATTCACAAAAACCATAAGACTCCGTTAGAAAAACAAAGCTGGTAAAATTTCCAGATTTTTACACCTGACGCCGTCAAGAGTAAACCCCTGACGCCGTCAGAATGGACCTGCAGAAATTCTTATGTTAAGTTTCCGGAAAATTTCTGGAAAAACTTGGTCCTACTTCCTGGAAAATCCTAAAAAACTTCATTATGACTCAATACAAGCATTTGACTCTAACAAATACGAATATACACGTTCATTTAATATTGTGGAGAATCATGATCGGTTTGTTTCTTAAAAACATATTTGGGGTTTCCCCTTACACTTATCTTTTGCAAAAATACCTTTAGGTGGAGTTAAGACTAGGCCAAAACAACAAAGTAAAGTATTTCCTCTTTTTAGTTTAGAAACATGATCTACCAACAATAAAAATAAAGCATGCATACGGAAGCGAATAACAATCAATCAAATAAAATCACATAAAACATGGGTTGCCTCCCAAGAAGCGCTTTTCTTTATTTACGAGTCTTGTAGCTAGACTCAAGGTCATGGGTTACTACGTGACTTCATCATTGGTTCCATTCTCTAGGTCGTCTTCTAAACCAGTTTTGTATTCCGGACCTAGTTGTAAGCATTCTTTATAGAAACCAAGCATCCTATTCTTTACATATTCTACTCTCCTACGTCTATCCTCCTCATTCCTATAATAAGCCGCTTGCTTGTGTTCTTTTTTGAAATTAGAGAGAAGGCGGTATTGTTCAATCTTGTAGGGCATTTGATAGGCAACCTCATCGTTCTCTTCCTTAAATCTAACTATCCCTAAAGTCGGTTCATAACTCATCCTAGTGGCTTCAACAAATGGTTTTCCGAATACTATTTGGCTTAGGCAAGCATCTATCACCGGACGAATGTCTTCCACTATCATAAAATCGATTTCATAGGTGAGATTCCCTATAATCACATGTAATCCCTTCACTCTTCCTGCAAAATTACTTATCAGATTCTTACCGGGCATCATCCTAAAATTAAGTTGCTTCTTCATCACCCAATTGTAATAAGTCCTAGTCATGATGTTCACTGGGGATCTAAGGTCGACGTAAGCTTTCCATATATGCATGTGCCCGATATTGCATGGGATGTTAATGTTAGAGGTGTCTCCCATTTTGATAAAGGATGTGCCGAAGATATATGGTCTCTCGGGACTATCGAATAGATCCTTATGGTACTCCCGTTCTTCTTCGGTGGGCAACTTATCAAAGTATTCTTCTATAGGCTCTACCTCAACTTCCCTACTCTCATCCTTAGTCTCGGCTTCTATTCTAACTTCATCCTTGTCACTCTCCTCAATCTCCTTATCTATTGGCTTAATGGTGACAACATTGACAAAGTGGACATGTTTGGATGATGAGGGGTCCTTAATTTTGCTTCCGTTATTGGTGTCCCTAGTGGCCTTCCTAGGTGTGACTAGCACTTGGTTGTTAAGGGCCTTCAACAGGTTGTCAATCTTGTTGGTTATCTCAGTTTGTTGTTGGTTGAATTCGGTTTCAAACCTAGCTATGCGAGCCTCTTGAGATGCCATGAACTTAGACATCAACCCTTCAAGGTTGTTGGTACTACCAAAGTTATTAGAAGGATTGTTGTTGAAAGTACGGTTGGAGGGTGGACCAGTTGGTTGGTAACGATTAGGCGGGTTGGAAGAATTGGGTTGATTTTGTTTCCACCTAAGGTTTGGGTGATTTTTCCAAGAGGGGTTGTATGAATCACCGTAAGGGTTTGGCTCAGGCTTGAAAGTGTACCACTTATCTCCCGCTTCGTCGGTACGCGTGGATGCATTGTCCGCAAAAGCTGTTCCGGGGAGTTCCACACAATCACGAGTGTCATGGGGACCACTACAAAATTCGCATGAAGAAGTGATTTTGTTCATTTGGCTTGAAGGTTTCGGAGCTTCGTAAGATTTCATGAGAAACTTGACTTGGTCCTCAAGTTCCATGATCCTACGGTCGGGAGTGCTAGAATTGTTCGAAGGCAAAGATATTGCCTTGACCGTTTTGTTCAAATCACGGGGATCATTCCAACTTTCGTTGTCATAGAGAGCAAGATCTTCTATGAGTTCCCATGATTGTTCCGCACTAAGATCACGTAGCTTACCACCGGCCGATTGGTCAATGGCTCACCTCGTGGAGATGTCGATATGGTCATAAAAAATTTGGACTTGGAGCCAAAGATCTATGCCATGATGAGGGACTTTTTGGAGTAAGTCCTTGAAACGAGTCCATGCTTCATAAAGAGATTCATTTTGACGTTGTTGGAACATCAAGATGTCATTTCTAAGCTTAGTAGTTCTCCCCGGTGGGAAAAATTGAGCAAGGAAACGAGTGGTGAGATCATCCCATGTGGTGATGGATCCCGCGGGTAAACGCTCAAGCCATTGACTAGCTTGATCCCGTAGAGAGAATTGGAATAGGCGTAATCGGGTTGTCTCTCTAGTTTCAACACCTAGGTCTATGGAATCTACGATTTTGAGAAAGTCCTTAAGATGTTGGTTTGGATCTTCGGAACGAAGTCCATGGAATGCACATCCGCTTTGCACCAACCGGATGGTGTCGGATCGCAAGGGTGTCACATTGGCTCCAGTGAGCTCAATGGTGTTTCGGTAGCCTTGGTGGTTCGGTTGGGAATTCATCTCGTAAGGTTCGGGGCCTAAGGGGTTCTAATGGTGGGTTTTGTTGTGGTGGGATGACGGGTTCAAAGATATTACCACCTTCCATGATGTCGGATGGTAAAGAGTTACGAACAAAGGCACGAAGAAATCAGATAGACAAAAGAAGATCTAAAAATAAAAAATAAAAAAAATAAAATCTTACTAGAAAGGAATCTAGCAAGTAGACCTAATAAAAAGAAATTCTAACCTAGACAATAACTATTCCCCGACAATGGCGCCAAAAACTTGATGCGTGGGAATCGCAACAGGCTTTACCTCTCGAGGGATCTCGAGAAGCTTACAACCCCCACCAGGCAGCGTACCTGATCGTTGTAGTATAGTATAGTGACAAGTACCGGGGGATTGATCGTTCAGCTTAGGAATAGTGTCGCTAGGATTTGAAAGCCTAAATACTAGTTCTAGAGGTGAGGGATGATTATTTTTGTGTTTTTATATTTTTTAGAAAGCAAGTTAAAATCTCGGGTTTTGGAAGAGTGGGCGGAATTAGTTGCTATTCAACTAACCCAATACTAAGATGCAATCAAAATAAAATACTAAAAATGAAAGTAAACTAATTTATACTAAAGTTGTGAGCAGTAATTGGAGAAAATGTGTTTACTTAGATTTCACTACTCCCTAGATATCTTTTACACGTTAATTAGTTGTTATAATTGCATGGATGACGGATCGTATTCCTTAATACCATTCATGGGGTGGCACACATAACTCCCCAATTCTATGAGCTCTTATCTCCTCCTACACCATGCCCAGCACAACTATAGGGATTGTAAACAGTGGCTCATGCATTAAATACAACCAATAAAGACCTAGTGCGCGTTGGTTCATGTTTCTTAAGACGTTCAAGCATGTTACCAATGGGAGATCTGCCAGTTTTCTTAAGCCTAACATATAAATCATTCATCCAAGACAAGAATAAACAAGTAATCAACACATAATCAACATCTAGGTTTCATTAGATCTAAGCAAACACAAAAGAGATCTAGCCTAGCATGATAGAATTAAGACAAGAACATGATATAGACAACCAACACATAGACATATTGATTGAATTAGAAGAACACTTATCTTGATTAATCATGCAAGGTATCAAGGGGTTGGAACCCTTGAAAAACCTGTAAAGTTACACCAAAATCGTACTTAGGGTTTCTCCCAAAATTTCTCTCTTTAAATGTGAAAAATTAGAAAACTATATATAGAAAAATAGGTTTGACGGCGTCAAGAATAAACTTGTGACGCCGTCACCTCGCCGCCAAAACAATCCTCGGACTGCCTAGATCTACTTCTGACGCCGTCAAGACTTATATACTTCCAGGCCGTCATGACTCTTTTACTCTTGACGCCCTTCCTACGTGACGCCGTCAAATCTGTTCTGGGTAGTCATGGAAATTCATAAAATTTGCTCTTGACGCTGTCAAGGTGTTGCTCTTGACGCCGTCACCTACTGTTCCCAGCATGGAAAATTAAGACTTTGGCGTTTTCTTCACTTTTATGCTCCAAAAACGTCCGAATTGCTTCCTTTTCCAGATTTCTCTCCCAAAGTACCTAAAATCTCAAAAGGAACGATTTAGGGCAATATTTGATCAAATAAATTCGGATTCGGGCTTAAATGACCCCCTAAAAACGGATCATTTTTCTCCTTATCAAGCTTTTGCGGACTACGCATCCACGCGTACCGACGAAGCGGGAGATAAGTGGTACACTTTCAAGCCCGAGCCAAACACTTACGGTGATTCATACAACCCCTCATGGAAAAATCACCCAAACCTTAGGTGGAAACAAAATCAACCCAATTCTTCCAATCCACCAAATCGTTACCAACCAAATGGTCCACCATCCAACCGTACTTTCAACAACAATCCTTCTAACAACTATGGTAGTACCAACAATTTTGAAGGATTGATGTCAAAGTTCATGGCATCTCAAGAAGCTCGCATAGCTTGGTTTGAAACCGAATTCAACCAACAACAAACGGAGATGACCAACAAGATTGACAACTTGTTGAAAGCCCTCAACAACCAAGCGTTAATCACACCTAGGAAGGACACTAGGGACACCAATAGTGGAATCCAAATTAAGGACCCCTCATCATCCAAACATGTCCACTTTGTCAATGTTGTCACCATTAAGCCGATAGATAAGGAGATAGAGAGGAGTGACAAGGATGAAGTTAGAGTAGAAGCCAAGATTAAGGATGAGAGTAGGGAAATTGAGGTTAACAAGGAAGAGGAATTAGAGGAGGTAGAGCCTATAGAAAAATACTTTGATAAGTTGCCCACCGAGGAAGAACAGGAGTGCCATAAGGATTTATTCGATAGTCCCGAGAGACCATATATCTTCGGCACACCCCTTATCAAAATGGGAGACCCCTCTAACATTAACATCCCATGCAATATCGGACACATGCATATATGGAAAGCTTACATCGACCCTAGATCCCCCGTTAACATCATGACTAGGACTTATTACAATTGGGTGATGAAGAAGCAACTTGATTTTAGGATGATGCCCGGTAAGAATCTGATAAGTAATTTTGCAGGAAGAGTGAAGGGACTGCATGTGATTATTGAGAATCTCACCTATGAGATCGATTTTATGATAGTGGAAGACATTCGTCCTGTGATAGATGCTTGCCTAAGCCAAGTAATATTCGGAAAACCATTTGATGAGGCCACTAGGATGAGTTATGACCCGACTTTAGGGATAGTTAGATTTAAGGAAGAGAATGATGAGGTTGCCTATCAAATGCCCTACAAGATTGAGCAATACCGCCATCTCTCCAATTTTGAAAAGGAACACAAGCAAACGGCTTATTATAGGAATGAGGAGGATAGACGTAGAGGAGTAGAGTATGTAAAGAATAAAATGCTTGGTTTCTACAAGGAATGCTTGCAACTAGATCCGGAATACAAAACTGGTTTAGAAGACGACCTAGAGAGTGGAACCAATGATGAAATCACGTAGTAACCCATGACCTTGAGTCTAGCTACAAGACTCGTAAATAAAGAAAAGCGCTTCTTGGGAGGCAACCCATGTTTTGTTTGATTGTTTAATTGTTTGATTGTAATTTGTTTCCGTATGCAGGCTTAGTTTTTATGGTTGGTTGATCATGTTTCTAAACTAAATAGTGGAAATACTTTACTTTGTTGTTTTGGCCTAGTCTTAACTCCACCTAAAAGTATTTTTGCAAAAGATAAGTGTAAGGGGAAACCCCAAATATGTTTTTAAGAAACAAACCGATCATGATTCTCCACAATATTAAATGAACATGTATATTCGTATTTGTTAAAGTCAAATGTTTGTATTGAGTCATAATGAAGTTTTGTAGGATTTTCCAGGAAGTAGGACCAAGTTTTTCCAGAAATTTTCCGGAAACTTAACATAAGGATTTCTGCAGGTCAATTCTGATGGCGTCAGGGGTTTACTCTTGACGGCGTCAGGAGTTAAAATCTGGAAATTTTACCGGTTTTGTTTTTCTAACGGAGTCTTATGGTTTTTGTGAATTATTAAGTTTTATAATCTCCAGGAGATCTGCAAACTTCATTCCACAAGCATTATATCTTATCTTGTTTTCTAGGATTTAGTAACTTATATAGGATGCCGCCGATTTTACGCGAGGTTGTCTTGTCTATTTTGTCAGGTTTTACAGGTTATGTATGACAAGAAGATGATTTATATTCTGGAAGGGAAGCTTTGATTGTTCATTTTCTTGGAGGAAGATTTAACCTGGCCACCTTATTATCCATACCTAGCGAATCAGGGGAGTATTTGATTTCATTCTTTTTACTTATTTCACTTTTACATTCTTTACTTGAACATTGGGGACAATGTTCATCTTAAGTGTAAGGGGAGGGTAAAAAGATGATACCTTACATATGCACTTTCGCTTGAGTTTGTTTTGTTTAATGGTAGATGTGTAATAAAACTATGAGAAATACTTGTTAATGCAATTTTAGCGCCAAATTTAAATTTTTTTACAACATTTAGGAGTGAACTTTAGCCATAGCAAGCGTCTCATGGATAGGAGATTGTATGACTAGCACATAACCGTATATTAAAAAAAAAATTCCACCTAAATATGTGAGGTTCGCCTTTAGATTTGATAGGAAAAGCATTCATTATTAGTGCTTATGAGTGTACCGGTAGCATTTAGATTCTAGAACTTGCGTTAGTGATGCATCCCGAGACCGCTAGTGAGACTACATTCGTGTGGTAGGATTTACTACATGATAAGAGGCATTAGGATTACCCTTGTGTTAAACCCGTATCATAATTACTTGACCATTTAAGTCATATTACTTGGCTAGTTAAGTCAACTAATTTTTCCAAACACCTTAGCGTTGTACTCATTTTTAGTACACGAAACCCCTAGTACACCCCTACGAGCCTATCTTTTCGTTTCTAACTTTAAGCATCTTACTTAAAGGAAGAATTTGTTACACCCCACTTAAATGTACAACCAAATCGCCTTAGCCTTCCATGTATGCACTCATTTTTAGTGCATTATTGTTATTTGTTAAACCCTAAGTTAACTATCTAATGGATTACATGGTTGCTAAGTCG
This sequence comes from Artemisia argyi, assembly GCA_030686995.1. Classification (NCBI taxonomy): domain Eukaryota; kingdom Viridiplantae; phylum Streptophyta; class Magnoliopsida; order Asterales; family Asteraceae; genus Artemisia; species Artemisia argyi. The sequence goes on along the minus strand of CM060702.1, from coordinate 19,582,247 downwards.
AGTCATATCCTTGTACATATTGTTTTGGGACGATTGGGACTCATGGGTAAAGTACTTATTTATGGAGTAATGGGGAAGAACATAATATTATTACCCCTATATGTGCGTTAATCTTAAAAGTGCTCCAAGTGTTTTGATTTTCTTAATTCGAGTCATTAGATTAGTTTAATATAAAGTATGTAAAGATTCAAGTGTAAGGGGAATGTTCAACCCCTATGATGTATTATTTTGGATGGTAGGGTAAGAGTGTATGCAAAAAAAAAAAAAAAAAAAAAAAAAAAAAAAAAAAAAAAAAAAAATCGAAAAAATCAAGAAAAAGAAAAAAAAATAGAAAAAGGAAAAAGAGAAAAAACATACGGACTACCATCCCGTTTCATTCTATGTTCATTTTATGTTTTTGTTATTTTTCATTTATTAGCTTAAGTCGAGTCTAGTCTTGGCTTAGCAACGCCATATTGTACATGTAATTAACCAAGATTGTTAACTCGCCATCAGTTAAACTTCCTTTATCCAACAAAACCGTGTATTTCATATCCCTACACCTAACGTTACAACCCTTTAAAAGACCTCTTTGATAGTTTATCCTAGGTGCTTACGCCATGTGGTGGAGGTTTGATCCTTTCCCAAGCCTATGGTAATCTATTTTGCTATGACAGGTCATGCGTGGGAATCGCAACAGGCTTTACCTCCCGAGGGATTTCGAGAAGCTTACAACCCCCACCAGGCAGTGTACCTGATCGTTGTAGTATAGTATAGTGACAAGTACCGGGGGATTGATCGTTCAGCTTAGGAATAGTGTCGCTAGGATTAGAAAGCCTAAATACTAGTTCTAAAGGTGAGGGATGATTATTTTTGTGTTTTTATATTTTTTTAGAAAGCAATTAAAAATCTCGGGTTTGAAGGATTTGGGCGGAATTAGTTGCTAATCAACTAACCCAATACTAAAGATGCAATCAAAATAAAATACTAGAAATGAAAATAAACTAAATTATACTAAAGTTGTGAGCAATAAGTCGAGAAAATGTGTTTCCTTAGATTTCACTACTCCCTAGACATCTTTTACACGTTAATTACTTGTTATAAATACACGGATGACAGATCGTATTCCTTAATACCATTCATGGGGTGGCACACTTAACTCCCCAATTCTATGAGCTCTTATCTCCTCCTACACAATGCCCAGCACAACTATAGGGATTGTAAACAGTGGCTCATGCATTAAATACAACCAATAAAGACCTAGTGCGCGTCGGTTCATGTTTCTTAAGACGTTCAAGCATGTTACCAATTGGAGATCTGCCAGTTTTCTTAAGCCTAACATATAAATCATTCATCCAAAACATGTATAAACAAGTAATCAACACATAATTAACATCTATGTTTCATTAGATCTAAGCAAACACAAGATAGATCTAGCCTAGCATGATGGAATAAAGACAAGAACAAGATATAGACAACCAACACATAGACATATTGATTGAATTGAAAGAACACTTATCTCAATTACACATGTAAGGTATCAAGGGCTTGGAACCCTTGAAAAACCTGTAAAATTCGCACCAAGTTCGTACTTAGGGTTTCTCCAAAACTTCTCTCTTTTTAATGTGAAAAATTAGAAAACTATATATAGGAAAAGAGGTTTGACGGTGTCAAGACAAATCTTGTGACGCCGTCACCTCGCCGCCAAAACTATTCTCGGACTGCCTTGATCTACATTTGACGCCGTCAAGACTTAATTATTTCCAGGCCGTCATGACTTTTACTCTTGACGCCCTACCTTCGTGACGCCGTCAAATCTGTACTGGGTCGTCATGGAATTTTTCTCTTGACGCCGTCAGGGAGTTACTCTTGACGCCGTCACCTACTGTTCCCAGCAAGGAAAATTAAGTCTTTGGCGTTTTCTTCACTTTTATGCTCCAAAAATGTCCGAATTGCTTCCTTTTCCAGATTTCACTCCCAAAGTACCTAAAATCACAAAAGGAACGATTTAGGGCAATATTTGATCAAATAAATTCAAATTCGGGCTTAAATGACCCCCTAAAAACGGATCATTTTTCGCCTCATCAACTAGCTTGATCCCGTAGAGAGAATTGGAATAGGCGTAATCGGGTTGTCTCTCTAGTTTCAACATCTAGGTCTATGGAATCTATGATTTTAAGGAAGTCCTTAAGATGTTGGTTTGGATCTTCGGAACGAAGTCCATGGAATGCACATCCGCTTTGCACCAACCGGATGGTGTCGGATCGCAAGGGGGTCACATTGGCTACGGTGAGCTCAATGGTGTTTCGGTAGCCTTGGTGGCTAGGTCGGGAATACTCTCCTAAGGTTCGGGGCCTAAGAGGTTCTAGTAGTGGGTTTTGTTGTGGTGGGATGACGGGTTCAAAGATGTTCCCATCGTCCATGATGTCGGGTGGTGAAGAGTTACGAACAAAAACACAAAGAAATAAGATAGACTAATAGAAACCTAAAAATAAAAATAAAATCTTACTAGAAAGGAATCTTGCAAGTAGACCTAATAAAAAGAAATTCTAACCTAGACAATAACTATTCCCCAGGCTGCGGCGCCAAAAACTTGATACGTGGGAATCGCACCAGGCTTTACCTCTCAAGGGATCTTGAGAAGCTTACAACCCCCACTAGGCAGTGTACCTGATCGTTGTAGTATAGTATAGTGACAAGTACCGGGGGATTGATCGTTCAACTAGGAATAGTGTCGCTAGGATTAGAAAACCTAAATACTAGTTCTAGAGATGAGGGATGATTATTTTTGTATTTTTATATTTTTTAGAAAGCAAGTAGAAATCTCGGGGTTTGAAGGATTTGGGCGGAATTAGTTGCTAGTCAACTAACCCAATACTAAAGATGCAATCAAAATAAAATACAAGAAATGAAAACAAACTAAATTAACTAAGGTTGTGAGCAATAAATGGAGAAGTTGTGTTTACTTAGATTTCACTACTCCCTAGATATCTTTTACACGTTAATTACTTGTTATAGTTGCGTGGATGACGGATTGTATTCCTTAATACCATTCATGGGGTGGCGCACTTAATTCCCCAATCCTATGAGTGCCTACTTCACTCCTATTTCGAACCGGCTAAGAAGCTCCTAACATGGGATCATTAGAATTTACTCATGCATTAAATACAACCAATAAAACCTAGTGAACGTCAGTTCATGTTTCCTAAGACGTTCAAGCATGTTACCGTTTGGAGATCTGCCAGTTTTCTTAAGCCTAACATCGAAATCATTCATCTAATACAACCATAAACAAGTAATCAACACATAATTAACATCTAGGTTTCATTAGATCTAAGCAAACACAGATAGATCTAGCCTAGCATGATGAAATTAAGACAAGAACAAGATATAGACAACCAACACATAGACATATTGATTGAATTAAAAGAACACTTATCTCAATTACACATGAAAGGGTTAAAGGGCTGAGAACCCTTGAAAAACCTGTAAAATTCGTACTTAGTTCGGCCTTAGGGTTTCTCCAAAACTTCTCTTTTTTTTAAATGAATGAAAATTAGAAAACTATATATAGGAAATTGAGGTTGACGGCGTCAAGACCAAATTGGTGACGCCGTCATCTCGCCGCCAAAAGAATTCTTGGACTGCCTTGATCTACTGTTGACGCCGTCACGTTATAACATTTTCCAGGCCGTCACGTATTTTACTCTTGACGCTCTACCTCGTGACGCCTTCAATTCTGTACTGGGCCGTCATGGAAATTACTCTTGACGCCGTCAGAATTTCCTTCTTGACGCCGTCACCTACTGTTCCCAGCAAGGAAAATTAAGTCTTTGGCGTTTTCTTCACTTTTATGCTCCAAAAACGTCCGAATTGCTTCCTTTTCCAAATTTCTCTCCCAAAGTACCTAAAATCACAAAAGGAACGATTTAGGGCAATATTTGATCAAATAAATTCAATTCCGGGCATAAATGACCCCCTAAAAGTGGTTCATTTTTCGCCACATCAAATATCAATGCATATCACTACCTAAAATAACTCATGTCTATCCTAGAAAACAAATACTAAAGATACGGATTCATTATCTCCGTAGAAATAAGTCTTCAGCAGGAACACTATGTCAGCAGAAACCATCTATAGCTTCAGCAGAATCCTGTCAGTAGAACTTCATCAGTAGGAACTTCCAAAATTCCCAACAATCCTCCCTTAATCTTGAATTTGACATGGTTAAGTTCAAGATTCCAGATAGAGCTTCAGCTTCGAAAGTGTGAGGATTGATACTTTAATATTTGCAGCAACAATAAGTAACCAGCAGCAACAAAGACTCTATGTCAATAGCAACCGGTAACCATCTGTGAAGACCAAGATGCTGCTTGAACCTATCAGCAGCAACCAGAACCAGCAGAAACATGAGTAGATTTGATAAGCCTTTACCAAGTAGCTACTCACTCTTGGGCTAGCTAGTCCTTTGGTGGAATCATGACATCACCCTGGTGAACTAGTTACCAGTTCAACACTTAGAACGTGAATCATCGGTGTGTTGAAATACCTTAACGATTTTTGGCACACAACCATAAACGGATTTGAGATGTCTTTACCTGTAGCCGTTTGCTCAGGACTAGCCAATCCTTTGGTTACCCAATAGGGCAGCAACCATGGTAAATTGATGACCATTTCAACTCTCAGCAATGAAGCATGGGTGAGTTGAGTACCCTATGGTTTTGAGCAAACCATTACAGCTATCAACGGAATTGATGTGTCTTTACAAAAAACCGTTTGCTTTTGGACTAGCCAACTCTTTGATGAAATGCCGTCATCATCATGGTGAGTTGATTACCATTTATGGATTTCCACATCCTCTACCACAAGCCATAATCTTGTGGGCTAGCCAACTCTTGTGTCAGTCAGACATGGTGAGTTAAGAACCATTTGTTGTGTGGTAATTAACCAAACACAAAAACCTGCAAACAAGAGAAAACAAAAACTATACAAATATATGTTGTTGTTGTTTTTTTTTTTTTTATTAATAATAGAAGAAAGAATAAAAATATACAAAACATGTAAAAGATACCATCAAGCAGCAACAGAAACCAAAGAAACATGTAGTGCCAGCAGAAGCAATAAGCCTCCCCTTAGGCTTATGAGGATCCAACAGCTGCAAAAATGGTTAGAATACAAAGAATACAATAATAAGCCTCCCCTTAGGCTTATGCCTCCCCTTAGGCTTATGCCTCCCCTCAATCAGTGCACCTGACAAGAACTATTGTTCTTGGGTACCCAGAATGAACCTTTCCTCTTATTCGTCCAAGAACAACCTGTTGAGGGCTTAACACCAGTATCCCATCTTGTCCCCCCCCCCCATATACCTTGGGTCATAATAACCAGGCCAAAAACCATTATGAAAGTAAGTGCTAGTAGGTATGTAGAATGGTCTAGCAACATGTCTTTTCCAATGAGCTGAAAAAGATCTACCAGCAGAAACTGGCTTATCAGCAGGTTTGGGTCTGCTGGTTTTATGTGTTGCTTGTGGAACATATGGGGGAATATCATTAACATTGGTTCACATTGGTCTAGGTCTCTTTTGGTCAGCACACACACCCATTCTCTTCTCACGAAAATCACAATCTTTAATGAGATGAGACTTACTACCACACACAAAACAAGTTTTCTTCTTAACATTACTTGCCTTTGTATTAAAACAACCATTCTTATTACAAGAGGTCCTAGAATTGTATGTATTCTTATCAAATTTATTACAAGTGAAACTAGGTAAATCTTGAACAACAATGGGTTCTTGTTTGGGTGCCCTAACTGTGGATTCAATCTCAGCTTTACTCTTAGATGTAGAAACACTAGAAGTAGAAGCAAAGGAGGTAGACTCAGTAGAATTGGACTCTGAGCTTTTGACACTAAAAACACCGGAGGAAGGGACATTGACCTTTGAAGACTTGTCACTTGAATCAGTGTCTGGTAAGTTAGTAGACTTTTTGCCATATAAATGGTGTGATCCATCAAAGTCAACAGTTATGGACAGGCGTGTGGGCATGTGTTCTCCTCTAATAGGTCCAGGTACAACATGTAATTTACCTTCTTTTACATAGTTAGCTAATCCTGCTGGTGTTGATTTACCTAGGTCATTCCTAGCTTCTAAACCAACATATTTTTTAAATCCTAAACCTATTCCAAAGTTCACAGCCTGACTACCATAAAGTACACTAGCTAGATTATCACCTGATATTAACCATTGTTTATTTCTAGCTATTTCTCTATCTAGTTTCTGTTTCAGCACTAAATTTTCTGAAACAACATCAGCTTTTTCTTTTTAGTACACCTTAAATCAATATTAGCACATTCTAAGTCACTTTCTAAGACTCTTATCTTTTCTTCATATTTAAGCTGATTCTTTTGAAACCATACCTTTTGTCTTTCTAAAGTTTTTAAAGCCTTTTTATAAGCCTCAACTTCTACATAACAGTCATTATATTTAGGTTTCAATTCATCATATTCTTGTTTAAGTTCATTATATCTTACACTACAGCCAAAAACACAATTATGTACCTGAGAGATGCCCATCAATGAAAATTATTCAATCTTGGATATAGTGCAAGCTTCCTTTATCATCTTCTTGGATTCAGCCTTTCCACCATACCTTGCTTTGATTGCATTCCATATATCACTTGCCTCATCCATATAATGGAAATCTGCTACAGGATCAGCAGGAATAGATTTAAGCAAGGTAGTTCTTGCCTTTGATTCCCTTTGTACAGCAATGTGTTCATCAGCAGTCGTTGGAGGAAGAATAATGACATTTCCATCTTGATCTCTTCTATGCCGTTTCAAGCTGTTGCCATTTTGAATCACCTTCCAGATATTCATATCATTTTTCATGATCCATTGTTCCATTTTCATAGCCCAGACCGCATACTCATCATTCATCAAATAAGGAAACATTACATCATTCCTTTCATTGTTAGATGCTGCCATTATTTTAAAGGTTGACAAAATAGTATACTAGTTCAAACCGAATGAATAAACAGCATCAACAAATAATGATGTCAGCAGAAACAAAAATTTTCACACCAGTAGGAATCAGTAGGAACTAAACAACGAGCAGCAATTAAAACTAAGAGTAAATTTCACCGTTAGTCCCTAAAGTTGTCGAGTTTTGCATGGATCGTCCTTAAACTATTTTTTTTGGCATTTTCGTCCCTGAACTCCTTATTTTTGGCGTGGTTGGTCCCTGGAACATACTTTTGGCTGACGGACGTTTATTTGCAGTGTTAGTTGACTAGTCAGCTGGGTTTTTGGTCATTTCACATTTTTTCAATGGCCTTAACCAAGGCTTGGTCCCTAAATATAAAACGGCTATTACAAGCGTATTGGTTCACTTGTTACTGTACAAACCCGATCATCTTCCTCCACTTACATCGCAACCCTATCATTGTCACACACAAACAATCTCATACACCGCCTGATTCTTGCAATGGCCGACAAAGATTGGAGCAAAGTTACATTGACTGAAGACATGAAAGATTATGTTTATGAAACCTATAAGGATAGCTGGAAGCCAGGAGATGAGGTGTCTGATGAAATGTTGGACACCTTATGGAACTATGCTATGGTGGAAGGTTAGCACATTGTTGCATTGTTATTGTTTATAGTTAAATTTAGAGTAAATGATTTGAGTTGACCTTTTTTTGATCATCTGCTCCATCTTATTTTTACAGTTCTCAAAAAAGGACCTAGTAAGGAATTTCCTACCATTCAAGCTGTGTTGGGTCAGACCTCAAAACCCATGGAGGGAAAGCTAGCAGAGGAGAAGAAAGGTATGCATTTTGGTATTTATTTAAAATGGCCAACCTTGAGAATGTGTTTACACCATTTTGATGTTCATTTGCCCTTTTGTTGTGGCTCTAATGAATGATTTTTAGGTTAGTTTATGATTTACCTAAGTGTTTATCCAGTTTGACTTTAGCAAGTCAAACTGCATTACTCAAAGTGCATGTGGTGTTTCACTTTAGCAATTAAGGGCTTTGTATTTGACCTAATGAGTGCCCATTGTCTAGTGTAGCCTTTTAGGGGGTGTTTGAATGTCTAAAAAACAGAGTTAGCATATTCGTTGGATATATGTATTAAATCTAACCTGTGTTAACTTATTATGTTTCAGATGAGCATCAGGATAAGGTTTATGACAGTAGGCTTCAAAACCTTGAGAAGAAGATTTCCATCCTTGAGAAAAGGATGGAACCAATTGAGGAGGTGTACTTTTACCGAGGAGATTACGGATTTGGGAGTGAAAAAGCCACTCAAGAAGTGGCTTCTGTTGACAAGAGGATTGAACACCTTGAAAGGAAGCAACAATGGCTTGAAAAGAGGATGCTAAATCTTGAGTATCAGTGCTACTTGAAGGCAATGAAGGGTGTTCCAAGTGAAGAGGAAGTATCCAGTGAAGAGGAATTTTGTACTGCAAAGGATGTTCCAAATGAGGTGATTAGTGTGTCAACTGAAGAGGATGAACCTACTCCAATAATATCCAGGCCTTCCACTTCAAAGAGATTCACAGCTCTGAAAGGTGAAGCTGCTTCAGCTTCAATTACTGAAGATGTTCCAAAGATATACAGACCTTCCAATACTCACAAATGAGGCAGAGCTTCCACTTCAGCTGCTGAACCAGCTCCCAAAAGACCCAGAGGCAGACCTCCTTCATCTTCAAAAACAGGTGGTCGAAAGAAAAAACCTCTATCAACTTCAGGTCGAAGAGGCAAAGCTTCCACTTCAGCTGCTGCACCAGCTCCCAAAAGACCCAGAGGCAGACCTCCTTGCTCTTTAAAAAAAGGTGGGCAAAAGAAAAAAGCTCCATCACAAGCTCCTCCATCAACTTTAGCTCAAATAGGCAAGAGGCCACCACCTATGACTGGAGTCGTAATTGGTTTAAGAGCTCGAGATGCTCCGGTTGTTTTATGGTTTTGAAGTTGACTTGATGTATGGCTTCTTCTAATTATATGTTTATAAACAATTACTTTTTCTGCTATATTGTACATTCTATTATAGTTGGATATGCTCCAACTTTTTTGACATTAAGTTATATTTGGAAATGCTCCAAATTTTTGGTTGTAAAAAGTAAGATACTCATCTAGTATTAGTAAATATGCAGGTTTTCTATCTTTGAATCATTTGACTTTTGTTTGTTGGTCGTATTAAGGATTATAAGTCTAGTTATATAAGATTTTGTTATTTGAGTGTTCATTGTAAGTTGACTTGTAAAAGTCAGTTAAAAGCATGGGCAGTACCTTTTGATGGTATAAAATGACACATTCAAAGACCTTAGTTTGGAAATGCAAATGAATTAGTCAGCACATACAAAATATGTGATTTCAAGTAAGCATAACAAGAAAAAGTTCAAAAGACATTGTCTCAAACAATTTGGGTTAATACTGTTGAGAAAAAACTTGGTACTGGTGGGTGTATTTAGTACTGGTAGGATATCGAATGTGTAATAAATGTCTGTTGAACCTATGTTCCGTTTGCATTATCAAAACTAGTAGTATACAACGTTCAACAATAAATTACTAAGACGTGTGTCTTTTCCAAAGCAAAAAAAAACCGTTCAGTTGCCTTAAGCAATGGTTATAAATTGGAACATTTGTAAACAACAAACTCATTCAAAACAACTTACATCTATACAATATCAAAAAAAATGGCATCAACATCAACAATTAACGAACAAGTGAATGAAGCAGATGTTAACATGCAAGAGAATCCAGGAATGCAACATGTGCAAACAAATGACATTGAAGAAAAAGCTTCAATACTTCAACAACTAGAAGAGGCTGAAGAAGAAAGTGAGGAAGTACTAGAACCGACATCTGAAGAAACAATTGATTGGTATTTTAAAGAAAAGATTCAAGTAGAGCAAAAAAAATTGATGAAATTTGAATAACAAGAAAAGGCTGCTAGAGGAAAAGCAAGTAGGAAAAGTAAATACACTTGGAAGAAGATGTGGGCATACAGAAAACGCAAATATATTGCGTCTGAGGAAGAGGAAGAGTCATCAGATGATGAGCATTTGGATTATGACAACGTTCATTTGTCATTTGATCCCGAAAAATCTCCCAAGTTTAATTGTTAAGTGTATCATGTAATGTTTAATTTTTGTTGAATAAAAAATTTATTTTATGTGGAATAAACAATGCTATTATGTGTTCTTTACATCATTTGTCCTTTTGTTAGTTGGAGTTAGTAGCTACAATATCTCTAGTTATATAACACATTGTAATTTTGTGTGCTGATTGTAAGTTGACTTATAAAAGTCAAATAAAGCCATGGGTGTATTTGGTACTGGTAGGATCAAATTTACTACGGTTGGGTAACCCTTGGTACTGTTTGGGAATACCCGTTATGCATTAATAACCGTTGAGATATTTTTTGTGTATTGCTTCGCATATAGGTTTCACCACATTCGAGTATTCACAATCTTTCTTTAATTCACAATAGAAAGAAAAGTTTAATTCATTTCATTTTCCCAAAACCCTAAGTCACATCCATATCATCTCAATTGGGTTTACCAAACACACATACTCTTCTAAACGACCATATCCGAGAACCCTAATCAAAATTTTAACAACCTTAATGGCGATTTTGGAAAATTGTAAGACACATAACATGGTAGCCTACTTACAAAAACCAGAGGGAAGTGAAGTGTTCCACCAGGTTGTGGATTTTCTCAATAGAAGTTACATAAGGTATGCTATTACACAAAATCCTACTATTTATGTTTCCCAAATCAATCAGTTTTGGCAAACTGCCAAAGTTAAAACACTTGCTAATGGAGAAAAAGAGATAACTGCTACAGTTGATGGCATATTCATGGCTATTACTGAGTCATCTGTTAGGAGGCATCTGAAACTATCAGACAATGGGGGTATTAGTTCATTGCCAAATGATGAAATCTTTCAAAATATTTACTATATGGGGTATGGGTTAACTTTTGATAACTTAACTTTTCAAAAACCACAATTCCCCCCTCAATGGAGATTTCTCATTCATACTGTAGTACATTGTTTAAGTCCAAAGAAAACTTGTTGGGAACAATTTAGTAGTAACATAGCAATTGCTATTGTTTGCTTGTCCACAAAAAGGAAGTTTAACTTTTCAAAATTGATTTTTGATGGTATGGTGAAAAATGTGAATGCTAACCGGGGGGGGGGGGGGGGGTTGTAATTGGATGTTTAGGTGATATCAGAAGCTTTATCAATAACGGGAAAGTTGAACATGTTGTTGCTATAATAAAGTCGTGCACCCCAAACATGCTTCGAGATCTTACAGTTACTGTGAAAGATCTCTCAGTTGAAATATCTGGTACAATACATCATAAAATCATTAATGAGGGGGATAATGGAAAGGATATTACTGTAGGAGCTGCTTTGATTCTTCGTAATGTTTCTGTGTTTTCACCAAAATCATGCCATTATCTTAACATTACCAGGAAAAACTTAGTTAAGGTATTCAAAAAAGATACGCTTCCTGGTTGTAGTGGAATTTTAGAGGAAGAAGAAATAATGAAACTGATGGAAGAAGAAGAAAAGGCAGAATTTGAGATGCACGTTGTTGGAAATGTTGTTGATGATGAAATTCAGCAGAGTTTAGATGAAGAAGCATTAAACCTTGCATTAGAGGAAGAAGCAGCTTTTGCAAAGGCTGACCAAGAGAGGCTGCAACAAGAAGAAGAGGAGTATAACCTGCTTTGGGGATTGCTTGTGTAAAACAACAGAAAATGGTTATATGTCTGTTTTGTTTGAATATCTTGTGTAATCTGTTTCAGTTTAATGACATGAAATGAATTTCATCATTTCCTTCATTTGTGTATAATAACTGTTATGAGCTTCAACTTAAATGTGACCATTCATTAAAGAAGGTACTGCTCAAACAAAATGATACTGGTAGAATTAAAGTAGGTACTGCTACATTGAAAGAGTAACCAAGTCAATGCTTGTCAACTTGGTCAAACAAGATGACCTGCACAAACCACCAATGCAGAAGTACTCAGCACCAAAAGAATAAAATGGATCAATACTACAGTGTCACATTTGTAATGTGTTATCTCTATGTGCCCTTAAAAAAATAAATACAAAGTGTATCTAGCATTAAATTTGACTTTCAACCATCTGTTGAACAAGCATTGAATGTGCCATTCAATTTGTTTGACTAATTAAAGTCAAACAACTTACCTACTATAAAAAGCAACTTAGAGTATTGAACACACACTTGGTTACATTAAACACATAACACTCAAACAGTAACTAACCCCGATCAAACCCTAAATTTCAAAAAAAAAAAACCAAATCAACACAATGAGCTCCCCTACCCGTCCAGGTATGTAAACTATAAATTGTTATTGATCATTTGATACATCTTTTGCTCCATTTAATTGTTGTTTATCCTGTTTAACATATTTGACCTTGTTTTTACTGACAACATTTGGTGGTTTTGTTTGCTTGTATGTGTTTACTAAGATTAGAAAGACCATAATGTAGTATGATGCCTACATTTGAACACTAACATTAGAAAGACCATAGTCAGCTTATTTTATGATTTGATCAAACTTTTCACTCCTCCCCTTCATTTGTTTGCTTCTATGTGTTGACTAAGATTAGAAAGACCATAATGTGGTTGCATGCCTACATTTGAACACTAAGATTTGAAAGACCATATTGAGATTATGTTATGATTTGATCAAAATTTTCACTCCTCGCCTTCATTTGTTTGCTTGTATGTGTTTAGAAAGACATTAATGTAGTTTGATGCAAACCTTTGAACACTAACAGTACAAATTATATTAATGTGACCCAGGACCAATTGGCTCATCTTCCAGCAGTTCTAGTTTAAGTTCTGGTGGTTACTCAATCCCACCCGGATTGCTTGACTGGTTAATTGAACAGCAAGAAACTGAGTCTGGTTCAACCTCTGAGTTTTCAATAGCCGATTCTACAAGCTCTGATTCGCCAATAGAAGCTGTACCTCTCCAAGTTATTCCACCTTCTCTGCCTCTCCCAGCTGACCTTGCTGTCCTAGCTCTGCCTGTCCCTGATGAGGAGCCAATCCCAGCAAAGAAACGTAAATGTGACCAGGATCATGGTCAAAGCAGCAAAGGCAAAGGCAAAGGCAAAAGGCAAAGGCAAAGGCAAAGACAAGGCAAAGGCAACAGATAAACCCAAAGGGAAAGGCAAGGGCAAGGGGAAAGGCAAGGCAACATGAAGATGATGTATCATGTCTTATGCTTTTGAAAAACTTGTTCACTTTTGATGATGGTTGTAAATATTTCTTACTATGAATGGTGCTAATGTATTAGACTTAAGTTATGGTGGTTATTTTGATGACTTAATGGTTAATGCTAGTCATGTTTCTAGTTTACAAATTCTGCAAATCATGGCTTCCTTATGATAAAGGTTTACATCATATACAATTAGAGTAATTTGTGGTTGACTTGAACAGCCCTTGATATGGAGTTGGCAATCAGACATTCACAATCAACCATAAACAATGACTAGTAATTAAACTTCATATTTATTTATTGATAAAGTTATAAAGTTGCCACCATTCCATACATCACCATTCCATACATCAGATAAACACGAGATTACAAACATACCAAAACCATAGAAACACCATAATCATTCAAAGCTTTCACCCCAACCGGTTCGACCCAGAGCTCTCTGCCCTGCTTGCATCACTTTCCCTCCTATCCATCCTTTCTTTATATTCTTTAAAGAATTTTTCAAGAGCCGTAATCCTGCTTGCCAAATTCAACCTATCCTCGAACAGGTTTGGCTGCTGCTCCACCACATTATGATGCTGATCCACCACACCCTGCTGCTGCTCCACCACACCCTGCTGCTGCTCCACCACGCCCTGCTGCTGCTCCAGCTCCTCTTCCTCCTCCTCCTCTATATCTTCTTCCTCATTCAACCCCAAAACCTCGTCCCAGTAAAAGTACTGTCTACGAACCCACCTCAGTATCTGTGTCCTAACGACGGCACTAACCTGCCTGTAATTACCAAATTCCAATACGGGATCATACCCGAATTCATTGAACACAGCGTCCCACAACAAGGCGTTGTTTAAGACAAACTCGTATTCGTCAGCTTCACTTGGAAAACAACCATTTGCATTTGGGTCTGCCATTTTTAATTGTGGTTTTTTTCAAAGAGATTTTTGTGTTGGTGAGTCATCTAGTGTATACAAACGAGGTTATAAATTGGCTGACCAGTTGTTGAACGTTTACCAAGAAGATAGGCGGGAAAAAAAGGGGGGAAGGGACCAAATGCGCCATTATAAAAATATGAAATGACCAAAAACCCAGCTGACTAGTCAACTAACGCTGCAAATAAACGTCCGTCAGCCAAAAGTATGTTCCAGGGACCAACCACGCCAAAAAGGAGGCGTTCAGGGACGAAAATGCCAAAAAAAATAGTTTAAGGACGATCCATGCTATATAATACTCATAGCCTCCAAAAAAAAAACTTCATTCGAATTAAAGAACAACAAACCGATTAGAATACGGAGTAATAAAGATACCAACGCTCTTCAAACTTAGCAACAATCAATACCATTGTCTCATAATTAATACTACCTCCGTCCCATTATAAGTGTCCAGTTTGACTTTTTACGGTTTAACTTGTTCAACTTTGACCTTGAATAATTTTATGTGTGTTATATAATACTTGATGCAAAATATATGAATGGATTGGATTTTAAACGTATTTTCATTGATATAATTATAATCAAGTATTATATAACACAAATAAAATTATTTAAGGTCAAAGTTAAACAAGAAAGACCAAGAAAAGTCAAACTGGACACTTATAATGGGACGGAGGGAGTAATTAATAACAGCAGCAACTGACCCACTTAGTACGAGGTAATGATCTAAATCAAATTAATGTACCAATTGATGTACAACATTTTCAATTCATTAATCGTGACCCATTAAATTCGACCAATTAAATCTCTTGCTAATAAACGACAATTAAAGCCCCATTAAGATAGATCGATTAATAAAACTAGACGAGTACCCGTGCAAAGTAACGGGATTTTCTAGCGTCAAACAACTATAGTTGTGATATTGTGCTAAGTGTTACGTGTACTGTTTAAACATAAAACGTGAAAATATCAAAGTATAATTGCAAAAAGTTATAACATGCGATAATTCAACTCAAACAATAATTCTTAGCATGTATCAAAGAACATATAAAAACATTTATTGAAACTGAAAATAAAACATTACATCAATCATGAGATAAATAACAATGCACGTTAGTCGTCACATACTTATAACCTTTTTTAATTCCACATCTTCCATCGATGTACAACTTTCGTTAAAGCCCAGTTTGCGTCAATCTGTGTGTATGCATTTTATTTTAAAAAAATTATAAGATTTTAAAACTTACAAAAGTAACAAAATTTTCAAATTTGAACTAATTTATATTATCACCTAACATAAATTTAGGTAGCATCGTTTACTCAATTTAACAAAAACTTTTATCAACTAATCAACTAACAAAAATTTATGTAGCATACTTTACACATTTTGACATTTTTTTATTTTTATTTTAACATTCTATATACCAAATATATAGAAATTTACACAAACATACTTTACACGTCTTATATACAATTTGGGGTGTCAGTAGGGTCGGGTTGACCCGACCTGAACCCGAAACCTAGCCCGATAAAGCTTATCGGGTCGGGTTAAATCGGGTT
Organism: Artemisia argyi; assembly: GCA_030686995.1. NCBI lineage: Eukaryota > Viridiplantae > Streptophyta > Magnoliopsida > Asterales > Asteraceae > Artemisia > Artemisia argyi. The sequence goes on along the minus strand of CM060702.1, from coordinate 19,566,509 downwards.
AAAAAAATCTTTTCGGGTTGTTTTGACCCGAACCCGATAGTGTTGTCGGGTCGGATTAGGGTTAGATAATAAATATTCTCGGGTTATCGGGTCAACCCGATAAGACCCGATAGTGCACATGTTTATGTATGAATTAAACATCTGAATGTTTATATATGGAATTATTACTTTGTGGTGATGTTTGTAACTTACATGTACTGTTCTTGAGGTGTACTCTTTATCTTGTTGTTTTGGAACAGTTAGATAAGCGATCGTAGAAAGTATTAAACACGGTTAGTATTGTTGTTTTATTGACATTATACTTACAGGGAGTTATACAGTCTTACATGTATATCTTATATCATGAATATAAGATGTGCAAGATATGATGTCAAGTTCATTTTACAAACTATCAAACAAGTCTTTTAAATCACTGTATTTATTTAAATGTAGAAAAAAAAATGCTAATCATTGTAGTACTTATACTCTCATGCAAATTAAGTACTTAATGTAACTTTGGAAACACTTGATGCTTATTGTTGTAATAAGACTGCAGTTGCAAATATGCAATGGAGGTTTGTAGTGTCAACATCTTTAAAACTTATATTAATTAATCTGGTGCATTCATTGACTTTTGTACCCGACAACCTGAATCATCCGACCCGAATTCAACCCGATAACCTGATTCTTAATCGGGACGGGTTGCGGGTCACTCTAAAAAACTCAAAACCCGATTCAACCCGACCCGATAGCCCCGATTACCTGACCCGAAACACTCCTTAATTTTCACATTCATTCTACCATAATATACCTACAATTTTATTAACAAAACCAACAAAATTATAAAAAGATAACCAACACTATTTACAAAAAAAATTTACACAGCCTCTATTATAACAAATATACCAACAGATTTTAAAATGAACTATACACTGACGCCGGCAGCGAAATATGGATTCCGGCAGAGGCGGCGTTAGCAGCAGCACATATGATAATTCCGGCGACGGTACCTATGAACTTGTACGGCTTGGCGGCTCCAGCAAATCCTACAAAAACTTTTTTTGTTAAAAAAAAACTTATACAAACTCAGATCTGTAACAAAAACGTATGGATCTAAAAAAACTTGAAAACTGGAAGTGCTTCGTGTCGGGAGTGCTTATTTCAGCAGCAACTGAGTATTCCGTCAACAGAGGCGGCGGCGGCTGGACTGAAAAAAAGACAATCGTTATAAAACTCAGGTATAAAAAAAAAATATAGATACATACAAATAATCCTGTACTTGAAAAACCTTTCTGTTATGGTGGGTTTGAGGCATGGTGGTGGCGGCTGTGACGTGGTAGTGTTGGTGGTCTACGGCTGTAACGTGATGGGTGCAGGGTGGTGTTTTTGGTGTTGGCGGCTGTAACTTGGTGGCGACAGGTTGTGATTGGATTGTGATGTAATGTTGTTGTTGATGGATGAGAACTTTTTATAACAATGGAATTACAAAGTTTGTTTCATAAGTTTCATAAGAATCAATTTTCCAGTTGTGTTTTCAAGAGTTGACATAAATATTGTGTATTAATGTCTTACCAAATTATGGTATTAAATTCCATTATGTATTAGTGCTTGCCGAAATTAGTTTTAAGGTTACAATAGTTTATATTGTGTATTAACTATTAAGGCCTTCCTAAATTAGTTTTCACCAATCACATGTGCAAGGGAAAAATCGGGATTGACCGAAAGTTCAGTTTTTCACAATTCCACAATTCCCCTTTGACCATTTCTCTTTTATAAGTAGTAAAGATAATCATTGACCCCCACTAGCAGTACGAGATGGATTTTCTTGAATTGACCAATCAGATATACATATGCGTAATAGTCAAAAATATAAATAAATATGTTACCATGAGATTGACACCCAAAATCCGATTATTCCTTTTCACCGCTACTTCTGTTCGACCTTTTCAAATCTGCTATTGTGGATACTAAAAACCTTGTATAAACCCTAGATCTCATTTGTTGAACCAAGATCAACCCCAATCTAGGATATGATAACAATGATTGAATATGCACAGCGAAATGATGAAAACACAATCAAAGTTATTAACAAGGTTTTACTAATAAAACAATGATCCTCTATAGATCTCTATTGCTTCCTCTCAAAATATTTTTCCTGGTATTTTGTTTTTCTCTCGAGAAGCGTAATACAATAATAAATAAAAATATCAATGCATATCACTACCTAAAATAGCTCATGTCTATCCTAACAAACAAATACTAAAGATACGGATTCATTATATCCGTAGAAATAAGTCTTCAACAGGAACACTATGTCAGTAGAAACCATCTATAGCTTCAGCAGAATCCTGTCAGTAGAACTTCCAAAATTCCCAACACAAGCTACTAAAGAGTGTCTGATGAGCTGATGTTAATTGATTAGTTATGAGGCCACAAATTGTTTGAAATGGTCAGGTCAACTCAATGTGTCGATTACATTTTCAGGTTCTTAATGTTCTAAACTTGCAGCCGAAACTGAACCAATGAAAGAAGCGGCACCGAAACCACCTCTAATTGGACCCAACAGAGGAGCCAGGGAAACAATGGAGGAAGTTCCTTGATAGCAATCAGAATATCGGGTTTGTATTTCATTTGTTCACTTAGTGTTGTATTTTTTTTGGGTTTACCAGTCTTACATTGGTGCTACGGCTACAGTTACTCAAAAACATATTTCAAGCAGATGAGCACTCTTACTAAGCAATCCCAAACACTCCCTTAAGTGGTATTTCTTTTTCTGATTTGGTATTCATCATTTTGTTTGGTTTGCGCAGATGTGAACTGCAACTTTCGGCTAAAGTGAGTTGACTGCTACCATCAAACATGTAGCTAACAGATTCATATTTGATCAGGTAATCTCTTTTTTTGTACAAGTATCGTAATATTTACCAATATATCTTCCAATTTTAAAAAACAGGAACTAGAAATACTACGAACAGGTCAAAGAATATGTCTTAGTTTTGATTTTGGAAATACAAATGTTATTGTTGAAGTCGTATTGTCAATGGAAGAATGAAATTCTGTATGCTGGGGATTGCAGGACATAGCCATTGCAGCCTCAAGGGCCAGTGACGCTATCGCCAGTCTACAATTGGTTTCGTCGCCATACTTTTCAGCTTCGATAATAGGGTCTTTATTTTCTTTGGCTGATGCTTTATCACCAATCAAATTAAAAATCTTGAAGAGCAAACAAGTTCGACTGAAGACAGAAGCCAGGTTCTGAACAAACTTAAACTAAATGACAGTAAGTCAATACACAAACTTGCTGCAATAGTTGATTAGTTCATGAGAAAATAACACTCACTCTTACTACTACAGTTATTGGTACTATAGTTTAGTCAAAGACCATGTGAAGATTGTATGATTAAAACTTGCAGTTATGATGAATTACCATTTATTACCTAAAAAACTTGCAACAACCTCTTTTTAATCTGATGCATGTTTTCATTGTGATTATGGTATATATAGAAACAAAAGCAGGCCAAACATGTCGGGTTAATTCGTGTTGTTATTGGGTCAAAGCTAATAGTTACTGCAGCATGGTAGATGGAAAGTTAACAAGTTCCATCTTTAAATGTTTTAAACTTTAAACTAGGAAAACCTAGGTCCAATAAATAAGTCAATCCAACTTTTTCAATATAATAACACCAACAAAATTTAAGATGCCTTTACACATACCAACAAGAAACGATAAACAGGAAAGCGACAAACTCGACACTATCGACAAACCAATCCCGTGGCAACGCGCGGGCTACCACGCTCGTTCTATATATACTTTAAAACCCAACGTCGGTGGGAATTCTATATGATTTTCCCGTGGGCTTGAAATGTGATTTTTACGTTGGGTTTTTCTAGTAGCCTATAGTAGCCCATGTTGTGAAATTTTACCCGCGTTTCAAACATAGTCCTGACAAAAATAGTCTCTATAGTTTTGTGGTTGGCAAAAATAGTCCCTATGTTTTATTTGTTTTGTGAAAATAGTCTTTAAAAATTTGCAAAAAGGTCCCTAAACATTCGTAAAAATAGAAAATAGGTCTTTGCTGTTTGGTTTCTGGCAAAAACATTCCTTGTGTTTTGTTTACTTTATGATAACAATCCTTGAAAAATTGCGAAAAAGGCCCTGTCTTTAAAATGCGGCTACGAAAACATTCCTATGTGTTAAATTGTTGGACTTTTATGTAACAAATATATTGTATGTACAATGTCCCTATGGTTACTTATGTTGCAATAATTGTCCTTGAAAAGTTGCAAGAAAAAATTTTAACCGTTAGTTACGATTATTTTGATAGTTCTTTAATTAAATATATACCTCGCATTTCGAACCGAAACACGAGTAAAAAAATCAGTGTATCTTTCTAAATACAAATATTGTTACGACGTAAACAAATCCCAAAGATTAAAATTACGTTGGACTTTTTTGAGGTGAAAAATATAATCACATAAAGAAACAATAAAAAGATATAAAAGTCTGGTATTTATTTTGGTTTAGTCTTGTTCCCTCAATGACAAACAGATAGTTTTGACCCGACCCGGATATTTGGGTAACAGAAAGAAAGAGACAAACTGGGAACGAATTTCATGTTACAATTAATCTCCCATTTCTGCAATTAATTCATCATTTCATTTCAACTTATTATGATTTACTACTAGTTGTTGTTTTTAATTCATTTTTTTAATAGAATTTAGGGCTAACACCAACATTATTTTCTGATTCTTCATATATATATGAGTAAATGTCATTTTTCGTCCCTGTGGTTTGCCGGGTCAATCAATATTATTCCTGCCGTTAAATTTCTTCGGATTTGGTCCCCGTGGTTTACAAACCCATACGGGTTTGGTCCCTTGACCGTCAGTTGACCGTTAAATATATGCAAAAAGACAAAAACACCCTTATATATATATATATATATATATATATATATATATATATATATATATATATATATATATATATATATATATATATATATATATATATATATATATATATGCAAACCACAGGGACGAATCTTGATTAAAAAATTTTAATAAAAAAATTCTAAAAAGAATTTCTTAAAAAATTTTCAAATTTTTAATAAAAAAAATTTTGAATAAAAATTTATCTTAAAAAATTCGAAAAACATTCTAAAAAAAAATTAAATTACACTAGAAAAATGAAAATAATATTTGGAAAAATCTAAAATAACTTAAAAATAATTTTAAAATTAAATTTGTATTTTTCTGACTTTTAATATTTATTATTAATTAAAAACTAATTATTAATTAATAAAAACTAAATTAAATTATGAAAAGTATTAAATGAAAAGAGAAAAATCTGAAAAAATTACTAAAAATATTACAAGATACCAGGAACCTAAGAAAAATATAAAAATGAAAATTGCTTTTACAAAAAGCTGAGAATAAGCTAAATAGCTTAAATAGAAGCTATCACTTCTATTATTTTGGTCTTTTTTAGATTTTTCTTTTTCAAATCTGTTTATATACTATTTATAAGCAACTTTAATAAAGGAAGTTTGGCTGAGTATCAAGAATAAGCAAATGGTAAGCTTATGAACAAGACAGAATAAGCCAATGGCTTATTAGGATTTGGAATTGCTTGAATAAGCTACACTATTGAGCCACAGCCCAAAATTAACCAACAACTAACAATAATATGAAGAAATAAGCACAAAAGATTCAAATGAGCACTCACAATAAGCCAGGAAGGGAAAATAAGCACTTGGCTTATTGACAGACCAAAATAGGCTAAATTGGCCTACCTGCAGCCCTCTGTGGGGGCCACAAGGGGGGTCAGGAGTCCAAACTTAGGGTTTAACCCTCAAGTTGGACTGGGGGCCTTCACAACAAGCCAATAAGCAGGCCAATCAGCCCACTAATAAGCTCACAGTGAGCTTTTGAAATAAGCCAAGTAGACTAGAGGTCTGAGTATGCAGGGCAAAAATGGGCAACTTGCAGGCCTGTGTGGGTTCCACACAATGGACCAGGGATCCAATTTTAAGCCTGAACTTTGAAGATAAGCTATAGGGCTTTCAAATAAGCCAAGATTCAAGACCTAACTCCCACAAATAAGCCAGATAAGCACTTATGAAAATGAGACAAAACCTGAGGTCTCAGAACTCTTTGGTGAAATGAACAACTTAAAAGCACTGATTACTAGGTCTAAATAAGCTCACAAATACAAAATAAGCCCTGATTCAACAACTTGGCTTATTGGGGTTTCCAAAATGCCAAAAAGCTAAGGGTGGGTCCCACTAATGAACAATTTATGGACTTATGAAATTGGTGGTCTTATACTGATGACTCAGTATACCTGAGTGAAATAAGTAATCTTTAAAGACAAAATTAGCTATGCTACTCAATACTGAGATCCAATTTTATTCAAAATCTAAAAAGTACTACTGAAGAGCTTTTCAAAAAGCTAAAAAGCAAGACCTATCATTTTGATTTGCACCCTGGAGGGGGGTTTGTACTTTGACCAAAAACACAAAGGTGCCCTGGTGCAAAGTGAGACTTGACCCTGCAGGCCTTTTCACAAGCTTGAATAAGCACTTAGAAAAAATCCCAAAAATAAGCCAACTATGGATTTTCAAAGATTAAGTGGAGGACTTTAATATCTGAAATGCTCAAGGTCTGAAAGTTACTACAAAATTCTTGAAAATTCTTTGAACTTTTGGTTTTCTACAAGTACTAAGAAATTTGACTTTTTGATTTTTGCTTTTAGGTGACTAAAGTGAACTTTAATCTTGATTTTTGCTTAAAAAATTTTCAAATTTTTAATAAAAAAAAATTCTAAATAAAAATTTTAATAAAATTTTTTCTTAAAAAATTCGAAAAACATTCTAAAAAAAAAATTTTTTAACTTTTTTTTAGAATTTTTAATAAAAATTTTAATAAATTTTTTTTATTAAAAAAAAATTAATTAAATTCTTTTTTAGAATTTTTTTTGAAATTTTCAAGAATTTTGTAGTATTTTTCGAATTTTTTTAATTAAAAATTTAATTAAATTTTTTTTTGAATTTAAAAAATAAATTATTAATTTTTTTTTTTAGAATTTTTTTAGAATTTTTTTTGAATTTTTTTTGAATTTTTTTCGATTTTTTTCGTCTAATGACAAAAATACATTTTTTCGAATTTTTTTTCGTCAAATGACAAAAATACCCTTCAGAAGATTGGTCAAGGGACCAAACCCGTATGGGTTGTAAACCACGGGGACCAAACCCGAAGAAATTTAATGGCAGGGACTAATATTGATTGACCCAGCAAACCACAGGGACGAAAAATGACATTTACTCTATATATATTTATATTTTTACTTTATCCAAATTACTTCTAATTTAGGACATTTTCTACCTCCAATGGACTTGACATTTTCCGGTTTGTAGGGAACAACTTGACATAAGATTTATCAAGACTTGTTGAGCTAAGTTTTTTGATATTAGCTATCCAAAATATCATTGCGTTAGCTTTCTTTCTTGAGGTGTTGGTTGGCGTGTTGTTTGATATGTATTACGAGCAGCTTAAAAACAGTTATGTATAATGTGTCATGTGAATGTTAACACATCTATTTCTGCATTTTGATTAAGTTTTTGCTTCCCTATGGATTTTAAGGGTTGTGATAAACGAAACCAGTTCAAGTGTGTCTAGTCATCAGGACTTGCTGCAAGATTCCTAGGAGACATGCTTTTTAGGTGTCAAAATGGTTAGTTGTTATAATCAATCTGCAGCACTTTGAGGTCTGAACAACCCTTTAATCTATATGAAATACTTTCATGGCTTCTAACAGTTTGACTGAACCATTTTTCAGGCGAATTAACGCAAACAATTAGATAAGAGATGGAGAATAACAGGGATTGCAATGACAGGCAGAGGATTCGTTACTTGATTAGTGAAGGAATGTAAAGACTAAAGAATTTAGATTAGATGCTCGATATGCAAGGCCATTGACCATCAAACTGAGACTCGTCCTCATAGTTGCATAGCAGTCAACTCAAATTTAAAGCATCTGCAATAGATCTCTCTAATTTAAAATAGCAGATTCAAAGGTATGTATTCTGCTAGTCCTTGACAATTTGTTGATTTAGTGAGTGTTATAATCTTTAGATTGAATCTGTAACCTCTTTGTATTAAACATGAGATTTGATGAGACATAATCAAATGTTTAAATGCTGTATAAAGCTTGCATCGAGTAGAAGATATGAACATATGAACATATGTTAAACATGAGTTTGCAAAGTTGGTAAATGTTAAGCATGAGATGAAAGAGATTTGAGTTGAGTTGGGCTGACACACTCACTTCTTTATTCAGTTTTTTAAATGATTAACGTGTTAAATATGATTAATCTGAAGTCTGAACTAATTGATAAAGTGATATAGACTTTTCTATGCAATTGCATACGTTTTGGATGATTTTCTGTCGTTTGACCCGTTTAGTTAACTCTTAACATAACAGAATTTGATTGACCTAGGTCTGTTTAAAGTCTTCGTTGTTCTAACCGGGTCTCCATTGTGAATTTCAGATCTCATGCGAATTGGGACTATCAACCTGCGATTGCTGTTACTCCTATCAACTGTGTCCCTTACTCAGGCCCACCTCCAAATCATTTTGATTCTGATATGGCACATCAGAATGATGTCAACTTCTCTCTAAAGAATTAGCCAGCTATGATCTTTCTGCCTCAAACCACTGAGAAAGAATTGCACGACATTTTAGCAACAAGCTCATCCAAGTAAAGAACGGAACATACAATCGCAACAATAACAACACGAGACATGTTAATATTTAATCACAATCGACTAGTACTCGCCCTTACCATTACTACTACTCCCCCATATTAATTTTCACAAATCGTAACCTTTCTGTTCATGACATTTCGAAATGGGAATTTTCCACAAATACCCCAAAAGTACATGGGTCTCCACCCTAAATAACCCATAAAATCTTGTTTTCCCCAAATACCCCAACGGGAGAAGGTCGCTTCCAAAATTTGGGTGGATGGTGTAATATAGTGACATGTGTCCCTATACATGCCCCACATTGTACCTTCATGGTACAACTATTAAAGTGTACTTCTTGGGCGACTGGGACCCACATTTCTTGGGCGACTTGATTATTTTGTCTTTTTCCGAAAAGTTATGGTCTTTTTTTATTAATTAATAGTACAATAAACTTGGGCGACTAGGTCCCACTTATCTTTATTCTTGGGCGACTTGGTCCTACTAATCTTTTTTTTTATTAAATAATAGTACACTTTTAAATACACTTTTATACTTGATTTAACTTTTTAAAAATACACTTTTAAATACACTTTGAAATACACATTTAAATACACTTTTTAAAAACACACACACATAAACACTAAAATCAACCGATTCATCTTTCGGTTACACACAAAATCACTCATACGATCATCCCTTTGATCGCTCCCTTTCATCTTTGAGGAATGCAACCCCTCGCCATACTTGCAACTCAAACCCAACTTGATACCATATTGTAATGGCTGACGCAAAGGTAACGGTTAGATCAAGATTAGATTACATTACAATAATTAGAGGGTTGTTGAATACTAATAGGGCAATCTTGTTCTGGGCCACTGTATTTGGGCCATGGTTAGACATCCCCCCCTTTTCTGCTGATACCCATTTGCTAAATTATTTTTATCAAAATCAGGTTAGAGTTGATGAAAGTGAGGATTGCCCTTCCCTTAGTTTTAAAATAGGTGATAATGTGCTTGAATTTGGCCGTGAACAATTTTGTATGATAACTGGGTTTGTTTTTGGGCATGTCCCCAGTGAACATTTTATTAATGTTCATAGTTTACCACATAGTCCATTCTATGATAGATTGTTTCCTCAAAACAAATCCCGTAGGACTAAGAAAATAAAGGGTGAGCAGCTGTTTGCAATGTTGAAACCTGGTGAAGAATGGGATGCATTATCGGATGAGGATGCAGTTAGGGTGTGTTTGTTGGTCATTGCAACGAGTGTATTCATTGGGCGTGAATTAAGGTATTACATCCCGGACCATTTGTTGGCAATGGTTGAGGACTTTTCTATTTGGAATTCGTATCCGTGGGGGGAGTATATGTGGGCACACTTGTACAAAAGAACGGTGAATGTTGTACAGAAGCATATCGCTGCCGAAGCAAAGAAGGCCGTAAAAAAATCCCCAAAGAAAGAGCAAACTTACAATTTGTATGGCTTTGTATGGGCAGTCAAGGTGAGAAATGCTTAAAATATCTAGTCATTGATATTTAAATTGTTGTGTACGATTCCGTATAACATATTTAGTTTAAGATTAACTGTTGTTTACAAGCAAAATTTGTTTTAATCTGTGTAACTTAGCCTATTACATAACCTTATGTGTCAACAATTTGGAATCTTAGGTATTTATTTTATTGGTTGATGTTTATGTGCTCATTTCAGTTTGATATATCATTATCTATGCTCATGTTTACATTTCATGGTCCAAATCTGCTATTGCATGTGAAAATCACCAAATCAGTAAAGTTAAGGAGTGTTTGGGTTTATTGGTTAATCTATGTTAATGGTTGTATGTGTGGTTGTTCTTGTTTTATGTAGCACACATTATGTTCTAATATCCTAGTGAAACCATAAAAACAAGTGCCAGTTTGAGAGAAAGTCAAAATAAGCTTTTGATTTCATTTCAGCTTAACTGAATGGATTTTGGATGTGCATGATAATTCAATTTGGTTCATTTGTACTTAGCTAAGCTTAATTTAGTTTCTTTGCAGCTTGTAACATCAATTTCAATCCATAGGATCAGTTCAAAGTTCAAAATAGTCAACTTAGCTTACTTCTTTCAAAAGTCAAATTTGCATTTGTGAAGAAAAATCATTTATTTGTGCACAGCTTATCTTTGAGTTATAAAAAAGTTTTTTTTCACAAAAGTTGTTCACTTTCAGTAGGTTAATAGGTTGGTAAAAGAAAAATAACAAAAATCCAATTTAATTATAAGTGATAGTTTCTATTTAATTTTATTTATCTTTTTAATTTTCCTTTTTAGATTTTATTAAGTAACTCACAGTTTTATATTTTTATATTTTATTACGTTAACCATGCTTGCGTTTTTGTGTTTAATTAAGTATAATATTATGATAGCCTTCTTCTGTGTGTCATTTGTCATTGCTCAATTGTTTATCTTTTCCTTTTTCGTTCTATATTATGATTCGCATCTTGAACACCTAGGTGATGCGACTCTGTCTCTTAATAGTAGCTATTGTAAGATTTGAGCTTGTGTTGAGGTTCTGCGTTTAAGTCATCTCACTGCCTTAATTTAGTCAACACTACGTTTCATTGTTTGAATCTGTTCTAGTGGTATTCAGTTAATATGTTATTGATCAATTGACTTTTAAATCAGTTTAGTAGCTTATTTGGGTAAGAGGTTTGGTTAAATTTAGCTTACAACTCAGAACTTAGTATAATTGCATCAGTTAGGGACTGTTTGGATCATCTTGTTTAAGTGTTAATTTGTTGATTGCGATCTGTGTTATCTGCATAATTAGAGCCCTTTAGGCATATTTAGGATCATACAAACATAGAATTAGTAGGCCTTATTGAAGTAAGTTAAAGTTCGTTGGTAAATCATTTGTCTGCTTACATTCTCCATAGTTAGAATCTGCCACTTGCTGTTTTGCTTCATTGGATGATGGTGTATAAGATTTTTGAGTATTTACATCATCAATAAACATCCAGAATTAGATTTAAGGCATCTAAATTCATATTGGTCAAACCTTAGGTTCAACATAAAGTCAACTTTGAACTTAACTCTGTCCAAACAGACCTGATCTCAGGCCATTTCTGTGGCTTGATTTGGCTTAGCATTGAATGTTCTTTGTTTTTCTCAGTAGTCAGTAGTATAGGGTATCATAATCTGCATTTAGGATTTTGACAATTGCTTATTAGGTAGCTTATAAATTAGCTGCAAGTAGGTAGTTTCACCCTGCATTTCTGTTTGAGCTTGTTTCCTGCTAAGAGCTTATCTAGCGTAACCTGTGAGTTTTTCTTGTTTTTATAAGTTGTTTAGTGCTTATTTTATTTGTTTGAATCTTCTGTGATCATTAAGTGATTATTTGGATACCAACTGCTTATCACTCTAGTGCTTATCCATTCTGTTTTGGTCCATACCTGTGCTTTTGAGTTCATATTTGTTTCAACTCTATTCATTTGCGTTTTAATAAGTCAAAAATACACTTGGTCAAAGTTGGGGTCAATTTTGCTTAATGTTTTGTTAGGTTTGCGTTAATGCTTATTTAGGTTTGCCTTAACGCTTTTTTTTGGGGGGGCCTTGATCCTTTTTTCAGATATGGATTTTGGAAACATTCCCTAATAGCATGCAATGGTGGAGCAAAGATTCTAAAAAAATCCCACGTGGTCTAGCATGGTCAAGATTTAAAACCTTTGAAAAAAAACACTACCAGATGCTATTTGATCCGGTAAACAAACCCTGTATAAATCCGCTCATTTGTTATGTATATTTCTTTATATTGCCTTTAATTTGTATTCATACCTTATTTTATCATGTAGTCTTTTAAACCAATAAAGCAATGGATTCCAAGAAATGATGAGGCATTCCGTCCATGGTACATTCGTAGCATGGAATATATCTGAGGACTAAAGCTGCAAGTTACACTTGTTCATGCAACAAACATGTCGGTTGAGCCAGTGATAGTTGTACAACCTGATGTTGATGGTGATGCTGATGAATGTTACGTTAACATGCCCAACGATTCTAGTAATGCTGATGATGATGCTGCAACAGAGGTTTGTACACAAGCTGATGTAAACATTGATGACCATGGTGGAGAAGGAAATGAAAGTGGTGCAGGCGTTGGTGGGAGTGTAGATGCTACCGGAGATGGTGGTGGATCAGTAGTGTTTCAAGAGGATTGTATTCATCATGATCTTGGGCAAACATGCCCAAGAACTGATATTTCTGATGGTTATGTTGAATTTGTTTCTGGCAAGGACGAAGTGGGACCGAATGAACATCATGTTGAGGGTGAAACAGTCGACAAGGATTAAGTGGGTCCTAATGAACATCATGTGCAGGATGAATTGTCACATAGGTTGGATAGAGATCAAATTAAAAGTGAGCTTAAGTCTATTAAGTCTACAGTAGGAGGCATTGAAGAACGTGTTGGAGACGTTGATGTCTCAAACCTATTAGTACAGCTAGATATTGTTAAAAAAAGGATCGGGGTGCTTGAGGATGTGTTAGGAGTGAGATTTGAACAAAATTCGGTAGTCTGTGATGACAAGTCCCAAGATGTGCATGCCGACACACCAACTTTGGAAGTCTGTGATGAAAAGTCCGAAGATGTGCATGCCGACACACCAACATTGGAAGTCTGTGATGAAAAGTCCGAAGATGTGCATGCCGACACAACTGGTTTAGAAGTCCGTGATGAAAAGACCCAAGATGTTGTATGTGACAATAAGGTATGAATACAAATTATATTTAATTCCTTTTCTTTATACTAGCGTAATTGGTATGAATAACGCTTGTGTGCAATTTATTGTCTCCTTATCTTTGTATTTCAGACTCTTCTCCCAGATGTGGATGGCGACACATCAAATAAGTTGTTTTATACGGATACAGAAGCATTTCAAGGACCAATAACACAACTTATGAAAGCCACGTTCCAATCGTCTACTGATCGTTGTACCGAGTTTATGCAAGTTGACACTAACAGTAGGTGTGATTTTTTTTCCTTACCGAATTTGAATGCTGCCTTCTCCGAATTTGAACTAACACCTCATGAAGTAAGTATATATTTACAATATTACCAAATGTATTTACTATTGTATTATATTGTTTTTCTCGTACTGAGACTATTTTGTTTTTCATTTTGTAATGTTTTTAGGATACAAAGGATGGGTCAGAATTGGAACCTAAAACCGCTAGTACACAACAACAACCGGCTGAGGACATAGTTGAAACAGGACATTATGTACGTATTTATATTATTTAATTAACTAAAATACATTCACTGCATAGTTACAGTAGGTATTTATTTAGAATATTACTTCATTTATAAGCGGCTGTGATTATTTTATTTATTCTCTAGGATTTGATGGATATGGATGTTGATAAAAACGAAACTGAGGATGTTGAAAAGGAGGGGGTTGAAATGAGAGAAGCAAGAGATAAGGAGGACGGCATTGAAAAGGAGGGGGTTGAAATGAGAGAAGCAACGGCTAAAGAGGATGGCATTGAAAAGGAGGGGGCTGGGAATGTGGGTGAGGAACCAGGAGAACCACAACGGGACGGTGGAAATGGTGGTGACAATGCACACGAAGTTATTTACATTGATGTGGATGTTGACAAGCAAACCAGTCAGGTAATTTTATTGTTAAATGAGTACCATTGAAAACGATTGTATAGTCTTCATACTCGCTAGATTCTTTACAGCAAATACTTTATTTATTTGTTGATTATATTGTAAATTATTTCAGGCACAAAATATGTTGTCGTCTGACATCAACGTTGTACTAGTTAATGATGTAAGATCTATCTTCAACCGATTGAAACGAAAGAGGAACCCAGGCAAATTTAACAGGTCCCCTTATACATCACCTCCAGACACTACTCCAAGAGTCTTGAGAAGGCTTTCACAAAGAATTAATCGTGAAAACATATCCCCTCCTGATTTCGGTGAAGCTTTGCAACTACCACCATTGGAACCATTTGTAGAGGTATATACAAGTTTAATTGCCTTGGTCACTTTTATAGCTCAGAAAAACTATTGCCTTGGTCACTTTTTTGGGGAGGCAAAAACTTTAAATTGAATCAAAAGTAGTTTATGGTGGTTAATTTAGGGTCATTTAGGGATAGCATAATTTATTCAATCATCTAGGATGAACCAAATCTGAAATTAGTCAACTTTACTAAAAATTCTAAAGAGTCAAAATTCACCATTTGACGACATGTCCCATTATGAGTGAATGCTTACCACTTTCGGCTGTGGTCACTGCCACAAGCACCAAATGGAATAAAATCGTCAAGCTATTACCTAGCAGAGCTTGTTTAAGATAGTTTAGAGTATAGGTAGCAGTTTTAACAGATTTAATTATAAATGCGTAAATGTTGTATGTATCAGCTCATCTCTAACGGGTCAAAATGGATTAAGTCAGAAATTCGACTAAACATAAATGGGCCTAATTGGTCGAAATTCATTCTAAGTGTATTTAAATGCTTGGAATCATTTATCTAATGTGGAAATAGGATAGTAAGTGTTGGCTGGTGACCCACACTAAAAAGTTACCATTTCACCGCCTCTAGCTTAGATAGCTATCAGTTCAAATCTTGTAATGGATTGTTGCTTCGTGATTAATCAGTGCTAGGACTCGAAATAGGTTATCTAACTTATGTTCAATATCCCAGGTAGGATCACCATCTTGTTTATTATATTGGATAAGACAAATATAAAAATTGGTGTAAGCAAATGTATGTGTATGTGTAGCTGCATGTTTATGTTTAAGTGATTTTGGCATGATTGTAGACCTATGAGTAAAGTGCCAACTTCAAGGTTAACATAAATAAGTGTTACCCAAGAATAGCATTTGATATTTAACATATTGATAACATATTAAATGGCACATGTGGATTTTTGGTCAGATAGAAATGCTGTAAATATGTCACGTTTGTCATGTTATAAGGGAAACTGTTGTAGTACATGTGAAACAACTGTTTTAGTAACTTTATCAGCAAGAAGACCGATGAATTGATACTAAATTATAGAAATAGACTCTTACTAATAATACATGAATTGACGTTCGGGACCATCCTATGCTTTACTTTTTTAATCAGTTACCTGGATACGTGATCATATATACTTCACCCAGACTGCTTATTTGCTATATTATGTCATCATTTCATCATTAGTATGGTAATGTGATATTCATGTATTCATTTTCAGAACCTGGTAAGATATGCGAGGGGGAGGAAACAGAAAAGCAATTGTATTGTACCGCCTTCGATAAAAAAATTTCTTGAGAACGGCATTGATATTAAGTTCATTTTCCCTTGGGGTAAGGAAGACACGTTTGCTGATATCCGTTTTTGGAAATCTCTATTAGCTTTAGATAATTGCAGCGATGGATGGCTTCGTGACGAGGTACGTAAATTTTGTATGTACATTGTTTGATATGTTATTCACTGAAGATGGCTTATTGGGCAATTGCCGGTTTTTTAAAAAAACAGCACATAGACGTATGGGTTGACTTGATGTGGACATTCCGAACACATGATGCTGATTGGGCAATTACCGGTTCTTTTTTCAGTCCACAAGTCATGGACAATAACATACGAAGCTATTGGTCGAATGGTTGTAAATATCCAGTGGCTTGGTCTGATGTGGAAAAGGTCTTAATAATTTTATGTTTTTAGCATTTTTTTTATTTCTAATTTTAATTCCTATATTCTTAATACTGTAAACTATTTTAATGCTAAAATGTAGGTTCTATTTCCAATTAATGAGCCCAGTTCTCACTGGGCGACGGGGGAGCTTCATATACGTACAGGTGTTATAACACTATACGACACGCTTCCTAAATATTCTAGAAGAAGAGAATGGTGGAAGAAGACCATGCCACAG
Organism: Artemisia argyi; assembly: GCA_030686995.1. Lineage (NCBI taxonomy): Eukaryota > Viridiplantae > Streptophyta > Magnoliopsida > Asterales > Asteraceae > Artemisia > Artemisia argyi. The sequence goes on along the minus strand of CM060702.1, from coordinate 19,549,878 downwards.
GCATTTGCAAATAATTTGGCTAATTATCTTAAAGAAGAAGGAGTATTAGATGCAAAAGGAATAGATGTTGACGGTTATGAGATAACCTGGAAAGAGTGCAAGGATGTCCCAAGACAAGGATGTTTATATGGTGACTGCGGAGTATGGGTATGTATAATCCTTTATCATTTGGCGAATAATATGTCATTAGAATTGGCCAACCCTACACTAGCAGCTATAGCCTATCGTGAGCGAATGGCGGACTAATTCTGGAAATACAAGGTGCAATATTCCCCATAGTAAACTTGTAAGATATGAATGTAACATGATATTATTGTGGATAATGTGGATATTGTTTAGTTATTTAATGGTAGATTACCAGTTATTATCATATAAGTTACAAAGTTGTTTATTTCCAATAGCATACATATCATAACATTGAAAACATGACTTGAGTTCATGAGAATCATTAAACCTACTCTAACAAACACAACACAATGAAAAGGATTACAACTACCAAACCTAACATTAACATAATTATTTCATGAACTTTTGTCTTAGCCTTCACTTCCTTCATCTCTTTTTCGAACATTGCAATCAGTTGTTGTATTGAATCTTCCGAGTTCGCCACAAAACTTCCTTGTTGATTTATTAGTGACTTTTTCTCTTCATGCTCTCGCCAAAACAAGTCTTTGTAGTATTGTGACGGGAGCTCGGGGTCTAAAAAACCATAAACCTTACATATATTCGCCGGACATGCTTTGTACCTTCTTCCTGGGTTTCTTTGTGACCAAGAAACTTTGACAGTTAGTGGATAAGGAGGCCGACAGTTGCAATGCGTCATGTTAGCAACATCTTGGAATTGGTACTGATTCCTATTGTATGACCTACTAGAAGAAGAAGACATGAATGCTTTTCCTGAATTGTTTTCCTACAATGAAAAGGAAATCTGGGAAAGTACTTATATTCAAAAAGAAGTATCCTTAAATACAAAGTACATGATATGGTTTATCATAGTAAATGAACAAGTACAAACGGTAGCTAATTCAATTAATTTTTTTTGGGCGACCTACTAGAGTATTATCATGCCATTTTACATAAACATTCCTTACAAGTGTGCTGTGAAACTGTTCCAAAAGCAATGTCACCAAAATCTTTCCACCACGACTTCATATCCAACGACGTGTTTCGAAGATGCTTTTGTCCATACCTAAAAAAATAAAAATTTAAATATATATATATATATATATATATATATATATATATATATATATATATATATAAACATAAAGTTGTTAACTTGGGCGACTTGGAGTAAAATTACATAAAGTTGTTAACTTGGGCGACTTGGAGTAAAATTACATAAAGCATATGAATGATATTAATATACAATTACATAAAGTTGTTAACTTGGGCGACTTGGAGTAAAATTGAGTTGTATTAATGTACATGTACCAGTTAGGTCTAAAAGTACAATTTTCTTAAATGTACAAGTACATAAGGTGGGTAACTTGGGCGACTTGAAAGTTGACCAAGTTTATGGTCTTTGGGAGACTTTGTAACTAGACACATTTAAGTACAATGACATAAATGAACAAGTACATAATGCGGTTTCATACAATTTAATTCCCTAATGTTCTAATGTATATTGATAACCAAATAAAAACTGAAAGTAAATGCATTAGCAAATAGTTCATGTTTGTTTTCTGTAAATTAAAAAAAAAATATAGTAAAAATGAGTAATGAAGACACGTCTAAGTTTTAGGTGGTTTTAGTACATCCAGGGTCGAAGCATGCTGTTAAACTACCTAAAGACATCAGTTACAATAACCTTGTGGCCTACATCAAGAAAAAGGTGGACGCTGCCAAGGCGATAGGAACTTGTGATGTAAAGTTGTTTTACAAGGATGGTTCCATGTCATTGGACATTGTTGACGATGATGATGTCCAATATTTCATACATGATGTTTGTTCGAAAAACGACCAGACTCAGAAATTATTCATATCAATCACGGAACAACCAACTAAGGTAAAATCATCTTATGCTTCTAATAATATATCATTCGATCTTAATGTTCCATTGTTACCTATACAAAGGAATCATCCCACCCAAAAAGTTCAAGATTTTTCATTTCACACCAAACCTGATTCGGTCCCCATATGGCAAAAGAACTCATTTCAAAATATTCCCATTCCACCCAAGGCCCCGACTCCAATTATTAAACAAATCCAGCCTCATATAAAATCATTTACAAGTGATACTAGATTTTACAAGTTTCGGGAATTTTATAATAAGCAAGAATGCATGTTTGCTATAGGCAAGAAATCATTACTTGAAAGTTTTGAATATGTAGTTATTAAATCTGAAAGCACGAGGTACAACGTGAAATGCAGAAACGATGGTTGCCACTGGTGTATATACACTCGCAAAATAAAAGTGGGTAGTAAATTCTATGTATCCACCGTAAATGACGTGCACACATGTTCACGAACTAAACTATGTCCTAATCATATAATGCTACAATGAAATTATTAAGTAATTTACTTTACGAAAAAATGAAAGATAATACCAGAACATACAAGGTGCGGGATATACAAAAAGATATTAAGGTTGAATGGAAAGTAGACCTTTCTTACAAACGAATATGGGGAGGAAGGAATTTAACGTTTGAGTTGTTAAATGGGACACCTGAAGATTCGTTTGAGCAGCTTCCGTATTATTGTCACAATTTAAAGATAGCAAACAAGGGGACGGTAACACACATTGAAACAGACAAGGCAGGAAGATTTAAGTCGGTGTTTATAGCATTTGGTGTTGCGGTAAGAGTTGCTTTTATATAGAATATAAAGTTAAATATTTGTATACTTTTTAATAACTTAGTTTAAACTTTGTTCCTTTTACATTAATCGAAACTAATACATGGTTACTGATTTAGGTTCGGAGTTTAATAGCCTTCATGCGGCCGTTGTTGATTATTGATGCGGCGCATCTTAAAGGAAAATACAAAGGTACCAACTTGCTTGCTGTTGGTATGGATGGTAACAACCAAATCATACCAATTGCTACAGGTGTGGCACAAGGAGAGACAGGTGAAGCATGGACAGTATTTTTGACAAAGTTGAAAGAGAGCATCGGTGTAGTTCCTGGATTGGCAATTATTTCTGACAGGCATCAATCGATTATCCAAGCGTGTAATAAAGTTTTCCCAGATTGCTTTCATGGCAATTGTTGCCGTCACTTGCAAATGAATTGCAATTTGAGCAGCGATAGGGATAAGTATATATACTGGAAGGCGTGCAAATCTTATACGGTGGAAAACTTTCACAAAGCAATCGAAGAGCTTCGCGCTGTTAGACCGGAAGCGGTAAAAAAACTGGAAGAAGCAGGTTTTGAAAAGTGGTCACGGGCATATAGTGAAGGAAATAGATACAATTACTTGACGTCTAACAGTGCGGAATCAATTAACAGTTTAACGAGACTAGTTCGAAAGGTTCCAATAACACATCTCCTGGAGTATTAAAGAAAGTTGTTACAAAACTGGTATTTTGAACGACGAGAAAAATATCAAGGTAAATATTTGGTGTTTCTATAATCTGAATTACTAATAAAATAATTTATGCATGGTACATTTTTTTACCATGAAATAATAACAATTTTTTTTCTTTAAAATTATGTAGACGCACCAGAATTTGAACTTGGAGAATGGGCAGCAGCAAAGGTGCAAGACAGAATGCTAAAGAGTGCTAACTGGGAAGTTAGAGGCATTGCCATGTGTGTTGTGTACCAAGTGTTAGACACTTATAATTCTCATATAGTCGATTTAATAAAAAGAGAATGCACTTGCAAGTATGTATTACCAACATGTTTATTATATATACAAGTTGATTACATTTTATTATTTTTTCTTTCTGACTTGCATATATGTAATTTCATGCAATTTCAGGCAATGGCAACTTTCGGGTATACCGTGTGGTCATGTGTGTGCTGTGTGTAGGGCAGAAGCTTTGACCGACTGTAACCAATGGGCGCTACCGTGGTTTACAAAAACCAACCTTAAAGGCACATACAATGAACTGGTCTTTCCACTAGCAGATGAAGCCGATTGGGTTAATCCCGGTAACCTGCAAAAGGTTTTGCCTCCGGTAATGGTTAAACGACAATCGGGAAGACCGAAAAACAAAGACCGTATTCGATCAAAAAATGAAGCACCGAAAGAAAATAACTGTGGCAGGTGTGGCAACAAAGGCCACATACGTGAATCATGTATGCAACCATTGCCAAGAATAGAGGTAAGTTTGTAACATGACAGAAATTTAGATATGTATGTGTGCAGCAAAGTTAGTTATTATTATTATTATAATTTTTTATACATATATATATATATATATATATATATATATATATATATATATATATATATATATATATATATATACATGTATATATATATATGTATATATACATGTATGTATATATACATGTATATATATATATGTATATATATATGTATATATATATATATATATGTATATATATATGTGTGCATTTTGGTCATAAAGTTAGTATGTGTGCAGCAAAGTACAACCACCAAAAGAGCATCAAACAAGGGAAAATCAGTGTTGCAGGAACCTGTGATAGAACAGGCGAGTAGAACCGTGTTGTTGGATATGAGTGGAAATCGCAAACGTAAGACAGGTACTGAAAGAGAGGTAATAGTCGAACCGAAAACAGATGTGTACGAGGAGTATTTTCATAACGGAAGAATTTACCAGGATTGGGATGAGCTGAGTTGGATGGGTGAGGCATCTAATGATGTCTTCGGGCAACCATCCAACAACCTTTACCAGGGTAATTTGTTTCGGGGTGTTCAACCTTCATATCCTAGCATCGGGCAAACCTCGAACAACCTTTACCAGGGTGATTTGTTTTAGGGTGGTCAACAGTCATATCCTAGCATTGGCCAAACCTCGAACAATCTTTACCAGGGTGATGCGTTATGGGGTGGTCAACCATCCAATACTGCCATCAACTTAAATTCCTACCCGGAATCGTCTAATGCGTATCATTTAGATGATTTCTAGTCTTATGTTTAATTATTATGTGCTAAACTTTATGGCATATTGTTTTTATTTGTGAACGATATTATGTGTAATGCCTTATATGCAAAACTGTTTGGCATATTGTCATAGGTAGTAGCAAATGATAACGTGTACCTGAATAAGTGGAACAACTTCCCATGAAACCATGTCCACTTCGTTTGCGAAATCGTGTTAAACCTTCAAGAATGCTGGAAAAAAAAATTTTTAAAAGTGACCATCATTATAATTAAAACGAAACAAACGATAAACATTAAAAACATGTGGCATAATATATAGTTTATAGTAATACATAAAACCAAGTACCCGAATTAGAAAAAATGTTGTCAGCCCGACAACCCTACAAACTATGCACTTTGTGTTTGAAATAGAAGTCAGCCATACGCTCACGGTAAGCAAGAGCAGCCTGAACCGGATTATCCACTGCCAACGACTTTCCATATGCCAAGCTATATAACCATATGCATACCCAAATACCGCAATCACCAAACAAGCCTCCTTGTGATGGAATGTTGTGTGCATTCTTAAATGTGATGCAATGCTTCCACCAGCAATCGTTATCAGCCAAATCACAAAAACGTAGAAGTCATCATAAATTATGTTTCCAGAAAGAACAATGTTGTCTCTTAAGTTAGACAGAAAGAATGGTTTGGGAAGATTCACTAACAACTCATCTGGTATGTATAACTCTTGGAAACGGTGGGTAACCAAGTCGAACGACACCATCATGTAGTTTTTGTATATGCTACCATCATTAGAATAAAATTTCTCATATCCACACTAGAAGATATGGCCACCAACGACACATTGACTTGCCTTTTTTAGTCTAATTGACTGACGAGGCAAAAATTGAGTTTCTAAAGTGTTCCATTCTCTAGAAGAAAATGAGAAAAGCAAGACAGACCATTCATGTTCTTCAGGATTGAAAGGATATGAAATCTTTAGAAAAATTGGGTCAAGGTTGTCAGGCCTTACCCCAAAAGCCAATAGTCGCTTTTCAAATTCTTGGGATTGAGTGGCATAAGGCACATATGGTGTAACCGACCTTCTGATCGATGGGTTCCACACAACAGCCAAGAAGTCAGATACAATTGGACCATGAGAAAAACCCAATACTCCATGGGAGTAACCAACAGGTATCATATCAGAATAAGACAGGTTTGTAGGCACATTTGTGCGAGATAAATTTTGATCTAAAAAACACATGTACCCTTTATACCTTTGCCGATAGCACAACACAAGAGATGGAACATTTGGAACCTTTACACCGTAACTAGCTGTGAAGTGCAAAGTGTCTATATGAGCCTTCCAACTCTTGGAGACAGTTCGACATTGAAGTAATTGTTTGACAGGAAGCCTTCTAACAATGTTCATCTGAGCTTCAACCGGAATGTTATCAGACATGATGGAAATTTGGGCTGGTGAAAGAAATTTTTTGGCTGGTGTGGTTGTAGAACAATGGGGAGAGGAAGAGTATATATATTGCAAAAACATTTACTACAAACCTAACCCCATAAACCTAAGTTATTGTTGCTTTGTACTTAATTGTACTTGTGAGAAATATTTTAAGACTAGATTTAGACATTTAGGGGTTGACTTTGTTGACAAGAAGGTCATATGTACTTAAAAGCCTATGTAATTTATGGTTTTTGTACTTAAATTATAGTTTCAAAGAGTATTTTCAGCACATGTATACTAATAACAATGTATTTTTATCAAATTAATTTTTAGGCCATATAGAGGTTGATCTTTAAGAACAAGTATTTTTAGAAAAATTATTAATTACCTTTAAACATGCACGCATATTCACATACCAAGGACGATGCTCTTGTTCATCGTTAGAACCCTTTTTTTTTCTTGCTGATGAGCACTGTCATAAAACGTTACAATCCCTGTCTTGATTTCGAACTGTGCTAGAAACCAATGTTTTTCTTTTTCGTTGATAGGCAAAAAAACCTGCTCAACATCGGCCCATGAAATTTGGTACTTATCTCCGTTAGCATACCATATTGGAATTGAATCTTGCAAAAGTAGTTGAACAAAGTAACCAGTAACGATAGCCCAATCTGCGTCATCAGGTCTGAAGTGCAGCATGTACTCGACCCATAGGTCAATATGCTGTCAACATAACCGCAAAACATAGTTCATGACACAAGAAGAAATGAAAAACTATTGATGTACATAAAATAACAGTAATTTATTTAACATTTACCTCATCCATCAGCCATCCTTTTTTCCACGGATCTAAACAAACTAAGGTTTCCCAAAACCTACGATCCACACGTACTGGTTCCTTAGACCATGGAAAGATACAACGTAGGGGACCCGGCTTTCCAATGAATTCGTCGTACTCATTATAAATATTTACTTTGTCGATAGCTTTGTTCAAACGACCAAGATTCTACAAACACATGGTCGCTACATTAGGAAAAATAACAGTACATGTTACTTGTATGATGATTCAAAAAAAAAATTTAAAATAAGTTCATACCTCCACCCAAGGTTTAACATCTTTTAAAAAGCGAGTCATATCTGGATCCCGACATCCAATAGGAGGTGTTCGTTTTGTTTCAGCTTCTAAGAAATTTGGGGACCAGTAATACAATGACTCTGAACCATCTTTCTGAGTTCTCTTTTCAGGTTTAGCTTGGTCTGCCTTTGCCCTTTTCCAGTGTTCTGATTTATGAAATTCAAAAATACTTTTTTTTCTCTCCTTAGCTTCTTTCCACAACTTTTCTCTTTCCACCCTGCGTTCAATCTCCTGTAGCAACGCGTTCATAAACAAATTTTCCTTAGCTTTTAATTCTTCAACCTTCCACCTTTCTTCCTCTTGATTCCTCAACATTAATTCCTCTTGTAAAAGATACTCCTGAGAAAAAAAATGTATGTGCTGATAAAGGGTAAAAAACGTATGTTGTCATATTACTGGGACAAGCACATTACCTGTACAATATCATCATCAGAGTCGACATCTATCTGGGCTGAACAACTATTAGAAATCAGATTGTCAATCGTTCCAAAGAATTCACGCTTCAGTTGTTCTCGGAATTCAGGGCTCAGATGAGAAAATGATCGGCTAAAGTCCAATGTCTCCTGTATATGGTTACCAGAATAAATAAAACAAGTAATTGTTTAAAAAAAAAGGAAAATTAAGCTATCGGAAAACAAAATGATACCCGATATCCGCAAGTTCGTTCACATGCATGAACCTACAAAGTATATTTAAAAACATATAATTAGACATTCATTTGTAACATGCATTATATTACTTTATAGCGCAAATCACCTGAATAATAGACTCAAGCTTAAAAACACGAGAATTCAACTCCTGAATCACACGATCCTTAAGGCCGATTTCTGTAATAAGACTACTGGCGTCAATCCTAGGAACAAGTGGTAAATACTGTATTTCTGTCCTCCTACGTTTCCGGGCTGCTTCCAACTTATGTAAAAACACATCGTATTCATCCGGTGCTCTACGTTTACGAGTCTTTGGTATGTACCCCATCATAAACTCCTGAGATTGGATATACCAATCGGACTGCTGCTCCAATAATGTGGCTTTCAAATCAAAATGTATCTTCGAGTCCTACAAATATCATCAGCCCGAGAAAATCAAAGCAACCAAGATTAATGGAACATAAAAGATTTCAAAGACCAACATATATAAAAGTTTACCTCGCCAAATAGTAATCCATAATCCGATTTTGTAAAAACTTCTTTCTTTGACCAGGCTACACCCCTTGGTATGACATCTGGGTCTTTCTTCCACCAATTATTGCTTCTTTCAAACGACTCAAGAATCCATATCTATGAAATTAAATACTATGTTAGTCTATCACATATAATAAAAAAAAAAATGAAAACTCATACGATCATAAGAAATAAATAAAACAATAACCTTGAAAGCCCAAACAAATCCAGATAGTGTATACGTTGGAACATACTTACGAGATGCTTCTAGGCCCTTAAGGTGTGTCCACCTATGTTTGGATACGACATTCAGTAGCTGGTTGTACAATTGCCTCCAAATGTGCTCCCCCCATGGAAACAAATTCCATGTTTCAAGGTCTTCAACCAAACGTAGGAGTTTATCATTCACTTGTTCATCCAACAACCGACCCATAAAAACGACCTCTAACGCTAACAGTAGACACACACGGACTGCGTCTTCATCAGATAAAGTACCGAATAACTCTTCATCCTCAATAACACCAATAAGATCTAAGTTTGAAAGTCTTTCCCCATTTTTTTTGGGAAATACCCCAGTCTTAAATTTTATATCCCCTGAACTATATAACTGAGGCCTAACAAACTTACCAAAACGAAACCCTGTGATTAAACAAAACTCGGGACGACCAAATTGTAGACTACGACCGTCGACATGATATATGAGGGGCATGTCAAAGTGTGCATCATCTACATAACCTTGTTTTTGTAGTATATAATCTACCATATGTGATTCATGGTCAAAAAAGAAAATATCCAACCATCGTCCAAAACATGTAGACCTAAATAAATTCCGCCGTTTTTCATTCAAATTTTCTCTAATTAAGGAAAAGTATTTCAGTTTACTCCTAACAATGACTTTCGCTTCATAGTCCTTTTAAGAAAAAAAATAATAAAATCATCTTAGACTGTAAGAAACAGGAACATCTTACACGTAACACAACACTTATAACATACTTAACTATTTAAAAATGTTAAGTATACAATAGAGCACAATAAGCACAAGAAATAAGCACCAAATAAGCAATAAGCAATCCAAACACCAAACAGTCCACAATAAGTTGAGGTGACAAGCTGCCTAAAAAGCTAAGGTTCACCCTCTAGGTCCCACAATACCCACAGAAACAACCTCTAATACACTTGGACAGATTTAACCAAACACCCCTTTATTAGACTATGAATGTGCTTTTTGAAGCAAATTGGATGTTTAGACCATGAGACTGAAACATAAGCTTGTACAATGAACAAAGATTACTGTAATACTAAGAAAGGTTTACCAATTAGCATTTGCCGATTAACTATTCCTTATGTTATATACCTATTCCTTATGTTATTTACCAAGTCGGTGAAAAGTTTACTCCTAACGATCACTTTGCTTTCACAAACATTTGCCGATTAACTATTCCTTATGTTATTTACCAACTAAGTTATAAGTTTTTAAAAAGAATTTACAAGTATGTGCGCACTACCAGTGTATTCAAATCTTCGCAATAACAATCATAAGTAAGTAGCCAAAACAGTTGCCCGAGTAGTTTGAACCTGATCGGGAGTACAAACTATTTCCCGCCGTGTATAAGCAGGATGTATATAGTCCGAGGCCCGATATCTTAGCACAACTCTACCGGGTTAAGTCAACCGACCATCTATGGTTCAAGCTCCCCCGGCCTTGTTGCCAAAAATGGTTCCCATAGAAAAGCCGGTTACCACCGGAACCAGCTACTACTTAGATCGTCATCACAAAGACAAACACAAAGGTTTGCAAAGCAACAAAACTTGACAATTCTTTCTAAAAACTGTAGGCATCTAACATCTCCCAAAAAAAATTTAATCATACTTAGGTATATTAAAAAGAGATCTAGCATCAAATAAACCTAAATCCACCAGTTTACACTAATAAAAACTCACAAAAGCAACAATAAACATACAAATTTACACTAACAGATACTCACAAATAACCTAAATCTGTCAGAAAGGCATCAATAAACCTAAATCCAACTTTTTTATAATTGCTTACCCAAACCCTAAATTAGCGTAACCCTAAGTCAATTGGATTATTACTTACCCTACCCAATAAAATCTAACTGAAGTAAAATAAATAATAAAATGTAGAATTTCGTACTAACTTACCATATAAGCAATAAACAACAATTATGGCTACATAAAGCAGATTATACAAAATGGTCCAAATCTAAGTGAACTAAAATGTACAACCAGACGTTAATTATAACACGAAACAACTTACCCTATAAAACATGGTTTTTTTAAAACTTAGATCTGCTGGTGTCTAACGTGGGCGGATGGGGTGTATATGGAAAACTAATGTTAGATCTGCTGGTGTATAACTTGGGCTTCGAAATAATGTTAGATCTGCTGGTGGTGGTGGTGCCTACCCTTCGATAATGTTAGATTTGATGGTGTCGTTTGGTGCCTACCCTTCAATAATGTTAGATCTGTGGTGGTGGTGCCTACCCTTCGAACTAATGTAAAATGATGTTAGATATGATGGTGTCGAAGTATTAAAAGTGTTAAAAGTGTTTGTAAAATGATGGTGTCGAAGATCTGATGGTGTCGAACTAATGTAAAATGATGTTAGATCTGTGGTATAAGTATTAAAAGTAGTAAAAGTGTTAAAATGATGTTTGAGGATAAGATGATGAAGTATTAAAAGTGTGTGTGGTATAAGTGAGTGTGGTAGTAAGTGTATAAGAAAAATAAAAAGTATAAACTTAATAATGTTGTATAAAAAGTTAGAAAATAAAATACATATAATTTGGTAAATAAAGTATTGTAAAAGTGTACTCCATACCTACCAATTCGCCCAAGAATAAAGATAAGTGGGACCCAGTCGCCCAAGTTTATTGTACTATTAATTAATAAAAAAAAGACCATAACTTTTCGGAAAAAGACAAAATAATCAAGTCGCCCAAGAAATGTGGGTCTCAGTCGCCCAAGAAGTACACTTTAATAGTTGTACCATGAAGGTACAATGTGGGGCATGTATAGGGACACATGTCACTATATTATACCATCCGCCCAAATTTTGGAGGCGACCTTCTCCCGTTGGGGTATTTGGGGAAAACAAGATTTTATGGGTTATTTAGGGTGGAGACCCTTGTACCTTTGGGGTATTTGTGGAAAATTCCCTTTCGAAATTTAAGCTGCTCGGGTCCAGGTCTGCAATCTAGTGAAGAGTGTCTTTAGATATTGCATGGATAATTGACCTTGACTTGGCAAAAGATATTTTGTTTTTTTTAGTTTACTTGGACTTATGTCATTTTCAATTGTAACATAATTATCTCCGGCCAATGAAATTATTGCATGCAAAGAACAAAAAAAATTGTTGGAAATAAATGTATGATGTTACTCATTTGTTTCCACACAAATTAGTTTGTAAATTGTCATGAAAGTTAAGTTAGGGACCATGCTACTTATTTTCCACAAGTTCCATTTTCCGAATTTGAACCCAATCATTACGCCAAACTGAAAGCAACCCGTCACTCGTAAAAAAATCATTTTAAATTGAACTCCGACGCACATCACGTTATTGTAAACTAAAAAACGAGTGAATGTTATTCTCTTCTCATTTCTCTTCTTGCTACTTGTGCTTACTTCTTGTTGTTGCCTTGTTTCATTTTTGCTTATCCAGGCCGGTCATGAGATTTTTGATTCCCTGGGCGAAATGGTCAGAAAAAGCCCCGACTAAATAAAATGATGTAAACGAACAACTAACGGGGTTTGGCTTCTATATAAGTTCAAAATTATAGAAAAAAATCGAAGAAAATGGAATAAGATAAACATTTTCAGTAAATTAAGTAGAGATAATGTGTTAATGTCCGAAAATAAATCAAACTTGACACTTATTCTTTTTTCTTCTTTTCTTGTACATAAAAATATTTAGTCTTCATCTTATACGTGTCAATCACAAATAAAATTATATGAATTATTTATGCATTTTCAGTCGATTATACATTCAAATGCATAAATTTTACCAAGGATACACACAATAAATAATTTAAAAGCTTATGTCGATAAGAAAAGAAAATAGTTTGACACATATGAAACAGATAAGTATCAAATTAGATATATTTACATAACGTTATTTCGATTACTCTCTCTGTATAGATTTTTTTTTTTTTTTTTTTTTTTTTTTTTTTTTAATTTCTATTTTGGGTAGTCTCATAACAAGTATTCACTTTATATGCAATCAACTAAAAGAGATTTTAGTGAGTGAAAATGATATTTGATTACTAGAAAACGCAGTTAATTAAAGTTTTTAAGATCTATGTATTTTCGAATAACCAATTATTCTAAGATTAAAAGAGTATAAATTAAAGGACTAACTTACTCAATTGGTCGAAAACCTTTTAAAGAATAAAATAGTACTCTATACGTAAATTCTATTTTCAGAAAGTAGAAAATCTACTAAAATGAAAGTTCTAAAAGAAAAAAAGAAAAAAGTATTAATTGGTTAAAAGAATAAAGATTTCAAACCACCCATTTACATCAGCACGTGAGTGGCACAAAACTACATCACAAAAGCAAATTTCCTTTGTTTGTTTTTCGTCTTCCCCAAATGGCTAAACCAGACCTGCTATTGTATACAAATCAGAAAAAAATGCCCCTTGTTTATGTGATGTCCAGGTCTTTTATCTAGTGTGGATTGTCGACCTTGACTTGGCAATAAGTGTAATTTATTACTACCTCCGTCCCAAAATAATTGTCCTCATTTGACTTTTTAAAGTCTTAATTTCTCAACTTTGACCTTAAATAATTTTGTATATATTATATAATACTTGATGAAAATTATACCAATGAAAAAGTATTTAAAAACCAACCAATTCATATATTTTGTATCAATTAACATACAACATAAACAAAATTACTAAAGATCAAAGTTGAGAAATTAAGACTTTAAAAAGTCAAATGAGGACAATTATTTTGGGACGGAGGGAGTATTGATGCATTGATTTCATTTAAACCACATAAACTGATTTTCAACTTATTCTACAAGTTCATGAAATTTTGTTTTTTTAGTTTACTTGGACTAGGGTCATTTTCTATTGTAACAAAATTATCTCCAACCAATGATGTTACTCATTTGTTCACAAAACTATCCTACTTGAGTTGTGTCCACATAAATTAGTTTGTAAATTGTCACGAAAGTTCAGTTAGGGACCATGCTACTTATTTTCCAAATTTGAACCCAGTGGTTACGTACGGAAAACTAAAAGCAACCCATCTCTCGTAAAAAAATCAATTTAAATTGAACTCCCGCGTACATCACATTAGTAAACTAAAAAAACAAGTGTGTGCTATTCTCTTTGTGATCAACCAAACATGAGTGCTTTTTCATTTTTTCATTTTCCTTCTTTCCACTTGTGCATAATTTTTGTTTTGGTCTTGTTTCATTCATGCTTATCTAATCAAAACTTTGATGATGTATTATGCATCAAAGAAGAGAAGCAAGCACTTCTCGAGTTCAAACACCGTCTCATTGATGAAGGCAACCGACTTTCTTCTTGGATTGATGAGAAGAATGATTGCTACAAATGGGCGGGGGATTGTTTGTGATAACATGACTGGTCATGTTCATCACATTCATCTTCGTGCACTTAATGATCATTGTCAGTATTATTATTTTTTCACACAAAAAGAACTCGAAGAAGCCTCAAAGCAAAAGTTGAAAGGGCAATTAAGCCCATCCTTGTTGGGCCTCAAGCAACTCAAGTATTTGGACTTGAGCTATAATGATTTTGGACAGATTCAAGTTCCTGAATTCATTGGTTCTCTTGGAAACTTGAGGTATCTTAACCTCTCGAGTTCCGGTTATAGTGGACTTATCCCACCTCAATTGGGGAATCTTTCCGAATTGCACACCCTTTGTCTAGGAAGTTTTCAAGATGATCGGCGGGGTGAAAGCACAAGGGTCGTGAATATGGAGTGGTTGTCAAATCTCCGTTTGTTGCGCCACCTGGATATGAGTAACGTAAACCTCAGCAAAGCAATGGACTGGTTTCAGGTGATCAACACCCTCCCTTCTTTGGCCGAACTACATCTTAAACACAGTAATCTCTTGGATTCAAATCCCCATGTTCCTACTCTTAATATCACATCCCTTCTTTTGCTTGATCTTTCTCGGAACCAATTTACTAATAGTCTCGTGCCACGGTGGATATTTAGTATAAGTAGTCTTGTTTCTTTGGATTTAAGATGGTAAGGTTTTAAAGGCCTTATTCCTGGTAATAGTGCTTATAGCTTCCGTAACTTGACTTCTCTTAAGTGGCTTCACGTTTCTAGGAACACTTTCATGAATTCTTCATTAGTACTGAAAGAGTTGTCTAGTGGCATTGGTAGCAATGTAATTTCGTTAGATATTCGTGAGTGTGATATATCGAGTACAGCTCTTGATTCCCTTCACAACTTGACTTCCCTTCTTAGCCTTGACCTGTCATATAATCAGCTCACCAACATTAGTTTAACATCTCTTCTTCAAAGTTTTCTTGAATGCAAATCACCTCGTTTGGAGTCCTTATCCATATCCGAATCAGGACTTTCTGGTCATCTACCGAATCAACTTGGACAACTCATGCATATGAAGCACCTGGATCTTGGTTATAACCAAATCTCTGGTACAATTCCAGATTCCATACGGCTGTTATCTTTTCTTAGGACCTTAGATCTATCTAAGAATCAAATTTCTGGTCCTATTCCATTATGGATTGGAGGATTTCCATTGTTGGAGGTTTTATATCTTTATGGTAACCAACTAAATGGGAGTCTTCCTGACTCAATTGGACGATTGTCATTGTTGGAATCTTTGGATCTTTCAGATAACCAATTTAATGGCAGCCTTCCTAATAGCCTTGGTCAACTTTCAAAGTTGGAAGAATTAAGATTTACTTCCAATTTTCTGACAGGTGTAGTAACAGAAACCCACTTTGTCAAACTAGTGCACTTGAAATATCTGTTTGGAGGAGAAAACAACTTATTCCTAAGACCGCTCCTTGCAAACTGGATTCCCCCTTTCCAGTTATGGGTATTATATTTGAACTCTTGGAGTTTAGGGCCTCAATTTCCATCATGGCTTATGTCGCAGAGGGAGTTAAAAGAATTAGACATAAGCAACACTAACATTTCTTCATCCATACCAAAGTCATTTAGGAGATCGTTCCCCAATCTATGGTATTTAGATATGTCAAAAAATCAGATGCACGGTACGTTAAATCTGTCAGGTTTCCCTGCACTTGACGTACTCGACTTAAGCTCTAACAGGTTTTGGGGGAAATTACCTGATATCTCAAATGATTCAAGAACAACGGATTTGGATCTATCAGATAATTTATTTGTTGGATCATTACATCATTTAATGTGTTCGGATGGTGCGAAAACGATTGCTGCGCTTAATTTAGGAAACAACAGTTTGGCGGGTGTCATTCCTGAGTGCTGAGAAAAGTGGCAGAGTTTGTCAGTCTTGAATTTAGAGAATAATAATTTTTTGGTGGGATTCCAAGAACATTGGATCGTGTACGTTACATAAGCTCATTGATCCTGCGTGGGAACAAGCTCGATGCGAAATTACCAGCTTCTCTAATGAACCTGACCGACTTAAAGATCCTCGAACTTACTGGAAATGAACTTGCTGGAAACATTCCATCTTGGGTTGGGACAAAACTTTATTTTTTGGTACTTCTCAACCTTAGATCCAACAAGTTTGTTGGGAAGATTCCACACGAGGTTTGTTATCATACACATATTCAAATATTGGATCTTTCCAATAACAAGCTCATGGGCGATATTCCAAAATGTTTCAACAACTTTAGCGTTTTTTCTGGGAAAGAAAGCCTCTCAGATAGTCAATTTATTACTTATGGCAGATCAATTATCACTGGTGATTCATTGGTGATGAAGGGACACGAGTACATATACAGCACTAATCTTAGACTCGTGAGGTTGTTGGACCTTTCAAGTAACAAACTTGTTGGCCACATTCCAAGTGAGCTAACAACCCTCGTCAAGCTACAATCGTTGAATCTATCAGGAAATCATTTGACCGGAAGGATCCCGGAGAAGATTGGAGACATGAAAGAACTTGAATCTTTTGATTTGTCACTGAACAATCTTTTGGGGGAGCTTCCTATGAGCTTGTCAAGCTTGAACTTGCTGAGTAGCTTCAACGTGTCTTACAACAATCTGACTGGGAAAATCCCATCAAGTACTCAACTTCAGAGTTTCAATGAGTCGTGCTTTGTTGGAAACAAATTTTGTGGAGATCCCCTCAGTGAGCCTTGTTCAAGAGTTAAAAAAGCACCTGATACTGATCATGAAGAAGATGATGGGTCACATGGAGTGGATTGGGGCTTGATTATTAGCGTCGTGTCTGGATTCATTGCTGGTTTTTGGATTATTTTGGCTCCGCTGATAGTGAGCAGGTCATGGAGGATTGCATATTTCCGTTTCTTGAGTGAACTCAGGTATATGGTTTATGATGTTACGCATAAAATGTTTTCCAGGTGATCAAAAGTGTGGTCATGTTGTTGTATGTTTTTACTTTGAAAATTATGAAGTACTATTCTTGTAAAGTTGTAAGCTTTCATTCGAGAAGACACTTTGTATTTTGAATAATTATTTTAGAGTAAATTACATGGATGGTCCCTGTGGTTTGTAAAAAATTTCACCTACCGTCCCTTAAACTTAAAAGTTGCATATATGGTCCCTGTCGCTGCCAAAGAATAACATGAATGGTCCCTCAGACTAACTGTCATTAGTTTTTTCCGTTAGTCTATTTGCACCGTTAGTCCTTTAACGACCGTTTGCAACAAACATTTGCACCGTTAGTCATTTCATACGTTTTTGTCTGTTTTTATACGTTTTCTCCAATTTTCTTACGTTTTCATCCATTTTTCTTACGTGTTTGTATGTTTTCTTACGTTTTTTCTATTTTCATACGTTTTCACCCAGTTTCTTACATTTTCATCCATTTATCTTACGTTTTTGTCCGTTTTTATACGTCTTAACCCGTTTTCTTACATTTTCATCCGTTTTTATACGTTTGTATCCGTTTTTGTCCATTTTTATACGTTTTTCTTACGTTTTTTCCTTTTACATACGTTTTTCTTATAATTTGGTTTATAAATTTTTGTTTTCTTATAATTCTTTTTCTTAGAATTTTTTTCCTAATAATTTGGTTTTCTTATAAATTTTTTTCTTATAAATTTTAAAGATATATAGGAAAAAAAATTATAAAAAAACCAAATTTAAACATATTTAGGAAAAAACGTATGAAAACAGAAAAAATAAACCGTAAGAAAAACGGACAAAAATGTAAGAAAAAACGAACAAAAACTTATGGAAACGGAAAAAAATGGACAAAAATGTAAAAAAAAAGGGACAAAAACATATGAAAACGGAAAAAAAAACGTAAGAAAAACAGACAAAAATATAAGAAAAAACGGACAAAGACATATGAAAACGGAAAAAAAACGTAAGAAAAACGTATAAAAATGGACGAAAACGGACACAAATGTATAAAAACGGATGAAAAAGTAAGAAAACGGGCCAAAACGGACAAAAACTTATGTAAACATAAAAAACGTAATGAAAACTGGAAAAACGTAAGAAAAACGGACAAAAACGTAAGAAAAACGGATGAAAATGTAAGAAACTGGGCGAAAACGTATAAAAGCAGATGAAAATGTATGAAAACGGACAAAAACGTATGAAAATTGGAAAAACGTAAGAAAAACGGACAAAAACGTAAGAAAAACGGATGAAAATGTAAGAAACTGGGCGAAAACGTATAAAAGCAGATGAAAACGTATGAAAATGGACAAAAACGTATGAAAATGGACAAAAACGTATGAAAACTGGAAAAACGTAAGAAAAACGGACAAAAACGTAATAAAAACGGATGAAAATGTAAGAAAATGGGTGAAAACGTATGAAAACAGAAAAAATGTATGAAAAACAGACAAACACGTAAGAAAACTGGATGAAAACGTAAGAAAATGGGCGAAAATGTATAAAAATGGACGAAAACGTATAAAAACAGACAAAAACGTATGAAAGGACTAATGGTGCAAATGTTTGTTGCAAAAGGTCGTTAAAGGACTAACGGTGCAAGTGGACTAACGGAAAGAACTAACGACAGTTAGTCTGAGGGACCATTCATGTTATTCTTTGGCAGCAACAGGGACCATATATGCAACTTTTAAGTTTGAGGGACGATAGGTGAAATTTTTTACAAACCACAAGGACCATCCATGTAATTTACTCATTATTTTAGTTGTTATATAAGGTTGAATAAGTTAAGCTAATTAACGACATGATTGTTTGGACTTCGGAGCACATTGTGAAAAACAAATGATGGATTATCGTATATAAACTCGCACAATAGTGTATTTAGACAGTAATTATACAATCTAGTAATCTAAAGCATGCATAGTTCACACTCTCATGGATAAAACAGCTTTACAGCTCAATCCAACCCAAGCCTATTCAAAATTACCGGTTGTGACCCGTTACCAACCCATCCAATATGTCACCTCTTAAGGAATGGTGACACTGAAACAAAGTCCAACAATAGTAATCAGTAGCCTGAATTAAACCATTTATTGATTACTTATAAAGTTATAATTGGCAGGGCAAAGTCTTGAATATTTTCCTCATCGACTTGTCATCCGACTTTGCTCTTTTGGGTATAGACTTTGCAAATGTGATTACGTACCTTGAGTATACGAAGGTTAATCTTCTATGTACATTGAAAACATGTTATCAAGAATCACATGAACATTTGAAATCTATGAACGTAAACACAAAATTCAAATAAAACAAGAAAAACAATTTAACTACTCTTTTTTGACTATTTAGTGTGCAAACTGCAAAGTATTATATACTAGCTAACGTGAAATTCACGAGTTTTTAAAAAAAATAATATATATTGACCTGTGTATTACACAATTAGGTGTTAAAAATAAATAAATAAGGATATGTAATTGTAACACTAACCGAATGGGAACATAAGTATACAAATGAATCATATGTCAAATAACCGAAAGATAAGAGAAGATAAACTTACATAAGGACACATAGAAGTTTTTTGGTTGGTGAACTTGTTTAAGTTGCGGGAATCCAAAGGCGTACATCTTTTTCGTTGATCTTTAATAAATTAATTAGGTACATGAGGTTCCTGTAAAAGCATAAATATTTGACATATGTATATTGTATTAAAAAAATAGCAACACTGCGAATGAATAAGTTTTCTTTTGAAAAAACTGAGTGTATGCAAAAATAGGTAAGTTTGGTTACCTATGATAATAGATCTTGAAGCACTTACTTTGGGTTCACGTTCGTTGTGCTATACATGAGGTTGCCGTCTTCATAGCAAACATGTCGTGGGAAATACAAACTCACTTGGTCAAGTGATTGTCCTTTCCTTTTGTTGATCGATAGAGCGAAAGCCATGAATGCGTATGCACTGATTTAGTAGAGTTAAAAGAAAAAATTATGTTTTTTGAGTTAACCTTTTTTTTTGGGTCGTTGTTGTTTTTTTTTTTTTTTTTTTTTTTTTTTTAGGTTTAAATCGGTTGTTCGAATTTGAGTCGGGTTCGTTTTGGCGTTAAGTAAATAAGATGAGAAGTAAAGCTCATCTTATATTTTGTTACAAATTAAATTTCATATGTTTTATTCACTTGATCAACTCAAACATAAATCAACGACAATATTTAAAATAAAGAAAAATGATTATTGTGCCTACTAATCATGTCTACAAATGTACCTAATATTGTAGGTCTAAATAGCACTGCTCTAAAATAAATTAATATAACTTGATACTAAAAGAATTACATTATCACAATTTCTCATCTATAAACAACAAACCGGAATATGTGAAGACAAAATTAGGAATAGATTAATTTACCAATTTAAAATTTTAAAAGATAAAATAATATTATGAACACATTCATTGTAGAAAAATAAATTATCCAAATTATATTATATTATTAATTGTCAACAGGTGCGACGCTGTTTTTCCCCGGGCTTTTCCCGCCAAAATAATTGGGCTGATTTTGGCCCGATTTTCCGGCTTTGGAGAAATCCGGTCCGCTTATGCGATATTATTACTACCGAACCTTCGACATTCGAATCCAGAATCCAGATCCGCTCCTCCCAAAATCACCTACCATGTTTTCCGGCGAGGAACCTCAAATCATTGTGATGATGATATTGATCTTCCAAAAAGTAAGTTTTTTCCTCTTTTGTTGATTTTTTTTTAATTAAAAGGTTTGGTTTTTTTGAAGATTGAGATGGTTGAAGTCTTGTATTTTTCCGGTACTGTAGATGCTACTTCATAGTTTTTTTGTTTTTTTTTTTTTGTTTTTTTTTTTTTTTTTTTTTTAACTATTTAGTTTGGTTATGTGGGTGTGGTTTCATAATTCTGTTAAAGTTTTCATTCTTATTGTAAATCAAGATTAAGGTTTAATTGTGTTTGCGTTGCTATGAATTGAGTATTTTGAAATTTGGGTTTATTTGGGTAGGGTTTAGTTGGTATACTTAAATTTGGGGTTAACATATCTGAAAAAAGTTTTCCATTTTTAAGATTTTCGGAAAGCTCATTAGGTTATCTTTGCCGGCTTATGAGGTTGCTTACCTGACCCTATGCCTTATTCATAAGATATGAGTTAGAGATTATGAGTTCATAACCCAAAACAAAAAATAAGAAATAAAAAGCAGCAGCAAAATAATAATAATAATAATAATAATAATAATAAAAATATAAAAATAAAAAAATTACTGATAGTTGATTATAGCTTATCGTCAAGGGAACAAAGAGAAAAAAAAAAGTGGTTGTAGCTCAACCAATAGCTGCTGATGTTGCTAGGCTATCAAAATTTGTCACTGATTATCCGTTAGACAAAGACGTTGGTCATACATAGCATGGGAATCTGTTTTTAAGGTTGTGGTACGCAGGTTTTGTGTTTGTTACATTTTATTTCATTTTTGAACTTAAGTTAAGGCTTGTCTGGAATTGCTTATTCTTATTGATGATGCTTACAAATATGCCCTTTTAAACTGCCTAGGAAATACTGGGTATGTTTGCTTATTTGGTGTAGTCCAGACAAAAGAAAAAAAGATATTACTGCTGGAAGTCGTCTTCTTCATCAGAGAAAGGTGTTTGTTTATGTTCTTTCTTAAGGGATATTTGAGTTTTAATTTCTTATTAATGGATACGAATATACAGTTCATTTTGTTATCTCATTAACGTGGTATGCATTCAAAGCTACACTAATCTAATGAACATTGATTTAGTATCACACATTCTTATAAAATCTGTCTGATGTTTTTGTTTCAGGTGTGGCCACATTTTTGTTGTTCGTCAAATGCAAAAAGCATCAGTGGTAAGTGCAATGATACATTCCTCACCGGTACGTGTATGAATCAATAAGTTCTTATCTATATTTCCGAACAAGCGTATGGTATTTCATTCTATTTACTGAATTTATCAACTTTGCACGAATACGAAACAAAATTTTGAGTAAGTGGTTAGCTTCTTTGATTACGTGTATGGAATAATGGAAATGTGTAATTATGGACAGGTTAAGGTGGTGGTTAAAATCCAAAATGAGGATGATATGCTTGAATTACAATTATACGAGTACTTTTATTTCTGCCATCTATAACATTGTTGCCTGCCTCGCAATCGAAACTCATGATACAGGTACGTATTTGATGTGCTTTTCAAGGTTAATCATAGCATCTTTGTAACATTCAAGATGCTTATAATGTTTGTCGTGTGTCTTTGTTTTGTAGTCACGTTATTGTTACTGAAAATTTGACTGCGGACCACTGTCATCAGGACCCAACGAAATTTTTTATCGGCTGTTGGAGGTATCTGACTTACCTAACATGTAATGGATGTGCCTTTTTTGCTTTTTCCGTTTTTTTTTTTTTTGCTTTTGCATATCAGTTAGAATGTACTAATTCTTATGTTCTTCGCTGTTTTGCCACAGGTGGTGATATGATGACAGAAACATCAAATAGCAATTGCAATCCTTCTATGTAGACATTATGTTGGGTCTGTTAAAACCCAAACTCCTTAATCTAGGATTTGAACATAAAGTACCCTAAGCGTTTGATAACCGTAAACACTCAGCAAGTCACTGAATGCATAGTCCTTCAGTGAGTCATCCTCGAGAAGCTCAGGGCAAATCATTAATGAAAGGTTCACCATTCAGTGAGGCGGTTCTTAGTGAATGATACCTGAGCCAAAGAAGAAGATGATGGATTCAGTGGGTAATGACAATAGCTCACTGAATCCCCATGACTCCTCACCAACTAAGAAGACTAAGTGAACTAAGACTGAAGACACATGACTGAAGTAAAGGCGGGATTAGGCGGGATAAGTTTGAATGGATAAGGAAGGGTCCTTATCAAGCAAAGGTCAACATTCCCTAAATGGGTATATGATGCGTGGTTTTGCAACCTTGCAAAAGGTTTTACTCCTCAAGGGATCTTGAGAAGCTTGCAATCCCCACCAGGCAGTGTACCTGACCGATGTAGTAGAGTGAGTGGCAAATACCGGGGGATTGATCATTCTCTCGGGGAATAGTGTCGTTAGGATTGAAAACTAAGTCAATTAGGTCTAAAGGTGAAGGATGATTCTTTTTGTATTTTTTATTTTATGAAAGCGGTAAAATCTCGGTTTTGGAAGGAGGGACGAAATTAGTTGCTAATCAACTAACCCAAAAGCTACTAATTAAAGTAATGCGCAAGAAAAGTAAATTAAGGTTCTACAAGGGAAGTGAAGCGTATCTACCTATGATGTATTACTCCTTATTAGCTATCCAATTCTACCTAATGAATGTTAACCTTGTTGTGATTGAAGGGTTGCTTTCTTTAATACGATTCGTGGGGCCGTTGATACGTGAGAATTGCGCACTCGCAACAGGTTTTACCTCTCAAGGGATCTTGAGAAGCGTACAACCCCCACCAGGCAGTGTACCTGATCGTTGTAGTATAGTATAGTGACAAGTACCGGGGGATTGATCGTTCAACTCAGGAATAGTGTCGCTAGGATTAGAAAGCCTACTAAACTTGGTCTAGAGGTGAGGGATGATTCTTTTTGTATTTTTATATTTTATGGAAAACAATTAAAATCTCGGGTTTTGAAGGAGTGGGCGGAATTAGTTGCTAGCCAACTAACCCAATTAACACTAGTACTTTTACAGGTGGATTAGCTTGTTACAAATGCATGGATGACTGGTCATATTCCTTAATACTAGTCGTAGGGCCGTGTACAATATTCCCTAACTCTATAAGATCCTACTTCACTCCTATGTCGACACGTTAGAAGCTCCTAACATGGGATCATTAGAATTCTCTTACGCATTAAATACAACCAAAAATCGTAGTACACCTCCGATCATGTTTCTTAAGACATTCAAGCAAGTTACCAATGGAAGTCTGTCAGTTTTCTTAAGCCTAACATCGAATACAATCATCCGTAACAATTATAAACAAGCAATCAACCCATAATCAACATCTAGATTTCACTACATCTAAGCAAACACAAGTAAGATCTAGCCTAGCATGTTAAAGAGAAGACAAGCGTAAGATATAATCACACAACACATAGACATATTGAATGATTTGAATGAATACTTATCTTCAATTGAACATGGAAGAATCAAGGGGTTGGAACCCTTGAAAAACTGATAAAATTCGGACTAGGGTTTATTCCCTCAAAGTTGCACACTAATGAATGAAACTTGGAAAACTATATACAGATATTAGATCTTCACGGCACCATGTATTAGCTCGTGATGCCGTCAACTCGTCGCCATGATAAAATCGTATTGCCTAGATCTATTTGTGACACCGTCATGTGGAGAAATACGCTGGGCCGTCACTAGTAATTGGACCCTGACGGCCTTGGTGACGCCGTCAGGCCATAAGCTTGCAAACTTTCTGGGCCGTCACGTTATAAGTTCCATATCCACCTCTTTTGTAACTCTCGACGCCGTCATGTGTAGAGGCTTGACGCCGTCAGGTACTGTTCCAGCAAGGAATTTTGAGACTTTGCCGTTTTCTTCAATTTTATGCGCCAAAAATGTCCAAAATGCTTCCTTTTCCAGATTCTTCCTCAAAAGTACCTAAAATAACAAAAGGAATGATTTATGGCAATAATTTATCAAATAATCTCGAATTCGGGCTTAAATGACCCCTTAAAAGCGGTACACTTTTCGCCTCATCAGTCGTGTACGATCTTCCCCAACTCTATAAGCTTCTACCTCTTCCTATGTCGAGCCGACAACTAGCTCCTAACATGGCCTCCTTAGTAGTCACTTATGCATTAAAAACAACCATTAAAATCGTAGTACACATCCGATTCATGTTTCTTAAGATGTTCAAGCACATTACCATAAAGGAAGTTGGCCAGTTTTCTTAAGCCTAACATCGATTATCAATCAATCAAACAAGAGACAATAGGAAACAAGAATTATAAACTAAACCAACTAGACCTATTGAAGTTGTCACACCCTAATTGATGAAGATAGACACAAACATCAACAAGGAATCAATAAAATCTAATCAATTATATACAAGTTTTACACAATCATAAGTAGACACAAGGTGAATTAGCAACGCATAATCAATGAAGAGTAATCTACAATAATCATAATCGAAGACATAACATAAGATTGAATCAATAAACAAACCATTACAAGATGTTTATGGAGTGATTAAGACCCTCTAAGTTGCTGGAAAAAAACCTACCCTAACCGTAGAATCGGACTTAGGGTTTGGGGCTTACAAAAAGTGAGGTTATAATGTTGTATTTACAGGCAACTTTTCTGTCGGCAAAGGTTGACGGCGTCAGCCCTAACACTTGACGGCGTCATGACCATTTTTCACCAAATCGAATATATTTTTGTCCCGATCGTTTCCTTTTTTGAATCGCTCAAATCCGAGTTCGTATGCAAAAGATATGACAGAAACAGTACCAGCTACTCCACGCGCAAATTGTGATTGTCTTGATTAACTTGTGACGGTTTCTTCTTGTGCAAGTCGTCGTTCTGACATCATCATTCTATATCTTCTGACGTCGTCAGATTCAACCCTGACGTCGTCACTCTCAAAGTCTTTTGGGCCGTCTCTCTTTAAGTTAATATGTGACGGCCTTGGTGTTTTATAACGTGACGCCGTCACAAATCTTCCCATTTTCTTTCTGGTGTGTCAAGTGTAAAGCAAATATCCACCTCATGATCAACCTGTGACGGCGTCACTTTGTGATACTTGATGCCGTCAGGTACTGTTTCCGGCTTGGATTCTTGACTTTGTCGTTTTCTTCACTCTTGAGCTTAAAAACATCCAAAAAGCTCCAAAATGCTTCATATTTCAAAAGTCACGTCCCAAGTACCTTAAATGAGAAAAGAAACGATTTGAGGCAATATTTGATCATAAAATCACGATTTAGGGCTTAAATGACCCCCTAAAAGCATAACACTTTTCGCTTCATCAAATATCCTACACTTGGGATTTGCTTGTGCTCAAGCAAATAAGCTTTTCCACCAATAAAAATACAAGTTAGGGGTCATTTAGCACTAATATAAAAGTAATTACAACAAATGATCGTTCTACCTTAGTCAAAACAAGCACGGAAATTATACACTAGCACCTCACATTAAGTATTTGGATACTCTCATCTCTCGGGTGTTGCAAATTTATATATCATAATTGGAAATGGAGAAATATCACTCATTACCTGTTATAGCAAATAGATTACCATAGGCTTGGGAAAGGATCAAAAACCTCCACCACTTGGCGTAAGCACCTAGAAAAACTATCAAAGGGGTCTTTTAAAGGGTTGTAACGTTAGGTGTAAGGGTATGGAAAGCACGGTTTGTTGGATAAGGGATATTTTACTGGTGGCAAGTCAATTGTCTTGTTAATTACATGTACACTGCGGCGTTGCTAAGCCAAGAATCGACTCAACCTAAGCTAATCACAAACTAATGAAAGCATAAAACAGACATAAAAGGAAACGGGATGGTAGTCCGTATGTTTTTTTCTACTTTTCTTTTTCTTTCTTTTTTTTAATATATATATATATATATATATATATATATATATATATATATATATATATATATATATATATATATTGCATACACTCTTGCCCTACCATCCAAAATAATACATCGTCGGGAGCTCGTTTCCTCCCTACACTTAAACTTTTACATAATAAAAAATAAAGACTCGAATTAAGAGAATCGAAACATTTGGAGTACTTTAAAACATTAACGCATATATGGGGGTAATAAATGATGTTCTTCCCCATTACTCCAAAACACTAGTACTTTACCCATGAGTCCCAATCGTCCCAAAACAATATGTACAAGATATGACTCGACTTAGCAACCATGTAATCAATTAGACAACTAACAAAGGGTTTAAACAAATAACAATAATGCACTAAAGATGAGTGCATACAAGGAAGGCTAAGGCGATTTGGGTGTACATTTGAGGTGGATTGTAAACAAATTATACCTTTAAGTAAAGTGCTTAAAGTTAGAAATGGAAAAGATAGGCTCGGAGGGGTGTACTAGGGGTATCGTGTACTAAAAATGAGTACAACGCAAAGGTGTGGGAGAATTACTTGACCTATGAAGTCAATGTAATTATATTACAGGTGTAAAACAAGGGTTATCCTAATGCCTCTTATCATGTAGTAAATCCTAACTACACGAATGTAGTCTCACTAGCGGTCTCGGGATGCATCGTGTAACACCCCCATTTTTCACTGATCGCTGCGGATAAAGTGTTTGGGGTATTACTTCATAGAATCACAGATATAGTAATAGAAAACGACTCGAAAAGAGACGTTTTGGAAATTTAGTTATCATTCATAATTATCAGAGTTTTAATTATAAAAGATATACTTGTATTTTTGATGAGGTCCCAAAAATCTAAGAGTTAGGTTGTGTTTGAATGATAACCATGAAAAGTCCTCTGAGTTCAGTACCTCCTTTTGCCATGGATCCATAGAAGTAATATACCTAGAATACATGCTTAAAAAGTCAACACTAGGTGTTGAATGAGAATAATAGGTTTAGGGGTTAGTGAATACAAGTTCCCTGGGTTTAGTTGTTACACCCATCTGGGAAAACGCAAGTTTTGTGATAATTGTGATGCATGCACAATTATCAGGAGTTTAGTATGTTGCACTAAGCTCATGAATCACACCTTAACGATCCGGGTCATGTGGGCTGCAGACCCAACATGAGGGGATAGAAGGATAACTTGCCAAAATTATACCTTGAGTGGATTCAAATATAGTACTTATTGGTACCACCTAGTGGGGTGTTAATACCAACGGGAGTTGTCAAACTCCAATAGATCTATCAACTATATTCGCGTTCGCGTGGGTAAAATATCCCAAACGATTAGATTCATGAATTTTGGTTATGTAGTGGTGGCTGTTAGTTTACTCGTGCAAACAATCAAAGAAAAAGACTTGTATTCAGTTTTAAGTAAAGCATTTTGCATGTATCCCCCTCACAGGGTTTATAAAGCATTTAGAGTGAAAGCATTTTTAAAAAGTATGAGGCTATGAAAAACTCACGGAATTTAAATAGAGTGTGACGCTAAGAAACTCACCTGGGTTTAGAGTAATCTAAGTGATGCAAATAGTGACTCGGAAACTAGATCGCCTTACTCACGTATCCTAGTGTTTTGTTGGTTTTGTATGTATGTCAAGCTTTAGTTATCATTTTTATGTTTCTCAAGTTATTGTTTTTAGGTTTGTTAATGTTTTATATATCACATAACACCGTTCAGGCCATTGTAATTCAGAAGTATATGACTCCTCACATGAAGCTCCCTACTATTGTATTATGTTATCAACATAATACCGTTCGGGCCATCATAATTCAGAAGTTAATACTCCTCACACAAAGCTCCTTATTATTGAGTTATGTTGTTTAAGGGTTTAGTTATAATCATATCACCGTTCGGGCCATCATATCTCAGAAGTATATGGAATAATCGTTCGAGGAGTCAGGGCACTTTAATTCGTAAACCCAACAAACTCGTCAAAAAAGAAATATCCACATAGTACTCCTCGCATGAAGCTCCCTAGTATTAAGTTATGCTTCTAACTTTATTTAGGTTTTATACTTATATGATATTTTCACTTTTTACCCTTATAGTATTTATATTTACGTTTTTTACCCTAAATTTATATTATTACTTATACTAATAACTATCTATACTTGACACAACTAGTCCCTAGACTTCTATATTTTAAGTAACTAACCTAAGACTCTTAAGTTTTCTATATTTTACCATTTTAGACCTTTAACTTTATTATATTTACATTTTTAGTCCTTTTTAGTTTATACTTATTTTAATATCTATCCTAGGGTTTTAATATTATGCAAAACTAGTCCTTACACTTATAACTTCTAGGAAATGTCAAAAACAGTCCCTAGACTTTATAATTTCAGGAATTTATGATATATACCCTTATGCATGTAAAGTTTTGCAAAACTAGTCCTAATATGCATGTAACTTATATTTTATCTAGTAACTAAGTTTTCTAGCCTATGTTTTACTTATTTTAACTTATCTAGATTATGTATAACTAGTGTATGACCTAAAGTAATAACTTATAGCATGCATGCAAGTATATGACTCGATCTAGGGTTTTAAAACTTAAACTAGCAAATGAAAGGGTTCAAAGCTCATGCAAGGGTTCCTAGGGTATCTAAGGCATCCTAAATCTATCCTAAGCCTATACTAAAGCTAAATATACTAAAATGTAAGACTTACTTGGCTAGGGGAGGGTTTACATGGGTTTTAGGGTTTTCTAGGGTTTTTTAGGGCTCATATCGACTCAAACCACAACACAACACGACCAAGGCCAAGCTACTCGACTCCTAGGGCTTCTAAGGACTTATTACTACTGAACTAATGTAAGGTGAGGAGAAGAAAGGGTGTGAAGAAGAATGGAGGGGAGGAGGGGGTATTTATACCCGCGGTAAGGCGGTTTAGGGTGAAATGGGGTATTTAGGTGTCACGGAGGGGGAGGGGTGAGCAAGCAAGGCTAGGGGGTTTGTGGAAAGTCTAATGGTGATGAGGAGAAGCTACATAGTAAATAGGGGGTTGACCTTAGGCCGGTTGTGGTGTAGAAGAGACGAGGGAGGCGGTTTGGTGAAGTAGCTTGCAAGGAGGTGATGCACCTCCTTGCTTGGGTGCTTGTAAGCTGCTTAGGGTGTTTAGGGGTGGTTTAGGGTGATTAGGGGTGGATTAGTGGTGGTTTAATGGTGGATTAGTGGTGGTTTAGGGTGGATTAGGGGTAATTAGTGGTGGATTAGTCAAGTAGGTGATGCACCTACTTGTGTGGGTGCTTAGAGGTGTTAGGGTGTGTGCTTGGGTATGACTAAGGTGTTAGGGGTGCTAGGTTGAGGTGTTTGAGGTGCTTATGTTTAGGTTTTACTTGTTTTAGTTAAGTTTAGACCTAGTTCTACTTATTAAGTGTTTAAGGTTTTACCTAAGGTTTAGTGCCTAAGTTAAGTTCCTAAGTGTGTTTAGTGACTAATCCTAAGACCTAATGGGTTTATTCTAAGTGAGGGTAACTTACGAGAAAGGTTTGGGAAGGTTTGACCTAGTTTTGTAACCTAAATGACCTAAGTGTGTTTAGTGAGAGACTAGGGTTTATCCTATGGTTTAGTGCCTAGACTAGTGTCCTATGAGTGTCTAATAACTATTCCTAAGTTCTAAAAGGCTTATACTAAGTGGTAGTGACCTATGGGGAAGTTTTGGGATGGTTTAGACCTAATTCTAGTTATCTATGACCGAGTTATGGTTTAGGGCTTATGAGGTTTTTATCTAAGTTCTAAAGGGTTTATTCTATAGCCTAATGGTTCTAATATATCCTAATATTCCTAAGGAAACTCATACTTAAGCCTTGGACACATTCATACTAGTTAAACTAAGCATATAGGTTCAAATAAGCACATAATCCTACTTAAGTTTATGTTTAGTGTTTATTAGGGTTTTGTGTTATGTTTAGTGTTTTAGATTGGTGAATTACTTATTATGGTGTTGTTATGATTTTATGCTTGACATACCTGGGGTTTATAGGATGTGAGTGTTGAGTTATTTGGCTTGTGTAGATACGTGAGTAGGTCTAGTGAGTCATGCAAGTAATAATTCATATAAAAAGCAAAAATTTACCTGTTAAATACCTACTATAGGTATTTGTAATGGGAATGATAGTAATGGGTGTTTGTGGGTTGTTATACATCGCTATCACAAGTTCTAGAATCTAAATACTACTGGTACACTCACAAGCATTAAGAATGAATGATTTTTCCTAAAGATCTAAAGGCAAACCTCACATTTTTGGGGTGGAAATTTTTGAGTGGTAGGGTTTTTGTGCTAGTCATATAATTCCTATCTAAGAGACGCTTATTAAGACTAAAGTTTCACTCCTACATGTTGCAAAAAATTTTAAATTTGGTGCTAAAATTGCCCTAACAAGTATTTCTCTTAGCTTTATTACACATTCACTATCAAACGAAACAAAAATCAAGCGAAGTTGTAGTTTCTAAGGCATCCTAATTTACCCTCCCTACACTTAAACCGAACATTGTCCCCAATGTTTTAAATAAAGGATGTTAAAGTAAAAATAAATGAGAATGAAAGAAACTAATACTCCCCTAATTCGCTCGGTATGGACAATGTGATAACATGGTTAAGTCTTCCTCCAAGAGAATGAACATGATAAGCTCCACTCCAGAAATGTAATCATCTTCTTGTCCAATATAACCTGCAATTAACAAACCCAAAAACCAAAGCATCAAACCGAACAAAGAAAAACCACAACTAGATGTAATTCCAGACTTAGAAATAAAAACAAAACAATAAAAGGATAGGATACTTGTGGAATGAATTACAAATAGGAACTCATAAAACATATCCACAAGTATTGACACACAAACAAGATAGAATATATGCTAATCATGAATTGTGAGTTTTTCATGTTCGAAATTCGTTCTTTTTAACAAAATAAAAACTTCCCTACACTTATCTTTTTGTAAAATACCTTTATATGCAATTAAGACGAGGTTAAAAACAAAATAAAGCATTTTCACAAATTATTCAAAACATGAAAATTAAACAACTATGATTAAGCATATATGACACAGACAAACAAATAAAATAAAAAAAACATCAAACAATTAAAAACATGGGTTGCCTCCCAAGAAGCGCTTGTTTTTGTTCGAGTCACGAGCCTGACTCTACCCTTATTTAACGGAAATAGGGGAGGTTTTCCCTACACTTAGGATTAAGTGCGGGTGGAAGTAGCGATACACACCCTTAGGGTGGAAATATGCCACGTGAGGTGAAGGGGGTGAGTGAATGGCTTCCTTCATCCTAAAACTAACCAGATAATATTGGTTGATGGGTGGGTTGGTTCCTCTTTTTTCTCCTAGATGTAAATCTAATGATGGAAAGGTGTGTAAAGATTGAGATTCTGGTTCATCAACACTAGGAAATTCCCTAGAACTAAGAGTAAGGTTATCACTACAAGTACTCAAACCTATATCCACTAGTTGTGTTTGGTTCAAAGGTTCTACCTCCATCGGGATTCCTAAAGTCTCTTCTACTTCTTCCGGGTAAGTCACGGGCGGTGTGTACCTCAAATGATGGTTGGACTTGTGGGGTACTTTGTGGGCTTGGATTATCCACCTCATCCTCCATTGTATCTAGATTACCTATGTGTTTGTTTTGTACTATGATATTAGGCGACATCCACTTAGGTATCCCTGAGTAATCATGCCCAGACAAACTTCCTGTTTGCTCCTTCAAACTTGTTATTAATTGATCTGTGATGTTGTTTGTTGGGTTGTCTACTATATTATAATATTGGTTACAATCTTCTATGGAATCCCATGCTTCTTCAGCATTTAATACCCTAAGGTCCCCATTGGCAAAATCATCAATGTACCTTTGGTCATATCGGTTAACACGATCGTAAAAGGTTTTAGCCAGGGACCATAAATCGAAACTATGATGAGGGACAATTCGGAGTAAAATTTTAAAATGAGTCCATGCATCATATATGGGTTCATCTCGATATTGTATGAACATAAAGATGTCATTAGGGGTGAATGGATTTCGTGGTCGGTAGTATGGTGGATTCGCGTTCTCCATAATGGTGAACGGAGGAGTCAATGGAAAGGTTTTTACGAACAAAGACACAAAGAAAAGATATACTAAAGAAAGCTAATAAAATAAAAATAAAAATAAAAATCTCACTAAAAAGGAATCTAATGAGTAGACCTAATCAAAATAAATTTCAACCTAAACAATAACTATTCCCTGGCAGCGGCGCCAAAAAACTTGACGCGTGGTTTTGGAACCTTGCAAAAGGTTGTACTCCTCAAGGGATCTTGAGAAGCTTGCAATCTCCACCAGCCAGTGTACCTGACCGATGTAGTATAGTGAGTGGCAAGTACCGGGGGATTGATCGTTCTCTCAGGGAATAATGTCGTTAGGATTGAAAACTAAGTCAATTAGGTCTAAAGGTGAAGGATGATTCTTTTTGTATTTTTTATTTTATGAAAGCGGTAAAATCTCGGTTTTGGAAGGAGGGGCGGAATTAGTTGCTAATCAACTAACCCAAAAGCTAATAATTAAACTAATGCGCAAGAAAAGTAAATTAAGGTTCTACAAGGGAAGTGAAGCGTATCTACCTATGATGTATTACTCCTTGCTAGCTATCCAATTCTACATATTTAATGTTAACCTTGTTGTGATTGAAGGGTTGCTTTCCTTAATACCATTCGTGGGGACGTGTACGATCTTCCCCAACTCCATAAGGTTCTACCTCTTTCTATGTTGAGCCGGCAACTAGCTCCTAACATGGCCTCCTTAGTAGTCACTTATGCATTAAAAACAACCATTAAAATCGTAGTACACATCCGATTCATGTTTCTTAAGACGTTCAAGCACATTACCATAAAGGAAGTTGGCCAGTTTTCTTAAGCCTAACATCGATTATCAATCAATCAAACAAGAGACAATAGGAAACAAGAATTATAAACTAAACCAACTAGACCTATTGAAGTTGTCACACCCTAATTGATGAAGATAGACACAAGCATCAACAAAGAATCAATAAGATCTAATCAATTATATACAAGTTTCACACAATCATAAGTAGACACAAGGTGAATTAGCAATGCATAATCAATGAAGAGTAATCAACAATAATCATAATTGAAGACATAACATAAGATTGAATCAATAAACAAACCATTACAAGATGTTTATGGAGTGAATAAGACCCTCTAAGTTGATGGAAAATCACCTACCCTAACCCTAGAATCGGACTTAGGGTTTAAGGCTTACAAAAAGTGAAGTTATAATGTTGTATTTATAGGTAACTTTTCTATCGGCCAAGGTTGACGGCGTCAGGCCGAACACTTGACGGCGTCACGACCATTTTTTCACCAAATTGAATATACTTTTGTCCCGATCATTTCCTTTTTTGAATCGCTCAAATCCGAGTTCGTATGCAAAATATATGGCATAAACAGTACCAGCTACTCCACGCGCAAATTGTGATTATCTTGATTAACTTGTGACGGTTTCTTCTTGTGCAAGTCGTCGTTCTGACGTCGTCATTCTATATCTTCTTACGTCGTCAGGTTCAACCCTGACGCCGTCACTCTCAAAGTCTTCTGGCCGATCTCTCTTTAAGTTAATATGTGACGGCCTTGGTGTTTTATAACGTAACGCCATGATGTGTAATCTTCCCATTTTCTTTCTGGCGCGTCAAGTGTAAAGCAAATATCCACCTCATGATCAACCTGTGACGGCGTCACTTTGTGATACTTGACGCCGTCACGTACTGTTTTCAGCTTGGATTCTTGACTTTGTCGTTTTCTTCACTCCTGAGCATAAAAACGTCCAAAAAGCTCCAAAATTCTTCATATTTCAGAAATCACATCCCAATTACCTAAAATGAGAAAAGAAACAATTTGAGGCAATATTTGATCATAAAATCATGATTTAGGGCTTAAATGACCCCCTAAAAGCGTAACACTTTTCGCTTCATCAGTATAAAACCAAGAGGTGTGTCAACACTAGTACTTATAGCCATTTGTAACACGGACAAAATACCTAAGTATTTTGTCCAATGTAGGCTGATGTAATCTTTGTCTTATAGCCTTTGTCTCCTAGGTATCTATTAGAGAATAAGAGAGATGTAAAGATTAAGTTTGTGCACTTAATGCTTAGACATTCACAAACCAAATCTTTACTCTCTCCAAAGAACAACACAATCCTGAGATAGCTCAGTTGGATCTTTAGTTTTCACTCAAACTTAGTTTGGGTTTAGTGAGGAGTTTTACCATACTTGTCATTTCAATCCCAAGTATTGTTCCGCAAATACTTGGGTATAATTCTTTTGATTAATTTCTAATAAAGAGATAAACGTTGAAAAACCTTGTTTCCTATCTTTTATGGTTATTTACTTTTGGTTATTAATCATTATGTCGCTATACCATGGAATTTGGCTAGATTAACTTTGTAGTTAAGATTAACCAAGTAAAAGGGTCCAACACATTCCAACAACCCTACTTATTTACAAGATTTGTCATTGTTCCATGAAACGATATTTCAAATCTATATAAAAAAATTAGGAAAGTGAAGCGTATCTACCTATGATGTATTACTCCTCGCTAGCTATCTAATTCTACCGATTTAATGTTAACCTTGTTGTCATTGAAGGGTTGCTTTCCTTAATACCATTCGTGGGGACGTGTATGATCTTCCCCAACTCTATAAGCTTCTACCTCTTCCTATGTCGAGCCGACAACTAGCTCTTAACATGGCCTCCTAAGTAGTCAATTATGCATTAAAAACAACCATTAAAATCGTAGTACACATCCGATTCATGTTTCTTAATACGTTCAAGCACATTACCATAAAGTAAGTTGGCCAGTTTTCTTAAGCCTAACATCGATTATCAATCAATCAAACAAGAGACAATAGGAAACGAGAATTATAAACTAAACCAACTAGACCAATTGAAGTTGTCACACCCTAATTAATGAAGATAGACACAAACATCAACAAGGAATCAATAAGATCTAATCAATTAAATACAAGTTTCACACAATCATAAGTAGACACAAGGTGAATTAGCAACGCATAATCAATGAAGAGTAATCAACAATATTCATAATCGAAGACATAACATAAGATTGAATCAATAAAAAAACCGTTACAAGATGTTTATGGAGTGATTAAGACCCTCTAAGTTGCTGGAAAAACACCTACCCTAACCCTAGAATCGGACTTAGGGTTTAGGGCTTACAAAAAGTGAAGTTATAATGTTGTATTTATAGGTAACTTTTTTGTCAACCAAGGTTGACGGCGTCAGCCCTAACACTTGACGGCGTTGATGAGGCGAAAAATGATCCGTTTTTAGGGGGTCATTTAAGACCGAATTCGAATTTATTTGATCAAATATTGCCCTAAATCGTTCCTTTTGTGATTTTAGGTACTTTGGGAGTGAAATCTGGAAAAGGAAGCAATTCGGACGTTTTTGGAGCATAAAAGTGAAGAAAACGCCAAAGTCTTAATTTTCTATGCTGGGAACAGTAGGTGACGGCGTGAAAAGTAACTCCCTGACGGCGTCAAGAGCAAAATTCCATGACGACCCAGTACAGATTTGACGGCGTCATGAAGGTAGGGCGTCAAGAGTAAAAGTCATGACGGCCTGGAAATAATTAAGTCTTGACGGCGTCAAATGTAGATCAAGGCAGTCCGAGAATAGTTTTGGCGGCGAGGTGACGGCGTCACAAGCTTTGTCTTGACGCCGTCAGACCTCTTTTCCTATATATAGTTTTCTAATTTTTCACATTAAAGAGAGAAGTTTTGGAGAAACCCTAAGTACGAACTTGGTGCGAATTTTACAGGTTTTTCAAGGGTTCCAAACCCTTGATACCTTACCTGTGTAATTGAGATAAGTGTTCTTTCAATTTAATCAATATGTCTATGTGTTGGTTGTCTATATCTTGTTCTTGTCTTAATTCCATCAGGCTAGGCTAGATCTATCTTGTGTTTGCTTAGATCTAATGAAACCTAGATGTTAATTATGTGTTGATTACTTGTTTATACTTGTTTTGGATGAATAATTTATATGTTAGGCTTAAGAAAACTGGCAGATCTCCAATTGGTAACATGCTTGAACGTCTTAAGAAACATGAACCGACGCGCACTAGGTCTTTATTGGTTGTATTTAATGCATGAGCCACTGTTTACAATCCCTATAGTTGTGCTGGGCATGGTGTAGGAGGAGATTAGAGCTCATAGAATTGGGGAGTTAAGTGTGCCACCCCATGAATGGTATTAAGGAATACGATCCGTCATCCATGCATTTATAACAAGTAATTAACGTGTAAAAGATGTCTAGGGAGTAGTGAAATCTAAGTAAACACATTTTCTCCACTTATTGCTCACAACTTTAGTATAATTTAGTTTATTTTCATTTCTAGTATTTTATTTTGATTGCATCTTTAGTATTGGGTTAGTTGATTAGCAACTAATTCCGCCCAAATCCTTCAAACCCGAGATTTTTAATTGCTTTCTAAAAAATATAAAAACACAAAAATAATCATCCCTCACCTTTAGAACTAGTATTTAGGCTTTCTAATCCTAGCGACACTATTCCTAAGCTGAACGATCAATCCCCCGGTACTTGTCACTATACTATACTACAACGATCAGGTACACTGCCTGGTGGGGGTTGTAAGCTTCTCGAGATCCCTCGAGAGGTAAAGCCTGTTGCGATTCCCACGCATCAAGTTTTTGGCGCCGCAGCCCGGGGAATAGTTATTGTCTAGCTTAGAATTTCTTTTTATTAGGTCTACTTGCTAGATTCCTTTCTAGTAAGATTTTATTTTTATTTTTTAGGTTTTCTTTAGTCTATCTTATTTCTTTGTGCCTTTGTTCGTAACCACCCGACATCATGGACAACGGGAACATCTTTGAACCCGTCATCCCACCACAACAAAACCCACCATTAGAACCCCTTAGGCCCCGAACCTTAGGAGATTATTCCCGACCTAGCCATCAAGGCTACCGAAACACCATTGAGCTCACCGGAGCCAATGTGACCCCCTTGCGATCCGACACCATCCGGTTGGTGCAAAGCGGATGTGCATTCCATGGACTTCGTTCCGAAGATCCAAACCAACATCTTAAGGACTTCCTCAAAATCGTAGATTCCATAGACCTAGATGTTGAAACTAGAGAGACAACCCGATTACGCCTATTCCAATTCTCTCTACGGGATCAAGCTAGTCAATGGCTTGAGCATTTACCCGCGGGATCCATCACCACATGGGATGATCTCACCACTCGTTTCCTTGCTCAATTTTTCCCACCGGGGTGAACTACCAAGCTTAGAAATGACATCTTGATGTTCCAACAATGTCAAAATGAATCTCTTTATGAAGCATGGACTCGTTTCAAGGACTTACTCCAAAAAGTCCCTCATCATGGCATAGATCTTTGGCTCCAAGTCCAAATCTTTTATGACCATATCGACATCTCCACGAGGCGAGCCATTGACCAATTGGCCGGTGGTAAGCTACGTGATCTTAGTGCGGAACAATCATGGGAACTCATAGAAGATCTTGCTCTCTATGACAACGAAAGTTGGAATGATCCCCGTGACTTGAACAAAACGGTCAAGGCAATATCTTTGCCTTCGAACAATTCTAGCACTCCCGACAGTAGGATCATGGAACTTGAAGGTCGAGTCAAGTCTCTCATGAAATCTTACGAAGCTCCAAAATCCTTAAGCCAAGTAAGCAGAATCGCTTCTACATGTAAATTATGTTGTGGCCCTCACGAGACTCATAACTGCATGGAGCTTCCAAAACGTGCTTATAACGAATTCACGTCATCACACGTGGGTCAAGGCCCTCGAACTTCTGGTGAGGCCTATGAGGCATGGAAGGATAAACCTAATTTCAAAGGGTACCAAACGCGGAGCGTATCTTTCAATGACTCCTCACCACTCACTTGGTCCGAGCATTTTCTGTCACAAGGCATTCCCAGGCAAAGCTGTGAAGATACCCTAAAAAAATTCATTCTATCTCAAGAATTACAGCTCTCTACGCTCGAGGCTAAATTTAGACAACAGCAGGCTGATGTGAACAACAAGATTTGTGATCTGTTAACTGCTATCAAGGAGCATGTTGTTAATAAGCCCATTCACGTTGATGAGGTTAAGTCTGTTACCATCATGAGTCCACCAACCTCCCCTGTGAAAATAAAAAGCCCTAGCAAGTTATTCAAACATCTATCCCCTAAAGGAAAAGAACCTGTCAACCCCCCTAGGACCAACCCATTTTGTAAACACCATCACCACGATATCTGCTTTTACACCCAACTCAACCCAGCAACAAACTAACAAATTTGGTCATATAGCTAAAGATGAGACCTTAAGGGTAGACCACGATTCGGCCAGAAAACCTACCGACTCGTCCGAGCAGTACACCGCGCGAGAATCTGGCAAATCGGATGAAGAGAAAGAGAGATCGGAAGAGCATGAGAGAAATCCAACCATTTTGGGTAAATCTATTATAGAAGAACCCGAGAGAAAAATGGAGAATGTTACTAGTAAGACAAGCGATAGGACTAAGGAAGATAACCATAAAGTTTTCAAGATCTCCTGCACCATTAAGGAAAAGCTCCTAACCGATAGTCATATAGATCCTAGCTCCCCAGTCAACCTAATCCCCCTTTCCTTATACCATGAGACCTTCCCAAAACGCATTGCGAGCGAAAGGGTAATGAATAATTTATCAATCAGGGTCAGAGAGCTTGTTTACAATACTGACCTCGCCATGGTCGATGATGTGAACCCTCTCACCAATCAAACTTTAACCAACCTTGTTCTTGGGAAACCATTTAGCAATGAATCGGGAGTGATCCTTGATGAGAAAGATGGTAGTGCATTATTCACCAATGGTGTTAAGAAGGTAATTTTTCATGGGGGTAATGAGGAGGTGTACGAGTATCGTCCTTCCCTTGAGGGGAATATATATGGGTTGAAGGATGGGGAGTCGGAGAAGATAAGACGACATAATCCGAATAATCTCAAAATCCCCTGCATGATTGGTCATAAGTACTTCGATAACATCTACATTAACGTATTCCTGCCAAAGAATTTTATGTCCTTATTCCATTATAACAATATCTGCAGATGGGGAATGACTTACAAGGGAGAGAAAGTGGTAGGTAAGGATCATGAGATTCAGGTGTTTGTAGGAAATATGGCATTTACTATGGAATTCACGATCGTGGACAACATCGAAGACTATGTCGACCCTAGATAATCACAAATTGTTTTTGGAGCGCCATTTTGCGAGATCACTAATCTGATAATTGATGATCGGAACAATATTATGACCTTCGCTGATGGGGTTAAGAGGGTTTCATACCAAACACCCTACAAGAGAAGAGACCTTAAGGAAATCGATTGTGACGGGCTTGATAAGATAAGCTCCCAACTTATTTTGTACGATGAAGATGTTCGGAGAGGGTGTAAGGACACTTCCGATCTATCGTGTGGATTCTTTAAGGATGTTAGTAAGCTTGTTTCTAAGTATCGAAAAGATATCTTCGAGTTCGAAGACCCGAAGTACTTACATTATGAAAGCGATACTAGTTTAGAAGACGACCTAGAGAGTGGAACCAATGATGAGATCACGTAGTAACCCATGACCTTGAGTCTAGCTACAAGACTCGTAAATAAAGAAAAGCGCTTCTTGGGAGGCAACCCATGTTTTGTGTGATTTTATTTGTTTGTTTGTTATTTGCTTCCGTATGTATGCTTTATTTTTATTGTTAGTAGATCATGTTTCTAAACTAAATAGTGGAAATACTTTACTTTGTTGTTTTGGCCTAGTCTTAACTCCACCTAAAGGTATTTTTGCAAAAGATAAGTGTAAGGGGAAACCCCAAATATGTTTTTAAGAAACAAACCGATCATGATTCTCCACAATATTAAGTGAACATGTATATTCATATTTGTTAGAGTCAAATGCTTGTATTGAGTCATAATGAAGTTTTGCAGGATTTTCCAGGAAGTAGGACCAAGTTTTTCCTGAAATTTTCCGGAAACTTAACATAAGAATTTCTGCAGGTCACTTCTGACGGCGTCAGGGGTTTACTCTTGACGGCGTCAAGTGTAAAAATCTGGAAATTTTACCAGTTTTGTTTTTCTAACGAAGTCTTATGGTTTTTGTGAATTATTAAGTTTTATAATCTCCAGGAGATCTGCAAACTTCATTCCACAAGCATTATATCTTATCTTGTTTTCTAGGATTTAGTAGCTTATATAGGATGCCGCCGATTTTACGCGAGGTTGTCTTGTCTATTTTGTCAGGTTTTACAGGTTATGTATGACAAGAAGATGATTTATATTCTGGAAGGGAAGCTTTGATTGTTCATTTTCTTGGAGGAAGACTTAACCTGGCCACCTTATTATCCATACCGAGCGAATCAGGGGAGTATTTGATTTCATTCTCTTTACTTTTTCACTTTTACATTCTTTACTTGAACATTGGGGACAATGTTCATCTTAAGTGTAAGGGGAGGGTAAAAAGATGATACATTACATATGCACTTTCACTTGAGTTTGTTTTGTTTGATGGTAGATGTGTAATAAAACTATGAGAAATACTTGTTAGTGTAATTTTAGCGCCAAATTTAAATTTTTTTACAACATTTAGGTGTGAAACTTTAGCCATAGCAAGCATCTCATGGATAGGAGATTGTATGACTAGCACATAACCGTATATTCAGAAAAATTTTCCACCCAAATATGTGAGGTTCGCCTTTAGATTTGATAGGAAAAGCATTTATTATTAGTGCTTATGAGTGTACCGGTAGCATTTAGATTCTAGAACTTGCGTTAGTGATGCATCCCGAGACCGCTAGTGAGACTACATTCGTGTAGTAGGATTTACTACATGATAAGAGGCATTAGGATCACCCTTGTGTTAAACCCGTATCATAATTACTTGACCATTTAAGTCATATTGCTTGGCTAGTTAAGTCAACTAATTTTTCCCACACCCTTAGTGTTGTACTCATTTTTAGTACACGATACCCCTAGTACACCCCTCCGAGCCTATCTTTTTGTTTCTAACTTTAAGCATTTTACTTAAAGGAAGAATTTGTTACACCCCACTTAAATGTACAACCAAATCGCCTTAGCCTTCCGTGTATGCGCTCATTTTTAGTGCATTATTGTTATTTGTTAAACCCTAAGTTAACTTTCTAATTGATTACATGGTTGCTAAGTCGAGTCATATCCTTGTACATATTGTTTTGGGACAATTGGGACTCGTGGGTAAGTACTTATTTTATGAAGTAATGGGGAAGAACATCACTTATTACCCCCATATGTACGATAATCTTAAAAGTGCTCCAAGTGTTT
Source organism: Artemisia argyi (assembly GCA_030686995.1). Taxonomy (NCBI): domain Eukaryota; kingdom Viridiplantae; phylum Streptophyta; class Magnoliopsida; order Asterales; family Asteraceae; genus Artemisia; species Artemisia argyi. The sequence continues at coordinate 19,507,541 of CM060702.1, read as the reverse complement.
TAATTTTCTTAATTCGAGTCACTAGATTAGTTAATTGTAAAGTATGTAAAGATTCAAGTGTAAGGGAAATGTTCATTCCCTATGATGTATTATTTTGGATGGTAGGGTAAGGTTGTCGAAAAAAAAAATCGAAAAATCAAGAAAAAGAAAAAAAAAAATAGAAAAAAGGAAAAAGAGAAAAAACATACGGACTACCATCCCGTTTCATTCTATGTTTATTTTATGTTTTTGTTATTTTTCATTTATTAGCATAAGTCAAGTCTAGTCTTGGCTTAGCAACGCTGTATTGTACATGTAATTGACCAAGAGTGTTAACTCGCCACCAGTAAAACTTCCTTTATCCAACAAAACCGTGTATTTCATATCCCTACACCTAACATTACAACCCTTTAAAAGACCTCTTTGATAGTTTATCCTAGGTGCTTACTCCATGTGGTGGAGGTTTGATCCTTTCCCAGGCCTATGATAATCTATTTTGCTATGACAGGTAGTGAGAGATATCTTCCGTTTCCATATTGTAATTTACACTTTATTACACCCGAGAGATGTGAGTATCTAAACACTATTTGTGAGGTGCTTGTGTATGACCTCCGTGCTTGTCTATTGGTCTTTAGTGGAACGATTATTTGTTGTAATTACTTTTATATTAGTGTTAAATGACCCCTAACTTGTCTTTTGAGTAGAATAAAAGCGCATTTGCTTGAGGACAAGCAAATCTCAAGTGTAAGGGTATATGATGAGGCGAAAAATGATCCATTTTTAGGGGGTCATTTAAGCCTGAATTCGAATTTATTTGATCAAATATTGCCCTAAATCGTTCCTTTTGTGATTTTAGGTACTTTGGGAGTGAAATCTGGAAAAGGAAGCAATTCGGACGTTTTTGGAGCATAAAAGTGAAGAAAACGCTAAAGTCTTAATTTTCTATGCTGGGAACAGTAGGTGACGGCGTCAAGAGTAACTCCCTGACGGCGTCAAGAGCAAAATTCCATGACGACCCAGTACAGATTTGACGGCGTCATGAAGGTAGGGCGTCAAGAGTAAAAGTCATGATGGCCTGGAAATAATTAAGTCTTGACGGCGTCAAATGATGGCCGAGAATAGTTTTGGCGGCGAGGTGACGGCGTTACAAGCTTTGTCTTGACGCCGTCAGACCTCTTTTCCTATATATAGTTTTCTAATTTTTCACATTAAAGAGAGAAGTTTTGGAGAAACCCTAAGTACGAACTTGGTGCGAATTTTACAGGTTTTTCAAGGGTTCCAAGCCCTTGATACCTTACATGTGTAATTGAGATAAGCGTTCTTTCAATTCAATCAATATGTCTATGTGTTGGTTGTCTATATCTTGTTCTTGTCTTAATTCCATCATGCTAGGCTAGATCTATCTTGTGTTTGCTTAGATCTAATGAAACCTAGATGTTAATTATGTGTTGATTACTTGTTTATACTTGTTTTGGATGAATGATTTATATGTTAGGCTTAAGAAAACTGGCAGATCACAAATTGGTAACATGCTTGAACGTCTTAAGAAACATGAACCGACGCGCACTAGGTCTTTATTGATTGTACTTAATGCATGAGCCACTGTTTACAATCCCTATAGTTGTGCTGGGCATGGTGTAGGAGGAGATAAGAGCTCATAGAATTGGGGAGTTAAGTGTGCCACCCCATGAATGGTATTAAGGAATACGATCCGTCATCCATGCATTTATAACAAGTAATTAATGTGTAAAAGATGTCTATGGAGTAGTGAAATCTAAGTAAACACATTTTCTCCACTTATTGCTCACAACTTTAGTATAATTTAGTTTATTTTCATTTCTAGTATTTTATTTTGATTGCACCTTTAGTATTGGGTTAGTTGATTAGCAACTAATTCCGCCCAAATCCTTCAAACCCGAGATTTTTAATTGCTTTCTAAAAAATATAAAAACACAAAAATAATCATCCCTCACCTTTAGAACTAGTATTTAGGCTTTTTAATCCTAGCGACACTATTCCTAAGCTGAACGATCAATCCCCCGGTACTTGTCACTATACTATACTACAACGATCAGGTACACTGCCTGGTGGGGGTTGTAAGCTTCTCGAGATCCCTCGAGAGGTAAAGCCTGTTGCGATTCCCACGCATCAGGCGTCATGACCATTTTTTCACTAAATAGAATATATGTTTGTCCCGATCGTTTCCTTTTTTGAATCGCTATCAGTCTTTTCCAACAAATTTGTGTCATAAGTGGGTTTATATTGATCAGAATACTATTGTTCATTAGAAATCACATTGTGGTGATCAGTTGAGGGTACCTCAGCACATGACACGTGTTCTTTAACCGGTCTCAGATCAGCATCCATATCATGTGTGACAAGAGTCACTGAACTGCTGGTAGTGTCATGCTTATCAATCTCAGATCCATTGTATTTAGTGATAACTGACCAACATCTTATGCTTTACCCGAATCAACAATACCATCACTAGAGTTCACCCGACATGCCTTCACCCTGTCATCGTACTTAAGTTTGTGCTGTGCTCTTTCCTCAATGTGCTCCTTAACATCACCCGTGAGCTAGAGTAGCGTGACTCTGAACATCTCCACCTCCATTCCAGTGTACTCAGCAAAACTCTTTTCCATCATTTGACTGTCAAATTTATAATCTCTGGTGAATTGTGACGCTATGAACGATTGATGTTGTCTTTTGATCACTTGAAGAGCATCCATGGATCCAATTTCATGAAATTCTTCTTTGTCAAGTTGGTGTTCAAGTTGATCTAAGTTCAGGATCATTGTGCCCGTGAATGCCTGAACATCTTGACCAAAGAATGCTGGAAATGCTCTTTCGTATCCACTCATGGATCCAGGTCTTTCTAAGAGAAGCTTGAGGTGTGAATGAAGTTGTCGAAAAGGTTCAATGCAACTATCCTTTACATTATGAAGCACTTGTTGTGGCTGAAGCAACTCTCTCTTATGTGAATTAGACCACAAAGATTCCATTGAAGGAGTTTCAGATTCAAAACTAGTGGTCTGTTGTACCTTGTTGGAAATCATATGTTCATCTTTCATGTCGTACAACTTGAGTATCTCAGATATGACGAAGTCCGAAGAAGTTGACATGATATGAACGTGCACGGGATTTTACACTTCTATGATTTAAACCGAGAAATAGATTCTTTCGCGGGATTTTACAAAATCAAGAAGAAACCGTAAAACACCGATTAATAGAATGTGGCAAAGGATGATGGTTGATGACGCGAAGAGGAATGAGGTCTTGTAGATGAAAAAGGAGTGAGATTGAGTCTTTATAAATCGTTTACGCTTTCATAATAACTTAGCACAAAGGTAAACTCAACACGAGCCCGAATAACCTCAACTCAAGATAATTCCCAATCACTGATTTTGGAAGCTTAATCAAAATCACGGTAGAGTATCACTTCGTCCCAAAGTTATAACACAAATGTTAGCTCAAAACAATTATCGTCCCTTGTTACATGAGTAACTCACGCAGCCAAAAAAGAAAAGGAAGATAGTGCAAGCCCACGTTCATTTTTAGTTATCAAAAGCCCAAAAAAAAAATCCTGAAGATGAGGCCCAGAACACTAATAAATCTCCATCCTAATTACACGCAATATAACACAAACTAAGTCACACTTATCCCAAACCCTATTCAAAAAATTACGCAGCCACCAGGAAAAAAAATCCTCTCACCAAAAATCTGAAAATTAATCCCCTGTGATTCTCAAATAATCCGGGCAACACAAAAAAGAATCGTCCCTTGTGAAGAAATAATTTAATTCACACACAAACAACAATAATCTCCACAGACACTTGCAAACCGAATCACAAATTCAACCACTTCAATGTATTCCAGTTACAAAGGCTTGAAAATCTTTATTACGATCAAAGGTAGGTTCATTTTGTGTTTTTTATTGTTGTATTTGTCAAAAAAAAACGAAACAAGATCGATTATAATAAAGTTGTTATAAATCGATTCTTGATGTTTCAGACATTAATAGATGTTTAAGCTTCTACAAAATCGATGATGGTTATAGTACACACCCAAAAATCTTTGAAGATTGGTACCCTTTGTGTATGAAACTGAGATTATCATTTGTTTACGTTTCTTGTTATTGTCGAACTCGAATGAAAGAAAGAAACAATCTTGATTTTTACTTACTTTTGATGTTCGGATAATTAAGAGAAGTATTTAGTTTTGATTGGGATCTATGATGGTGACTTGTCGTGATGATCAGATCTTTAAGATCTTTGGTCTTGTATTACCACACGATTAAGATGACTGAGATCTTGAGTCCGTTTTCGATTCTTGTTTGTGAAATGGGTTAGGATTAGATAGAGTTTAAAACTCAAAAACTTGCATATTTCCCCAAAATACAAGTTTTCAATGCATGATGTACAATGCAAGTTAAGCATGTTTTGGGTATATATGCAAATATGTGAGTTTTAGTGGGTATATATGCAATTGCCCCTAAGATGTGTTAAACCGCTGCCTAAATCTAAACATGGTAACTGCAAAAAAGAATTAACCGCAACTTATGAATTTGACAAATCAGTACCAACAGTTAACCACTAGAATGAGATAACCGCTAACTCGAATGAACTACAAGATTATGAGGTAACCGCAGGTCACAAATGTACAAACCAGTCACAATCTTGTATTGTTGTCTTTTTCCCGATGTTGGACAAAAATGAACAAACCACAACCAAGAAAAAAGGAACTAGTAAGAGAAATAAAAAACAGAAAGATGGACAGTCCCTTATAACAACAACAGTTTGCAACTCAACATTTGTTTTGAAAAAAAATTTCTTTGGTACCACTAATAGCAAAGTATGACAAAGCAAATGATGTAACAGTGAAATTATATAAAAGAACCAATTCGAACCAATAAAAAACACAAGAAGAACCAATCTAAACAACAATTCCTAAGAATGTAACATTGGCTCTTGATACCAATTGTAAGATAAACATAATTATAACATGTATTGTTCTTGTGATTATGGTTCGAATTCAAAGAAAGATAGATGAAGAAAGTTTAGAGAGAGAAATAGAGAGGAGGTGGGAACTTAGAGAGAGAAACAAGAGAAGGTTAGATTAATGAAGAGAAGTTCCAACCCTCTCCACATGTGGAGAGGGGTATATATAGTTTCCTACAAAAAAGATAAAAACGCCCACACCCGGGCTGTGGATCAGGCATACAGTGGGTAAAGACCCGTCCTTCTTCCACGATGTTGCCTAAGCTAAACTAATATCTAACTAACTAATAAACTAACTACGAGCTATCATAATGCTATTACATCATTTAGGTGACCGAGTCTTTTATAGGAATATTCGTATTCCTAACAACGATTAAAGATAAAATACGACATTTTAAACTGATATATAATGGCTTTAAATTTTAGAGTATCAACCATTGTTGGTGGTTTAAAATTTTTATCAATAGACTATAATATCTATAGACTAGGACTGTACCTATTAATGACATACAGTCTCGCATTTGCCTTTTAGAAATTACGGTTTGTTTAATACTAGGTTCGTGTTCTCAGTCACAGTCATAAGTTTTGCTATTAATGTGATTTTCTCTCTAAGGGCAATGTACTGCGTCAATGCAGCTTATTTGACATGAGTTTTTTAGTGAGGTAAACAACGACCTTCGTTTACATCTTTTTATTTTATTTGAATGTGATGCAAGTACATAAACAATGAGTGTATGACTACTTGATATCATGTACTAATTAGTTGGGAAAAAACAGGCCCGCTCGCAACGCGGCGGCCAACGCCATTCTCGTTTCAATTAAATGAAAACTTTTATAGGTTGGGCTTGAAATACAAAATTGATGGACTCAAGTTATAACTATTTAGTTTTATAATATAACTGGGCCCTACAATGAACATAAACTTACCATTTAATCTTCTTCTTCTTTATCATATTGCCGTAGACGAAGTGATGAACTCAAATTTACAGTCATACTTTTGTTTTTTCTTCTTCTTTCTCTTTTCTCTTATTTGAAATATTTGGGAATGTATTGATAATTTTCCAGTAATTTAGAGGGTGTGCACTCTTAAAGTTTGTAACGTATTTTCTACTGACTCATGAAATTTTTTTAAAAAATTACACTACCAAGATTTTACACATGGTATGCACGTGCATACCTTGTGTTCAAGCTAGATCCGTTCCTGTGAATGCGGAGAGTTTCTTTCTTACTGCCTTTAACAACAACCGTTTATATGAAGGTAATATTATTATCTTTGTTATAAATATTGTTTCTCAAAATGACCTTTGAATAATGGGTTTTGCTAAAATATGCTCCCTGCAGTTAAGCTAATGAACACAACTCTCTTTTATTAGCGAAAAATGCATAAAGTTAACATTAGCTAAGCCTTTAAATGTTTAAAAATTAAACATGTGTTCTAATTAAATGCACTCAAACACTTTCTTAAAAAATATGTCTAGTAGGCACATGTTAGCAAAACCCGTAAAAATAAAACTGAAAATTATAACTAAAATGATAAGATGGCTTCTTCTTAATAACCTTTAAACCTTATTAAAAAGGCCAACAAACCCCTCTCTTTTTGGCTCACTTTTAGGATTCGTTTGGTTGGATGGAATGAAATATCAAATGAATGGAATAAACGATGTAATGGAATGCATGATGTAGTGTAATGATTTATTACCGTTATTTATTGTGTTTGGTTGGTAAGATAGAACGTAATGGAATCTTATCTTATCTTATCTTATATACTAAAAGCTTAAGTAGCCTTATAAATGTAAGTGGCCATAATAAATGGCTCATGAATTGAAAGTGAAATGTGGATGCTTCATGTGTTATTACATTGATTTAATAGTCATGCATAAGGATAAGTACATAGGAAATGAAGTGTTTGGTGCCATGAATGCATAAATTAAACACACCAATTAGTGGTTAGTCTTTTTACCTTCCCGTCCATGAGTTACAAATATTTTATCAACTAAATGATGTGTCAAAAATCACACACAACAAACCACAACTTGTTCCACACCGCGTGCACATTGGGCTACAACTTATTATGGTGGTAAAGTAAGCATCATATCATGTCCGTGCATGTTCCACTTAATTGATAAGACAATGATGTGTAGGATCTCTTAAACCATTAGAGAAGATGATGTTACTACCAAACCTCCTAAGCACCATCTTTAGGTCCTACATTGTTACACACACATAACACACGTGAAATTTACATAAAATAATATAAATCAATATGCTTAATAAATAAGACGATATGATGCTTACTTTACCACCATAATAAGTTGTAGCCCAATGTGCACGCGGTGTGGAGGAAGTTGTGGTTTGTAGTGTGTGATTTTTGACACATTATATAGTTGATAAAATATTTGTAACTCATGGACGGGAAGATAAAAAGACTGACCACTAATTGGTGTGTTTAATTTATGCATTCATGGCATTTTTGGTTTGTATTCTTTGAGGTTTAGAGATAGCTTGAAACATGTTGTACTGTACAAACTTTTGTGCACGATTCCTCATGCAAAACATTACATTGATTTAATAGTCATGCATAAGGATAAGTACATAGGAGATGAAGTGTTTGGTGCCATGAATGCATAAATTAAACACACTAATTAGTGGTTAGTCTTTTTACCTTCCCGTCCATGAGTTACAAATATTTTATCAACTATATAATGTGTCAAAAATCACACACAACAAACCACAACTTCCTCCACACCGCATGCACATTGGCTTACAACTTATTATGGTAGTAAAGTGTCACAACTCGTAAATTCTGGTCTTTTCCCGAACTTTCACATTTACTATTCATCGGTTACTATTCATCGATCACTATTCATCATTATACTATTCATCTTTTTCGGAGTCGGTTTGATATTCTGAGAAGCGTTTTAAAATTTTACTATTCATAAAACACTATTCACCTCCGGAGAAAATTTGTCATTTATACGTGGGTTGCGTCATTTTTGTAAACGTACGATTATTAAACTAAGAAACGTATCTTATGAACTATTATTTTGAATAATTGGTCCGACAATCCCAACTATGGTCCTAAGACATTTTTACACTCATTATAATGATACAAAAATTATAAAATTCATTTACCCGTTATTTTGGAAATTTATTTAATTCGTATCGTACGTCTAATATAATTACGACGGTTTTCTTAGAAACTAAACAATGATCACCCGAACACCCAATATTTATACCCAACATATTTTCACAATTTTTATAACTTTATTATGTCCCAATTAACTTCATCATATTTTACTTCAACTCCGTTAACATTTATTTTTAGTTAACTCGGTACCCGGTGTCACCTAAAACTAATTAAAACTACCAATAAACACAAAATCTTCCACCAATACACCAACTACCTTACAAAATCTATTTTTTCTTCCTAACCTTTTGAAATGCCGCCCCCCCCCCCCCCCATGCTCCCTTCCCCATTTTTGTGGATCTTGTCCCCTAAGTATATATATTACCCTTTTCATCCATTTTATCACAAACCAATTTTTATACAAGTTCAAGTAAACTTCTCATCTCTTTTTCTCTCTATATGGATCGGCCAAGAACAAGACACAAGGAGAAATCATTAACTTTTGAAGATCAAGTGTTTAAACATGTCCTAGTTATGATTTAGTTAGGGTTTTGTGGTAAAACCCTAGGTTATTATACATTTTCTCATCCAATCATCAAGTAAGCTTCAAGATCCCTTGTTGATCTTTCCATACTTTCATTTTTCTAGTTTCATGTTGTTTATTCAAGATCCATATGCATATGATAGTTTATACCACTCTATTTATACTTTTTATAACTTTGAAACTCTTGAAATGGATTATAATTAGATCCTTGTTAGATCCACTTGATTTATGATGTTTAGGAACCCATGACACCCTAAGAAGGTGTATGGTAAGATTAGACTAGATTTGTGGTGATTGAAAGTGGTTTGGTTGGATTAGAAACTAGTTTGGAACACTAGAAATGGTTTTTGAAACAATAGATAAACCTACTGTCCTTAAAATGAAAACGTGGCCAACTCAGTGGGTTTGGGGTAACTTTTGACCAAATATTTAGAAAATACATTCCGAGACGGAACTATGGCCGAAAACGGGGATAAAAACGAGTTAATAACGAAGGAGATACGCTAAAAACGAGTTTAACGACGAAAACTATATTTTCCGGAAATGCTTGCTGATGAACAGTTGTCACGACTGTTTCGAGGCGTAAAACTAAATCTAGCCATCCCGACTTATCAAAAATATGTTAGTATTTTGTCCCACGATTCCGGGAATATAAAGAACGAGTAAAACGGACTAATAACGACAAAGATATTCACGTTTCAATAACGGCAAAATCTATATTGTTTTGACAGCTTTTACCAAAATAATAACTTACGTACTAGACGGTATATTTTCTAGAAATATTACTAAGGACTATATTCTTAACAAATGAAGAACTTATGACCCAAGACTTATTTTTACAACTACTAGACATTATTTTAAGGTTTTCAAGACGAGGAATATAACACTAACATTTTTATACGATATACTACGATCAGTTATATACTTCTATAATTGGACTTATTCTCCTAAGTATGGAAACTATTTTACTTTGACAATAACAAGTATTTTCAAGTTACGAGTGGTATAGGTATCATGTGCATGTGCATTCATTACATCCTTTCATGATCTAAGTAGATCACTATCATTCATATTAGGTTGCGGTTAGAGATCGAACCTCATTTCTGTGTATCCACTTTTGTCATCGTAGCTATCGTACCAGGTGAGTCATAGCCCCACTTTTACTCTTTACACTTGTTTTAACTCTTTGGGGGAGATACATGCTCAACTACTTGCTTACTAGTATAAATACTCAAAACATACTTTCTTGATACTCAAAACATTTATACTTGATTTCTTTATACTTGATTGTTTTATACTTGATTTCATACATACGTGATTGTGCTATACTTAACTGTGTTATACTAAACTGTGATGGTGTATTCTTGAGACTTCCAATGGCCCCAGATTAAGTTGCTGGGCACAACCATGGAAACATACATACATACATACTTCCAATGGCCCCAGATTAAGTTGCTGGGCACAACCATGGAAACATACATACATACATACTTCCAATGGCCCCAGATTAAGTTGCTGGGCACAACCATGGAAACATACATACATACATACTTCCAATGGCCCCAGATTAAGTTGCTGGGCACAACCATGGAAACATACATACATACATACTTCCAATGGCCCCAGATTAAGTTGCTGGGCACAACCATGGAGATGTACATACAAACGTGAGGTCTTCGGAGATGAAGTGTAGACTCACGACTAAATGCTTAACTGTTGTGATAAACTTATACATATTTTACTCATACTATATATTGTAGCAGTGGGTTGTAAACACACAGGTTACAAGGCCCTTATGGCGGGACTTGTAACTGAGTGGATTTACGATGCCTTTGCTGGGAAACTTACATACATATGCATAAACTTTATTTGTTAAACAAACTCTATGAACTCACCAACCTCGTGTTGACACTTTAGCATGTATTTTCAGGTTTTAACCAATAGCACGCTACAGGAGGTTTTGGCAGGGCATGGCATGGTCATAGAAGACTCTGATTATTTATATGGGGACCGTTTTAAACTACTTTTAAGGGCCTACTTCCGCACTACTTTTAACAATGTAAATTTAACATTTTTGATTAATCTATTTTATTCTAAATGATTCAAGTGAAAACCGTTTTTGAACTTGTGTTGTAATACCAATTGAGTTACACCCCAGCTACTTGTATGCTTCCGCTGGACCCGATCTTGGGGGTGTGACATAAAGTAAGCATCATATCGTCTTACTTATTTAGCATATTGATTTATATTGTTTCATGTAAATTTCACGTGTGTTTTGTATGTGTAACAATTTAGGACATAAAGATGGTGCTTATGAGGTTTGGTAGTAACATCATCCTCTCTAATGGTTTAAGAGATCCTACACATCGTTGTCTAATCAATTAAGTGAAACATGCACAAACATTTTTACTTTGATCGAAAATACAATATACTGATTAACTGTATTTAAGTTACTAACGATCAACTATATCTAATTGTTTTTTGTAGCACGTGAAGAATCATTAAAGAAAGAGATCGAGAAGTCACAAAAATTGTATCAAGAACAAAACATACAAAAGGCCAATGAAGAACAACGACAAAGACAACAACAACAAAAACAAGAACAATGCCTTGGCCATCGGTGGGATAAATACTTAGCATTCATATTAATTGTACGTTACAAATTAAACATGCAATATTTTACTTCATGTAATACTGATAAACAGGCTAATACTATTGATTCGTTAGCAAGTAAGTTTCTTGAAAATAATGTGACGAGCATTCGATTTTTAATCAATAATTATTGCTACACTTTGTTGGTGCATTTTAATATTTTTGCTCTTAATGTCGTTTTTTGTCTTGCGGTGTGTTAATATCACTATGGAGATTAATTTATTATCTTAATATGATTTCAGTTTTATTTGTAGAATGACAAACAAATTTGGCAAAATGAAATTGTTATAGTAGTTATTAAGAGTAGAAAAATTATATGTTGAGATTGATGTCTTCAAATATATTTATATATGCAATATGCTACAAATTAAATATACTAACAATATTGGACCGATTTTCACAACAATATAAAAGTATTGAAACTTAAATGGTTTTGTGGATAAAATAAAGTTCGAGTAACTAAGCGTAGTAATGTGGAGCTTCCGTATTTGATATGATAAACGAAAAGGATAATTGATTGTCACAAGTTAGATCTCAAAATATAGATAATATCAACTTTGTTATGATTTTATATAAGGGTTACATTTATTTTGAAAAAACTGTATGCGTTTAACCTCCCTTTGACGTTTAGTACGTAACTTATACATATTAAAAAATTACATGTGAAGTGTTAGGATCATATTTTATTTATAGAATGTGTTGGTCATTAATATTATGTAATAGGTTGCATTAGAATATAAGTATGATGAAGTTTTAATAATGTTTTCATGTTTTTATAAAGTCTAAGGGCTAGTTATGTAATATGGTCAAAGATATGTGAAGCCCTAGACTACAAGTATAAATACTCATGTAAGGCCTCATTTTGAGGTTGGTTCTCTTAGTAATAAAATAGCTTCTTCATTTCACACACTAGAGTTCCCACTCACTCTCTCTCTACTTACTTTTTCTCTCTAGATTTAGGCTTCATTATTTAGTGATTAAGGTTGTTCTACGGTCCTACAAGTGGTATCAATCGCCTGGGGATAATTTTAGGTTGTTTTAGATCGTTTGTTGGTGAAAAATTGGTTTTTTAAAGGATAAGTTACTGTTCATCGCGTCTTTATCGAGTTAAGGTTGTGTTTTATCGAGTTAGACTCAGAGGTGTTGAGTTAGAAAACTTGTTTATCGAGTTAAGGTTGTTTATCGAGTTAAGGTAAGTTTATCGAGTTAGACTCAGAGTAATCTTGTTAGTTTATCGAGTTAGGCCTATCGAGTAAGTTTATTTTTGGCGAGTTAGCCTTTATACCTTATCATTTATCGAGTAAGGATTTCACTTGGGCTTTCTAAATGAAACGCTGCCTAAATTTCATTTGGTTATCGAGTTAGTGAAAGTATCGAGTTAGAGCTGTTTCGAGTTACACCTTACAAGAACCTTACCGAGTTAACATATATTATCGAATTATAACTTATAAGAACCTTACCGAGTTAGAAACCTAAACCTTACCGAGTTAGCATTAAAAAAAAAAGAAAAAAAAAAGAGTTTTTTGGCGGGAAAATTTGAGTAAAATTTATTTTTTACATGAGACTATTCGTTCAATATCCTGTTCTTTTTCAAGATTGGTATAAGCTGATTTTTGTTTTGAAAGTTGGTTTGTTAACTCAGAAATTTCTTGTTTTAAAGAGTTAATGGTTTTTGTTGAACTTATTTCAAGAGTATCAAATTTGTTTTTCCATTCCTTATCTTTAACAAGTAACTTCTTATAACCAATTTCAAGTTCTGATTCGCGTTCTTTGTGAATTTAAAAACTTTTTGAATTTTCCTTGTATCTCTCAAGCTCAGTGGTCAATTTCTCATTCGCGGCCTTAACTTCGCGATTGACCTTTTTAACTTTCTCAATCTCAATACCACAATTGTTTAATAATGATTCGAATAAAGCGCGTGTTTCCTTATCATTCTCAGCATGCGGTGAAACGAAGCCTCCATTATGATTCACATCTGGAGTTGTTGAAGGAGTAATGTTACTACTTGGCGTGTCCAGGTATGTATCATAAGTGGGTGCAAGCTTCTCAGAATGCTGTTCCTCATGAGGAGACATATCAAATATATCATTATTGTTGTTAGTTGGTGTAGAATAGCGTCCTTGGAATGCCTTTGTCAGAAAAGCAAATGCTTGAGTCAAGGCTGTAGTAGCTTCATCATTGTCGGTGAATTCTGGTTCTTGGAATTGTGGGTATTGCTGTTGTGGAGTAACATGTTGTTGCTGTTGTGGGTAGAATGGTTGTTGGTAGACAGGTGTTGGTTGTTGAATGTATGATGGTTGCATGTAGTTGTGAGTGGAAGATGATGATGGTTGTTGTGTGTTCATTGGTAAAGGTGTTGGTGTATTAGCCATTAATGCTAGAGGATCATGCTTTTTAGAAAGTAATTCAGCCCTTACTTCATTAGCTTCATCTTGATTTTGCTTCAAGAAGTCGTACAACTGATCATAAGTCACTTCATGCAAATTCTTTGTCTGATAAACAATAGTGACATATCTTCCCCATTCTGGTTGTAACTCATTCAGAAAATTGGTGTTGTTAGCAATATTTGTCTGACTGAGGTTGTGTCTCGATAAATCATTCATGATCTTACAGAACCTGTGGTAGTACGACTCTATGGATTCACCAGGAATTGAAGTAAACTTGCGAAGTTCCTTAAGCAATTGTGTTTCCATTTCCTGTTTCCCGATGTCTGTCCCATACATTAACCTCTTGACTCTTTCCCAGACTGCATGAGCACTTACTTCACTATCAACAGAAGCATAAGTGGTTTCAGGTAAACAAAGAATGATGTAATGAAATGCCTGATCATCAGCTGCAATCTGTTGTCTGTCTTGCTCAGTGTACTCAGTCTCATTCTGATCTCTGTAGAATGGTTGTATTGGGGGGGGGGGGGTTCCATTTGGATCTTCAGGGTCTATACTTGTATTATCCATCCACAATGGATTTGATAAGAAGTTTTCCATTTGGTTTGCTCTTAAGATAGCGCATCATACGACTAGCCCATTGTGAGTATCCACCCTTTGATAGCATGGGAGGTCGGTTTTCGGCACCGGCAACATGAATATCGTGTTGTGTTGCCATGGATTGACTTCTAAGTGAAAAGTTGTTCTTAGGATCTTTTGAAAGATAACAAAGGTTGTTGTAGTAGATTAGATGTTTAGGTGAAGTTGAAAAGCGTTCTTGGATGTGGCCCAATGAGAGTTGAAAGCATTAATGGGAAGAAGTATATTCTTGTTATTGTTGATGATTATTCAAGATATACTTGGGTAAAGTTTTTAAGATCAAAAGACGAAGCACCAGGCATCATCATCACCTTTCTGAAGCGTATTCAAGTTCTACTTCAAGCTCCAGTAAGGATTGTAAGAACAGACAATGGCACAGAATTCACTAATCAGGAGTTAAGAACCTACTTTGAAGATGTGGGAATCACTCACCAAACATCAGTTGTTAGAACTCTACAGTAGAATGGTGTAGTTGAAAGAAGAAATCGAACACTTGTGGAAGCTGCTCGCACAATGCTTATATATTCTAGTGCACCACTATTCTTATGGGCTAATGCTGTAGCCACTGCTTGTTTTACTCAAAACTGATCCCTAATCCATCCAAGATTCAATAAAACCCCATATGAGCTAGTGAACAACCGGAAACCTGACATCTCTTACCTTCACGTGTTTGGTGCTTTGTGCTATCCGACGAACGACAGAGAAGATCTAGGAAAGTTGAAAGCTAAGGGTGATATTAGAATCTTCATTGGATATTCAGAAAACTCGAGGGCAATCAGGGTGTATAATAGAAGAACAAAAAGGATAATGGAGACGATGAATGTGAAGTTTGATGAGATTTCACAAATGGCTTATGATCCTATGGCTTCTAATCTGTAACAATTCACATTTTCAGGTTACCATCCAATCCCGAAAATTTCACTATTCATTTTTACTATTTACTTTTACTATTTATTTTCCGAAATTTAATTTTTATTTCATATTCTCGTGTGATAAATCATTTCCATGACAAAATAAAAGTTTGACACTCATCAGATCATTTTCGCGAAAGTTATTAAGGAACTACACGTTTAGGTTAAAACGTCATTCAAAAATCCTACGCACAACGAAACTCAACCGCGTCAATTTTCCCCGCATCAGATAAATGTTTGATACACTCATGATTAATTAGAGAATTTATCATGACTAAGAAAAATGTTACCAAATAGACCCTGGACCGTGAGAAACAGAAATTTACGTTTTCAAGCACTTTTACCCCCCCCCCCCTCCTTTGACCAAAAATCATTCTTTGATTTTGTAAATCATTCTTTTATTTTTAGGCTTACGGTTTTATGTCTAAAAGACATTAAATACCAACCGACACTAGACTGAGCCCAAGCTAGACATTATAGGCCATCTTAATTCATTATAATCATATTTGAAAAATTACATTTTTCTATTCTCAATTTTACGCAACTTTCATACGTTTTACATTTTACGCGTTTTAAACTTACGTTTCCAGCGTTATCAGCGTTTTCACGATCCATTAAACTTATCACTCATTTTTATAAGATAATAATGAGTATATTGATTAGTTTAATCATTCCTATAAGTTTCGTATTTTTACGATACCCGATTTTAAGTTTCATGACTTAACGACTTACCGTTAGCGATTACCGGGACCAAAACTCACTCTGTAAGCTAGATAATACCAAGTTTATCCATCTAGTCACTCCTCCCATCATATGAACGTGTATATGATGATTTACCAAGCCTTGGTGGCTTGGTGATAAGCCTTGGACTTTAGGATACATGTGTATTAAGTAAACTTGGCCACAAAGTCTTGGAAAATATCCTAAAAACTAATCTCCTCAATGAACCTTCCTAGGCACCTTCCTTGCACCTCCTCTTCATGTTATAAAAGCAAGCTCATCTCTTCCTTTCTCTTCATTCCAAACGACACACACATAATCCATAAACCTTGATCCTTTGATTTCCAAGTTATAAGTTACACACCAAAGTTGAAGGCATAGTTAGTCTCTACATGAAACAAGAGTTTGATTGGTGATTCCATGGTTGAATTAGGAGCTACACAAGGTGAATAGGGGCTAAGGTTAATTGGTTTTCACAAGGGTTATGTAAAGGTTAGCAAGGGTTTACAAGAGTTGTGGTGAAGGGTTTGCAAGCATAGGTTTCGTGTCCTAGTTTCATACTTGACTTCCTTTCTTTAGAAAGCCAAAAGTTGTAAGAAATCCTAATACACTTTCTTGCTCAATATCATTTTCATGCTTATTATGTTTCATTCATTCTATATATGGTATTTGTGTTATGTTCATGATGTACAAAAACTATTAAAACAAGTTTTGGAAACTATATATTAACTTATGTTAAGTAAACAAAGAAACTAGTGACTTATATTGATAACCATGACCAAAATAGAGTAACCATGATATGAAACACTTACCTACTGTTATAGAGGACTTAAAAAGGAAAACATAGCAATTTGAATCACCCAAAACGAGTACCCGAGTCAAAAGTTATGGCCAAAAGAAGTTAGTGAAACCAAAACGCCGAAACTGCCTAAAACAACCTGTTAACGATCTGACCATTTTGAAAGTCGCCCTTTTGGTTCGTTTCATCAAAAAGTTAAAACACGAAAATTGTCCGAAATGACGTTTTCGTTCAGGAACAAAGAAGTTCGAGCCCTGAAAACGCTTAACGAGTGATATTTTTCTTCAAATTATTAATAGCCCCTTTTTAAGACCAAATGACCATATAATGGCTATGGTTAGTTATAACTAAGAGGTCTAATGACCTAAAGCCAAGACCACCACCATGGCTAAGGCCAAGGTTGAGTCAAGCCCATGGTAACAACGACCAAGGTCACGGCAAAGCCATGGCTAAAGACCATATAAACTTACCAAGACGAAAACATGAACTAAAGAGAATTAATGGCAACATAAACATCCAATTTGGATCTACTCCATCAAAACAATCATGAAACTTTACAAGTAATATTTATACTAGACTCAAGAAACTCATTGTAATAACAATCTTCATCCAAAAGTAAACTTTCCTAAGTTTATTCAATTATTTGGACATGTAACTTTTTGGATCAAAAACTTATATATATTTTATTAAATACTACAATAGTAGGGAGCCTCATGTGAGGGGTTCATTAAAGTAAACCGTCGAGATGAGTTGTGGATTTACGAATTAAAGTGTCCTGGCTCCTCGAACATTTACTACATGGCCTCTGAATTATGTCGGCCCGAACGGTAGTAAGCCATATACAAACTATACATGTTTCATAAACAATTTTTGTTCAAAGACTTACACTATACTAAGTACTACATCATGGACTAAATGCAAGACATACATAGGCACGTTTATGTTTTCTTAGACATTATTCCAAACCTAAGTTGCAACAATTATTCTAGGTTGCTCGTAGAAGTTCTCACGGCATATCCATCATTCTCATTATACATCATCCAACTCACGGTGAGTTCATAGCCCCACTTTCTATTACTTAATTATTTTACAAACCCTTGGGGGGAATACATGCTATTATTTTTCAACCGAACACAATGCTTTACAATTGTATGCTTGCCTGATTGTTTTATTATCACTAAGTACCATCCTTGCCAATCCAAGATCCCTTATTATGAACCATTTAATCACTAGTAATAGTGAGCGCGAATATTGTGAATAGGCCTATTGGGATTGACGAATCCCATTTGTATTGACTAAGTTCAAACAAATGCATTAATATTTGAAACACAGGTATGACGGCAAAGTACCTACCGGGATAACTCCGCCGATTGATATTGGTACCCGTTAATGTTTTGGTGTCA
Source organism: Artemisia argyi (assembly GCA_030686995.1). Taxonomy (NCBI): domain Eukaryota; kingdom Viridiplantae; phylum Streptophyta; class Magnoliopsida; order Asterales; family Asteraceae; genus Artemisia; species Artemisia argyi. Next base: position 19,489,383 of record CM060702.1, on the reverse strand, counting down.
TGAGCTTAGTGTAATAATAATAACTGTTTTGTTTTCCAACCATAAGTATGAGTCTAATTAACTCATACTACCAACATATTGTGTTCAACCATTAAACAAACTCTATGAATATCACTCAACCTTTGTGTTGACCTCTTAAGCATGTATTTTAGGTCCATGATGATCAAGGATGGCACGGAAGGGCATGAATATTCAAGAGGGCTATAAATTTTATTATCATTCGAAAACTCATTTAATGTAATTTGTAAACATGGAACCATCTGGGACCTCATTTTGTAATCTCTGATATTTATATAATTTGAATGATAAATCTTTTCAAACGACTCAATTAGAGATTGTTTTCTATTATTATAAATGTTGTGCCGTCGAGTAACACCCAGTTTAAATTCCACTGCATCATTGAATTGGGGGTGTTACAGATTGGTACGAAAGCCATGGTTATAGAGAAACGGGTCTAATTGAGACCTAAACTATAACCACACTTACAAGCAAAAATATTTTATAGCCTTCCGCTCTCCGTGTCTTCCATCCTCCAGACGATTATGGGCTTATTAAACATTTTTTTACTACAGAAACATGTTAGCATAGGGGTAAAGCAAAGGATACGCAACATATTTCTACAAATAAACACAGGTACGCAACGTACTTAGTAAAGTGTCAAACGTACGCAACATATTTTCAAAAAATCGTCGATCTACGCAATATAACCTGCTGGCAGCAGGTTACCAGGTTACCTAACTTTAAAAGTTACACCTTTGATCCCTAAACTGTCTCATATCTCGCGTACATGATCCTATGTTAGTCCTATTTACCAGCATTACACCGTTAGTCCTCAAACGTTACACCGTTAGTCCTATTTACCAGCGTTACACCGTTAGTCCCCAAACGTTACACCGTTAGTCCCCAAACGTTACACCGTTAGTCCTTTTTAGTTACACCGTTAGTCCCCAAAAATATATATATAAAAAAATTCCAGATTATTTAAAAAAAAATTCAAGATTAAAAAAACATATATATAAAAAAAATTCTAGATTATTAAAAAAAAAAAAGAAAAAAAAAAGAAAAAAAAAGAAAAAAACTTTAAAAAAAATTCCAGATTATTCAAAAAAAAAAGTCAAGATTTAAAAAACATATATATAAAAAAAATTCCAGATTATTGAAAAAAAAAAATAATAAAAAAAAAATAAAAAAACTTAAAAAAAATCTACAATAAGTGTTTTTTTTCAGATTTAAATTTTTTCAAAAAAAAAAAAAAAAAAATCGATAAACTTTTTTGTACATTTTTTTAAAGTTTTTTTTTAATAATCTGGAATTTTTTTTTATATATATGTTTTTTAAATCTTGAATTTTTTATTTTTTTTTAATCTGGAATTTTTTTTATATATATGTTTTTTAAATCTTGATTTTTTTTTCTTTTTTTTTAAATAATCTGGAATTTTTTTTTATATATAGGACTAACGGGTAACGTTTGGGGACTAACGGTGTAACGTTCGGGGACTAACGGTGTAATGTTTGGGGACTAACGGTGTAACGCTGGTAAATAGGACTAAAATAGGATCATGTACGTGAGATATGAGACAGTTTAGGGATCAAAGGTGTAACTTTTAAAGTTAGGTAACCTGGTAACCTGCTGCCAGCAGGTCATATTGCGTAGATCGACGATTTTTTGAAAATATATTGCGTACGTTTGACACTTTACTAAGTACGTTGCGTACTTGTGTTTATTTGTAGATATATATGTTGCGTATCCTTAGCTTTACCCCGTTAGCATATTGATATATGTACCCTTAGCACATTTGAGCATTTTCCCGTAAGCATGTTATGCTACACAAACATATCAGTATATTGATATATACCCCTTTTTATATTTTGAGCATCTCCCCGTAGACATTTTTATTCTACACAAACATAATTGCATATTGATATATGTACCCTTAACATAATTGAGTATTTCCCCGTAAGCATTTTATGCTAAATGAACATATAAGTATATTGATATATACACACTAGGAATTTTACACTACACGAACATATATAAGTATATTGATATATACACTCGATTTATTTTCAATCATTTTATCTAAACAATGGACTAAATATATATGCATATGCCTATTCTAGGGCATTTTGACACAACCACATTCTCCCAATCATGTTCCTACTCCAACATTTTATGTCCAAGACATTGTAACTAATTGCAATGGTCTTTCCTATTTCCCGGACATTGTATGATACAATATGGTCTTAATCATTCTCAAATGTTTTGAGTCACACAATGGTCTTGTCTACTTCCCAAACATTGTGAACTACACAATCATCTCTCCCATTTCTCAGACATTTTATAGTCTCTAGAAATTATCTTATAAACCTTACATGATATTATTTTACATAAAACCCGTCACAGTCTATCAATTTTCCTAATGGAAACAACAGATATGAGATTTCTAAAGGGCAAACTAATCCATCATCTACAAAAGCTGAAGTTTCTCTACGTTCATCAAAGTTCAACAACTTTCTCTACATTCATCAAAGTTTTCTTCTGAAACCATCATTGTTAAACGTTTGTGATCCTAGCCAAGTATGGACTGTTTTAGAATTACTTAAAACTTCCTTTCCACGCGTATCTACCCATACTATCTTCTATGCAATGGAATGTGAAAACATAGGTTACAAGTCTTGTATGGGCGGGACTTGCAACTGAATGGTTTGACATCGCCTTTGTTTAGTGGACAATTTCTCAAAAGCAACGGACATATCACAAGTATACCTAATTTAGGTATTTGAAAATTTTATCGAACCTTGGCTAAATATAGACTAGTCACCTATATTTAACCTAGGGACAGTGGAATATAGTCTGACTAACTATATTCAAGTTAAAATTTTCAAATACTGTGAATAGTTGTACTAGGGTTATGTTCAGATTAATTTCCTACTTGAACTCAATAAACCACCAGAATACTTTAAAACAATCTTGATGAGGCGAAAAATGAACCACTTTTAGGGGGTCATTTAAGCCCATAATTGAATTTATTTGATCAAATATTGCCCTAAATCGTTCCTTTTGTGATTTTAGGTACTTTGGGAGTGAAATCTGGAAAAGGAAGCAATTCGGACATTTTTGGAGCATAAAAGTGAAGAAAACGCCAAAGACTTAATTTTCCATGCTGAGAACAGTACCTGACGGCGTCAAGAGCATTTTGGTGACGGCGTCAAGAGTAAAAGTGGTGACGGCCCAGAGAGAATGTGAAGGCGTCACCCAAGGCCGTCACGTGTTAACTGGTCAAAACTTGCGCGCGGAGTAGCTGATATTGTTTTGGTCATAACTTTTTCATACGAACTCGGATTTAGGTGATTCAAAAGCCCACGCGAAGAGGACGAAGAGATTTACAATTTGGTGAAAAAATGGTCTTGACAGCATCAAGAGAACGAGCTGACACCGTCAAGCCTTGCCGACAGAAAACATGCCTATAAATATAACATCATAACTTCACTTTTTGTAAGCCCTAAACTCTAAGGTCGATTCCTGGGTTTAGATGGGTGTTTTTCCAGCAACTTAGAGGGTTTCAATCACTCCATAAACATCATGTATTGGTTTGATGATTCTATCTTAATTATGTTTTCCATTATCATTGTTGTTTGCTCTTCTTTGATGATGATTTGCTAATTCACCTTGTGTTTACTTATGATTATGTGAAACTTGTATATAATTGATTAGATCTCATTGATTTCTTGTTGATGTTGTGTCTATCTTCATCAATTAATGTGTGAAAACTTCAATAGATCTAGTTGGTTTAGTTTATAATCCTTGTTTCCTATTGATTCTTGTTTTGATTGAATGATTTATATGTTAGGCTTAAGAAAACTGACAGATCTCCAAATGGTAACATGCTTGAACGTCTTAGGAAACATGAACCTATTACACTAAGGTCTTTATTGGTTGTATTTAATGCATGAGCCACTGTTTACAATCCCTATGGTTGTGCTGGGCATGGTATAGGAGGAGATAAGAGCTCATAGAATTGGGGAGTTATGTGCGATACCCCATGAATGGTATTAAGGAATACAACCCGTCAATTAAAACAAGGTTACAATTCAATAGGTAGGATTGGATAGCTAGCAAGGAGTAACATATCATGGGTAGACATGCTTCACTTATCTTGTAGAATCCTAGTTTACTTTTCTTGTTAATTAGTTTAATTAGTAGCTTTTGGGTTAGTTGATTAGTAACTAATTCCGCCCACTCTCCCAATGCCCAAGATTTTTACTTGCTTTTCATAAAATATAAAAATACAAAAAGAATCATCCTTCACCTTTAGACCTAGTTAGATTAATTTCAATCCTAACGACACTATTCCTAGTTGAACGATCAATCCCCCGGTATTTTTCACTATACTATACTACAATGATCAGGTACACTGCCTGGTGGGGGTTGTAAGCTTCACAAGATCCCTTGAGAGGTAAAGCCTGGTGCGATTCCCACGTATCAAGTTTTTGGCGCCGCAGCCTGGGGAATAGTTATTGTTTAGGTTGAATTTGATTTTTATTAGGTCTACTCATTAGATTCCTATCAAGTGAGATTTTTTTCTTTTTACTTTGTAGCTTTCTCGTAGTCTATCTTTTCTTTGTGATTTTGTTTGTAATTTGCTTCAAATGGACTCTACACTTAGACTTCTAAGATTGCAAGATAGGATTGAGCGGCTAACACACCAAAGAGTTCAAAATACCTCATTTAGAGACACCTATGAATCATATGAGCCTTCAGCTAGGATAGATTCTTATGAACAACCTCCATGTTTAAGATCTAGTTTTAGTGAGGCCAATAGGAAATGCGACCTAGTTTTCCAAGGAGTTATGGAGAGAGCCATTGCAACAAGTCATAAGTTGGATGAAGCACTAGGTTTGCTATTATCACTACCTAAGAAAACAATTGAGGAGGATTTAGCCGAGCATGATCACATTGATCAAAAAGACCTAGGTTTTATGATCGATGATGATGAATCTCAAGAAACAGATGATGAATCTCTTGGGCAATTTTTATATAGCAGTCAGAATATTGAAGATGACCCATATGATTCGGACATAGAAATTGAGATGCCTAGAGAAGCACATGAGATACTTGGGAGAATGTTAGGGCTAGATCTTGACACATGGAATGATGAGGTGAACAACATAAGCCCACAAAATACTCAACCAGCATTTGAGGCACACGCACCGCCCGTGACTTACCCGGAAGAAGTAGAAGAAACTTTAGGTATTCCAATGGAGGTAGAACCCTTGGACCAGGCACCGCTTGAGGATATAGGTTTGAACACTTGTAGTGATAACCTTACTCCTAGTTCTAGGGAATTTCCTAGTGTTGATGAACCGGAACCTCAATCTTTACACACCTTTCCATCCTTAGATTTATTTCTAGGAGACAAAAGAGGAACCGACCCACCCATCAACCAATATTATCCGGGTAGTTTTAGGATGAAGGAAGCCATTCACTCACCCCCTTCATCTCACGTGGCATATTCACACCCTAAGGGTGTGTATCGCTACTTTCACCCACACTTGATCATAAGTGTATGGAGAACCTCCCCTATTTCCGTTAAATAAGGGTAGAGTCAGGCTCGTGACTCGAACAAAAACAAGCGCTTCTTGGGAGGCAACCCATGTTTTGTGTGTTTTTATTTGTTTTTTTTGTTTGTTTGTTTGATTTTATTTGTTTCCGTATGCATGTTTTATTTTTGTTGTTTGTGGCTCATGTTTAAAAGTAAATTGTGAAAATGCTTTATTTTGTTTTTAACTTCGTCTTAATTGCATATAAAGGTATTTTGCAAAAGATAAGTGTAAGGGAGATCCAAATTTGTTTATAAGAATGAAATTGAGCATGAACCACAACAATATTAAATGGACATGTGTATTAGTATTTGTTAGAGTCAAATGCTTGTATTGAGTCATAATGAAGTTTTGCAGGATTTTCCAGGAAGTAGAACCAAGTTTTTCCAGAAATTTTCCGGAAACTTAACATAAGAATTTCTGCAGGTCACTTCTGACGGCGTCACGAGATAACTCTTGACGGCATCACATGTAAAAACCTGGAAATTTTACCGGTTTTGTTTTTCTAACGGAGTCTTAAAGTTTTTGTGAATTATTAAGTTTTATAATCTCCAGGAAATCTGCAAACATTCATTCCACAAGCATTATATCTTTAATTGTTTTGTTTCTATTCCTAAGTCTGGAATTACATCTAGTTGTGAGTTACCTTTGTTCGGGTTGATGCTTTGGGTTTTTGTTTGTTTTTTCAGGATTTACAGGCTATGTTTGACAAGGAGATGATTTATATTCTGGAAGGGAAGCTTTGATTGTTCATTTTCTTGGAGGAAGATTTAACCTGGCCACCTCATTATCCATACCGAGCGAATCAGGGGAGTATTTGATTTCATTCTTTTTACTTTTTAACTTTTACATTCTTTACTTGAACATTGGGGACAATGTTCATCTTAAGTGTAAGGGGAGGGTAAAAAGATGATACCTTACATATGCACTTTCGCTTGAGTTTGTTTTGTTTAATGGTAGATGTGTAATAAAACTATGAGAAATACTTGTTAGTGCAATTTTAGCGCCAAATTTAAATTTTTTTACAACATTTAGGAGTGAAACTTTAGCCATAGCAAGCGTCTCATGGATAGGAGATTGTATGACTAGCACATAACCGTACTTTCAGAAAAATTTTCCACCCAAATATGTGAGGTTCGCCTTTAGATTTGATACGAAAAGCATTTACTATTAGTGCTTATGAGTGTACCGGTAGTATTTATATTCTAGAACTTGCGTTAGTGATGCATCCCGAGACCGCTAGTGAGACTACATTCGTGTAGTAGGATTTACTACATGATAAGAGGCATTAGGATCACCCTTGTGTTAAACCTGTATCATAATTACTTGACCATTTAAGTCATATTACTTGGCTAGTTAAGTCAACTAATTTTTCCCACACCCTTAGCGTTGTACTCATTTTTAGTACACGAAACCCCTAGTATACCCCTCCGAGCCTATCTTTTCGTTTCTAACTTTAAGCATTTTACTTAAAGGAAGAATTTGTTACACCCCACTTAAATGTACAACCAAATCGCCTTAGCCTTCCGTGTATGCACTCATCTTTAGTGCATTATTGTTATTTGTTAAACCCTAAGTTAACTATCTAATTGATTACATGGTTGCTAAGTCGAGTCATATCCTTGTACATATTGTTTTGGGACGATTGGGACTCATGGGTAAGTACTTATTTTATGGAGTAATGGGGAAGAACATCATATATTACCCCCATATGTGCGTTAATCTTAAAAGTGCTCCAAGTGTTTTGATTTTCTTAATTCGAGTCATTAGATTAGTTTATTGTAAAGTATGTAAAAATTCAATTGTAAGGGGAATGTTCATTCCCTATGATGTATTATTTTGGATGGTAGGGTAAAAGTGTATGCAATATATATATATATATATATATATATATATATATATATATATATATATATATATATATATATATATATATATATATATATATATAGAAAAAAAAAGAAAAAGAGAAAAAAAACATACGGACTACCATCCCGTTTTCATTCTATGTTCATTTTATGTTTTTGTTATTTTTCATTTATTAGCTTAAGTCGAGTCTAGTCTTGGCTTAGCAACGCCATATTGTACATGTAATTAACCAAGATTGTTAACTCGCCACCAGTAAAAAACTCCCTTTATCCAACAAAACCGTGTATTTCATATCCCTACACCTAACGTTACAACCCTTTAAAAGACCTCTTTGATAGTTTATCCTAGGTCCTTACGCCATGTGGTGGAGGTTTGATCCTTTCCCAAGCTTATGGTAATCTATTTTGCTATGACAGGTAGTGAGAGATATCTTCCGTTTCCATATTGTAATTTACACTTTATTACACCCGAGAGATGTGAGTATCTAAACACTATTTGTGAGGTGCTTGTGTATGACCTCCGTGCTTGTCTATTGGTCTTTAGTGGAACGATTATTTATTGTAATTACTTTTATATTAGTGTTAAATGACCCCTAACTTGTATTTTGAGTAGAATAAAAGCGCATTTGCTTGAGGACAAGCAAATATCAAGTGTAAGGGTATATGATGAGGCGAAAAATGAACCACTTTTAGGGGGTCCTTTAAGCCCAGAATTGAATTTATTTGATCAAATATTGCCCTAAATCGTTCCTTTTGTGATTTTAGGTACTTTGGGAGTGAAATGTGGAAAATGAAGCAATTCGGACGTTTTTCGAGCATAAAAGTGAAGAAAATGCCAAAGACTTAATTTTCCATGCTGAGAACAGTACCTGATGGCGTCAAGAGTAAAAGTGGTGACGGCCCAGAGAGAATGTGAAGGCGTCACCCAAGGCCGTCACGTGTTAACTGGTCAAAACTTGCGCGCGGAGTAGCTGATATTGTTTTGGTCATAACTTTTGCATACGAACTCAGATTTAGGTGATTCAAAAGCTCACGCGAAGAGGACGAAGAGATCTACAATTTGGTGAAAAAATGGTCGTGACGGCGTCAAGAGAACAAGCTGACGCCGTCAAGCCTTGCCGACAAAAAACATGCCTATAAATATAACATCATAACTTCACTTTTTGTAAGCCCTAAACCCTAAGGTCGATTCCTGGGTTTAGGTGGGTGTTTTTCCAGCAACTTAGAGGGTTTCAATCACTCCATAAACATCATGTATTGGTTTGATAATTCTATCATAATTATGTTTTCCATTATCATTGTTGTTTGCTCTTCTTTGATGATGATTTGCTAATTCACCTTGTGTTTACTTATGATTATGTGAAACTTGTATATAATTGATTAGATCTCATTGATTTCTTGTTGATGTTGTGTCTAACTCCATCAATTAAGGTGTGACAACTTCAATAGATCTAGTTGGTTTAGTTTATAATCCTTGTTTCCTATTGATTCTTGTTTTGATTGAATGATTTATATGTTAGGCTTAAGAAAACTGGCAGATCTCCAAATGGTAACATGATTGAACGTCTTAGGAAACATGAACCTATTGCACTAAGGTCTTTATTGGTTGTATTTAATGCATGAGCCACTGTTTACAATCCCTATGGTTGTGCTGGGCATGGTATAGGAGGAGATAAGAGCTCATAGAATTGGGGAGTTATGTGCGATACCCCATGAATGGTATTAAGGAATACAACCCGTCAATTAAAACAAGGTTACAATTCAATAGGTAGGATTGGATAGTTAGCAAGGAGTAACATATCATGGGTAGACATGCTTCACTTGTCTTGTAGAATCCTAGTTTACTTTTCTTGTTAATTAGTTTAATTAGTAGCTTTTGGGTTAGTTGATTAGCAACTAATTCCGCCCACTCTCCCAATACCCGAGATTTTTACTTTCTTTTCATAAAATATAAAAATACAAAAAGAATCATCCTTCACCTTTAGACCTAGTTAGATTAATTTCAATCCTAACGACACTATTCCTAGCTGAACGATCAATCCCCCGGTACTTGTCACTATACTATACTACAACGATCAGGTACACTGCCTGGTGGGGGTTGTAAGCTTCTCAAGATCCCTTGAGAGGTAAAGCCTGGTGCAATTCCCACGCATCAGATCTAGAGACACGATAGTGCCTTACCACTCAGCAATATCTTAACACCTTATTTGTACTATCTAATTTCATTCTTGAAAGTTTTCATTTATAAGATAATCCGAACTACTATCTTAGGATAGTTATCAATTTTTCTCTTCATCCCGTAGAAGTACTATCCTGTTTAGGTCCTAAGGATACCATTCAGTCATAAACCTTTAAAATCTCTTAAAATTTTAAAGCAAACTTGACATTTCTTCCAATATTAATGGTAAACATACACTACACTCTTCTGATCGTTCATATATCACATCATTACCTGAAAACCCATTATAAGTCAGTATGTAAAACTTCACAGTACCAAGTTTCTTTCAAACACTAGTTGTCATAGACATTACACGATATTGCCTTCATCCCAAAACTACCTAAGACATAATCAATTTTGGAAATGGTTTGGATAACCACTTCCCTCTAGCTAAACCTCCCTACAACAATAGTTATCACAATATTGGAAGCTGCATGCCGCACACAATCATCCAAAAAGTTACAAAGATGTAAGGCGCTAACTTTCAAAAACTCCATGTTAGGAACTGAGGTTATGTTGACAGCCTCGATACCATACGTTATTATTCGTTTTGAGAAACAAGAAAAGCCAAACTTAAGATATATTGGACTCTATAAAATTCGACAAATGCATCTCAACAACATTCCGCTGCACCCGCTCAAAACCATCAACCACCACCACCACAAGATGCATCTACAACAATCGAAGCTGAAGCACCAACTACCTCAACGTCATCTACATCTACTCCAGTTATTGAAACTGTTCTAACAAGAGTTGATGAGCAATACCAAAACAAAAATTTTCAAGAAGATCCAACAAATAATTCAAACGATGTTGCGTTAGAAGAAGAATAAGTATTTGAAAACCCATTTGCAACAGACTCTACTGAATCTTCTTCCATGTTAAAAGAGCCATCTAACACGCATATGTTTAACCCAAGGTACCCTTCTACACTCAAATGGACAAAAGACCATCCAATTGAACACGTTATTTGTGAACCTTCAAAGCCAGTTCAGACGAGGAGACAACTTGTTAGCCTCACTATTTTATTAAGATAACGTCACACACGTGAAATGGACTAGATATGTAGCAAGTTGTGCCAATAGGGACTACTTATGTTAACTAGGCAAACTTGTGATGTGTAGAGCCTATAAATACCCCTCATGACTCTCCATGAGGGGTGTGGGAAATTGTGTATTGTTCTTTCATTATTAATAAACTTCCATTTCTTCACCCTCTCTCTACTTTCTCTCTCTAAAACTAAATATGGAGTTCATCTTTAATCATCAACCTAGACCTCCCGAACCACATAAATCTTCAATATTTTCGGTCCTACAATTGGTACCAGAGCCACGGTGTTTGTTTTGATGATTTTTGTGGTTCGTATATTGTTTTTGAAGCTACTTTTGTCCGTATTTTTGAATCTGAGAAAAAAAAATTTTCTCATCTTCTATGGATAAAAGCTTCGTAACAGTTTTCATTAAAGTTTTTGTATCCGAAATATGGTCAAAATGTCAAATGTTTTCTTGTGTCTTTTCTTTAGTCCAAGATAACAGGTTATGCCACAAATATCAATTTTTGACTTGTTTTCCCACACCCCTCATGGAGAGTCATGAGGGGTATTTATAGGCTCTACACATCACAAGTTTGCCTAGTTAACATAAGTAGTCCCTAATGGCACAACTTGCTACATATCTAGTCCATTTCACTTGTGTGACGTTATCTTAATAAAATAGTGAGGCTAACAATAGTAGTGTTTCATCTCTAGTATGTTGGTTGTTCGAGGGAATTGTGCTTACACTGGAACCGAAGAAGTACTAATGATGTGTACATCGAAGCGTATTACCAACCTTCTGTTCAATGTTATGTGAGTTATATTGTCATGATGCTCCCTGAACGACAACCATGTGCCTACACTTTTGAATCTACTTTGTCCGCTGCGTGATGAAAAGAGAGTTGTCGGTTCATGAGGGAGCAGGAAAAAGAATAAAGGCTCACTAGTTAGGAGGGAGTAATAACCTAACTAGACCATTACAGTTGAAGTTCAGAGCTACAAATTCCTTTGCCGTCAGTGTCAAATACCATACGCCGAGATCGTCGAAAAAGAGAACTTCAAGTCTGCCTCAGTATCTAGACTACAGAGACTCTGCGCTTCAACAACGTCAACATAGTTTACTATTGTTGTAATTTTACATTGTTAATGTATTTATAGGTCTCATTGTAACCATTCACGTGTGACGATATCTTGGAGGGAGATTGTTAGCCTCACTATTTTATTAAGATAACGTCACATACGTGAAATGGACTAGATATGTAGCAAGTTGTACCAATAGGGACTACTTATGTTAACTAGGCAAACTTGTGATGTGTAGAGCCTATAAATACCCCTCATGACTCTCCATGAGGGGTGTGGGAAATTGTGTATTGTTCTTTCATTATTAATAAACTTCCATTTCTTCACCCTCTCTCTACTTTCTCTCTCTAAAACTAAATATGGAGTTCATCTTTAATCATCAACCTAGACCTCCCTAACCACATAAATCTTCAATATTTTCGGTCCTACACAACTTGCCACCGATCTCGAATTGTGCATTTACATTTGCTCAATAAGCCTCAAAGAACCAAAGAACATTCGAGAAGCAATGGCAGAAAACCCTTGGATTGAAGCGATGCAGGAGGAAATTCTTCAATACCAGTTACATGATAGTTGGGAACTTGTTGAACGACCACTTGATAAACGAGTTCTTGATCTCAAGTGGTTTTGGAAGAACAAACTGGATTAGGAAATGACTATAATTCGCAACAAAGCTCATCTCGTGGCTAAAGGATATCCACAAGAAGAAGGGATAGATTTCGAAGAATCATTCGCGCCTGTAGCTAGACTTGAAGCAGTCCTGATTTTCTTAGCATATGCAGCTCACAAAAACATCACAGTCTATCAGATGGACATTAAGACAACTTTCTTGAATGGAACTCTGAAAGAAGAAGTGTATGTGAGTCAGCCAGAGGGATTCATCGACAAAGATCATCCAGAATATGTCTACAAGCTTAAGAAAGCCATTTATGGTTTAAAACAAGCTCCAAGAGCATGGTATGACAAACTATCATCTTTCTTGCTCAAAAACAATTTCACCAAAGGAACGGTTGATGACACCTTGTTTATCAAAAAATTCAAAGATGACATTTTGATCGTTCAAATTTACGTGGACGACATAATTTTTGGGTCCACTAATCCGAATCATTCAAAACATTTTGAAAATCTCATGAAAAGCAAATTTGAAATGTCCATGATGGGGGAACTAAAATTCTTTCTTGGTTTACAAATACATCAATCCCCTCGTGGTATTTTTATCAATCAAGCTAAATATACAATAGAGATTTTAAAAAAACATGGAATGGAAAATTGTGATTCTGTTGGTACACCAATGGTCACTTCACCAAAAATTGGTGATGATTTGTTTGGGAAACCCATCGATCCAAAGAAATATCGGAGCATGATCGGTTCTCTCATGTACCTAACTGCTAGTCGACCCGATATTCAATTTGCTGTTTGTTTGTTAGCACGGTTTCAGGCAAAGCCTACCGAACTTCACCTCAAAGTGGTTAAACGGATCTTTCGGTACCTACGAAGAATCATTAACATGGGACTTTGGTATCCGAAGGATTCGGGGTTTAATCTAACAGCCTTTTCAGATGCCGACCATGCAGGAGATAAAGTTACAGCAAAAAGTACATCAGGTGGAGCACAATTTTTGGGTGAAAAACTAGTAAGTTGGTCATCAAAGAAACAGGATTGTACTACACTTTCAACCGCCGAAGCCGAGTATGTGTCTCTATCTACGTGTTGTGCCTAAGTTCTTTGGATGCGAACACAGATTATGGCTTTACTTTTGGCAGAATACCTATGTATTGTGACTTAAAAAGTGCCATAGCCATCTCCTGCAATCCCGTACACCACTCAAAGACGAAGCATATCAAAGTCCGCTACCATTTCATCAAAGAACATGTAGAAGAGGGTACTGTTGAATTATTTTTCGTGAAGACTGATTGCCAACTCGCCGATCTATTTACTAAAGCCCTTCCAAAAGAAAGGTTTGACGATTTAGTTCGACGAATTGGCATGCGAAGCCTAACTCCTGAGGAGCTAGAACATCTTCTCGAATCTTCTTGAAAAATGTTTTCAAAATCGCTTCGCTGTAAATATTTTTCAAAAAAACAAAATACAAAATTTGAAAAACCAACAAAAACAAAATACAAAAATATAAAATTTTCAAAAAATACGAAAACAATATAAAATCAAAAAATCCAAAAATATTCTTCTCACGACATGTCTCTCGTATAAATCAATATTTTGTACGTTTCTAGAAATGTCATTCAACAATGATACGGGCATGTACAGATGCTTGAACGGGAGTTCTTTAAAATGTTTTTCTAAAACATGTCATTTCTCAAAAGTTTCTTCACGATCGCTTTCGTATACTTCAGTACGAAACCCGGGCCCTAATGATGACTTCTGATTATTTATAATCAAGGACTCGTATTTTCAAGGACGAAATCTTTTTCAAAAAGTTCGAGTCTAAACAAACGAAAAAGACTTCAAACAAAAACTCATTTTCAAAATAGAATTCTTGAGCACTTTTTCAAGATTGTTCAAAAGATTTCTCAAAATCTCTCAAAATTAGTGCTCAAGAAAACTCCCTCTAAACCCTTAATTGATTTTAAAATGAGCTATCATTAAGGGGAGTACAAAAACAAAAACGTTTTGTATTCATGCAAAATGAAATCAGTCTATCTCTCCACAATGCTTTTTCTTAATCAGTTGATATCAAAAATATCACGATATGCTATTTTTGAGGGGGAGAAGACATGATTAAAATGTGATCAAAGATGTTTAAAGATTGTGACTGAATCTCAAAAGAGCTCGACTCAGTAAGTACCAATGAATTGACGAAACTTAAAATGTCAGTGATCGAAAGGACTTGTCCTGGATGGGTAATAATTTCAAGCTAGTCCAACTAGTGATGTAAACGTGTCTCGAATAGGACTTGTTTGAGTAGAATGTACCGTATCGAGAGACTTTCTTTGGACTTGACCAGGATGGGTAATAATTTCAAGCTAGTCTAACTAGTGATGTAAGCATGTCTCGAATTGGTCATGTTTGCTTAAAGTGGATCAATTCAAAAAGTGCAAACTCCTCACGCATGTGCAAATTTATTAAAAATCCATGAGCTCATGTGAAGGGGGAGTCCTTCAAAAGAAACAAAAACTCTCAAAGTGTCAACAAAAATGTGTTTATATTCATAAACACTTTGAGAGATTTTCAAATGAAAGGTTTTATGGCAACAATAGGATAGTCATGAAGATATAAGGTGACTAAGGTTAGGATAAACCGTCCTATGATCCGCCAGAGCCGGAGGGATCTACCCAAGGACAAATCCAATAGATTAGAATTAGAAGTCCTTAGGTATGATTGAAAAAAGGAAAAAATGAGAAAGGAGAAAGAAGGGGTTGAAGAATTAAAAAGAAAAGTTATGAAAAAGGGTGAAAAGAAATAGCCCTCCATATGTTCAACCTTAGGGCAGACACCGGGTTCAATTCGTATGCTACTGGTTGTTGCTAAGGTGACACCGGTATTGAAGATAAAGACGTCATGGACCCAGTGACGCACTGCACTTAACCTTCTTGCCACTCAAGTTCTCTTAAAAGAGCTTGTTTCATTCTCATGGGGAACCGGTGTAATCTATCGACCTGTGTTGGGAATTCTGTGAAGTCAGAATTCTGCTGCTATTTCTGCTGATAAGATTCTGCTGAAGGGTTTGTTTCTGCTGAAGTAGTGTATCTGCTGAAGACTTGTTTCAGCTTTATTAGTTTCTGCGGATTTAGTAATTCCGTATTTTATGTAATATAGTTTGGATATGCATGAGTTTATTTAGGAAGTGATAATGCATATCTATTAGAAGTTTTAGAATATATGTTTCTTGTGAAACGGTTTAGGGTTCCTTGTGTATAAAAGGAACACACGTTTATGTATTGAACAATTTTTTTAGTGAGTTATTATTATTATAAAAGATCCATAGAGGATTAAGATTTCTTAGTTAAAAGCTTGTGTTTTGTTTCCGCTTTAGAAATACAAGTTGCAGAGATTGTCTATTAGTGTGTTATTGATTACAATAACATTGCTAACGATTCTAGAGTGCTCAATAAGATCTATCAAGGTCTTTAAGTTCAACAAGTGGTATCAGAGCCTCGAGAGAGTCTCTGCCATACTAAGAAACACAAACCTTACACCTTCTCACATCCAAACAAATCCACAAACATGCCTGGTTCAGATGATGATGCTGACACAACCCAGAACATTAACACCATTTCTCTTCAACAGCTTAACCTCTCAAACAGCAATGCTAAGTTTCCATACTTGAAGAATGCAGATGAGTATCATCTGTGGTCCATGAAGATGCAGAACTGGATCACAAATATTGATTGGAATCTGTGGGAGATTGTTAAGAAAGGGAATAGTCTGAAGAAGCATGTTACAGATGCTGAAGGAGTTGTTACTATTGTGGGACCCAAAACTGCTGAAGAGATTCTGGCTGTTCAGAGGGAGAGTAAAGTGAGAACAATCTTGTTACAAGCTATTCCTGATGACCATATGGGTGACTTCCATTTTATGGAAGATGCCAAGGATATTTGGATGGCTATAAAAGCAAGATTTGGTGGGAATGAGGAATCAAGAAGATTGCAGAAGTCCTTATTGAAGCAAAAGTTTCAGGAGTTTCAGATAACTGAAGAAGAAGGTATTCATAAAGGCTATGACAGGTTTCATCGCATATTGAGTCAACTTAACCAGTTGAAGGCCAGACCTGACAATGAAGACTGCAATTCTAAATTTCTGAGATCTCTGCCACCATCTTGGCTACAAGTGTGTATTGCTATCAAGACCAAAGGTGGGTTGGACTTAATGTCGTTTGATGACCTCTACAATAGGCTTAAATCACTTGAGCCTGATGTGAGAAGTCCAATACGACCATCCACTCATTCTGCATTTGTTGGTGCCTCTTCTAAACCTGTGCATCAAGCTTCAAGTTCATACTCTTCTGGAGCATCTTCTCAATCACATAATCAAACTGCTCCTAGATCAAAAGCAAGTAATGTGATGGAGGATATTATTCATTCATTTGTGGCTGAATATGAACCTCAGTAGTTTATTGCTTATGAGGACTTTGAACAAGTAGATCCATTGGAAATGGAGGAGATGCATTTGAAATGGGAACTTGCAATGATATCTATGAATATCAGAAGGTTTGAAGCCAAGTCTGGAAGAAAATTTGCTTTTAATGGAAAAGAAGCAGCAAGGTTTGATAGAAGGAAGGTTAAATGTTACACATGTGGTCAAGTGGGACATTTTTCAAGAGAATGCAAAGACAGAAAGGCTGGAGATGAAGTTAGATATGGTTCTTATCCATTGGAAGCAGGGAATAACAAGACTGTACCTTCAAAAGCAATGGTGACTCTGGATCACCAAATTGATTGGGCTGATCATGAACCTGCTGGAGAGGAAGCTTCTACTTCTTCACAAGTGAATCTGCTGGCATTCACACCTTCAGAAGACAAGAAGGAGCAAGTCTCCTTGATGGGAATCTCTCAGGTAACCAATTGTGTGTTTGGATGTAGTGTGAGATACAATGAGCTTAAACAAGAATTTGATGAATTGAAACCAAAATAAAATGAGTGTTATGTAGAAGTAGAGTCTTATAAAATGGCTTTAAAAACACTAGAAAAACAAAAAGTATGGTTTCAAAAGAATCAAATTAAATATGATGAAAAAGTAAGAGTTTTAGAAAGTGATTTAGAGGTTGCTAAGATAGATTTACAACGAACTCAAAAGGAGAAGTCTGAATTAGAAAAAGAAAAACAAGAGTTACAGGCTAAATTAGATAAAGAGATAGCTGGTCGTATGAAATGGCAGGAAGGAGCATCTAATTTAAGTAAATTAATTGATGGTCGCCAATCGGTTAGGTCTAGAAAGGCATTAGGGTATGACAAATATATAGACCCTGAAGAGCTAACTTACCCTGATATGTCTAGTGTACTTGACCCTGAACCACCCTTAGCCTATCAAACACCTGTTAAATATGTTAAGGAAGGGGGAATGAATGCTGTGCCTGGACCTATAAGAGGGGAACACATGCCTATAGACTTGACCAAACCTTTTAACTTTGATGGATCACATCATTTATATGGCAAAAAGTCAACTGACTTACAAGACCCTATTGTGAAATCTAATGACTCTGTCTCTTGTTGTACCAGTGACAAGTCTTCTGATGAAGGGTCTACCTCATTTGCTAGCTGTGATTCAAGTGAGAAGTTGGACCTGCCCAAGACTATGCCCAAGATTACTACCAAGACCATACTAAAGACCTCATCCAAGATTCCAGACAAGCCTTCTAGAGTTGCTGCTGATAAAAAGACAGTTGCTACTAAAGACTTGTTTTTAAATTCTTTGCATAATAATACTTTTGGCTTTGTTAAAAACAATTCTGTTTGTCATGGTGATTTGAATACTTTTTCATGTTATGGAAATTCTTTTGGTTTTAATACATCTTCTAAAAGGAAGAAGTGTTTTGTCTGTGGAAGCAAATATCACTTGATTAAGGATTGTACATATCATGAGCAAAGAATAGGTGCAGGTAGTAGTCAAAGAAAAATTAGGCACATGTGGAAAAATGTTAGTGAAATACCATTTTTTGTTCCACATCAGCAGAAACCTAATTCTGCTGACTCATATTTTCCATGGAGAAAAACCAGTACTAGATCATGTGTTCGACCCACTAGTTCTTTCTTTTCTAATGGTTATTGGCCTAATCACTTTGACTCAATGTGTAATGGTGGTGGGAAATGGAATACTGGTGTTAAGCCCTCAACAGGTTGTTCTTGGACAAATAAAAGAAAAGGTTCATTCTGGGTACCCAAGAAAAATTGTCTTTGTCAGGTGCACTGATTGAGGGGAGGCATAAGCCTAAGGGGAGGCTTATTGTTGTAGCATTTTTTTGTATTCTAACCATTTTTGCAGCTGTTGGATCCTCATAAGCCTAAGGGGAGGCTTAGTGCTTCTACTGGCACTACATGTTTCTTTGGTTTCTACTGATGCTTGATGGTATATTTTTCATATTTTGTATTTCTTTTTCTTTCTTTCTTCTATTATTAAAAAAAAAATTAAAAAAAAATTAAAAAAAAAATTAAAAAAAAAACCTATATTTGTATAGTTTTTGTTTTATCTTGTTTGCAGGTACTTGTAGTGGTTAATTACCATACAAATGGCTCTCAACTCACCATGTCTTACTGACACAAGAGTTGGCTAGCCCACATGTATATGGCTTGTGGTAAAGGCAGTGGAAAACCATATTTGGTAATCAATTAACCAAGATGATTTTCATCAAGATAATTGGCTAGTCCTCAGCAAACGGCTACAGGTAAAGACATCTCAAATCCGTTTATAGCTGATGATTTGCTAAAAATCATGTGGTTATCAGTGTACCTTTGAACACTTGGCTACTCCAGTAGTGATGGCTATTGGTAAAGAGACATCAAATCCATTAATTTCAATGATTCACCTCTCACAGGAGTTAACACACCTGGAAGTGATGAGAATAGTATGAAACTAATTTGTTTTGATGTACATTAAGTCATTTGTTGCTGCAAAGAATGGAATTTTCAAGTTTATGCTGATCATAGAGATTTAATTAAAGATGATTCTTTGCTGGTGCTCTTACAATCCTCTTGGTATGTTATTTGGAAGATCTATCAAGAATCTTGAACTTAACCAGGTCAAATTCAAGATTAGGGGAGGATTGTTGGGAATTCTGTGAAGTCAGAATTCTGCTGCTATTTCTGCTGATAAGATTCTGCTGAAGGGTTTGTTTCTGCTGAAGTAGTGTATCTGCTGAAGACTTGTTTCAGCTTTATTAGTTTCTGCGGATTTAGTAATTCCGTATTTTATGTAATATAGTTTGGATATGCATGAGTTTATTTAGGAAGTGATAATGCATATCTATTAGAAGTTTTAGAATATACGTTTCTTGTGAAACGGTTTAGGGTTCCTTGTGTATAAAAGGAACACACGTTTATGTATTGAACAATTTTTTTTAGTGAGTTATTATTATTATAAAAGATCCATAGAGGATCAAGATTTCTTAGTTAAAAGCTTGTGTTTTGTTTCCGCTTTAGAAATACAAGTTGCAGAGATTGTCTATTAGTGTGTTATTGATTACAATAACATTGCTAACGATTCTGGAGTGCTCAATAAGATCTATCAAGGTCTTTAAGTTCAACAACCTGTCTCTTAGAGATGGTTGATATTGAAGCAGGAGACCTCTCCCTAATCTCCGCATAAGAAACCAAATGTGCACTTATCGAGTCTAGAGCCTCAAGATTCATCGAAAGATCTCATAGGAACACATGATATTTCTACACTGGTTGTTCATCATTAAGGATGCCAGATGTAAACTTAAGAGTCCTACGCTGTAGGACCTTAAATATCACAACTTTATCTCAACACTATAGAAGCAAAGATGAAGTAGAGATGGTGACTTGATGTATATGTATGGCGTTAGGTTGTAGAGAGAGAGAGAGAGAGATGAAATATGAGAACTTTTATTATGAGAGAAACACACACAATACACACAAAAGCACACCTTACAAATGAGAGGTAAGGTACCTTTTATAGTTCCATACATAGGCTTTCTATGGGCTTGGGCTTGGGCTTGGACTTGGTTTACATATTCTAATAAGGCTTACATGATATACTTAATAAGTACCAAGTCCATAGCCCAATATACTTAACTATTACAATACTTGTCGGCTCAATAATGATCGTCACTTTTAATGCTAACAATCTCCCCCTAAGGGACGATCATTGAGATCTCCCTTTGATTACATAAATGATCAACACTTCTAATGCAAACAATCTCCCCCTAAGGGTGATCATTGAGATCTCTCTTTTGTGACCTTGATCTTTGATCTTTGAAGCTTGTTCTTTTTGAACTTTGAGTCTTTGTGTAATAGCTTTGATAGTTCCTATGTTCCAATCATGCTTTGTGATCTCTGAATAATGTCGATTGGTCGTACTTGCCTTTGATCAACATCTTTACACTGTTGTCTTTACGTCTTTTCCAACATGCTCATACTTTGTTTGACATTGAATCTTTGTGAAGTTCTCTTTTCTTTGACTTTAATCTTTGTTTCTTTAGTTTGTAGATTCTTTGACTTTGACTTAGAAACGTTCTGAACTTTGATTTGCTTTGATCTTTGAAGAGAGCTTTGCAGGGTCTGAGCATGTGGAACTTTGAGTGATGGTAACAGTCTTTCTCCAAGGAACATTCATTAGTACCTGCATAAAACAGTTAGCAATAAAGCATCCGGTACTTACAGGTTCGGAATTAGAGATCGTTAACAGCATAGTGTGAAAACTCTCTCTAACCCTTGCCAAGGCCGTTCCTGAACCAGATACCCCTGAAAAGGGCTTACTAGATCCACCGAAGTACATCAATGATTCAGGTGAGTTGCTGGAGATCACCCCACAACTGTAGACCGTTTGAGACATAGTAACCATCATGATAGATAAGGCAAGATCCGCATATCTCATAAAGACTCTTACAACTTGTGTCCTTTTTGGCGAACACAAGTGTATTCATAGGAAAGTGTATCCTAAGAGATCTTTTAATGTATCTCATGGCTCTAGACTCGATAAGTGCATAATTTGGTTTTCCTATGCGAAGACTAGGGATGGGTCTCCTGCTTCAATATCAACCATCTCTAAGAGATACGTTGATAGTTTACACCGGTTCCCCGTGAGAATGAAACAAGCTCTTTTAAGAGAACTTGAGTGGTTAAGAAGGTTTAGTGCAGTGCGTCACTGGGTCCATGACGTCTTGTCTTCAATACCGGTGTCACCTTAGTAACAACCAGTAGCATATGAGTTAAACCCGGTTTCCGCCCTAAGGTTGAACATTTGGAGGGCTATTTCTTTTCACCCTTTCATTTGCTTTTCTTTTTAATTCTTCAACCCCTTCTTTCTCCTTTCATTCTATCCTTTTTTTCAATCATACCTAAGGACTTCTAATTCTAATCTATTGGATTTGTCCTTGGGTAGATCCCTCCGGCTCTGGCGGATCATAGGACGGTTTTACCTAACCTTAGTCACCTTATATCTTCATGACTCTCCTATTGTTGCCATAAAACCATTTTGTGAAAAATCTTCTCAAAGTGTTTATGATCATGAAACACATACTTTGTTAACACTTCGAGAGTTTTGCATTTCATTTGAAGGACTCCCCCTTCACATGTGCTCATGGATTTATTAAGAAATTGGCACATGCGTGAGGAGTTTGCACTTTTTGAATTGATCCACATTCAGTGAACATGACCGATTCGAGACACGCTTACATCACTAGTTAAACTAGCTTGAAATTATTACCCGGCCTGGTCAAGTCCACAGAAAGTTTCTCAAAACGGTACATTTCTACTCAAACAAATCCTTTTCGAGACACGCTTACATGGCTAGTTAAAGAGTTCCATTGTCAGCTTTTAGGTGACAACTAGCTCTAGTAACTAACTTGATGTTATTACCCGTCGAGGATAAGTCTTTTCGATTACTAACTTTTGTTGTTTCGTCAATTCTTGGGTCATTTCTGAGTCGAGCTCGCATGAGATTCAGCCACAATATTAAAACACATTGATCACATTTTAATCACGTCTTCTCCTCCTCAAAAATAACATATCCATGGTATTTTTTATACCAATTGATTAAAACCTTTTCTTTTTGGATAGCATATGGGAGAAACGGTTGTTTGTAAATTCCGAATTAGTTTCTTTTAAGCATGATCTTTTTGGAACACCTTTTTTATTACTCCCCCTCAAAAATAGAACATTTTGAGTAAATTTAAGCTTTTAAGGATTTTAGGGAGTAATATCTTGAGCTACATCGTGAAAAGTTTTGAAAACCTTTTGAAACATTTTTCAAAATTTTGCTCAAAAAATTAAGAAGACTTTGATAAGTTTTTTGGTGAGAAGTCTTCTTATCTTTTAGGATTGTCGCATAGACATGTACAACAGGGTCCTTTCTTTGAAAATCGCGGGTTATACACTGTTATGTGTGCATAAGCCATAATATTTTTAGGATAAGTGTTCAAAAAAATTATTTAAACCTTTGTATGATTAAGCACTTTCCTTTCTTAAAAGAACGAGTCCTTAGCTGAAATACTAAGAAGTCATCATTGAATCCCGGGTTTCGTACTAAAGTAAACGAAAGCCATTATGAATTTGTAAGTTGTGTCAATCCGAGACAAAGAAGTTGAATTCCAACGAGGACTAAAAACCTGTGTTTCATTTTGAAATAAAGCTCGTGGAATCAACGGTGATTTAAAACTCTTTTGCTTTTGAAAGTTGTTTGAGAAACTCGGTGTCTCTTTTGGAGTTTTAAATCTTGAAGAAGAAGTTTTCCATCCATTATTGAAACTCGGCGTTTCATTTAGAAAATTCATTTTTGAGATGAATGGAAACCTTCCAGAATTAGGATTTTTCCAAGCATAGCCATTCCTTTGTTGTAACGGAAGCATTTCAGAGTATGAATATTTCAAGTGTTTTGAACGGCTTTGCTTTGGTTTCCACACTGGCTTTACCGGTGTAAAACGAGAGTATGGAGTTTGAAAACCTTGATTCTTTTCTTTATGAGCACTTGCATTTGAAACCTTTTGAGGAGTAAATGTTTTAGAAAAATTTGGTCTCTTTGAAAACTTCCTTCCTTTTTGCAAAGAATAGGTGGTAAACTGTGAAACCCTTTTTGAAAATGGTTTTGAAGATTCACCCGTGTAAACCTTTTCAGAAACACTTACATGAGGTTTAGACTCGTTTGAAACTTGAGATTTTCCTTTTGACCGGTTAAGAACATCAAACTTTGCTTTTAAGGCATTGTATGAAGTTCTCAAATCATTATATTCTTTTTGAAGAGAAAGATAATCTGATGATGCCAGTTTTTCATGCAAAGAAGCATTTTGATTTTCAAGATGTGCAAAGTATTTTTCATATTTGTCTGTTTCGATTGAAAAATCATTTTTGGCATCACCAAATTCCTTGGTTTGTTGTGCAATCGTTTTTTCCAATTCAACAATTTTCTTTTGAAGCACAGACTTTTCTTTTTCAAAAAGATGATTTGGTGTGATCTGAGAGTCAGATTTGTTTGAAGTTTGATTCTGAACTCTTGACCGCTTGATAGAATCAAACAAGTTTTTGTAAGTATGTTTCAAATGCTCATTTTCTTTTTGTAATGATGCCACAACATGTTCCAATTCAAGATTTTTTGTATCAAGTTCGTCGAAATCAAACTTGATATTGGTATCATCACAATTTTCTTCAAAAATCTTTTCTTTTTCTTTAAGCACTGATGTCAAAGAGTTTTTAAAAGACATTTTCTCATTCTGCTCTTGCAGTTTTAGTTGGAAAGAGATACTTTGTGCTTCAAGTTTTGCAAGATGTTTCTCAAACTAAGCAGTTCTTTTTTACAGTTCTTCTTTGACATCAGCTGCTTCTTTAGAAAGCTCGGTGATTTTATTTTTGAGACAAAGATTTTCAGATTTCAAAGAAGATGTTTGTTCAAAATGCACATTCTCATACTCATGGCTGACAGATGCTGACTTGAACGACTCTATTTGATTTGTGAAAAATTCTTTTTGAATGTCTAGAATTAAGCATTTTTCATCAAATTCATCTTCAAGAGAGTGAACGTACTTTAGATCTTCTCTCATTTCAGTTACAAGATGTTTTTCAAAGTACTCAAAACATAAGTTGATATCTTTCACACGAGGTTCAATTTCCTCTTTCAAAATCTTTTTGACTTCTAACTTAAGGCGTACATCTGATGAAAGAGGATTAGAGAAAACGTTGTTTGTGATGTTTTCTTGCTTAAACCAAATGACCTTTAACGTTTGCTCAATGTGATGTTTAAGATTACAAAATTGTTTCCTTGCTCAATTTTGCCATAACTTAGCATCATAGGTAGCAAGTTGAGCTTCTTTGAAAAATCTTTTCACATTTGTGTCTTTTCTTTTGAAAGGTTCTTTTGGTATATCTGTCAATTGTAGACAACCATACACAAAGCCGTGGTATGAGAGTGGGTTTTTTGTTTGTTTTACTTTCAAACATTTTTCCTCTTCAGATTTTAAAATATCTTGAGACTCAAACAAAAGATCATCTGAAAATTCTTTTCCCATATCATTAGCATTATACAAAATAGGTGTCAACATTTGCACTTTGTTTAAAAAACACGGTTTTCCTTTTTCCAACTGAGCACTATTTTCAAAACCAATTCCAGATGTTTGTTTATAAACTTCCTCATCTTTAGTAGGCAGCATGTTAATAGTCTGAGAAGTCAGTCCCAATTTTTGAAGTTTGTTTTCAAGATTGTTTGCTCGTTTAAAAAACTCTTGTTTTTCATTCTCAAGTTGTGTGTTAACAATCTCAAAATTTGAAGTGGTTTTTTGAAGCCTTGAATTTTCACTTTTTAAATCACTGTTCTCTTTTAAAAGTGCTTCAACCTTTCTGCTGTTACGAACCATTTGTTCACCCAATTTTTGAATGGAACATTTTTCACGAAGAACAGCTTCTCTATAACCAACTTCAAGTGCTTCTTTTTGTTTTAAAAGTGGTTTGACAGACTCTCCATACATTTCAAACTTTTGAGCGTGAGATTTAAGGTTTGAGATTTCAATTTCAAGTTTAGCATTTCTTGTTGTTGCATTTTCAAAACGTTTTTCCATTTCCTTAAATCTCTCAATCTCTTTGTTCAAAAAAACATTCGTTTGCTTAGCTTCGTGATTGTCGTTTTTGCACTTTTCAAGTTCATGTTTGAAATTATTGATTAATGAAGCAAATAAGGCACGATCTTGTTCATAAGTAGATCCATCCTGGGCAGGCTCACCTCTATTAGGATCCATATCTGGAGTAGCAAAAGTGATATTACTATCATTTTGTTCCACCACATAAGTGTCACTAATAGACTCAGGATGCGCAGGATGTGTCTGATCATGAGCAAACACATTATCAAAGATATTACCATTATCATGAGCATGTGAATGTTGTACCGTAGCCAATATATCTGTGTTTGCTGAAGGTCTGATATGATCATCTTCGGTGTCCCAAACAGCTTCATTCCTTTGTGTACCATCAGTATCTGAATCATAGCTAGGACAGCTGCTTTCAACCTGCTGTTCTGAAGATGAATCACTTCCCGTGATAACCAAACTATCATCTGATGCATCACCCACGTTGACAGTTTCCACTTCTATTTGAAAATCTTTCTCTGTCTCTTCTCTTGTAATCACCTCAGTTTCCATTAACTGTATCTCACTTTCATTCTGCTCTTTTTCCCGTTTCAGCTTCTCAATCTCATTTAACTTAGCTTCCTCAGTTTCAAGTATCTTTTCGAGTTCATCCATTTGATTTATGCATTGAGCTCTGAAAGTAGAATAGCTTACCCAAATTTTTTTATAAAACGCATCGATAAACTCTGTCTGGTTCATTATCCAAGGGTTAAATATTCTCTGAAACTGAGTTTGGATGACTTTAAGAGATTCTTTGCAGTTATGCGTATGAAGTTCTTCTTCATTAAGTAGCTTTTCAAGTTGATTCAGGTTTTGGATGAGTTCTTCTTGGAAATGATGAAATTGGACTCTAACGTAGTATTCAAATGCCTCATCGAACCTTATTTCTAAACCATAAATATTGATGACCTTCTCTACATATGACTTGAACACTGTAAACACTTTCTTTGAATCTCTCTCTTGGATTTGCATTTTCATTTCCATTGTATAAACAATGTGTGATAAAGGTGATCTTGGATCGGCTCAACGAAATAGGAGTTGGATTTGGTGAAGGTTACTTTCCTTGGGCAACGAACTTTCAATACACCAACAATTTTCGAAACATTGGCTACCAAAAGATTTTCTAAAAGAGTTCTAGAAAAAATTTCTAAAAGTGTTCTAGAAATTTTTTTTTCTAAAAGGTGTTCTAGAAAAATTTTCAGTGATTTAGAAACTTTTCAGTGTTCTAGAAACTTTTCAGTGTTTTAGAAACTTTTCAGTGTTCTAGAAACTTTTCAGTGTTTTAGAAACTTTTCAGTGTTCTCGAAAATTTTCAGTGTTTTAGAAACTTTTCAGTGTTTTAGAAACTTTTCAGTGTTCTAGAAACTTTTTAGTGTTTTAGAAACTTTTCAGTGTTCTAGAAACTTTTCAGTGTTTTAGAAACTTTTCAGTGTTCTAGAAACTTTTCAGTGTTCTCGAAAATTTTTCAGTGTTTTAGAAAATTTTCAGTGTTTTAGAAACTTTTCAGTGTTCTAGAAACTTTTCAGTGTTCTCGAAAATTTTCAGTGTTTTAGAAACTTTTTAGTGTTTTAGAAACTTTTCAGTGTTCTAGAAACTTTGCACCAAAACTTTCTAAATTATACAATTTAGAGAGTATACCACGAGTCGAAGTGTTTTCTCACTTATACAAGTAAGGGAAACACCGAGTAAGCAACGGAAGCAAGTGTGTTCTCGAAACTTTGTGATTTAGAAAGATTGCTAGAATTTTGATTTTGCAAAAAGCTCATCCAAATGAAGTTTGTATTTCAAGATTCTTGTACTTCTAGTTATAAAAACACCAAAACTTGAAGAAAGTTGCAAACTTGATGATTTTTATGAAAATTTTTGTGTTCTAGAAAATGAGTACAATGACCAAAATCAAATTTTTAAGCTTTGAAACTTCAAAAAGATTGAAACTTTCTTGTTGGAAAAGGTTTATAACACTAGTTTGTAATAAAAAAAGTGTTAAAAGCCAAGAAAAACAAGAAAAGTGATGAACTTTTTAAAAACAAAAACGTGTAGAAAAGCTAAAAAAATCGAAACATACAAACCCGCAACCCTCCTAAATCATTGTTAGGCTTTGATACCACTTGTAGGACCTTAATTATCACAACTTTATCACAACACTATAGAAGCAAAGATGAAGTAGAGATGGTGACTTGATGTATATGTATGGCGTTAGGTTGTAGAGAGAGAGAGATGAAATATGAGAACTTTTATTATGAGAGAAACACACACAAATACACACACAAGCACACCTTACAAATGAGAGGTAAGGTGCCTTTTATAGTTCCATACATAGGCTTTCTATGGGCTTGGGCTTGGGCTTGGACTTGGTTTACATGTTCTAATAAGGCTTACATGATATACTTAATAAGTACCAAGTCCATAGCCCAATATACTTAACTATTACAATACTTGTCGACTCAATAATGATCGTCACTTTTAATGCTAACATACGCAGATCTTAGCAATCTGCCGAGAACGTTTATGAGAGGATTTTGTAACACCCCCAAAATCGGTACAGCGGAAGCATTCGGGACATGGGGTGCTACTAAATTGGAGATCACAACACAAGATAATAAAGAACGGAATACATACTCCGTTACAAATACATTTCATTAAAATTCATTCCAGTTTACATCAAGTTTTAAAATAAATAGATAGGCCCAACGTCAAATGGTCCCATAAAAACAAGTCATAATGTTGTGTAAAAACACTTAGGTAAATAGATTATGACCATCGCCTTGCCATGCCTTGACGAAAAATAAGCAGCTCAAACACCTGAGTAAAACATGCTAAAAGTCAGCAAAAAGCTGGTGAGTCTATAGGTTTATCAGTAAAGTAATGTGGACCAAAAGTTTTGTGTACAAACATTACAACGCATATAATGTCATACAAAAATAATCTATCGCGCTAGCACTAAGTTCATGCAACCGAAGCTAAACAGTATAGTATGCCACAATGTAGCACATATAATAATAGTGAGGGCCCATAGCGAGTGTTTAACCCAATACACTCGTAGTCCGACTTGGTATACGTTCGCATCGACCCGTCTGGCCAACCGAACGGGGGAGTTACCCCCAATAGATCTATCTATATCAATCGCGCTTCCTAACAGGAATTAACGGTTCATGAAAGTGGGCATAACAGTGGGTTCAGGGCTTAGGCTAACTACGCAATAGTGTTGAGAAATAATAGTATGGTCCAGAAAATTTTTTGCATGTTTCTCACCCCATAGTTTTGTAAACAAGTATAAGTAAAGTGGGGCTATAAACTCACCTTAGTGATTAGTAGTCGCGATAGCGAAAAGTCAAATAGTAATAGTGAGCGGCACCGACACGCGACCTAGAATAGTACGGCAATAATTTAGTTTAGAATACCAATTAAGACACAACGATGTTTTAATAAGTTAAAAGAAACTTAAAGAAATGTTCGTATCGTTGTTGCTTGTGTGGTTGGGTTTATGTTTGTAAGCAAATTTCCACGTGTATAATTATTGACACATAGGAGTATATAACTCTTGGTTCGATAATAGTTGGCGACGAGGTGCGAGCAAGTAGCTTCAATAATAGTTTAAGTGTTGACGGAATATGTAACATTATTGTAATGAGATTATTAACTATATTTATATACATGTCATGTAATAATAACAATTGAAAAGAGTGGTATATAAAAAATATATAATAAACTTCTACCTATATAATGTAAATTGACAAAAACGCTCATTTCTAAAAATGTTAGTTATATATAAATTTCTTCGTGGTGGTCTTAATATGCGACGATGACTAAATTATGTGCCTCGTTAAAAATAGAGTTTTAGTCATAAGTAAATAAGCAAAAGTCCGATTTTATTTTTATAAGCGAAATCTCAATTTAAATATATGCTTTCAAATAGTCTAAAAATTATACTTTCATGTATTGTTTCGTGGTTACCATTTTATAGTTTTAAATGGCAAGTATTGCTATTAAGGTTGAGTTGAGCTAATCAATCATATATATGTTTATAGTGTGGTTTGTGTCGATTTGTATATGACGGGAAAGTATGTTAACATTCATGGACGAGTAAATGATAAACCGGAAGTGAGTCTCGTATCTTTTACGTTTTTACTCGTATGATTTGTGTAGCCCTTTTTATTTTCTACAAATGTTTACTACTAACGGATATATTAATTGGATCCTACGGCTGTAAATTTTGATTTAGATTATGAGGTAACATTGGGCCATTGTGGTTTGTTGGGCCATGAGTGGGCTGTTCCAAACTGAGCCATGAGTTGGGCTTTGCCCAACTGCTCTCGACACCAACCAGAGGACACAACCAGATGCACCATTCCACCAAAAAAAAATACACTACTCAAATTATTTACTTCTCACTATGTACATATTAGTTGTTACATGGGTTTGACAGCAAAAGGATATACGGCTATATTTTAAAGCAAAGGATTCGACAGCAGTATAAAGCAACAAGTATCTAGTGTTGGTCCAAGTTTAGTTTTGATTTGGTTTTGGTTAGTGTAGATCGAGCCACAGCAACACAACAACAATGACAGTAATAACAAAACATCTCATAGTTTCTCTATTTGCTTAGCATTAGTCTAGTTATTTCATAACATAAATACCCTTTTGTCTAATATGAGATTTTTAGTAGCAGTACACACAAGAAAAATACATCTCGACACAAAAAAACAAAAAAAATATATATATATATACAATACCAACTCAAAATCTAGTTCTTATCATCACAATTTATTTATGAAAAATCCAAGTTTCATCTAACAACAAAATTTATGTCGAACCTTAATTAAATCATAACAATTCAAGATCAAAGTTTCTCTTCAATTAAACTGTACCACAACACAATTTTTATCACCAATTTCAAAAGCCCTATGTTTTCTTCTATCAATTTCATCTATCACCAATTGTATTAAAAAAATTTTGATTCAAAATTAATTCAAACATATTCATTTTTTTAACATTTTCTTTAATTAAATCATACCACAATGTCTAATTTATCTTTAATTACAAAAGCCCTATCAATTTAATATCCAATAATCAAACATAAAAATTAGGGTTTCTTCAGATTAAAATTAATTCAATAACATTTTAAAAAGAAAAATAACCAAACATATACATAATCGAATTTATAAACAAGGTTTGAGATTTCTTACAAATCTTTGAAGCAATTACAAGAAGAAGATCCAAGCCCCAAGCCCCAAGCAAGCAATCCACACCAAGGAAGTTGTGGTGCCATTATGGGTCGGATGAAATAAAAGGAAAAAAAAATGGAAACCCTAAAACTTGCCTCTGATTTTTGAAATTCGTTTTTATCTATAAATGGGCTAAAAACAAATCTTTTGAGTCTTCCTCTTGTCACCCGTGACTCCCCTTGGCTGGAAAAAAAAAGATTGACAGCGGGAAAGTACCCCTTGGCGTGCAAGGGTTATCTTTGGAGAGCAATTCGAGGCTTCAAATGTATTTTTAATCACGTGATTCTTGGTTTTCTTCTTTTTTTTCTTTTTTTTTTTTTTTTTTTTTTTTTTTTTTTGTTCTTGAGATCCGAATTTTGGAAAGGGGGAGAGAGAGATCTGGTTTCTTGAAGATAATATGCGTTTGGGGAAGGGAGAAAAAGAGGGGTACGTGTATATATTTTTATTTTGAGGCGTGTGGGATTTTTCTTTACTTCGTTTCATTATTATTTATTTATTTATTATTTTTTTATAAACGTATATAATAATTAAAGGTGAAAAACAAATGTTATTTAACGTTTATTTTTGGTCTTGTATATCCCGTGTTTCGCTGAGTTTTGCTGTAACGCAATATTTTTGGTCTGACGCGAATGTGAAAAATATATCTGCGGTAAACGTCTTAATAATGGTATTATAAGAACGTATTTAGTACCATTTATTAATTATTGTATTGTTGCCGTAATTAAAGCACTGTCGGTACGCGTGTCGTGCTGTGCTCGAGATAAAATCTCGGTTCGGTAAATAAATATCAGTATAGGTCAGAAAATAATATTTTCACATTTTCTGATAACATGGTCGCTGTAACGAGTCACAGTATGCGGGTTTGCTACCCGATATAGTTATGTAAGCTTATAAACGCTTATTTAATATAGTTGAGCAATAATAAATTAATATTTATTATTAAATAAAGGGTGTAAAATTACCGTTTGTCACATCCTTCCCGCCTTGGAATGAAACCGCCCTCGGTTTCACTTAGAATTACTCACGGGTGTCGAGAAAAGATGAGGATATTTGCGCTTGATTTCGTCTTCACGCTCCCACGTGAATTCGGGACCTCTACGAGAGTTCCAACGGACCTTGATAATAGGAATGCGGCTTTGCTTAAGCCGTTTGACCTCTCGGTCAACAATTTCAACCGGTTCCTCAATAAAGTTCAATCTTTCGTCGATTTGGATTTCTTCCAAGGGAATAGCAAGAGTTTCGTTTGAGAGACATTTCTTCAAGTTGCACACATGAAACACGTTGTGCACAGAATTGAGTTCTTGTGGTAGTTCGAGTCGATAGGCTACCGGCCCGATTCTGGCTAGAATTTTGAAAGGTCCAATGTAACGGGGATTTAGCTTCCCACGTTTCCCAAAACGGATCACACCTTTCCAAGGTGAAACTTTTAACATGACTCTATCTCCAACTTGAAACTCAAGTGGTTTTCGTCTCTTGTCCGCGTAGCTCTTTTAGCGATCTCGTGCAGCTTGTAACCGGTTCTTAATTTGTACAATCTTTTCAGTAGTTTCTTGTACCAAGTCAGGACCAGTAATCTGACTTTCTCCGACTTCAGCCCAGCAAATCGGTGATCTGCACTTCCTTCCGTAAAGTGCTTCATATGGTGCAGCTTTGATGCTTGTGTGATAGCTGTTATTGTAAGAAAACTCGGCTAGTGGCAAATGCCTATCCCAACCATTTCCAAAATCTATCACGCACGCTCGCAGCATATCCTCCAAAGTTTGGATGGTCCTCTCACTTTGACCGTCTGTTTGAGGATGATATGCAGTGCTCATGTCAAGATTACTTCCCATTGCATCTTGAAGTGATCTCCAGAATTTTGACGTGAAACGGCTATCTCTATCTGAGATGATAGAAATTGGGACACCATGTCGTGCTACAATTTCTTTTATGTATAGCCGTGCAAGTTTATCCATGCTTTCGTTTTCCTTGATTGGTAGGAAGTGGGCGGACTTGGTAAGACGATCAACGATTACCCAGATGGTGTCGTAACCGCTGGATGTCCTTGGTAACTTGGTGATAAAGTCCATAGTTATGCGTTCCCACTTCCATTCGGGGATCTCTGGTTGGACCAGTAAACCTGATGGGCGTTGATGTTCAGCCTTGACTTTGGAACAAGTCAAGCATTGACTGACATACATCGCAATGTCGGCCTTCATGTTGGGCCACCAGTATAATTTCTTTAGGTCAAGGTACATTTTGTCGGCTCCAGGGTGTATAGAGTATCCAGACTTGTGGGATTCGTGCATGATGAGATCACGCATCCCTCCGTAAAGTGGAACCCAACTTCTGTCCTTGAAGCACAACGTCCCATCAGACCTCTTTACAAAACCATTTTCATTCTCAGGCATACCATAGATTTTCTCGTTGGGTCTATTCTCTTCCTTGAGTGCCTCAGTCTGAGCCTCAAGGATTTTTTATGGGAGAGGTGAAACGATTGTCATACCTAAGGATCGCACCCTCAGGGGTTTCGGTCTATCTTTTCGGCTAAGAGCATCCGCTACCACATTTGCTTTACCAGGATGGTACCGGATCTCGCAATCATAGTCGCTGAGCAATTCTAGCCAACGGCGTTGCCTCATGTTGAGCTCCTTTTGGTCAAGGATATATTGTAAGCTCTTGTGATCTGTATACACAACACACTTGGTACCATAAAGGTAGTGTCTCCAGATTCTAAGTGCAAATACCACTGCTTCCAGTTCTAAGTCGTGTGTTGTGTAATTCTTCTCGTGTTTCTTCAGTTGGCGTGAGGCATACGCTATCACTTTCTCTCGTTCCATGAGTACAGCTCCTAAGCCTTTGTGCGAAGCGTCACAATAAACCACAAAATCTTCACTGCCCTCAGGTAGGGCCAATATAGGCGCACTGCACAATTTATGCTTAAGGAGTTGAAAAGCTTCTTCTGCTTTATCACACCATTCAAACTTTCCACTCTTCTGGGTTAGCTTAGTTAAAGGTTTTGCTACTTTGGAGAAACCTTCAATGAACCTACGATAATAACCAGCAAGTCCTAGGAATTGGCGTATTTCGGTGGGTGTGGTAGGTGTCGCCCAATCCTTTATTGCTTCGATCTTTGCAGGATCCACGTGAATGCCCTGACTATCAATCACGTGACCCAGAAATTGCACTTTCGGTATCCAAAAATCACACTTCGAAAATTTTGCATACAACTCCTCCTTCTTTAGCAACTCTAAAATTTGTCTAAGGTGTTCCTCGTGCTCCTTTTTGCTTTTGGAGTAAATCAAGATGTCGTCGATAAAGACAATCACAAATTTGTCCAAGTACGGCTTGCATACCCGATTCATGAGGTCCATGAACACCGCAGGGGCATTGGTCAAACCGAATGGCATAACTTGGAATTCATAATGACCGTATCGAGTCCTAAATGCGGTTTTTGGGATATCTTCTTCCCGAACTCTAAGTTGATGGTATCCTGATCTCAAGTCGATTTTTGAGTAGACGCTCGAACCTTGAAGTTGGTCGAATAGGTCGTCAATTCTTGGGAGTGGGTATCGGTTTTTAATGGTTAGTTTGTTTAGTTCCCGGTAGTCAATACACATCCTGAAAGACCCATCCTTCTTTTTCACAAACAGGACTGGAGCTCCCCAAGGTGAGGAACTTGGCCTGATGAACCCTTTTTCTGAAAGTTCTGACAACTGGTCTGAGAGTTCTTGTAATTCCGTTGGGGCTAATCGATAGGGCGCTCGTGCCACAGGTGCAGCACCAGGTACTAAGTCAATACGGAATTCGACCTGTCGAGTTGGCGGGAGTCCAAGTAAGTCTTCAGGAAAGACTTCTAGGAAGTCTCTCACGATTGGTACATCTTCCAAACGTTTTTCCTCTGACTCATTTCCTTCCTTCTCGGTAACTTGCGCCAGAAAGAGATGACATCCTTTTTCGATGTACTTTTGGGCCTTGGTGCAATAGATGATGTTTAGTCTTGATGCGTTTCTTCTATCTCTCCTGTCACCTTCTACGATTAGGACTTCGTCCCCATATGGTAGGCGAACGATCTTCTCGTCGCAAATGATGGAGGCATGGTACTTCGATAACCAATCCATGCCGACAATTACATCAAAACTACCTAGTTCAACGGGCATGAGGTTGATGTTGAACGGGTGGTTTAATAGGTTTAAGGTACAACCTCTAATGACAGTGTCTACCCTTTCTATGTTTCCATTAGCTAACTCCACATTGTATATGATGTCTAAAGTGGTCGGGGCAATACCAAGAAGTGGACTAAATGCAGTTGAAACAAAACTTCTATCTGCCCCAGTATCAAACAATATGGATGCATAACGGTTATTTAAAAGGAACATACCCGTCAAAACGTTCGGGTCCTCTTGGGCTTCTACTTTGCCCACAGCGTAGACCCTCCCACGGGCTCCTCCTCCATTGCCTTGATTTCCTTGATGCCCAGCAGCTCCATGATTCCCACCATTTCCTTGGTTCCTCTGAGTACCCTAATTACCATGGTTACCTTGGTTACCTCGGTTACTTCCATTTCCTTGATTCCTGGGCTTTTGGCATTCATTCCGATAATGCCCTTTTTCACCACATCCAAAACATGTTATTCCGGCCTTCGGGTTGTTAGTTGGTGCAACTTGTGCATTAGCGAGGGGCCTTGCTTTGCAATCCCGGGTCATGTGTCCTATCTTTTGGCACTTGTGACACTTGACCGTGCACCGACCATTGTGGTGTAACTTGCAGCGGTTACACAATGGTAATTTGCCTTCATACGCTTTCTTTTCTGTTGGTCCAGCAGCGTAAACTTTAGCAACTTCTTGCCTTTTGTTTGAGTGGTGGTTAGTGTGGTTGTTTCGGGAGTGGTCATCCCATTTTCTTTTGTTTGTCACCACTGCTCCGACTGAGTCTTCAATCATTTGGTCAGTCAGTTTGTTGGCCAACTCCATAGTCTCATGGAGATCAGCTGCCTTGGAGGTAGTGACATTCCCCTTGACATATGGGTGTAGCCCTCCAATGTACCTTTCCAGCAAGCGAGCTTCAGTCGGTACCATTTCAGGACATGGTAAGACTAACTCCTGAAAACGCTGGTTATAGGTGGCCATGTCTGTGCCTTGCACTTTGAGATTCCAAAATTCAGCCTCCAACTTCATGACCTCATTGCGAGGGCAATACTTTCTGAGCATCATTTCCTTGAACTTTTCCCATGGCATTGCATAGGCGGCATCATGGCCAGCCGACTTCAGATAGTTGTTCCACCAGGTCAAAGCAGCATTCTTGAAGGTAAATGATGCAAATTTAACCCTGTCTTCATCCGCACATCTGCAGATCCGGAATACAGTTTCCAACCTTTCCAACCACCTGACCAAGACAACAGCTCCTTCGTTTCCCTCAAAATAATCTGTCATGAGCTTTTTGAATTCCTGATAGTTACAGCCACGGTTATTGTTGTTTGCCGGTCTAGAGGTTCCGACATCAGTAGTTGAATTGTTCACATTTGCTGCAGCCAGTGCTGCTGCCACTCGCTCTTCAACTAGTTGGTCGAGCATGGCTTGATTTACAACAGGTGGAGTTGTTGCAGTAGTCTTGGCGGAAACTGGGTTAGCACGAGTAGATCTAGTTGCTTTCCGTTTGGGAGCCATATTGCTACGAAATAAAATAGAGAGAGTAAATAAGATTTCATAACAAGAGTTTGTCATCATGCAAGAGTATAGTCATCACAAGTAGAGTATAATGATAAAATCAATTATAGAGAGAATGGCACAATAGAATAACCAACCAAGCTTGTTATAGATTAAAATCGATATGCGTTCACAAAATTACAAGCTCATGGTGCAACGAAAGAAAAGTACAAGTCTCGAATACATAAACGGAAATACAAGTCTCGAATAAAAGAGAAAAGTACAACAAATACTAAGCTTGCATCATCTAATACAACAACACTACTCAACGTGAAGTCGCTCCATGCCTAACACCAGCTCTGCCTGTGTGTTCTCCAACTGCTCCAACCGCCTACTAGAGTCCTGGATAATCGTCAGGTGTGCTCCGAGCCTAGTCTCCAATGATGCGATCCTCTGCTCCTGTGCATGTACTAAGTCCCTGGTAAACTCCAAATCTGAGATACGTCTCCTAGCAGCTAGAATCTCATATCGGTCCTCCTGTCTAGCTCTAGTCAACCTAGCAATCTGAGACTCCATATCATGCATCTGGTACCACTGACGCCACGCAGTATCCCAGACTGATGTCAACTCACTCCGCATCATCCCCACACAATGGCGCATACCCTCAAGCTCACCACCTAACATACCAGTACTGTCATCCAATCTCCCTAACCTATCCAACTGCTCAGTATGCTCCTCAAGTAAGCTCTCATGTAACCCCAGTAAAACAAAGATCTGCTCCAAACCAGTCACCTCTCCATCCTCCACTGGTGAAGCAACCGGAGGTGTGGAAACCTGAACAGATGGTGATGGTGGCACAAAAGAAGGCGAAGAAGGTGTATAATCTGGACTCACAGCACGAGGTACGGCACTAAACACACACTCAACATCCCTCCGTATCTCACCATTAATCTCCTCCTCATGAACTCTCCTCGATCCCTGCCCAATCTCAAAAGTGGAAGGAACAACCCCTAAACCCTTCTCCAAAGTATGGAGTGTAACAGCTCCCTGACCCAAACCTGATGGTATATCATCATCTGTATCACCTCCCTGAATCTGTGCATCTCTCGAACTCTGTCCCATCTCACAGGTGATCGGCACATCCTCAAGGATAATCTCCAGTGGTCTCATACTCCCATCTGTACCTGTATGCCCAGTGGTGTGCTCAACCGGTGCAGTCTCATCAGGTGTAATCTCAGCTGGTAGAGGTTCCTCTTCGGGATCTTCCTCCGAATCAGTCTCAATAGCTCTCCTCAATCTCTGATGTGGAGGGGAGTGAGGCAGTGGTGAAGTAGGAGTATGCTCATATGATTATCGAGTCCTCCTACGGGGCACTGATGATAAAGCAGATGTTAGGTGTATGTTACGCCCTCGGACTCTCCTGTAAGAAGCCCGACGTCTGATAGTAGGGTTCTGAGTATGAATGGACTGAGTGGTAGTGATGTCAGTAGTGGGCTGAGTAGGTGCATGATCAGTAATAGTAGTGGATGCAGGCTGAGTAGGAAATGATGGAGCAGGCACAGACTCAGTGATGTCAGGATCTGGAGCATTAAAATCCTGGAGTATGATGTACGGATGCTCTGAGTCTGGTGTGATCTGGAATGGCGGAGTGTCAACGGAAGGCATAGTCTGTGACACATACGGTATAAGTGTGTAAGTATATGTAGAATACTCATAGTAAATAATATAAGTTTAGTGCGTATAAGAATACATATAGTGCATATAGTCAAGTAAGATCATCAAATAGTAAAGCATAATTAAGGCAAGTAAAGTGGCAAGTAAGGCAGGCAGGCAAGTGGCGGTCATAGGGACTTGTTTTTGTAAAAAGCAGTTATAGTTTAGGATTTATATGTACCTAGTTCTCTATAACCTTGGCTCTGATGCCAATCTGTAACACCCCCAAAATCGGTACAGCGGAAGCATTTGGAACATGGGGTGCTACTAAATTGGAGATCACAACACAAGATAATAAAGAACGGAATACATACTCCGTTACAAATACATTTCATTAAAATTTATTCCAGTTTACATCAAGTTTTAAAATAAATAGATAGGCCCAACGTCAAATGGTCCCATAAAAACAAGTCATAATGTTGTGTAAAAACACTTAGGTAAATAGATTATGACCATCGCCTTGCCATGCCTTGATGAAAAATAAGCAGCTCAAACACCTGAGTAAAACATGCTAAAAGTCAGCAAAAAGCTGGTGAGTCTATAGGTTTATCAGTAAAGTAATGTGGACCAAAAGTTTTGTGTACAAACATTACAACGCATATAATGTCATACAAAAATAATCTATCGCGCTAGCACTAAGTTCATGCAACCGAAGCTAAACAGTATAGTATGCCACAATGTAGCACATATAATAATAGTGAGGGCCCATAGCGAGTGTTTAACCCAATACACTCGTAGTCCGACTTGGTATACGTTCGCATCGACCCGTCTGGCCAACCGAACGGGGGAGTTACCCCCAATAGATCTATCTATATCAATCGCGCTTCCTAACAGGAATTAACGGTTCATGAAAGTGGGCATAACAGTGGGTTCAGGGCTTAGGCTAACTACGCAATAGTGTTGAGAAATAATAGTATGGTCCAGAAAATGTTTTGCATGTTTTTCACCCCATAGTTTTGTAAACAAGTATAAGTAAAGTGGGGCTATAAACTCACCTTAGTGATTAGTAGTCGCGATAGCGAAAAGTCAAATAGTAATAGTGAGCGGCACCGACACGCGACCTAGAATAGTACGGCAATAATTTAGTTTAGAATACCAATTAAGACACAACGATGTTTTAATAAGTTAAAAGAAACTTAAAGAAATGTTCGTATCGTTGTTGCTTGTGTGGTTGGGTTTATGTTTGTAAGCAAATTTCCACGTGTATAATTATTGACACATAGGAGTATATAACTCTTGGTTCGATAATAGTTGGCGACGAGGTGCGAGCAAGTAGCTTCAATAATAGTTTAAGTGTTGACGGAATATGTAACATTATTGTAATGAGATTATTAAGTATATTTATATACATGTTATGTAATAATAACAATTGAAAAGAGTGGTATATAAAAAATATATAATAAACTTCTACCTATATAATGTAAATTGACAAAAACGCTCATTTCTAAAAATGTTAGTTATATATAAATTTCTTCGTGGTGGTCTTAATATGCGACGATGACTAAATTATATGCCTCGTTAAAAATAGAGTTTTAGTCATAAGTAAATAAGCAAAAGTCCGATTTTATTTTTATAAGCGAGTAAATGATAAACCGGAAGTGAGTCTCGTATCTTTTACGTTTTTACTCGTATGATTTGTGTAGCCCTTTTTATTTTCTACAAATGTTTACTACTAACGGATATATTAATTGGATCTTACGGCTGTAAATTTTGATTTAGATTATGAGGTAACATTGGGCCATTGTGGTTTGTTGGGCCATGAGTGGGCTGTTCCAAACTGAGCCATGAGTTGGGCTTTGCCCAACTGTTCTCGACACCAACCAGAGGACACAACCAGATGCACCATTCCACCAAAAAAAAATACACTACTCAAATTATTTACTTCTCACTATGTACATATTAGTTGTTACATGGGTTCGACAGCAAAAGGATATACGGCTATATTTTAAAGCAAAGGATTCGACAGCAGTATAACGCAACAAGTATCCAGTGTTGGTCCAAGTTTAGTTTTGATTTGGTTTTGGTTAGTGTAGATCGAGCCACAGCAACACAACAACAATGACAGTAATAACAAAACATCTCATAGTTTCTCTATTTGCTTAGCATTAGTCTAGTTATTTCATAACATAAATACCCTTTTGTCTAATATGAGATTTTTAGTAGCAGTACACACAAGAAAAATACATCTCGACACAAAAAAACAAAAAAAAAATATATATATATATACAATACCAACTCAAAATCTAGTTCTTATCATCACAATTTATTTATGAAAAATCCAAGTTTCATCTAACAACAAAATTTATGTCGAACCTTAATTAAATCATAACAATTCAAGATCAAAGTTTCTCTTCAATTAAACTGTACCACAACACAATTTTTATCACCAATTTCAAAAGCCCTATGTTTTCTTCTATCAATTTCATCTATCACCAATTGTATTAAAAAAATTTTGATTCAAAATTAATTCAAACATATTCATTTTTTTAACATTTTCTTTAATTAAATCATACCACAATGTCTAATTTATCTTTAATTACAAAAGCCCTATCAATTTAATATCCAATAATCAAACATAAAAATTAGGGTTTCTTCAGATTAAAATTAATTCAATAACATTTTAAAAAGAAAAATAACCAAACATATACATAATCGAATTTATAAACAAGGTTTGAGATTTCTTACAAATCTTTGAAGCAATTACAAGAAGA
This sequence comes from Artemisia argyi, assembly GCA_030686995.1. Taxonomy (NCBI): domain Eukaryota; kingdom Viridiplantae; phylum Streptophyta; class Magnoliopsida; order Asterales; family Asteraceae; genus Artemisia; species Artemisia argyi. The sequence goes on along the minus strand of CM060702.1, from coordinate 19,448,572 downwards.
AGATCCAAGCCCCAAGCCCCAAGCAAGCAATCCACACCAAGGAAGTTGTGGTGCCATTATGGGTCGGATGAAATAAAAGGAAAAAAAAATGGAAACCCTAAAACTTGCCTCTGATTTTTGAAATTCGTTTTTATCTATAAATGGGCTAAAAACAAATCTTTTGAGTCTTCCTCTTGTCACCCGTGACTCCCCTTGGCTGGAAAAAAAAAGATTGACAGCGGGAAAGTACCCCTTGGCGTGCAAGGGTTATCTTTGGAGAGCAATTCGAGGCTTCAAATGTATTTTTAATCACGTGATTCTTGGTTTTCTTCTTTTTTTTTTTTTTTTTTTTTTGTTCTTGAGATCCGAATTTTGGAAAGGGGGAGAGAGAGATCTGGTTTCTTGAAGATAATATGCGTTTGGGGAAGGGAGAAAAAGAGGGGTACGTGTATATATTTTTATTTTGAGGCGTGTGGGATTTTTCTTTACTTCGTTTCATTATTATTATTATTTTTTTTTATAAACGTATATAATAATTAAAGGTGAAAAACAAATGTAATTTAACGTTTATTTTTGGTCTTGTATATCCCGTGTTTCGCTGAGTTTTGCTGTAACGCAATATTTTTGGTCTGACGCGAATGTGAAAAATATATCTGCGGTAAACGTCTTAATAATGGTATTATAAGAACGTATTTAGTACCATTTATTAATTATTGTATTGTTGCCATAATTAAAGCACTGTCGGTACGCGTATCGTGCTGTGCTCGAGATAAAATCTCGGTTCGGTAAATAAATATCAATATAGGTCAGAAAATAATATTTTCACATTTTCTGATAACATGGTCGCTGTAACGAGTCACAGTATGCGGGTTTGCTACCCGATATAGTTATGTAAGCTTATAAACGCTTATTTAATATAGTTGAGCAATAATAAATTAATATTTATTATTAAATAAAGGGTGTAAAATTACCGTTTGTCACAGATTTACTTATGTATTTTCTCAATGATTGAACGGAAATTCCCGCCAGGGTCAACATCAAGCAGCCCTGACAGCAGGTCACTTCGGTAATTCTTTATGGGTTACGCTTAGTGTTCGCGGCGGTTTCAAACGGTCTACAGTCGTGGAGTGATCCCCAGCGACTCACCCATTCGTTGAGCTACTTAGTAGGTCTCGTAAGCTCCCTCGGGAGTATCCGAAATGGAAACGGCCTTGGTAAGGGTTAGAAGGAGTCTTCACACTATGCTTTTGACGATCTCTAAGTACTGGTTGATTTATTGCTAACTGTTTACCTGCAGCTATACATCATCTCCATGGCAATGGATTCCACATGCTCATACATGCATCACAAAGTCAAAGGAAAATTCTCACAAAGATCAAAGGATAGCAACAATCAAAGAAAGATTCTAGCATTATGAATGAATCTACAGAAGTAAAGAAACAAAGATCAGTGTGAAAGAACGGGAACAACAAATGCATATATCACAAGGACTTAAGACGTATGAGCATGCTAGAATGGCAGACAACAACCACAAACACAGAAGTGACGAAAGGCAGATGACATCATTTGATCATTACAACAACGATGAAAAAAGAACAATGAACAAAGTACTATGACTCATCTAGTGATTCTTAAAGACGTCAAGAGCTATGAATGTTAAAGTTTAAAGACAAAGATGATGACGTCGCACAACCTTCAATGACCAACACTTAGGGGGAGATTGTTAGGATCATATTTTATTTATAGAAAGTGTCGGTCATTAATATTATGTAATAGGTTGCATTAGATTATAAGTATAATGATGTTTTAATAATGTTTTCATATTTTTATAAAGTCTAAGGGCTAGTTATGTAATATGGTCAAAGATATGTGAAGCCCTAGACTACAAGTATAAATACTCATGTAAGGCCTCATTTTGAGGTTGGTTCTCTTAGTAATAAAATAGCTTCTTCATATCACACACTAGAGTTCCCACTCACTCTCTTTCTACTTACTTTCTCTCTCTAGATTTAGGCTTCATTTTTTAGTGATTAAGGTTGTTCTACGGTCCTACATGAAGAGACTCTTTTAAATGTAGCATCTTGAAAAAAGTCTCTTCACATATACTCATTTAATGTCAATAAACTATTTAAATGTGTGTCATGCTTAGAAAAGGTGTGATACTATCACAACTTAAATATATAATGACGAAAATAAGTGCCAAAGATTACGCTATGAATACTTATATAAAACCCATGTAATGACGAAAATTAGTGTTGAACAATACACTAACGAACATTTAGATTAAGCCCGTGTGCATCGCACGAGTATGAATGACTCGGCCTAAATATAAAAGTCACAAACAACTAATTAAACTCATTCATCTTTAACTCATGCGATGCTTACAAAAGTTGTGATACCATCACAACTTACAAACCTAATGACGAAAATAAATACCAAACCACAACTTCCTCCACACTGCGTGCACATTGGGCTACAACTTATTATGGTGGTAAAGTAAGCATCATATCGTCTTACTTATTTAGCATATTGATTTATATTGTTTCATGTAAATTTCACGTGTGTTCTGTGTGTGTAACAATGTAGGACATGAAGATGGTGCTTAGGAAGTCTGGTAGTAAAATCATCTTCTCTAATGGTTTAAGAGATCCTACACATCGTTGTCTTATCAATTAAGTGAAACATGCACGAACATTTTTACTTTGATCGAAAATGCAATATATTGATTAATTGTATTTAAGTTACTAACGATCAACTATATCTAATTGTTTTTTTGTAGCACGTCAAGAATCATTAAAGAAACAGATCGAGAAGTCACAAAAATTGTATCAAGAACAAAACATGCAAAAGGCCAATGAAGAACAACGACAAAGACAACAACAACAAGAACAACAACAAAAACAAGAATAACGCCACGGCCATCGGTGGGATGAATACTTAGCATTCATATTAATGTACTTTACAAATTAAACATGCTATATTTTACTTCATGTAATACCGATAAATGGGCTAATACTATTGATTCGTTAGCAAGTAAGTTTCTTGAAAATAATGTGATGAGCATTCAATTTTTAATTAATAATTATTACTACACTTTATTGGTGCATTTTAATATTCTTGCTCTTAATGTAGTTTTTTGTCTTGTGGTGTGTTAATATCACTATGGAGATTAATTGATTATCTTATTATGATTTTCGTTTCATTTGTAGAATGACAAACAAATTTGGCAAAATGAAATTGTTATATTAGTTATTAAGAGTAGAAAAATTATATGTTGAGATTGATGTCTTTAAATATATTTATATATGCAATATGCTACAAATTAAATATACTATCAATATTGGACCGATTTTCACAACAATAAAAAAATATTGAAACTTAAAATGGTTTTTGTGGATAAAATAAAGTTCGAGTAACTAAGCGCAGTAATGTGGAGCTACCGTATTTGATATGATAAACCAAAAGGATAATTCATTGTCACAAGTTAGATCTCAAAATATAGAGAATATCCACTTTGTTAGGATTTTATATAAGGGTTACATTTATTTTGAAAGAAACCGTATACGTTTAACCTCCCTTTGACATTTAGTATATAACTTATACATATTAAAAATTACATGTGAAGAGACTCTTTTAAATGTAGCATCTTGAAAAAAATCTCTTCAAATATCCTCTTTTAATGTCAATAAACTATTTAAATGTGTGTCATGCTTAGAAAATGTGTGATACTATCACAACTTAGATATATAATGACGAAAATAAGTGCCAAAGACTACGCTATAAACATTTATATATAGCCCATGTAATGACGAAAATTAGTGTTGAACAATACACTAACGAACATTTAGATAAAGCCCATGTGCATCGCACGGGTATGAATGACTCGTATACTAAAAGCTTAAGTAGTCTTATAAATGCAAAGTGCCCATCATAAATGTTTCATGAATTGAAAATGAAATGTGGAGGCTTCATGTGTTAGTACATTGATTTAATAGTCATGCATAAGGGTAAGTACATAGGAGTTGGAATTAGTGATTCGAGTAATTGAATGATTAAGTGGCTAAATTTAATGTGCAAGAGAATTTGTGCACAAAAATTTGTACGGTACAAGACAGTTTAAGCAACATCAAAAGTATATCAATTACACAATATTGGGTGGCTTAATTTAATGTGCCATAGGATTTGTGCACAAATTGTAGTACAGTACAAGGTAGTTTAAGCAACACGAAAAGTATATCTTCTATACTATCTAAAGATTGGAGTGCTTAATTTAATGTGCAAAAGGCAAGTTTATATGGTATAAAATGTTTTGCATGAGAAATTGTGCACAAAAGTTTGTACGGTACAAACCAAAAATGCCATGAATGCATAAATTAAACACACCAATTAGTGGTTAGTCTTTTTACCTTCCCGTCTATTAGTTACAAATATTTTATCAACTATATAATGTGTCAAAAATCACACACAACAAACCACAACTTCCTCCACACCGCGTGCACATTGGCTACAACTTATTATGGTGGTAAAGTAAGCATCATATCGTCTTACTTATTTAGCATATCGATTTATATTGTTTTATGTAAATTTCACGTGTGTTTTATGTGTGTAACAATGTAGGACATAAAGATGGTGCTTAGCAGGTTTGGTAGTAACATTATCTTCTCTAATGGTTTAAGAGATCTTACACATCGTTGTCTTATCAATTAAGTGGAACATGCACGAACATTTTCAGTTTAATAAAAAATGCAATATATTGATTAACTGTATTTAAGTTACTAACGATCAACTATATCTAATTGTTTTTTGCAGTGCGTCAAGAAGCATTAAAGAACGAGATCGAGAAGTCACAAAAATTGTATCAAGAACAAAACATGCAAAAGGGCAATGAACAACAACGACAAAGACGACAACAACAACAACAACAACAACAACAACAACAACAACAACGCCACGACCACTGGTGGAATGAATACTTAGAATTCATATTAAAAGTATGTTACAAATTAAACATGCAATATTTTTCTTCATGTAATACTGATGAGTGCTCAAACACTCATCATTTTTGGTCAATCTGAACTGCAAAAACATACAAAAACACTCAGAAATGCATTAAAATACTGAAAATATTTCAAAATTGTGTTTTATATGTTTTAGATGCAAAAAGAGTAAAAACAGATGAAAAACGTACAAAGTTTGCAAAATCGGCAGTTTCAGTCCCCCAACTTTCATAAAATGTCAAAACTAGTCCCTGGTCATTCAAAATATGGAAAATTATCACCATAGGTTCTTTTAAAATCATAAGTTGTCATATTTAGTCCTTTGGTGAAAAATCTCAAAAGTTTTGGAAATTTACAAGTTTAGTCCCTGGAGTTTAAAAATTGGCAGATTTGGTCCCTGGTGGAAAATTTTGGAAGAAAAGTCATTTTTGGTCCTTAGAAACTCAAAAGTTATCACATGTGATCCCTGGATGAAAATTTTGAGGAATTTACAAAATTGGTCCCTAAAGTTTCAAATTTGGCAAAAATAGTCCTTGGAATTTTAAAACATGGAAATTATCAAATAAAATCCCTAGACTATTGATATGTGGTAGAAATGGACCCTTTGATCAAGTATGGAAATTGGACAAAAACAGCCCTCATCTTTCACCAAATTACATGAATGGTCCTTGTGATAAATAAGCTAAACCATTTGGACCTTTTGTTATTATTACCCAAATCCAATGATCCAACCTGATCCAGAAACACACCCAGGCCCAGAAAACTCCCAAAGCCCAATCACCCCATCACGTTTGATATTTACCAGGGTCAACCCCCTGGTCAAACCCACCTTTCCCTCCCAAACCACCATCTCCCTCACTCCAATACCACTCACCAAAACCACCTTATCCCCTGCCACTCCCCAACTTGTCCACCACTCTCACCCATCACCTCCACCACCCCTACCCTACTCTGCAACCCTAGCCTTTCCCCCCTTATCACTCCACAGACCCCCAATTGCCCTTAACACCTTTTCCCGCCAAAAACATATTAAGCGGCCAAGATCAAATTGCAGTCATCCATTGGCTCAAAGTGAAGTGGGATTTAACAATGGGACCCACAGGGACTTAAAAAGCCTATAAATAAGAAGTGAAGAACCGGATGAAGGAGTTAGTGTAAACTCTCGTAAATTTCCCTATAAATAATAAAAGTAAATCAAAGACTAATATATCATTCATTAATTAATAACGTTTTTACCAATAACAAAATATTTTTTATATATATATTTTATTATCAAATATGCTATGTTACTTAAAATCACTACGATATTCATGATTCTTTTTGCTTGGAACGATGCTCACACATGTACCACTATAGTCTAAAATCACGAGAATATTAAAAATTTCTTTTATTCGTTACGAACCTGCATTTTCCGACATTTTTCAAAATTACTATTCATCGGTTACTATTCACCAAACACTATTCATCATTTCACTATTCATTGTTTTTGGAGTCGGTTAGTGATATTGAGATGTTTTTCAAAAATTTTACTATTCATGAAACACTATTCACTCTCGGACTCACGTAAATGTTTCACTAATAAATTTCTAAACTTATCACTAATCACAATTAATATTTTACTAATCCTAAAATACACCTAAACGGACCCTAAATCTCACCCTAAGCCCAACACATTTCTCGGCCTGTTACTATTCACGGCCCAATCCTCTTAAGGCCCATTTTCTTTATTTTGTTTCCAAACCATTCGACTAGACACGCTAGAAACGAGCTTCGTACGTCCAACTCCTACACACGACACCCCTATATTTTTACACGTTCTCTTTTCTCACCTAGCCAAATTTGAGTGTGTCGATTTTTAGCTTCCCACGTCGAGTCTAACAACATTTTTACTAGGCAAAATGTTTTGTCCAAAAACGATTTCATATAATTTCAACTAATCCAAAACTAAACCGTTTTGAACCCCGCTTGTTTCTATTAAGCTCTAAAACCATTTTTAACTCAAACTCATGTTTAAATATTACCTTTGATCGATCATCACCAATCCTAGCCAAACTTGCAAAATCATTTACATAATAAATGGCATGTCGACATGTATTTTAAAACAAAGATTGTACTTCCTCTTTCATGCACACACAATACATATATTAAAGTCCTAGGCAAGTACTACACCAATTTTAAAATCCCTTTTCACAAGGACCATGCCATTTTATATTCTCAAAACCCACGTTCCTTTTGAAAATGTATATGTCGACATGCTAAGAAACAAAAGGAGAGAAAGGTTGCTTCTTACATTTCATCAATGACTTTTGTGTACAAGCAAACATCACATCTCATTAAATCTTTAGACACTATCATACACTAGACACCATATATAAACCCATGCATGCCCATTTTCGTTTCTACTTCCATGCAAACCGAACACTCACCTAAAATTTCTAAGTATTGAGTCTAGTCTTGGGTCGAAGCATTTGGGTAGGAATTCTAAGGAATCGTGTGGGTTTAGGAGGAACAAATTGTTGTTTGTGAACCTTGGTCGAGCACACATACACACTACGTACTCATCTCACTCACTTCTCAACTCTACGTCTTGTTTTACCCACCATTTTGGTGTCGTAAGTTACTAACAAACTCTTTTCAATATTTATATAAAACTTTCATTTGCATTATTTTTATACGCGACACACACAAATGCACCTCATTATTCGAAAACTAATTAAACAACATATATATATTTTACGTTCGTCTATATATTTTACACCTTAACAATCAAGTTATGAACGGTTTTGAAACCAAAAAGCTACGTACAACTATTTTGGAATACCATTTCTAACATATCACAACTAGTCGTGAAAACTCTTAAAATATTTCTAAGTCTTTTTCTTATAAAAACTCGTTCCATGCTACCCATGAAACGCACGTATATTTTTAAAATCTACTTAACGAGCATGCCATTTTATTTCACAAACTAATAGACCCCATGGCAAACAATCATTTTCGTATAGAAACTTTGTAATAAAAATTGTGTTTTGAACCTATGAAAATCACAAAGCAAATCGACTTAGGAACGAATTCAGAAAAACTAAGTATGTCGATTGGGCCTTAAGGCCCAATCATTTCAAAATAAGCCGATCAAATAAGCTGAGGTAATAAGCAGTTTGGCAACGTTTTTATACTCCTAACTTTAGCCCAAAACAAAGCCCAAAACTCCCGTAGGCCCATTGGATCTAAAAATGCTAACGGGCCTTACATTTCATTAAAAGCCCATAAGCTATCAAATTAACTTTTCGAACTAATAAGCTGGTAGAATAAGCTCAATAAGCTGTTTTGAAACTATTTAAGAAATAAAAACATTAAGTTTTGAAAATTGTGAATTTTGGACTAAAATTGCAAATTTTATGAAAATCGGGTTAAAAGTGTCAACTTTTCAAAGTTTCGGTATAAAATGTCATGTCGTAAATTAAAGGGTGAAAAATGATTTTTATAAACTCTAGGGTGAAAGGTGTAAGAAATATAAAGTTTTGGACGTAAAATGTAAATATATTTAATTTTGGACTAACGGCGTAACGCTAACGCCGTTAGGGTAAAAAGTGTAAATTTTTAGAAAATACAAGGGCCATATATATAAAATTAATATTTTTATTTTTACTTTCCATTTTTACGAGTTCACGTCACGACGTTACGTTTATTTTCAAACTATTATTATTATTACTATTATTATTATTAAACGTTACGTTATTTTCAAACTATTATTATTATTACTATTATTAAACGTTACGTTTTATTTCAAACTATCATTATTATTATTATTAAACTTTACGATATATATAACTAAACTAAACGAACAATATACTATAAAAACCAAAAGTCTTACTAACGTTAAATTACCAAATCATGCATTTAAAAACTACTCGCGATTAAAACCCTAAGACTATCAAATACTAAAACATGCCATATATTATCTAGGTCGTGTGTGGAGCCGTTCCCATTTTGCAAACTGAGTATCGATATTTTTATTCACTAAATCACTAAGGTGAGTTCATAGCCTCGCCTTTACTTGTTTAAATGTTTTATAAACCCTGCGAGGGGGATACATGCTAGTTTTTTTTACAAACTGAACACAAGTATTTTCTTGGTATGCTTTACCTGATCTTGTTATTACTTAAGTACCTTTTTGCCAAAAGCCCCTCATATCATGAGCCTTAGTCACCCAGAGAGGTGAACGTAAATAATTGTGGATAGATCTATTAGGGATTGACCATCCCCGTTTGGGCGTTGAGAAAACAACCGAACGCACTTTATTTGAAATCTAATAGGTTACTGGCAAGAACCTATCCCGAGGGCCCCTTGTTACTATAATCCATCATTTATGATGAGATCTGTTAATCGGCTGAGCGTCATGAGCTTAATGCAATAACAACTGTTTTTAACTTATAATTGTATGACGGTGCAATTATCACTTATAGCTTGTGTTCAATCTTTTAAACTTATACCTATGAATATCACTCAACTTTTTTTTGACTTTTAGCATGTTTATCTCAGGTCTAAAAGGAGCAAGGACGGGACGGAAGAGCACGAAATTCTTACAAAGGCTTTAAAACTTTTATTATCATTCGAAAACCTATTTAACAAATTTTAAAAACCGATGGGACCTCATCTTTAAAACTCTGATATTTACAAAACTTCGAATGATAAATATTTTTAGAAAATCATTTTCTACTGAAAAACTATGAGCTGTGAAGTAACACCCAATCTTTATTCCGCTGCAAATATTTTAAAATTGGGGGTGTTACAGTTAGTTAGTTTTTTAGTTTAATTAGTGATAAAATAGAAATTAGTGGTTAGAATCATGTAATCTCTTTTCTTAGTATCTTTTCTGTTTTAAGACTCCATTTACATTTGTAATTTTAATCTTGCAGTTTAATTTAAGTTATCTTTAAGTTATCTTGAATTCGTATTTTAATTCAAAATCTCAAGTTCCTTGCTTTATCCTTTAAGTGTTGTTTACTTGGTTTCAAAATGCTATTTGAATCTTGCTAAAGTTATTTAAAATCAAAAGACAATGAACATTCAGAAAAGAAAAGAAATAAGAAAAATACAAAATAAAATTCAAAAAAAAAATAATAAAAAATAAAAAATAATAAGAAGGAAGAAGAAGAGAAGAAGTTGCAGATATGGAAAATGATTTTGGTTTAGAGCTCAGGGGAGCATATAGGATATGTACTTGTGTTCCTGGTTCTCAGATTCAATCTTGGAGGCCTTTTGTAAGCAAAACTCTCACTTCTTGCATTTGTACTTTAGGTATATTTAAACCTGTGTAATTTAGTGATTTTATGTTCATGTGATGTGCTTGAATAGATTTTAAGTTAGTGTGTGTGACAACTGGCAAATTAGGGAGTTATTTTGAAAACCCGCATTACATTAAAGTTCGTTTCTAAAATTTTATTTGAAATTTTAATCATAACGAACTGGTAAAACCAATATTTTGGTTGATTATATCCAAAATATTTTATGAATTCGAATTTGGATTATCGATACGATAAGTATTTATTTCGAGATTTTATTTGGCACTACGTTGACTCCGGCACTAGGATTACCTAACGACAGTTTTGTGATTCGTCTTACGAGTCCGGCTATATTTTTAATTATTTACGAGATGTTCTCGAGTGATATTGAAGTTTTAAAATGAGTTCGGGTTCGGGCCACATGTTTTTACATTTTACCCACGCTACCCGCTCAACACCATAGTAATACTATTATTACTATTATTACTATTATAATTATTATTATTATAATTATTATTATTATTCTTATTATTATTGTTACAAAAGAAAAGAAAACAAATAAAAAGATAGAGTGTAAACTACAAAACCGTCCTTGTGGGTTACTGCCATCCCACACAACACAAACACACCATATTTTCTTTTCTTTTTATCATCTTCTCCATCTCTCATCTCTCTCTCTACAACCCTAGCCGCCGCCCATCTTTGGCCGGCCACCGCCGTCGCACCGCCACCCTCACGACAAAACAAACACCACCACCGTAACCACCATCTTTCGATCTATCTATTGGTGTGCACCACGCGCCTCACAAACATCATAACCCTTGTTTTTAATCACCACCGCCACCTAAACACCACTATTCCCATCGTTTCATTGTTGGGTTTTTGAAGAAAACGTTATTTAGAATCGTTTGGAGGTGAGTGGCCACGGTTTCTTTGTCGTGTGCCTCGATTTAGCTTAGATCCGTGGCTCACGGGCTATATTCTTGTTGGGTTTGATGATTAACGAATGGAAAATGTTGTTTTTGATAATATTATCGCGTTTGGTATCCGGGTTTTTCATGTTTGTATGTGGGTCGAGACCTAACCGAGAGTGATTGCTCTCGGCTTGTATATTTTTCGGGCTTATGAACCTTCTTGTCATTTTGGTTCTGGTCATGATAAGATGTTGATTTAGGGAGTTGGTTGGCTGGATTAGTGTTGGGTTGAGCATAACCAAGACCTTTGAGGTCTCGGGGTCACGTCTTGTGGCTCGTGAAATCAAGCCGAGACCCAAGGGGTCTCTCGACTTGGATACGGCTCAGCTTGTTGACTATGTTTTTGATGTTTTGAGCTTGTCGTGGTTACATATTCTTGTAGTTATGTTGGTGTTGTCGAGAAGTTTACAACCTTTTTGAGGTCTTTGTGATTCATGGTATGGTAAGGTATAGCAGTAGGCTGCTACTTTTATGGTCATTGTTGTGGTTCCTTTCTTTTTTTTTTATTGGATATACATGGTTGATTGTTGTTGTTATACCTTGGGTCGAGAAGGAGTAGAAGAGCCGAGACCTTGTGGTCTCGGCATGGGCTTGTTATAATTGGAGTTGTGTTGACGAAAAGTGATATTGGGGACCGATTGTGAGACGGTCAAACTAGAATGACGGAGATAGGTTAGTCGGGTGCCGTAGTCGGACCCTATTGTTGTAGCATGTGATTGGGATTATTTTGGACGGAGTTGGTTATTTATTATTACTTGGTCGTGTTGTCTATTATTTCTATTTTGGACTTGGACAATGAGCCGAGAGTGATGACTCGGACATGTGGCCATTTCGTATGACTCGATAGTTATTTATAATTAAACACAATTAATAAAACTCGTAATAATATTATTAATAATATAAACGTTTATATAAATATATAAACGTGAAAACGTATATATATTTATACAAGTGCGTATATTAATAATAAAACGATCACGAGTAATATTATAATAATAACGCGACTATAAATATTGTGCTATGAAAGTAGCGTAATAATATTACGAGCGTTATTATAATTAAACGGCTATAAACAACGATGAAATCTTGACGTTAAATAAATATTAAATAAAATAATTTCTTTTAAATAAATAAAGGAAACTATCGAGTTATACGGGGTCGTGGTCACTTGCGTCCAAGTGGTTTATTATTTGTGACGTTTGTGTTGTCACGGATATATGACGATTAATACATTCATTTTCGATAACTACGTAACTTATTTAATCGACGGGTTAAATAAGAGCTATCTAGTTATTTAAATTGAGTATATTAATGGGCATCGTATCCTACGACGCCCATAGGTTGTGGTATGTGTACGGGAATAATAAGTTACTAAGTATCTCGTGGGATTACCAAATTGACGAATTTGGTGAGCTTAACGGTATAGTTAGTGAAGTTATTAAACTTTGATATATACCATATAGTACTTTATGTGCAATGTGTGACCTAGGATTCGGGTATAATCCTAGAATGGTATATTAAGTAAATAAATATGGAGGATTACCAAATCGACGGATTTGATAAACTTCGATGATTTATTTAAGTAATATATTAGGCTAATATTAGACCCATAGATTGTTTTATCATCCTTTTTGTTGTGACTTCTTGGTTTGAGTTGTGTCGACCCACCACCCGTATGGATACCAAACGCAAATACACCAAACTAATACGAAATGGATTTTCGGAAATAAAACGGATTCTCGTCCGGGTTTGGGAATATATTGAAATTGAGGAAATGATTTCTGAACGAGTTGATATTGTTAGGTCGTGCCGAGTCCGTAGTTGCCGTCTTTTGAGTTATTGTACATCTTACCTCTACCGATTTCTTATTGCTGATATCTGGACTTGAGGTGAGTCATAGCCCCACTTTTTACTCTTGAACTATGTTTTCAACGATTGGGGTGAGAAACGTGCAAATTATTTTACGTGGACTATTATCGCTTTTATATTCTTTCTAAACTTGCTATGCGTATGGACTAGGATCTATTGTCAGCTTTAGTCACACCTTTTGTGTGTACTATTCAAGGTTGGCTTATTTGGTTATTTGGATTGTCAACTTTAGTCACATAGTTTTGTGTGTACTATTCAAGGTTGGCTTATTTGGATTGTCAGCTTTAGTCACATAGTTTCGTGTGTACTATTCAAGGTTGACTTATTAGATACTATAGTGTGCACCTATAGGTTATTATTACTTCGGAGGTTATCCGAGTAATTATTGGTATTGCGGGGGTTACCCGAATACTTATGTTGTTACGGAAGGGTATCCGTGTGTTTTGGCTATTACGGAAGGGTTTCCGGGTGTTATGTTGAGAGCGGAGGGTATCCGCAGGCTTTTAGCGAATCCTTAGTCTAGCTAGCAAGCGTTTTGCGTATATGTCCACTATATTATTAGTTGAATTTAAACCTATGATCTCACCAGCGAAAGCTGACTTTTAGCACGTTTTCTCAGGAAATTTAAGTGATGCTTTATGGATGCTTGGATTGGAGGCTTGGCAATGGCACCTGGTTTATGGATCTATTTTTCTAAACTCTGATATTAAATTGTGGACCTACGTTTATTTCTTTTGGGCCTGATTCTGAACGATGTTGGGATAAATGTAAACTTTAAAACCCCGTTTTGGTTGTGTTTTTCTTAGCATTACTTTATCTCGTTCTATTATGTCTTGTGTTGGATACCAATCCCCGTAGCACCCCGAAAGCTTGTTGAGTCTTCCGCTGTACCAAATTTTGGGGGTGTTACAGTGTGAGTTTATTGGATAGCTTGAACTAGGTTTCCTAGTTTTTGCTTGATTTCACTGCCACTTTTTGCATTCTAAGAGTTCTTTGTTATTTGTAGCTTGGATTGGTAATTCTGTGTTTACAGGAACTTATTTTACCATAATAAATTAGTGTGGTTTGGTAATATGGATTGAAATCATCATTTATCTCACAAATCTTCAAGATCAGTCCACTTGAGGAGTGTTTGGTTTAGTACTGTTCATGGGTTTCTGGTGGTTTTAATGTTGTTTTTCTTGTTTAGGCATATCATTGAGGTACTATAAGAGTCATATAGAGCATAAAATCATAGGGTAGTGCAGCAAAAAGTCAAAATCTCTTTCAATTTCCTTTAGATGTTAACTGTTATGGTTTTTAGATCCATGATCACTTAAATCATTGCATAAGATGTTAAAATTGCTTATTTCAGTCTCATACAAGGTTATCATTACATATTTAGTGGAATAGAAGCATTAGAAATCCAAAAAGGTCAACAATTCAAGTTTAACTTAAAAGTCAAACTTGTTCCCTTTGGTAGAAAACCCAAAATGGCATGATTTATTGTGAATTGTGTGTATGGATTCAGACCATGAAACTTTCACATGTTCAAGACCCTCAGCTAAACTTTAGATTCCCACATTGAGTTCATTTTTGTGATTTTTTGTGTGGTCCCCACAAGCCAAGAAACTCAGCTGCAGGGGGCATCACCTCCCCTGCTGCAGCAGACCACCACCAACACCACCACCTTTGGTGGTTACTTCTGGCTACCACAGTGATTTTGAGCTCAAGCTCCCTGGGACCCTCTTGAATCTTCCCATGATCTCTGTCCCATTTTCAGTATTCCAATAAGAAACCAAGTGCTTATTTCCTGCTTATTGGCTTATCCAAGAGGCTTAGTTGCTATTTTCTTGCTTATTCATTTTCAAGGCACTTAAGTGAACCAGAATCCACCCTTGTGGACCCCACATAAGCTCATTTGAGCTTATTTTCTTGTTTGGTCAACTAAAGTCAACTGTGCAAGCTTTTATGCTTATTCTGGCTTATTTTTAAGTTCTAAAAAAGTTGTATTTGTAAAAGTTTAATGTTTTTAGGTATAAAACAGTTTTGTAAAAGAAAAATCCAGAAAAACTAATTTAATTATAAGTGATAGTTTCTATTTAATTTTATTTATCTTTTTAATTTTCCTTTTTAGATTTTTATTAAGTAACTTACATTTTTATATTTTTCTTAATTTCCTTTTATATTAAAGTACTTTAAATAATTTTTCTAGATTTTAATTTTGTCATTTAGTATTTATTAGATATAATATTAGTTGTATTAATAATTAATTAATAATTAAGTAGTAAATAGCATAATTAGTTTTTATAAAGTAGTACCTAGTTTTTATATTTTTTCTAGCTTTTATATAATATAATATAAATTTAGGAATTTTTCTAGAATTTTTACTGTTCATCTTTTAGTTTTTATAATTTAATTAGTTTAATTAGTTATTAATAAATATTTAGAATAATAATTAGTAAAATAGTTTAAAAATAATTTTTATAAACTTTTTATAATTTTTTAGGATTCTTGTGATGGTTAATTAGTTTTAAAAATTTTATCATAATTTTCTAAGTCATTTAGGTATTATTAGTAATTAAGAAGTAGATTTAAAATAGTTTTATTAATTAGTAAATAGTTTAAATTAGTTTTTAATTAATAAAAAATAATAAAATAAAATAAAATAGTTTTCTTTTTAATTTCATTTTCTTTTAATTTTAAGTTTGTAAAAGTTTCATTTTCACCCCCTGTAGTTTATTTCCCTTAAAACTCACCTTTTTCTCAGCACACAATCGTGTCTGATTTTAATTTGGTTTACGTTCATACATTTCTGTTTCCCGTGATTGTTAATACTGTTATTCCTAATCATTCCAGTAGTGTAAACAAATCCAAATCTTTATCTGGTTACTTCCAATTCAAATTCACCCGATCACAAACCCGTTTTGATTACCATCACGCCTCGTCGGGACATAACGACCCGGAGAAACACTATACTATCCACGGAGAATTGGACTGAGCTGTCTTTGACTTATTTGACCTTGGTCAATAATATCTGACGGTTTAGCACCAATCAAATACCGATAAACGGGCTAATACTATTGATTCGTTAGCAAGTAAGTTTATTGAAAATAATGTGACGAGCATTCAATTTTTAGTCAATAATTATTACTACACTTTGTTGGTGCATTTTAATATTTTTGCTCTTAATGTAGTTTTTTGTCTTGCGGTGTGTTAATGTCACTTTCTTAATTAAACCTCTTAAATATTGCGTGACTTTGATATTT
The DNA here is from genome assembly GCA_030686995.1 of Artemisia argyi. Lineage (NCBI taxonomy): Eukaryota > Viridiplantae > Streptophyta > Magnoliopsida > Asterales > Asteraceae > Artemisia > Artemisia argyi. The sequence goes on along the minus strand of CM060702.1, from coordinate 19,432,223 downwards.
GATATGATTGTGTAAATTATGTCGTTGTTACATATTGAAAATGCTAGTATATAATAAAAATATCTTCACGCTATCATCTTAACAATGAGAATCTTCTAAATTGAAGAAGTATATAAAGGAGAAGAAAATTGTGTTTAGTTAAATGTCGGGTCCATTGATTGATTGGAGCGGGTTTATGATTCGGACTTGGGTCATTGGATATGATTTTTTATTATACGAGTTATAATTTATACTCTTAAATATACTAATTACTTTAATGTTTTATGTTTTTATAGTTTTGTTGTTTTATAGTTCGCTTTTATTAATATAATTTATTTGAACAACGAAGTCCGTTTTTCACAAAAAATTAGAGTTTCAAACATGAACCGAAAATTAGTCTCGAACTGTTGGGATATGAAGATCTAAGTACTTCTGGAAGTTCAAAGTACTGTTGTGTCAAAGTACTACTTAAAGATCAAAGTACTGTTCAAGATCAAAGTACTGCTCGTGCATGGAGAATATTCAAAGTACTTCTAAGAATAAGAACTGATATGCAATATTGTTTAAGGATTGTTATGTAATATTATCTGAATCTTCTAGAATTAGTTAGGGATAGTTTAGTTGTCGTTCAAGTATTGTAAACCGACTTAAGGTTTTCCTTATGTCTATAAAAGGAGCCTTAGGATGGTATTAGACGTATGAGTTTATGAGTTAGAATACGATATTAGAAAAGTTAGGGATTGTTAGTGAATCTGTGTTTAGAGAAGCAGGTTCAAAGTTGGTTTTAATATAATTCAAAGTTCTTCTTAGCGTTGTGTTAGTAGATTTCGCATACTTTACAAAGTAACATCAGTGTTTCATTATTAATAGTTTTGAGTTATTCAAGATTGTTAAAACCTTACAAGCTACAAAGTAGTTTGATCAGAGTATATCGATCAACACGAACATTACGAAAAAAACAATTAGATCCAACATGTGTGCATTGCATGGGTCCTGAAGCAGTCCAAACCTGTGTGCATCGCACGGGGATGAATATAAAAGGTCTCCAACATTAATGTCATCGCTTCATATTTAAAATAATTTATGTAACTTATACATATTAAAAAATTACATGTGAAGAGACTCTTTTCAATGTAACATCTTGAAAAAAGTCTCTTCACATATACTCTTTTAATGTCGATAAACCATTTTAAATATGTGTCATGCTTAGAAATGTGATACCATCACAGCTTATATATATATATATATATATATATATATATATATATATATATATATATATATAATGACGAAAATGAGTGCAAAAAATTACGCTATAAAAACTTATATACAGCCCATGTGCAACTCAATAAAGTATTTTATATACGTATAAAGCTTAGCAAATGTGTGACACCATGACAACTTAAATATAAAATGACAAAAATAAATTCCGAATTTTACGCTATGAAAACTTCTATACAGCCCATGGGTATCGCACGTAGTTTAAATATATGGAAACTTCTATACATAACTAATGAAACCTATGGATACTCGAGTGGTTCGAAATTGTCAAAATGGTTAATGGCTTAATCCATTTGATTCGTAAACATACATCATATTAAAATCAGTTTTTGACAATACTAAGAGTTAGAATTTCTAATGATAAACAAAAACCATGCATCGCACGGGTAAGTGAGTTTTAGTACATCCGATTTGAACAGATAAATTAAAAGAGTTTGCTAAAATAACAAAATACGACATATTAAAAATATCACCTTGAATAATGAATAGAATGGAAAAATTACATAATTTAGGCTCGCAGTCATTTATAAATTATGATAACAAATAAAAAAGTTGTGTACATCGCACGGGTCATGAGGCAGCCCGAGTTATATATTGTATTTTGAGTGTTTGACTCGACCTCAATTAAAAGTAGCGAAGTAATGGCATCAACATTTTTTATGTCATGCTAGCAAACACAATTTAGAAACTTATTGACCAACAAAATCCATCCATGATCAAAATGACGAAAATTAGTGTTGAACAATACGCTATGAACATTTAGATCGAGCCCATGTGCATCGCACGGGTCTAAATGCCTAGTATACTAAATGCTTAAGTAGCCTTATAAATGTAAATGGTCATAATAAATGTCCCAAGAATTGATTCTATCATATGAAGCCTTCAACATTGATTCCAAGCAACTCAAACATCTCAATTAGTATGTGTACATTGATTTCAAGCAACTCAAATGTCTCAATTAATAGTGGTTAGTCTTTTTACCTTCCCGTCCATGAGTTACAAATATTTTATCAACTATATAATGTGTCAAAAATCACACACAACAAACCACAACTTCCTCCACACCGCGTGCACATTGGGCTAGAACTTATTGTGGTGGTAAAGTAAGCATCATATCGTCTTACTTATTTAGCATATTGATTTATATTGTTTTATGTAAAATTCACGTGTGTTTTATGTGCGTAACAATGTAGGACATAAAGATGGTGCTTAGGAGGTTTGGTAGTAACATCATCTTCTCTAATGGTTTAAGAGATCCTACACATCATTGTCTTATCAATTAAGTGGAACATGCACAAACATTTTCAATTTGATCGAAAATGCAATATATTGATTAACTGTATTTAAGTTACTAACGATCAACTATATCTAATTTTTTTTTGCAGCGCGTCAAGAAGCATTAAAGAAAGAGATCAAGAATTCACAAAAATTGTATCAAGAACAAAACATGCAAAAGGGCAATGAACAACAACGACAAAGACAACAACAACAACAACAACAACAACAACAACAACGCCACGGCCACCGGTGGAATGAATACTTAGCATTCATATTAATAGTACGTTACAAATTAACCATGCAATATTTTACTTCATGTAATACCGATAAACAGGCTAATATTATTGATTCGTTAGCAAGTAAGTTTATTGAAAATAATGTGATGAGCATCCAATTTTTAGTCAATAATTATTACTACACTTTGTTGGTGCATTTTAATATTTTTGCTCTTAATGTAGTTTTTTGTCTTGCGGTATTTTAATGTCACTTTCTTAATTAAACGTCTTGGAATATTGCATGACTTTGATATTTGATATGACTGTGTAAATTATGTCAATGTTACATACTGAAAATGGGGTAGTATATAATAAAAATATCTTCACACTATCATCTTAACAATGAGAATCTTCTAAATCGAAGAAGTATATAAAGGAGAAGAAAATTGTGTTTAGTTAAATGTCGGGTCTATTGATTGATTGGAGCGGGTTTATGATTCGGACTTGGGTCATTGGATCTGATTTTTTAATATACGAGTTATAATTTATACTCTTGAATATACTAATTACTTTAATGTTTTATGTTTTTATAGTTTTGTTAAAAAGGAGATTTGTTTTATAGTTCGCTTTTAATAATGTCATTTATTTGAACAACGTAGTCCGTCTTTCACAAAAGATGAGAGTTTCAAACATGAACTAAAAATTAGTCCCGAACATTACGAAAAAAACAATTAGATGCAACATGTGTGCATTGCATGGGTCCTGAGGCATTCCAAACCTGTGTGCATCACACGGGGATGAATATAAAAGGTCTCCAACATTAATGTCATCGCTTCATATTTAAAATAATTTATGTAACTTATACATATTAAAAAATTACATGTGAAGAGATTCTTTTCAATGTAACATCTTGAAAAAAGTCTCATCACATATACTCTTTTAATGTTAATAAACTATTGTTGTATATTTGGGTCTCACAATCATACTAACAACTCGACAATTTACACAATCATTTTCGCACGGGTCTTGAGGCAACCCAAGTTATTTATAACGAAAATTAGTGGCAAACATAGTTTTTGACTCAACCTCAATTAAAACTGACAGAAATAAAGGCACCAACATTTTTCATGCCATGCTAACAAAAGTTGTGGTAACATAACAACTTAAGAACTTATTGACCAACAAAAGTTGTGGTAACATCACAACTTAGGAACTTATTGTCAATAAACTATTTTAAATGTGTGTCATGCTTAGAAAAGGTGTGATACCATCACAATTTAGATATATAATGATGAAAATAAGTGTCGAAGCTTAAATGTTAATAAACTATTTTAAATGTGTGTCATGCTTAGAAAAGGTGTGATACAATCACAACTTAGATATATAATGACGAAAATATATGCCGAAAATTACATATTAGTTTTATATCAAAATATAAGGATGTTACAATTTTGAGAATAAATACAAAATCTAAACTTTATAAATAACTATTAATATGTCATAAAAAGTTTAAATATAATGTTACAATCTTGAGAATAAATACAAAATATAAACTTTATAAATAACTACTAATTTGTCATAAAAAGTTTAAAAATAAAATTTACCGATCAACTAAGGCCATACTTACAAAAGTCTAATAACGAAAAAAATTACTACACATTACACTATGACCAATTAGATAGAGCCCGTGTGCAACGCACGGGTCTGAATTACTCGTTGACAAGAAAAAGACTAAAATGACCATTGATGATATAAAATGTATTTACTGTGGTTAGTTAATGATGGACTTTTATGTAAATTTCATTCCATTACAAGATGTAATGAAAAAAAAGGAGAGGACCCCTAAGGAATGAAAATAATAGTTTTTGGTGTAATGAGTCATTCCTTGCAATAAATCATTACATTGTAAATGTGTACACAGATAAGTTTTTTTCATTCCACTGTAATAACCTTTTTCATTCCCACTTTGATTACAATATACCAAATGCTACATTATATCATATAGAAGACTTCTCTTACATACCATAGAAAAGTATACATTTCATAACAAAATTTGAACTTTTCTTGCCGAATTGATTTAGCATCAACTTTTATTATACATTTTCTTTTTTATAAGGAGATCGAGCGTTTTCAATAACAAACTTTTTGATCTCATCGCTACGCATAAGCCATACTACTCTTTGTATATAACAAAAGGGGAAGCAAGTATTATGTTGAGTTAAGAAACATGTTGAAATACTAATTTTATTTGGCCTAGGTTATAAGGACGGGGGCTATTTTGTAGGTGTATTTTTTTTGTTACTTTTGTCCTTTTTGGCATTTTGTAGGTTTTTTTTATTTTATTTTATTTTTTTATGTACTTTGTGTTTATATTTTGTTTGTGTAATGTATTTTGTGTAATGTATTTTTTTTTTGTGTTTAATTTATTTGTTATATTTATATAATTAACGTCTAATGCGTTTTTATTTAATTAACAATATCAACAATAGCACGTTAAACGTTACCACATTAAACGACTATAACAACAAATGTTATTATTCAATTAAACAACAACTTTAACACATTATTTAAAAACAACAACATCTATGACATATAAAGATTATTCATTTCATTTAAAAGATCATGGAGCCATGCACCCGACTGACAAGCGTGATCATCAGGATTCCTTGCCAATTCTAACTCCATCTCTAGCGTCTTAATTCTTGTCATCAACAGCTTGTTTCTTGCTTCAAGCTCGTCAATCTTATTATCTTTCGCAACGCAGTTTGAGCACTACGTTGAAGAAGAGGCTTGATTAAAGTACCTCCTTTCAAATTCATCTTTCCACATGAAGTATCGACACCCATAGTTAGTTGTACCTGGCTGTTACATGTTAAGAAAATTATAAAAAATTTATTTTTAACAAAAAAATTATTTACATATTTACATAACTAAGCAAACGTATGATTATTTACCACTAAATCAGGACATGCATAATATAGTTGCCCACGAGTATCTGGTTTCTAGGATTGCCGTTCTATAATTAATCCTCTTTCATATTGACACAAGAAAGGATTTATTCGTTCCACCTGGCCAAAGAATTTAAACAAATTAATTTTTTGCAATAATAATAAAGAAAAATCATTCGAATTACATAAATGAACATTTGAGTTCAAAGGTTTCTCAAACAACATACTCTATAACATAAATCAATAATCATTTACAATGTTTTGTCAGTATAATTATTTACAATATAAATCAGTAATCATTCACTATATTTTGTCGGTATCTCTATTATTTACAACATAAATCAGTAATCATTTACAATGGTTTGTCTGTATAATTATTTACAACAAGTTTAGTCGATGGGAATATAATATTTCCCATTGCGATGCTTCTTGGGATGTGTGTCTCCTCCATTGTGGGTGGAGATACGGAAGTGGAAAATCGTTGTCTAGCGTCAGACAAACATAGTGACCGCATCGATCTAGCCCCACACGGGCTATTACAAGGGGGTCAGTTCTTTGTGATAAGTTAGGACCATCAAAAAGCGGAAAACAGGTGTTCCAACCCCGCTAGGATAGCAATACAACAGGTCGGTTAATCGATTGGTGTGCAATAGAATATGATGTCTTTATCATATTTCTTTTGTTGCTCAAATTCAAGCCTTTGTTGTTCTAGTGCCAATCTCTTGTCTTCCCTTTCCGCTTTCTTTTGCTCCAGCAACAACTCCTTTTCCCTTTGCTCCAGCTCTTTTTTCTTCAATTCGTAGTATCCGTCTGCGAGCTCTTTCTTCTTTCCCAATGCAATGGACTTAATGGTTTGCCATTTGTCGGCTACCCCATCCAAATACAAAGACTTGGAACTCTGCGACGATTTCGTCTTCATTTTCTTAGCGGCATCACGACCAATTGGTCACGCATTTTGAGCCTTTCCAATATCAGGCACATCCGAGCCGGTTTCAGAAGTCCTTTTTTTCCGACTATCATCTTGGCATAGAAAAGCTGGCATTTCATTTTTCTTCCAAACCTCATGGTCCTTCAAAATTTCCCAACAATGATCCAATACAAATGCATGCTTCATCATTATTTCATATTCATCACACGCTCATTGGTAAATATTGAGATCATTCTCACCACTTCCAAAATTTGAATAAGCATTGTCGTATATAGCACAAAATGCACCAACTCTAGGACGAATCCTATTTTTCCACTTGGTGAGAATTGAGGTGTACGATCTGTTTCCACCAACCTTTTTTTCAAAGTAAGTTATCACTTTCTTCCAAAATCCCTTAGAATTTTGGTAGTTTCTAACTATGCTATTCTCTGAAGAATCACACCAAGCCATGCACAACGTGATCTCTTCTTTGTGTGTCCAAAGCGCCAAATCATTCTTGGTTTCTTCCTCAACCTCTTTCTCAACCGTCTTCTTCTTACCCTTTGTAGCTCGTTTATTAGGTTTGACCAGTGACATCTCTTCCGAAATAGTGTCATCGTCATCAGGAAGATCATCATTTGGAACTGATCCATGAGCCGAACCTTGATAACCCGATGACATCTGTTGACTCGGATAACCCGAACCGCTTCCAACATAAAAATCTTGATTGTTGCATAATTGATCCATAAAATGACAAGCATCAAGATTGATGTGGTTAACCGGAAAATAATTTTGATAATTTGAATATGAAGGCGTTGATGAGTCCATTGTTGGACGATACACCGATTCGGGTGAGCTATACATAGATTTTTGGCTTCGACGGGAATAGCTTGGTTGTGGTTGTTGGTTGTTTTGATACGGTGGAATAAATGGACGATTCATATGACGATTCATAACAAATGGATTGAATGTTTGTTGTTGTGGAGGTTGTTGAGATTAATAATCAAGAGTAGCGGGTCGGAAATTGACATTTGCTGAGACATCGGTTAACCGGAAATTCGAATCCGGTGTTAATTACGGGATGTTTTGTGGTAATCGGGATTTTCGGCCTTTTTGTTGTGGTGTTTTCTTAGACATTTTGAATAGAGATAATTGTGAGATTTTGTGAATTTGAAGTGTGTAAATATGTAACACCCCCAAAATCATCACGTCAGCGGAAGACTTAAAATGTCAGCGGAAGACTTTTTGGGTGTTACTTCGAGGATCTTTATCACAATCATAGAAAACGACACAAAAGTGACGTTTTAAAGTTTAATTCATTCAAAATACCAAATATTCGAGACATCAAGATGTTTCATAGTTTAAACAAGAAATTTATTTGAAATATGTCAAAACGTTTATTTAAGCCCATGCCGGATTCCAAGCCCACTTCGTGCCTTCAAGTTCCTTCTTGTTTAATTACCTGAGATAAACACATGCTAAAAGTGTCAACACAAAGGTTGGTGAGTTCATAGAGTTTATAGTTTCGAATATCGATTTCCAAAATCAAAGAGTTTATAAGTTCCATAGTATTTAAGAGTTAATTATCCAAATTAAAGTGTGAGAAAATCCATAGTGTTCATAGTTTAAATCATTAATTAGAAAATGAGTGATTTCCTTATCAATTCAAAAATAGTCCGTTAGTTTGCCCTTCACCGGGTCAACACCAAAATAGTAGTTTGTTTGACCTAACCGGGTCAACACCAAAATAGTAGTTTGTTTGAACTAACCGGGTCAACACCAAAATAGTTGTTTGTTTGCCAATTATTAATAGTTTTCCTGCTATATAGTGAGCACAATCTCATAGTTTAATAAAACAGTGGGCTACAACATTGTACACCCTAAACATCAGTCGTTGTAATACTGTATCATGACTACAGTACTACCGTTCTATTGCTCTAAGCTCATGACACTCAACGATTAACAGGCATCAAAATTATCCATAATAATGATGTAAAACAGTGGCCCTCAAGATAGGTATTTACCAGTAACCTATGAAATCAAATAGCGTGCATTTGGTGGCTTTCCTCTAGCGACCAAATGGGGATTGTCAATCCCTAATAGATCTATTCACAACTACTTACGCTCACCCTTTGGGTGATTAAGGTGCATGAACGAGGGACTTTTGGTAATCGGTACTTAGGCAATAGAAATCAATTATAGCATATCGTCGAACCGTCACTTGTAATCATGTCTATAGCAGGTATTTATGAGATATAAAAATGTGTAAACCAGTAAAGTTTATATGAAATACAGTCATGTATTTAGTTAATGAATACTTGTAAAAGTAAAAACAATAGTTAAGCATGTATCTCCCCCAAAAACGTTTATAAATCATTGTAAAACAAGTAAGAGTAGGGGCTATGACTCACCTTAGTAGCACAGTAGTAGTGGTAGTAATATAATCTCATCGATGCAAGGCAACGGCTTCACACACAACCTAAAAGATATGGTATGTTTTAGTTGATAGTCTAAATATTGTTTTATCGCGAATATTAGTCATTCAGTTTGTTATTAAAACTCGTGTTCGTTTAAATGTTTGAAGTTCAAGAACAAAGTTATATATACATATAACTTGTGAGTGTAATGATCGATGTTCGATGTGCGATGGAAAATCATCAAGAATAAGTCGAAGTATGTAGACGATGTTTTTTTGATGTTAGTTTTAAAAGAAAAGAAATAAACGTATCGTTATATATATATATATCGTTAAAATTTATTATAGTTACGCGAATATTTATATCGTATATATTTATAAGAGTTTTATACTAAACATGTGTATTTATATATAAAATATTAATATTATTTTATAAAATAATATTTACAGAAAATCCTTTACGTTTTACCAAAGTTACACTTTTAACCCTAACGAATATAATTTTACATCGTTAATCCGTAGTTAACAATCGTTTCATTTTAAGTTCAATAATATCAATATTTACATTTTTCAACTCCAATTATCATTATTTACAGTTTTAAACTCAGAAAATCAGAAATTACAGTTTTGACCCAAAGTTTGCAAAGTTTACACTTTTAGTCCCCGATTATGAAAATTTTGCAAAGTTAGTCCAAATTTCGCCAAAGTCAAAGTTTATCATTTTTATTATTTCAATAAGTTCAGAATGTTCAAAAGAGCTTATTAGAACAGCTTATTCCCTTAAAAAGCTTATTTTTTCACTATATGGGCTTAACGAGCTCATTTAAAGGCCCGTTAACGTTTTGTGATCCAAAGGACTTACGAGAGGTTTGGGCTTGGTCTCGGGCTTGTTTTTATGTTACAAAAACATTACAAATAAGCTTATACGATCAGCTTATGCAATAAGCTTAAAAACAGCTTAATGGACTTATAAGCCCATTTGTTAATATTTAAGGTTTTAGAAAAACTGGTTTTGCTCGATCAAAAGGGGTCGGGCAAAAGGTCTAAATAAGCTTATACGATCGAACAAAATGTGTTTCCTAATTGTTTGCCAGGTTGTCAACGAGTTCATGTTTTAAAAAATAACATGTTATGTATCTAGATTTTGAAATAACGAGGCCAAACTAGAGGGTTCAATTCATTTTCTGAAACAGTTTCTTAGTCAAAAATATTCTAAGTGTTTTTACTATAATCGTATAGGTCCAATGACTTTTAAAACGTGTGATATTTATGAAGTAAATGTTATTTTTATGTTCAAAACTTTATGCCACTTGATTGCTAGTATATTAAACGTTTAGGATGTCGAATAAAAAGTATATATTACGTTTTTACTTAACGAGATAACGAATCAAAGTAAAGTGCCAAAAATAGAAAGTTATAGAAATGAAAATATGAATTAGGTGTCGTGTAGACTTACTTCACTTCAAAAGGGGGTGTAAAAACGTATGTATGGATCGAGCTGGGGCAAATGGGTAGCGTGGCTTGACACACGACCTACCAAAGGTCTAGGAATGAGCAATCCTTGGCTTGGAGCTTTGTTCTAACCCTTCGAGTTCTTGGCAAACCGTTCGTCCCTTAATACTCCATAATACTTCATGAAATTTTGAAAGTGGTGTGTTTGAGCGTGTGTTTTCAGTTGAGCTTGCTTGGGGGTTTTATATAGTGAGTTTTATGAGGGTATAGATGTTGTGTTCACATGAGATGAAGTGTGGGATAAGAATGAATGCATGTAACCTCTATTCTCGTCCAATCGAAATGTTACAAGGAAATTAACGTGTCATAGATTCTCCGGACATTCCTGACAGTTTATGTGACGTTTAGGATTCGTCTTGTGGTGATTGGAGAGCATGGGAGGTGGTTTGGAAGCTTGGTGACACGTTTTGGTTTATCTTGTTCATACGAGTTGGTTGGTTTGCTTTGGGTAAATTTAAGGCAGTGAACGAGTGAGATTTGGTGCAATCTTTATCATTCTTGAATGTTTGCTAGGTTGTTAATCGAGTGGTGTAATAATATGTCAAAGTCGTGTGTCGAGTTTGCAAGAAATAGGGTGCGTTTGGAGGGGGGTCGCGACAGGAAAAGAAAAGAAAACAAAGAAGTAAAAGAAAACAAACACCCCTCGCTGGGCTTTGTTTCCTGGTGGGCTGCTGGCTATTTTTCGGCCCAATCAAAAAGAAAAGGAAACAATGGTCCGTTTGGTGTGTAGCTGTTGGGTTAATTTAGGCCCAAAGGGCGTGTTTCGGGTATCGTGTCGGGGTTCAAAAATATTAGTGAGCAATCTCGGGAATTTTCGTAGGCTTCGGAAATATATAAATATGGTACGGTAAATAAACGAAACGTATAATTTTAATTATAAATGTTTTAGATATATAAATATTGTATGGTAAATATACGAAACGTATATTTATAAAATATAAACGTTTTAAGTTTATTATATTATTCGCGATATTTATAGATTATCGAGGTTGTGTGTAAGCATCGTTCCTAGGCAATTGGTCAATCATAAATGTCGTAGTGGTTCATATAATATGTCATGCATAAAAAAAAATTTTGTTCCTCGTAAAAATGGTATTTAAATAACGTAACGTTCTTTTATTCAATCGTTGATATTTACTAATCGTATGGGAAAATTACGGGAGGTTACATTACCTACCTCTTACAGGGAATTCCGTCCCGGAATTCTAGTCTAAGATAGTTGTCACGGGTGTCTAGGGAAAAGATGTAGGTACTTGGTGCGAATCTGGTCTTCGTGTTCCTTAGATATCCTATATCTCAAGTATAACTTACTTACATCTCAGAGATAATTGTTCCCTTCATTGCATGATCCTAAATTAGACATAGGTGATCAGGCTATGTATAATTTACGAGTAATAATGCAATGCTTGGACCAATCGACCCGTAAGATGTCCGGTCTAGTTGTTGGTTTATAGAGCTTATAAGTTAAACGGTTGATTTCCTAAATCAAGGTATGAGTGATTGCTCTAACTTAGTCAATACTAAAATAGTTCGTCGGTTTGGTGTTTAAATGGATTTTTGGTCATGCCACAAGTGAAATGATAACTAAAGTAGAAGGAGTGGATAATGTGAAATTTAGAAAGAACTGGATAGTACAAAAGATGGGGAAATATCACAGTGAGTTGCTCATTGAACAGAAAGTAGACCTAAGTCGTGAGGAAGACGAACACTTAAAGGTGACATCACTTAGTACAACCAAGTGCTTAAGGAAATTCGGACTGTTTAATTCTAAACTTCATCAGTTTGTTGCGTTGTTGAGACCCTGGTGAGTTTCTCCAGCTTCTAGCATATACGCTCTCCCACGAGCGACCTCGATTTGTTGATCTTAGTTTTTGGGACATTGGTTTCTATAATGTCCTTGATCTCCATATCCAAAACATTTAATCATAGTTTGACCCTTACAGTCTCTGGCAAGGTGTCCCGGTTTTTGACAGTTGTAGCACTTAGCAGGGCAAGGACCCGAATGATGATACTTACATCGATTATATAGTGGTTGGGTCCCCGCACAACCTTTGCCTTGTGTTTGTGTTGCCACATATCCTATTGCATCCCCTTGTTTCCTATTATGTTGTTGATGGCGATTAGCATTATGGTGTTGGTTGTTACTATAACCTCCCTGGTTATTTTTCCATTTTCCGTTGTTGTTGTTGCGAGGTTTGTTGTTGTTGGTGATTGCTGGTGTTTCCATGATGGTTGTTGTCGTGGTGATGGGTGATTCTTTTATTATCGAGTTTCCTCTTGAGCTCATTTCATTTGACCTCTTGGTCCAATAGTTTTTGAGCAAGTTTCATTGCTGCTTCCAGGGTTGGCGGGTTTGATGAGGTGACATCTCCTTCAATGTTCCTAGGGAGTACTTCTCCAAAGTTTTCTCAAGGTCAGGCACCATTGATGGGCATAGTATCTTAAGTTCCTGAAACCTTCGGTTGTAAGTTCTCAAATTGATTCCCTTTACTATCAACACATAGAACTCATCCTCAAGCTTCCTCAATTCCGAACGAGGACAATACTCCTTTAATATCTTGGTCTTGAATTTAGTCCATGAGAGTTGATATGCTGTCCTTGCTCCTAGAGTCTGAGCAATAGTATTCCACCAAGATAGGGCATCTTGCATTAGAGTTCCCGTTGCGAAGCTAACTTTGTTGTTTTCTGAGCATCTACCTCTTTGGAAGATCGTTTCACATTGCTCAAACCATTGGGCTAATTCGGATATCCCTTCGGTACCTTTGAAGTATGTGGGTTGGCATGCTATAAAGTCCTTATAGGTGTGGTAACGAGGTGCGGGTGTCGCGTTTCCAGCCATTTGTGTGCCAGTATCTCTTTGGCAGGCTTGTTCGGTTAAGACGGCATTGACACCATTAGCAATTTCTTGCTGTATCGCTGCTAAGGTCATAACTTCGGGGTTTGTTGGCGTACTGGTTGTGGTTGTTCTTTTAGTTCTAGCTATGTTACTATCATCGACGGAAGAAAGACGTATGTTTTAGAATTCCATAATGACCAAGTTAAGTTAGAATACCTCTAATACAACCAAGAATAGGTTATAGTCATAACAACTTAGTCAATGAGAAATTTAAGTTAAGATGTGTCACATCATGTTGGAAGGACAAACGTAATTCGATGTCATTACAACATTTATTAATACTTGTTTGAATGTTTACAAAACATCATATGACAAGATTCCTTATTAATAGAACGTTGGTTTGTTAAGCTGACAAGTCTCAGATTCATGGTTTTCCTAAGGTTTTGTCCATACGGTTTTGGATTTCTTGAATGGCAGTGGTTGTAGTTTCGATGGTTCGATCTCTTGCTCTTTCCCTAGCTAGGGATTCTTGTAAGGCTTGGCTAAGATACATATTTTTCATGTCAATTCTCTCAATTTCACGGTTCAGGGCTCCCATCATTATTTCTGTTGAAGTGTTGGCTCTACACAATGCTCCTATAAACTCCATTGATTCCGAAAACTGAGTATTTATCTGTTCAAATACAACCTTCATAGCTAACTGGCCAATTTACGAAGTTCCCAATCTCATCTGTAAGAGTCTCTACGTGTTTACGAAGAAAGTCGTTGAAAGTGTCGATAATAGTATTGATTCGATTCTCATGTCGGCAAGTCTATCTGCCAACAAGGGTATAGTGTGATGAAGGGGTGAATAAATAGTTATTCCTAATGATCTAATACTGAGTGGTTTTAATTGTTCTTTCTAGCTTAACGTATCTGCTACTACATTAGCTTTTCTTGGGTGATAACGTACCTCACACTCATAATTGTTGAGTAGCTCTAACTAGTGGCGTTGTCTTGACTTGAGAAAACAATTCCATTCTGAATGAAGATTTCTATCGTGTTTGGAGAATAATTATTGCTCACATTCTATTGTTCCGTGAAAATCTGTGGGGTAACTTACCCATTTAGACAAAAAGTTTGTCTGTAACAATATTTAATCAATGAGGGTTTCGGATAAAAGTGATAGACGTAAAGAAGGTTGCTGAACTTCAGCTTTTGTTCTGGTGGGAGGTCTAAAGTCTTTCAGTTTATTTATGTTTCTTGACAAGTTAAAAGAAGGCTTCGATACTAAGAGAACTATTTGGGGTTTTTCTACGCAAAGAACTCCTATGTGGATGTAAGGTTGAATCGCTGAAGGAACCTCTTTCCGTTCTTAAAGCAAGTATGTTTTTCAAGCTTTTCCTTTACTCTTAAAGCAGGCATATGCGAAAACTCTCTATTTGGCTTTTCAATAGGTCTAAACATAAGGTAGTGTTTTCATGAATTACTAAACGGGGAAACAAAATCTTTGAGCAGTAGCGGAGGGTGAAGCGAATGTAGGGGACACAGCCTATTCAGGGAAGGAGGATGGACTGGATTTGCTCTGGTTCATGGTATGGGTAAGAATAGTCCTAATGACTTTGAGTGAAGATGTGCTTATATGGCATGAAATGCCGATAAAAATTTGTCGAACAAGGGATGTGCATTCAAAAATACCTATAGTTCTGCTCTAATAAGAAGTTCATGGATCTATTGGTAGAAGATAGTAGGTGGTTATGGTAATAGCACAGGTGGTGTAAGTGGTAGTGGCACAACTGATTCCGGTGGTGGCATGACAAGAACTGGTAGTGATATAACAGAATTTGCTTCCTACGGCTGAAATTGTCGAATTTTCCTATTTCGGTGAATTGGATCAGGTGATGTTGAAGGGGAAGCCTATAAATATGATGACAAGACAATAGGGTGGGAATATGAAGACATGGTATTTGTAATAATCCCGATTAGTAAATATAAGTCATTAGCATAATTATAACATGTTAACATATATACGAAATCGTGTAAAAGTAATGTCCCTACCAGATATTGGAAACATGTAGGCACGGAGGGCATAAGGTGGTATTTTGTAAAAGTGGTCCGTTTTAAACGTGTACTTATAGTCCAATGTTCAAAACACTTGGTTCTCTATAACTGTAGCTCTGATGCCAATCTGTAACACCCCCAAAATCATCACGTCAGCGGAAGACTTAAAATGTCAGCGGAAGACTTTTTGGGTGTTACTTCGAGGATCTTTATCACAATCATAGAAAACGACACAAAAGTGACGTTTTAAAGTTTAATTCATTCAAAATACCAAATATTCGAGACATCAAGATGTTTCATAGTTTAAACAAGAAATTTATTTGAAATATGTCAAAACGTTTATTTAAGCCCATGCCGGATTCCAAGCCCACTCCGTGCCTTCAAGTTTCTTCTTGTTTAATTACCTGAGATAAACACATGCTAAAAGTGTCAACACAAAGGTTGGTGAGTTCATAGAGTTTATAGTTTCGAATATTGATTTCCAAAATCAAAGAGTTTATAAGTTCCATAGTATTTAAGAGTTAATTATCCAAATTAAAGTGTGAGAAAATCCATAGTGTTCATAGTTTAAATCATTAATTAGAAAATGAGTGATTTCCTTATCAATTCGAAAATAGTCCGTTAGTTTGCCCTTCACCAGGTCAACACCAAAATAGTAGTTTGTTTGACCTAACCGGGTCAACACCAAAATAGTAGTTTGTTTGACCTAACCGGGTCAACACCAAAATAGTTGTTTGTTTGCCAATTATTAATAGTTTTCCTGCTATATAGTGAGCACAATCTCATAGTTTAATAAAACAGTGGGCTACAACATTGTACACCCCAAACATCAGTCGTTGTAATACTGTATCATGACTACAATACTACCGTTCTATTGCTCTAAGCTCATGACACTCAACGATTAACAGGCATCAAAATTATCCATAATAATGATGTAAAACAATGGCCTTCAAGATAGGTATTTACCAGTAACCTATGAAATCAAATAGCGTGCATTTGGTGGCTTTCCTCTAGCGACCAAATGGGGATTGTCAATCCCTAATAGATCTATTCACAACTACTTACGCTCACCCTTTGGGTGATTAAGGTGCATGAACGAGGGACTTTTGGTAATCGGTACTTAGGCAATAGAAATCAATTATAGCATATCGTCGAACCGTCACTTGTAATCATGTCTATAGCAGGTATTTATGAGATATAAAAATGTGTAAACCAGTAAAGTTTATATGAAATACAGTCATGTATTTAGTTAATGAATACTTGTAAAAGTAAAAACAATAGTTAAGCATGTATCTCCCCCAAAAACGTTTATAAATCATTGTAAAACAAGTAAGAGTAGGGGCTATGACTCACCTTAGTAGCACAGTAGTAGTGGTAGTAATATAATCTCATCGATGCAAGGCAACGGCTTCACACACAACCTAAAAGATATGGTATGTTTTAGTTGATAGTCTAAATCTTGTTTTATCGCGAATATTAGTCATTCAGTTTGTTATTAAAACTCGTGTTCGTTTAAATGTTTGAAGTTCAAGAACAAAGTTATATATACATATAACTTGTGAGTGTAATGATCGATGTTCGATGTGCGATGGAAAATCATCAAGAATAAGTCGAAGTATGTAGACGATGTTTTTTTTATGTTAGTTTTAAAAGAAAAGAAATAAACGTATCGTTATATATATATCGTTAAAATTTATTATAGTTACGCGAATATTTATATCGTATATATTTATAAGAGTTTTATACTAAACATGTGTATTTATATATAAAATATTAATATTATTTTATAAAATAATATTTACAGAAAATCCTTTACGTTTTACCAAAGTTACACTTTTAACCCTAACGAATATAATTTTACACCGTTAATCCGTAGTTAACAATCGTTTCATTTTAAGTCCAATAATATCAATATTTACATTTCAACTCCAATTATCATTATTTACAGTTTTAAACTCAGAAAATCAGAAATTACAGTTTTGACCCAAAGTTTGCAAAGTTTACACTTTTAGTCCCCGATTATGAAAATTTTGCAAAGTTAGTCCAAATTTCGCCAAAGTCAAAGTTTATCATTTTTATTATTTCAATAAGTTCAGAATGTTCAAAAGAGCTTATTAGAACAGCTTATTCCCTTAAAAAGCTTATTTTTTCACTATATGGGCTTAACGAACTCATTTAAAGGCCCGTTAACGTTTTGTGATCCAAAGGACTTACGAGAGGTTTGGGTTTGGTCTCGGGCTTGTTTTTATGTTACAAAAACATTACAAATAAGCTTATACGATCAGCTTATGCAATAAGCTTAAAAACAGCTTAATGGACTTATAAGCCCATTTGTTAATATTTAAGGTTTTAGAAAAACTGGTTTTGCTCGATCAAAAGGGGTCGGGCAAAAGGTCTAAATAAGCTTATACGATCGAACAAAATGTGTTTCCTAATTGTTTGCCAGGTTGTCAACGAGTTCATGTTTTAAAAAATAACATGTTATGTATCTAGATTTTGAAATAACGAGGCCAAACTAGAGGGTTCAATTCATTTTCTGAAACAGTTTCTTAGTCAAAAATATTCTAAGTGTTTTTACTATAATCGTATAGGTCCAATGACTTTTAAAACGTGTGATATTTATTAAGTAAATGTTATTTTTATGTTCAAAACTTTATGCCACTTGATTGCTAGTATATTAAACGTTTAGGATGTCGAATAAAAAGTATATATTACGTTTTTACTTAACGAGATAACGGATCAAAGTAAAGTGCCAAAAATAGAAAGTTATAAAAATGAAAATATGAATTAGGTGTCGTGTAGACTTACTTCACTTCAAAAGGGGGTGTAAAAACGTATGTATGGATCGAGCTGGGGCAAATGGGTAGCGTGGCTTGACACACGACCTACCAAAGGTCTAGGAATGAGCAATCCTTGGCTTGGAGCTTGGTTCTAACCCTTCGAGTTCTTGGCAAACCGTTCATCCCTTAATACTCCATAATACTTCATGAAATTTTGAAAGTGGTGTGTTTAAGCATGTGTTTTCAGTTGAGCTTGCTTGGGGGTTTTATATAGTGAGTTTTATGAGGGTATAGATGTTGTGTTCACATGAGATGAAGTGTGGGATAAGAATGAATGCATGTAACCTCTATTCTCGTCCAATCGAAATGTTACAAGGAAATTAACGTGTCATAGATTCTCCTGACATTCCTGACAGTTTATGTGACGTTTAGGATTCGTCTTGTGGTGATTGGAGAGCATGGGAGGTGGTTTGGAAGCTTGGTGACACGTTTTGGTTTATCTTGTTCATACGAGTTGGTTGGTTTGCTTTGGGTAAATTTAAGGCAGTGAACGAGTGAGATTTGGTGCAATCTTTATCATTCTTGAATGTTTGCTAGGTTGTTAATCGAGTGGTGTAATAATATGTCAAGGTCGTGTGTCGAGTTTGCAAGAAATAGGGTGCCTTTGGAGGGGGGTCGCGACTGGAAAAGAAAAGAAAACAAAGAAATAAAAGAAAACAAACACCCCTCGCTGGGCTTTGTTTCCTGGTGGGCTGCTGGCTATTTTTCGGCCCAATCAAAAAGAAAAGGAAACAATGGTCCGTTTGGTGTGTAGCTGTTGGGTTAATTCAGGCCCAAAGGGCGTGTTTCGGGTATCGTGTCGGGGTTCAAAAATATTAGTGAGCAATCTCGGGATTTTCGTAGGCTTCGGAAATATATAAATATGGTACGGTAAATAAACGAAACGTATAATTTTAATTATAAATGTTTTAGATATATAAATATTGTATGGTAAATATACGAAACGTATATTTATAAAATATAAACGTTTTAAGTTTATTATATTATTCGCGATATTTATAGATTATCGAGGTTGTGTGTAAACATCGTTCCTAGGCAATTGGTCAATCATAAATGTCGTAGTGGTTCATATAATATGTCATGCATAAAAAAAAATTTTGTTCCTCGTAAAAATGGTATTTAAATAATGTAACGTTCTTTTATTCAATCATTGATATTTACTAATCGTATGGGAAAATTACGGGAGGTTACAAAATATGTTGTATTAGTATGTGGTATTTATAAGTGTATTAAAAGTTTTTTTTTTTTTTTTTTTTTTTTTCAAACGGTAAGAAAATTGAATGCAAAAGAAATGGAACTCGATCGGCCAGACGACTCATTTGGTTTTTCTGCATTGGGTGATCCATAGTCTGCAGAAGGACGATCGAGTAGAAATCGATCGCCATATTCGATCGTCGATCTCTTCTGTGACTAGCCGCCTACCACACTATTATCACTCTTCTAGATATTCTTTATAATTGGTATTATACTTTTTCCTAATAAAATGAAGAGTAAATTGCAAAAATCGTCCCTGTAGTATATTCAAATTGCATGTGCAGTCGTTACCTTTTTGAAAGTGCAGGCGTTGTCTTTGTGGGAACTTTCTTGCACTTTTGAAAAGGTAAAGACTACTTGCAATATAGACATACCACAAGGGTGATTTTTGCAATTTACTCTAAAATGAATAACCAGTTTTAGTGTTTAGATAAAAAGTGACTGGCTGTGATTTTTGGAATATAGACAGCCAAAATATATTGCAGACTGATTTTTGAGATAACAGTGATGGTCCTAAATTTGATCTAAACTTTTTTGAATTATGGCTCACTTATACAGATCCTTACATATATGTGACTTCAAAAAGGACGCCTGAAATTCATATTTAAACCCTTTAATCTTAAGCTTCTGGCCCGTATACTATAGTTTTAGTTTTGAAATACTGAAGGGGGTGTTTTGTTTTAGATTTTTTTTGGAGTTGTTAGCTTATGTTGCCAAAAAAGCTCATTTTAGTGTTTGGATAAGCTTACAAGCTAATGGGCTTATTTTGAAGGCATCGTAAGCTAATCCGAACAACAACACTTACCATCATAAGCCATAAGGTATTTATCATATAAGCTTATGCCCAAACCACCCCCCCCTCCAACCCATCCGTAAGGATGCATAATAGAACCCGAGTTGGTTAAAAACAGTGAAAGAAACATTTTAGTTGATCTAATAGTTAAAATCAACTCACCATGTTGAGGAATAATAAATAGGCCTAGTAATCTAAACTCATACAGCAATTTTTTAGGTGTATATAGTTGCTTACCCAATCATTGGAGCTTTAGTCCAATGGTAAGGATGCTTGTGCTAGAGTCAATAGACCCAAGTTCAAGTCTCTTCCTTGGCACTAAAGTCCAATGATACCATTCCCCCACCGCAAACGCTCAGTTGACCGGTCCAAGGAGGGCCTATTGGAGGAAATGGCCAAGGGTTAGGTCCTAACTCCCGACTAATTAGGTCAATGAGAAAAGGTGCTCATCACATGGGCCGGGTCCTTGGGGAAGGGTCCAGTTGGCATCAAAAGATGCATGGGATCAGGGTGTTCTCACCAATTTACACCTTTAGAGATATAGTTGCTTACCCATATCTGCCCAAAATAAGCATTGAAGTAAAATCAAATTTTGTTAAATACTCAAAACTGTGACTTTACATAATTTTCTATGAATTTGAAGTTCAAAAAGTATATCAATCGGCTCATAGATGTTGATTTTTGATTTTATTTTTTGTGTGCTGCAGCATTCAAATGTGATATTTATTCTGATGGGACCATCACAATCCAAGGAGTAACACACACCGGGGAGAAAAAGGTTCATGCCCACGGCATGGTGTTTGAGATGCACACACAAAATCTTGGTCCACCTGGTGATTTCTCAGTCTCCTTCCAGTTAGGCGGTGATGTTGACCCTTCAACCTTGGAGCATGTGTTGGCTAATGGCGTGCTCGAGGGTGTTGTCAAGAAAAAACCAATCCAAAGCTCATGATCTTGTCCTCAGTCGTAGCTTTAGAAGACCTTGTTTGCTGTCTTGATGTATATTACAGTCAAAGATCATAGCCAGTTTCGGAAGATATGTTTTGTTGAAAGATTTGAATGCTTGAGCAGTTGGCCTTGTGGTTTTCGGAAATGTCATTTAGTATTTTTCTTGTTGTTATGGTCTGTCTGTTTATGCCATTCTTTTGGCTCCTTAAAACGAAAGAAAGTACAAGAAAGGTTTTAGGATTGAAACTTTGTGATTTTGCTTCACTATCTGCATCTATGGGTATCTAGTTTTGGTTTGGGTGTTTTTTGTTTTTTTTGTTTTTTTTTTTGAACGAGTTGGGTGTTTAGTTGTGTGATATAAAAAAAGTTGGAATCAGGATCTTAATATTAAGATACTTGTTATTAAAACAAGAACTGATTCTGAATCAATAACTATTACTAGTAGCACCTTTTGCAGCACATGTTCTGGAAACCAAACTACACTGTGTCGGAATTATCCCATATCTGAGGGTGGTTCAGAATCCTATGCCTGAATCATATTTGTGATTCTAGCATTGTGGGTTTAGATATGAGGGGAAAAGACCAAACTTCTTCATGACTTCTCTATCATCTTTACTGACAAAATTTCATATTCATGAGTCCCAAGTCATTTCACATTAGTATAGTGATTAAGTTTTATGGGTTTTCATTGAGTATGTGTTTTTGTAATACATAAGTTTTTATATAGCATTACTTGTGTCAGACCACACCAAATCTGTTGGTTTGCTTTGGTTTTGTGCTGATTCGAGTTGGTCAAATCCAGTTCACTTTTTGGTCTTCACTCTTGAGCGTCGATTCAGTTCAGTTTAGATTATTAGTCCTGTTTGATTCATCCTTTTTTTTTCCTTTAAAAAGATCATTGTTCTGGAAACCAAACTGTCCAGTTCAGCTGGAATTCTGAGTGACTTTATCTGATATTGCCCCATCAAACTTGAAGAGTGGTGAAATCAATCAAAATCTTTTCCTTTTTTTGTTTTTTCCCATGGAATTCTTTAGAACCATAGGTGGGAGTAGGATGATTAACATTTATCTCTGCATGATTAATGTATCAAAATGTTTACGTTTGAATAATTTGTGTACAACTTAGATAATCTGATTAAACTGATTAACATGCATACCATTCTCAAACTCCCTCCCATCCACCAACACGCATACTAGTACTAGTTTTCGCCCTATTACAATATTATCCTTAACGTTACTACTAGTCCTCCATATTAATTCGACAACTCGCAACCTTTCTTTTCATGACATTTCGAAATTTAGGCTGCTCGGGCCACGTGAAGACTATCTAGAGATATTGTGAGGATGATTGACCTTGACTTGACAATAAGTGTAATGTATTATCGATGCACCGATTTCATTTTTGTCCACATAATATAATTTTCAACTTTTTCTACAAGTTCAAAGATATTTTGTTTTTTCTAGTTTACTTGGACTCAGGTCATTTTCTATTGTAACAGAGAAGAAAAAAAAATAAGAGCTGGAAATAAATGAATGATGTTACTTATTTGTTCAAAAAAATATCATACTTGTGTCCACATAAATTATTGACGCACTGATCTCATTTAAACCACATAGATTGCTTTTCAACTTATTCTGCAAGTTAATGAAATTTTGTTGTTTTAGTTTACTTGGACTCGGGTCATTTTCTATTGCAACAAAACAATCTCCGGCCAATGAAATTGTTGCACACAGAGAAAAAAATAAATGAGCTGGAAATAAATGTATGATGTTACTCATTTGTTAAAAAAAATATCCTACTTGTGTCCACATAAATTAGTTTGTAAATTATCAGGAAAGTTATGTTAGGGACTATGCTATTTATTTTCCAAATGTTCCATTTTCCAAATATGAACCCAGTCGTCACGGCAAACTGAAAGCAACCCGTCACTCGTAAAAAAATCAGTTTAAATTGAACTCCCGCTCGTACATCACGTTATTGTAAACTAAAAAACAAGCGAGTGTTGTTCTCCTTGTGATCAACCAATATGATTGCTCTTTCATTTTCTCATTTCTCTTCATGCCACTTGAGCTTACTTCTTGTTGTGGCCTTGTTTCATTTATGCTTATCTGATCAAAACTCTGATGATGTATTATGCATCAAAGAGGAGAGGCAAGCCCTTCTCGAGTTCAAACACCGTCTAATTGACGAAGGCGAGCGACTATCTTCTTGGGTTGATGAGAAGAATGATTGCTGCAAATGGGCGGGGATTATTTGTGATAACATGACTGGTCATGTTATTCAGATTCATCTTCGTACACTTGATGGTCATTGTAGAGTAGATTTCGATAAACCTAAAAAATTCGAAGAAGCCTCAAAGCAAAGGTTGAGAGGCGATTTAAGTCCATCCTTGTTGGACTTGAAGCAGCTCATGCATTTGGACTTGAGCTGTAATAATTTTGGATCGATCCAAGTTCCTGAATTCATTGGTTCTCTTGGAAGCTTGAGGTATCTTAACCTCTCGAGTTCCAATTTTGGTGGAATTGTCCCCCCTCAGTTAGGGAATCTTTCGGATTTGCACACCCTTTGTTTAGGAAGTTTTCAAGATGATGGGTGGGTTGAAAATACAAGCGTCATGAATATGGAGTGGTTGTCAAATCTCCGTTTGTTGCGCCACCTGGATATGAGTAACGTAAACCTCAGCAAAGCAATGGACTGGTTTCAGGTGATCAACACCCTCCCTTCTTTGGCCGAACTACATCTTAAATACACTCATCTATTACATGCACATCCCCATGTTCCTACTCTTAATAGCACATCCCTTCTTTTGCTTGATCTGTCAGAAAATTACTATATTGATCATAGTCTCGTGCCATAATGGATATTTAGTATAACTAGTCTTGTTTCTTTGGATTTAAGTGGGTGTTATTTTAATGGCCTTATTCCTAGTAGTAGTGCTCATAGTTTCCGTAACTTGACTTCTCTTAAGTGGCTTCACGTCTCTAGTAACACTTTCATGAATTCTTAATTAGTATTGAAAGAGTTGTCTAGTGGCACTGGTAGCAATCTAATTTTGTTGCATAGTAGTCAGTGTGATATATCGAGTGCAGCTCTTGATTCCCTTCACAACTTGACTTCCCTTGTTAGCCTTGACCTATCAACGAATCAAGTCACCGACATAATACCTAAATCATTGGGTAACTTTTGTAATTTGAGAGATATTGATTTGTCCGAAAACTTTTTTCAAAACATTGGTGTAACACCTCTTCTTGAAAGTTTTCTTGAATGCAAATCACCTCATTTGCAATCATTATCCACATCCTACTTGGGAATTTCTTGTACAATTCCAGATTCCATAGTGCGGTTATCTTTTCTTAGGACCTTACATCTATCTGAAAATCAAATTTTTGGTCCTATTCCATTCTCGATTCGAAGATTGTCATTGTTGGAGGTTTTAGATCTTTCATGTTAGGAATACGATTATTCATTTGAAGACTCGGTCACCCAGAGTATAGTTTAGCATATCGTAGCTCGTAGTAATTATCATATTAGTTAGTAAGTAGTTTAGTATTAGTCAGTATTTGTGGAGTCGGGTCGGGTCTCTTACCCACCGTCAGCCCGCTCTACAGTCCGTTTCAAGGGGCGTTTACATTGTAACTATAAATACCCTTTCCCACCCATGGGAAAGGGTTGGACCTTCATTTGCAATCTAACCTTTCACAAGTTTTCACATACAAGGCTCCCACTTCTCTCATCTCATTCTCTCTCTAACATCTCACTAGAAATTACATCTTTAATCATCACAAATCACTTAACCATCCATGATCATGTATTAGAGTTTATTACAATTGGTATCAGAGCCATGGTTCTATCCTAGGATTCATGGTATGCTCGAATTTATAGTATGGTTTGTGGTTTTAGTGTGGTTCGATTTATTCTAGTGGTTTTCACTCGAGTTTGATATTGTTAGGTGTTTATCTCGACATTCTTCTTGTACTTTCTTGTTTATTAGTTGTGTAGACACCTTGTTGTAACCTTGGTTTAGTCATTTCATCACTTGGGTGGACATTGGTGGCATTTCGAGTACCTTTTCTTGCTAGCGAGTTGGTATCTCTTGGTAGAGAGTTGGCAGTTGTGTGTAGCGAGTTGAGCTTAGAGATTTGGCGGTTTGCTATTTTGGGACATACGGACAAATCGCTACGATAGTGACACTTTTGTCTCATCCCTAGCGAGTTGTCAGGTTTAGAGTGTAGCGAGTTGGCATTAGCGAGTTGAGCAGTTAGCGTTTTGCCTGATAGCGAGTTGATATCTAGCGAGTTGAGGCTTCAGCGGTTTGAGAATAGCGAGTTGAGCAGTCAGTGTTTTGTCAGATTAGCGACTTGTCCATTGGCGAGTTGTATACGTAGCGTATTGTCTGATAGCGTGTTGACTGTAGCAAGTTGTCAGGTTTTGGTAACAGCGAGTTGATAATCAGCGAGTTGAGTCTTGTCTAGCGAGTTAGTGTAGGTTTGTGGCGAGTTGAGCCATTTTCAGCGACTTGGTACTTGTAGCGAGTTTAAGTCTTAGCGAGTTGCGATTATCTTAGCGTGTTAACATTTGTGAAGTTTGTGAGTTGTAGCGGCTTAAGTTGTTTCATCTACTCCTTCAGTAACTTGACATTGTGAGACTATTCATACAACTTGACTTGTTATTTCAATAATAACTTGACGTTGTGAGTTTAATCTTACGATTTGACTTGTTTTCTGAGAAGTGATTGTAATTTGACTTGTTGCAACAAAAAACGAATCTCACGTGCGTTTAACAGCTTGATACGTGTAACTACTTAGTCTTCACAGCATGGCAAGCACTGCATCGGATGACATTCAGGCAACAGGGTCGGATACTCGTCCTCCTATGCTGGACAGGACCGACTATGAATCATGGGCACAAAGGATTCGTCTATACTGCTGATACGTGGGAATCGCACCAGGCTTTACCTCTCAAGGGATCTTGAGAAGCTTACAACCCCCACCAGGCAGTGTACCTGATCGTTGTAGTATAGTATAGTGACAAGTACCGGGGGATTGATCGTTCAGCTAGGAATAGTGTCGCTAGGATTAGAAAACCTAAATACTAGTTCTAAAGGTGAGGGATGATTATTTTTGTATTTTTATATTTTTTAGAAAGCAAGTAAATATCTCGGGTTTGAAGGATTTGGGCGGAATTAGTTGCTAGTCAACTAACCCAATACTAAAGATGCAATCAAAATAACATACTAAAAATGAAATTAAACTAAATTATACTAAGGTTGTGAGCAATAAGTGGAGAAAATGTGTTTACTTAGATTTCACTACTCCCTAGACATCTTTTACACGTTAATTACTTGTTATAGTTGCATGGATGACGGATTGTATTCCTTAATACCATTCATGGGGTATCGCACATAACTCCCCAATTCTATGAGCTCTTATCTCCTCCTATACCATGCCCAACACAACCATAGGGATTGTAAACAGTGGCTCATGCATTAAATACAACCAATAAAGACCTTAGTGCAATCGGTTCATGTTTCCTAAGACGTTCAAGCATGTTACCATTTGGAGATCTGCCAGTTTTCTTAAGCCTAACATATAAATTCATTCATCCAAAACAAACTATAAACAAGTAATCAACATATAATCAACATCTAGGTTTCATTAGATCCAAGCAAACACAAGATAGATCTAGCCTAGCATGATGAAATTAAGACAAGAACAAGATATAGACAACCAACACATAGACATATTGATTGAATTAAAAGAACACTTATCTTAATTACACATGAAAGGTATCAAGGGCTTGGAACCCTTGAAAAACTTGTAAAATTCGCACCAAGTTCGTACTAGGGTTTCTCCAAAACTTCTCTCTTTTAATGTAAAAAATTAGAAAACTATATATAGGAAATAGGGTCTGACGGTATCAAGACCAAATAGGTGACGCCGTCACCTCGCCGCCAAAATAATTCTCGGACTGCCTTGATCTACTTCTGACGCCGTCATGTGTTATTCATTTCCAGGCCGTCATGCATTTTCCTCTTGACGCCCTTCCTTGTGACGCCGTCAAATCTGTACTGGATCGTCATGGAAATCACTCTTGACGCCGTCAGGATGTTACTCTTGACGCCGTCACCTACTGTTCCCAGCAAGGAAAATTAAGACTTTGGCGTTTTCTTCACTTTTATGCTCCAAAAACGTCCGAATTGCTTCCTTTTCCAGATTTCACTCCCAAAGTACCTAAAATCAAAAAAGGAACGATTTAGGGCAATATTTGATCAAATAAATTCGAATTCCGGCTTAAATGACCCCCTAAAAACGGTTCATTTTTCGCCTCATCATATACCCTTACACTTGAGATTTGCTTGTGCTCAAGCAAATGCGCTTTTATTCTACTCAAAATACAAGTTAGGGGTCATTTAACACTAACATAAAAGTAATTACAACAAATAATCGTTCTACTAAAGACCAATAGACAAGCACGGAGGTCATACACAAGCACCTCACAAATAGTGTTTAGATACTCACATCTCTCGGGTGTAATAAAGTATAAATTACAATATGGAAACAGAAGATATCTCTCACTACCTGTCATAGCAAAATAGATTACCATAGGCTTGGGAAAGGATCAAACCTCCACCACATGGCGTAAGCACCTAGGATAAACTATCAAAGAGGTCTTTTAAAGGGTTGTAACTTTAGGTGTAGGGATATGAAATACACGGTTTTGTTGGATAAAGAAAGTTTTACTGGTGGCGAGTTAACAATCTTGGTCAATTACATGTACAATTTGGCGTTGCTAAGCCAAGACTAGACTCGATTTAAACTAATAAATGAAAAATAACAAAAACATAAAATAAACATAGAATGAAAAGGGATGGTAGTCCGTATGTTTTTTTTTTTTTTTTTTTTTTTCTTTTTCTATTTTTTTTTCTTGATTTTTCGATTTTTTTTTCATACACTCTTACCCTACCATCCAAAATAATACATCATAGGGAATGGGAATTCCCCTTACACTTGAATTTTTACATACTTTACAATAAACTAAACTAATGACTCGAATTAAGAAAATCAAAACACTTGGAGCACTTTTAAGATTATCGTACATATGGGGGTAATAAATGATGTTCTTCCCCATTACTCCATAAAATAAGTACTTACCCATGAGTCCCAATCGTCCCAAAACAATATGTACAAGGATATGACTCGACTTAGCAACCATGTAATCAATTAGATAGTTAACTTAGGGTTTAACAAATAACAATAATGCACTAAAGATGAGCGCATACACGGAAGGCTAAGGCGATTTGGGTGTACATTTAAGTGGGGTGTAACAAATTCTTCCTTTAAGTAAAATGCTTAAAGTTAGAAACGAAAAGATAGGCTCGGAGGGGTGTACTAGGGGTTTCGTGTACTAAAAATGAGTACAACGCTAAGGGTGTGGGAAAAATTAGTTGACTTAACTAGCCAAATAATATGACATAAATGGTCAAGTAATTATAATACGGGTTTAACACAAGGGTGATCCTAATGCCTCTTATCATGTAGTAAATCCTACTACACGAATGTAGTCTCACTAGCGGTCTCGGGATGCATCACTAACGCAAGTTCTAGAATCTAAATGCTACCGGTACACTCATAAGCACTAATAATAAATGCTTTTCCTATCAAATCTAAAGGCGAACCTCACATATTTGGGTGGAAAATTTTTCTGAATATACGGTTATGTGCTAGTCATACATGTAACACCCCCAAAATACCGCAGCGGAAGACTGTGTCATAGGGATGCTACTTCAGGGCACAAAGTACAAGATATAGAAAACGCCCTCTAAATGAGACGTTTTAGAAAAAGTTACCATTCGAATAGATAAAAGTCATAGTTTACAAAACAAAGATCCCAAAGTAGAATGATACATAAGTTTTTAAAGTGTATCGAATGGTAAACGATAAAAGTGAAAGTCTCCAAAAGCATGCCCTAAGACTCTCAGCTCCACAAACCTGCTATCGCCTTCCTAACCTGAGATAAACATGCTTAAAAGTGTCAACACAAAGGTTGGTGAGTTCATAGAGTTTGTCTTAGTACAGATGAAAAGCCTATAAAGAATGTTCACACAGCAAAGGCATCGTAAATCCACTCAGTTGCAAGTCCCGCCATAAGAGACTTGTAACCTGTGTGTTTACAACCCACTGCTACAATATAATATGATTAAGATATGTATAAGTTCATAACAATAGTTAAGCAATTAGTAGTGAGTCTACACTTCATATCCGAAGACCTCATGTTTGTATGTATGTCTCAATGGTTGTGTCCAGCAACTTAATCTGGGGCCATTGGAAGTCTGTATGTATGTATCCATGGTTGTGCCCAGCAACTTAATCTAGGGCCATTGGAAGTCTGTATGTATGTATCCATGGTTGTGCCCAGCAACTTAATCTAGGGCCATTGCCCAAAGTATAATAGTAAGAATGTGTGCATGTATCAATCATGTATGTATGTAATCAAGAATAATGAAATCAAGTATAATGTAATCAAGTATAATGTTATGTAAATCCGTACAAGTAAGCAAGTAGTAGCATGTATCTCCCCCAAAGAGTTGATAGAACAATTAAAAGAGTAGGGGCTATGACTCACCTCGAAGTAATAGTACAATGCAACGGAATGTTAAGGACAACAATGCACGGTTATCTGCCGCAACCTAAAATGAATGATGAATGATCTCATTTAGATCATCAATTGATGTTATGAATGTCCATGCTCATGTTTCTATACCACTCTACTCTTTGGAAAAACACTTGTGTTATCAAAAATATATAATCCAAGAATTTGGAAAAATATTGCTATTAGAAAATATAATAAGCTAGTTGTAATATATATATACTTATATATATATATATCGTATGTTTTCATGTTAGCGTTGAATTCCTCGGGTTGTAATCCTTGTAATATCGCCTTGAAATGATGAAAATATACTTGTAATAACTAATACTACATTAGTTATAAAGCTTGGTACTTAATATTATGTCTAGCTTATAAAAGTACTTCGTAGTTTTTGTGCCACTTTTATTAAAAGCTGTCAAATAAAAATGGTTTTAGCCGATATTCAAACGTGTATATCTTTGTCGTTACTTGTCCGTTTTACTTGTTCTTTATGTCCACGGTTACGTCTTAGTATGTAGTAATATATTTTGGGAAGCTCGGCTCCTCCGGGTTACGTCTAAAGTCTCTTTTTGTCCAATGAAAAACGTCCAACAGCAAACATTTTCAGAAAAATACTTTTCGTCTACAATCTTGCAAAATTCATAACTTCTTCGTTATAAACTCTTTTTAACCCGTTCTTTCGCCTACGGATTCGTTTTTGAAAGTATTTTCTAAAAATTTTGCCAAAGTTCCCTTGGTGTTTACTGATTTTCCAGGTTTTCACAAAATGGGACAGCATGTCTAAAATATGTTCCAAATCAAGTTTTCAAGGTTTATAACTAATTTCTACCATCACCAAACCTCTTGTAATCACCACATAGCTAATCTAATCCTACCATACACCTTCTTAGGGTGCCATGGACTCCTAACCAAGTTATTATAGCAAGGGGATTCATAAATAAAAAGTTAGGGTTTGTATGTTCCATTTTAGACAAAATAAATGGTGGTATAGCTAGTTGTACATGGTTTTTAGCATGGAAATCATGAAATACAAGTAAATATAAGATGTTTCATGTAAAAATAAAGTTGATAACTTACTTGATAAAATGAGATGATTAGATGATGATTATGCTTGGATTTCTTGTGTTTTTCTTGATTGATTCTTGATTAGGCAAGTATAATGAACAAGTTTGTAGCTTTGTACTAAGAAAAATTATGGCTTGATCATGGATCTTATTATGGATCGTGGGTTTGAAGATGGGGAAGAGAAAAGATGAGCTTTTTGATCTTAAGGATAATGTATGATTTGTTAAAAATGGTTTATGTAAATACTTGCACAAGTATATTAGTATAAAATGAATACATTAATGCATGGGGTTAAAATTTTTAAGTATTATCCTTGGGAGGACTTTAGGGGGCCGGTTATGGTGAGCCAAGGGGGGGGGGGGGGGGGGGTAGGGGTGCTTGGTATTTAATTAGAAATCTAGTGTATCGTTAAGTGTTATTACGTGTTATTCGTTAAAATCGGGTACCGGGTTTAATAGAAATAAACGTTCACGAAGTTAACCGGGATGAAATAATGTTATAATAATGATAAAAACATATTAAAAATATGTCGGGACCATTGTGGGAATATTTAGATATATTCGTTGTGTATAAACCGGGTGTTAACGTTTACTATAAATACTTATACGTAAAAACGTTAAATGTATCAAATATATAAATTTGAAAATCCTGAGAGTGGTATAACATGAAAATGCTGTTATGATGATATGCAGACTATCTCCAGTCCGTATGCAGTGTTCTCAACACTAATGAAATGAATTCGCACCTAAACCAATCCGGTTACGCGAATTTGAATACCCGTAAACTAAATTTACGATGAAATGAGTAATGCAAGTGAATAGTGAAAACTTTTCCGGAAATGAATAGTGTTTAGTGAATAGTAAATTTCCCAAATGTTTCTCAGAATATCAAAATGACCTCGAAAATGATGAATAGTAAAACGATGAATAATGTTTTGATGAATAGTGATTTATGAATAGTGTTTTTCCAAAGTTCCCGAAATGACCTGAAATGGTGAGTTGTGACAGTCTTCCCCTCTAAAAAGAACTTCGTCCCGAAGTTCAGTTAATGTTAATCAGTTAAATGTGTCAAAGCTTATGTATGTGGGTTTCTATCCAACTAGGTATGTTCTCGTGGTCAGACTTGATGAGGCAAACCTTCCCAATCCCGAGCTTAATCCTCAAAAGACCTCCTTTAGGTTAATCCTTTAGGTAACCGATTTTCACTTAATCCCACAACCCAATCAAACAAGAACAGTCATGAGATTAGGCTAAATCGGTTTGAGTGATGACTTTAACTTTTAGCTTGATTTTCGCAACCCAATCAAACAAGAACAGTCACTAGAACCAAGCTAAAAATCAAGGTCTGGATTCAACATCCTAAAAAAAATCTTTTGAAAGATTGGCTCGACTTTGGAATTGCTTACACAAATCAAATTACTAATGTTAGTATGACTAAGGTTAATGCTGCTAGGTCTTAGATTAGTCAGTGTTGTGTATAAGTCCTATATTAAGACTTAAGTGCTACTAAAATACGATAGTTGTTCAAGAGAATGTACCCGTTATGCTACCGCGGACATGTTGGGTGATAGGATTTCCTAAGAAGTAAGCTCTGCCAATTGCGGGTGGAATCTCATTGGCCTCATCTCGTGGCCCTTCAATTGCTGCTGCTAAGTTTGGACGATTGCCTCCTTGGTTAAGATTTCTTTTCAACTTAGGACAGTTGTTCCGAAAGTGATCCGGGCTGTTACATTCATAGCATGTCCTTTGGTTGTTCGTCATATTGCCCACATTTGCTAGTTCTCTACACTGGTTTGTAAAATGACTAGACTGTCTGCAAAATGCACACACACGGCAGGGCGCAATCTTTTGATGATGAAAGTTACATTTCGTACATTTAGGATGCGGGCCTAAATACTCTTTCTGACCAGGATTAGTTGCCGCAAAGGTCCTTGCCCTTTTGTTGTCAGCTATTGTGCCCATTTGCTTGTTTGACTCGCTTGTTCCCTTCCTTTTATCACTGTTCCTCAAGCTTCCATTTCTAACCATCTCATCTGTTAGAGTCCCTGCTCTCAATATTGCACTCTGAATTGTAGAAGGCTCAGTTGTTTTCACAGTCCCACGAATTTCTGGGACAAGACCATATATGTACCTCTCGATCCTCTTGGACTCAGGGGTAACTAGGTGTGGAACTAGTCTGGCTAATTCATGGAATCGATCTGTGTAGGCTGCATGTCCAGCCCCTATCATAGAGTGATGATAGAGTTCATCCTCCAGCTTCTGCATCTCGTTATCCGGGCAGTATTCCTCTTTCAATAATGCCTTAAAATCGTCCCATGTCATACCTACAGCTGCCGCTCTTCCCCTAGCTTGAATCTGCGTATTCCACCATGTCAATGCCTTTCCTGATAGTAAGCACATGGAATACTTCACCATTTGATGTGCTGCACAGTTACTAATGTCAATCACCGTCTCCATCTTTTCAACCCATCGAGTATACGCCAACGCGCCTCCTACACCATTGAAATCAATTGGCTTGCATGACGTAAATTCCTTATACGTACATCCAGTCCTAATGATGTTGTTGCCATTACCATTCTGGCCTATACCATTGGTGTTGTTAATTCCGCTTTCGTGGTTTGCCAAGTTATTCATATGATCGCCAACTTGAGTGACAATAGTGGGGAGAAAGTTTTCAAGTTGTCGAGCGATGATGGCTTCAAAATCAGTATTTCCACCGTCGTTATTATCATTGTTTTCAACTCCGTGACCACCTCCTCTACCTCCACGTCCACCAGTTCTTCCACCATCGTTACTTGGGTTACTAGTGTCATTAGCAGCTCCTCTACCTCCTCTACCTCCACGTCCACCAGTCCTTCCACCCCTTGGTGTTGCGCCTCCTCGAACAGAGCTACGAGTCACTCTCTTTGGTGCCATGATTTCCTGAGAGGAAGGACATTTAGTGAACGTCAGAGATGAGGGAAAACCGTTGATTAAC
Organism: Artemisia argyi; assembly: GCA_030686995.1. Taxonomy (NCBI): domain Eukaryota; kingdom Viridiplantae; phylum Streptophyta; class Magnoliopsida; order Asterales; family Asteraceae; genus Artemisia; species Artemisia argyi. Next base: position 19,398,285 of record CM060702.1, on the reverse strand, counting down.
CAAAGTCTATACTTCACATCCTCATATATAATACCGTGCTACCAGTTGTTTCCTAAGTTGTGCCAACACCGATCTACATCTGCATAGTCATATGTCCACGTGTGTCGTGAAGCACTTATAATTATGTTGGCCACCACAATTATAAATGTTTCCTTTCACAAGTATACATATCACCAGGCACACATATCTCAGTGGTAGACGTTGCTTAAATGGGCATCTAGGGAATGTCACGCTTAGTACAAAGGAACAAAGGATTCTCCCTTAAGTGTTAAAGTCACTGGGAAGTCTAGTTTCTAACGGTTTCTACAAAGTATCTAATAGCGTGGGTCTAAAAATAAATAAATTACCAGCAAGCGTAAGTGTATGTAAAGTGCAAGGCGATAGGGAGGAGAGTCTACATGTATGTAGTTATAGTCTAGACTCTAAAACAACCTAGTTCTCTATAACCAAGGCTCTGGTACCAATCTGTAACACCCCCAAAATACCGCAGCGGAAGACTGTGTCATAGGGATGCTACTTCAGGGCACAAAGTACAAGATATAGAAAACGCCCTCTAAATGAGACGTTTTAGAAAAAGTTACCATTCGAATAGATAAAAGTCATAGTTTACAAAACAAAGATCCCAAAGTAGAATGATACATAAGTTTTTAAAGTGTATCGAATGGTAAACGATAAAAGTGAAAGTCTCCAAAAGCATGCCCTAAGACTCTCAGCTCCACAAACCTGCTATCGCCTTCCTAACCTGAGATAAACATGCTTAAAAGTGTCAACACAAAGGTTGGTGAGTTCATAGAGTTTGTCTTAGTACAGATGAAAAGCCTATAAAGAATGTTCACACAGCAAAGGCATCGTAAATCCACTCAGTTGCAAGTCCCGCCATAAGAGACTTGTAACCTGTGTGTTTACAACCCACTGCTACAATATAATATGATTAAGATATGTATAAGTTCATAACAACAGTTAAGCAATTAGTAGTGAGTCTACACTTCATATCCGAAGACCTCATGTTTGTATGTATGTCTCAATGGTTGTGTCCAACAACTTAATCTGGGGCCATTGGAAGTCTGTATGTATGTATCCATGGTTGTGCCCAGCAACTTAATCTAGGGCCATTGGAAGTCTGTATGTATGTATCCATAGTTGTGCCCAGCAACTTAATCTAGGGCCATTGCGCAAAGTATAATAGTAAGTATGTGTGCATGTATCAATCATGTATGTATGTAATCAAGAATAATGAAATCAAGTATAATGTAATCAAGTATAATGTTATGTAAATCCGTACAAGTAAGCAAGTAGTAGCATGTATCTCCCCCAAAGAGTTGATAGAACAATTAAAAGAGTAGGGGCTATGACTCACCTCGAAGTAATAGTACAATGCAACGGAATGTTAAGGACAACAATGCACGGTTATCTGCCGCAACCTAAAATGAATGATGAATGATCTCATTTAGATCATCAATTGATGTTATGAATGTCCATGCTCATGTTTCTATACCACTCTACTCTTTGGAAAAACACTTGTGTTATCAAAAATATATAATCCAAGAATTTGGAAAAATATTGCTATTAGAAAATATAATAAGCTAGTTGTAATATATATATACTTATATATATATATCGTATGTTTTCATGTTAGCGTTGAATTCCTCGGGTTGTAATCCTTGTAATATCGCCTTGAAATGATGAAAATATACTTGTAATAACTAATACTACATTAGTTATAAAGCTTGGTACTTAATATTATGTCTAGCTTATAAAAGTACTTCGTAGTTTTTGTGCCACTTTTATTAAAAGCTGTCAAATAAAAATGGTTTTAGCCGATATTCAAACGTGTATATCTTTGTCGTTACTTGTCCGTTTTACTTGTTCTTTATGTCCACGGTTACGTCTTAGTATGTAGTAATATATTTTGGAAAGCTCGGCTCCTCCGGGTTACGTCTAAAGTCTCTTTTTGTCCAATGAAAAACGTCCAACAGCAAACATTTTCAGAAAAATACTTTTCGTCTACAATCTTGCAAAATTCATAACTTCTTCGTTATAAACTCTTTTTAACCCGTTCTTTCGCCTACGGATTCGTTTTTGAAAGTATTTTCTAAAAATTTTGCCAAAGTTCCCTTGGTGTTTACTGATTTTCCAGGTTTTCACAAAATGGGACAGCATGTCTAAAATATGTTCCAAATCAAGTTTTCAAGGTTTATAACTAATTTCTACCATCACCAAACCTCTTGTAATCACCACATAGCTAATCTAATCCTACCATACACCTTCTTAGGGTGCCATGGACTCCTAACCAAGTTATTATAGCAAGGGGATTCATAAATAAAAAGTTAGGGTTTGTATGTTCCATTTTAGACAAAATAAATGGTGGTATAGCTAGTTGTACATGGTTTTTAGCATGGAAATCATGAAATACAAGTAAATATAAGATGTTTCATGTAAAAATAAAGTTGATAACTTACTTGATAAAATGAGATGATTAGATGATGATTATGCTTGGATTTCTTGTGTTTTTCTTGATTGATTCTTGATTAGGCAAGTATAATGAACAAGTTTGTAGCTTTGTACTAAGAAAAATTATGGCTTGATCATGGATCTTACTATGGATCGTGGGTTTGAAGATGGGGAAGAGAAAAGATGAGCTTTTTGATCTTAAGGATAATGTATGATTTGTTAAAAATGGTTTATGTAAATACTTGCACAAGTATATTAGTATAAAATGAATACATTAATGCATGGGGTTAAAATTTTTAAGTATTATCCTTGGGAGGACTTTAGGGGGCCGGTTATGGTGAGCCAAGGGGGGGGGGGGGGGGGGGTAGGGGTGCTTGGTATTTAATTAGAAATCTAGTGTATCGTTAAGTGTTATTACGTGTTATTCGTTAAAATCGGGGTACCGGGTTTAATAGAAATAAACGTTCACGAAGTTAACCGGGATGAAATAATGTTATAATAATGATAAAAACATATTAAAAATATGTCGGGACCATTGTGGGAATATTTAGATATATTCGTTGTGTATAAACCGGGTGTTAACGTTTACTATAAATACTTATACGTAAAAACGTTAAATGTATCAAATATATAAATTTGAAAATCCTGAGAGTGGTATAACATGAAAATGCTGTTATGATGATATGCAGACTATCTCCAGTCCGTATGCAGTGTTCTCAACACTAATGAAATGAATTCGCACCTAAACCAATCCGGTTACGCGAATTTGAATACCCGTAAACTAAATTTACGATGAAATGAGTAATGCAAGTGAATAGTGAAAACTTTTCCGGAAATGAATAGTGTTTAGTGAATAGTAAATTTCCCAAATGTTTCTCAGAATATCAAAAGGACCTCGAAAATGATGAATAGTAAAACGATGAATAGTGTTTTGATGAATAGTGATTTATGAATAGTGTTTTTCCAAAGTTCCTGAATTGACCTGAAATGGTGAGTTGTGACAATACAATCTCCTATCCATGAGACGCTTGCTATGGCTAAAGTTTCACTCCTAAATTTTGTAAAAAATTTTAAATTTGGAGCTAAAATTGCACTAACAAGTATTTCTCATAGTTTTATTACACATCTACCATCAAACAAAACAAACTCAAGCGAAAGTGCATATGTAAGGCATCATCTTTTTACCCTCCCCTTACACTTAAGATGAACATTGTCCCCAATGTTCAAGTAAAGAATGTAAAAGTTAAAAAGTAAAAAGAATAAAATCAAATACTCCCCTGATTCGCTCGGTATGCATAATAAGGTGGCCAGGTTAAATCTTCCTCCAAGAAAATGAACAATCAAAGCTTCCCTTCCAGAATATAAATCATCTTCTTGTCATACATAACCTGTAAATCCTGAGAAAATAGACAAAACAACCTCGCGTAAAATCGGCGGCATCCTATATAAGTTACTAAATCCTAGAAAACATGATAAGATATAATGCTTGTGGAATGAAGTTTGCACATTTCCTGGAGATTATAAAACTTAATAATTCACAAAAACCATAAGACTCCGTTAGAAAAACAAAACCGGTAAAATTTCCAGATTTTTATACTTGACGCCGTCAAGAGTTAACTCATGACGCCGTCAGGATTGACCTGCAGAAATTCTTATGTTAAGTTTCCGGAAAATTTCTGGAAAAACTTGGTCCTACTTCCTGGAAAATCCTGCAAAACTTCATTATGACTCAATACAAGCATTTGACTCTAACAAATACGAATATACATGTTCATTTAATATTGTGGAGAATCATGATCGGTTTGTTTCTTAAAAACATATTTGGGGTTTCCCCTTACACTTATCTTTTGCAAAAATACTTTTAGGTGGAGTTAAGACTAAGCCAAAACAACAAAGTAAAGTATTTCCACATTTTAATTGAGAAACGTGATCTACCAACAATAAAAATAAAGCATGCATACGGAAGCAAATAATAAACAAACAAAAATAAAATCACACAAAACATGGGTTACCTCCCAAGAAGCGCTTTTCTTTATTTACGAGTCTTGTAGCTAGACTCAAGGTCATGGGTTACTACATGACCTCATCGTTGGTTCCACTCTCTAGGTCGTCTTCTAAACCAGTTTTGTATTCCGGACCTAGTTGTAAGCATTCTTTGTAGAAACCAAGCATCCTATTCTTTACATATTCTACTCCTCTACGTCTATCTTCCTCATTCCTATAATAAGCCGCTTGCTTGTGTTCTTTTTCGAAATTAGAGAGAAGGCGATATTGCTCAATCTTGTAGGGCATTTGATAGGCAACCTCATCATTCTCTTCCTTGAATCTAACTATCCCTAAAGTTGGATCATAACTCATCCTAGTGGCTTCAACAAATGGTTTTCCAAATATTATTTGGCTTAGGCACGCATCTATCACCGGACGAGTGTCTTCCACTATCATAAAATCGATCTCATAGGTGATATTCCCTATAATCACATGCAATCCCTTCACTCTTCCTGCAAAATTACTTATCAGATTCTTATTAGGCATCATCCTAAAATTAAGTTGCTTCTTCATCACCCAATTGTAATAAGTCCTAGTCATGATGTTCACGGGGGATCTAGGGTCGATGTAAGCTTTCCATATATGCATGTGCCCGATATTGCATGGTATGTTAATGTTAGAGGGGTCTCCCATTTTGATAAGGGGTGTGCCAAAGATATATGGTCTCTCGGGACTATCGAACAAATCCTTATGGTACTCCCGTTCTCCCTCGGTGGGCAACTTATCAAAGTATTTTTCTATAGGCTCTACCTCCTCTAATTCCTCTTCCTTGTTAACCTCAACTTCCCTACTCTCATCCCTAGTCTCGGCTTCTACTCTAACTTCATCCTTGTCACTCTCTTCTATCTCCTTATCTATCGGCTTAATGGTGACAACATTGACAAAGTGGACATGTTTGGATGATGAGGGATCCTTAATTTGGATTCCACTATTGGTGTCCCTAGTGTCCTTCCTAGGTGTGATTAACGCTTGGTTGTTGAGGGCTTTCAATAAGTTGTCAATCTTGTTGGTCATCTCTGTTTGTTGTTGGTTGAATTCGGTTTCAAACCTAGCTATGCGAGCTTCTTGAGATGCCATAAACTTTGACATCAATCCTTCAAGATTGTTGGTACTACCATAGTTGTTAGAAGGATTGTTGTTGAAAGTACAGTTGGATGGTGGACCGTTTGGTTGGTAACGATTAGGCGGATTGGAAGAATTGGGTTGATTTTGTTTCTACCTAAGGTTTGGGTGATTTTTCCAAGAGGGGTTGTATGAATCACCGTAAGGGTTTGGCTCGGGCTTGAAAGTGTATCACTTATCTCCCGCTTCATTGGTATGCGTGGATGCGTAGTCCGCAAAAGTTGTTCCGGGGAGTTCCACACAATTACGAGTATCATGGGGACCACTACATAATTCGCATGAAGAAGTGATTTTGTTCACTTGGCTTGAAGGCTTAGGAGCTTCGTAAGATTTCATGAGAAACTTGACTTGGTCCTCAAGTTCCATGATCCTACGGTCGGGAGTGCTAGAGTTGTTCGAAGGCAAAGATATTGCCTTGACCGTTTTGTTCAAATCACGAGGATCATTCCAACTTTTGTTGTCATAGAGAGCAAGATCTTCTATGAGTTCCCATGATTGTTCCGCACTTAGATCACGTAGCTTACCACCGGCCGATTGGTCAATGGCTCGCCTCGTGGAGATATCGATATGGTCATAAAAAATTTGGACTTGGAGCCAAAGATCTATGCCATGATGAGGGACTTTTTGGAGTAAGTCCTTGAAACGAGTCCATGCTTCATAAGGAGATTCATTTTGACGTTGTTGGAACATCAAGATGTCATTTCTAAGCTTAGTAGTTCTCCCCGGTGGGAAAAATTGAGCAAGGAAACGAGTGGTGAGATCATCCCATGTGGTGATGGATCCCGCGGGTAAACGCTCAAGCCATTGACTAGCTTGATCCCGTAGAGAGAATTGGAATAGGCGTAATCGGGTTGTCTCTCTAGTTTCAACACCTAGGTCTATGCAATCTACGATTTTGAGAAAGTCCTTAAGATGTTGGTTTGGATCTTCGGAACGAAGTCCATGGAATGCACATCCGCTTTGCACCAACCGGATGGTGTCGGATCGCAAGGGGGTCACATTGGCTCCTGATGAGTGCTCAAACACTCATCATTTTTTGTCAAATCTGAACTGCAAAACATACAAAAACACTCAAAAATGCATCAAAATACATAAATTATCCCAAAAGTGTGTTTTGTATGTTTTAGATGCAAAATGTTTAAAAACAAATGAAAAATGAACAAAGTTTGCATAATTGGCAATTTCAGTCTCTCAAGTTTCATAAATTGACAAAACTAGTCCCTGGTATTTAGAATATGGAAAATTATCATTCAAGGTCCCTGTACTATTCAAAGTTGTCAAAATGAGTCCTTGAATAAAACTTTTTATCAAATGGCAAAACAGGTCCTTCAAGTTTTGAAAATGGCAATTTTAGTCCTTGGGTATTTAAAAAAATGGAATTTAACAAATAATACCCTTGTACTATTCATTTATGGCAAAATAGACCCTTTTGTCATCTTTGGAAAAGTTTCATGTTTAACCTTTCAAGTTTCAGAAAGATACAATAATGGTCCTTTAACTTTGCAAATTGGAAATTTTGGTCCTCGGGTGTTCGAATTGGAGAAAACACATTAAAAGCCCTTGTGGAATCATGGTGTGGCATGTAAGGTCCTTGGTTTAAAGTTTGGAACTTGGCAAATTCACCCCCTCATTTTCAGAAAGTACATAAATGGTCCCTATGTATGTCTACTTAGCTACTTAACCAAATGGACCCATTTTATGTGTTAACCCTTTAAATAAAACCCACCCATTAACTAATCCAATCCACTCCCATTCCCTGGCCCAACATCCACCTCAGCCCACACCCCATCTCCTTTTTAATATCAAAACACCCAGGTCAAACATGAAGTCAAACATCCATCCCCTTCCCTTTACCCGTGACCTACCATAGCCAACACCATCATCACCTACACTGCCACACGCCACCCCTACCCACTCCATTATCTCCTTTCCACCACTATACAACAAAAACCCTCCCCTCTGCCAAAGGCTAAAAGCCAAACTACTTGTAGCTATTTTTCCCGCCAATATCACTTTCAAAGGCTAAGATGAATTCAAGCCATCCAACGGCCCTGAAGTTAAGTGGGAAAAGCAAAGTGGGTCTGGAAACCCTAAATGGGCAGTATAAAAGGAAAAGAGGAAGAGCAGAGTTGGCAGTTTTAGTTTTTTTTTATAGTAGGAGTAGTTTAAATTAATTCTAGTATAATTTTTAATGTTCTTAAGCTCTCCAAGATTTCAGAATTGTAATTTACTCTTTGGTTAAATTAAATTTCAGTTTTACTTTTGTTCTTGTTAAGCATTTTAAAGTTTCTATCTAAATTTCCCACTTTGAAGTTTGCTTGTTTTTAAGTTCTAGTGCCTGCTAATCTATGCTTGCTGACCATAGTCTAACCTAATCTACCAGTTTATTTCAAATTATGGATTAGAAATCTTGTATTGGCTTGCTAAATATCACATAGCTGCTTATTAAGGGGTGTTTGGCAAAAGCTTTTCCAAGGCCCAGAGTGGAGTTTGGTGGTTGTTTTCAGTTTATATGTATCACATTAGGTTAATTAAAGATGGTCAAATACTAAAATTCCTAGGTTTTCCTTTGCATAGTCAAACTCAGTCTCATAATTCATTCCTTAGGTCATTAATGTGATTTAGCTTCTGCAACCTTAGAGCTAGGATAGTTGTAGTTTTACTTTGCTTAATTAGTTTTTAAATCATCTTGAAATAACATATAAAATCAGTTAGGATCATTTAAAATCCAATTTAGTCAAAGTTCTTACAAATTGAAAAGTCAAATGAAGAAAATCCATATCTGATGAACTGTTTTCTAAATCAATTGTAGAACTCAATGCAGTTTGGAACTAGATAAGAATTATTTTCATGTGTTATTTGGTTGCTGGTTATCCATGATCAACAAGAAAATTTGGATTTGGATCCTAGTTGCTTATCTGTATTTGATCTCAAAATGAGCTGCTGACCCACTGAGTTGCCCTGCACCCAGGTTGCACCCACACTGGCCCAGTTTCAATTGGGCATAACTTGCTCAATTAATGAGCATTCTTCTTGTTTCTTGCTGCTTTGGACACCCATGTATCCTGTCTTGTTATTTGCATGTTTATTTTTCCTTTGATTGCTTATTTGTTTGCTTATTTTAGCCCCCAAATGTGTCTATTTTTCCCCAGGTCTGTTGTATGCAGTAAGCTGACCCTCATTGAGTTTGTTGATTGCTTGACTTTGTGTGATATAGGGTCATTTTGGTGATTGCTTGTAGTTAATTTAAGTAGCTTAAGTCTGTGCATGCCTTAGTTCTCACTTAAGAGCTTATTTGCTGAGCTTAATGATGGCTTGTGAGTGGGGTGCAACACACCCCCCCAGTCCTGTGTATCAGGTTAGATCAGCCCTAACCCCCCAACTTCTCAGGCTCCTAGAGAACTTATTAGTGGACCCCACAATACCAGCCTTGACTTTTTAGAAAGGTCACAAGCCCATATCCCTAGTTCAATGCTCATTTTTAGCCTTGGAGCTTATTTGATAAGCTGGAAGTTGCCTCAAAGTTGACTGCAGGGCTGTGTGGTTTGTATAAAGGTTGAGATTTGATTCTGCTTATTCTGTTTCTCTCTGGCTTATTCAGTTAGACTAGGGTGTTAATTTAACTTCACTTCAGTCCCATTAGGTTAGTTCAATCTTATTTTCCAGCTTATGTTCAGTAGATAGCTTATGTGAGCTTTGAAATACCAATCTTAAGTCAATAAGCCAACTGTTGGGCTTATTGGCTTATATTGTGCTTATTTTTGAGTTTCAAAGAAGGTCCTTTCACAAAAGTTGGTCATATTCAGTAGCTTGTTAGATTTGTAAAAGAAAATTTCAGAAAAAACCAAAATTAATTTTTAGTGATAACTTCTATTTAATGTAATTTAGGTATTTAATTTTTCTTTTTAAATTTTTGTAAAGTACTTATCTGTTTTTATATTTTTCTTAAATTCCTAGTATATTAAAGTATTTGTAGGAATTTTTTCAGAATTTTATCCTTTCATTTAGTATTTATTAAAATTAATATTAGTTTATTAATAATTAAGTAATATTAGATAATTAATTAGGTTTATTAATTTTTATTTAACAACAGTACTTTTTTATATTTTTTCTAGGTTTTATATGTCATAAAATAATTTTAGGAAATTTTTCATAATTTTCACTATTCATTTTCTATTTTTCTTAATTTTAATTAGTTTAAAGTAATTAATAAATAGTAGTTAATTAATATTAAATAGTAAAAAAGTAGGAAAAATATATTTTTAGTTTTAAAATTACTTTTATATTATTTTAGAATTTTTAGAATTAAATTTTCATTTTTCTAGCTTAATTTCTTAATTAGTGTAATTTAAATATTATTACTTAGTAATTAATTAGTAATTAATTAATAGTAATTAATTAAATAGTGTAAAAATTATTTTTCTTTTTACAAAAATTTTCTTTTATCATTAGGATTGTAAAAACGTAATTTTCATATCCGTAAGTATTTTATTTCACAAAAACTCGCGTTTTATTTCGTACGTCAACGTAACTTTAATTCAAACGAACGCGTTTTTAGACTTAGCTCACGTTTTTAGGTTATCTGATCATCAGTAAACGTTAATATAGTGTTTCTAAGTTATTTTCATTCCTCGTCTCGCAGTGTAATCATTCACAACCCCTTTCTGTCCAAATTCACCCGATCACAAACCCGTTTAATAACCATCACACCTCGTTGGGACATAACGACCCGGGGAAGCCACTATATTCCTCGGAGCATTGACTCTAGGCTGTTTGACCTTGTTGACCATCACCTGGTCCATTTAGGTTGACCGTTTGGAGCCAATCAAATTTTGGCGCCGCTGCCGGGGAGGTCGTGCGCGTTATTCTAAAACGGTTTTCAGATTAGTGATTTTGGAATTCACTTCTTTGTAAATTTACCATCCTTGTGTATATTTTCATAAAAACAGTTCTCGAAAACTTTTTAAAATCAGTTTTCAACGAACACAAAAAACCCAAAAAGATTTTCTTTCTCATTTGTATAAAATGTTTTCCAAAAACACCAAAAATATCCTTCTTCACCCTCCTACCCTTTTGATTCTTCATTCCTTACCCTCCCAAGCCTTTTGATTCTTTCTATGTCTCACCCACACCTTCTGGTTTGCGAGTGGTGTGGTAGTTCTTATAATGGTGGTAATTGCCCCGGTTGTGACATGGTAGAGTCAGGAAACGGGTCTGTCTATAACCAAGATCCCTATTCTTACCATGACACGACTGATTTATTCCATCAGCTACCACACCATGAGACTCAGCAGTTTTACTTTTGTGAGTACTGTGGTGGTTCACACTACAGTTCTGATTGTCAATCGGGAAACACGCTTGTCTATGAGCAGTTTCCTGATAACGATTATGACTCTAGCACATACAACCCACAGCCACATCAGTTTTACTATTGTGATTACTGTGGAGGTCCACACTTCAGTTCGGATTGTCAAACAAGGAATCCATTTCCTTGTAACAATTACGACTATTCGTTTTCAGACCCACCTCCACAGTACCAAATGATCCAAGCAACTCCTCATGATACTGAGCAAGACCTTTTACTTGAGGCTCTTGAGATATTGAAAGAACTTAAGGAGGAGTTGGCTACTACATCGTTTCAAGATTCTCGTGAGAAATCAATGGCAGAATTACTTGCTGAAGAACGAGATGCCAGAAATGAATTGAGCAAGGAAGAATTGCTAGTCCTAGAACAAGCAGCTAAAACACGTGCCATATTTCGCAATGCTGCTCTTCTCGACGATGATGATGAAGTTACCCTTGATATTTCTCAATTTTGTGAGGATTCATCAAGTTCATCTGTTGTGATTCCTTCCTCGGAAAATCAGGGAGAAAAGACTATGATAGAATTACTAGCAGAAGAACAAATGAAATTTATAAAACCCATGTCTGCTAGTCCTTCTCAACTCCCTCAGTCTATTGATATCACATCCGAAGTTCACACTCACTCTCTAAACATGGGGGATGAGCATCTTAGCACTGTTCCTAATAAGGAATCGGACGAATTAATAAAGTCTAGTGTTGAGATCCTTGTCCCAATCCCGAGAGAGTCACAGGGAACTTTTGATCATATGTGTGATTTACCTTCCCATCTTGAGTGTTCAAACGATCATTTTGAGACTTTCTCAGATTTTAATGATGATTTTACATCTCATGGAGACATTGAGTATATTGAGACATCACTTCCACAGTCTGATGCTGATCCTCTTCTTGAGGAGTTCGCCGATGAACTTACTCACATCAATCCACTTTCATTGGAAAGTGATGATGGTCTCCTTGACTTTGAAGCCGATCTTGGAGAAATTGAAAGTCTCCTTTATCATGATCCACCACTCAGTTCTTATCCCAACAATCCAATAGAGAATGTTAATCTCTTTGTTCCCGAAACATTCAATACTACCCTCACCAATCCTCTATTTGAATTCGAATCTGAATTCACTTTGATTTCTGATAATCCACTCTTTGATATTCAGAACGAGGATTGTGATGAGTCTATTCTGGAACATGAATTCACAGATTCACATCTTGTGAATGATTTTCTTCATGAGGAGTTCCCCGGTGAACTCACTCATCATATTTTGACTCTCCGGAGTTTGATAGCCCGGGGGGAGATGCACTAAATCATGAGGATTTGCAAATTCCCACCCACCCTCCCGGGTTGTTTACGAGCTTAACCTTTGAAATCCAAACTCAGGCTAATGAGCCTCCTCTCGAGGAAGACGATCAACTCATGATTTTCATCATGATTTTCTTCCTTTTCTTCACCTATAAGGTGACGTCTTCTCTTCTTCACTCCTTCGGGAATGAAGACACCATCTTTGATCCCGGCATTTTCATGTATCATTATCTTGAGCCGGATACTTATCTCATCGGTGTGGAACTTTCACGTGCTTCAAATGTTTGTCCAAACATCTTGAATGAAAGTCCGATTGAGATTGTTTCTTCCACATCATGCTTCCCCAAGGACAAATGAATTCGGGGTCGAGTCACGCTAGCGACTCGGTAAACAAAAACAGTAACATTCATATAGGGTTTTCACCCTAAGTGTGTGGGAGTCCCCCATGCTATGGTTACAAATGAAGTGAAAAACAAAATGGTGTTTTCCACATTTAGATTGTAATGTTGCCCTTTTACGTTCAAAGAGTCGGCATAATCGCCGGGACTTTGAATATTGAGGACAATATTCATGCTAAGTGTGGGGGGGTATTCGCTATTCTAGCGAATTTTATCACATTTTACTATTTTATACCCCCGTTTTAGCCAAAATTTCAAAAAATTTTCACTGGTGCTTCAAATTTTTTGTGGTAATTATTCCGTCAGGTCTAACCGACAAAGGGATTGGCTAGTCCAGGAAGAAACGGCTCTTGGTAAAGACATCTCAAATCCGTTTATGGCTTGCAATTTGCCCAAAATTGTATGGTACCTCAACTCGCCATATCCTAAAACGCGAATGAGTTGGCTAGCCCGCAAGATTATGGCTTGTGGTAAAGGCAGTGGAAAATCCATAATTGGTAATCAGCTCACCAAGATGTTGACTATTCCATCAAGAGCTGGCTAGTCCAGAAGCAAACGGCTTTTGGTAAAGACTAATCAAATCCGTTGACAGCTGGTGGTTTGCTCAAAATCACACGGTTATCAGGTGTGCCACAGTTCTTACACCTGGCTACTCCAGAATTGATGGCTTTTGGTAAAGAGTTTAAAATCCATCAAGTTTTCAAAACAGTTATTGCTAGGGACTAGCAATAGTTTAGTGTGGGGGATTGATGAGTGCCCAAACACTCATCATTTTTGGTCAAATCTGAATTGCAAAACATACAAAAACACTCAGAAATGCATCAAAATACATAAATTATCCCAAAAGTGTGTTTTATATGTTTTAGATGCAAAATGTTTAAAAACAAATGAAAAACGAACAAAGTTTGCATAATTGGCAGTTTCAGTCTCTCAAGTTTCATAAATTGACAAAACTAGTCCCTGGTATTTAAAATATGGAAAATTATCATTCAAGGTCCCTGTACTATTCAAAGTTGTCAAAATGAGTCCTTGAATAAAACTTTTTATCAAATGGCAAAACAGGTCCTTCAAGTTTTGAAAATGGCAATTTTAGTCCTTGGGTATTTAAAAAAATGGAATTTAACAAATAATACCCTTGTACTATTCATTTATGGAAAAATAGACCCTTTTGTCATCTTTGGAAAAGTTTCATGTTTAACCTCTCAAGTTTCAGAAAGATACAATAATGGTCCTTTAACTTTGTAAATTGGAAATTTTGGTCCTCGGGTGTTCGAATTGGAGAAAACACATTAAAAGCCCTTGGGGAATCATGGTGTGGCATGTAAGGTCCTTGGTTTAAAGTTTGGAACTTGGCAAATTCACCCCCTCATTTTCAGAAATTACGTAAATGGTCCCTATGTATGTCTACTTAGCTACTTAACCAAATGGACCCATTTTATGTGTTAACCCTTTAAATAAAACCCACCCATTAACTAATCCAATCCACTCCCATTCCCTGGCCCAACATCCACCTCAGCCCACACCCCATCTCCTTTTTAATATCAAAACACCCAGGTCAAACATGAAGTCAAACATCCATCCCCTTCCCTTTACCCGTGACCTGCCATAGCCAACACCATCATCAACTACACTGCCACACGCCACCCCTACCCACTCCATTATCTCCTTTCCACCACTATACAACAAAAACCCTCCCCTCTGCCAAAGGCTAAAAGCCAAACTACTTGTAGCTATTTTTCCCGCCAATATCACTTTCAAAGGCTAAGATGAATTCAAGCCATCCAACGGCACTGAAGTAAAGTGGGAAAAGTAAAGTGGGTCTGGAAACCCTAAATGGGCAGTATAAAAGGAAAAGAGGAAGAGCAGAGTTGGCAGTTTTAGTTTTTTTTTTTATAGTAGGAGTAGTTTAAATTAATTCTAGTATAATTTTTAATGTTCTTAAGCTCTCCAAGATTTCAGAATTGTAATTTACTCTTTGGTTAAATTAAATTTCAGTTTTACTTTTGTTCTTGTTAAGCATTTTAAAGTTTCTATCTAAATTTCCCACTTTGAAGTTTGCTTGTTTTTAAGTTCTAGTGCCTGCTAATCTTTGCTTGCTGACCATAGTCTAACCTAATCTACCAGTTTATTTCAAATTATGGATTAGAAATCTTGTATTGGCTTGCTAAATATCACATAGCTGCTTATTAAGGGGTGTTTGGCAAAAGCTTTTCCAAGGCCTAGAGTGGAGTTTGGTGGTTGTTTTCAGTTTATATGTATCACATTAGGTTAATTAAAGATGGTCAAATAATAAAATTCCTAGGTTTTCCTTTGCATAGTCAAACTCAGTCTCATAATTCATTCCTTAGGTCATTAATGTGATTTAGCTTCTGCAACCTTAGAGCTAGGATAGTTGTAGTTTTACTTAGCTTAATTAGTTTTTAAATCATCTTGAAATAACATATAAAATCAGTTAGGATCATTTAAAATCCAATTTAGTCAAAGTTCTTACAAATTGAAAAGTCAAAAGAAGAAAATCCATATCTGATGAACTGTTTTCTAAATCAATTGTACAACTCAATGCAGTTTGGAACTAGATAAGAATTATTTTTATGTGTTATTTGGTTGCTGGTTATCCATGATCAACAAGAAAATTTGGATTCGGATCCTAGTTGCTTATCTGTATTTGATCTCAAAATGAGCTACTGACCCACTGAGTTGCCCTGCACCCAGGTTGCACCCACACTGGCCCAGTTTCAATTGGGCATAACTTGCTCAATTAATGAGCATTCTTCTTGTTTCTTGCTGCTTTGGACACCCATGTATCTTGTCTTGTTATTTGCATGTTTATTTTTCCTTTGATTGCTTATTTGTTTGCTTATTTTAGCCCCCAAATGTGTCTATTTTTCCCTAGGTCTGTTGTATGCAGTAAGCTGACCCTCATTGAGTTTGTTGATTGCTTGACTTTGTGTGATATAGGGTCATTTTGGTGATTGCTTGTAGTTAATTTAAGTAGCTTAAGTCTGTGCATGCCTTAGTTCTCACTTAAGAGCTTATTTGCTGAGCTTAATGATGGCTTGTGAGTGGGGTGCAACACACCCCCCAGTCCTGTGTATCAGGTTAGATCAGCCCTAACCCCCCAACTTCTCAGGCTCCTAGAGAACTTATTAGTGGACCCCACAATACCAGCCTTGACTTTTTAGAAAGGTCACAAGCCCATATCCCTAGTTCAATGCTCATTTTTGGCCTTGGAGCTTATTTGATAAGCTGGAAGTTGCCTCAAAGTTGCCTGCAGGGCTGTGTGGTTTGTATAAAGGTTGAGATTTGATTCTGCTTATTCTGTTTCTCTCTGGCTTATTCAGTTAGACTAGGGTGTTAATTTAACTTCACTTCAGTCCCATTAGGTTAGTTCAATCTTATTTTCCAGCTTATGTTCAGTAGATAGCTTATGTGAGCTTTGAAATACCAATCTTAAGTCAATAACCAACTGTTGGGCTTATTGGCTTATATTGTGCTTATTTTTGAGTTTCAAAGAAGGTCCTTTCACAAAAGTTGGTCATATTCAGTAGCTTGTTAGATTTGTAAAAGAAAATTTCAGAAAAAACCAAAATTAATTTTTAGTGATAGCTTCTATTTAATGTAATTTAGGTATTTAATTTTTCTTTTTAAATTTTTGTAAAGTACTTATCTGTTTTTATATTTTTCTTAAATTCCTAGTATATTAAAGTATTTGTAGGAATTTATTCAGAATTTTATCATTTCATTTAGTATTTATTAAAATTAATATTAGTTTATTAATAATTAAGTAATATTAGATAATTAATTAGGTTTATTAACTTTTATTTAACAACAGTACTTTTTTATATTTTTCCTAGGTTTTATATGTCATAAAATAATTTTAGGAAATTTTTCATAATTTTCACTATTCATTTTCTATTTTTCTTAATTTTAATTAGTTTAAAGTAATTAATAAATAGTAGTTAATTAATATTAAATAGGGAAAAAGTAGGAAAAATATATTTTTAGTTTTAAAATTACTTTTATATTATTTTAGAAGTTTTAGAATTAAATTTTCATTTTTCTAGCTTAATTTCATAATTAGTGTAATTTAAATATTATTAATTAGTAATTAATTAGTAATTAAGTTATACTAATTAATTAAATAGTGTAAAAATTATTTTTCTTTTTCTAAAAATTTTCTTTTATCATTAGGATTGTAAAAACGTAATTTTCATATCCGTAGGTATTTTATTTCACAAAAACTCGCGTTTTATTTCGTACGTCAACGTAACTTTAATTCAAACGAACGCGTTTTTAGACTTAGCTTACGTTTTTAGGTTATCTGATCATCAGTAAACGTTAATATAGTATTTCTAAGTTATTTTCATTCCTCGTCTCGTAGTGTAATCATTTACAACCCCTTTCTGTCCAAATTCACCCGATTACAAACCCGTTTAATAACCATCACACCTCGTCGGGACATAACGACCCGGGGAAGCCACTATATTCCGCGGAGCATTGACTCTAGCCTGTTTGACCTTGTTGACCATCACCTGGTCCATTTAGGTTGACCGTTTGGAGCCAATCAGCTCCGGTGAGCTCAATGGTGTTTCGGTAGCCTTGGTGGCTAGGTCGGGAATACTCTCCTAAGGTTCGGGGCCTAAGGGGTTCTAGTGGTGGGTTTTGTTGTGGTGGGATGACGGGTTTAAAGATGTTCCCGTTGTCCATGATGTTGGGTGGTTACGAACAAAGACACAAAGAAATGAGATAGACTAAAGAAAACCTAAAAATAAAAATAAAATCTTACTAGAAAGGAATCTAGCAAGTAGACCTAATAAAAAGAAATTCTAACCTAGACAATAACTATTCCCCGGGCTGCGGCGCCAAAAACTTGATACGTGGGAATCGCACCAGGCTTTACCTCTCAAGGGATCTTGAGAAGTTTACAACCCCTACCAGGCAGTGTACCTGATCGTTGTAGTATAGTATAGTGACAAGTACCGGGGGATTGATCGTTCAGCTAGGAATCGTGTCGCTAGGATTAGAAAACCTAAATACTAGTTTTAAAGGTGAGGGATGATTATTTTTGTATTTTTATATTTTTTAGAAAGCAAGTAAATATCTCGGGTTTGAAGGATTTAGGCAGAATTAGTCGCTAGTCAACTAACCCAATACTAAAGATGCAATCAAAATAAAATACTAAAAATGAAATTAAACTAAATTATACTAAGGTTGTGAGCAATAAGTGGAGAAAATGTGTTTACTTAGATTTCACTACTCCCTAGACATCTTTTACACGTTAATTACTTGTTATAATTGCATGGATGACGGATTGTATTCCTTAATACCATTCATGGGGTATCGCACATAACTCCCCAATTCTATGAGCTCTTATCTCCTCATATACCATGCCCAGCACAACCATAGGGATTGTAAACAGTGGCTCATGCATTAAATACAACCAATAAAGACCTTAGTGCAATCGGTTCATGTTTCCTAAGACGTTCAAGCATGTTACCATTTGGAGATCTGCCAGTTTTCTTAAGCCTAACATATAAATTCATTCATCCAAAACAAACTATAAACAAGTAATCAACATATAATCAACATCTAGGTTTCATTAGATCCAAGCAAACACAAGATAGATCTAGCCTAGCATGATGAAATTAAGACAAGAACAAGATATAGACAACCAACACATAGACATATTGATTGAATTAAAAGAACACTTATCTTAATTACACATGAAAGGTATCAAGGGCTTGGAACCCTTGGAAAACCTGTAAAATTCGCACCAAGTTCGTACTAGGGTTTCTCCAAAACTTCTCTCTTTTAATGTAAAAAATTAGATAACTATATATAGGAAATAGGGTCTGACGGCGTCAAGACCAAATAGGTGACGCCGTCACCTCGCCGCCAAAATAATTCTCGGACTGCCTTGATCTACTTCTGACGCCGTCATGTGTTATTCATTTCCAGGCCGTCATGCATTTTCCTCTTGACGCCCTTCCTTGTGACGCCGTCAAATCTGTACTGGATCGTCATGGAAATTACTCTTGACGCCGTCAGGATGTTACTCTTGACGCCGTCACCTACTGTTCCCAGCAAGGAAAATTAAGACTTTGGCGTTTTCTTCACTTTTATGCTCCAAAAACGTCCGAATTGCTTCCTTTTCCAGATTTCACTCCCAAAGTACCTAAAATCACAAATGGAACGATTTAGGGCAATATTTGATCAAATAAATTCGAATTCCGGCTTAAATGACCCCCTAAAAACGGTTCATTTTTCGCCTCATCAACTGCTTAGGTAAGGAAAATGGTGTGAACATCCTGAAATCCATTTATAATGGACCTTTCATCATGGGGACAACCAGAGACACTATCGTAGCTACTGATGACAATCCTGCGGCAGTTGGTCCAGAAAGACCTCGTATCTACGATGATCTTTCTGATGAAGAAAAGAAACGCTATGATGCTGACATCAGAGCTTCAAATATTGTCATTCAAGGACTTCCTAAAGATGTCTACAAACTCATCAACTTTAACACCGATGCGAAAGCAGTTTGGGATAATGTGAAGATGCTTCTTGCAGGATCTGAGTTAACCAAAGAAGATAGGGAGTCACAGTTGTATGATGAATTCGAGCACTTCAAAATGAATCCAGGTGAAAGCATCGCTGACTACTACGTCAGATTTCACAAGCTTGTCAATGACATGAGAGCCATCAAGATGACAATGCCTAACATTCAGCTCAATTCAAAATTAGTGAATAACATGGCACCTGAATGGGATAGGTTTGTTACAGCTGTCAAGCTCAACAAAGGTCTCAGGCACACTAATCATGAACAACTTTATGCATATCTCCAACAACATGAGAAACATGCAGTTTATGATCGGGAAATGCGAGAAAAGCTCAGTCCTACAACAACTAATGAGTCCCTTGCCTTTGTGTTCAATGTACAACAACTTACTCAGTCTTCAAATGATCAATCTCAACTACCTTCATCCAGGTCTACCTCAACTAATGGACAATCATCAACTCCCTCACCAACTGCCTTAAACACCCATCCTGACTCTGGATATTCTCATACCGAAATGGTGATTGATAACCTCTCCAACCAAGTCTCGTTATTAGTCCAACAGTTCAGAGCTGTACTTCCACCAACTAACAACCAACTCAGGACTTCGTCTAACCCACGTAATCAGGTAGTCATTGAAGATGGAAGAGTGGTGGTGTAGAATGTGCAAGGAAGACAAAATGTCAATCCAAGAAATACTGGTAGAGATAATGGGCAGTATAGAGTCGGGAATGCGCTTCAAGTGCAAGCCAGGCAGCCTAAGTACTATAACTGTGGAGGGCTGGGTCATATTGCTAGGAATTGCACTCTTCCAAAGCGTCCTCAAAACTCAGAGTACTTCAAGGACAAGATGTTGCTAATGCAGGCACAAGAGAATGGTACTGCTCTGGATGAAGAAGCTTTGCTCTTTCTAGCTGGTGATGACAAGAATACGTTTGATGCTGATGTGGATGATCAACCTGTTCTGGACATGGCACTCAATGATCCGAACGTCTTCCAAGTTGAAGACTGTGATGCTTTTGATTCGGATGTTGATGAAGAACCCATAGCTCAAACTATCTTCATGGCTAATCTGTCTGCCGCTGCATCATCTCCACAGCTGTCTGGCTCCTCTATCACTTCTGCTATCTCTGGGGTACCAAAGCCACTAAATTCTAATCTGAATTGCTCTATCAATCCACAGGGGGCATGTGACTCGGTACAACCCACGAACATTGACAACACAGATATCACTAATATGGGAAATACCAATAATATCCCATATGAACGGTATGTGAATGACAATGTAATGAAAGTTGTACCAAGTGACATGTCGTCGGTTGACGCTAGAGAACTTGAGTTACATGAGCACACTATATACAACCCTGATGACTCCTTGATCACTAGAGTTAACATCCTTAAGGATCAGGTGGCCTTATATGAGCAGTGTGCTAAATTTGAACTTAATGAACGTGAGCAGAAAATGGAATGGCAATTGCGTACTTACATAACTGAAAACAATGCCAAACAAGAAACATTGAAAAAGGAGTTAGTTTCTTTAAACAAACAATTGAATCAGACTGTCAAACAAAGACAGGAAATTCAAAAGGGGTTGACTTCAATCAAACTCGACTACCAAGAAAAAGAAACCAAACTTCTAAATGATTTTTCAAAACTCAAAACGTTGAAAAACAAATTGGAAGATAAGTTGTACATGCAAGGTCAAACCATTCAATCTGCTCAAATGATGGAAAAACATAGGAAACTAAGAGATGAATTTAGTGAACTTAATGCCTCTAAGACTAAAGCTAAATTTCTTAGAATTGGTATAGGTGCTCAACCTGCGCTATATGATGCACACACTATGCTTGACCTTAACCATGCCCCTCCTGATGTGAAATCATATGATGAGATTGATGAGGCTGAGGATAGAACTAGGGAAAAACTTGCTGAGCGACTTAAGGATCCACTATGTGTTACTAAAAATATTGTGTTTCACCATGATTACACAAATGACAATCACTCAGCTATTTTTGTCCCTCAAAAGAAAATCCTTCCTGAAAAGGTGTTCTGGAATATTGACATGGAAAAAATGAAAGCTGAAAGAATCATTGGTAATACACGTACCATCTTTAGGATTGCAGACCCAACCATCTATCCCTTGCACACACCCCAACATCTTGTGCCATATACCTTACCCACACAGTGTAATACCCTAATTGCGTTATATGTTCTAGGCAAATTGTTTAAGGATTTTGAAAAAACATGCAAAACTAGAATTACACCAACAGGGATTACAGAAGGGGAAAGGGGGTTTGAGCAAACAAAGCAGTGTTACCTTACTGAAGTTATGCCATTTTTCGATCTTCTTAAAGAACACTTTGAAGGCCTTAAAACTACCATCGATAATGATGTGAATCAAATGAAAAAGGTTTTTAAAGAAGTAGAAAATGAGGGTAACCAATTGGCAATCGATCTCAAATACAGTGAAATTGACAGAAAAAACATCCTCATCATGAATGAGGACTTGATTGCTAATTGCATTGCACAAGATGTCTTTTACACTGTTACTGGCTCTGCCCTATCTGCTAAGCAATTTCATGAAATGTCCATTACTTTAAATGTATTTTAGAATCGTGTGATTGAGCTTGAGGGGGAGAACTACCAACTAAACCTCAAAATTCAAAACGACGACCATGACAACATGGTTTGGAGTTTTTCAAAACTTGAAGTTGATAATTTTAACTTGTAACTAAAATACCAACATCTGAAAGAAAACGTAAAAGTATCAAATGCCAAGACATCTTCGGATGCTCCTGAATTTAATACATGTTTTAAATTAGCCAAAAAGGATGATGTAATTCAAGCTCACTCAAACAAGATTCGGAAGTTGAGGGCCCAAATTGCACAATTAAAATTGAACAAAAGCGATGTGACCGATACCAATTACCAGAAGTCGATTGATTCTCAAAACTTTCAGAAACAGGGCATGATCAATGAACTACAACATGAAAATGAGTGGCTTCGTGCTGAAATGTCAAACACTAAACAACGTTACAAAGAATTTTTTGAGTCTATTAAAATAACACGTGACCAAAACAATGAAAGAGTCACTTCTTTGTTAAATGAAATTGAGAATCTAAAGACTATGGTGAAGGGTAAAATGCCCGTCGTTTCTTGTGATCATTCAATTTCCAACGTACATGCTTGTAAGAAATATGCGTGTGATGCTGTCAATGTTTCTCTTCCCCTTAGGAACAATAAGTTAGTTCACAACAACTACCTTAAGAATCTTAAGGACTGTCTGGTCATGCTTAGAGAAACCATTGAAGATGAGAGAATATCTAAACCTAATGATGATGTTGTTATTGGTGCTTGCTTCCTCACTAATAGAGCCCAGGAACTATTAGAATATGCCATAGGATCATGCCCCAAAAATGATAACAAGTCGGAAAGGTCATTTGCATCACACTCTAAAAGTGGCAACAAACATGTTACATTAGATCATCCCCAAACCATGTCACAATCCACCATCATGATCACCAGTAAACAAGTAGCAACTAATCATACCAATGTTCCCATCATTGCTTCTACAGGAGTAAAAGGTGTATCTAATGCTAGCAAGTCACAGCCTAGGTGCAATACAAAGAATGATAGGACCTTGCCGGCTAAGAGTACACTTATGAAGAAAGTAAAAGAATCATCTAGGAACAATAAAGGTATGCTTAATGAAAGGAATCGAGTTGATTCAAACATTTGTGTTAACGATGATGTAATTAATTCGAATTCTGGTGCTATTTGTAAGACTTGTAACAAATGTTTATTTTTTGGTAATCATGATGCTTGCGTTGTGTCCTTTCTTAAATCCACTATGAAATCTCCAGTTATGAATGTCTCGTGTGTTAAACCGGTAAAACAAGTATGGAGTAAAACAGGAAAAGTGTTCACTAATGTTGGTTATCAATGGAGACCTACTGGAAGGAAATTTACTCTAAGGAAAAAGTGCCCAATGACTAGGATCACTAATTCCAAAGTTGTGTCTATTAAGGAGTGGAGAGCTACTGGTAGACTATTCCCAATAGAAGAACTTAGTACCACTCCCAATTCTAGTGCATCAAAATGTGAAAGTTCTAGTGAGATATCTGTGACATATGATAATCCAATATTTGTGTGTGCTAATGATTGAGCCTAAACCGTCAGATTATTATTGACCAGGGTCAACAAGTCAAAGATAGCCTAGAATCAATGCTCCGTGGAAGTATAGGGTTTCCCCGGGTCGTTATGTCCCGACGAGGTGTGGATGGTACTTAAACGGGTTTGTGATCGAGTGAATTTGGATGAAAATAAATATAAGTGAGTTGTGAAGATTACACTACTGGAATATGAAAGAAAACTGCTTAAATACACTATATTAACAATACTGGAAAGTCAGAAAAACTAGAAACGTTTAAAACTTAAAACGCGTACGTTCACGTTTAAATAAAACGTAAGCGTACGAAATAAAAAGTAAAAACTGAGATCTGAAAACACCCAGGGGGTGAAAATGACTTTTTTACAAACCTAAGGGTAAAAGAAAATTTTTAGAAAATTAAAATAAATTTTAACCCTAATTAATTATTTAATATTAATTAAATACTAATTATTAATATTTAAAACACTTAAATATAATTTAATACTAATTAAATACTAGAAAAATGAAAATAAAATTTTTAAAATTATAAAATAACTAAAATTAAGTTTTAAAAATAAAAATAAGTGTTTTTGTCTTTTTGTGGATTTTCTATTAATTAATTACTAATTAAACATTAATTAACTAATTAAAATATTTTTAATTAAGAAAAATACTAAATGAACAGTAAAAATTCTAATAAAATTTCTAAAATTACTTTATAACATATAAAAGCTATAAAAAATATAAAAACAAGATTTTGATTAATAAAAACTAATTATGCTAATTTAAACTAATTATTAATTAATAATTAATAAAACTAAAATTAATTCTAATAAATACTAAATGAAAAGTTACAATTATAAAAATTTTTCTACAACTACATTAATATAATAGAAACTTTATAAAAATATAAAATTTCCTAAGTGCTAATAAATAAGCTATTTATATAATTAAATACTAATTATTATTTAAACCTAATTTAAACTATTTTAATTATAATAAATATTAAACTAATTTATAAAATTATGAAACTTTTTATACAAATACTATTTACTAACAGAAAGTTATAAAAAATATAAAAAGCTGAAAAGGATAATAAATAAGCAGTGCAAATAAGCTAATAAGCAGAGATAAGCTAAAGAGACTAAAACTATATTAAGTATTAAGTTTTGTATGGTTAAACTGAAAAAAGACCCTAGGGCAACTGGTATACAGGTACCCCTTATCACTCTCCAAGGGGGGAGGTCTCAGGTTCGACCCCTGCCTCTCCCCTTTTTGCAAATCATTTTTATTTTTCAAATTTTATTTTACAAAACCAATAAACAGCTAAATCTAAGTAACTTTTACAAATACACTTTTTTTAAAAACTTGAAAATAAGCTCTCAGTGAGCTTATTGGCTTATCAGATGGCAAACTAAACCAAAACTTGGAATTTATAGTTGAAATATACTACAAATAAGCTACACTATGAAAACTAATTATGAAATAAGATTGAACTAAGTTTATTGACTATAAAATAAGCAATAACAAATAAACTAGCATACTAGAATAAGCTAAAAAAACAAATAAGCTAATCCTGATTACCACAGACCCAAAACAGGCCTGAGAGGGCACTTTGTTGCCAACTGTGGGGCCCACAAAAGAGCTTGTAAGCTCAGGTAAAAAGGTAATCTAATAAGCTGAGCTAGCAGGCTTTCTAAAAAGCTAGACTTGAAGCTTTGGGTCCCACAGGTGAGGGCATGAGAGGGGCTTGAATATTGGAACAAAAGCTGATTGCTCAGCAGTTAAGCAAATGGGACAAATTTAATGGGGCAAGCAGCCCAAGTGGATGATCCCTAAAACCTAAAATAAGCTATAAGCCTTGAAGTCTGGCTTATTGGATTTCCAATAAGCCAAATTTCAACAGGTGGGGCCCACTATGGAAGCCATGGCAAACCATTGAAGTTGGGGGTCTGGGACTAAGTTTGTGGTGCAGGGCAAGTTTTGGCTTAACAGGCCAACTTGAGACAAGCTTATTAATAAGCAAATGGCTTACAAACTCATAATTTCTTTTTGACATATGTCTACAAGCTACTAGAGAACACATAAAAACACTTCTAATCTACTTCCAAACTAAATTCAACCTTCTGCATGATCTTAAAAATCTGTCCATATTGACAGTTGTGAATCTTGACTTTTTAAGAAAATGAGTTCATGTTGACTTTTATGAGATTTAGATGGTCCTAGGTTACTACAAATGATGTTTAAGGTTAATATGAGATTGAACTAAGCTAAATGAACAAGATTTACAACTACTAGCATGGTTATGGATCCCAAGAACTCAACAGATATAGAATTAATGAGTTACAAAGGGATTTTTGACTTTAGGCTTGTGGAACTTGGTTTTGAGGGTTGAGATTACCTAAACTAACCTAGGGAATTTAACATGAGCACAAACAACCATAAAAGACTTACTGAGATAGCCAGAACAGCTAGAGCCAAACACCCCTTAATACTAACTGATTTGATGATTATTTAAGTTACACACAGATTGGAACCATGAAACTAAATCAACAAGTTCTAATATACTATTACAAACTTAGATGAACATATAAAAACAGCTTACAAGCTATT
Source organism: Artemisia argyi (assembly GCA_030686995.1). Lineage (NCBI taxonomy): Eukaryota > Viridiplantae > Streptophyta > Magnoliopsida > Asterales > Asteraceae > Artemisia > Artemisia argyi. Next base: position 19,372,294 of record CM060702.1, on the reverse strand, counting down.
TTCTTATAAAAAACAAAAATCACAAATTTAACTTACAAATTAGTTCAATGCTGAGGTTATGGAACCAAGGACCAAGATCAACCTAACAACCTTCCACAAGGTTACTAATACCAGAAGTAATCCAAAACACACCTTCTTCAATGCTCAATCTTCATAACACAGATTTTCTATTTATTTTTCTTTTTCTTTGTATTTTTGATTATTTTTGGAATTATAAACTAAACCTGATTCTGAGGTTTCTTAAAGCTTATAAAAGCTTTGTCAGAGCTTAAATAAACTAATTGAATCCTTATAACCAACTACAAACAAGATCAATTAACTTTGAGAATTACTTGAAATTTGAAAATTGCACTAACTGTGATATGAAATGAGACTTGAAATTGAGATTAAATAAGGTTTAAATTACACTAATACAACAGGATACAAGCTTTTTAATTCAAAGATTACAATGGATTTGAAAATTAAACTAATGTCGACACTAAGCTAAACTAAAACTACTCTAATACCACTCCACCTCTGCTTCTTCCTCTCTTTATATCATTTTCTGAGCTCCATGGGTCCCAAGGATCAAATCCCACTTGTGATGGCAGCCAATGGATAAGTCTTAGCCCTTGAATTATTTTTGGCGCCAAAAAGATAATGAGTGCAATTGGGTCTGTAACAGTCCCTAGGGGGTGGGTAGAGGTGATGGGTGACTCAGAGTAGCTTGGGTGGTGGAGCAGGCTCAAGTGGTGGTCAAGTTGGGGTAAAACCAGGGGTGAGTATGGTGGTATTGTGTCAGTGAGTGGGAGAGGGAAAGGGTGAGGGGGATGAGTGGTTTTGACCGGGGTCAAACCTGGGGTTGGATTGGGTTGATTAGTTGGTTGGGCTCAGAGGTGGGCTTGGGATAAAGGGATAATGGGTGGGCTTGTTATTGTTTGGATTGGATTAGGTTTTAGATAATAAAGGTCCGGATTTGGTTTTAGTTTTTAGGAAATCACAAGGACCTTGTTTGTAATTATTTGAAAGTTGAGGGCCTGTTGTGACATTTTTCCAAAGATCATGATAAGGACCATATTTGTCATTTATGAATAGTACATGGGTATTTTTGATATTTTTTATTTTTTAAATACCCGGGGACTAAAACTGACAATTCACCAAACTCCAGGGACCATTCTTGTAATTTTCTGAAACTTGAAGGGTTAAACCTGTAAATATCAAATATTAACAAAAAGGGCCAATTATGTCATTTAAGAATAGTATAAGGTTTATTTTGATTATTTTCTTATTTTTAAAACCTTAGGGACTAATTTTGACATTTTTCCAAAGTTGAGGGACCAAAGTTGTAAATTTATGATTTTTAACTTCAAAGGACTTTTTCTTACAACTTGTGAATCCCAAGGACCTTTTATGATAATTTTACAAGTTTTGATTCACCAGGGACTAGTTTTGTAAATTTATGAAACTTGAGGGACTGAAACTGCCAATTATGCAAACTTTGTACGTTTTTCATTTGTTTTTGCATATTTTGTGTTTGAAACATATAAAACACACCTCTAAGATATTTTAAGTATTTTGATACATATTTGGGTGTTTTTGTATGTTTTGGCAGCTCAGATTGGTATAAAATGATGAGTATTTACACACTCATCAATCCCCCACACTAAACTATTGCTAGTCCCTAGCAATATTTTGAGAAAAACTAATGGATTTTAAACTCTTTACCAAAATCCATCACTTCTGGAGTAGCCAGGTGTAAGAACTGTGGCACACCTGATAACCGTGTGATTTTGAGCAAACCACCAGCTGTCAACGGATTTGATTAGTCTTTACCAAAAGCCGTTTGCTTCTGGACTAGCCAGCATCTTGATGGACTAAGTCAACATCTTGGTGAGCTGATTACCAATTATGGATTTTCCACTGCCTTTACCACAAGCCATAATCTTGCGGGCTAGCCAACTCATTTGCTTATGAGGATACGGGGGAGTTGAGGAACCATGCAATTTTGGGCAAATTGCAAGCCGTCAACGGATTTGAGATGTCTTTACCAAGAGCCGTTTGCTCCTGGACTAGCCAATCCCTTTTGTCGTTTAGACAAGGCGGATTGATTACCACAAAAAATTTTGAGCTCAAGTGAAAAATTTTTGAAAATTTTTGGTCAAAAACGGGGGTATAAGATAGTAAAATGTGATAAAATTCGCTAGAATAGCGAATACCCCCCCCCCCCCCACACTAATCATGAATATTGTCCTCAATATTCAAAATCCCGGCTATTATGCCGACATTTTGAACGTAAAAGGGCAACATTACAAGCTAAGCGTGGAAAACATCATTTAGTATTTTCACTTCTGTAATCATAGCATGGGGGACTCCCCCACACTTAGGGTGAAAACCCTATAACCATGCTCAGTTTTTGTTTACCGAGTCGCGAGCTTAACTCGACCCCGAATTAATTAGTCCATGGGGAAGCATGATGTGGAAGAAATAATCTCCATCGGACTTTCATTCAAGATGTTTGGATAAACATTTGAAGCACGTGAAAGTTCCACACCGATGAGACATAATCCCGGCCCAAAATAATGGTAAATGAAAATGCCGGGATCAAATATAATGTCTTCATTCCCGAAGGAGTGAAGAACAGGAGAAGTCACCCTGTAGGTGAAGAAAAGGAAGAAAACCATGATGAAAATCATGATAAGATCTTCTTCCTCGAAGGCAGGCTCATTAGCCTGAATTTGGATTTCAAAGGTTAAGCTCGTAAACATCCCGGGAGGGTGGGTGGGAATTTGCAAACTCTCATGATTGAGAGCATCTCTCCCCGGGATATCAAACTCCGGAGGAGTCATGACATGAGTGAGTTCACAGGAGAACTCATCAAATGTGAATGAATCATATTCTGGATTGATGTGCGTGAGTTCACAGGAGAACTCATCGAAGGTAAATGATTCATAATCGGGGAGAGAATTATGAGAATGAGAAGTGGTACTGCCACTAATCTTCTCTCCCATAGGATCAAAGGTAAAGGCTTCAAATTCCGGTATAGGGTCATCGGAGAGCATTTCACTATCCTTTATGGGGATAGGAGATGAAATAGGTTTCATATTGAAAGCCTCGATTTTAGAAATGAGGAGATTGACTTTCAGTAATGTTGCACGAAGTGCTTCATCCTTGATTTCAGTGTCAATCTCATCATTCTCTTCTTCTAAGCTAACTAGCTCAGAAGGTAAGTCTTCCACATGACTGATGTCTCCAGAAGATAAAGAATTTTCATCAGCATGGGAAGTACTAAGCTCGATGTTGGGATTAGAGTTTAAAAGATTTTCAGTTTCTCCCACATCGGCTTCAGAATCAAGGAGACCATCATCATTTCCCAAAGGAAGTGGATTGATGTGAGTAAGTTCGTTTGTGACTTCCTCAATAAGAGGGTCAACATCCGAATGAGGAAATGGTGCCTCCTCATACTCAACTTCTCCATAAGATGTGTAATCATCATTAAAATCGGAGAAGGTCTCAAAATGATCTTTTGGATTTTCAGGGTGAGAAGGTAGATCATACACATGATCCAAAGTTCCCTGTGACTCTCCTGGGATTGGGACAAGGATCTCGACGCTAGACTTTATGAATTCGTCCGATTCCTTTGAAGGAACAGTGTCAAGATGCTCATCCCCCATGTTCGGAGAGTGAGTGGAAACCTCGGGTGTGACAGCAGTTGTTTGAGATGAAATCTCAACTGCTGGGATATCAACTGATGAACTTGATGAATCTTTTTGAATAATAACAATGTTATCTTCATCATCACTGTCATCATAGTCATCAAATAGAGCAGTATTGCGAATGTTAGCACGAAATTTAGCTGCTCGTTGCTCAGCCAATAATTCTTCCATGCTTTTTCCAGATTCTCGTTCTTCAGCAAGTAATTCTGCCATAGTTTTCCCACGAGAATTTGGAATGAAAGGAAATTGTGGGGATGTGGATGTGTCAAAACCGAAAGGTTGACATTGAAAATCACTATGAGGACCCCCACAATATGCACAAGAAGAACTTGGAGTTTGGCGGAGTGAAATATTAGCTAACTCCTCCTTAAGTTCTTTAAATTTCTCAAGAACTTCTAAAAAGTCTTGCTGGATTTGAGGAGTTGCTAGGATAGTTTGACACTGTGGAGGTTGGTCTTGATACGAGGAGTCATAATTGCTACAAGGAAATGGATTCCTCGTTTGACAATCAGAGCTAAAGTGTGGACCTCCACAGTCATCACAACAGTAAAACTGTTGAGGCTGTGAGTCGTATGTGATAGAGTCATAATTGTTATCGGGAAACTGCTCATAGACAAGCGTGTTTCCCGATTGACAATCAAAACTGTAGTGTGAACCACCACAGTACTCACAACAGTAAAACTGCTGAGAATCATGGTGTGGTAACTGATGGAATGAATCAGTCGTGTCATGGTAGGAATAGGGATCTTGGTTATAGACAGACCCGTTTCCCGATTCTACCATGCCACAACTGGGGCAATCGCCACCATTATGAGGATTACCACACCAATGGCAAACCAGAAAGTGTAGATGAGACATAGAAAGAATCAAATGTGTATAGAGGGTGAGAAAATGAGAATCAAAAGGGTAGGAGGGTAAAGATGGATATTTTTGGTGTTTTTGGAAAATATTTTATCAGAAAGAAAATCTTTTTGTGTTTTTGTGTTTGTTGAAAACTAATTTTACAAAGTTTTCAGAAACAGTTTTGTTTTTAAAATAAGAAAATATGAACAAGGGATGGTAAATATACAATGAATGTATATCCAGGTTCACTAATCTGCAAAACCGTGTAGAATACGCGCACAACCTCCCCGGCAGCGGCGCCAAAAATTGATTGAGCCTAAACCGTCAGATTATTATTGACCAAGGTCAACAAGTCAAAGATAGCCTAGAATCAATGCTCCGTGGAAGTATAGGGTTTCCCCGGGTCGTTATGTCCCGACGAGGTGTGGATGGTACTTAAACGGGTTTGTGATCGAGTGAATTTGGATGAAAATAAATATAAGTGAGTTGTGAAGATTACACTACTGGAATATGAAAGAAAACAGCTTAAATACACTATATTAACAATACTGGAAAGTCAGAAAAACTAGAAACGTTTAAAACTTAAAACGCGTACGTTCACGTTTAAATAAAACGTAAGCGTACGAAATAAAAAGTAAAAACTGAGATCTGAAAACACCCAGGGGGTGAAAATGACTTTTTTACAAACCTAAGGGTAAAAGAAAATTTTTAGAAAATTAAAATAAATTTTAACCCTAATTAATTATTTAATATTAATTAAATACTAATTATTAATATTTAAAACACTTAAATATAATTTAATACTAATTAAATACTAGAAAAATGAAAATAAAATTTCTAAAATTATAAAATAACTAAAATTAAGTTTTAAAAATAAAAATAAGTGTTTTTGTCTTTTTGTGGATTTTCTATTAATTAATTACTAATTAAACATTAATTAACTAATTAAACTATTTTTAATTAAGAAAAATACTAAATGAACAGTAAAAATTCTAATAAAATTTCTAAAATTACTTTATAACATATAAAAGCTATAAAAAATATAAAAACAAGATTTTGATTAATAAAAACTAATTATGCTAATTTAAACTAATTATTAATTAATAATTAATAAAACTAAAATTAATTCTAATAAATACTAAATGAAAAGTTACAATTATAAAAAAAAATTTCTACAACTACATTAATATAATAGAAACTTTATAAAAATATAAAATTTCCTAAGTGCTAATAAATAAGCTATTTATATAATTAAATACTAATTATTATTTAAACTTAATTTAAACTATTTTAATTATAATAAATATTAAACTAATTTATAAAATTATGAAACTTTTTATACAAATACTATTTACTAACAAAAAGTTATAAAAAATATAAAAAGCTGAAAAGGATAATAAATAAGCAGTGCAAATAAGCTAATAAGCAGAGATAAGCTAAAGAGACTAAAACTATATTAAGTATTAAGTTTTGTATGGTTAAACTGAAAAAAGACCCTAGGGCAACTGGTATACAGGTACCCCTTATCACTCTCCAAGGGGGGAGGTCTCAGGTTCGACCCCTGCCTCTCCCCTTTTTGCAAATCATTTTTATTTTTCAAATTTTATTTTACAAAACCAATAAACAGCTAAATCTAAGTAACTTTTACAAATACACTTTTTTAAAAAACTTGAAAATAAGCTCTCAGTGAGCTTATTGGCTTATCAGATGGCAAACTAAACCAAAACTTGGAATTTATAGTTGAAATATACTACAAATAAGCTACACTATGAAAACTAATTATGAAATAAGATTGAACTAAGTTTATTGACTATAAAATAAGCAATAACAAATAAACTAGCATACTAGAATAAGCTAAAAAAACAAATAAGCTAATCCTGATTACCACAGACCCAAAACAGGCCTGAGAGGGCACTTTGTTGCCAACTGTGGGGCCCACAAAAGAGCTTGTAAGCTCAGGTAAAAAGGTAATCTAATAAGCTGAGCTAGCAGGCTTTCTAAAAAGCTAGACTTGAAGCTTTGGGTCCCACAGGTGAGGGCATGAGAGGGGCTTGAATATTGGAACAAAAGCTGATTGCTCAGCAGTTAAGCAAATGGGACAAATTTAATGGGGCAAGCAGCCCAAGTGGATGATCCCTAAAACCTAAAATAAGCTATAAGCCTTGAAGTCTGGCTTATTGGATTTCCAATAAGCCAAATTTCAACAGGTGGGGCCCACTATGGAAGCCATGGCAAACCATTGAAGTTGGGGGTCTGGGACTAAGTTTGTGGTGCAGGGCAAGTTTTGGCTTAACAGGCCAACTTGAGACAAGCTTATTAATAAGCAAATGGCTTACAAACTCATAATTTCTTTTTGACATATGTCTACAAGCTACTAGAGAACACATAAAAACACTTCTAATCTACTTCCAAACTAAATTCAACCTTCTGCATGATCTTAAAAATCTGTCCATATTGACAGTTGTGAATCTTGACTTTTTAAGAAAATGAGTTCATGTTGACTTTTATGAGATTTAGATGGTCCTAGGTTACTACAAATGATGTTTAAGGTTAATATGAGATTGAACTAAGCTAAATGAACAAGATTTACAACTACTAGCATGGTTATGGATCCCAAGAACTCAACAGATATAGAATTAATGAGTTACAAAGGGATTTTTGACTTTAGGCTTGTGGAACTTGGTTTTGAGGGTTGAGATTACCTAAACTAACCTAGGGAATTTAACATGAGCACAAACAACCATAAAAGACTTACTGAGATAGCCAGAACAGCTAGAGCCAAACACCCCTTAATACTAACTGATTTGATGATTATTTAAGTTACACACAGATTGGAACCATGAAACTAAATCAACAAGTTCTAATATACTATTACAAACTTAGATGAACATATAAAAACAACTTACAAGCTATTTTCTTATAAAAAACAAAAATCACAAATTTAACTTACAAATTAGTTCAATGCTGAGGTTATGGAACCAAGGACCAAGATCAACCTAACAACCTTCCACAAGGTTACTAATACCAGAAGTAATCCAAAACACACCTTCTTCAATGCTCAATCTTCATAACACAGATTTTCTATTTATTTTTCTTTTTCTTTGTATTTTTTATTATTTTTGGAATTATAAACTAAACCTGATTCTGAGGTTTCTTAAAGCTTATAAAAGCTTTGTCAGAGCTTAAATAAACTAATTGAATCCTTATAACCAACTACAAACAAGATCAATTAACTTTGAGAATTACTTGAAATTTGAAAATTGCACTAACTGTGATATGAAATGAGACTTGAAATTGAGATTAAATAAGGTTTAAATTACACTAATACAACAGGATACAAGCTTTTTAATTCAAAGATTACAATGGATTTGAAAATTAAACTAATGTCGACACTAAGCTAAACTAAAACTACTCTAATACCACTCCACCTCTGCTTCTTCCTCTCTTTATATCATTTTCTGAGCTCCATGGGTCCCAAGGATCAAATCCCACTTGTGATGGCAGCCAATGGATGAGTCTTGGCCCTTGAATTATTTTTGGCGCCAAAAAGATAATGAGTGCAATTGGGTCTGTAACAGTCCCTAGGGGGTGGGTAGAGGTGATGGGTGACTCAGAGTAGCTTGGGTGGTGGAGCAGGCTCAAGTGGTGGTCAAGTTGGGGTAAAACCAGGGGTGAGTATGGTGGTATTGTGTCAGTGAGTGGGAGAGGGAAAGGGTGAGGGGGATGAGTGGTTTTGACCGGGGTCAAACCTGGGGTTGGATTGGGTTGATTAGTTGGTTGGGCTCAGAGGTGGGCTTGGGATAAAGGGATAATGGGTGGGCTTGTTATTGTTTGGATTGGATTAGGTTTTAGATAATAAAGGTCCGGATTTGGTTTTAGTTTTTAGGAAATCACAAGGACCTTGTTTGTAATTATTTGAAAGTTGAGGGCCTGTTGTGACATTTTTCCAAAGATCATGATAAGGACCATATTTGTCATTTATGAATAGTACATGGGTATTTTTGATATTTTTTATTTTTTAAATACCCGGGGACTAAAACTGACAATTCACCAAACTCCAGGGACCATTCTTGTAATTTTCTGAAACTTGAAGGGTTAAACCTGTAAATATCAAATATTAACAAAAAGGGCCAATTATGTCATTTAAGAATAGTATAAGGTTTATTTTGATTATTTTCTTATTTTTAAAACCTTAGGGACTAATTTTGACATTTTTCCAAAGTTGAGGGACCAAAGTTGTAAATTTATGATTTTTAACTTCAAAGGACTTTTTCTTACAACTTGTGAATCCCAAGGACCTTTTATGATAATTTTACAAGTTTTGATTCACCAGGGACTAGTTTTGTAAATTTATGAAACTTGAGGGACTGAAACTGCCAATTATGCAAACTTTGTACGTTTTTCATTTGTTTTTGCATATTTTGTGTTTGAAACATATAAAACACACCTCTAAGATATTTTAAGTATTTTGATACATATTTGGGTGTTTTTGTATGTTTTGGCAACTCAGATTGGTATAAAATGATGAGTATTTACACACTCATCAGCTAACCAAACGGACCCCAACTGTTTGTGGGGCTCCAGCTTTTTCAGTTATCCATGATTGTCTGGTTTCAAATGCAGGTCGTACAAATCGTCCTTTGGTATTTGGACTCAGGCTGCTCAAAACATATGACTGGAGATCGCTCGCGGCTCAAGAATTTCATGGAAAAGTTTATTGGTACGGTTAGATTTGGTAATGACCATTTTGGATCTATAATGGGTTATGGGGATTACGTCTTTGGAGACAGTGTGATATCCAGAGTTTACTACGTGGAAGGACTTGGGCACAATCTATTTTCTGTTGGTCAATTCTGTGACTCTGATCTTGAAGTTGCTTTCAGAAACACACCTGTTTCGTTAGAGAATTAGATGGGGTTGATCTACTCAAGGGGAGTCGGGGCACTAATCTGTATACCATCTCTATCGAAGACATGTTACGGTCCTCACCAATTTGCTTGCTTTCTAAATCCTCCAAGAACAAACCATGGTTGTGGCATCGTCGTTTAAACCACTTGAACTTCGGTACCATCAATGAACTCACACGTAAAGATCTTGTTCGAGGCTTGCCCAGACTGAAGTATGAAAAAGACCACTTGTGTTCCGCATGTCAAATGGGCAAAAGCAAAAAGCACACACATAAACCCAAGACAGTAAACTCCATCATGGAAGTCCTACATACCCTCCACATGGATCTCTGTGGACCGATGAGGATTCAAAGTATCAATGGAAAGAAATATGTGCTGGTTATTGTTGATGATTTTTCTCGATTCACGTGGGTAAAGTTTCTACGATCAAAAGACGAGACTCCGGAAACCATCATCAAACTCATTATAATGTTGCAAGTTCGTCTCAACAAAACAGTTAGATTCATTCGAACTGATAATGGAACGGAGTTTGTGAACAAACAACTTACTCAATTTTATGAAGGTGTCGGAATTAGTCATCAAAAGAGCATTCCACGTACTCCTCAACAAAATGGAGTTGTTGAAAGACGCAACCGCACATTAGTTGAAGCTGCAAGAACTATGCTCATCTTCTCTAAAGCCCCTATGTTTCTTTGGGCTGAGGCAATTGCAACAGCATGTTATACACAGAATAGATCCTTGATACATCCTCTCCACTGCAAGACTCCATATGAACTGGTCCATGGCAGAAAACCGGATCTTTTGTTTCTTCGTGTATTTGGTGCATTGTGCTATCCAACAAATGACAGTGAAGACCTGGGGAAACTCAAGGCCAAGGCTGACATTGGTTTCTTTGTTGGCTATGCTCCAGAACGAAAGGGATACCGAATCTACAACAAACGTACCAGAGACATAATGGAAACAATCCATGTCACGTTCGATGAGCTGACAGAGCAACTGGTTCCTGGACAATCAAGTTCTGGACCCGTACCTAACCTCTTATCTCCTGGACCTATAAGCTCCAGGCTTGTACAGAATTCGACCCCTGCTACTCCCTTTATACCTCCTACAAGTGATGATTGGAAAAAGCTATTTGACCCTATGTTTGATGAATACTTTGAACCTCAAAATGTGGATGCTCCAGAAGTCACTGTCATTCCACAACCAGCAGGGGTAGCTAATGTCCCAATTGTTAATTCTGGTCCATCCACCTCATTATCATGGGATCCTGAAGCTCCCACCATCAGTCATTCAATCACCACATCTAATGGTCAATCCTCATCTGTACAATGAGTTGCAACTGTAAATAACTCTTTTGGTGAAAATCCCTTCGCTCCACCCGTTAATGAGCCGTTTGTTAACATCTTTGCACCTGAACCGTCAAATGATGCTACATCCTCAGATGAATCAAACACGGCTACCTCAGTTCCCTACTCTCTACCTCATGAACACCTTGGGAAATGGACAAACGACCACCCAATTGACAACATTATTGGAAACCCCTCACATCCGGTGTCAACCCGTAAGCAACTTGCTACCGACGCTTTGTGGTGTTTCTTCAATTCTGTCCTTTCTAAAGTTGAACCTAAAGATTTCAAGGATGCAATGTCTAAACATTCATGGTTCACTGCTATGGTGGATGAAATCCATGAGTTTGATCGACTTGACATGTGGGAATTAGTGCCACCTCTTGAGTGTGCTATGATAATTGCTCTCAAATGGATATTTAAAGTGAAGCTTGATGAGCATGGAGATGTATTAAAGAACAAGGCAAGACTTGTGGCAAAAGGATATCGTCAAGAAGAAGGTATTGACTTCGAAGAATCCTTCGCACCAGTTACTAGAATTGAAGCCATAAGAATATTTCTAGCAAATGCCGCTAGTCAAAATATGGTGGTGTATCAGATGGATGCCAAGACCGCGTTTTTAAATGGCGATCTTAAAGAAGTGGTGTATGTAAGTCAACCTGAAGGATTTGTGGATCCTGAACGCCCTAACCATGTGTATCGCTTGAAGAAGGCCCTTTATGGACTTAAACAAGCTCCCAGGGCGTGGTATGACACGTTGTCAAAATTCCTTCTTGCCAACATGTTCTCCAAAGGTGCTGTTGATCCTACACTCTTTACCAGAAAGACGGGCAAAACCTTTCTTCATGTGCAAATATACGTTGATGATATAATATTTGCCTCCTCTGATCCTAAAAAGTGTGATCGATTCTCCCAGGAGATGAGTTCTGAATTCCAGATGTCCATGATGGGTCAAATGTCCTTCTTTCTAGGCTTGCAAATATCTCAGAATCCCAATGGGATCTTCATCAATCAATCCAAGTATGCTAATGAAATCTTGAAGAAATTTGGATTTGATTCAGGCGATGCGGTTGATACTCCTATGATGGCAAGATCAAAACTTGATGAAGATGATATCGGAATCCTTGTTGAACAAACCACGTATCGAAGCATGATTGGTTCCTTAATGTATCTTACTGCTAGCCGACCGGATCTTCTTTTTGCAGTCTGCATGTGTGCTCGGTATCAATCCAAACCTACCAAGAAACACCTGGAAGCTGTCAAGAGGGTCTTTCAGTATCTTAAAGGAACAATCCACTTGGGCCTATGGTACCCTAAGGATACCTCAATGGCCCTCACTGCCTATTCGGATGCTGACCATGCGGGATGTCAAGATACTCGTCGAAGTACATCTGGGGGTGCTCAGTTCTTGGGAAACAAGCTAGTTAGTTGGTCTTCAAAGAAACAAATGAGTACTTCAATATCCTCCACAAAGGCTGAATACATTGCCATGTCCTCGTGCTGTGCTCAGATTCTATGGATGAGGTCTCAACTTTCGGACTATGGCTTCGTGTGCAACAAGATTCCTATGTATTGTGACAACAAAAGTGCAATTGCGCTTTGCTGCAACAATGTCCAACATTCAAGAACTAAGCACATTGACATTCGACATCACTTCATCAGGGAGCAAGTTGAGAAAGGAATTGTGGAACTTTACTTTGTGAGGACTGAGTTCCAGCTTGCTGATATCTTTACCAAAGCACTTTCTAGGAATCGATTTCAATTTATCCTCCCTCGCCTTGGTATGAAGAGTCTCACTCCTGAGGATCTCATAAGTCTTCAGGAAGATCAGGAGGAGTAAAGGGGTTGTTTCATATATCCTTTGTACATAGTATTAAATAAAAAAAAAATAGAAAAATAGAAAAATATAAAACTTATAAAATCCATAAAAATCTGAAAATTCACAAACAATACAAAAATACTCTTCTCTCGACATGTCTCTTGTGTAATCAATATTATGTACGTTTCTAGAAATGTCATTCAATAATGACACGGAATCATACATATGCTTGAGCAAGAGTTTTTCGGTTTCTAATAAAGTTTTTCTTGTCTAAAACATGTCGTTCCTAAAATTATTTCTTCAAAATGATGGTTTGCTATTACTTCAGATAGCAACCCGGTCTTAGTATTGGGGAAAGTTCGTCGCCAAAATGACGACTGTTCCTTACAAAGGCATGAATTACTTTATATTCGCGCCTTTCCGATCTGATGTACGCTTAAGTGCATCATTTCTGGTAAAAGAAGAGAAGTCTTCTTTGCATCTCAAATACTTTTCCTTCAAAGATTCTTCGGGAAAGTATTTGCTCTAAACTTGGTGGCACCATGGTTTTTGAAGATCAAACAAACCTGAAGAGTTGTTTAAAATTTACCACTCAATCGATGCTATAAAAAAATTAATACTTTATGCAACATGTTTAATTTTAAAATGTGTCATCGATTGAGGGGGAGAATGATTTCAAAAACTATACATCATCAAAACTATGATCTTTGTGCATAACTTCAAGTGGATTAAGTGCAATTGTTATGTGTTAGTACATGAATTTTTCATGAGTTTCGCGCTAAATTCAAAATCATTTATAAACTCATCATCTCTAACACATAACATACTCCCTCAAGTTTTGAGGGGGAGCTTAAATGTCGTCTCAAAATCAGTCATTCTTAAAAATGTCACATCCCTCTCCAAAACTTTATACTTATTTAAATCACTTGGGATCACAAATCTCAAATTTATTTGAAATTTTTGATCGGGGGAGAAGATGTGATTTAAATATGAAAAACTGATTAAAATGTGATGTTTTGAACCCAAACCCAAATATATGCTCTTCCCTATGTGCTAAACTCTTTTGTTATATCAATGCACTTTTTGAGGGGGAGCAAATGATTTGTGAAAAAGGATCCTTGCATCTTACAAGATCGAGACTCAGATTTGACTCATGAATTGACGAAACACAAATGTCCTGAATCGAAAGGACTAGTCCTGGACGGGTAATAACTTCAAGCTGGTTTAACCAGTGATGTAAGCGTGTCTCGAAGAGGACTAGTTTAAGTAGAATGTACCGTTTCGAGAAACCTTGGGTGAATCTGATCGAGCCGGGTAATAACTTCAAGCTAGTTTATCTAGTGATGTAAGCGTGTCTCGAATGCCCGGTCATGTTTACTCAAGGTAGATCAATTCAAAAGTGCATCTCTTCCCGACGTGTGCAAATTTTAAAATCAATACTTATGAGCACATGTTAAGGGGGAGCATTTGAAAATGACAAAACTCTCAATGCGTTAACAAAATGTGTTTCTCAATCATAAACACATTGAGAGAATTTTCAATGATTTGGTAAATGGCAACTTAGGACAGTCATGGAGTTATAAGGTGGCTAAGGCTAGGAAAACCGTCCTATGATCCGCCAGAGCCGGAGGGATCGACCCGTGGACAATACCAAATAGATAGTATTTAGAAGCCCGTAGGTATGATCATGAAAAAATGAGAAATGTGAGAATGGAGAAAGAAGGTGTTGAAGAATTAAAAAGAAATGAAATGAGAAAGGGTGAAAAGAAATAGCCCTCCAACTATTCAACCTTAGGGCAGAAACTGGGTTCAATTCATAATCTACTGAGGGTTGCTAAGGCAACATCAGTATTGAAGACAAGACGTCATGGACCCAGTGACGCAATGCACTAAACCTTCTAGCCACTCAAGTTCTCTTAAAAGGACTTGTTTCATTCTCACGGGGAACCAGTGTAATCTATCGACATATCTCTTAGAGAAAGTTGATATTGAAGCAGGAGACCTCTCCCCAATCTCCGCATAGGAAAACCAAAATGCACTTATTGAGTCTAGAGCCTCGAGATGCATAAAAAGATCTCATAGGAACACGTGCTACTTCTACCTTGGTTGTTCAACATTAAGGACACCAGTGGTAAACTTATGAGTCCTACGCAGATCTGAGCAATCTGCCAGAACATTTATGAGGAATGTTGCTTTAGTAACTTCCAGTGATTGAATGGAAATTCCTGCCAGGGTCAACATCAAGCAGCCCTGAAAGCAGGTCACTTAGGTAATTCCTTGTGGATTACGCTTAGTGGTCGTGACGGTTACTAACGGTCTACAGTCATGGAGTGATCTCCAGCGACTCACCCAATCGATGATCTACTAAGGTAGTTCGTGTAAATCCTTTCAGGGTTTGCCGATTGGGAACGGTCTTGGTAAGGGTTAGAAGGAGTCTTCACACTATGCTGTTGACAATCTCTAATTCCGAACCTATAAGCACCGGATGATTTGTTGCTAACTGTCTACTTGCAGGAATCTCTAACGGTTGCGGTTGATTGCTGAAAAGAAGCTGATCCATCAACACATGCTCACACTTCAACTTCATAACTCAAAGATATCATGATCATTGAATGGGCTTCAACCGTGCTTCCTCAACTCTGATGAAGAAGATCATGATCCTGAAAAGTGTGAGCATGCCAACACAAAGAGGTTCATATCACATGGAGACATTACTACTCAAAGATGACCCTTAGACACTCATATGAATGATGAAGTCGAAGCTATTTCCAAAGATCCTCCATTACATTGAAGGTGTTATCTAAAGTCTACCACTTAAAGTACAAAGATCTCAACAATGAAGAATCAAAAGGCTACGAGCTACAAAGATGTCGTCAAAGATCTAAATGATATGACTCAACTTTTATTTTCCGGGGTGACCTCCCTTAGGGGGAGATTGTTAGGAATACGATTATTCATTTGAAGACTCGTTCACCCCGAGTATAGTTTAGCATATCGTAGCTCGTAGTAGTTATCATATTAGTTAGTAAGTAGTTTAGTATTAGTCAGTATTTGTGGAGTCGGGTCGGGTCTCTTACCCACTGTCAGCCCGCTCTACAGCCCGTTTCAAGGGGCGTTTACATTGTAACTATAAATACCCTTTCCCACCCATGGGAAAGGGTTGGACCTTCATTTGCAATCTAACCTTTCACAAGTTTTCACATACAAGGCTCCCACTTCTCTCATCTCATTCTCTCTCTAACATCTCACTAGAAATTACATCTTTAATCATCACAAATCACTTAACCATCCATGATCATGTATTAGAGTTTATTACATTTCATATAACCAATTTAATGGCAGTCTTCCTGACTCAATTGGAAGATTGTCATTGTTAAAAAAGTTGGATCTTTCATATAACCAATTTAACGGCAGCCTTCCGAAGAGCCTTGGTCAACTTTCAAAGTTGGAAGAATTAGGATTTTCTTCCAATTTTCTGACAGGTGTCGTAACAGAAACCCACTTTGTCAAACTAGTGCGCTTGAAAGTTCTAGAGGGAGGAGAAAACAACTTAATCCTAAGACTGTGCACTGCTAACTGGATTCCCCCTTTCAAGTCGGAGAGGTTATTTTTGAACTCTTGGAGTTTAGGGCCTCAATTTCCATCATGGCTTATATCGCAGAGGGAGTTATGGGAATTATACATAAGCAACACAGACATTTCGTCACCCATACCTGATTCATTTTGGAGATCATTCCCCAATCTAGAGTATTTAGATATGTCAAAAAATCAGATGCAAGGTACGTTAAATCTGTCGGGTTTCCCTGCACTTACCTTCCTTGACTTAAGCTCTAACAGGTTTGGGGGGAAATTACCTGATATCTTAAATGGTTCAATACGGGAGTTAGATCTATCAGATAATTTATTTGTTGGATCATTACATCATTTAATGTGTTCGGATGGTGTGAAAACGATTGATATGCTTAATTTAGGTTATAACAGTTTGGCGGGTGTCATTCCTGAGTGCTGGGAAAAGTGGCAGAGTTTGTCATCCTTAAACTTGGAAAATAATAATTTTTCCGGTGGGATTCCAAGAACATTGGGTCGTATGCATAATATAAAATCATTGAACATATGGGGGAATAAGCTAGAAGGGAAATTACCTGCTTCTCTAATGAACCTAACACAATTAGATATCCTTGATCTTAGTGGAAATGAACTTGCTGGAAGCATTCCATCGTGGATCGGGACAGAAATGTCTTTTTTGATGCTTCTCAACCTTAGATCCAGCAAGTTTGTTGGAAAGATTCCTCACGAGGTTTGTTATCTTACACATATTCAAATATTGGATCTTTCCAAAAACAAGCTGATGGGCGATATTCCAAAATGCTTCAACAACTTTAGCGTCCTTTCTGGGAAAGAAACTATCTCATATGATCCATTTAGTACTTTTGTATATACCAAATATGTTTTCTTTAGTGATTCATTGGTGATGAAGGGACACAAGTACATATACAGCACTAATCTTAAACTCGTGAGGTTGTTGGACCTTTCAAGTAACAAACTTGTTGGCCTCATTCCAAGTGAGCTAACAACCCTCGTCAAGCTACAATCGTTGAATCTATCAGGAAATCATTTGACTGGAAGGATCCCGGAGAAGATTGGAGACTTGAAAGAGCTTGAATCTTTTGATTTGTCACTGAACAAGCTTTCAGGGGAACTTCCTATGAGCTTGTCAAGCTTGAACTCGCTGTGTAACTTCAACGTGTCTTACAACAATTTGACTGGAAAAATCCCAACAAGTACTCAACTTCAGAGCTTAAATGAGTCGTGCTTTGTTGGCAACAAACTTTGTGGAGATCCCCTCAGTGAACCTTGTTCAAGAGTTAAAACACTGATACAGATCAAGAAGAAGACGATGGGTCACATAGAGTGGATTGGGGCTTGATTATTAGCGTCGTGTCTGGATTCATTGTTGGTTTTTGGGTCATTCTGGTTCCTCTGATCGTGAGTGTGTCATGGAGGATTTTATATTTCCGTTTCTTGAGTGAACTCAGGTATATGGTTTATGATGTTACAAACAAGATCTTTTCCATGTGATGAAAAGTGTAGTAATGTTGTAATGTGTTTTTACTTTTACTTTGAAAATTATTAAGTACTGTTCTATTGAAGTTGTAAGCTTGTATTTGAGAAGACTAGTTTTATTTTAAATACTTATTTTAGTTGTTATATAAGGTTGAATAAGTTAAGCTAATTAACAACATGATTGTTTGGACTTTGGAGCACCCTGCGAAAAACAGATGATGGATTATCGTATATAAACTCGCACAATAGTGTATTTAGACAGTACAAAATAATCTTATAATCAGCGACCCCTTTTCTGAAAAATACTTGGAACTGAGACTTGCATCATGTTCTACGAACTCGAAGTTCAAGATATATATCAGTTGGCTTATATATGTTCAATTCTAGAATTCTTTTTGGTATACTGCAGCTTTCAAGTGTGATACTCATTCTGATGGGACCATCACAATCCAAGGAGTAACACATACAGGGGAGAAAAAGTTTCATGCCCACGGCATGGTGTTTGAGATGCACACACAAAATCTTGGTCCAACTAATCCGAGGTTCATTATCTTGTCATCAGTCATAGCTTTAGAAGATCTTGTGTACAAATTACAACTTTACACTTCTAATTTCATGATTAAGTATAAGTGTGTAACACAAAGCCCTCGCAAACATAGTGTAAACTGAAACAAGATCAGCAACAAGGTCATTCAAGTAAGGAACTGAATGCAATCTCAAGACTACATGAACCATGTTACTTTAAATTTCAATCGACTAATACCAAATTCAATGACCGAACTAGGGGGTGTCCCAGGACACCCATGGATTTTTGTTGCTTAGTGTTAATTTTGTTAAAAAACCTCGATTTTTCTTAAATGCACCCGGTCCCTAAAACTTGTGTTTGCAGTATTGTTCTGCAGGTGCACCTGGTCATTTTGTGTCCTCGTTCCGTCCCTGACCAAATTCATAACTAACGTACAAATCAAGATAAAACTAAACATATACAAGCTCTGATTGAAAACCATAATTCCCATCAGAGCTTACTTACGCTATAAATATCTTCATTCGCTTAGGATGTTAAGTCAACTTAACATCCTGAATAACCACTGTTAGTTCTTAGTTACGCTATAAATAACTTCATTCGCTTAGCATAAAGCTCAAGTTTCCTAATCTTCAACTTCTTCCATGTCTCCTCCATCTCCTCCCTTTTCATCCCCTCATCCAACTCCAACCCACCCTTCACAATCTCCTCAACCAAAACCGCACCATCGATATCACTTCCACCATACATCACAAACCGATTAATATCCATACTATTCTCAACCTCCTTGTTATCCACCCCATTAGTACTAGTACACGCCACTCTACATTGACCATTACTATTACAGTAGTACTCCCCCAAATCAATTTCGACAGCTCGTAACCTTTCTGTTCATGACTTTTCGAAAAACTTACTTTCTTTCTACGTACATTATTTCTAAACTTTTCTTTTCAACCTCCTTACTTTATCAACCAATTGCGCGCACTAACCTCAACACATAACGACTTCTTAACAAACTCGTAAAAATCACCCATATCACTCCTAAAATCAATCATACTTTTCAATATTACAATCTCATCATCCTCACTCCACACCCTCTGAAACAACAACTCACTTTTCAGTTTTTGAGGTATTGGTGATATGGTTTTGGGTCATTTTAGGAGTTTGGGTTTTGGTTCTTGGTGATGGTTTACCGGTATTGTGATGCCATTGTAAAAGTGACAAGAATATACTGCAATTTTCTGGTATATAATTTACCTTTGTACGTTAATGGTACTTTATGGTTTTTCTAGTCATATACTTGCACACACTACTGTAGTAGTGTGTGTTATTAACTTTCATTCAACAATTTTCTTACTAGCTATTGTTATCCTACGATGGTTTTAACATCACTCGCGATTTGGTTTGTTGCTCGGAATCACTAAGGATAGGGTCTAACAGAGAGGTGGAATGTGAATGGTATAAATTTTGTATCATTACCTATAATGTTGTTTGGTTGGATAATTATGTGTATTATGTCGTATAGTTTATTTGAAAGAGCTTGAATCTTTTGATTTGTCACTGAACAAGCTTTCAGGGGAACTTCCTATGAGCTTATCAAGCTTGAACCTGCTGAGTAGCTTCAACGTATCTCACAACAATTTGACTGGAAAAATCCCATCAAGTACTCAACTTCAGAGCTTCAATGAGTCGTGCTTTGTTGGCAACAAACTTTGTGGAGATCCCCTCAGTGAGCCTTGTTCAAGAGTTAAAAAAGCACCTGATACTGATCATGAAGAAGATGATGGGTCACATGGAGTGGATTGGGGCTTGATTATTAGCGTCGTGTCTGGATTCATTGCTGGTTTTTGGGTCATTTTGGCTCCGCTGATAGTGAGCAGGTCATGGAGGATTGCAAATTTTTGTTTCTTGAGCGAACTCGGGTGCATGGTTTATGATTTTACGCATAAAATGTTTTCCAGGTGATCAAAAGTGTGGTGATGTTGTTGTATGTTTTTAAATTTAGTTTTACTTTGAAAATTATGAAGTAGTGTTCTAGTAAAGTTGTAAGCTTTTTCGAGAAAATTATTTTTATTTTGAATAAGTTTTTTAGTTGTTCTACAAGGTTTGAATAAGTTAAGCTAATTAACAACATGGTTGTTTGGACTTTGGAGCACCTTTGGTAAAAACAGACGATGGATTATCGTATATAAACTCGCAAAATAGTGTATTTAGACAGTAAAAATTTATACTCATAATCAGCTGACAAATATTCTGAACCGAGACTTGCATCATGTTCAACGAACTCGAAGTTGAAGATATATATTGTGAGGTGATATCAATTAAGTGTGTAGACACAGTAATATGGAATGTGTTATATATAAAACGTTAAAAGTTTTGGATTAACCATAATGCCTGTCCATAACTCTAGCTAAACACTCTTAAATAGTGATATATATAAGACATCTTGTTTTGAGGTGAGATGCGAACGTGTTAATTAAAGATGTGTATAATGTTTAAACAAATGAGTGTTAACTCTTTATTTTATTTTTATTTTGGCTTGAAATGTAAGGTTATAAAATTAAATTTTACGCGTTTGACTGTATTATAAATCTATATAGTCAACGTAATTACCAAACGTGTTATATCTAATAATGAAAAAAAATACAACCAAACGTGGTGCAACAAATAGAAATGAACCTAACAAAAGAAACACGTGTGGCTTATAATTGGCTATTTAACATCCGGAGAAAAGAGATCAAACAAAAAAAAATAATTAAAATAAAATAAGTGAGAAGTAATTTTAGTCTCATATTTTAAATTAAAAAAAATAATAATAATAAAAAAAAAGAAAAAAAAAATGTTTGAATGAAAATACATACATTTTGCAAATGTATCAGAACATGTAATTTTGATTACTTTTCATCTTTCTTATTTTATTTGTTTTTCTCATTTGATTATAACTCAATTTAAATTCATCATTTACATAATCTTACTGTTATCAGCTTTATCTCTAGCAAGTAAAATTTATTCCGCAAAATGTATATGCAATAAATTTCCAAGTTTATTAACCAAGTGGATTTATATATCTTATCTTTGCAAATGCATGTGTTGTTTTTAGTATTCATTGTTGTGGTTGTTACTTCATAATTTTCTTTATTAATATTTAAAATATCTTAATTTCTACATGTTTTATAAACTCTGATACGAAATCATATAGTTAAAATAAACTAGAACCTGAATTTATTGAGAATGAATAAATCACTCAATTGAGAAGGAATTTTAAAAACGATAGATTTTTAACTTCGATTCAATCCTCACCATTACCGGTCAAGGGACGCAATCGGACACTAAAACTAGTGTTTTGTCTCCCTACGACGATTTTCTTGAGTTTGGGCTCCAGGCGATGTTTTAGAAAATTCAGGGACCAACGGTGTACTTTTTAAGAATGGTCTAACTAGTCAACAAGAATATTAATTAATCTACTTAATGATACTACAGTATATTATTAAAAACTAACGAATCATTTTGTATCAAGAATGTACGTACATACATGACACATGATTACGAGAGAATTACATATGCCGTTTTCAGCCCTAGTACATCGACATTCTGACAACTAACTAAGCTTGCATTTTGTTTCAAATTGCTTCAACGTTTTTTTATTGTTTTTTTTCCAGCGTTTTATATTTGGCTAAATTATGATGATTACTTTAACATATAAATTTTGAATACATTAGTTATCTTTTTTATAATAAAACAAAACCCAAGTGGGGACTTTTTCATTTCAAAAAATTAAACCATACCTTTTTTAGTAATAATATTATTTTTAAAAAAAATGATTATTTTCTTATTAGGTAACATTTTATATTTATACATAACACATTTAAAAGATAAATATAAAAAATATAGATAAATGTAATTAACAATAGGATTAAAATTTTTAAATAATTATCTTTAATAATAAAAAACTATAATAAAACATTATAAATCAAACAAAACAAATACTTAAATTATTTGTTTTTAAATAAATAAAAATATATGATTCAAAAAAAATTTAAAAAAACCCGCGCGTGCGCGGGCATTATAACTAGTTTACAAATACAAAAAAAAAATAAGGAAATTTTGTGGCTGTGTGACACCAATAAAAATCTTTGACGACTACAGGTTTTAACCGATTAGCTAAAACCTATTTATAGGCAAGGTCCAAATAAATTGCAAAAAGCCAAGGAGATATTTACAACTTCTTCACGGATGCTTATCTTGACCACACAAGTGTCGAATTCATTTGATACATTGAATAGATAGGAGTTTGAGTTAGTTATCGAACTTACAAACTGGAGCTCGTTTGGCGACTTTTAATGTGTAAATAAATAAATTTAACGTCTATATAATACATTAAAACTTTCTTTTTACAATCAAAAATGCATTTAATAAATATTAATTAAATTTATATTATAATTATATGTGATTTTCAATTTAATACGATCAAACTTTTCTTATATTTACACCTTATAAGATTTAAATCTGTTAGTTATTTAACACATACCTTATAAGATGTAAATCCGTTAGTTATTTACCACAACACAATGTTAGATGTCATGTTTAATGTTTGCATATCTAACGCTCTATTTTATATAATTGAGATCGAGATTTACTATAAACCAAATGGATATCAAATAAAGCTTGACAACGAGCTAATAGAAATGCATACTCATGCGAAATAAGCCGATTCCACGGGGTCAAGGAGATGCACCCCTTGTGAGGTAAAAGGGACACCCCTTGTAAGGGTCTAGGGTTGTAGAGGTGCAGGGGTTGCGCCTCTTAGTGAAGGTCCTGCTCACTTGATCGAGGCGGGCGGCCCCTCTTGGAGTTTGGGAGCATCATCTCGACCCAAAAGATACTTTGTACATTATGTTACCAAATATTCCTGCCAAAAACCAAACACGTCTGTTGGCCAGCCAAAACCCAAACGACATGTCCCGCCAACTGGCATAACTATCATGACATTCATATAAATAAACCAAGTACATCAAAGTGAGCATATAGCGGAAGCAATTATAACAAGACCATAATATGTAATTAATTAATCAAAACATAAATAATAAACGTACCTTGATGATTCTAGCCCGAACAAGAATCAATGCAATCTTCCGGAACCAAGAACCCTAATTAGAGTTTATAAGGATTATAAGAATTACCCCTTACCTTTTTGTAATTCAATCCAAGAAACAATCAATAGTGTGATTGTATCACGTTCTTGTACACACGTACTAATTCAAGAAAAAGTTTATGCAAGTAATAAACACAAAACTATTTTAGATCAATAAAATCGAAACCCTTAGG
Organism: Artemisia argyi; assembly: GCA_030686995.1. Classification (NCBI taxonomy): domain Eukaryota; kingdom Viridiplantae; phylum Streptophyta; class Magnoliopsida; order Asterales; family Asteraceae; genus Artemisia; species Artemisia argyi. The sequence continues at coordinate 19,348,775 of CM060702.1, read as the reverse complement.
GTTTGGTTTTTATGAAATCGACCAAGGAAAGAAAAGGGAAAGAAAACACTAAGATGTGTGTGTACAAGTTATGAGAAAAACATGCATCTTGGGTTTGCTTATATACTAATCAATACTTGGAGCACAAGGCACATAAGGAGGTGGAAACCCCCTATGGCCGATCGGTTTAGGTAATCCCTAGGGGATTCCGGAACCTTCTCTTGTTTCCAAATTTTGCCTAGTATTACTTTCCTAATCTTCGTTTAATAAATAATTAGTCATTAATCATTAAATACTAATTATTATTTATTTTGTGTTTAATAATTAATTATAACATTTATAAATAATTATTACTTTTACTCTTCATACGTATTGTGTGCAATCCCGTGATCTCGAGTTCGATCCTAACATACGACTACTAAAATAATGTCCATTTTCTAACAGTTTACAAATACAAAAAAAAATAAGGAAATTTTGTGGCTGTGTGACACCAATAAAAATCTTTGACGACTACAGGTTTTAACCGATTAGCTAAAACCTATTTATAGGCAAGGTCCAAATAAATTGCAAAAAGCCAAGGATATATTTACAACTTCTTCACGGATTCTTATCTTGACCACAAGTGTCGAATTCATTTGATACATTGAATAGATAGGAGTTTGAGTTAGTTATCGAACTTACAAACTGGAGCTCGTTTGGCGACTTTTAATGTGTAAATAAATAAATTTAACGTCTATATAATACATTAAAACTTTCTTTTTACAATCAAAAATGCATTTAATAAATATTAATTAAATTTATATTATAATTATATGTGATTTTCAATTTAATACGATCAAACTTTTCTTATATTTACACCTTATAAGATTTAAATCTGTTAGTTATTTAACACATACCTTATAAGATGTAAATCCGTTAGTTATTTACCACAACACAATGTTAGATGTCATGTTTAATGTTTGCATATCTAACGCTCTATTTTATATAATTGAGATCGAGATTTACTATAAACCAAATGGATATCAAATAAAGCTTGACAACGAGCTAATAGAAATGCATACTCATGCGAAATAAGCCGATTCCACGGGGTCAAGGAGATGCACCCCTTGTGAGGTAAAAGGGACACCCCTTGTAAGGGTCTAGGGTTGTAGAGGTGCAGGGGTTGCGCCTCTTAGTGAAGGTCCTGCTCACTTGATCGAGGCGGGCGGCCCCTCTTGGAGTTTGGGAGCATCATCTCGACCCAAAAGATACTTTGTACACTATGTTACCAAATATTCCTGCCAAAAACCAAACACGTCTGTTGGCCAGCCAAAACCCAAACGACATGTCCCGCCGACTGGCATAACTATCAACAGATTTTCTTCAACTGCCGATATGTTATTAATAAATTTTTGTTGTCATCTGCAACACACGTAAACTACCAAGATGGTGTGTGTTTTGCTTTAATTCTTATGCCAGAATTAAAGTTTCTTTCTCATCTTTTCACATTACAAATTTCATATAACCCATCGATCAGGGACGGAATTTTGTATTAGGAAAGTACTATATAGTACACAAAACCAACATCAACTACAAACATGTCACAACCATGTTGGAATTTATGGATAAATATTAATAAACGTATGTCTAGAATCGAACTCGAGACCTCGGGATTGCACACATTACAAACGAGAATTAAAGAATAATAATTGATATATATTAAATGTTATATATATAATTATTAGAACACAAGAAATAACTTAATGATCATTAGTTGTTAAACGTATGGACTAATTATCGTTAAAGGCAAACAATAAGGACTAGAATGTAATTAGAGGACAAGAAGGATCCGGAAGACCCATCCTTGGGCTATGGCCGGTCGATCCATCAAAGGGAAGGGATTCCCTTGCCCTAACTTGTCATCCAAGATATTCATTCACTATATAAACAAACCTAGGGATTAAACTTTGGTACCTTTTGTGCACACACACAAAACCCTAAAAAGTTTTCCTTCTCTTTGTTTTCTCCTTATGGCCGATCGATCAAGAACCCTCAAGGGTTTCTTGGATCGAATTTTACATAGTAAAATTCTTGTGTTTTTGTTACTAGCATCACCTTTAATTCGTTAGTAGTTTGTGTGTACAAGAACGAGGTAACAACATACTTTTGTTGTTATCAAGGGATCGATTAACAAAACAGTAAGGGGTTAATCATTGATCCATATAAACCCTAATTAGGGTTCTTCATATTGTTAAAGACAATTGCTTTTGATTCTTGTTCGGGCTAGAATCACCACGGTACGTTCCTATTTAATTTATGTTAATCTCTTATGTGTTATAGATGTTCCTACGCTTCCGCATATGTGTTTACCTGTTTATATGATTGTCATGATTCTTATATTCTAACAGTGGTATCACGAGCTTGCTATAACATGTTATTGATTACATAAAACACATAAAAAACGAATTTTGATTGTTTTAGATACATGTTTTGGATCTAGGGTTTTGTTTTTTTTACCCTAACCCTAATTTTGGGGGGGGGGGTCGATTTATCCATGAACCCTAATTAGGGTTTGTGGTTTTATTAATTAATTGGATTAGAAACCCTAGGTTGCCTACATGTTTATGTGTTATTTGGGCGTATCCTTGACCTAATTGGTAATTGTTATGCTTTGATCCGTGACGAAACATGCATGTTAGTCATGGGTTATTAATTGTTTATTAATTATTAAGCGTTTCACATATTTAGATAGATCTTATATTGGGGAAGACCCCATAATTATTAAAATCAATTATGTGCTATGTGGTATGTGATTAGCTTTGGCCTACGCAATTGACTTGTCAATGTATGTGGCTCACTTCCATTAAGAGGTGAAGGCCCTAGTTAATTATATGCATATAAAAACCTAGAATTGATTTTGTTAGGATCTTTTCTAAATAGATTGCATGTGGCTAATTGTTTCACCTTTATAATTGTTATGTTATTAGTTGTTTTGATTTGTCTTTATTACTTGTTTTATTGTTTAATTGTTGGACACGTTTGTAAGCAATAAAAGGGTAATGTTTTCATAAAGAAAATTAATACGGACTAATAATTGTGAAACCCTAAAGTGATAAAGTAAGAATCTTGCAAGGTCTTATTGCCAATCGTGGTCCGATTCGCACGGTAATCAGCTCCCAGGCGAGACTAGCAAAATTCAAACTTTGTCACTATTTTGAGATTGAATCCATAAACTTTTGCTTGAATGATGTTTTGTGCAAGTATGCTTTTAAAATTAAGTCTTTTAAGATGATATTCATAACCGTGATTTGAAGGCTTTGAAAAGAGCCTTAGAGTCTGCCTTGGTTATCACAATCTTGAATATGTCTTAAACGAATTACTTTTAAAATCATATGTTGTAGAAAGTCATCTTAGGGTTTTGGCATAAACCTCAAGTAAAACTTTGTGTATTAATTTCACGAATTGGATATAAAAAGTTTTTATGAAAACTTATGTTATAAAGATGAGTGCATGCATCTTTGTACATGTTTTGATTTTCACATCAAACTAAATACCCTTAAAATTTAAGTTACATGCCATCTGACTATAAGAAACACTTGAAGTTATTATTTAGTAAACGTGAGACGCAGGCTAAATTTTAATGACAAGGTAAATTCCCGAGTGTGCGTGAGACCACACATGGAGAATTTGCAGTTTCTAAGTTAGACGACTTAATTAAGTTGATGCGTGAGACCTAGAGCTTAAGGCATGAGATGGGATGAAATATGCTTACATGACAAATTGATGAATCAATTTGATGTAAATCCCATAATGATCTAGGAATTGGAAAAGTGTTTGCCAATTATTGTTCGACAGATTACCATCTTTTATACTTTCACCACTAGCAGATCAACTGATGTGGTGGAATCTATGTAAAGTTGGATCCTAGATTTTCAAGAAGTTAGTTGGTTATATGAATATAACCTTGGGTATTATATTTTCTTGGAAATATAAATTATCGAAAATACTGAAAAGGAATTTTGTAAAATTCTTTAAATGTATTAATGCAACTCAAAACCGTAAACATAAGTTATTCTTTTAATTGATCTACACCCGGTTGGGTTTTTGGTTAGAGTCAATATTTACAAAAAGAATAAATATAGTCTTCTTTCCATTACGAGAAGTGTGAGACTTAAATCCTATTCCTTTTTCATGAATGAGAAAGGTATAATAGGATGATTAGAATTGTCTAAAATTCTAAATACATAACTCATAGCAAACTTTAATAGTAAGAGTATACGCACCTTATGAGTTATTCAATTAGAAGCTAGACTGATTACTGCATAATGGTAAAAGACAAATTAGATTATTTTATCTAGTTGTTTTGATTTGACCATTTAAAGATACTACATACAATTGTTGGAATGGTAGATCTATACAGGAAGAAATTGCATGCCCGAGCCTTTTCAAGTTAATAATTTGGAATGTGATGAATCACATTTATGTAGTAGATTACATCCTTTTATAACCTATATAATTGTTTGAATGGGTTTTCTTAAAAGATGTAGGAAAGTAAATAGTACACTATTTCTTTCACTGATTAATGAAACATTTACAATGTTGTCAAATTCAGTGGGAGTATTGTGTTCTTATGAATGAATAAGGGATTATTATTATGTTCTCTGATTCAGTGTGAGTTACAAGACTTATTGTCTTGATTGTAACTTAGATTATCTTTTGAATATCTCAAGGTAATTACTTTCCAAATATAGACACTATATCTACTAAGAATAGTCATGTACGTTTCCTTGATTGATTGAGTAAACTCTATATCTACTAAGTTATGTTAATGACACAAATCATATTGTTCACATTAACAAACGCGTGCGTGTTGTTTATATGATACATGGTGTTGTACCATGCACAAGTGGGAGAAATCTTCATTATGTGCAAAGTACAACACATAAGAATATGATTTAAAGAATTCTCTTAACTGCAAGTAAGAGATTATAATTCTAATTAGATTAATACATCTAATCTTAGAAACACTTGGTGTTGAAATTTAGTAAACGTGAGACGCAGACTAAATATTAACAACAAGGTGAATTTCCATGTATGCGTGAGACCAACATGGATAATATACAGTTTCTAAATTAGACATCTATTAGAACATGTGTCAATATGATAACAAGACAACTTCAACTATAATATTTATGTATTATTGGAATGACATAAATGCATGAAGTAATATAATACTACTTCAATAATTATGTATTCTTAGAATGACATAAATAAATGAAGTAGTGTGTTAACTTGAAAATATTATTGAAACCAAATGATGGTGTTCAAAGATTACTTTAATTATACATATTTATACTTTATTGTATAGTTATAAATATGAAGTCTTCTAAGTATTACAAGACTTATAATTAAGTAAGACGTTAGCTCGTTATGGTCTTTTAATTAAGACATATACAAGAAGTCATTGAGTTGATCAATGATTAATAACATATAGTGGGATTATAACAAGTTTATGTTTTATAAGACATAAACATGAAGTGACTTGATTAATAAGTACTTGGGTTATAAAGCATGCAGTTGGTTTGGAAATACTATTATACCATTAAGTTAACTTAGTTGGTAAATAGGTATGCCAACAGGAATATGGTTATCTTATATATATTGTTAGATCTTCTTACAATATTAATTCTAATTGAAGTACCACATATGTTCAGTTAGGGAATCAAACTCTTAATAGATTGTTTGATTAAAGATAACTATGATTTCTTTTCTTCTAAAAGTTATCAAGGTTAGAAATTGAGTATGGCTTGAATATACTCAATTAGACTCCTAGAAGATTAATAAGACGTTATTGAATTATGAAATGTGATGAATCACATTAAGTCTTAAAATTGAAGTTCTAAATTTGTTAAGTTACTTATGTGAAGGTTATTAACAAAGAGCTATCAATGCGTATTTGTAAAGTCCTAAAAGAGAAAGCTGGATTGTTGCTCTAATTGCTAAGTACTTATATTCTATATAATGCTAAAGGCAAGTGGGAGTATTTTATCTTGAAAAGATAGAATTACAAGATACATAATCTTCTAAAACCACACTAGTTAAAATCATGATGAGGCTTAACATGTAAATGATAAATCTCAAGATGATGGAATTATCATTCATAGATCCACTTGGATATCTCATATATTTAATAAATATACTGACGATTATAATGAATTGGGTAAATTGCTCATAATATGAATGTTATAGATGCTGTTCATAAAGATATTCAAATTCAGAAAATTTGGTTTATCTTAATTCTTAATAGTTAGAGAATGATGATGAGTTTATTCAAAGATAATGTAACCCTAGTGGTTTAAATCTTTGTGAAATAATCATATGGACAAAATTGTACACATATCTTAATGCATGTCTTATGACAAGATTATTAATCATACTTAAGCAATTAACTATGATTGAATACTCTTTCCTAAGCACATTAAAGATACAAAGATGGTAAATTGTCATATTTATATGAATATGAAATTTGACAATGAATATCAAAAACTCTTTCTTGAATAATTACTTCAGCGAGGACGATAAGTAATCAAAAGGAGTTTATGAATTCAAGAAAATCTTTGGAAGTGTACAAAGTGCAATAATCCATGAATGGATAAATGCATGCATCTAGGAGATTATTCTTATGATAAATTATTAAATCTACGTTTAGGTTTATAATTACAATAAGGTAATTTCTAAGTATTCCTGAAAGCTAGTGGGAGTATTATGTTTGATTTACTAAATCATATATGTCGTATAACATATAAGAAGTTACATTCCATATAAGTGAAATGTTAAGACTTAGTTTGGAATGAAACTGTAAGTGAAAGATTTAGAAAATAAAACATACAACCTTGGAACAAAAGTTTATTATTTAATAAACATAGGCGGTAAATGATCCTAATAGAATATGATATATCATTTAGTAAATGGATATACATATTTGTAAAGATAGTACATGAATAAAAATCTAAGTTTGACTGAAGGATTTTCATGTGCATTGGATTATTGTTGTATCATGCTTAAGTGCTTAAATGATTTGACAATATTTGATATCCAATTAAAGGTTATTATATAACTTGTGTAATAGATATTCTAATGGAAAATGTTTGAAATTAGAATAATGATCCTCAACCTGGAATAGCTCCTAAACATTACACTATGGATATTAAGTTTACGAAAATTTTAAAGAGCATATTGTGTTTAATATACAATGATGCTGGTTTAATTGAGATGACACTCAATAACTAGTCATGAAGGATTTCATGAGAACTAGTTGTGCTCAACTAAGAGCATAGTTGCATTAAACATTAAAGAATTAGAATACTCTAAACTTTAAAAGGTTTGAAAGTTTGATTGTCATAAGTTGGTGATTGAGGATATCACACTATTTATGAAAAATTATGTGGTTATAGTTGGATTTACACATACAAGAATTTTAATTGAATTCTTGAAAGAAGTATTCTCAAAATTCGGATAGATCAAAGTTAGTTGTAATAATGCCTTGTCAACAAGTATGATTGTCATTACTTGAGGCATAGTTGTCTTCAAGATATTACTTGAGACAAGATTCATTAACTAGAATTATCATGCATTGATCTAGTTTGGTATTTGGATAAAGGACATTAAGCAATTATTATTTATAATGAATTAAAGTACTTAGTACGCTTGTTTTCATTAATAATATATTGTGTCCTATATTTGCATGTTTAAAATCCGTGAATAACTAATATTATTCTAAATTGTCCGTTGTCAATTAATGATATGGGAATATCATTAAATTAAGACAAATCTGAGTATTGGTTAGAATATACTTGAAAGTATATTGATGCGTTGACATACCAATTTCACATGATATTCGATGAATAGAATATAGGACTTATCCCAACTACATGATTTTACTTTATGGATCTTGTCAGTAAGTAAATCATGAATTTGTTATCCTCAGACTTGAGATACCAGATAAGAGTCATGGATGTAGTGCATTTTTGTGAAGCAATCTACCGCTCACCGTAACAGGGAGTTATAAGGGTTGTTTTCAGAAGTGTTGCAAAGTTCATGGGTTATTCTTGTAGTCAAGAAAGAATTTGTTCCTTCAAATTTGTTTTGAAGTTTAATACTGCTGGGCCCCTCGTAGGGTTGTCAAGATGTTTGCGTGCGCACGCCCAAAGTCTATCTGGAATACGTTCAGATGTTTTGGTAATCTTGCTCAATCATAAACAACGAGAAACAGAATTGTTAATTAAAGAATGACTAAGATCTATATCTTTATTAACGTGGTATTAGAAACAAAAGGATGATAATAGTAATGATGAATCATTATAGGTTTTTCCAGGAAACCTTCCTCGAGTTGATCTAGGGGCATTGGCGTGTTGCTAGACGCTTACCAATGTCATTATGTTATTAATAGATATCCAAGTGGGAGCTGTTGGAATTTATGGATAAATATTAATAAACGTATGTCTAGAATCGAACTCGAGACCTCGGGATTGCACACATTACAAACGAGAATTAAAGAATAATAATTGATATATATTAAATGTTATATATATAATTATTAGAACACAAGAAATAACTTAATGATCATTAGTTGTTAAACGTATGGACTAATTATCGTTAAAGGCAAACAATAAGGACTAGAATGTAATTAGAGGACAAGAAGGATCCGGAAGACCCATCCTTGGGCTATGGCCGGTCGATCCATCAAAGGGAAGGGATTCCCTTGCCCTAACTTGTCATCCAAGATATTCATTCACTATATAAACAAACCTAGGGATTAAACTTTGGTACCTTTTGTGCACACACACAAAACCCTAAAAAGTTTTCCTTCTTTTTGTTTTCTCCTTATGGCCGATCGATCAAGAACCCTCAAGGGTTTCTTGGATCGAATTTTACATAGTAAAATTCTTGTGTTTTTGTTACTAGCATCACCTTTAATTCGTTAGTAGTTTGTGTGTACAAGAACGAGGTAACAACATACTTTTGTTGTTATCAAGGGATCGATTAACAAAACGGTAAGGGGTTAATCATTGATCCATATAAACCCTAATTAGGGTTCTTCATATTGTTAAAGACAATTGCTTTTGATTCTTGTTCGGGCTAGAATCACCACGGTACGTTCCTATTTAATTTATGTTAATCTCTTATGTGTTATAGATGTTCCTACGCTTCCGCATATGTGTTTACCTGTTTATATGATTGTCATGATTCTTATATTCTAACAAACCACCGATGGCGCGTAGCTCAGTTCGTAATGGGTGGGCATCTTTGCACCTAACAAGCACAAGGTAAATCATGTATGCCCCCCACATTATGGAAAGGCAGACGATTGTGGGCCGGTTCAGTTACCGGTTATAACCTTTTGCACCTAACAAACATGTCACAACCGTGTCAACGTTCTGAAAAGAGTGTTTCTCCTCACATACATTAAAGACATGCATCGTCCCTAAAAGTAATTTCTTTTGAAGAGATTACTTAAGTAGTGTCCATCACTTTTACCTTAAACAAAACTACAAGCAGCCTGAGAAGTGTTTGCCCCATAAACGTTTTTATAGTTAGCGAAACTAATAATGCCACTTGAAAAACAGTGTTCTCCACAATCAATTTAATAACAAGCAAAAGAAGCGTATGGCAGGAATAAAAACCGAATACATCCCTGATCCTATGTCAGCACGTGTGTTCTTCATTCCAGCATGGTCTTCAAGTAATTATGAAAAAACATCGCCTCTTCATTCAAAATTTCATATGCACTCGAGCTTTCTATATGTAAAATTACTATGTTACACATCTGTTTGTTGATCGAACATCAAAAAATTATACAAACAGTAAAATGTACAGATATGCATGAGACTGAGACATGTAAACAATATATGGAAATATATCAAGTATCTGTAAATAGTATGATTTTGACAACTTGAATAGTCTAATAGCACAATCACTGTTTTCTAATCAAAACAAACTTGTAGATTAACAACCTCCGGTTTTCTTCTAAATCCTTTGAAAAATAGGAAAAACAATGCAAAGTTGGCATTCCCGTGGTTAGCAAATGCACTAGGCATCATCCACATTTGATCCTTGCACAAATCTAACCCATTTTAAACTGTTCCATTGAAATCAGAAAGTGATTTATGAATACAACCTAGTATCTTGTCACATATGACATGTCAAGTTCATAAATATAATGAATCAAATATCCTGGTAAGGCGAAGTTTGAATTACAAAACACATCCACTGAAAAGCATGTATAAAACAAACCTCTTGATCAATATCTTTTACCTAATAAAATAAAACCCCTAGTGGGGACTTTTTCATTTCAAAAAAATCAAATCATACCTTATTTGGTAATATTTTTTTATTTATTATTTATTTATTTTAAATATATTTTCTTAAAAAACCTAAATAATTCTATATTTGGCAAAATTATTTGCAAATTCGTTTTTTGAAGAAAATTTGAGTTAAAAAAATACATGTGTCAAAAATTAAAAGGTAAAAAGTTATGAGAAGGAGGGGTAATTTAAAGATATTGAAGGGTCTACTATGTAATTTGAAACTAAGAAAAAAAAAACGCAATTACCCTGATTCTCTCCCAAAGCCTAAATCAAATTCATCAGATTGTTCCTAACCCTAAATCAATGGAGAACCAAAGTCGAATATCACAATTCATTCAATTCAACAGTCAGTTTACACCTCAAATTAGTTGAAAGAATAAGATACGATCCTTAATTTTGGTAAGATTTGTCTAATTTTCTACTTCTACTTCAATAATACTAATGTTTTCGATTAATTAGTTGCTTTTCTGCCCATAATTATTTTTTTTTAATTATGTTTTTTATAGTGGATTTATATTCAATTTGTGTATTGTTGTTGTTTATAGGAATGAAAAGATTCAGAGATTAGGATATTATGTGTTTGTTAATTGTGATCTAATAGTGAATAAATGGGTTTGTTATGTTATTGTCGAGTTTGGAACATACGATATATGAGTCAATTGATGACGTAGGGTTTAAGTAGAAAAAAGGTTGGATTTCAGATTGTGTTTTGCTAATTATATATTTATTGGATTACATGATATAAAGTTCAAAACTTGGCTCATTAATACTTGCAGTAGTTGATTTGGCAACATTGACCGGGGCATGTATAGTTGCTCTTGGGCCCAAAATTGCATGTACAGATACTTAATCATTACTCCATTTTATTTTGATAAAAATCATACACCAAGTTCCTTAAATATACAGGTGTCTTCTCACCGAGCGATGAGCTGACAAAGGAAGTGGTTGTAGCTCAAAAGTTGCCTGGAGAACATTTTTGGAGAATGCCAATGGAGGTTACAAGTTACTGAGAATGCATTAAATCAGGTATAGCAGATATTGTAACAAGAGGTAGTCGTCAAGCTGGTTTTATTCTTGCAGTTATTTTCTTGAAACAAGTATCGTCGTGTAATATTTTACCTACATGTTTTCTACTTTTATAACAGAAAAACTTAAACTTGATTATACTAATAGTTGTGTTTGGTTCCATTTTGTTGATGGGAAAAGTACAATGGTTGCATATTGACATGGCATGTCCCGTTTGGAACGACAAGAAGAGAACTGCAATTGGTTTCGTTTAGGGGTTCAGTTTTTCTTTTGGTAACTGAGTTATGGGTTTATGTTTTTGTGCTTTGATTGATAATTTAGGTGTTGGGTGTCAAGTAGTAGTAAAGAATAGTATTTACTTCACTTGGATTGTATAAATTTTAAGGCTTATTGTCAACAGTTTGGCGTGCTTAATTTGTTCAATTGAAATAGAATATGCGTGTAAAGTTGTGAAAGCAGCTGGAGTGATGTCAATTGGTGTTAGAGGTAAAGATTCAGTATGCGTTGTCACTCAGAAGAATGTCCCGGTAGTCTTGTCTTTCACTGACCTTATAGTTTTTAAGTTATATGAATTTGTGTGTAAATGTCAATAAGGTTGTAATATATTAAATATTGATTGATTGATGCAGGACAAGCTATTGGACCCAACCAGTGTTACTCATCTTCCCGGTTGCTAAGTTTCTTAGATTGTTGGCTACCGGTACTGCAGGTTGTTGTTTAACTATACAAATATTCAATTATATTGTTATGAATACGTTTCGTGTTTTATATTTATGTATTTGGTTATCTATAAATGACATAGGAGAGTAAATGATAACATGTTATACTGGAAACTTTGATATTTGATGCTATGATAGCGTGGGTGTGCGACTTTTTTGCTTCTTAGCAACAAACAAGTATTTAAATGAAAGCTGGAAGGCTTACAACGTAATGTCACATTTTTTCGCTCATATTGCGTAACCTTTCCAATTTTTACATTACACTGATAGATATTGAGCAGAAATGGGGAATTGTATTCACATATTGGTATTGATAGATTTGCAACTTAGGTAATATCATAGTCGGTTACTAAGTTTTTTAGATTGTTAGCTAATGGCAGTGGCACTATAAGTTGTTGATTTGAAGCATTAAATATGTTACTCTTTGGTTTGATGATTTTTTTGGCGTATTTATGAATTAGTAATCTGCCACCCGGTCCATTTGACCTTTTATACTAAATATGTTTGATCAAAGCCTTTTTACGAAGCAAAGTTATTATGCTCATTGTCAATTATACTTATTGGGTCTTCTATTATTCAGCTTATTGGTTACTAAAACCTGACATGATACTTATTGGAACCAGCTATTCGACCTAGCATTGAAGACCATGCAGAGAAATATCCTGACATGATTATAAAGGTATGCCTTTGTTTCAAATTTTAATATTCTTTGAGTTGGAAAGTTTGACTCATTACTTTTTAACTGGCCAATTCGGGTTACATTTCAGCTCTAACATGTCAATCAGGTAAGAATAAATAGCATATTACGAAAGTATCAAATGGGTGAAAAATTCGCCAAAATTGTATTTGTAATGAGTTAAACCTCCTAAATCATTTTATATAAATAATTTGATTGCTATTTTTATAGTAGTTCTTTTTGTCATAATTTACAAACTAATTTATTACACGAAACTATTTTCTTGACCATACAAAACATACGCATTTTGACATGTTACCCAATCCACTCAATATGTGTATTTTGCCACCTCTGCATATGGTATTACATCTTTTTCTATTTATATATCCATCACACATCATTTCCTCATCGGCTCATCTTTTTATAGGTGCCTATTGATTTTTTCTGAGGAGTTACAGACGAAGATGCTGCCAAGGTCGTAGATGGTCTTGCTCCAAAAGTGGATGACCAAAATGCTTCAATAGAACAAGTGAAGAAGTTGTGTTAGCTTTTTCGTGAATTTGATTGCACACAATTTGAGGCAAGTATTAATTTTTATACAGAATTCGTTTAATTAGGTTTTTTTTTTCAAATGAGATGGTCTTTTACTATAAGAATACATTTGATTTGACAAATGCTATACTTTTATTGATGAACGACTCATGGATTAACGAAACTCTTATGAAAAATTTGATACTTAAAGTGACCTTCAAGATGTGAAATTATTGAACAAAAATAAACATGGCCTATTTTATTATTTTTGTAATGATTGCTAATGGGTAAGCTGGTAGGAAAAATAAAAATTTGTAGTATGAATAAAACAAAATAGACAGCCACATTGTTTTTTTAGTGAATGATTGATAGTATCTTGAAATTCCAAAAAAAGCAGCATGCGAAAGTTAAATACTAGAGGTGGCAAAATAGGTGGGTTGGATAATGGGTAACTTTTCGGTATGGCTTGACCCGTAACAACTTTCTGGCTAAAATTTTATATTCGTTTATTAATAAATTGTCTTACTTAAAGTCTTAAATAATTACGTAGTATTATTTTAATTAAAACGATGCAGGAGGTTTTGGTTGCTAGGAAAACCCAATCCTAGCTAAATGCCTATTATAAGCTTGATGGGTTAGTTCTTTATTGGCGGTTAATTTTCTAGAGTGGAACCTATGTGGGCTTATATGTCAATATAAGCATTGAAAATTTACATTTGACCCGTTTCCGTATTAGAAATTTTTTTTATTTAACCCATTTGACTCTCCGAGATGAAATATAACGTGAATCCAGGAAAAAAACTTGAAAAGTGTTTGCACGCCAACACCCACCCAACCTGTTTATAAATACTCATTGTGACCCAGTACTCAACTACTAACCGATACACACATACTAACTTTTTGTTCCATTCACGTAGCTACTTTAATGTTCTTTCTCTCATTCAAGTAGTCAACCCAATCTTATCAAAGGCTCAAAGGTAATCAGCCTTTTTTATTCAAATAAACAACTACTATAGTTTAACCTTAGATCTTTTGGTATGTGCTATGTTTAGGAGCTATAAAATCATGAGAACTAATTTGTGCATTATTTGATTTTAAGGTCTTCATAAGTGTTGAAAACTACTTAAAAGTTGTGACTTCAATCATTTGATGTAATTATGTTAATAAGTTACAATAATCACTTTCTTAAGCAACCTCAAATTACTTGAATTGAAGAGTAATCTGAATAATGAAGTATATTAAAAACTGACGCCTAAATGTGATATAGTATGTACAAAGGCCGAAAATATAAGTATCTCTGTTCTAAAAATAACTACTAACATACAAAGTTACAGTTTTTAGTTAGCTCAATGTCGGATTTACTATCATTAAAAGATTCTATCAATTTTTGACCAAAATAAGGATTTGTGACTGAGTTTAATTATGAGTAGAATGCAGAGCTTGGTAAATTATAAGTGATTAATATATATGTGCCTTTTACCATTTGTTCTCTATGCTCCCAGTTTAGTCCATGAATTTCCAAATTTGATGCAGTTTATTCCTTTGTCTTAGTAATAGCTTAGTACATAGAAATTCATCATCGTACAAAAATCTTCCATTACAGGTATATGTAGATGGAAGACCAAAAGTAAGCATGGAAGGAAGGCAATTGCAAGCAACTATTATGGTTTGTATATATATCTTTATCACCTATTTAGTATTTTGATCCATTGTACTTGGTATTTTGGTTTTAAACAACTAATATAACTTTAAAAAGCAACATGTAACAACCACTGTAAACCGAAATTTACTCATTTACGAATGAATGTGTTAGTTTAGTTATGTTGGTCAGATGGATAAATTTATATTTTAAAATGAGATGGATCAATAGGTTTAAAGTTAGCCAATATGTTATATTAATGCATAAATGACCATCAAACAGACTAATTCATTTTTACTCAACGATTTTTATTCATCGTTAATATATTATTCCCGTAATTATATTTTGCGCATAACTGTTTACAATAATTTTATATTTTGGAAGCATGTGTTTTGAGTCAAATTAAACCATTTTGTCTAGAGGTGTTTATGACTGTCTTAAAACTGTTTATATTAGCAATTGAAATATATGTATTTGATTCTAAATAAGAACATTTATGTAGATTGCACATGAGTTTGATGTAGATATTGGCATCCATGCTTCCACAAGATGCTGGTGCAAGCTATCTGGAGTCTCTAGAATGAGGTGAATGATACGTAATATTGGCATCGCTGTGTGTGTCCCTTTCTCTAAAAAATTTTAACCGAAGATGTGCAATTCTCTTGGTATATGCTCTTTTCAGGTCTTTTCTCCTATTTAAAGATATATGCTCTCTTCTCAGTTTATGTGCAGCTATACTCTCCAAAACGCCCACTGGTTGATGTTGCTGAGGTGTTTTTGTAGCTCATGGTTGTTCACACTATATTATGTGCATCTTATTGGTCTACTTGGAGTGCCCATGAAGTTGCTATTGAACATGCCAAAATACTAAAGGTCATACTTTTATTTACAAATAACAAATTAACAGAAAAGTTTATGAGCCTTTAAAATAATTTTCTTCCCATGATGCTTCAGATGAATACTCGCACACAGAATCTTCTTGATTAAATGGTGGTTGACATCAACACAACTTCTGCAGTTCGTCTACTATCAAATGTGTCATGTTGGACACAAGCCAAGCCTTTTGACTTTATGTGAGGTACACAAGTGAATCAATCCTAATAGAATGATACCCATCATGCATCCTTAATAGTGCTTTTTAAGTACACGAAACCGCAATTTAAGACTATGAATCAGTCTACAAATCAATGACACATTCTAGAAATGACTTCTGTGAAATATTTAGTATTTTCTTTTGTTTTCAAATCGAAAGTGTTACGTCCTTGACTCATGTATTATTATTTTGTTTTTAAATAAAAAGTGTCACTAAACGATCGAATGCGATGTTTGAAAGCCCTGATGACATTATCACTTGGTATCCAAGAAATGTAAGGGACTTTTTAGCCTCATCAGTTATAAGATAATGAATTAGATCATTATTGTAGAATATACACTTTCAACTCTTATTTTTTAGTTGTCAACTATAGATATAAGAAATTGCATAGTAACTTAGTAAGTTCTGTAAAACCACTATACCATTATCTTTGAGTCCAGTGCTTGTGTCAGTGATTGGTGGCCACGGGCACTATAGATATAAGAAAGACTCGACGATGAACTGAATTCGTAAAACCAGTATACCATTATGGCATTATCTGTTGAGCAAAATATTTACAGAGTTACTTTTTGGACTTGGTGGTGTTTGTTTCGGCTTATATATGGGATTATTAGCTTATATGAGTTCGGCTTATATAACATAAGCCACAATTTTATTAGTGCGAATTTGTGGTGTGTGCCTTATTGATTAACAACATTTTATTCTATGAGACCAATGCTTGTGTCTGTGACTGGTAGCCATGGGCAGTAGGGCACTAAAATTAATGCACGATTTATTTGTACACACCACACAATTTCTTGATTATTGATATAATTCAATGTTTCAAGGTTTATTTATTATTTATTATTTTTTTAATTTTGGGGTTTCCGTCATTAATCATTGATTTTGCTCACTAGGTTCTTTTAATTGAATTTGTTGTTGTTTACAGGGATGAAGAAGTTTAGAGATAATGCTGATGTTTGTTGGCGATTTTTGGCATACGTAAGTCTCGAATTTTGATGATGGGAAGCCAGTGTAAGTGACTTTGGGATTCCAGAGCTAATACAATGCCACAAATCAATGTAAGTAATTGCCATGTCCTAACTCCTACGGCTAAATTGCACAAGATGTTTTTATATCTAATAGCTTCAGTCACATCTAGGTTGGATTGAAATTGCTTTCAAGGGACTATGATATGAAAGTTTCTGGTGATGGGCGAACATACTGAAGTCTTCAAAAATTGCCCTTGATCAAGGAAACCTAAAAAAAGCAGTTAATTATAGAACAAATGTAACTTAACCTTGATCATTTATATATGTCTAAGATCCTTTTTTCCTGAAAAGTTTATTAGTACTTTTTATGCATTTTGTGTTTCCCCATTGAGGAGAAAGTGTCGCCACATTAAACAACACATGCAAAGAAACAACAAATAGCCAAGTCTATCTGATCGGTGATGAAAGAACATTAGAATAAATTTTACAATCATTACGATAATAATACAATTTAATAAATATTTGCATTGGAAAATATATTTGACTACTTTTGTACTACTTGAGACACTCGAACTATTCGTCACATTTCGTATTAGATTCTTTGAAAGTAGGCCAATTATAATAAATACGCTTTAAACATGACCAACATTATCCAATTTATGTTGAAATTTAAAATCACAACAAGTGGTAAGTGGTATATAGTGTACATTGTTGCATTATTCAACAACCAACATAACAAATGGTAGTAAACTTGGTTTATAAAGTTTTGAGAAAATACTTTTCAAAAATATATATATGACCATGACCCTTCATTAAGAATGTCCAAAAAAAATATACAAAACCATAAAAATAAATAAATAAATTATTTGTTTCTTAATAAATAAAAATGCATTATTCAAAATATTAGAAAATACATCGCGCGTGCGCGGGCATTATAACTAGTTCAATACTAAGATCCCTACATTATATATACACTTGTCCTAGATTGAGGTAGAATACTTTCAACAAGAGGAGGAAAAGAAACTTACAAGGTTGGGCGAAAGTAAACCTCTTGATCAATAGAATGTGAGAACTATCCTTTTTCACCCACGATTCTCTTGCAAGCACGACCGTACTTATTTTCTAGGATAGAATCTCATAGGCCACTCAATACTAGGGACTATGTCGAGTATAGCAATGAAATTCCTAATCATGACTATCGATTTTGTCTTCATTAGGGTTGAGCAAAATCACCCGAAAACCAACCTGAACCGACAAACCGACCGAAACCGGACCGAACCGAACTGACCTTATTCGGTTCGTTTTCGGTTTTGTATAATTACTTCGGTTTTACTTGGTTCGGGTCGGGTCAAAACACACTTATTCGGTTCAAAATAGCTAAACCGACTGGACCAAACCAACCCGATCTTAGTCGGTTCGGTTTCGGTTTTGGTAACTTTTACTCGGTTCGGTTCTCGGTTAACGTCTTATTCGGTTTTTGGGTCAGATTTGGTCTCTTCGGGTCAGGTTTGACCCATTGCTCAGCCTTGGTCTTCATCTTGATCAAGTGGAGAACCCCGCATAGCACATATTCCAAATATCCGTAAAACAAGAACATATCTTTAGTCCTTAAATACTTCAGTATGTTCTGTTTTAGAATTTAGACCCACATGACATCATTAGCCCCCCACATTGTCGAGGCATTTATATGCACTCAAGACTGAGTTGTGAAATCACTTAAAGTTATCGACATGGATGAACTAGATCTTATGAAAGACAACGAGGTTGTCAAAAGGTTACTTGATTTATAAATTTAACACAATATTTGTAGATATATATTTTGTTTAGTATTGATGAATGACTTATTTGTTGTTGAAATCCAGGAGGGGCTAAAAAATGAGATAACGGAAAAGGAATAAACATTGCATTTGATTGACATGGAATATGAACAAGATTACAATATTATGGAGGCGTTTTGGTTCACAGATTTCAAATCATGGTATTTCAAATTCTGATTTGATTTGAATTCTGAGAAATTCCAAATTATGGTATTTAAAATGGTGGTACGTATTTGGTTGAAAATATGCCATGAAATTTTAAATACTGACTTTGTAAGTAAATAGCAGAAGTGCCCTCATTCATATCTAAAATAATAAATGAAAACTGTTTTGTTCTAAATATATATTATTACTCGGTTTTCAACAAACAATTTTATTCAAAATGTTTTTGACATGTTATTTTTACATATTCATATTCAAAAGAGGCATAAATATGCTTCAGAAGCATCTCAACCTGAAAGATCGTTGTTGAAACTCCAACCAAAAAGATGAATGTAAAAAACCCAAATCATATTAAAGAGCAACTTGAATGGGTGGCTTGGAGAAGATAAAAGTAAAAGGTTTGGGGTAGATGTGAAGAAGGTAGAGGATGGTGAAGTATTTATCAAATGGGAACTTTTGTCTTTATAGAGAAAATCACTTGTGGAATTTTAAATTCCTTACTCAGCTGATGAAATTAAATACTCTCTAATTAGGCAAATTTCAACTTCATGGCCCCACGTTTTGTTTTGAACCAAACACGGGAATTCAAAGAATTCCAATATCAATTTCCACCAAATTACTTAATTACTTGAAGGCCCCTCAACCAAACAGCCCCCAAGACTAATTGATATGGTTTTGTATTGAATACCAGATGAATTTATTAGTGTTTTGAATTTGGTATTTGGTACAAATTTGTTTAGTTCAAGAGGTTTTCGTTTAAATCTTATAGATACTGTATATCATGTGCAAGTGTTTGCTGGAAAAATACGGATGTCGTGTGGGTCATACGCACTTATGCTAATCTGAATCAGGTCATCCACCCTTAGGCTAACGTGATACAGTCTTATGGCTTAAGAACCCATTGTGCCAGAAACAGCGCCTTCGGGCCATTAGGCCTTATAGACCTAGGCATACGTATGCTCTAAATTCGGTCCACTAGGCACGAGACCGAGAATGACCAGGAACACCCGGGACCATTTGGTCCCGTCTTCGGTTCAAGGATTTGGTGAATTTCGGTCCTCGATCCGGTCCTAACCCCGAAGCTCACCCCTAGTTTAGAACAATAATCTACATGTTGGTCCCAAAGTTGTGTATGGTGAGAGAGATTCAATAATATGAAATTGCAAATAAACTTGATAACTTTGTAAATCTTTCTAACTGGAATTTCGTTACATATGTTCATGTATATATAGTATGCGAATGGTTGTGTTCGAACCATTGCAACGTTTCACTAGAAGGTTGTGTTGGTTCTGTTTCATTCAAACAGGTACAATCAAACAACACACCTTTTCGGTTATTAACTAACTTCTAGAAATAACTAACTTAACCGCTATTCGGTTATTTACTTTATAACGAACACGTTTTGGTCCTTGGAGTTTCTTCTGTCCGAGAAGTAGCATGCAAGATTACACGCTCACATTCTCCTCCTTAATCTTGAATGTTGCTTCGTCCTAAGTCTTGAACTCCGAGCATTTGTCGCATAGTTGCAAACTTGAGTCTTGCTAAGGCCTTTGTTAAAATGTCTGCTCGTTGTAGTTCTCCATTTACGTGTTCAACCTTGATAAGACCATTCTCTACACATTCCCTGATGAAATGATAGCGAATGTCGATGTGCTTGCTTCTTCCATGAAATACTGGGTTCTTCACGAGTTGTATAGCTGATACGTTGTCAACTCTAAGTGTTATCCTTTTTTCTTCTGTTCCAGTCAATTCACTAAGTAAGCGTTTTAACCATAAAGCTTGACATGCTGCTGTAGTAGCTGCCATGAATTCTGATTCACATGATGATAGTGCCACTGTCGGTTGTACTCTCCAAAGTAAAATACTATGCCAGTAGTTCCTTTTCCTTAATCGGTGTTGATTCCATAACTACTGTCGCTGTAACCTGTAATTTTGCAGCCGCCTTCTTTCTTGTATATTATTCCATGTTCCTTTGTTCCTTTGATATATCGGATTACTTGTTTTACTGCCTTTAGGTGAATTTCCTTCGGGTCTTGCATGAATCTGCTGAGTAGTCCGACTGGGTAACTAAGATCTGGTCTTGTGTGCAGTAAGTACCTAAGACTTCCAATTAAGCTACGGTAGTAATTTGCGTCAATTGAGTTTCCACTATCTTCCGCCTTGACCAACTTAGTGCCGGGATCCATAGGTATCTTCGTATCATTACTGTCCGTCATACTTGTTTCTTTCAAGATCTTGTTAATATATCCTGTCTGCTTGATTGTAATTTCTCCTCCTGTCTGTGTAACTTCTATCCCAAGGTAGTAAGCTAGCACCCCTAAGTCGCTCATTTCGAATTTATCTTCCATCTGGGATTTGAACAAGTCTATTTCTTTCTTTGGAGTGCCCGTGATTATCAAATCGTCTACATATACTCCAACAATAAGCGTAGAAGTCTTGCTTCTCTTTGTGTAAATTGCTTGTTCGAGATTACATTTCTTAAAATCTAATGACTTCAAGGTTTGATCAAGCTTCATGTTCCAAGCTCTAGGCGCTTGTCTTAAGCCGTACAAAGCTTTAGTTAGCTTGTAGACTTTATCAGGGTTTCCTTGCTGAATAAACCCTTCCGGTTGTTTGACATAGACTTCTTCTTTCAATTCTCCATGTAAAAATGCTGATTTTACATCTAAGTGGTGTACTGGCCAACCATGATATGCTGCTAGTGCTAAAATTAACCGAACTGTTTCTATCCTAGCAACTAGTGCGAATACTTCATCAAAGTCTATTCCTTGTTCTTGTACATAGCCTTTTGCTACTAATCTTGCCTTATGCTTGATGATCTTCCCGTGTGCATCCCTTTTGGTTTTATAAACCCATTTTAGTCCGATTGCCTTCTGGTTTTCAGGCAATGTAGTAAGAGTCCATGTGTTATTCTTGTCGATTGAATCTAATTCAATTTTCATGGCCTCAATCCATTTCTTATCTGTTGATGCTTCCTTATAGTTACGGGGTTCTTCTTCTATGAATAATAGACTTTCCGTCTCAACTATTTGTGTTGTCCTATATATATCCTTTATTTCTTTGAAACCTCGTACTGGTGTATCATCAAATCTTTGTTCTGAGCTTCCAAATGAGCTTAGAGTAGTTTCTATGTCACTTTCTGAGTTAGGTTCGTAAGCGTATGTTGGTGGTGTGGTTGGTGACTCTGGATCTGGTATTGGTTCGGGTGTTTGAACTTCTTCATGATACGTATTATCAATGTTTTATATGTTGATTGGTGTAAGATTCTCGTTGTCAACTTCATCTACCACAAAACTAGTCAAAAATGTGTCTTGTGTACTCGTATCATATTCACTATTGTCCCACTCCCACGATTTTGTTTCCATAAACATTACGTCCCTACTAACGTGTTTCTTCTTTCTTACTGGATCATATAGCCTACATGCTTTTGATCCTTCCTCCACGCCTAAATAAATCATCGGTATGCTTCTGTCATCTAACTTCTTCAAATGAGGTATCGTTATCTTAGCATAAGCTGTGCATCCGAATATTCTTAGGTATTCCAGGTTCGGTTTTCTGTTGTAGAGGGCTTCATATGGTGTTTTATCTTCCAGGGCTTTGGTAGGTACCCTGTTGAGTATGTAAATGGCGTGTCTGACTGCTTCCGCCCAAAAAGTTAAGGGTAACTTCATTGCTTTCATCATACTCCTAGTAGTTGATAAAACTATCCTATTCTTTCTTTCTACTACACCATTCTGTTGTGGTGAGTACGGCGCTGTTAACTGTCTTGCGATACCATTTTCCTTACAGTAGTTGGTGAATTCGTTAGATGTAAATTCACCTCCTCTATCTGTTCTTAGCATTTTCAATTTCAACTTCAACTCCATTTCTACCTTCTACCTAAATTCCTTGAATGTGTGAAATGCCTGATCTTTCGAGGTTAGAAAGTAGGCCCACATAAAACGTGTACAGTCATCTACTAATAAGAAGATGAGCTTCTTTCCAGAATTTGTGGTTGGGCTTATGGGACCACAAAGATCTCCATATACCAAGTCCAACGGGTTCTTGGATCTGAATTTAGCTTTGTTTGGAAATGGTGTTCTAATGTGTTTTCCTAATAAGCATGCATCACATATTTGTCCTGCATGTTTTATTCTCGGTATCCCTTCTACTAGACCTTTTCTTGTCATCTTGTCTAATGCGTCAAAGTTCAGATGACCCAATCTAGCATGCCATAACCATGCTTGGTTATCTATGTTTGCTAAGAGACATATAGGTGCTTCAATGTGTAGTTTGATACTGTAAAGTCGATTCTTAGATCTTTCTACTTTCATCAACAAATTCTTGTTCTTATCATACAAAGTCAGTTTGTTTCCATCCATGATGATCTTGCAATCTATCTCGGTAAGTTGTCCTAGACTAAGTATGTTTCTCTTGAGGTTTGGTATGTAGTAAACGTCCGAAACTATCTTTTGTTGTTGGTTTCTACATCCTAACAATATTGAACCTCTACCCTTTATCTCTACATACGATCCACCTCCAAAACGAACGCGTCCCGTGATGCTTTCGTCAATATCTTTAAAGTGACTCTTGGTTCCGGTCATATGGTTACTTGCACCATTATCTAAATACCATATGCTAGTATCTGTTGTAGCATAATTTTGGGGTTGTATTTGACCTTCGTCCAATAAAACTTCTTCAGTTTCATATGTAGCCATTAATAGTGATGGTTCTTCGTCTTCTAAGATAAGGTTTGACTGTTCCTGATTTGTTGATGGTTTTCTACACGCATTCCTTACATGTCCTAGTTTTCCACAGTTGTAACATGTAAGTTTACTCTTGTCCCATGCTGGTTTATTATTTTTATCTCTATGGGATGAGTTTCTACCATTCGATTTGTTTCTATTTCCCTTATTCTGCCAGTTTCCTCGTGAGTAGTTTGATCTACCTCCGCGTTTGTAAAAACGTTTTCCTCTCTTAGAGTGTTCGCCTTGTGCGAATAATAAATTATATTGGCTTTCTACTTGTCCTCCCTTTCGGAGTTTTATCCTTTCCTTGAATGCCTTTAGTTTTCCTACGATCTCATCTATTGTAATATCATCGAGATCATTTGTCTGTTTTATGGATGCTACTATCTGAATGAACCTATCTGGTGTGGAGTTTAATAGTTTTCGTACTAAAAGTGATTCATCCAAAGTCTTTCCTAATTCTTTTGCCTTCGTGGCGTAGCCGTTCAATTTGGCTGAAAATGCATCCACCGTGTCATCTTCCTTCATCTGAAGGGTCTGAAATCCAATCATCAATGATTGTAACCGTGCTTGTTGCACTTTTTCTTCTCCAACGTGTCTCTTCTTCAATGATTCCCATAATTCATTTGCCGTCTTACAACTTGCTACTTGTAAAATAACATCTTCTGTCAACGCTTGATATAGGAGGGCAGTCGTTGCCTTATCCTTCTTATCATCTAGTTGCGTATTTTCCTTAGGTTCTATTGTTTCCCATAAACCATGTGCTTCTAGTATAACCTGTTAGGAATTATATTTGAGTTGATAAGATAAAACATATGAAAGATGAAGGACTTAAGAAGATAAAGGAAGATTCTTCAAATGATGAAGAATAAAACACAAGGGACTTGCTTGCTAAAGAAGATTTTACTTATTAGTCCTTTGTAGTCTTTTGTAACCCTAATCCTCTAGTATATAAAGAGGACAAGGGACGTACGTTTAGTGTGCACAAAGTAAAGATGTAGACGTCTAGTAAAGTGCTCAAAACGATCCATGGAGTCTAACTAACTCCACAAGTGGTATTAGAGCTTGTGATCTAGAAGTTATTATCAAGAAGATTTTGTTTCTTAAAAAGTTTGCTGTTCCAAATCTATTGCTAAGATGGGTGATGAAACTCATATGGTTACTGCTTCAAGGGTGCCCATGCTGAATCCTGCTGAGTATGAGCTTTGGAAGAGAAGGATCAGACAGTACATTCGCATGATTGATTTCAACATGTGGAATGTGATTGTCAATGGTGACTCTACACCTGAGAAGAGTGCTGATGGGAAAGAGATACCAATTAAGTCTGCTGAAGCTAATGTAGTAAGGAAGATGGAAATCAAAGCACATAGTATTTTCTTAATGGGAATACCTAATGAATTCCAAATGGACTTTGATGACTGTGAATCTGGAAAATAATTGATGGATGCTGTTGAATTCAGGTTTGGAGGGAATGATGCTACTAAGAAATCCAGGAAAAACATGCTGAAGCATCAGTTTGAAAATTTTACTTCTGAAAGTGGAGAGAAGATAATTGACACATACAACAGGCTAAACCAACTTGTTAGTCATCTAAAGCTTGTTGGCTATGTGGTTCCACAAGAAGATGTAAACCTAAAGTTTCTTAGAAGTCTTGCACCTGAATGGAGTATGCACACAGTTGTGTGGAGGAATAAGCCTGATTTTGAAACTTTGAAGTTGGAGAGTCTCTACAACAATTTAAGAGTGTATGAATCAGAACTATCTACCTCTTCTACTTCATCTTCTGGTACTCAAAATCTTGCCTTTGTATCCTCTAAAGGAAAAGGATCTCAAGAATCTCACTCTGCTGCTCATTCTACTGCTTATGGAGTATCTGCTGCTGATGGATCTGCTGCTAGTTCAAATGATAAGATTTCTACCAGTGATATTGCTTTGTGTGCATTCTTGGCTGAGCTCACAACTACTATAAGGTCACATGTTATTAATCAAGACTTGGATTACATTGATCCTGATGATCTTGAAGAAATTGATCTTAAATGGCAAATGGCCATGTTAACCTTGAGGGCAAGAAAGTTCTTGAAGAAGACTGGAAAAGAAGTCAAGTATAGAGCTAAGGATAGTCCAGGCTTTGACAAATCAAAGATAGAGTGCTACAATTGCAATAGGAAGGGACATTTTGCCAGAGAATGTAGAGCTCCAAAGAAGAATGCTGATGCTGCAAAGAAGGTTACTGAAGAATCAAAGACTGCACTGGTATCTTGTGATGGACTGGGAGATTATGATTGGAGTGATATGGCTGAAGAAGAACCAAATTTCTCTTATCTAGAAAACCTGAAAAAGGGATTGTTATTAAAAAACCTGTTGCTCAACAAAAGAAGGTTATTTCTTCATCTTCTACTGATAAAGGCAAGGGTAAGCAAGTTGAAAAGGAAAGGATTATGTATAAGGGAATTGATTTCACTGATGTACCTTTTGATTCTTGGCCTAAGCCATTGCAAGTTGAACATGATACAGCTGCTGCATTTAGAGAACAAGTGTTGATTAATATGGAAGAACAACAGTTAGCTGAGAAAGAGGCTGAAGGCTTAAAGAGGTATGATGAATGGGTAAATGAGAAGATCAGAGTGGCTGCTGATATTGAACTCAATAAACTGGTCAAGATTGAAGAAAATGAAGTTTCAACTTTTGATGTGCAATCTTGGTACAGAGATTTTACTACAAAGAAGAGAAAAGAGAATGCTACTGCTAGAAGAAAGATAAAGATATTTAAAGGTCCAACTGTTAAACAACAAAGAAAAGAATATGAAAGGTATTTAAAGAATATGGCTGGATGGACATTGGTACAGTTGAAACCTTATTCTGATAAAGAAGTTTTTGACTTATATCAACAAGCTAAGAGAAGAATAGATACTTTTTATGCTATGGGATGTGCTGAGGAGTTGGAACAAATTGCTCAGATGAACAAGAGCAGATCGAATTTTAAAGGTTATTCTTAATTGTTGCTGTTGTTATCAATCAAAACAATGTACATGGCGACAAAAGGTTGCTACAAAGATTATTGTTATTATGTTTGAGATTCAGTGCTAATATTATATGAAGAATGGTGCAAAATTTGAAGATTGGTCATATCTCATTGGTTGAAGTTAGATAATGGGTCGGTGAAGTTGAGTTTTATACCTCGGATCTGTTAATGATTTGTTTTCAAATCAGGATTGTGAAACGTAATATTTAAATGAGTTTATTACTACTGCTACATGAGTTCATCCTCAAGGGTTCAATATCAGAAGCTTGCGTCATCAGTTATTTGTGTTGAATTAGTGGCATGTTAACCTACTGCTGTCAATCGAATTTAATGTTTGATACTACTGTTGCATTGAAAAGTTTCTACTGCTCTCACATATACAACTGCTCGAGAAATTTTTCCTGTTGCTAGTGCTTAGTTTTTGCTGCTGATTTGTCCGATATATTGTTTCTGCTGATGCGCATCATGATTCTACTTCTAACTATGTTCATTGATTGAAGAGATGGTTTTACACACATAGGTTATTTTGGTTCACACACACAGGAAGAGTTTGGTTATTTGTTCTTAATGGTTTTTAATGGCTCGTTTTTTTTGGATTAATTGATTACGAAGAGGGTTGATTATCACATATTTGATGTTGTAGTTGAGTTTCACAAGTTTGTGTTCTTATCATATCTCAAAGTGGGTGTTACACTTTGAAGATAACTTGTTTGTTTTATACAGTGGTGACAAAGACTTGTCAAATCTAGTTTTCATAGGTCAAGGGGAGGATGGACGAAGACCTAGTTAACTATCACTTGAAGGAGTTACATTATTGTGCTCAGTGTCTCATTGAAAATGAGGATTTTGTCAAGAGATTGCGGTCTACTTATATATTCGGTATTGGGTATAAGTTCAAAGTCACGTGGTTAGTACAAGACACAAGACACAAGTTTGGGTTATTCTACTTCTTCATCAAGTTCGTTATATTTGGTTTTTTTCACATGTGATCATTATATAGAGCCTACAGAATTGAAGATTCAAGAGATGGTTAGCATATGGGTTTCAGGGGAAGCTTAATGTCTAAATGTTTAACCATTTATATGCTACATCGAGGTGAAGGTTTTTACAACTGCTAGTTGTTATTGCTACTGATGGTTTGGATTTCTATTGTTTCAAGTACATTTCAAGATGCGGAAAACTTAATGGTGGCGACTTTGAAACATTGGAAAGATGAATTGGACGTGTAATATTGATTCGTGGTTGTGAAGATCAAGGTTGCTTACTTGTGTCCCCTAATTGATGATGACAAAACGGGGGAGAATAATTTCATAGAAGATTGCAGCTTGAAGATCCTTGATGATATAGCATGGTTTAAGGGGAAGTTGTTACCTTTCATATACATATTAACTTCAGGGGAAGTTTGTGCTTATTTGATTTTGTCATTATCAACTAGGGGAAGATTGTTAGGAATTATATTTGAGTTGATAAGACAAAACATATGAAAGATGAAGGACTTAAGAAGATAAAGGAAGATTCTTCAAATGATGAAGAATGAAACACAAGGGACTTGCTTGCTAAAGAAGATTTTACTTATTAGTCCTTTGTAGTCTTTTGTAACCCTAATCCTCTAGTATATAAAGAGGACAAGGGACGTACGTTTAGTGTGCACAAAGTAAAGATGTAGACGTCTAGTAAAGTGCTCAAAACGATCCATGGAATCTAACTAACTCCACATAACTTTAATTTGTATTGCCCATACCGTGTAGTTTGTGGTTTTGAGTTTAGGGCATTGGTATTGTGCAATAGGTGTTACGGGTTTCACGGTATTGTGTGATGTGCTTGCATCGTCACCGGCCATCTTAAAGGTGTTAATGATTTTCACCTTCGATTTGTGTGGGAATTTCTAACTAGTGGTAACGCTTAAAACTACGGGAACAAGAGATAGTTTTCAGGAAAACTTATAGATACTATGAATTTCTAATAGTATAAAACTATGTATCTATACTATAATAACGAAATGAAATCCAAAAGTTTAAAAATTTTGTGACCTTGTGTGTTTAACACACGCGTATTCCCTTGGTGTTGATACGAAAAATATACCAACTATTCTTTTCTTTTCCCTCGTAGTCCAAATTCAAACAGTATGCCTTGATGTTGTTTGACTTGAATTCTTCACAATTTTACCACTCTTCGTACCACGTTGTTCTTATTTATATCGACTTGCAGAGATGTCCTAAACAATTTGTTTCTTGTCTCGGTTTGATACTTCTTCCAAGTCTTAAGATACACTCGGTATCTTTCAACAAACAAACAAGTTTGCTTGTGTTTACTTCGACTACACTTCGGTAGTATGCCAACAAGTGAGATCCTTGTTGCCCTTCGTTGCTTGTACATAATCTACAATATTTCTTTTCTTTTGTTCCACACAGCGTCTAATATTGTATATGTTGTTCCAAAAAACAATCCTCGATTGTTTTCCTCTATTCAGTATACCCTTTTCTTCAATCCAAGCAGCGAGTCTTTTCTTTTAAAAAAAAAACATTTTCTTCTTCTTCTCCTTTGTCCGCGACAAGGAGTCTTGTTTTGTTGTATGAAACTTGAAATCCAACAGAAATATACAAAGTTTGCTTCGTCTGAAATTTCTGTCGCGTCCAGAAACAAGCCAACACAAACAATTTAAGTCACCACATCGTTTGGTGCTTCTACGAATGCAATTTCTACACAAGTACGGTCGTGCACTACTTTCCTTGCGTCTAAAGTTATCTAAGGGTCACGTATAATGTTTTATATGTTACGGTTTGTTATGTTTCCTGAAAAACGAAATGGTTTTCAGTGTTTGATTTCTTTGGTGATCGGTTTGTCTCAACAGGTTTTGTGTTTCAGTTTCATGAAAGACAAACGATGGCTCTTGATGCCAAATGTTGGTCCCAAAGTTGTGTATGGTGAGAGAGATTCGATAATATGAAATTGCAAATAAACTTGATAACTTTGTAAATCTTTCTAACTGGAATTTCGTTACATATGTTCATGTATATATAGTATGCGAATGGTTGTGTTCGAACCATTGCAACGTTTCACTAGAAGGTTGTGTTGGTTCTGTTTCATTCGAACAGGTACAATCAAACAACACACCTTTTCGGTTATTAACTAACTTCTAGAAATAACTAACTATTAACTAACTTAACCGCTATTCGGTTATTTACTTTATAACGAACACGTTTTGGTCCTTGGATTTTGTTCTGTCCGAGAAGTAGCATGCAAGATTACACGCTCACACTACACTCGCGATGCATATTCAACCATCCATCTACATAAGTCAACATACACTAATAATATGAATTTCATATCAAGTATCTTGAATACATATAAAGAAATGGGCGCATATCTAGTTATGCATCATTTAATTGCTATTACCTACGCGAACGCGATTAAGTGTCATTTACTTAATCTCCGCATACACAGTTATACGGGAACTTGGCTGCCAAACTCCGTCGAATGTTTTTTTACCACAAGTATAATGTATATTACTAACTAAAGTAATGAAAGCATGTAGAAAAAAGAAGAATAGAAAATACATGTAGTCATGCAGAAACCAAATCACGCACGTAGACTGATTCATGATTCTCGCCTCCATACAGAAAATAGTAGAATACATGCTTACCCTCATCGATTTCCGATACGCTCAAAGGAAAGGCAAATGCAAACAGTGTGCAGTTATCTTCATTACCAATCACAAACAACATTCCATTACTAATGTACAATTATGCTGCCTTGTAAGGAGGGTAGATTCCCCGAAGTCTCTCATTGTCTAGTTCCACTAGTTTTTCTAACTCGGCTCTTGTAAGATTGACAACAAAGCAATTAAGATCATGCATGGTGCTTGCTAGTACTGCAAATGCATTCTCATGATCACCAACCACCTCACTCATAATGCTTAAGTAAATTTCCATAGCCTCAGCAGCGTCGTCTGAGCAAAATTCTACATATATCTTGTTACAAGTTTAGTCTCTATATTAGCTTATTGTTAAGTCCACGGGTCTTAGTGTTAATGTTTAGCCGTCATAGCTTAAAGAGTCGGTTTGGTTGGCTTGTGTCCCAAGCCCAACCCGTGTCATTGTAATAGCCGACATTAGGACTCATTGTTAGAGTCGGTTTACCCTCCCCCTCATCTCTATAAAAGGAGGTGAGGGGGGGGACGAGTCATGTACGTTATTCTTTCAATACTAATCAATAATCGATTAGGGATACTTACTTGTGCATCGTTCTTTACTTTCTGTCGATCCAAGCTGTGTGGTTTTCTTCAACGATCGGGTTTATTCCGTACTAGTAATCAGGTTGTAGGTTGTCAATTCCTACAAGTGGTATCACGAGCTCAGGTTCGCGGGTTTCGCTGGTTATCTAGGATCGATCGATTGAAGGGTTTTTGCTGTTTGTTTTTCTGGAAGAAGCAGAAGGTATTTTCTGTTTTGGGTTTCGATTTAGAACAACAAGGTGCAGCAGATCGACAGGGTGTTTTGATTTTTTGGATCTGGTTTTTCTTCTTTGTCGGCGTGTATAAACGAAGAAGAAGGATAATATCTGGTTCTTTTTTTTTTGTTGTATACGGAGTAACAAAAGTCAACAGGCTCAAATTATTCTAATAATATTACTTATACTCTTGGTGGGATAATACATACAAGGTTAGTATAATAATATTATTATTGAATAATAATAGTAAGGATTATTATTATTATTATTTAATAAAGGATTAAATAATTAAAAAGGTATTGCACAAGGGGACTTTGTTAGTTTGTGATTGTGAGGGTTTTTCACAAGGTTTAGCAAATTAATAAAGGGATTAAAGAATGACGGGAGCCAAGTTTGAGATCGAGAAATTCGATGGAACTGGTGATTTCGGGTTATGGAGAGTCAAGATGCGTGCTTTATTAATCCAACACGGATGTGAAGCAGCTCTGGAGGTTTTACCCGCGGATATGGATGCTACAGCGAAAGCTGAGCTAAACAAAAAAGCTCACAGTGCCATGATTTTGTGTTTAGGTAACAAGGTTCTGAGAGAAGTTACCGGGGAGACGACTGCAGCGGGGGTTTGGACCAAGCTTGAGACTTTGTACATGACAAAGTCCTTGGCCAATAAGTTGTACCTGAAGAAGAAGTTGTATACATTCTACATGCCGGCTGGACGTACGATTTCCGAGCATATAGATGAGTTCAACAAAATTGTTCTTGATTTAGCAAATATTGAGGTAAAATTCGAGGATGAAGATCTTGCTTTATTATTACTCACTTCTTTACCAGCATCATACGAACACTTTGTGGATACCTTGCTTTATGGACGGGAAGCTTTGACTTTGGAGGATGTGATGGCCACACTGAATTCAAAGGAAATCAAAGAAAGATCTAAGGCGAAGGGGGATGATGGTGAAGGGTTATACATGAGGGGAAGAACTGATCGCAGGAATTCGCATTAGTCAAGGGGAAAGTCAAGATCGAAGTCTCGAGGGGGAAGACTCAAGTGCTATATTTGC
Source organism: Artemisia argyi (assembly GCA_030686995.1). Taxonomy (NCBI): domain Eukaryota; kingdom Viridiplantae; phylum Streptophyta; class Magnoliopsida; order Asterales; family Asteraceae; genus Artemisia; species Artemisia argyi. The sequence continues at coordinate 19,316,560 of CM060702.1, read as the reverse complement.
CAGTCTGAGGCGCACTTGAAGAGAAATTGTCCAAAGAATAATCGCAAGAAGTCAAATGGTTTCGTCAAGAAAGATGATCAGCCAAGCTCCAGTGGTTCGATTTATGACGGTTCTGAGGTGATGATGGTTATGAGTGCAGAAGCCTTGTTGGATTGGATTATGGATTCAGGAGGTTCATACCACATGACACCCAGGTCAGACATATTTTTTGATTTTCTGGAATGCGATGGGGGCAGGGTACTGTTGGGTGACAACAGGGAGTGCAAGATCAGAGGTATTGGCAAGGTCAGGCTACAACTGAAAGATGGGTCAAGTTTTGTGTTACACAATGTCAGGTATATTCCTGAATTGAAAAGAAACTTGATATCGCTGGGAACTCTTGAAAAAGAGGGATATACCGTAAAATTGCAGTCGGGCAAAATCAAGGTGATTAATGGTTCCAGGGTTATTTTATCTGGAACACGAAGGGATAATTGCGTATACTCTTTGGATGGCCATGCAGTGGCGGGTGAGCTTAATGCTAGTGTTGAAGAAAAAGACAGTCTTGCGCAGGTTTGGCACAAAAGACTGGGGCATATCAGTGAGGCGGGACTTCAGGTGCTAGAAAAGCAGGAGCTGTTTGGCAAGAAAAGTCTAGGTAAGCTCGATTTTTATGAGAATTGTGTTCTGGGAAAGTCACATCGAGTCAGTTTTGGTGTAGGAAGGCACACTACTCAGGGAGTGATAGACTATGTTCATTCAGACTTATGGGGTCCGTCTCAGGTGGAATCATTGGGAGGTAAGAGGTATTTCTTATCTATTGTCGATGATTATTCCAGGAGGGTATGGGTTTATATTCTCAGGTTCAAACACGAAGCATTTGGAAAGTTCAAAGAGTGGAAGCAATTAGTAGAGAATCAGACTGGGAGGACGGTTAAGAAGCTGAGGACAGATAATGGTCTTGAGTTCTGTAACCGAGAGTTTGAGCAGCTATGCACTGAGAGTGGGATTGCTAGACATTTGACAGTTGCCGGGACGCCGCAGCAAAATGGATTAGCAGAACGGATGAATAGAACTCTCATGGATAAGGTACGCTGTTTATTAATTCAGTCTGGATTGCCCAAGACCTTCTGGGCGGAAGCGACATGTACGGCCGCATATCTTATAAATAGGTCACCATCGACAGCAATTGAGAAAAAGACACCTATGGAGATGTGGTCGGGACATCCAAGTGATTATGGGATGTTGAGGATTTTCGGCTGTGTCGCATATTCATACGTTAAACAAGGTAAGCTCGAGCCGAGAGCGGTAAAATGCGTTCTTTTGGGGTATCCTGAAGGTGTGAAGGGGTACAGGCTATATAGGCTTGATAATGAATCACCTAAAATAGTCACTAGCAGGAACGTGGTCTTCAATGAAAGTGTCATGTACAAAGACACATTGAAGGATTCTGGTGCAGGTACTGATAAGTCTGTTGAGGAATTACAGGTTGAGGTGGAACTGCAGAGGTTAAATAATCATTCGCTTGAGGAAGATCTGATTGATGGTCAGGAAGATGGCGATGATGAAGATGCAGGGGATCAGGATCATGATCAAACACCGGATCTCACAGATTATCAGTTGGTTCGGGATAGAGAGCCAAGGACAAGAACGAAACCTTTGAGGTTTCGAGATGAAAGTAATATGGCTGCTTACGCGTTTGCTGCAGCAGAGGAAGAAGATACTCATGAACCATTGACATACCAGGAGGCAGTTACTTATAAAGATAGATTTAAGTGGAAAGCTGCTATGGATGAAGAGGTGGATTCTCTGAACAAGAATGAGACCTATGAGTTAGTGGATCATCTAGCTGGGCAAAAGCTGGTGAGCTGCAAATGGCTGTTCAAGATAAAGGAAGGGATTGAAGGTGTTCAAAAGCCTAGGTACAAGGCGAGGGTGGTGGCTCTTGGATTCACACAAAGGGCAAGTATTGCCTATAATGAAGTATTTTCGCCGGTAGTTCGACACACATCTATTCGGGTTATACTTGCATTGACTGCGTGTAGAGATTATGAGCTAGAGCAGCTTGATGTAAAGATGGCATTTTTACATGGGAATCTTGAAGAAGTAATCTACATGAGGCAACCACCGGGTTATGAACAAGGTAACAAGGTATGTTTGTTAAAGAAATCCCTTTATGGTTTGAAGCAGTCACCTAGGCAATGGTATAAGAGGTTTGATGAGTACATGCTGAGCAACGGGTTCAAGCGTAGTAGTTACGACAGCTGCGTATATTACAGGAGTTATGCACCAGGTGAGTATATCTATCTACTGTTATATGTAGATGATATGCTGATTGCTTGTAAAAGCAAGGCTGAGATTGGGTCTATCAAGTCTTTGCTTAAAAAGGAGTTTGAAATGAAAGAGCTCGGGGAAGCAAAGAAGATTCTTGGTATGGAGATCATCAGGGATCGGAGTCGCAAGATTCTGAGGGTGTCACAATCCGGGTACGTTTCTAAGATTTTAAATAATTATAGAATAGACAATGGGAAATCGGTTAAGATGCCATTGGGTGGGCACTTCAAGCTGTCGTTGAAGGATTGTCCGGTTAGGGATTGTGATGTTGAAAGGATGAGTAGGGTGCCATATGCAAATGCGGTTGGGAGCTTAATGTACTTGATGGTGTGCACGAGGCTAGACATAGCGTATGCGGTAAGTGTTGTTAGCAGATATTTGGCGAATCCAGGTAAAAAGCATTGGGAAGCAGTGAAGTGGATTTTGAAATATTTGCGGGGTACTGCAAACGTGGGTTTGGTGTGTGGGACAAATCGTGGCAACCATGTAGACGTAACAGGTTTTGTTGATTCAGACTACGCAAAGGATCCGGATAAAGGTAGGTCAATCACAGGTTACGCATTTTTAGCACAGGGATGTGTTGTAAGCTGGAAGGCAACGCTACAACACGTGGTGGCTCTTTCAACTACAGAGGCGGAGTATATGGCCCTTACGGAGGCTGTGAAGGAAGCTATTTGGCTAAGGGGACTCTTGGAAGAGTTGGGCGTGGAGCTTAACACTGTGGCAGTTAATTGTGATAATCAGGGTGCGATTCACTTATCGCGGAATCATGTTTTTCATGAAAGGTCTTGGAAGCAAAGACGGTTGAAGTTCTGAAGGTGGGTACTGAACACAATGCTGCGGATGCCTTGACGAAGGTGGTACCTGGACGGAAGTTACAGCACTGCTTGGAGTTGCTGAGTGTCGGAGTAGGCTAATATAAAGCCTAAGGTGGAAATTGTTACAAGTTTAGTCTCTATATTAGCTTATTGTTAAGTCCACGGGTCTTAGTGTTAATGTTTAGCCGTCATAGCTTAAAGAGTCGGTTTGGTTGGCTTGTGTCCCAAGCCCAACCCGTGTCATTGTAATAGCCGACATTAGGACTCATTGTTAGAGTCGGTTTACCCTCCCCCTCATCTCTATAAAAGGAGGTGAGGGGGGACGAGTCATGTACGTTATTCTTTCAATACTAATCAATAATCGATTAGGGATACTTACTTGTGCATCGTTCTTTACTTTCTGTCGATCCAAGCTGTGTGGTTTTCTTCAACGATCGGGTTTATTCCGTACTAGTAATCAGGTTGTAGGTTGTCAATTCCTACATATCTCATATGTTTCTCTTTCTCCTTCAAACATCTTAATGTCCATTTCATCAACAAGATCATTTTGTGTGGGTGCCCAATGGTCAACTTCCATACGGGTTTCCATCCAATCCTTATTGTTGGACAAATTCATTGCATTCATTGAGCTAGTGACATCATTTACGATCGCCATCTCCAAGTATGATTTTTTTTTTTTTTTTTTTTTTTTTGTTATAAACCTCTGTTTGATCAAGTTGCTTTGCTTTCAACCAGAAGATATGGACATGAAGATGCAATGTCAGGTTTCTTCTAATATGTGTGAATTTGCACTTCAGTGACTGGAATGCCCTGAAAAAGACATACAGCACAATATATTAGTTGGCAAGAGAACCATTGAGCTGCTGTTAATGAGTTTTGCATCTAAAAGATGTAAGTTATTGTGCATATCTAGAGGTGTAAGTTAGGTTTTTACAGTACACAACCTCTGAAGTCACATCATACTAAGTTTTAGGGAGTTCAAAACCTCAAAAAGTAGCTACAAATGTTAACGGGTCAACCCAACCAGCAGCAAATATTACAAGTTTCAACCCAAATTCCTTTAAATTCATCACCCAACCCATGTGCCCAACCATTTTATCACCTGTACACATCTCTCATTTACAAATTGAACTATATTTGTACATGTATCTCCACTGCAGAGAGCTTTCTACACTCTAATAATATTTTAAATGACTAGATCCTTACAGGGGGACTGTGTTTCCCTACTTTTTCCCATTTGCAACATGCAAAGTGCTTATCATATTTTCTTACAATGAAAAGCTCATTTACACAAATCATTATTTTAGGGCCTTACGTACTATTAGAAGTCTCAACAACCCCGAATCATGGAAATTTGGTAAGTTATTACAAAGCTTTGCCTGTGAAACACACAGGTTGCTGTCATCATACTTTTTAGTTTATTTTTTAGTAACTAGTTTGTTTCCGTATCATATAGAATGAGACAGTGGAATGCTATGTAAAAATGATAGTGATATGCTATAAACTTGCACTATTTACTTTATCTATAGTATTGATTAATACCTTTTATCAAATTGTACATGCAAAGGCAGAAATGCAACATTGAAATATATTGCACAAAATTTGTGGAGTATCAATCAGTAATTTGTTATGGATTTCAATTAGTTTTTTGACTTTTTCCATTTGACTGTTTCTAACTTTTAGGCCTGACAGATAACAGGGCCAGGGTTCATATTATGCTTATACGACAGGATGCATAAACACAAAAAGACACACAACTAACCAAACATATCCAATTCTGATGCCACAATTCATAGATTATGCTCATATCGCTTGTTTATCTTTTTCATCTATTACTAAGCTTTTGGGGCAGTTTTGAACGAGGTAACCAGAGAAGTAATGTGACCACCAACATACCAACTATATACAATCCATAAACTCATAAATCGCCCAAAAACAAAGCTTGGGCACTGAACGATTTCCGCTCAGCTTTCTATTAATATTATAACTGAGATAGGTGCACCCATACTAACAGGCAGCATTTCACTCGATGCAATACAAGGATCTCCTATAAAGTGAGCGTAACGTATTACGCCTGGTGTTCTACGAACATTACCATACTAAAAACTAATTTTCTCATATACATTTGAATACTTTGTTTTCAGTTTTTCCTCGGTAGAGACGCTTATGATTTCCAAATCTGACCTTTTGTAAACGATGACAGGTGTGTATATTTAACAAAACTTACCTATGTACCTACCTTCATGTCCCACCTTAGAACCTGAACTAAAAAGTGTTCCATTCATTGTTATGAACTTTCAACCTTTTTTCCAATATGCACATCTAAACTTTTTTTACCCGAAAAAAAGAAGTTGATTTACCTATTTACCTTCCACTAAATGAGCAAATTACTTTTTGTTTTGTGGCAAAAAAACTTTAGGGTGTTTAGTTGGTGAAAAACATCCCATATTTCTAAGAAATGTTTCATAGGAAAATCCGAAAATGGGAAAACTGAAAACCTGTTTACTCACACTTTCAACAATTTTCAAAAAAAGTGAAATTCTTTCTTTCAAAATTTTAACTAGAAAAATGAAAACCCCAATCCACACATCTCCACTTTTTTCTCTCTCTCTAAAAAAGAAAATAAAAAAAGGATTTCTCAATCTACCATTCAAGTATCTCATTATAACCCTAATCACCATTGGTAAAATCTCCGCCCTCCATCCTCGCCATTATAACCCTAATCACCATTGGTAAAATCTCCGCCCTCCATCCTCGCCGTCGCCGCCCACAGACGCAATCCAAGGTAATCTTTTCAAAAAGAAAAAATATAACTCTATCTAAACAGGTTTTCAAAATTCTCAACTCGAAAAGTCATTCCCTTTTCAAGGAATCTAAAAAAAAAAAAAAAAAAAGAAAAAAAAAAAAGAAAAAAAGTTCTACAACTAAAAGCTGCCTTAAACATGCATACCGTAACAAAAACTAAAGTTCGTAACAATAAACGAAACACTTCTTAGTTCATTTACTTAGGTGGGACATTAATGTAAGTATATAGCTATTTTATAGCCTAAACCCAAGCTTTAAAAAATATAGATATAGATTAAGCATTCATGCATCTATCATCCTAGTTGCAAAAATTAAGAAAGAAAAAAATACAGAATGAAATTGAAGTGACACAAAAACACAATTTTTTTGGGTAAAGGGGAGTAATCCTGCACCCTGGTAAATAAATTAAAACCAAAACGTTTGAGTACAAATGGAATGTGGCTGAAGTACCACATTAACCTCAAGCTAAAAAAGCTTGATAGACAACTAACCTAGAGCTTATGACATGCCAAAAGCTCTAAACAACTCTAGAATCAAAATAAGAACCTAGAACAAGACGCAAAACAAACAAAAGCTACCCAGTAGCTGCCATGAATGATGAACTTCCACCATTAAAAGAGTTAGGAAATAAGTTAACTGATTCATCAACAACATTTTCAACGCAATCCTCAGTACCATCTTCTTCAGTAGCCAAAACAGCATTAGGATTTGACATAGACACTTCACCTTCCTTAGAGGAGGAAGCTTTAGACTTCAACATGGATGACGATGTAGGCACATTACTCTTATTAGTAGCTCCCTTTTTTGGTTCACTAGTGGACTTCTTTGGCTCATACCTGAAAGATTGTTTGATATAAGTACCAGCCTGACTCCCATTACCCGATTGGCTTTTACCTTTCGTCTTCTTATGACTCACCTTTTGGAAACCATCATTACCTTGTGTAGTAGGAGGAGTGACATTTGAAGTAGTAGTAGTAGGAGGAGTAATCACTGTTTTAGAACAATGCTCATAAGTATGCCCAAAAATTATACATGATGTGCACCTAGGAGGCCTCCACTCATACTTAACTCGAATAGAAACTTTAGAAAATCCATCCCCTGTAAGAGAAGGGACACCAATAGCTTCTACGAGTTCATCCTCTGAACCAACTTCAATTAAGCACCGAGCAAAGCTACTTCTACCCCAAGAATCCTTACACATAGAACTTGTGTACGAATCCATCATAATAGGTTTGCCAATAACTGAAGCAATCAAGTTCATACCATCATCTTCAAAAACTTGAATAGGCACATCATGTAGTTTAACCCATATCGGAATACGAGTCAGCTCTTCCTTACATAAGATAGTATCAATTGACCATTTCTTAAGAATGATCGGGGATTTACGAATCATCCAAGGTCCTTCTTCCAAAACAGCTTCTAATCCAGCCTGAGTATCGAATTTAAAAAAGAAAAATCCTTTTGCATTCATCATGATCTTTTTCAAACCATACTTAGCCCAATTATTTCTAACATAGTAGTCAACCACTGGGAACGCCATTCTATTACCAATAAAGTAGCCATATAGAGTGTATTCAAGACGTGCACTAACCTTTTCTACTACTCTACATGGAATGGATACGTTAACTCCTTCACAAACAGCCTCAGCAACCGAAGAACTAAAAGTAGAGTTAGGATTCGGTGTAGTATCTTTGACACTCACATCAAATTTTGTTGCATTAGCCTTCATGTCAAGCTCATAAGCCTCAAACAAACCACACATAGCCTCATCCACCTTTGAACGAGTTTCACTATCCAAATTAGTCCATATTGGAGATTTGCCCGCTTCAAGATCCTTAAGAAATAAATCAATATCCGAGGTTGATTTAAGCGAGACCCCAAACACCCCTTGAATAAAATCATGTTTAATATTGATAGAATTATCCTCAATATTAGGGGACAACAAGTTAGGACCAGTATGGGATAACGAATCCGAAGTACCCACTTGATCTTTAGTAACCTTAGTAACACCAGGTGTATAATCAGTCACAAAAGAAAAGTCGGTAGAGGGACCAACAGCATCAGCCCTCTTGTGACCCGTAGCCTCACCAAGAGGTGGAAAGTCAGAAGTACCAAACGTTACCGTATCACCAGTAGGACAATTCACCCTAACCGAAGAGTACGTAGCAGCAGCAACATCATCAACAACCTTTGTATCATCACTGTTACCCTGAGATTCAAAGTTAGGGTTTCGCAAAATCCTAACAGCTTTTCTAGGCTGAGTAACATCAGCGTTCACCCCATCATTACCCTTAATCCTCTTCATTCTAGCATCAAGACCTGAAGTATGTGGAACCGGCTCCACATGATCAAACACAACATTCCTACTAGTTTTCTTTTGTTTCCTCATAGTCACATATGACAACGAATTCATATTTTCCTCCCCCGTACTCAATTCATCAACATTGCCTACGTTGTCCTTGGCCACTGGACGTGGCATACAAGTATTCTCCTCTCCCAAATTCGACATCACACTAATTAACAACTCTTTAAAATTAAATCGACTTAAAAAGAAACCAGAAGTTCGTCTTGTCTTCAAACGATTAAAACCCTAGTTAACAACTAGGGTTAATTAAAACTTGAGGAGCGATAAAACTAACCCATAAAGGAGTCGATTATACACTCAAAGTAATCGGTTTACAGGATGCAATAATATAACACAAAAACACAATTAATTAATTAATGAATTGAAAAATATGTGAATGAAAACAAACAGGGCAAAAAGATAATTGATATACCTGAGTGTGAATAAAAGATGGATTGAATTCAAATTTGCGACCTTAAAATTTATTTTATGAAAAAATCTAGCCGTTCGTCCGTCCTTCCTATTGTGCCTTTTTTCTTATAAAAATATTGGGTTGATAAACTATTGGCATTGAAAAAATCGAAACAAAAGGGCTTTAAGTTTGCGATGGTGTTTGGTACCCTTTTTTTATTTATTTTTTTAAGGATAAATTAGTAATATATTTTTTTTAAATAATTTGTATATATATTATAAAATTGTGAAACAGAAAGTGTGCAAAAAAAAGTAAAGTTTAGCAAGTTAAAATTATTAAACAGTCAAAAAATACGGAACAAAAATTGATAAAAAGACTGTATTGTACTGTAAACAGGGATTGGAGGAGGTTGTTGAAAGTAAAAAAGCATGTAAGCCATGAGGGGTACTAATAACACAACATATTTTTATAACTCAAAACAAGTTAATAAAAAAAAAGAAAATTACTTAAATTGACCCTCGCGCTATGACTTATTTCTTTCCATACCTAAAATTTTCAAAAGTCCAAAATACACTGAGGGCGACTCATTTTTTGGGCAACTCATGTCTGCATTTGACACATGTCCTTAAAAAATCGAAAAAAGTATTAATTCACGTATCACAAGTGGATACTTGTCAGCTAATAATCAATGTTGTAAAAAGCGGTCTAGGTGGGCCGCCTAGGCGCTAATCGGCCATAATCCGCCCCGCTTTGCACCAAATAGGCCAAACTAGGTGTTTTGGTCAAAAGGAGGTCAACGAACTGCCTAGGTGGATGAAATCGGGCTAGGCGGGTCAAATCGGGCTGGGTGGGTCGGCCGGTCAACTAAAAAAACCGGTCAACGCTTTAATAATTTCAGATCTAGGGTTTTTTTTCATATCCCGCCTCTTTTTTTTCATATCCCGCCTCTATACACACACTTACCTTTCCATAACATGTATCTTCGAGTTAGGAGCACCATCTTTTTTTTTAACCAGCTGCCTTAGGGCAGTTGGCCACCAACTACCGCAAAAGCGCGCAGTTGACCAAGTCAAAGCTTAAAGGCGGGGGTTCAAATCCGGACTCCAACTTGGTCAGCCAGTGTTGCCTAGGTAATTTACCGGGATATGCCTTCCTTGTTGGGTGGGGGGCTCGGTACCAAAAAGGTACACGGACTTGAGATGGTTCCGCCAAATACCATTTTTTATCTTTTGATTTTCGAACTCAAAAGGTATGATCTTATTTCAATTAAAACCCCTTTTCTAATTTCTGAACTTTGATTAGAAACTGATTGATGTTTCATTTTTATTGATGAGAAAATTCCCAAAATGCGCCAAAAAGTTGAAGGTTTTCTAAAGAAATCCAAAAATAACTAGTTTTCCCAAAAAGAATCATGTGGTAATGTGCGATTCCACTAAATTTTTGACACGTGTCCAGACAATATGTACAATACCAATCATTTGCAGTCCCACATACTCGACCATTAGTACACTTCCTGACCACTCTAATGTGCGAACTGAGAATGTGCGATTTCTGGCTAATGTGCGAAAGTTAAAAAAAGTACCATTGGGAAATATCAAAATCTTCATAAGATACTGGAAAATCTTTCTTTTAATTACTTTTTAAAGTATAACTTGTCATTTTCGTGGCATTTTTTTTTCTTTGTTAACATTGTCATTTATCTTATGCAAACATGTATCTTTATCATTTATGTTTCTAACCAATAACACTATTACCACTACAACTCCACCTCAAAACCACCACCAAATACAACCAGCAGATCCATATTACTTGAATCACATGAGGCGGATATTATCATAATGTACTGTACAACTAGTCATGCTCATACGTCAATAACCAATAACATCACATACCAATGCCCGCTATGCTCCCAATGTGGGATTCAAACTTAAGAAAAAAAGTATCACACAACTAGCCCCATAAAAAAGTTGCTCTAACCTGTTATTTCCATATGCTATAACATAAAGTGTTTTTGATCTTTGTTTAATTTTTAATTTCTTATGTTATGATCTTTTTAGTCTTTAAATATTATTAAATGTAGTACTATTAGTTGCTGAAAAGTGAAGATTTTATTCCCACTTTTTAGATATTTAATTATTTCCCAATAAAGGTGTCACATGAGGTAGCAGTCGTTCGCACATTCTCAGTTGGCACATTTGTTTGCAAAAGTCAAACAGCACGTGGGGAACAATTCATAGTGGTTGTACTTGCAAATGATTGGTATTGTATTTATTGTCTGGACACGTGTCAAAAATTTAATGGAATCGCACATTTGCACATTAGCACATTACTCTTTTGGGAAAACTAGTTATTTTTTGCTTTATTTGGGAAAACTCTCAACTTTTTGGCACTTTTTGGGAATTTTCTCTTTATTGATTGTGTTTTGTGGGTTTTATTTGTGTCTTATTTTCAAAATTACTTTATGTTTTGGTTTCCGATTGAAATTTTGGTGGGTTTAGGATTGGAACAACAGTGGTGGTACGCTAAATAAGTGAAATTATTGTGTTTTGTTTGTGCCTTTTTTATTATATGAGGCAACCAAACAAGTGGGGCAACTAGACAAGTGGTGAAAATAAAATTGTATTTAATGCATTGTTGAACAAATCGACAATTAGCAAATCAATAATTAATGCATTGTGAAAATTAAATTAGCAAATTGGGACAACAGTTTTCTTCTTTCTTTTTTTTAACAAATGGACAGTTATTAATGCATTAAATTAAATATTGCATTAACTAAACATTTTTTACTACTTGAATTGTTATGTTAATGTGTCTATTTTGTAACTTCAAACTATATGAAGTTTGAACTATTTGAATTTGAAGTATTTTGTTATGTTATATAATATTATTTATAATATTTATATATAAAAAATTCCAATCCGCCTAGGCGGCGCCTAGGCGAATTCCGCCTCGAAGGTGGTCAATCGCCCCGCCTACGCCTAGCGAGTTTTGCAACATTGCTAATGATTGAGTTGTACATTTTGCCCAATCACTCGATCTATTTTGGACTTTTGAAAATTTTAGGTCTAAAAATTGATAAGTCGTTGAGCGACTAGTCTGTTATGGTAATTACCCCATAAAAAACATATTTTCTTCATCATTCAAGTTATAAGACATCGTTCATACCACAATTTTTAATTTTTTTTTCATTGATTCAAATAAAACAACATATTAAACTAAAATTAACATTCTATTAAAAAAATAAAAGATATATAAAAATACATGAACTCAACTAGTTTTGGGGATAATTTTTGGCTCGAATTTCACGTTTGCCCTCTTCAATGATAGTCGCGCGGATCCATCCCCTCACTGTTGATTGAAAACATCTTTATGTCATCATTCCGTGTTTGAGATTTTCTCGCCCTAGCCTCGTTTCTTATTTCTTCCATCTTCACCTCATGGTCTAAAGCGAGTTATTGTTGCAACATTTCGTGAAACATTTCTTGTGAAAAAGAAGTGGCGGATGAGTTTGGAGATCGTTAACTTTTAGACTTTCGTTCTTTTTCAGGTGGACGCAGAAAAGCATCATCTTCAAATAGCTCGTGATCTTCTCTGGTTGGTTGTCCTCGGGATCTTTTCTGGTTGGTTGTCCTCGGATTCTTCTTGTATGTGTCGAATCAGGATTCAACCAATAATGTTCGTCTTTCGAAAATTCCAAGATTTTAAGTGAGGAAAATGTTTCCCTTCATTGTCATGATACAACACTTCAACATGCGTCTTCAAATCTTCATGATTTTCACCATTAAATCGCGCGGTATGGTTGACAATCTAGTTATACTTATGCACTTCTCGGTTCATGGGAGTCCACTTTTCGGTCAACATTATCTTGGTACACTCAATGTAACCCTTTTTCGTGGCTTCGTCTTTGCATTCCACAAGAATTTTGTACCAAAACGTCTCATAGTTTTGTCCGGTGCCTTTGTTCAAATCCTCGGATATATGTAACCAACCAAAATCAATTATTCGGTTTGACCCATGACGTACGAGTAATTTTAGTTTTCCTTTCTTGTTTGCGAGGTTTATTGCCTTTGCCTTTTACATGTTTCTTGGGTGACGGCAGCCCTGTGTCTTCAGATTGTTGGGGTGTGGGAATTGTTGTTAGGTTTGTTGGTATTGTTGTTGGGAAAATTTCTGAATCAGGGGTGGAAATAAATAGAAGTATTGCTGAGATGAATAAATATACGTTTGTGTGAAAATTAGAAGATTTAAGGGGAATTTATAGGATTTTTGAAAGGCAAAAAATTGGGTAAAGTGAGGTTTTATTTTCAAAATAACGGCTATAATAGCCAACCCCAAAGTCACTTTTTTTAATTCCTAGTCGTTTCAACATTGAAAAAGAAAACAAAACCGTAAAACGCAAGCTGGTGAGTACGGCGCGAGGACCTATAAGTCTATGACACGAGGGGCGGCATGCTTCGGCATTATACGACAACGTTATAGGGCACCAGCCAGCCCTATAATGCCGATACCGTGTGCTTTTATAATTTTGAGAATTATAAAAAAGAAAATGGAATAGCGGGATACCCACGCCTGGCGACAGAATGTGTGGTATTTGACATATTTTGGTTGTATCGATCATAATGAATGTGTGTTTTTTAAGTTGGTTATGAATCCTTGTGTGTAGTTAGATGTGTCAAATAATATAAGGTGTCATAAGATTTATGTGTGAGCATTTTGTTCGTTAACAGTTACACTGTGTTATAGAGTCACTACTAGAATAAGGAGAACTGGCGACGAAAAAATCCCGACGACACAAAGGGCGTCGGCATATTACACTAAACGACAAAAAATTCATTTGACCGAGCCAAACTCGCGTTGAATTTTTTGGATTTTAAAATCCCGACGCCAATTCGTTGGTATTTTTTTGGTCAAATTTGACTTTCCCAATAATTACGAAAACTTGGGCGGGAATATGACCCGCCAAGAATTTCCCGACGACTTGGCGTTTGTATTTTGCTTAAATAAAAATTTATTATTATTAGAGTTTTGATTAGCGTTTAGGTAAGTTAGGTTTGTAAAAATCCCGACGACATGACGTCAGGATATAATTGAACATTTTTTTCGTCGTTTGGCTTGCGAATAAAAGCGAATTTTTAGGCGGGGTTTTTTCCCGCCTATTTATTACTGACGACATGACATCGGTATTTATTTTCACGCCTCATTTTCCTTTGTCCCGCCAAATTTTTTACTTTATATATACCAATAATCATTAACTCGGTAAAACACACATAAACTTACAAAATTAAAACTCCCAAGTCTCATTCTCGATGTCTCGCAAAGATTTCTCGCAACAATTCCCAAGTCCTCCTCACAAGGATTTCTTGCAACAATTCCCAAGTCCTCCAAACGAACCGGTGATTGTGAACACTCCAACTGCAGAAAATGGAAATCAACAACAAAACACTCCAGCTGAGAATGAACCCGTAAACAATCCACCAGTGGAAAACCAACCCAATACATTTGGCTTGACCGATGAAGAACTCTTCGAGCAGGGCTCGGGAAGCTGCTCATACGGCGCGGATAAACAGAGAACTACCACGCCGATGGGCCATGGGGCTTGGCCCTGTACCATCAGAGTCTTCTTCGAGTGAGGAGGATGGTTGGGTCTCAGATGATTCATTTTCTTAATTCGTAGTTTTATTTTAATTACCGTATCGTAGTTTCTATTAATCGTACTTTTGTATTTCTTGTTTTAAGTTTAATGTTTAATGTAATCCGTGTTTTAAATGTGATGTTAATTATTTTAGTTTACAGTGTCTTAACTTTAACGTTTAATGTATTTTGTGTTTTAAATGTTATGTTAGTTATTGCATTAACAGGAAGCTAGTAGATTTACGTCTGAATTTAAAAAAATAAACACGTTCGACATCAGTTTTCACAACAACAACAATATTTTATTAAACAACAACTATAACACAACAAACAGCAACAACAATAACACAACAGACAACAACAACAACAACAACAACAACAACAACAACAACAACAACAACAACAACAACAATAACACAGCAACAAACAACAACAAACAATAACAACAACAATAACAGCAACAACAACAAAACTACATACGAAGATTTCCCATGTCGCCTACCATGTCTTTATAAAGGTCGTGAAATAAGGCAGCTGATTCCATTGTGTGGTTGTTGGGATGTTGATACAATTCTAGCATTTTATTGAGTACCATTATCTGGTGATTCAATTTTATGCAATTTGAGCACTCTGTATTCACATGACTCGATGTTGAAGGTCCTGCAGTGTAACGAGTTGGAGTTATGGATGGTCCTGCGTGTTAGGAATACAAATATTCCTGTAAAAGTCTCGGTCACCTAATGATTGTAATAGCATTAAGTTAGCTCGTAGTTAGTTTGTTTATTAGATAATTAGTATTAGTTTAAGTAACACCGTGGAAGAAGGACAGGTCTTCACCCACTGTATGCCTGATCCACAGCCCGGGTGTGGGCGTTTATGTTGTAAGTATAAATACCGCTCTCCACATGTGGAGAGGGTTGGACCTTCACTTAATCTCAATCTAATATTTCATTTTCTCTCAAGGTTCCTCTCTCCCTCTCCTTCTTGTTTCTCTAACGCCACACAAATCACAAGTGGTATCATGTTTCCAACATAGTTAGTATTCTACAATTGGTATCAAGAGCCAAGGTTTTATCTTAGGGCCTTGTAGAATCGAATTTGATGGTGTTTTGTGTGGTGTTGTGAGGTTGGTGTAACTTTCCTTTAAAAAATCTTTGTTTGATCTTTCTAGTGTTGTTAAACATGTTAGTGATGTACTTTTATGTTCATTGGTGTTAGTAGTACTTTGTGGTTTAGTTAGTGTTACCATATCATTAATCTATTTGAAGTTTGGAGTTGATTTTGGGCGAATTTCTTTGTTGCGGTTAAGTCCACTGTTCCATTGCTTTGTTGCGTTTAGTTTCTAAAATCTGTGGTTAGTTTGACTGCGATTACTATTTTGGGAATACAAACAAAACGCAAGGAAAGTGACAGTTTTGGACCATTGTCACTGCGATTAGCTTCTGCGGTTAAGTTGTCTGCGGTTAGTCAATTGTGTTTAACTGGTCTGCGGTTTACTCAGGTTGCGATTGGATTATTCTGCGGTTGGGATTCTTCTGCGGTTTGGTACTTTCTGCGGTTAGTGTCCTGCGGTTAGTGACCTTGGTCTGCGGTTTACTCAGGTTGCGATTGGATTTTTCTGCGGTTGGGATTTTTCTGCGGTTTGGTACTTTCTGCGGTTAGTGACTTGTGGTTAGTGTCCTGCGATCATTGTTCACTGTGCTTTACTTGTCTGCGGTTTACTATCTCTGCGATTAGGTCAAGTTGGGGTTAAACTTTCCTGCGACTAGTGCACTTCATTGCGAGTATCTTCTACTCTGTGGTTTGGTAGTTTCTATTTTGTGATGTCGACATCTTCTGATGACATTCAAGCTGCTGGGTCCGACACCCGACCTCCGATGTTGGACAGAACTGACTATGAATCATGGGCACAAAGGATTCGTCTTTATTGTCTGGGTAAGGAACATGGGGTTAACATCTTGAAATCCATCGATGAGGGACCCTTTCAAATGGGTACTACTAGAGACACGGTCGCAGCAACTGATCAACAACCGGCTGTAATTGGTCCTGATAGACCTCGCACTTACAATGAGCTGTCTGATGAAGAAAATAAACGCTATGATGCCGACATCAGAGCATCGAATATTGTCATTCAAGGGCTTCCCAAAGATGTCTACAAACTTATCAACTACAACACTGAAGCCAAGGCGGTCTGGGATAATGTGAAAATGCTTCTTGCAGGGTCTGAGTTAACTAAAGAAGATCGAGAGTCTCAGCTATACGATGAATTTGAGCATTTCAAAATGAACCCAGGTGAAAGCATCACTGACTATTACGTCATATTTCACAAGCTGGTCAATGATATGAGAGCCATCAAGATGACAATGCCCAATATACAGCTTAATTCCAAATTCGTGAATAACATGGCACCAGAATGGGATAGGTTTGTCACAGCTTTTAAGCTCAACAAAGGTCTCAGGCATACCAATCATGAACAACTCTATGCATATCTCCAACAACATGAGAAACATGCTGCTTATGATCGGCTAATGCGAGAAAAGCTCAATCCGTCAACAACAAATGAATCTCTTGCTTTTGTCTCTAATGTTCAACAACTTAACCAAACTTCAAATGATCAACCTCAACCATCACAACCATCCTCCAGGACTCCCCCAACCAATAGTCAATCATCAACTCCCTTACCATCTGCTTTGAATACACAACTTGATTCTGGGTATTCTCACACTGACATGATGATTGATAATCTCTCCAACCAAGTTTCTCTACTGGTCCAACAGTTCAGGGCTGCACTTCCATCTACTAACAACCAACTTTGGATCTCGTCTAATCCACGTAATCAGGCAGTCATTGAGGATGGTAGAGTGGTGGTGCAGAATGTGCATGGAAGACAGAATTTCAATCAAAGAAATGCTGGTAGAGATAATGGGCAGTACAGAGTTGGCAATGCTCTTCAAGCACAAGCTAAGCAGCCTAAATGCTATAACTGCGGAGGGCTGGGCCATATAGCTAGGAATTGCACTCTCCCAAAACGTCCTCAAAACTCTGAGTACTTCAAGGACAAGATGTTGCTGATGCAGGTGCAAGAGAATGGGACGGTGTTGGATGAAGAAGCTCTGCTCTTTCTGGCTGGTAATGATGGGAACACCTTCGATGCTGATGTGGATGATCAGCCTGTTCAGGATATGGCTCTTAATGACCCGAATATCTTTCAAGTTGAAGAGTGTGATGCATTTGACTCAGACGTAGATGATGAACCTACTGCTCAAACCATTTTCATGGCTAATCTGTCTGCAGCTGCATCCTCTTCACAACATCCTGATTCATCCATCACATCTGTTATCTCTGAGGTACCAACATCTCTTAATCCTGATCTGAATAATCCTACAACTTTACAGGGGGCGTGTGACTCAGTACAACTCAAGAATATTGTCAACACAAACATCACTGTTATGGGAAATACCAATAAAATCCCATATGAAATGTATGTGAATGACAATGGACCGCCAGTTGTACCAAGTGACATGCCGTCTATTGACTCTAGTGAACATGAGGTACATGAGCACACAATATACAACCCTGATGATTCCTTGATTACTAGAATTAACACCCTTAAGGATCAAGTGAATATTTATGAGCAGCGTGCAAAATTTGAGCTAAATGAACGTGAGCAGAAAATGGAATGGCAAATGCGTACTTACATATCTGAAAACAATTCCAAACAAGAAACATTGAAAAGGGAATTAGTTTCTTTAAAAAACCAATTGGATCAAACAGTCAAACAAAAACAAGAGTTTCAAAAAAGTTTGGCTTCAATCAAACTTGAATACAAAGATAAAGAAACTAAACTTCTAAATGATTTCTTAAAACTCAAAATGTTGAAAAATAAATTGGAAGATAAGTTGTACACACAGGGCCAAACCATTCAATCTGCTCAAATGATGCAAAACCATAGGAAACTAAGTGATGAATTTAGTGAACAGGATGCCTTTAAGCCCAAAGCAAGATGCCTTAGAATTGGTTTAGGTACACAACCTGCATTATATGATGCAAACACTATGCTTGAACCTAACCATGCCCCTCCTGATATGAGATCCTATGATGACATTAATGAGGCGGAGGATAGAACTAGGGTAAAACTTGCTGAACGATTAAAGGATCCTAAATGCATTGCTAAGAATATTGTGTTTCACTATGATTATGCGAATGACAATCACTCTGCCATTTTTGTTCCTCAAAAGAGAATTCTTCCTGACAAAGTGTTTTGGAATATAGACATTGAGAAAATGCAAGCTGAAAGAGTTGTAGGTAACACACGCACTATCTTTAGAATTGCTGACCCAATCATTTACCCCCTGAACACACCCAGGCACCTCGTACCATTTACTCTTCCCACACAGTGTAACACTCTAATTGGGTTGTATGTTCTAGGTCAATTGTTTAACGACTTTGAGGAAACCTGTAAATTAAGAATTACACCTACAGGGATTACAGAAAGGGAAAGGGGCTTTGAGCAAACAAAACAGTGTTACCTAACTGAAGTTATGCAATTTTTTAAACTTCTCAAAGAACATTTTGAGGGCCTTAAAAACACCATTAATGATGATGTGACTCAAATGAAAAAGGTTTTTGATGAAGTGGAAAGTGAGGGTAACCATATTAGCTATTGATCTCAAATACAGTGAAATTGACAGGAAAAACATTCTCATTATGAATGAAAACTTTATTGCAAATTGCATTGCAAAAGATGTGTTTTATACTGTTACCGACTCAGCATTATATGCTCGACAATTTCATGAAATGTCGGTTACTTTAAATGTCTTCCAGAATCGTGTCATTGAGCTTGAGGGGGAGAATTACAAACTTACTGAAAAAATTCAAAACGACGACCATGATAACATGGTCAGGAATTTCTCAAAACTAGAAGTTGATAATCTGAACTTACAATTAAAATATCAACATCTAGAAGAAAGCATAAAAATATCAAATGGCAAGACATCTTCGGATGTTCCTGAGTTTGACACATGTTTTGAATTAGCCAAAAAGGATGAAGTAATTCAAGCTCACTCAAACACGATTCGGAAATTGAAGGTCCAAATTGCACAATTAAAATCGAACAAAAGCGATGTGACCAATACCAATTACCAGAAGTCTATAGATTCTCAAAACTTTCAGAAACAGGGCATTATCAATGAATTACAACATGAAAATGAGTGGCTTCGTGCCGAAATGTTAAATGCTAAACAACGCTACAAAGAATTGTTTGAGTCTATTTAAATAACGCGTGACCAAAACAATGAAAGAGTCACTTCTTTGTTAAATGAAATTGAGAATCTAAAGACTATGGTGAAGGGTAAAATGCCCGTCGTTTCATGTGATCATGCAATTTCCAATGTACATGCTTGTAAAAAATATGCGTGCGATGCTGTGAATGTCTCTCTTTCCCTTAGGAACAATAAGTTAGTTCACAACAACTATCTTAGAAATCTTAAGGATTGTCTGGCCATACTTAGAGAAACCATTGAAGATGAGAGGATATCTAAGCCACATGATGATGTTATTATTGGTGCTTGCTTCCTCACTAATAGAGCCCAGGAATTATTAGAATATGTTATAGGATCATGCCCTAAGAATGATAACAAGTCGGATAGGTCATTTGCATCGCACCCTAACAGTGACAACAAACATGTTACATTTGATTATCCCCAAACCATGTCACAATCCACCATCATGATCACCGGTAAACAAGTAGCAACTAATCATACTAATGTTCCCGTCATTGCTTCTACAGGAGTAAAAGGTGTATCTAATGCTAGCAAGTCACAGCCTAGGTGCAATACAAAGAATGATAGGACTTTGCCGGCTAAGAGTACACTTATGAAGGAAGTAGAAGAACCATCTAGGAACAATAAAGTTATGCGTAATGAAAGGAATCGTGTTGATTCAAACATTTGTGTTAACAATGATGTAATTAATTCGAATTCTGGTGCTATTTGTAAGACTTGTAACAAATGCTTATTTTATGGTAATCATGATGCTTGTGTTGTGTCCTTTCTAAAATCCACTATGAAATCTCCAGTTATGAATGTCTCGAGTGTTAAACGGGTAAAACAAGTATGGAATAAAACAGGAAAAGTGTTCACTAATGTTGGTTATCAATGGAGACCTACTGGAAGGAAATTCACTCAAAGGGAAAAGTGCCCAATGACTAGGATCACCAAATCTAAAGTTGTGCCTGTTAAAATATGGAGACCTACTGGTAGACTGTTGGAGACCTACTGGTAGACTGTTCCCAATTGAAGCACTTAGTACCACTCCTAGTTCTAGTGCATCAAAATGTGAAAATTCCAGTGAGATATCTGTAACATATGATAATCCAATATTTGTGTGTGCTAACCAAACGGACCCCAACTGTTTGTGGGGCTCCAGCTTTTTCAGTTATCCACGATTGTATGGTTTCAAATGCAGGTCGTATAAATCGTCCTTTGGCATTTGGACTCAGGCTGCTCAAAACATATGACTGGAGATCGCTCTCGGCTCAAGAACTTCGTGGAAAAGTTTATTGGTACGGTTAGATTTGGGAATGACCATTTTGGATCTATAATGGGTAATGGTGATTACGTCTTTGGAGACAGTGTGATATCCAGAGTTTACTACGTGGAAGGACTTGGGCACAATCTATTTTCTGTTGGTCAATTTTGTGATTCAGATCTTGAAGTTGCTTTCAAAAAACACACCTGTTTTGTTAGGGAATTAGATGGTGTTGATCTCCTCAAGGGGAGTCGGGGTACTAATCTTTATACCATCTCTATCGCAGACATGCTTCGGTCCTCTCCAATTTGCTTACTTTCTAAAGCCTCCAAGAACAAATCATGGTTGTGGCATCATCGTTTAAACCATTTAAACTTCGGTACCATCAATGAACTCACACGTAAAGATCTTGTTCGAGGCTTGCCCAGACTTAAGTATGAAAAAGACCATTTGTGTTCCGCATGTCAAATGGGCAAAAGCAAAAAGCACACACATAAACCCAAAACTGTCAATTCCATCATGGATATTCTACACACTCTTCACATGGATCTCTGTGGACCAATGAGGATTCAAAGTATCAATGGAAAGAAATATATGCTGGTTACTGTTGATGATTACTCTCGATTCACGTGGGTAAAGTTTCTACGGTCAAAAGATGAAGCTCCAGAAACCATCATCAAACTCATCAATATGTTGCAAGTTCGCCTCAACAAAACAGTTAGATTCATTGGTACTGATAATGGAACGGAGTTTGTGAACAAACAACTTACTCAATTTCATGAAGGTGTCGGCATCAGTCATCAAAAGAGCATTCCACGTACTCCTCAACAAAATGGAGTTGTTGAAAGACGCAATCGCACCTTAGTTGAAGCTGTAAGGACTATGCTCATCTTCTCCAAAGCTCCTATGTTTCTTTGGGCTGAGGCAATTACCACCGCATGTTACATACAGAACCGATCCTTGATACATCCTCTCCACTGCAAGACTTCCTATGAACTGGTTCATGGCAGAAAACCAGATCTTTCGTTTCTTCGAGTATTTGGTGCACTTTGCTATCCAACTAATGACAGTGAAGACCTTGGGAAACTCAAGGCCAAGGCCGACATTGGTTTCTTCGTTGGCTATGCTCCAGAGCGAAAGGGGTACCGAATCTACAACAAATGTACCAGAGACATAATGGAAACGATCCACGTTACTTTCGATGAGCTGACTGAGCAACCGGTTCCTGGACAATCAAGTTCTGGACCCGTACCTAACCTTTTGTCTCCTGGACCAATAAGTTCCAGGCTTGTACAGAATCCCACTCCTGCTGCTCCTTTTGTACCTCCTACAAGTGAAGATCGGAAGAAACTGTTTGACCCAATGTTTGATGAATACTTTGAACCTCAACAGGTGAATGCTCCAGAAGCTACAGCGGTTCAACCACTAGCTGGGGTAGTGAATGTCCAAGTTGATAATGACGGTCCATCCACTTCGTTGTCATGGGATCCTGAAGCCCCCACCATCAGTCAATCGGTTACCACCTCTAATGTCCAACCTTCACTTGTACAGCGAGTGGCAACTGTAGATAATTCATCTGAAGTAAATCCTTTTGCTCCACCTGATAATGAGTCATTTGTTAACATCTTTGCCCCTGAACCATCAAATGATGCCACATCCTCCGACGAATCTAACACGGCTACCTCAGTTCCCTATCCTCAACCCCATGAATACCTTAGAAAATGGGCCAATGATCATCCTATAGACAACATTATTGGAAACCCTTCGCGTCTAGTATCTACCCGCAAGCAACTTGCAACCGACGCATTGTGGTGTTTCTTCAATTCTGTCCTCTCTAAAGCTGAACCAAAAAACGTCAAGGATGCAATGTTTAAACACTCATGGTTCACTGCAATGGTGGACGAGATTCATGAGTTTGACCGACTGGATGTGTGGGAATTAGTACCACCTCCCGATTGTGCTATGATCATTGCTCTCAAATGGATATTTAAGGTTAAACTTGATAAGCATGGAGATGTATTGAAAAAAAAGGCTAGGCTTGTGGCAAAAGGATATCGACAAGAAGAAGGTATAGACTTTGAAGAATCCTTCGCACCTGTTGCTAGAATTGAAGCCATAAGAATATTTCTCGCAAATGCTGCAAGTCAAAACATGGTAGTTTATCAAATGGATGTCAAGACTGCATTCTTAAACGGCGATCTAAAAGAGGTGGTGTATGTATCTCAACCCGAAGGTTTTGTGGATCCAGAACGCCCTAATCATGTGTATCGGTTAAAGAAGGCTCTCTATGGGCTTAAGCAAGCACCTAGGGCGTGGTATGACACCTTGTCTAAATTTCTTCTGGCTAAAAAATTCTCCAAAGGCGTTGTTGATCCTACACTCTTTACCAGAAAAACGGGCAAAAACCTTCTTCATGTACAAATCTATGTTGATGACATCATCTTTGCCTCCTCTGATCCCAAAGAATGTGATCGTTTCTCCCAAGAGATGAGTTCTGAATTCCAGATGTCTATGATGGGTCAAATGTCTTTCTTTCTAGGATTGCAAATTTCTCAAAATCCCAATGGCATCTTCATCAATCAATCCAAATACGCCAATGAAATTTTGAAGAAATTTGGATTCGACTCCTGTGATTTAGTTGATACTCCTATGATTGAAAGATCAAAACTAGATGAAGATGATGTGGGAATTCCGGTCGAACAAACCATGTATCGAAGCATGATTGGCTCCTTAATGTATCTTACCGCTAGCAGACCAGACCTTCTATTTGCAGTTTGCATATGTGCTCGGTATCAATCCAAACCCACCAAGAAACATCTGGAAGCTGTCAAGAGAGTCTTTCGATACCTTAAAGGAACAATCCACATGGGCCTTTGGTACCCTAAGGAAACTTCTATGGCTCTCACAGCATATTCTGATGCTGATCATGCGGGATGTTAAGACACTCGTCGCAGTACATCTGGGGGTGCACAGTTTTTGGGGAATAAGCTAGTCAGTTGGTCGTCAAAGAAACAAATGAGTACATCTATCTCCTCCACAGAAGCTGAATACATTGCCATGTCATCATGCTGTGCTCAGATCTTATGGATGCGATCTCAACTTTCAGACTATGGCTTCATATGCAACAAAATTCCCATGTACTGTGACAACAAAAGTGCAATTGCACTCTGCTGCAACAAAGTCCAGCATTCAAGGACTAAGCACATTGACATTCGACATCACTTCATCAGGGAGCAAGTTGAGAAAGGAATTGTGGAACTTTACTTCGTGAGGACTGAGTTCCAGCTAGCTGACATCTTCACCAAAGCACTTTCTAGGGACCGATTTCACTTCATTCTCCCACGCCTTGGTATGAAGAGTCTCACGCCTGAAGATCTCATTAGTCTTCAGGAAGATCAGGAGGAGTAAAGGGGTTGCTTCATATATCCTTTGTATATAATATTAACACAAAAAGAAAATAGAAAAATATAAAATTACAAAAATCCCATAAAAATCTGAAAAACTGCAAAAATACAAAAATACTCTTCTCACGACATGTCTCTTGTGTAATCAATATTATGTACGTTTCTAGAAATGTCATTCAATAATGACACGGAATCATACATATCCTTGAGCAAGAGTTTTTCGGTTTCCAATAAAGTTCTTTTCAAAAACATGTCGTATCTCAAAACATTCTTAAAAAATTATGGCTTGTAGTCATTTCAGGCTACAACCCGGACTTCAAAAATATGGTTTGCTATTACTTCAGATAGCAACCCGATTTTCAAAATTAAGGAAAACACGTCGCCAAAAAGACAGTTGTTCCTAACAAAGGGTGCCATTCATCCGAGCGTGAATTACTTTATATTCATGCACCCTCGATCTAATGTACGCTTCAGTGCATTATTTCTTGGTAAAGAAGAGAAATCTTCTTTTTATCGCCAAATACTTTCCCTTCTATGATTTTTCCAGAAAGTGTTTGTGCAAAACTTGGTGGTACCATGGGATTTTGATTGAAAATCAAATTGAACTCAAAAGTTTGATAAAATTTTCACTCAATCAATGACCTTAATATTTTATGAAAATATTTATGTTTTAACATCCGTCACTGATTGAGGGGGAGAGTGATTTCTCAAAATTTTATGTATCATCAAAACTCCCCACACTTTGCACAAAACAAAAGCAACAATCCGATTTGTGATGGTTATGTGTCAGAATGAGTAAATTTTCAAAGAGTTTTCGCTAAACCTTCGAATCTTTTGCAAACTCTTCAAATCTGACACATAACAACCTCCCTCACAGATTGAGGGGGAGCAAGAAAAAGTTCCTTTTATCAAAAAACATTAAAAATTAACCGCATTTCTCTCCTAAATGTTTTCTAAATTCTTTAAATCAATTGGGATCAAAAATCTCAAAAGATTTGAAATTTTTGATCGGGGGAGAGAATGTGATTTAAATATGAAATCTGATATCAAATGTGATCTTTTGGACTCAATAATAGGCTCCCACATATGTGCTAAACTCTTTCGTATATTGATGCACATATTGAGGGGGAGCAAAGGCATTTGTGGAAGTAATACCTAAGACCGACCATTTATCTTTATGCATGGAGTTATAAGGATGGTTAAGGTTAGATATGAGTTCCCATGATCCAACAGAACTGGAAGGATCTTCCCAGGGACAATCCATAGATAGATTAGAAGTCCTTAGGAATGATTATGAAAAAAGGAGTAAAGTGAGAAAGGGAAGAATGCGGACTGAGATAGGCTAGGACTGGAACAAACCCAACAAGGTTCTAGTGGTGAAGTCTCGATAAGCACTGAAGGGGTTGAAGAATTAAAAAGAAATGAAATGAGAAAGGGTGAAAAGAAATAGCCCTCCATATATTCAACCTTAGGGCAGAAACCGGGTTCAATTCATAATCTACTAGTGGTTACTAAGGTAGCACTAGTATGGAAGACAAGACGTCATGGACCCAGTGACGCACTGCACTAAACTTCCCAACTACTCAAGTTCTCTTAAAAGAGCTTGTTTCATTCTCACGGGGAACCCTGTGTAATGTATCGACCGCTCATTGCGAGCAATGTTGATACCTAAAATAGGATACGCCTCCCCAGTCTCCAGGAGTGGATCAAAACGCACTATTGAGTCTAGAGCCATGAGATCATCCATAAATCTCGATAGGACACATTCCAAATATGCTTATTGTTTCACACAATGTGGAAAATAAGATAAAATATTTAGAGTCCTACGCATTATCCTTGTGGTATTGCCAGAACATCCGAGTGATATGTAAATATTCACAATGACGATGGAAATCCTTCTAGAGCGAACATCTTTCAAGCACTTGGTAGGTGACATGTGAGATCCATCTTGGATCAATGATCAAGTGACAACTAGAAAGCAACAATGGTGCGATTCTAAATTTAATCAAACTTGTTCCAGGATATGGATTGACGGATACTTTTGCTAAAACCTTTCAATGTGCTCACAAACTAATTTTTCGAGCACATTGATTGTGTAATATCTTTCAAACAAAAGTATTTTTGATGGAAATGTGATTCAAAGTATAAAAATCTCGTCGTGTCTCAAAATTGTTTATCATAGGACACGCGAGTGATTTCTATAAATCTATTTCTCATCAATCCGTGAATATTTATTCACCGATTCACTCTATCGTGTTGTCTGCTTTGAGACATTCCGGTATGAGAACATGCTAAGTATGAAGATTCCAAAGTGGATTATTTGGAAAATTCATTACTACAAGCTGGAAATTCCTGTCAAGGAGAGTCTTCGTTGAAAGAGACTCTACCTGATCACAGGTCGGTTTTCACAAAACCGGAGGTTAGTCTGTCCTCGCAGAACGAATGACAAAGCCATATTCATTCTCTATCTTTATTGCTAACTGTTTTATTTCAGGGACACATACAAAGATGGTGTTGATGGCTCCTATTTCCAGCTGAATCGGGTCAATCCATACCTCATGCTCACACATCCTCCAAACTATCAATGACGATGAGAGACTTGCTACAACAAATGTTGAGAGACTACCAACAACGTTTCCGCAACTCTGATGAAAAAGTCTCCTGATCCACAACTCTAAAGTAAAGTCTCCTGATCTAGGAGGGTGTGAGCATGATGGTCCTTAAGTCACTACATCACATGAAGGCAGTACAACTATGGATGAGCTTGGAGATTTACTTTGGCTGATGATCTCAAAGGAAGCTCAAAGATCACATATCTCAAAGGAATTCAAATCACAAGTTCGCTTGCTTGAAGTACAAAGTGTGAAGAATAGTGAAGAATCAGATCCTACGAGCTACAAAGACTAAAGAATGCTTAAAGACCAAAGATCTTAATTTCAAAGGTGACCTCGCTTAGGGGGAGATTGTTAGGAATACAAATATTCCTGTAAAAGTCTCAGTCACCTAATGATTGTAATAGCATTAAGTTAGCTCGTAGTTAGTTTGTTTATTAGTTAATTAGTATTAGTTTAAGTAACACCGTGGAAGAAGGACGGGTCTTCACCCACTGTATGCCTGATCCACAGCCCGGGTGTCGGCGTTTATGTTGTAAGTATAAATACCCCTCTCCACATGTGGAGAGGGTTGGACCTTCACTTAATCTCAATCTAATATTTCATTTTCTCTCAAGGTTCCTCTCTCCCTCTCCTTCTTGTTTCTCTAACGCCACACAAATCACAAGTGGTATCATGTTTCCAACATAGTTAGTATTCTACACTGCGGAATGAGTTGGAGGCGTTGAAGCTCCAAGAGAACCGGTCATTTTGGCGATTCGTTCCTCATTCCGCCATCTTCACCATGATAACAGTGTATGTTTGTGGTTGTGAGGTTGAGTGGTTTTGAGTATAAGAGGTTGTGAAGTTGTGTGGATAATATCTTAGTATATAAGAGCAGATATCATAGCATCTCTTGTATAACCATAGCATCTCAGATCGTTCGTTTAACATCTCATGTATAACCATAGCATCTCGGATCGTTCGTTTAACATCTCGTGTATAACCAGCCATAGCATCTCGGATCGTTCGTTTAACATCTCGTGTATAACTAGCCATAGCATCTCGGATCTTTCGTTTAACATCTCGTGTATAACCATATCATCTCGACTTGTTCATTTAACACCTCGTGTATAACCATAGCATCTCAGATCGTTCGTTTAACATCTCGTGTATAACCATAGCATCTCAGATCATTCGTTTAACATCTCATGTATAACCATAGCATCTCAGATCGTTCGTTTAACATCTCATGTATAACCAGCCATAGCATCTCGGAACGTTCGTTTAACATCTCGTGTATAACCAACCATAGCATCTCGGATTGTTCGTTTAACATCTCGTGTATAACCAGCCATAGCATCTCGGATCATTTTTTTAACATCTCGTGTATAACCATATCATCTCGACTCGTTCGTTTAACATCTCGTGTATAACCATAGCATCTCAGATCGTTCGTTTAATATCTCGTGTATAACCATAGCATCTCGGATCGTTCGCTTAACATCTCTTGTATAACCATAGCATCTCGGATCGTTCGTTTAACATCTCGTGTATAACCAACCATAGCATCTCGGATCGTTCGTTTAACATCTCGTGTATAACCAGTCATAGCATCTCGGATCGTTCGTTTAACATCTCGTGTATAACCATAGCATCTCAGATCGTTCGTTTAACATCTCGTGTATAACCATAGCATCTCGGATCGTTCGTTTAACATCTCTTGTATAACCATAGCATCTCGGATCGTTCGTTTAACATCTCGTGTATAACCATAGCATCTCATATCGTTCATTTAACATCTCATGTATAACCATAACATCTCGTGACACGTAACCTACATTTGAAACCAATTGTTAAATTGTTTTTTATTATTTGTACTTGAAAAAAAGTGACCGTCCGAAGTGTTCCGGTAAATTTTTTGAATGTGTTTAATTAAGTATAAAAGTATTTCAAAATATAAAGTATTTACTAAATTATTTAATTTTAAATATAAAAGTATTTAATTTTAAATAAAAGTAATTAATTTTAAATAATAGTAATTTATTTTTATTAATCCAAATTTTTTTTGAATATGTTTAATTAAATGATAAACCAAAGTATTTAATTTTAAATTTAAAATATTTAATTTTAATTATAAATTAACTAAAAGTATTTATTATAAATAATTTTTTTAATTTTAAATAAAATTATTCAATTTTAATTATATATTAAATAAAATAATTTATACTAATTGATGTTTTTTTAATTTTATAAAAGATAATAAATTTTAATTATATTAAAAATACCGACGCACATTCGTCGGCAGTTTTTTGGAAAAATCCCCCGAAAATTTTCAAGTGCCCCGCCAAACTGCAAAATGACAAAAAACTTTTTATTATACCGATGACTTGTCGTCGGTATTATTAAAAGGACCCTAAAAGCAGATCTGGTATCATCACTTTTATACTTAACAAAAAAAAATCGATCTATCACCACTCATCCCAGCCGCCGGCGACCATTAATCCACCAACACCACCACCACTAATCCACCAACACCACCACCACTAATCCGCCAACACCACCACATTTGCTACTACCACCACCACACCATCACAGTCACCACACCCGCACCACTGTGCACTTCTTCCCCAACCCCTCTATTGTTTAATTCATTCCCCAACCCCTCTATTGTTTAATTCTTCCTCTTCTTCTTCCCCTCTATTTCTTTTTTACCGAAGGTTTTTTTTTTTTTGTTTTTTTTTTTTTTGTCTTTTTTTTTACTTTTGTTAATATTTTGATTATGTTAATTGTTAGTAAATGTTAATTGTTAAGTTTTTGATTTTTTTTTTTTTTTTTTTTTTTTGATACAGCTAGCCGAGAGCTGTGATAGCAGAGACCGAGAGGCGAGGGTGAGAGCTGTGACAACCAAGACATAGGTAACGTACCTTATTTTATTTTTTTTATTAACTTTTGGTATCCCGACGACATGTCGCCGTCAACAGTTTTTTATCTTTATTTTTAACCAACCGTTTTTTATAGCCGAGGCAGCCGCCCGAGACCGTAGCACGAGAGAGACCACAACCCAAGTAGACCACAGCCAAGCGTGACAGCAGCAGCCCGAGACAGTATGTTATTATTTGTTACATATCCGCATTGTTTTTTCATTTTTATGGTTATTAGTATTGCGTTTGGTTAGTTAGTATTGCGTTTGGTTATTTAGTTATGTGGAATAGATAGGTTTTAATATATTGGTTAAATGTTAGTTTGCATTTGGTTAGTTAGTATTGCGTTTGGTTAGTTATGTGGAATAGATAGGTTTTAATATATTGGTTAAATGTTAGTTTGCGTTTGGTTAATTAGTTAGTATTGCGTTTGGTTAGTTATGTGGAATAGACAGATTTTAGTATATTGGTTAAATGTTAGTTTGCGTTTGGTTAGTATGGTATACTAATTTGATAAAAGTGATTATTTGAGTTATGTTACAGAAAAAATATTGTTTTGAAAAAGCAGGTTAATTAAGACATTATGTAAAGTTCTAATTAATGTTTATTGAAAGTGCTTAATGTTTATTGAAAAAGCAGGTTATGATATAATAAACTTATATATTTGATTTCGGCATATATTTGTTATGTGAAAGTGATTATGCATTCAAACTTATTTGATTTCGAATTATATTTCATAAGCTTCAATTTTCCGGCTTATTTTGAGAGTTTTGGGCTTATATAAGTATATTATGATATAATAAACTTATATAAGCTCACAAGTCTCCAAATAAGCCGGAAAATTGAGTCTTATGATATACAAGCCGAAAAACCATTTACAGAAAACTATTGTAAATGATTTTAGGATTTTAGTGATTAATTTCGGAAAGTCCCCGTCCGAAGTTAATCATCCTATAGAAAACCCGTCCGAAATTAATTTATTAGAAATTAATTTCGGAAAGTCCCCTGTTTGGGACTGCTTTTTGAATGTTTTGTCTCGTTTAGGATATGGATGCGTGTAAATTTACTATTTGAGAAGATTTCGACAGTGTTTCTCCTTTACTCCTACGAATAGGTCTTAATTGCACATATTTAGGGAGTTGAGGGGAAATGATGCCGAAATTTTCTCAAATAGTAAATCAGTTATAGGCATTCATGATGAGGCGAAAAATGATCCATTTTTAGGGGGTCATTTAAGCTGGAATTCGAATTTATTTGATCAAATATTGCCCTAAATCGTTCATTTTGTGATTTTAGGTACTTTAGGAGTGAATTCTGGAAAAGGAAGCATTTTGGACGTTTTTGGAGCATAAAAGTGAAGAAAACGGCAAAGTCTTGATTTTCCTTGCTGGGAACAGTACCTGACGGCGACAAGAAGGATTTGATGACGGCGACAAGAAGGATTTGATGACGGCCCAGAGAAAACGTGACGGCGTCAGAACAAGGGCGTCAAGAGTAAAAGTGGTGACCGCCAAGAGCAGAAATACACTTGACGGCGTCAGATCTGGATCTAGGCAATCCGAGAAGATTTTTGGCGGCGAGATGACGGCGTCAGAACTTTCCTCTTGACGCCGTCACCTCATGAAATCTATATATACTTTTCTAATTTTCATTCATAAAGTGTGGAACTTGAGAGGAGAATTTTAGGGTGGAACTTAATAAACCCTAACACAACTTTTACTGTATTTTCAAGGGTTTTCACCCCTTGAAACCCTTCATGTTCAATTGAGATAAGTATCCTTTCAATTCATTCAATATGTCTATGTGTTGTTTGAATATATCTTACGCTTGTCTTAATTTTAAAATGTTAGGCTAGATCTCTTGTGTGTTTGCTTAGATGTAATGAAACCTAGATGTTGATTATAGGTTGATTACTTGTTTATAGTTGTAATGGATGAATGATTTCAATGTTAGGCTTAAGAAAACTGACAGATCTCCATTGTGTAACTTGCTTGAACGTCTTAAGAAACATGAACCGATGTGTACTAGGTTTTTATGGTTGTATTTAATGCATGAGTGAATTCTAGTGATCCCATGTTAGGAGCTTCTTGCAGGCTCGACATAGGAGTGAAGTAGGAGCTTATAGAATTAGGGAAGTACGCCACCCCATGATTGGTATTAAGGAATATAACCCGTCATCCACGCAACTGTAACAAACAATTAATCTGTAAAAGATATCTAGGGAGTAATGAAATCTAAGTAAACACAATTCTCCCATCTATTGTTCACACCACATTAGTAAATTAGCTTTACTTTCATTTTTGTTATTTTATTTTGATTGCATCTTAGTAATTGGGTTAGTTGACTAGCAACTAATTCCGCCAACTCTTCCAAAACCCGGGATTTTACTTGCTTTCATAAAAATATAAAAATACAAAAAGAATCATCCCTCACCTCTAGACCTAGTTTTTAGGTTTACTAATCCTAGCGACACTATTCCTGAGTTGAACGATCAATCCCCCGGTACTTGTCACTATACTATACTACAACGATCAGGTACACTGCCTGGTGGGGGTTGTAAGCTTCTCGAGATCCCTCGAGAGGTAAAGCCTGGTGCAATTCCCACGCATCAAGTTTTTGGCGCCACAGCCCGGGGAAATAGTTATTGTCTAGGTTAGAACTTCTTTTTATTAGGTCTACTTGCTAGATTCCTTTCTAGTAAGATTTTATTTTTATTTTTATTTTTAGGTTTTCTTTAGTCTATCTTATTTCTTTGTGTCTTTGTTCGTATTTGGTTGGTCTTTATGGATTTAGAGAATCGCCGTTTAGAAGTTAGCAAGAGGCTTATAGCGAATAAAAGAAGAAAGAGAGAAGTTAACACATTTAAGGAATTTAGTAAGCCTATCCAAATGAAAATTGAGTTTACAGACTTCGCTCCAACCCCAGATGAATTGAGTTACCATAGATTTCTTTTACAACACCACTGCCCCTCAAAATATAGAAAGATTTCACGGATTAGGAGGCATAACTTTAGGAACATAAAAATCCCTTGCATGATTGGGTACATGTCTAGAGAGCATACATACATTGACTTAAAAGCATCCATGAATATTATGTCTAGGCTATACTACAACTGGATAATGAACGAAAGGTTAAGCCCTAGAAAAGACCCTTACAACTCTAATAAGCTATGTAATTTCGTCAGGAGAGTTAAAGGGATACACATCTTTATAGGAAATTTTACTTATCAATGCGACTTTGTAATCCTAGAAGATGTTAGAGGCATTATAGATCCACACTTAGGAGAGATGGTTCTAGGACAACCTTTTGTTGAGAAGACTAAGATGTATTGTGATCATGGGAAGGGAATAGTTCAGTTTACTGATGGGATGGAAAAGATTACTTTCATGATACCTCACATGAAGGAAGAATTAAAGGGCATCAAGAATTTACAAATTGATGAGATTCTACCTTATGAGGTTAAGGAAGATGGAATTGATGATGATGCTTATTATGAGAGGAAGCGAACATACTATTCAGGTTGCATGAATTTAGGCCCTGAGTACAAGCGTGATGAGAATTGGGTTAGATGTTTTGAGTCAGCACAAAAGTGGGAAAGGAAAACGTAACCCATGACCTTGAGTCTAGCTACAAGACTCGTTAATAAAGAAAAGCGCTTCTTGGGAGGCAACCCATGCTTTGTGTGATTTTTATTTGTTTGATTGTTATTTGTTTCCGTATGCATGCTTTATTTTTATTGTTGGTAGATCATGTTTCAAAACTAAAATGGTGAAAATACTTTATTTTGTCGTTTGGCTTTGTCTTAACTTCATCCAAAGGTATTTCGCATAAGATAAGTGTAAGTGGAAACCCCAAATATGTTTTTAAGAAACAAACTCAATCATGATTCTCCACAATACTAAATGGACATGTATATTCGTATTTGTTAGAGTCAAATGCTTGTATCGAGTCATAATGATGTTTTGCAGGATTTTCCAGGAAGTAGGACAAAGTTTTTCCAGAAATTTTCCGGAAACTTAACATAAGGATTTCTGCAGGTCACTTCTGACGGCGTAAGGAAGAAATTCCTGACGGCGTCACGTGTAAAAATCTGGAAATTTTGGTAGTTTTGTTTTTCTAACGGAATCTTAAAGTTTTTGTCGAATCTTTAGTTTTATAATCTCCAGGAAATCTGCAAACATCATTCCACAAGCATTATATCTTACTTTGTTTTCTAGGTTTTGTTATCATATATAGATTGCCGCCGATTTTACGCGAGGTTGCCTTGTTTGTTTTCTCAGGTTTAACAAGTTATGTTTGACAAGAAGATGATTTATATTCTGGAAGGGAAGCTTTGATTGTTCATTTTCTTGGAGGAAGATCTAACCTTGTTACCATACTATCCATACCGAGCGAATCAGGGGAGTATTTGATTTCATTCTTTTACCTATTTTACTTTTACAATCTTTAATTGAACATTGGGGACAATGTTCATCCTAAGTGTAAGGGGAGGGTAAAATGATGATACCTTATAGTATACACTTTCACTTGAGTTTGTTTGTTTGATGGTAGGTGTGTACTAAAACTATGAGAAATACTTGTTAGTGTAATTTTAGCGCCAAATTTAAAATTTTTTACAACATTTAGGAGTGAAACTTTAGCCTTAGCAAGCTTCTCATGGATAGGAGTTGTATGACTAGCACAAAACCGTACTATTCAGAAAAATTTTCCACCCAAATATGTGAGGTTCGCCTTTAGATTTGATAGGAAAAGGAATTACTATTAGTGCTTATGAGTGTACCGGTAGCATTTAGATTCTAGAACTTGTGTTAGTGATGCATCCCGAGGCCGCTAGTGAGACTACATTCGTGTAGTAGGATTTACTACATGATAAGAGGCATTAGGATCACCCTTGTGTTAAACCCGTATCATAATTACTTGACCATTTAAGTCATATTACTTGGCTAGTTAAGTCAATTAATTTTTCCCACACCCTTAGCGTTGTACTCATTTTTAGTACACGAAACCCCTAGTACACCCCTCCGAGCGTATCTTTTCGTTTCTAACTTTAAGCATCTTACTTAAAGGAAGAATTTGTTACACCCCACTTAAATGTACACCCAAATCGCCTTAGCCTACCGTGTATGCACTCATCTTTAGTGCATTATTGTTATATGTTTAAACCCTTAGTTAATTATCTAATTGATTACATGGTTGCTAATTCAAGTCATATCCTTGTACATATTGTTTTGGGACGATTGGGTAAAGTACTAATGTTATGGAGTAATGGGGAAGAACACCATTTTATTACCCCCATATGTGCGTTAATCTTAAAAGTACTCCAAGTGTTTTGATTATCTTGATTCGAGTCACTAGATTAGTTTATTGTAAAGTATGTAAAAATTCAAGTGTAAGGGAAATTTTCATTCCCTATGATGTAGTATTTTGGATGGTAGGATAAAAGTGTATGCAAAAAAAAAAAAAAAAAAAAAAAAAAAAAAAAAAAAAAGACAAAAAAAGAAAAAAAAAAAAACATACGGACTACCATCCCGTTTCATTCTATGTTTATTTATATTTATATTATTTTTCATTTATTAGCTTAAGTCGAGTCGAGTCTTGGCTTAGCAACGCCATATTGTACATGTAATTAACCAAGATGATTAACTCGCCACCAGTAAAGATTGCCTATATCCAACAAAACCGTGTATTCCATATCCCTACACCTAACGTTACAACCCTTTAAAAGACCTCATTGATAGTTTATCCTAGGTGCTTACACCATGTGGTGGAGGTTTGATCCTTTCCAAAGCCTATGGTAATCTATTTTGCTATGACAGGTAGTGAGAGATATTTTCCATTTCCATTTTGTGATATATACTTTATTACACCAGAGAGATGTGAATATCTAAACACTATTTGTGAGGTGCTAGTATATGACCTCCGTGCTTGTCTTTGGTCTTTAGTGGAACGATTATTTGTTGTAATTACTTTTATATTAGTGTTAAATGACCCCTAACTTGTATTTTGACTAGAATAAAAGCGCATTTGCTTGAGGACAAGCAAATCTCAAGTGTAAGGGTATATGATGAGGCGAAAAATGATCCATTTTTAGGGGGTCATTTAAGCCGGAATTCTAATTTATTTGATCAAATATTGCCCTAAATCGTTCCTTTTGTGATTTTAGGTACTTTGAGAGTGAATTCTGGAAAAGGAAGTATTTTGGACGTTTTTGGAGCATAAAAGTGAAGAAAACGGTAAAGTTTTGATTCCCCTTGCTGGGAACAGTACCTGACGGCGTCAAGAGCATTTTTGGTGACGGCCCAGAGAAAACGTGACTTCGTCAGAACAAGGGCCTCAAGAGTAAAAGTGGTGACGGCCAAGAGCAGAAATACACATGACGGCGTCAGATCTGGATCTAGGCAATCTGAGAAGATTTTTGGCGGCGAGATGACGGCGTCAGAACTTTCCTCTTGACGCCGTCACCTCATGAAATCTATATATACTTTTCTAATTTTCATTCATAAAGTGTGGAACTTGAGAGGAGAATTTTAGGGTCGAACTTAATAAACCCTAACACAACTTTTACTGTATTTTCAAGGGTTTTCACCCCTTGAAACCCTTCATGTTCAATTGAGATAAGTATCCTTTCAATTCATTCAATATGTCTATGTGTTGTTTGAATATATCTTACGCTTGTCTTAATTTTAACATGTTAGGCTAGATCTCTTGTGTGTTTGCTTAGATGTAATGAAACCTAGATGTTGTTTATAGGTTGATTGCTTGTTTATAGTTGTAATGGATGAATGATTTCAATGTTATGCTTAAGAAAACTGGCAGATCTCCATTGTGTAACTTGCTTGAACGTCTTAAGAAACATGAACCGATGTGTACTAGATTTTTATGGTTGTATTTAATGCACGAGCGAATTCTAGTGATCCAATGTTAGGAGCTTCTTGAATTTGGATTTGGTACAAATTTGTTTAATTCAAGAAGTTTTCGTTTAGATCTTATAGATATTGTATATTGTGTGTAAGTGTTTGTTGGAAAAATACGGATGTCATGTGGGTCATAAACCCTTACGCAAAATCTGATTTAGGTCATATGCCCTTGTACAAAATTTGAAATAGGGCATACGGCCTAATGCTGATCTGAAGCAGGGCATCAGCCCTTAGGCTAACGGGCGCGTTACTGCCTTTTGGCTTAAGAACCCATTGTGCCAGAAACAGCGCCTTCGGGGCCATAAGGCCTTATAGACCTAGGCATACGTATGCTCTAAATTCGGTCCGCTTGGCACGAGACCGAGAATGACCAGGAACACCCGTGTCCATTTGGTCCCGTCTTCGGTTCAAGGATTTGGTGAATTTCGGTCCTCGATCCGGTCCCAGCCCCGAAGCTCACCCCTAGTTTAGAGCAATAATCTACACTCGCGATGCATATTCAACCACCCATCTACATAAGTCAACATACACTAATAATATGAAATTTATATCAAGTATCTTGAATACTCATAAAGAATGGGCGCATATCTAGTTAAGCGTCATTTAATTGCTATTACCTACGTGATTAAGTGTCATCTACTTAATCCCCACATACAAAGTTATACGGGAATTTTGCTGCCTAACTCCGTCTAATGCTTTTTTTACCACAAGTATAATGCATATTGAGTAGGGCAAATAATAAAAAAAGGTAATATACTTGCCACAATTTCATTGAATGGGTTAGTGAACTATTTTTTTTTATTTTGAGGGTAATTTTCTTTTAAAATCATCATCTTTGGGGTATTTTGTAAAAATTTTGGACAATTTTGCCCCTCATAGCTAATACAAAATTTTTTTTCCCGAAGGGCAAAATTGTCCAAAAATTTTGCAAAATACCCTAAAGATGATGAATTTGAAAGAAAATTACCCTCAAAATGAAAAAAAATAGTTCACTACCCATTCGATGAATTTGTGGCAAGTATATTACCTTTTAATATCATTTGTCCTATTGAGTAAATCATGGCAACCACCAAATGCTTAGAAAAATCTAACTCCAAAAGGTCAACAAAGTTAAAATAAAACCCATTCAAATACCAATAACTTGAGAATAACCCAATAAGATTATACTGAAGCAATGAAATCAGGTAGAAAAAGAAGAATAAAAAATACCTATAGTCATGCAGAAACCAAATCATGCACGTAGACTGCTTCATGAATCTCGTCTCCATACAGAAAATAGTAGATTACATGCTTACCCTCATCGATTTCCAATACGCTCAAAGGAAAGGCAAATGCAAACAGTGTGCAGTTATCTTCATTACCAATCACAAACAACATTCCATTACTAATGTCCAATTATGCTGCCTTGTAAGGAGGGTAGATTCCCCGAAGTCTCTCATTGTCTAATTCCACAAGTTTTTCTAACTCGGCTCTTGTAAGATTGACAACAAAGCAATTATGCTGCAAATGCATTCTCATGACCACCAACCACCTCACTCATAATGCTTAAGTATATTTCCATTGCCTCAGCAGCGTCGTCTGAGCAAAATTCTACATATATTTCATATGTTTCCCTTTCACCTTCAGACATATTTATGTCCATTTCATCAACAAGTTCAGTTTCTGTGGTTACCCAATGGTCAACTTCCATACGCTTTACCATCAAATCCTTATTGTTGGACAAATGCATTGCATTCATTGAGCTAGTGACACCATTTACGATCGCCATATCCATGTATGATTTTTTTGTTATAAACCTCTGTTTGATCAAGTTGCTTTGCTTTCAACCTGAAGATATGGACATGAAGATGCAATGTCAGGTTTTCTTCTAATATGTGTGAATTTGCACTTCAGTGACTTGAATGCCCTGAAAAACACATGCAGCACAATATATTAGTTTGCAAGAGAACCATTGAGCTGCTGTTAATGAGTTTTGCATCATCTAAAAGATGTAAGTTATTGTGCATATCTAGAAGTGTAAGTTAGGTTTTTATTGTACACAACCTCCGAAGTCACATTATTCTAGGTTTTAGGGAGTTCAAAACCTCAAAAAGTAGCTAAAAGTAACGGGTCAACCAAACCAGCAGCAAAATTACATGTTTCGACCCAAATTCCTTTAAATTCATCACCCAACCCATGTGCCCAACCATTTTATCACCTGTACGCATCTCTCATTTACGAAGTGAACTATATGTGTACGTGTATCTCCACTGCAGAGAGCTTTCTACACTCTAATAACTCCCATTTGCAACATGCAAAGTGCTTATCATATATTCTTACAATGAAAAGTTCATTCACAAATCATAATTTTAGGGCCTTACGTACTATTAGAAGTCTCAACAACCCCGACTCATGGAAATTTGGTAAGTTATTACAAAGCTTTGCCTGTGAAAGACACATGTTGCTGTTATCATACTTTTTAGTTTATTTTCTAGTAACTAGTTTGTTTCCGTATCATATAGAATGAGACAGTGGAATGCTATGTAAAAATGACAGTGATATGCTATAACCTTGCACTATTTACTTTATCTATAGTATTGATTAATACCTTTTATCAAATTGTACATGAAAGGCAGAAATGCAACATTGAAATATATTGCATAAAATTTGTGGAGTGTGTTATGCATCTATTAATCAGTAATTTGTTATGGATTTCAATTAGTTTTTTCCGTTTGACTGTTTCTAGTTTTTAGGCCTGAAAGAAAACAGGGCCAGGGTTCATATTATGCTTATACGACAGGATGCATAAACACGAAAAGACATATAACTAATAAAAAATATTCACTTCTAATGCCACAATTCATAGATTATGCTCATATCGCTTGTTTATCTTTTTCATCTATTACTAAGCTTTTGGGGCAGTTTTGAATGAGGTAACCACAAAGTAATGTGTCCACCAACATACCAACTACATCCAATCCATAAACTCATAAATCGCCCAAAAACAAAGCTTAGGCACTGAACGATTTCCGCTCAGCTTTCTGTTAATATGATAACTGAGATAGGTTCACCCATACTAAAAGGCAGCATTTCACTCGATGCAATACAAGGATCTCCTATAATGAAGTGAGCGTAACGTATTAAGCCTGGTGTTCTACGAACATTGCCCTACTAAAAACTAATTTTCTCATATACATTTGAATACTTTGTTTTCGGTTTTTCCCAGGTAGAAACGCTTACGATTTCCAAATCTGACCTTTTGCAAATGATGACAGGTGTGTATATTTGACATAGATTACCTATGTACCTACCTTGATGCCCCACCTTAGAACCTGAACGAAAAAGCGCTCCGTTCATTGTCATGAACTTTCAAGTTTTTTTCCAATACGCACATTTAAATTTTTTTTTTACCCCAAAAAAAATAAAAAATAAATAATAATAATAATAATAATAATAATAATAATAATTTACCTATTTACCTTCCACTAAAGATTAAATTACTTTTTGTTTTGCGGCAAAAAAACTTTATGGTGTGTTTAGTTGGTGAAAAACATCCCATTTTTATAGGAAAATGGAAAACTGAAAATCCGTTTAGTCACATTTTTTCCCAACAATTTTCAAAAAAGTGAAATTCTCACTTTCCATATTTAAACTAGAAAAATGTAAACCCCAATCAACCCTTCTCCACTTTTTTCTCTCCAACATCAATTTTGTTTGTTGGAGGTTCACCTGTCGCTATCAATCAGTAACATCTCCACCTTCCATCCTCGCCGTCGCTGCCCACCATCGCAATCCGAGGTAATCTTTTCAAAAAAAAAAATATAACTCTATCTAAACGGGTTTTCAAAATTCTGACCATTCCCTTTTCAAGGAATCTAGAAATGAAAAAAAAAAAAAAAAAAAAAAAAAAAAAAAATGTTCTACAAGTAAATGCTATCTTAAATGTGCATACCCAACAAAAACTAAGAGTGCGTTTAGTTGGTGAAAAATATCCCATTTTTCTAAGAAACTTTTCATGTGAAAATGAAAAAATAGAAAATCCATTTAGTCACACCTTTTCCTAACAATTTTAAAAGAAAATGAAATTATCATTTTCTAAATTTTTTTATAAGAAATTGAAAAACCCATTCTACCATTCTCACTTTTTTCTTTCTCATTTTTTCCTCAACTCCAAAAAAACACACACTAATAATCTCTCGTGTCATCCTCCTGCCTCCACCTCCCACCGTCGCCACCACCCCCGGCATCATCGCCACCGTCTTAATTTGACGTAATCTTCTTATCATTTTTGAAAGGGAAATGGCAGGAAAAGACATCATACTTGTCACTTTTTGTCATTGTATGTAGCGTCCTTTTTTTTTTTTTTTTTTTTTTTTTTGAATTTGGCACTAACCTTTTTAAATCGTGTCATTGTATGTACTTTGCGACTTTTTCAGCCATGAAATGACCATTTTACCTCTAAAAAATTGAAAAAAGTATGGGTAAAATGGTCACAAAGTACACACAATAGCACGATTTAAAAATGTAGGTACACACAATGACACGATTCAAAAATTTAGTGCCAAATTCAAAAAAAAAAAATGACGCTACATACAATGACAAAAAGTGGCAAGTATGATGCATTTTCCTGCCATTTTCCCTTTTTGAAAAAGGAAAATATAACTCCAACTAAACGGGTTTTCAAAATTTTCAACTTTTATTTAGAGAAGAAAAATCATTCCTTTCTCAAGGAATTTAGAAATGGAAAAAGACGAAACTTTTTCTACGACTAAACGGCACCTAAAGTTCGTAACAATTAACGAAACACTTGTTAGTTCATTTACTTAGGTGGGACATTAATGTAAGTATATAGCAGCTATTTTATAGCCTAAACCCAAGCTTTAAAAAATCTTTTATATAATAAAATAAAACCTCTATTGGAAATTTTCCATTTCAAAAAAATCAATTCATTCCTTATTTGGTTATATTTTTTTTAATTTGATTTTTATATTTAGTTGAATAAAAAATATAAAAGCTAACAATTTCTTAATTAGGCAAAAATAGTAATCAAATTCGTTTTTATATAAGAATGATAGAAAAAAATCAAAAATACACATGTACTTATAATTACTTTCTTAATTCTTTTGGACCAAATTGTAAAAAAAAAAAAAAAAAAAAAAAAAAAAAAAAACCGGCTATCCTTCTCCCCCATCTTTACATTCATACGCACACAAAAAAATCATAAGTATACGCAACACACAAAATCATTAGTCCTCTTGCACCGAATCTTCTGACAAGTATCTGGTTGCAAAAGCTTCGTGTTGAGGTATGTCTAGACTTTGTATTTCTTTATTTTCAACAACCTAATACTTTGGTTCGAATCAACAGAAAACCTAATTTGATTTGCTACAGTTTTTTTTTAATTAATTAGTTTAATTAATCTACTAATTTGATTTACTTTTTTTCCCCATCTACTTGATACACTCATTCAAATTGTTGGGTTTTTATATAATTGTTGGTGAAGGAACACTATCACAGGTATATGAATTAGTTTATAGATTATAAGTTTGTTGTTTGAATTATTGGTGATATTATTGGTCCAGGTTAGTTCAAAATTAACACGAACAACAATGTGGATTTGTATGGATACTAATGTTGTGCTTTATGGGTAAAATTGATTATTATCATTATTATATATTTTGTGACATGTTACGAGACTATTTGAACTTCAAGAGTGTATGTGAACAAACAACTATACATGTATGCACCATTTATATGGGTGTTTTGTTCTGTCAACTATAGTTTAGTTTTAAAGGGGTGATTGGACTTTTTATTTGTTGTTTCTGTCTGCTGCAGTTTTAAAGGATGTTCTTGGGTCGTTTTAAGGGGTGACTGGGTTGTTTTAATGATTGTTTGGGCCTGCTGCAAAAGTAAAGTTTTTAAGGGGTGTTTGGGGTCGGTTTATGGGATGTTTCTATCTGCTGCAGTTTTAATGGGTGTTTGGGTCGTTTTAAGGGCTGCTAAAATTGTAGTTTTAAGGTTGTTTGGGTAATTTTAACGGGTGTTATGGGGTTGTTTATAGTTACATAGTTCTTGGAAACGCAAATATGGCCATGATCAGATAAATGATGACAATGACCTTCCAGTCATTGAGGCAAAGATGACAGATGGGAAATACAACTGATTGTTATCAATACCTCAATTTCTTGGATGAGGCAACATTATACAATGAAGCTCTAACTTTTTACTTTTGATTTTTACAGAGCCAGGAGAAGACCCTTTCGCCAAGAGACGATCATACAAAAATCAGAGAGTTGAAAGACAAGAAAAGCATCGGCTGCATAGTCTGAAAGAAGCAGCAAAACTTGGTGCTTTGACAAGGTTGGGATACAGGATTACAGTCTCATGCTTGAGGTTTGATTTTTAATCTCTCTAAAAGTGGTAGCAATTCTATCTCATTTACATATAAATGTATCCATGTTGTATAGACAATTGCTTATTTTATTAATAATAAGTTATTTTATTTCAGTAAAATGAGTATTGATACTTAAGTATTGAGGGCGGTTATAGCTTAATACAGTGCAACGTCTCTACCTCCAGTTCCCCTGAACAATGAAAAAACAAGACATGGCTGCATTAAATTCGAAAAAAACATAACTTTTTGATGCATTAGACAACGACTTATCAACCAAAGCTATTGAATCAGAAAACTCAATCTTGATGGAGGCTCTAGCCAGGTATTTGTGCTGACTCCTAGACCACTTACCTAATTTCATTACATCAACGTTTTTGAACTCATTGCATGTGGACATGTCCATATTTTCCACATGTTTGAATTTTTATTATATGCCTCCGAATAAGTGAATACACATCTAAGGGCAATCGGAACACTTTTTCGATATCAAAGGTAAGGGTGATGTTCAGATTATATTTATTTTTTCAGGAGCATGACAAAGCCCAAGTGTATGTTACATGACTTTTTTAAGATACGGGAGCAAGACCTGAATATGTTGGCTCAATCGATAGATGGTCAAATAAGCATGTTAATCTTCCTAACGCTGAATGTGCTTCAAGTAGTAGATTGCTTATTCTGGTAATAATGAGTACCTTGACTGTTTCGGTATATTTTATGTTTATTATTGTTATATTTGGTAGGCATATTAGCCTGGATAATTGTTTAGGCACCTAAGTGTAGTTTTTATGACAAGTGATCTGTGATTGAAAGATGAGTCAGTTTGTGTTAATCATATCGCACACATGAATATGAATATGATTGCATAGACCACCCAAATTATGATTGTGCATATGACAAAACCCATATTTACACCATAACCCATGAAGCATTTTTGCCATGACTGAAAAAGTAATAATCCAACTTTGTTCCAAAAAAAATCTTAATCCCCAACTTTTAATAATTCATTGCAGCAGGCTTTTTTTTTTTATTATTTTTTTTTAGATGAATCTTGAATTCCCTTCACAAACTCAGCCACAACATATGATTTTTTTATATCTTT
Source organism: Artemisia argyi (assembly GCA_030686995.1). Lineage (NCBI taxonomy): Eukaryota > Viridiplantae > Streptophyta > Magnoliopsida > Asterales > Asteraceae > Artemisia > Artemisia argyi. The sequence continues at coordinate 19,272,401 of CM060702.1, read as the reverse complement.
TGAGCTATCTGCATTGATAGATGTTGAAATTCATCCCATAAGAGCAATTTGTGGCAAAGATGTATGCAATGTTGAATTCTCATACTCCATGGACGCCCTTCAGCGATAGGTAGTTGAACAAAGGGTAAGTAACTCATTATCATCCCATAAGAGCAATTTGTGGCAAAGATGTATGCAATGTTGAATTCTCATACTCCATGCTCTGTAGAAAAAATACTTATAGGGGCTGGTTTGGATTACTTTTAGAATTAACTACTTTTTGGGGTTGTTTGCATTTCTAAAACTGACTGCACGGGGTTTTTGGGATTTCGTATTGAAATAACTACCTTTAGAGTGTCTTTAGGATTACTTATTGAATATGCTTATAGGGGCTGCTTGAGATTACTTATTAGATTAACTAGGTGTAGGGGTTTGCTTATCAAACTCCTTATAAGGGTTGTATGTGATTGCTTATCATAATGAATAATAATAAGGGATGTATGGACTTGCTTATAGGGGCTCTTTGAATCTAAGAAGCCTACTCTCAAAACTGGTTTAATTTCTTGCTCTTGAAGTTGGACCTGATCTAGAAGACTCATATACATCAGGGTAATTTGTACGAGGCTGTGAAGGTAGGATCCAAGCTACTCTTCATCACTTGAGAAAAATCCATGTTGCAATCAGTGAGGTACATTATTTACTTGATTATATAATTATGATAGTTCAGCCATAACATGAATTTGAGTAAGATAATTACTAATTATTTGTACACTATATGTATAAACTAGGGCGACTATGAATATATTTCCTTTTTATGTTAAGTAAGTTATAGTAGTATGGTTGTATGACGTGTTAAAGAGTACATCATCATAAGCGACCCATTTTAATGATTAAATCTGAACCGGGTAACATATAGTGCATCTTAGCTATTATTGTTTTTACAGTTTGCCCATTAGAGAAAAGACATACCTAGATTGCCCCGTTCGTAATTAAATGAGTCTGAGATACTAATGATATTAATTATAAGTGGTATCCAATGCATCTTATCATTTGATTATTGACACTTGTGTTAAGCACGGAGTTGAAGTTCATGGAGCCAGCCCTCAGCATGCTTCACTTCTGATGGACAATAGCTGCCAATGACTCCAACGTATGCATGTGGAATCACATTAACCCGGATAATAAGCTTATCACCAAACCCAATAGCAACGTATCATATGAGAACTTTCTCTCACAAAATGCAACAATGGCCATACAACACTGGTATCAAAAGCATAGCAGTGGCACTTTCATCTCCAAGATTTTCAATAAGCAACAACAATGTTCCAAGAAGCACAATTGATTCGCATAATGCAATCACCATCAACTCCCGGATTCAACGCAATTTTAGTGCCTCTCCTTCAATGTGGAAATCAGAGTTGCAATTTGGAGCCATGGTTTAGGATTCAACTGACTTTTAAATAGCAAATTGATTAATTCCTGGAATTTTTTAGTTGTTCACGAGAAAGTGATGTGCTCTTTTATGTTTAGTATGTTTAATTTTTTTTCCTTGACGTTAAATTAATTTTAATGTTAAACGTATCAATTTTAGTTTCTTTTCTTAATTAATGAAGTTTGTTTTAGTTGTAAATGTAAAGGAGAAACATAAGTTTAACATTCATAAAAAGGTGGATTTGTCTTTCACATCAACATCGGGTCATTACACAATGTATATGTCAAATTCTTGTGCGTGCCCGGGGTAACCCAAGCATTAATAATACATCATAAGATTAAACTACGTAGTACGAGTTAATCTAAATTATCGATCCACAAGCAAAACATAAGTTATTTGTTATAAACCATACTTATAACAAAAAAAGACAAAAAAATAAGGTATTTCTTATTTAATAAATAAAAAACATTATTAATAAATCTAGAAAAAACTTTGTGCGTGCACGAGAATTATACTGCATGCATAACACAACAGGTAAAATTTTCTTTTGTAAAGTTTTATGTGTACTTTTGAATGGCAGTGGAAAACTTGGGTGGGCTTTAATGGATCAAAACGGGTGTTTTTCTGCACGGGTTGACCCATAAGAGATGAAAGATAAACAAAATCAATCCACTCATAATTCATCTAATACTTCTAAATATGTACAAGTAAAAAAATTATCAAGTATCAACATAAGTTTATTCAAGTCTAAGTAAAAAAATTAACATTTCGGTTACATTAAAAAAAACAAAAAATAAATAAAAACCCTCACACTGCGCGCCTGACTCTTTTAAATCTTATTCAAAATAAAGTGATATTAAGAATTTTGATAATTTTTCATATGTTTTAATACTTTATTATATTATATGTTTTAAATCATATAATACATTATTCAAGTCATGTGGCATTAAGCTTATTTAATTATAAGTCAAGAAAATCAACATTTTTGGTTTTTTAATATATAAAAATACATTATTCAAGATATTAAAAAAAAAAAAAAAAAAAAAAAAAAAAAAAAAAAAAAACCTCGTGTGTTTATGGACATTATAACTACACATAGTTGATCTCTCTTCATCGTATAATACAAAATAAAAAACCATAAACAAAACAAAATAAAAAATAAATTATTTATTTTTTATTAAATAAAATTATGTTATTTAAAAACTTAGAAAAAATCCGCGCGTACGCTGGCATTATAACTAGTATAGACATAGAGTAAGCATTCGTGCATCTATTCTAGTTGCAAAAATTAAGAAAAAATAAATAGAGAATGAAAATTGATATTTTCGGTGACACAAAAACACAATTAATTAATGAATGAATTGAAGAAAATGTGAATGAAAACAAAGAAGGCAAAAAGATAACTGATATACCTGAAAATAGTGTGAATAAGAGAAAAGGACTAGTTTTTTTTTACATATCAAGGGACAAATCCTCACCATCTATTTAGTTTGATATAATGATGAGGATTAACCTAAGATTAAACATGGAAACCTAAGTCCATGCTTTTTTCTTTCCTTTTTCTTTGTCTTTTTTATTATTCACTTTCTTTATTTATTTATTTCTTTTTTTTTTCTTTTTTTTTTTGCACTTTTTTCCAATTAACGTTACACTTTTTTTTTTTTTTTCCAATTCACGTTTTTTTTTTCTTTTTTTTAAAATAAGTCAAGCTTTTCTTTTTTAAATAAATTCACGATTTTTTCTCATTTTATTACATTTTCGTCTGTTTTTGTCTATTTTCACATGATTATATACGTTTTCAGACGTTTTTGTCCGTTTTCAGACGTTTTTTTACCGTTTTTATACGTTTTCGTCCGTTTTTTTACGTTTTCGTCTGTTTCAGACGTTTTTGTTCGTTATTATACGTTTTCGTCCGTTTTTTTATGTTTTCGTCTGTTTTCAGACGTTTTTATCCGTTTTCGTCAGTTTTTATATGTTTGCAGACATTTTTGTCCATTTTCATACGTTTTCATCCGTTTTCAGATGTTTTCGTCCGTTTTTATACATTTTTGTCCGTTTTTGTCCGTTTTCATACGTTTATATACGTTTTCGTCCGTTTTCATATGTTTTCATCTGTTTTTACACGATTTCATCCGTTTTTATACGTTTTCGTCCGGTTTCATATGTTTACATATGTTTCCGTCTGATTTCATACGTTTTCCTCTATTATTTTATGTTTTCGTCCGTTTTTAGACGTTTTCGTCCTTTTTCCTACATATTCGTCTGTTTTCTTACATTTTCGTTCATTTTCATAGGTTTTCGTCCGTTTTTCAATTTTTTTTGGCCAATTTTAGACTTTTTCATACGTTTATGAATATCACAAGTGATATTCGGTGATACTCATACGTTTTTGTCTATTTTCATCCATTTTTGTACATTTTTGTCTGTTTTCAAACGTTTTCGTCTATTTTCATATGTTTCGGCAGTATTTATACGTTTTCAGACGTTTTTATCTGCTTTCAAACGTTTTCATCAATTTTTTACATTATCGTCTGTTTTCAGACGTTTTCGTCTGTTTTTATATGCTTTCATCCATTTTTATCTGTTTTCATACGTTTATAAACATTTTCGTCCGTTTTTTATGTATTTTTGTCTGTTTTCAGACGCTTTCGTCTGTTTTCATACTTTTCAACAGTTTTTATACGTTTTCGTCCGTTTTCATCAATTTTTCATACGTTTTTGTCCCTTTCCAGGCGTGTTTTTACGCTTTCATATGTATTCGTTCGTTTTCATATGTTTTCATATGTTTTCATACGTTTCTGAATATCACAATTGATATTCTTAATATCACAAGTGATTTTCTTTGATATTCAAAATATCACTTGTGATATTAATAATATCAATTGTGATATTCAGAAACGTATGAAAACAAAAAAAAAAACGTATGAAAACGAACAAAAACAGAAGAAAACGCAAGAAAGTAAAAAAAACGTGTAAAAAATGTGAAAATCACTTATAATGTTCTGAATAACACTTGTAATTATCTGAATATCACTTTTGATATTCAGAATATCACTTGTGATTTTCATGTTACAAAACATAGTTGAACATCACTTGTGATATTCGGAATATCACTTGTGATTTTCTGAATATCACAAGTGATTTTCAACTAATGTTTTGTAACATGAAAATCACAAGTGATAATCTGAATATCACAAGTGATATTCAGAAAATTACAAGTGATATTCATATTACAAAACGTTAGTTGAAAATCACGTGTGATATTTAAAATATCACTTGTGATTTTCATGTTACAAAATATTAGTTGAAAATCACTTGTGATATTCGGAATATCACTTGTAACATTTACAATATCACTTGTGATTTTCTGAATATCACTTGTGAATTTCATGTTACAGAACAATTGTTGAAAATCACTTGTGATTTTCAGAATATCACTTGTGATATTCAAAATATCACTTTTGAAAAAACGTGAATTAAAAAAAGCGTAAAATCACTTGTAATATTCTGAATATCACTTGTGATTTATATTCAGAATATCACTTTTGATATTCAGAATATCACTTGCGATATTCTGAATATCACTTGCGATTTTCATGTCACAGAACATTTGTTGAAAATCACTTGTGATATTCAGAATATCACTTGCGATATTCAGATATCACTTGCAATATTTTGAATATCACTTGCGATATTCTGAATATCACTTGTGATTTTCATGTTTCAAAATTTTAAAAATCACTTGTGATATTCAGAATATCGCGAGTGATATTCAATATCACTCGCGATATTCTGAATATTGATGTTGTTCTTTTTGTAGTATAGTGATTATTTTACCGAAGAAATGCTTAGGAAAGTATTTCCCCGGGTCGTGTCCCAGCGAAGGTGTGAATGGAATTTCGAATTCCCGAATCGTGAAACGTGTCGTGAAAACGGTAAAAAATGGTTTTAATGAGATTATACTAATGAAATAGTAAATGAAGCACAAATAATCTATTAAGCACGAAATTCAACTAAACAAACCAAAAACGTAACGTAGAATCGAAAACGTAAACTAAAACGTAAAATAAACGCTAACGCGCAAAATAAAACGTGAATTTTAAGCTACGCGACTCCTATGAACTTGAAAATAATTTCTAAAAATCAAAAATGATAAAAGAAAATTTTGAGAAAAAGAAAAATATTTTTTTGACTTTTTATGAATTTTTTATGAATTAAAAACTATTTTAAGTAATTAAAAATTAAAAGAAATTGAAAATAAAGTGAGAAAAATAAAAATTAAATTTTGAAAATTATAAAATAACTAAAAAGAAATTTTAAAATTAAAAACTAATTTTTTTGGGCTTTTTATGTATTTTTTAGAAATTAAAAACAATTAAATCTAATTAAAAATTATTAAAAATTCAAAAGAAATTTAAATTAAATGAGAAAAATACAAAATAAATTTCTAAAAATCTAAAATAACTAAAAATAATTTTCTAATATTTTTTTGGATTTTTCTGGACTTTTTCTGATTTTTTTTGGAATTTTTGGTAATTAAAAAGTATTTAAAAATGATTAAAAAGGGAAATTAAATAAGAAAAATAGTAAATGGACTCGGAAAAATCTGAAAAAATTATAGTAAATCTAAAATATTAAATTGAACTTGAGAAAAAAATTTGAAAGCAAAATAAGCTGTAAAAATGCTAAAAAGCTAAAAACTGCTTATTCAAAGTGCTTATTTGATAAGCACTTTGACTTTTTTACCCCAAACTTTGACCAAGACTTGACCCAAATGTATTTATGACTAAAAGAAGCTTGATGGAACAGGATTAAGACCAGGTATCACTCAAAAATACAGATTAAGGCACAATTAGATATAATAAGCAAAGCGAGAAAGGGCAATAAGCTGATACAAATAAGCAACAGGCACCAATCAACTGAAAACAACCACTTATAGGAACTATTTAACTCAGAAAAACCACAAATCACAGATTTAAATTCTAAAGTACACTAGCAGGTAAAAATATTGAAATCAGAAAATCAGCTCAGGCACCCTACTAGACGGCTAATAAATAAGCACTTAATAAGCTAACTAGTGAATTATAAAAGCATATTCCTAAAGCCTATACTACAGGCTATCTAAAAAACAACTAAACACTTAATCTAACACTTATATTACCCCTCAATTGAGCCTGAGATCAGGCCACTTTGAACCTGCAGCCTATGGAAATTTAGACTATCAGCTTGCACCACAAATTTGACCAAAGTGAATTCACATGATTAAATCTGAACCTAAGTGATATATTAAACTAATTTATGACTAGATAACCTAGGTACACCTAAATTCTACTCAGTTTCAAAACAATTCAGCAGCGGAATAGAAAAGGTAAAACGTGATGTGGGAATGCAAGCTACGTTTGACTTATGCTATGTAACCTGTGTGTTTTATGCTACTGCTATCCTTTATATACCTTATGTGACTTATTAATTCAGATTTAGCAACTAGAAAATACAAAATCCATGGTGAACTCACCTATTCCAAACACCCCTGGATCAGATGACTACACTAAGGCTAACAGATTCAAGCTTGTCTAAACCAACCTAAGTACTATTCTATATTACTTAACTATAATTAAAGCTAGATGAACTCTAAAAACAAACAAATAACAACCAGAATATCATAATGCAGAGATGGCTAAATGATGGCAATGGAAACTGCTATGAGACTACGAATAAGACTGCAACATTTGATCTACTAAAATTATGGATTCCAGACCTTAATATTCTTCCAGTTTACTCAAACTTAGTTACTAACTGAGATTCAAACAACCTAAAACACTAGCGACTAACCACTAAAACTCAGTATACCACAGATTCACACAAATCATTGTTATGCCAAACATTCCTAAAGTGCTAACTGATGCTACCAATTGCTTATTCAAATCAATCCTATGTAAACAAAACCTCAACCTAGGTACTACTACTGATCCAAATACACCACAATGCTCAATGCACCACAGATCTCAGGTAGCAACTTATACAGAACTCATAATCCAAATCAAATCATCCAATGAAACAGTAAGTTGATAGATAATATGAATCTAAGCTAAACAAACTCAAGCAGATTAGAATAGATTTTATGAAACTGACTAAAGCAAATAACAACACTAAGCAACCAAAATAGATCAATACTACTATTATTAGTTATGCAGAATTAAAAAAAATAACCGAGACTTACAAACCAAATACCCCCTCAGCATGAAAAGAGGGGGTTTCACTAAGCTTGCCTGTCTCTTAGACAGGCCAAATGGACACCTCTTGGACTGTCTATAACTCCTTTTTAGCAGATGCTCAATCCAAATAAGCTGAGTATGACCTCAGTTAACCAATGACAATGAACAAAATTGAAACAGACTTTTAAACCAGACAACAACTAAAAACTATTTATAAGCTACTAAAAGTATTTAAATGCAATACTAATAACTGAATTTAAAGAAATTAAACATTTGAAAATAAATTGCAAGGGAATTTTTATTGAACTGAGAATTTTATTAAAAATTGAACTGAAAATACAACTGATGATGATAAGAAATACAAAATAAGCTGGGACTAAATTATACTACTCCTAACCTATTCTAACCTAAATCTAACAGCCCCAAAAGTGAGGAGGGGGTGCTATTTATAGCCACTGAGGGAATGAGAGTCCATGTCACTGATCCACATGATGTGTTTCTTCTGAGCTCACCTCAACCGTATGATCTCTTCTAGAAATTTTGAATCATTATTGACCCTTGATTTGATTGATGTGACTTGAACGATCCTGCGTGTATCTTCCCATTGGACCACGTGTCCCATAAAACATTCCCTTGACATCACTGAGTCTTCTAGAAGCCTTAATGAGTGGGTAATAATTACCCAAGTGTGGTAATTATGAGGGGAGGGTAAACTAGGGTTCTTAGCTACAGTTGTTTTCTGGGTATAATGGGGGTAATTTTGGGGGGCGGGATTGGTTTTGGGGGTTTTATAATTTATTGAGCGTTGACCGGGGTTTGGGTATTGACCGGGTATTAGTTTAACAGGCCGGGTTGGTTTTAGGGTGGTGGGCTGGGTTAAGTTAAGTGGGATGGGCTTTGGTGGGCTAGTGAGGTTGTATTATTTTAGGAAGTGGACTAAGGATTACATGGATCCGGATTTTTTTGGTTTAGGATTGGTATTAGTGAAAATTATAAGGACCTATATTGTAATTCTGAAAAACCTTAGGGACCAAATCTGTATTTCTCTGAAACTTTCTCCCAAGGACTAAAGTTGACATTTTCAGATTCATGACGGGTATATTTGATTTTTCTTCAATTAATTTCCTCAAAGGATCAATTCTGACAACTTGATGAAATTTGGAGGACTAAAATCGTCAAACTCTTCAAACTTTGATCAGGGACTAATTTTGTAACTTTCTGAATCTCTGAGGACTTCTTATGACATTTTAAGCTTGGACTTTGACCATTTGACTTCCCCGGCTCCGGGTTTTGACACTTTCCATTCTCGTGCTCGTTTTTGTCGGTTTTGGTGTCGATTTTGTCCATTTTTCTCATATCCGTACCTGCACATACACAAATACAAAAACATGCGTTCTCTTGGCATTTTTGGTTAGTATTTGGTATTTTTGGTCTGATTTCGAGTCTAAAAAGAATGAGTGAATAAGCACTCATCAAAATCCCCCAGACTAAGGTATTGCCGTGCCCTCACGCAATGTCATCACCTCACGCTTAAAAGATAAATAATTTTCAAAACCTCTCTTTACTGACGTTGTAAAGTAGCAATGATGTTCAAGAGAGATAGTAAAATCATTTATTCCCAAAAACGCTCCGTTTTCCGATTTTCATGGATAACTACTACAACTACTATTTTTGTACTTTTCCATTTATATATGAGTGACGGTTTGCTTTGACTTTCATTATCAATTCATATCTGTTGATAACTTTCAGGGTCTACGAGTAGAAACACTTCTCACAGAGAAGAGACCATACGGATAAAAATCGTCATCCTTGATTTTTCACAAGCTCCCAAACTAAGCGTAAAATCGAAATCATTGTTTATCAGAAGTTAGATGCTAACACTGCCCACGAAAGTTACTTGTGTATTACCTCTTGTCCCCAGTTCCTTAGTTGTATCTAAAGATTTTAATTTGTGAGAAATGAATTGCTTCATATTTTCTCGTTTCGATATTTGTTAGTCCGATAAGAGCACAAAATTTGAACGCTAAGTAGTTTCCAAACTTTCCCTCGAAAACCCCTGCATACAGAAATCGGGTCCACATGAAGGTCTCTGATTTAACACGATTTGTGGAGGCTCCCTTTTTATTTACGACCGAGACATACCATGTTTGATACCCGAAACGGAAGCTTTTTATTAGGGAAACCCCCGGAGTCGAAGTTTGGCATTTTTGCATAATCATAAGTACTTTAATAATACTTTTGTCCTTAGTCCTTTATTCTTTTACAGTCAACGGTTTATGAGCCGCCAAGATGTAAGAGCTTTATTATGACTTTGGATTTCTATCCGCTGCTTTTTGTAGCTTTGGATTCCTCTGCCTTTTTATTTGGCTTTGGACTATTATTATCGATATTCATAACTATATGCCAAACCTCGAGTCCTACGGCCTTTACTAAGATCACAACATCGGCTGCGAACCGGCAAGATGCAATAGTCTATTTCACCGTAACACTGGCAGTACCTCAATGTGTACCAAACCCCCATATGCAGAGATTTTGTTGGGAACGAGAAAAAACTAAGTATTGCCCAAACCGTATACCCTTAATTAATCCTAGACATCTATATTTATATATTTGTTGTGCAAGCTGGTGGGAACAAGGAGGCCACAAGTACCTCTCGTGGGTTTTTTAAATCCCAGTAATGCGATCCGTGTATAGCACGAAACTTCCAAATAAACTCTATCATTCCTCGATCTCCGCAAATTTAAAATCCCAAATAATGAGATCCGCGGATGCTTAGCCATAATCTTTTGATTATTTTGGTTAAGGGAAACAAGCTAGGGCTCAACACGCCCGGTCAAGTCGGAACATTTATTTCTACTCTCGCCGGTAGGAAAGTCAAAACAAGGTGTCAAAACTTATTATTCATATCATACATTTTTTTTTCATTCATTTTTTTCACTTTTTTTTTTTTTTTTTTTTTTTTTTTTTTTTTTTTTTTTTTTTTGCATAATAAAAAGGTGACAAAAATTAAAATTTTTGGTGGAAAACGGAGTTGCGTAAGTTAACAGCTCAGACGATGGTACAGGTCAAATCGAATCGAAGATTCACCCCCCCAGACTAAAGTGAAACATTGTCCTCAATGTTTAAAGGGTACGGGTAATCCTACGTAAAATCTAAGGCCGTTTATTAAGTATGCCAAGAGATAAACGTTAGTCGATAAGATTTTGGATATGGTGAATTTCCGAAAGAGCAGCGAAGGATGAGACTCGAGTGGAGAGAACGACAAACCACGAGCACGAGAGTCCTCAAACTTCGGGGAAATTCCTGAACATTCAAAAACAACAACCACGAAAACACAAGTTTGGAAAGGGTCGCCCCCCTCACGTCACGTTATTAGAAAATAGAAAATAGAGAAAATGAAAATGGATAAGCATGGGGTGCCTCCCACGAAGCGCTTGTTTTTGTTCACCGAGTCACATGAGCTTGACTCGATCCCCGAATTACTTCGTCCTTGGGGAGAGCAAATGAAACGGACACCAGGCATAAACGGAGATGCCGGGGTCAAAAACGGTATCCTCACTCCCGGTGGAGTGGAAAAGAGAAGAAATGATGGTATAAGCAAAGAACGGATAAAACACCCAGATGATTAAAGCAAAGTTGATTTCTGAATCACGGGTGGGTTGGGTGGGTAAAATATCAAGCAAAGGTTTATCATAATCAGAAATCTCGTCCACCACTCCAAAAATTTCTTCATTCGTATCAAAATCTGCATCCGGTGGTTTCGCAGGTGGACGAGAAAAAGGTAAATCGAAGATAGATGAATCGGTTTTGGAAGGTAAATCATCATTATGTAATTCTTTAGTAAGCACATTTCTTCGAAGACCATTCTCGTCATCTTCGATATCCGGCTGCGAAATGGTATGAGAAAGTTCATCGGAGAACTTCTCGTGAGGAAAATCAGTCATGTTATGCGAATCCTGGACCTCGGGTTCCATTTCAGACTCATCACAAGGAAAATTGAAGATTGGATTATCAAGAGTCAATTCCAAATCGAAATCAAATAACGGATTTGTGAAAGTCATATCGAATGTTTCGGAGACCCTTGGAACAAGGTCATCATCATCGTCAGAATCGGAAAACATATCAACACGATCATTTGGATTATCAATTACTTCATCGCTCTTCGGTTCTTCATTCAACAATTCTTCGATCAAACGAATATCTTCCTCCGGATCAAAATTAGAGTCGTCATCCATTATCGGAATGGAATCAGCAAGACAAGCTTCGATTTCGTCTAAAAAGACATCACTCCTCTCAACCGGTGTGAAAGAAGGATAGAACGAATCATAAACAATTTCAGAATCACCATTAAAAATTTCCCCAGACTCACTTGGGATTGGGACGAGGTTCTCAACACTTGACTTATTGAATTCGTCCGATTCCGTTGCCGGAATAGTGTCAAGATGCTCGTCCCCCATTTTTAGAGAGTCATCGGGTACTACGGAAGAAACAACGGACGTTTTGTTAGGATTAAGAACGATTGTAATCGTTGAATCATCGTCGTCGTCGTACATACAACACTCACAAAATTTAGATTTTCGTTCTTCGGCAAGAAGTTCTTCCATCGATTTAGCTTGAGGCTCGGAAGTATACGTATAACGATTAGCCACCATTTCTTTTAACTTCTCGATCATGGATTTAATTTCACAAATATTATTGGCAAAATCGGAAGTTTGTGGGGGTTGGTTAAAACCATGAGAATCGTAACTCGAATTCGGCTCATAATGAAAATTTTCAAACGATCCCCCACAATTTTCAAAATTCGATGAATCACCATTAAAATACGGTACTTGCTCATAAAATTTTTGAAAAGGATGATTGAAATCGTTTTGAGGGTAATTATCAAAACTCGTATCACAAGCGTAAGACGTTTCAGCACTCGGGGCATAACATATACAATTCGCGTATCCACATTGAGTACAAAAACATTGCCCACACGGTAATCCTTCGTCGGACGGATTTCCACAATTAAAGCAAGTGAACGGAGACGGCGGTGGTGTTGGATAGTAATCAGGAACGTTTTGAAAATTTGCGTTTCGAACATACTCGGGAGTATTACAAAACAAACAAACTCCATCGTGAATATTGTTTCTACATTGTTCGCACGTACACCAAACACAAGAACCTTCAAAGAATGGTTCACCACATTTAAAACACATCGAATCCATAAGTGAGAAAGTGAAAGAATTATCGGTATAGAGGGTTAAAGAAGAAGAATCAAATGATAAGAAGAATAAGAAGATTATTTTTGGTTTTTAAATATCATAAAATCAAATAAAAGGAAAATCAAAATAGAAAAGGAAAATCTTTTTGTATTTTTATTTTTGGAAAAACAAAATTCAAAAACTTAAAACTTTTATTTTCTTTTGTTTTTCAAACGTTACGTTAATCGTAAATCGTTTCCTTTAAACCTACTCGCGACGGAACGGGAGAGAAGATTGGATCTCTCTTCAGCTTGCAATTTAATGTCAAAGCTATCCGTATTTTCCGCTTATTCGGTCGTAGAATCAAAAGTAATCCGATTAGCAATTAATTTCACGCGTTGTTATGTTGTAAGGCTTATTTGGTTTACAACGCCCTTTCTTTCGATCGGAACGAGGCTGTAACTTTATGATATTTTTGGTATTTTTGAAAACACTTTAGGAAAAGTGTTTTTGATTTTTCAATTTTTTTGGTTTTTATAGAAAATATATACAAGGAAGGTTTCAAAACACAATTTCGAAAAACGAAAACGAAAAATTCACTTCAACCTTCCCCGGCAGCGGCGCCATTTTGATGTTGTTCTTTTTGTAGTATAGTGATTATTTTACCGAAGAAATGCTTAGGAAAGTATTTCCCCGGGTCGTGTCCCAGCGAAGGTGTGAATGGAATTTCGAATTCCCGAATCGTGAAACGTGTCGTGAAAACGGTAAAAAATGGTTTTAATGAGATTATACTAATGAAATAGTAAATGAAGCACAAATAATCTATTAAGCACGAAATTCAACTAAACAAACCAAAAACGTAACGTAGAATCGAAAACGTAAACTAAAACGTAAAATAAACGCTAACGCGCAAAATAAAACGTGAATTTTAAGCTACGCGACTCCTATGAACTTGAAAATAATTTCTAAAAATCAAAAATGATAAAAGAAAATTTTGAGAAAAAGAAAAATATTTTTTTGACTTTTTATGAATTTTTTATGAATTAAAAACTATTTTAAGTAATTAAAAATTAAAAGAAATTGAAAATAAAGTGAGAAAAATAAAAATTAAATTTTGAAAATTATAAAATAACTAAAAAGAAATTTTAAAATTAAAAACTAATTTTTTTGGGCTTTTTATGTATTTTTTAGAAATTAAAAACAATTAAATCTAATTAAAAATTATTAAAAATTCAAAAGAAATTTAAATTAAATGAGAAAAATACAAAATAAATTTCTAAAAATCTAAAATAACTAAAAATAATTTTCTAATATTTTTTTGGATTTTTCTGGACTTTTTCTGATTTTTTTTTGAAATTTTGGTAATTAAAAAGTATTTAAAAATGATTAAAAAGGGAAATTAAATAAGAAAAATAGTAAATTGACTCGGAAAAATCTGAAAAAATTACAGTAAATCTAAAATATTAAATTGAACTTGAGAAAAAAATTTGAAAGCAAAATAAGCTGTAAAAATGCTAAAAAGCTAAAAACTGCTTATTCAAAGTGCTTATTTGATAAGCACTTTGACTTTTTTACCCCAAACTTTGACCAAGACTTGACCCAAATGTATTTATGACTAAAAGAAGCTTGATGGAACAGGATTAAGACCAGGTATCACTCAAAAATACAGATTAAGGCACAATTAGATATAATAAGCAAAGCGAGAAAGGGCAATAAGCTGATACAAATAAGCAACAGGCACCAATCAACTGAAAACAACCACTTATAGGAACTATTTAACTCAGAAAAACCACAAATCACAGATTTAAATTCTAAAGTACACTAGCAGGTAAAAATATTGAAATCAGAAAATCAGCTCAGGCACCCTACTAGACGGCTAATAAATAAGCACTTAATAAGCTAACTAGTGAATTATAAAAGCATATTCCTAAAGCCTATACTACAGGCTATCTAAAAAACAACTAAACACTTAATCTAACACTTATATTACCCCTCAATTGAGCCTGAGATCAGGCCACTTTGAACCTGCAGCCTATGGAAATTTAGACTATCAGCTTGCACCACAAATTTGACCAAAGTGAATTCACATGATTAAATCTGAACCTAAGTGATATATTAAACTAATTTATGACTAGATAACCTAGGTACACCTAAATTCTACTCAGTTTCAAAACAATTCAGCAGCGGAATAGAAAAGGTAAAACGTGATGTGGGAATGCAAGCTACGTTTGACTTATGCTATGTAACCTGTGTGTTTTATGCTACTGCTATCCTTTATATACCTTATGTGACTTATTAATTCAGATTTAGCAACTAGAAAATACAAAATCCATGGTGAACTCACCTATTCCAAACACCCCTGGATCAGATGACTACACTAAGGCTAACAGATTCAAGCTTGTCTAAACCAACCTAAGTACTATTCTATATTACTTAACTATAATTAAAGCTAGATGAACTCTAAAAACAAACAAATAACAACCAGAATATCATAATGCAGAGATGGCTAAATGATGGCAATGGAAACTGCTATGAGACTACGAATAAGACTGCAACATTTGATCTACTAAAATTATGGATTCCAGACCTTAATATTCTTCCAGTTTACTCAAACTTAGTTACTAACTGAGATTCAAACAACCTAAAACACTAGCGACTAACCACTAAAACTCAGTATACCACAGATTCACACAAATCATTGTTATGCCAAACATTCCTAAAGTGCTAACTGATGCTACCAATTGCTTATTCAAATCAATCCTATGTAAACAAAACCTCAACCTAGGTACTACTACTGATCCAAATACACCACAATGCTCAATGCACCACAGATCTCAGGTAGCAACTTATACAGAACTCATAATCCAAATCAAATCATCCAATGAAACAGTAAGTTGATAGATAATATGAATCTAAGCTAAACAAACTCACGCAGATTAGAATAGATTTTATGAAACTGACTAAAGCAAATAACAACACTAAGCAACCAAAATAGATCAATACTACTATTATTAGTTATGCAGAATTAAAAAAAATAACCGAGACTTACAAACCAAATACCCCCTCAGCATGAAAAGAGGGGGTTTCACTAAGCTTGCCTGTCTCTTAGACAGGCCAAATGGACACCTCTTGGACTGTCTATAACTCCTTTTTAGCAGATGCTCAATCCAAATAAGCTGAGTATGACCTCAGTTAACCAATGACAATGAACAAAATTGAAACAGACTTTTAAACCAGACAACAACTAAAAACTATTTATAAGCTACTAAAAGTATTTAAATGCAATACTAATAACTGAATTTAAAGAAATTAAACATTTGAAAATAAATTGCAAGGGAATTTTTATTGAACTGAGAATTTTATTAAAAATTGAACTGAAAATACAACTGATGATGATAAGAAATACAAAATAAGCTGGGACTAAATTATACTACTCCTAACCTATTCTAACCTAAATCTAACAGCCCCAAAAGTGAGGAGGGGGTGCTATTTATAGCCACTGAGGGAATGAGAGTCCATGTCACTGATCCACATGATGTGTTTCTTCTGAGCTCACCTCAACCGTATGATCTCTTCTAGAAATTTCGAATCATTATTGACCCTTGATTTGATTGATGTGACTTGAACGATCCTGCGTGTATCTTCCCATTGGACCACGTGTCCCATAAAACATTCCCTTGACATCACTGAGTCTTCTAGAAGCCTTAATGAGTGGGTAATAATTACCCAAGTGTGGTAATTATGAGGGGAGGGTAAACTAGGGTTCTTAGCTACAGTTGTTTTCTGGGTATAATGGGGGTAATTTTGGGGGGCGGGATTGGTTTTGGGGGTTTTATAATTTATTGAGCGTTGACCGGGGTTTGGGTATTGACCGGGTATTAGTTTAACAGGCCGGGTTGGTTTTAGGGTGGTGGGCTGGGTTAAGTTAAGTGGGATGGGCTTTGGTGGGCTAGTGAGGTTGTATTATTTTAGGAAGTGGACTAAGGATTACATGGATCCGGATTTTTTTGGTTTAGGATTGGTATTAGTGAAAATTATAAGGACCTATATTGTAATTCTGAAAAACCTTAGGGACCAAATCTGTATTTCTCTGAAACTTTCTCCCAAGGACTAAAGTTGACATTTTCAGATTCATGACGGGTATATTTGATTTTTCTTCAATTAATTTCCTCAAAGGATCAATTCTGACAACTTGATGAAATTTGGAGGACTAAAATCGTCAAACTCTTCAAACTTTGATCAGGGACTAATTTTGTAACTTTCTGAATCTCTGAGGACTTCTTATGACATTTTAAGCTTGGACTTTGACCATTTGACTTCCCCGGCTCCGGGTTTTGACACTTTCCATTCTCGTGCTCGTTTTTGTCGGTTTTGGTGTCGATTTTGTCCATTTTTCTCATATCCGTACCTGCACATACACAAATACAAAAACATGCGTTCTCTTGGCATTTTTGGTTAGTATTTGGTATTTTTGGTCTGATTTCGAGTCTAAAAAGAATGAGTGAATAAGCACTCATCAAATATCACAAGTGATATTCTGATAATCACAGTATATCACTTGTGATATTCAGAAATGTATGAAAACGTTTGAAAACATTTAAAAACGAACTAAAATGAATGAAAACGGACGAAAACGTATAAAAACGGACGAAAATGAATGAAAACAGATTGAAACCATATGAAAACGTATAAAAATGGACGAAAACGTATAAAAATGGACGAAAACATATGAAAACGGACGAAAACGTATGAAAATAGACAAAAACGTAAGAAAACGGACGAATATATATGAAAACGGACGAAAACGGGCGAAAACGTATGAAAAAAATTCAAAAACAGATGAAAACGTAAGAAAATGGACGAATATATATATATGAAAACGGACGAAAACGTATGAAAACGGGCGAAAACGTAAGAAAACAGACGAAAACGTATGAAAAAAATTCGAAAACAGATGAAAACGTAAGAAAACGGACGAAAACGTATAAAAACGGAAGAAAACGTATTAAAATGGACGAAACGTATGAAAACGGGTGAAAACGTAAGAAAATAGACGAAAACGTATGAAAATCAGCGAAAACGTAAGAAAACAGACGAAAACGTATGAAAACGGACGAAAATGTATGAAAACGAACGAAAACGTAAGAAAACTGACGAAAACGTAAAAAACCGACGAATATGTATGAAAAACGAAAAAAACGTAAAAAAAACGCAAAAAAAAAAAAAAAAAAAAAAAAAAAATGAATTATAGAAAAAACGTGAAGTTAGAAAAAAAAATGAATAAAAAAAAAGAAAAGAAAAAAGGAAAAAAAATGAATAAATAAGATAGACAAAAAGGACAAGAAAAAAAACATGGACTTAGGTTGTCTTATTAAATCTTAGGTTAATCCCTACCATTAGATCAAACTAGATGGATGGTGGGGATTTGTCCCTTAGTTTGTAACAAAAACTTAGTATGTAAAATAACTCACCTCGTGTGAATAAAAGATGGATTGTTTTCGAATTTTTTACCTTAAAATTGTTATACGAAGAAACCTAGCCGTCCGTCCGTCTTTCATATTTTGCCTTTTTTTTATAAAAATTTTGGGTTGCTAAACAATTGGCATTGAAATAATCGAAACAAAAGGGGTTTAAGTTTGCTGTTCAGATGGTGTACGATACTTTTTTTTTTCTTTTTTTTACGGAGTAATAATTTTGTTTATCTCTGCTACTTATCTCTACTACTTATAAAAAGAAATGGTCAATGTTAAATTGTTGAGTTTTCAGCTTGCTATTGATGAAAACAAGTAATGTAATTAATACTCTTATTAAAACATCTCATTATTTAAAAGTACAATGATTTATTCACATTCTACAACCAATTAAAAACATATCTACCAAATTAAATACAACCAATTAAAACACAAACCGGGTTGACCCGGTTTAATTTGAACCGTTTTCGACCCAACCTAGCAAGTTGACCCGGTTTAAATCGACCAATTTTTCGACCAGAACTGTTCAACCGGTTGAACCACCCGAGTCGAACCGGGTTTCAAAACATTATGTTTAATTCCCAAATCTTCAAAATTTTATTATTT
Organism: Artemisia argyi; assembly: GCA_030686995.1. Taxonomy (NCBI): domain Eukaryota; kingdom Viridiplantae; phylum Streptophyta; class Magnoliopsida; order Asterales; family Asteraceae; genus Artemisia; species Artemisia argyi. The sequence goes on along the minus strand of CM060702.1, from coordinate 19,253,515 downwards.
TTCGTTTATAACCTATAAACTTTTTTTTATCAATAAACTATCCGTCGCTATAAAATCTCGTTGTTATGCACAGGTACTCGTCTAGTATTATAAAATTACGAAACGGAAAGTGTGCAAAAAAAAATAAAAAATAAAAATAAAAATTAGCAAGTTAAAAGTACTATTAAACTATCAAAAAATACATAAAGTAAACTGCAAAAAATGTCTCTAAATTTTGCCAAAAATGCAAATAATGTCCTTGAACAAAAAAAATATGCAAATATTGTCCTTGAAAAGATACTGTTCATGCAAAAAATGTTCTTTTGCCTAATGCTCGTTAAATTTTCCCTTTAATGGCATGTGAAATGACTATTTTACCCTCGCCTTTTGTAGGGACTTTTTTAACCGTGTGAAATGACTATTTCGTTCAAACATCTCCTCCATAAACTTAGTAGATCGCTAGCGCGAGTCCTCAACGCCTCAACTAACGGATGGTCACTAATGTGCTTCTTGGATCGCTGGCGCATTATTTGCATAACGGATGGTCACCAAGTTACACACCAGATTGTTGGCACGTTAGTTGATTAATCTAATACTCGGATGGTCACTACCTTATTCATACATTTAACATTCTTACTTAGCCATCATCATATCCGGATGCTCGACAGCTAATAACGAATACAATAATACGGTTGGGTATGGATAATAGTTATAAAAATTGGTGTAAAATAAAAAATAAACAAAACAAATAGATTAAGTCCTAATGTGTGGTTAATCAATTCTCAACCATCCCATGAATAAGACTCATATCATCGAATAACTCACACTTTTGACACTTGTAACTCACACTTTAGGTAGACACGAATTAAACTCAATAATATCTTAAACAAAGAATAAACCTTAGTTGGCGTTCCCATAATGGCAAACTTCCCATTCAATCCATAAGTATAGTACAACAAATAGTGGCGATATCATCCACTTAATACAAAACTTTACATCGTTGGTTTAACAAACTTCCAACTTTCTTCTTTCTTCTTTCTTTTCTCATTTTTTCAATTTTTTTTAACTTAAATAAACTAATGGGTGTAAAATTTCACCACTTTACTATCACGATATTTCCGGATAATTTTTTCTTTACTTCAGATATAAAGGTAATAGTGAAAGTAGTAAACACACGAAAAACAAAACTAAAAATATACAATATATACTTTCACTCAAATTGCATTGTGCAATTTCCCGACCTAACCAAAGATAATGAATTACGTACACGAACACATGTAACGCAAGGAAACACACTTTGCCTAAAGCAACTAACCACAGACTTTAATCTACACTTTGCCTAAAGCAACTAACCACGGACTTTAACCACGAACACAGGTAACGCAAGGAAACACACTTTGCTAAGGCGTGAAGGTGTAACGAAACAATTTAACATAGGTGTAAGAAACGAAAGGAATGGCTCTGAGGATTTTTCTAGGGGTATCTTATTCTAAAGATGAGAGTAAACAAAGGGGTTTATATGAGGGCTAACTAACCAATACAGTTAGTTAATATCACAAAACATATAAAGGCTTTTTGGGTGTAATCCTAGAAATTTACCAAGTTAGACAAGTCACTCCAATTATATCAATAATACTCATTATGGTGGTCTCGAATAGTATACAAGCCAAGTTTTAAAGTTTACAAGTCACCAGCACACTAAAATGTTTGTGGAATTTGGGGTAAAATATATAAAACGGATAAGTTCATTTCTCACAATTTTTGAAAATAAAGTTATATGTGCGGCTATGCAATTTAGATTTAAGAAAAACATGCTAAAAATCTTAAATTTGACATGTTAAGCATATATTAAAGCATATTTTTGAAACATTTAGGACAAGTAATGGTCTAATTCTCCATCCCCTCTCTTAACTTAAACAACGTCCTCTTTGTTTGTATTTGAGAATAAAAACATGAAATATAAAGAATTAGAACGGAAAAATCCCCTGAGAATTGCTCAGTATGATCCTCCATTATGCGTTTGCGAGCAACTTATAAATACCACCATACTTAAACACACCTGAATTAAGAAAGTCAAAACTTGTGCATAATTCATTAGTAGTTAGAAAATAAAACTTAAAAAATTAAAAATTAAAATTTCATCAGGTCAGTCGATGCGCCGCATCTATGGAAAAGGATGCGTCGTATCGAGCGTAGAATTAATACGAGTCAGAAAGATAGATGCGCCGTATCCTTAACCAGGGATACGCAGCAGCATTAAATAAACTAACAGAAAGTTTATAGTTCAAAAACAAAAATGCAGAAAAATTAAAGATAGATATGATCTGCACAGTTGATACGCCGCATCTATTGATGGAGATGCGCCAAATCAAGTGCAGATCTGACAGACTCAATAACAAAAACAATAAAAGATAATCGGGGTTGTCTCCCGGTGAGCACTTTTCTTTATTCAAGAGTCTTCAAGTTAGACTCATCTTTAGCTCCTATTTTGCATCCAGGAGATCTTCAATCTCCATGTCTTTTAAAATTCCGTTCTTTAACAACCAAACATTCTTTCCACTAATCGGGACATCATCGATATTGATCCGCTTCATTCAAATGTGGCATCTATCATCATAGATTTCATATCTCTTTACCACATAGGTCTCCACTTTCATTGTATGAGGCTCATATCTAGTTCCTTCTTGTTCGCATTGTAACCTTTCTTCTTCTTCAAATTCTTCCTTATACCATGTATCTTCACTTGAGCACAACTCATAAGCATCATTAATCTTCTTCTTAATGTGGTTGAGCATTTTCCTTTTGAACATTCTTCTTATTGTCCCATCCTTTGCAATATTTCATTATCAACTTTCTTAATACTTCACGGAATTGTACTTCATGTTTTAATTCATCAACGTAAAAGGTACCATTAATGTCCAGCTCATTGAAAAGATCATTATTCCATTCGTTGTCATCTTTGTCAATGAGTTTAGCTAGCTCCAACCATCGTGGTTTTTGATAACCGAATCCGCTTTTGGCTCTTAACAATGAAACATTACTTGTTCTTAGTCCGTTATTCTGAAACGCATAGTCGTTCTATGTGTCATTAGGAGATGCTTCCTTATCTCGTATATTCCACCAATAAATTTCCAATCTCATCATAAGCTCACAATCAAGTTTATGATAATTTTTGAAATATCTTTCAAGCCAAAGGCATAAATCAGCTCCTTCCTCATCTTCATGCTCATGTTGTGTCTCAAGAAGAGCTTTATCCATTAAAGCTTTAACTTTTAAGTCCCCATCTTCTAGCTCTTCATACCATTCATAACTCTCGCAATACGTTAAATACCCAATACTGTATATTCCAAGAAGATTGCCACCATTACAACGATTCTCGATCTCCCAATTGCAAGTAGGCCATTCAACGCGTCCATCCTTGAATCGAAATGGTTGGCATGCATGGTTTATTTCTTAAATAGGTTCCTCCCAAGTATCATGTTCAAACCAAGGCTTTTCGTCAACCCATGGTACTTGATCGATCCACTCGTAATACCATGCATTTTTGAAATCTTCATAAGTTTTGAATCAAGGTAAATCTCCCGTAAGTGCGTCCACATCATTTTGAAAAAGATAATTGATGCGATTTGGATTGTCACACAAAAGTTTTACTTCTCAAGGGATCTTGAGAAGCTTACAATCCCCGCCAGGCAAGTGTACCTGACCGATATAGTATAGTATAGTGGTAAGAACCATGGGATTGATCGTTCTCCACAGGGAATAGTGTTCGTTAGCATTGAAAATTATCTAAACTAGGTCTAGAGGTGAGGGATAATTCTTTTTGTATTTTTATATTTAATGGAAAGCAAGTAAAATTCTCGGTTTTTGGAAGAGTGGGCGGAATTAGTTGCTAGTCAACTAACCCAATTAACTACAAATGCAATAAAAATAAAATAACAAGAAAATAAATGTGTGTAAAACTAATATGGAGAAAAACGTGTTTACTTAGGTTTCACTACTCCCTAGCTATCTTTCATTGATTGCTTAGTTTGTTACAATTGCATGGATGACGGGTTGTATTCCTTACCATTCATTGGGGCGTGTACGACTGTACGTCCTTCCCCAACTCTAAGATCCTATCTCTTCCTATGATGACACGTTTAGTATCCTATCATGGCCTCATTAATATTCGCTTATGCATTAAACACAACCAATTAATCGTAATACACATCCGATTCATGTTTCTTAAGACATCAAGCAAGTTACCAATAGGAAATTAGCCAGTTTTCTTAAGCCTAACATTGATATCATTCATCCAACAACAATTAATAACAAACCATCAATCAATAATCAATAGCTATGTTTCATTACATCTAAGCAAACACAAACAAACCTAGCCTAGCATGTTAAAAGAGAGATAAGCGTAAGATAGAACCAAACAACACATAGACATATTGAATGATTGATAGAATACTTATCTTCAATTAATCATGGAAGAAAAACGGTTTAGAAACCTCAAAATAGCTGTAAAAGTCGACTAGGGTTCGTACCCTAATTTTCTCCAAATTTCCACACATAATGAATGAAAATTAGAAAAGTATATATAGATTGTACAACTTGGACGGCGTCACCTTATGGGACGTGACGATGTCACCTCGCCATGTTTAGGGTTCCTTGATAGCATAGATCCACTCTTGACGCCGTCAGGTTGAATAAGGTTATGGGCCGTCTATCTTTGTAGTAACATGTGACGTCCTTGATGCATTATAACGTGACGCCGTCATGTTTAAACTCCAAAATTTCTTTCTAGCCCATCAAGTGTAAACTTCATATCCACCTCTTCATCAACAAGTGACGCGGTTACTTGGTGGTGCGTGACGCCGTCAGGTACTGTTTCCAACATAATTTGAGACTTTGTCGCATTCTTCACTTTTATGCTCCAAAAACGTCCAAAATGCTTCCTTTTTCATTATTCTTTCCAAAAGTACCTAAAATAACAAAAGGAATGATTTAAGGCCATATTTGATCATATAATCATGATTTAAGGCTTAAATGACCCCTTAAAAGTGTAACACTTTTCGTCTCATCAATAATTAAATTCCTTGAAGTCTTTGCATAAAGGTTTGATATGTTTAGTCTTTGAGTGTTGAACGGGATTGCACGAGATGGCTATGGCACTTTTTGAGTCACTATACATAGGTATTCTGTCAAAAGTAAAGCCATAATATGTGAGTTGTGTTCGCATCCAAAGAACTTGGGCACAACATGCAGATAGAGACACATACTCGGCTTCGGCGGTTGATAGCGCAGTACAATCCTTTTTCTTTGACGACCAACTTACTAGCTTTTCACCCAAAAATTGTGCTCCACCTGATGTACTCTTTGCTGTAACTTGATCACCGGCATGGTCGGCATCTAAAAAAGCTATTAGATTAAACCCCGAATCCTTCGGATACCAAAGTCCCATGTTAATGGTGCTTCGTAGGTACCGAAAGATCCGTTTAAACTCTTTGAGGTGAAGTTCGGTAGGCTTTGCCTGAAACCGTGCTAATAAACAAATAGCAAATTGAATATCGGGTCAACTAGCAGTTAGGTACATAAGAGAACCGATCATGCTCCGATATTTCTTCGGATCGATGGGTTTCCCAAATAAATCAGCACCTATTTTTGGTGAAGTGACCATTGGTGTACCAATAGAATCACAGTTTTCCATTCCATGTTTTTTCAAAATCTCTATTGTATATTTAGCTTGATTGATAAAAATACCATGAGGGGATTGATGTATTTGTAAACCAAGAAAGAATTTTAGTTCCCCCATCATGGACATTTCAAATTTGCTTTTCATGAGATTTTCAAAATGTTTTGATAGTTCGTCATACCACGCTCTTAGAGCTTGTTTTATACCATAAATGGCTTTCTTAAGCTTGTAGACGTAGTCTGGATGATCTTTGTTGATGAATCCCTCTGGCTGACTCACATACACTTCTTCTTTCAGAGTTCCATTTAAGAAGGTTGTCTTAATGTCCATCTGATAGACTGTGATGTTTTTGTGAGCTGCATAGGCTAAGAAAATCCAGACTGCTTCAAGTCTAGCTACAGGCGTGAATGATTCTTCGAAATCTATCCCTTCTTCTTGTGGATATCCTTTTGCCACGAGATGAGCTTTGTTGCGAATTACAGTCATTTCCTCATCCAATTTGTTCTTCCACAACCACTTGGGATCAAGAACACGTTTATCAAGTGGTCGTTCAACAAGTTCCCAACTATCATGTAACTGGTATTGAAGAATTTCCTCCTGCATCGCTTCTATCCATGGGTTTTCTGCCATTGCTTCCCGAATGTTCTTAGGTTCTTTGAGGCTGATTGAGCAAATGTAAATGCACAATTCGAGATTGGTGGCAAGTTGTCTCCTCGTCTGAACTGGCATTGAAGGTTCACCAATAACTTGTTCTATTGGATGGTCTTTTGTCCATTGAAACGTAGAAGGGTACCTTGGATTTAACGAATGTGTGTTAGTCGGTTCTTGTAACCTTGAAGAAGATTCAGCAGAGTCAGTTGCAAATGGGTTTCCAAATACTTCTTCATCTTCTAACGCAACATCGTTTGAATTATTTGTTGGTTCTTCTTGAAAATTTGTGTTTTGGTTTTGCTCATCAACTCTTGGTAGAACAATTTCAATGACTGGAGTTGCTGGAGTAGATGTTGATGATGCTGAGGGAGTTGGTGCTTTAGATTCGATTGTAGTAGATGCATCTTATGGTGGTGGTGGTTGAAGGTTTTGAGCGGGTGCAGCGGAATGTTGTTGAGATGCATTTGTCGAAGTTCCACCATAATATTCATCAAACATTAACTCGAAGAAATTTTCCAGTTCTTGTTTTCAAGGTTTGTCCGTGTTTGTTGAATGAGCTCCTTGAGGCACGAGTCCTGAACTGATGTGTTTAGAAGTCTGCGGGTTTGGTTCGGGTCCTAATCCATTTTGATTAGAAGCCATCGGATTAAGCGCGGTTTCTAGAGCGAGTCTCTCAGAAGCCATTTGTGAAATCTCGTCAAACTTCACATTCATCGTCTCCATTATCCTTTTTGTTCTTCTATTATACACCCTGAATGCCCTCGAGTTTTCTGAATATCCAATGAAGATTCCAATATCACCCTTAGCTTTCAACTTTCCTAGATCTTCTCTGTCGTTCGTCGGATAGCACAAAGCGCCAAACACGTGAAGGTAAGAGATGTCAGGTTTCCGGTTGTTCACTAGCTCATATGGGGCTTTATTGAATCTTGGATGGATTAGGGATCGGTTTTGAGTAAAACAAGCAGTGGCTACAGCATCAGCCCATAAGAATAGTGGTGCACTAGAATATATCAGCATTGTGCGAGCAGCTTCCACAAGTGTTCGATTTCTTCTTTCAACTACCCCATTCTACTGTGGAGTTCTAACAACTGATGTTTGACGTGTAATTCCAACATCTTCAAGGTAAGTTCTTAACTCCTGGTTTGTAAATTCTATGCGATTTTCTGTTCTTATAATCCTTACTGGAGCTTGAAGTAGAACTTCAATATGCTTCAGAAAGGTGATGATGATGCTTGGTGCTTCGTCTTTTGATCTCAAGAACTTTACCCAAGTATATCTTGAATAATCATCAACAATAACAAGAATATACTTCTTTCCATTAATGCTTTCAATTCTCATTGGGCCACATAAGTCCATGTGCAACATATGTAACATTGCTTCCGAACTTGGTACGGTTTTAGGTTTATATGATGCTCTTTTACTTTTTCCTTGTTCGCATGATGGACATAGGTGTTCCTTGGTGTATTTGAACTTAGGAAGTCCGATGACGATGTTGTCTTTGGCTAACTTGTTGATGGTGTCGAAATTGAGATGGGATAATCTTCTATGCCACAGCCAGGACTTTGTATCGGTTGCCCTTGTCATAAGACAAATTGGTGATGTAGAAGCCATTTGGTTGATGTCGATAGCATACAAGTTTGTGCCACGATTACCAGTTAAGAGATCATCACCAAACAAATTTCTAATAAAAACCGTGTTTCTCCTGAATACAACTTCTAAATCTGCATCACAAAACTGCCCAACTGAAAACAAATTGTGTCCCAACCCTTCGACGTAGTAAACTCGAGTGATCAAAAAATTCCCAAACTGAAGGTCTCCAAAACCCAAAATAGCTGCTACATGATCATTTCCAAAGCTTACACTTCCCATGAATTTCCAGATGAAATTGATCAGCAGCTTTAAGTTTCCGGTCATGTGCTTGGAGCGACCTGAGTCGACGATCCATAGACATATTTCGATAACCTGCGAAGAACAGAAGATTTTGTATTTGGAAACCGTTTTGAATTTGGTTCCATTGGGTTAGGGGTAAAATCCATATCACACTCATAGAATGTTTCTACATGTTCAATTTGAACAACTTTCAATTTTCCATCCTGGAGAATGAATTCTCTACCTGTTGGTTTCCACAAAAAATAGTTAAGATAGTTCCTAGGCATGCGGCTACTAGTGGTAGACCTAAAGCGTGCAACTAATCTTTCAATAGATCTAGATCTAGCACTAGTTCCTTCTGGAACGTTCTTTTGTTCAGGCGTAACATTCACATTCTTAGAAACACATTCATCATGAACATAATTAATTAAACATTTCTTGCATATCAAACAAACAGAGTCATTACATGCATTAGAACCAGTACTCTCGACATTACATTCATATGAAACATATCTCTTATTACAAAGCGATTCCTAGGGTGTTCTTCTACTTCTTCAACTTTATTCTTGCTACTACTCGTAGTGGCAGGCGAGACTCTATTGCTCCTTGTATTGCTCCTAGGCTTTTGATGCGTGGGAATCGCAACAGGCTTTACCTCTCGAGGGATCTCGAGAAGCTTACAACCCCCACCAGGCAGTGTACCTGATCGTTGTAGTATAGTATAGTGACAAGTACCGGGGGATTGATCGTTCAGCTTAGGAATAGTGTCGCTAGGATTAGAAAGCCTAATTACTAGTTCTAAAGGTGAGGGATGATTATTTTTGTGTTTTTATATTTTATAGAAAGCAAGTTAAAATCTCGGGTTTTGAAAGAGTGGGCGGAATTAGTTGCTATTCAACTAACCCAAAACTAAGATGCAATCAAAATAAAATACTAAAAATGAAAATAAACTAATTTATACTAAGGTTGTGAGCAGTAATTGGAGAAAATGTGTTTACTTAGATTTCACTACTCCGTAGATATCTTTTACACGTTAATTACTTGTTATAATTGCATGGATGACGGATCGTATTCCTTAATACCATTCATGGGGTGGCATACATAACTCCCCAATTCTATGAGCTCTTATCTCCTCCTACACCATGCCCAGCACAACTATAGGGATTGTAAACAGTGGCTCATGCATTAAATACAACCAATAAAGACCTAGTACGCCTCGGTTCATGTTTCTTAAGACGTTCAAGCATGTTACCATTTGGAGATCTGCCAGTTTTCTTAAGCCTAACATATAAATCATTCATCCAAGACAAGAATAAACAAGTAATCAACACATAATCAATATCTAGGTTTCATTAGATCTAAGCAAACACAAAAGAGATCTAGCCTAGCATGATAGAATTAAGACAAGAACAAGATATAGACAACCAACACATAGACATATTGATTGAATTAGAAGAACACTTATCTTGATTAATCATGCAAGGTATCAAGGGGTTGGAACCCTTGAAAAACCTGTAAAGTTACACCAAAATCATCTTTAGGGTTTCTCCCAAAACTTCTCTCTTTTAATGTGAAAAACTAGAAAACTATATATAGGAAAATAGGGATGACGGCGTCAAGAACAAAGGTGTGACGCCGTCATCTCGCCGCCAAATACTTCCTCGGACGGCCTTGATCTACTTCTGACGCCGTCAAGGCCTAGGCCGTCACACAAATTACTCTTGACGCCCTGTGTGTGACGCCGTCATCAACTACGGATTTTAATTCTTGGGGTTTTGACGCCGTCAGGAAAACTCTTGACGCCTTCATGAACTCTCGGATTTTATTATTGAGGTTTGACGCCGTCAAGAAATTACTCTTGACGCCGTCACCTACTGTTCCCAGCATGGAAAATTGAGACTTTGCCGTTTTCTTCACTTTTATGCTCCAAAAACGTCCAAAATGGCTTCTTTTCCAGAATTCACTCTCCAAGTACCTAAAATCAAAAAAGGAACGATTTAGGGCAATATTTGATCAAATAAATTCAGATTCGGGCTTAAATGACCCCCTAAAAACGGATCATTTTTTGCCTCATCAGCTTTAGTCTGCTGCTCCTAGAGGTGCTTTCTAATCCTGTAGAAGGTGAGGCACACGCGTTAGGATTTATATTGTTGTCCTTTTTAGCATCACTAGACTCTGTAGAATTATCCTTTTTGCACTTGTTATTTGTCTTAGATGTAGAGGTAGACGCACTAGTGGGACTAATCCTATAAAGGCCAGGTGCTATCACTTTTGGTGTTTCGACAACCGCTTTTCCTTTATAAACAATCTTTTCATTTTCACTTTTCTTGGGCAAGGGTGTTGGAGTGACTGGTTTTGTCAAATCCTTTTTCTCATCGACTTTTGGAGCAAACCTTGAAATTGACATTTTTGGTTTTTGAACCGTGTTTGGAACATTTGGTTTCTCCGAAGTCGATGGTTTTGCAAACTTAGTTTCCTCACCCTTCCCTTTTTGACTTTCAAGCTGAGTCCTCAAAAGGTCATTTTGCTTTTTCATGTTCTTGAAGGCACGCTCATACGACAGTTTGTCATATTTGCATTCTTCTCTTTTTCGATCAAGTTGTTTAAAACATGACACATTTTCTTTTTCAAACTTTATAAGAGCATTTTCATATTTTGAAACAATTTCGGAGGTCTCAGCTCTCAGTCTTTCATCGTCTTGAACAGAATATGTTCGTAAAATGATAGACATAATATCAGTAGACAGAACTGCTTCGAAGAGAGAATCATTTAAGTTTTCCAAAACATTGATTTGCTCAAAAGATTCATTAGCCTTCTTTATCAGGGATTTGTGATCCTTGACGAAGTCAACTGTTTCTTTCAAAAACGCTTGTTCAAAATGAATTACTCGAGCATGGATGTTATTAATTTGAGAAGCAAATTCACTTTCAAGAATCTTTTTAAGCTGTAAATGAACCGTGGAATTCCAATTGATCTCATTTAGTCTCGTTTTAGACTGTAAAGTCGTTTTAAGTTGCCCAAGTCTGGTTTTAAGATCATCAAGATATCCCCTTGCAGCACTTGTGTTAAAAGTGTTGTTTGAGGACATCTGTTCCATGTTTGAAAACGATTTGGAAGCAACTACCTTTTTAGAAACTATTTTTGAGAATGGTCATTTTATGGAAAACACTGATGGTTCTTTTTGTGGAACAAAAGTAATTCCAGAAAGTTTGTTCAGTTTGTTGTAATCAATCGGTTTCAAATCCTTTTGTTTCATTTTAGTAATGCTCTCTTCGACAAGTTCCATCGTTTCCACAGAATCCCGAACGACGGGAGGATCATGTTTGGTTTAAATAACATTACCATTATACAAAACATTCTGTTCTTTCTGAGCTTTCTTGAGATTACAAGGATTGTTGTTACCAAGAGCCATTTTGTGTTTCGTATGGTAAATCGGATTAGTTTGATTTGAAATCATTTTCATTGTTTGACTTGACTGACCCGACTTAACCACTAATTCTTCTAGATGTGCAATCTTGTGTTCTGACTCTATGATTTCATCCAAAAGTTTATCTTCTTTCTTTGCAAAGTCCTTTTTCAACTCATCCCGTTCTTTTTCAAGATTGGTATAAGCTGATTTTTGTTTTGAAAGTTGGTTTGTTAACTCAGAAATTTCTTGTTTTAAAGATTTAATGGTTTTTGTTGAACTTATTTCAAGAGTATCAAACTTGTTTTTCCATTCCCTATCTTTAACAAGTAACTTCTTATAAACAATTTCAAATTATGACTCGCGTTTTTTGTCTATTTGAAAACTTTTTTCATTTTCCTTGTATCTCTCAAGCTCAGTGGTCAGTTTCTCATTCGCGGCCTTAACTTCGCGATTAACCTTTTTAACTTTCTCAATCTCAATACCACAATTGTTCAATAATGATTCAAATAAAGCACGTGTTTCCTCATCATTCTCAACATGCTGTGAAACAAAGCCTCCATTATAATTCATATCTGGAGTTACTGAAGGAGTATTGCTACTACTTGGCGTATCCAGATATGTATCATAAGTTGGTGCTATCTTCTCATAATGTTGTTCCTCATGAGGAGGCATATCAAATATATCATTATTATGACATGCGTTGAAGTTAGATACCTCAGATGGTGCACTGGTGTCATAAACAGGAAGTGTGTCGGAATCCGTGTCATACTTAGCTTCCTGAAGATTTGCCATGAATATGTTGTTCGCATCGATATACTCTCTGTCTTCCATGTCATCCATAAGAGCCATAAAATCATTCTCCTCTGTGTTCAACTGAAACCCAGCCTTATCTTTTTGTGCCAACAGCAATGCTATCTGCAAATACTCTGGGTCTCTCTTGTTTGGCTTAGTAGGACAGTTCCTTGCCATATGACCTACACCTTGGCAGTTGAAACACTTTACCGGATTACCCTGATTCACATTTCCATAATTCCCAACAACTGGAGCTGCCACATTCCTATTCTGATTACCCGTAGCCTGATTGCCAACATTCTGTCCCCTCTGATTTCCAACAAACTGGCCCATCTGATTCTCTTCATACTGACCGTACTGATTCCCTGCATACTGACCATACTGATTCCCTGCATAGTGACCCAATTGATTATGCATATTCTGATTACCCATGTGAAATCCAGTAGAGTATCCCTGCTGATTCCCTATAACTCCAACCATTTGTCCTCCATTGCCCATATTGAAACTCGGCTGAGCAATTTGCTTGTTACGAGTGTTCGATGAAATCCTTTGGTTGCTGTTGGTGTAGAATAGCGTCCTTGGAATGCCTTTGTCAGAAAAGCAAACGCTTGTGTCAAGGCTGTAGTAGCTTCATCATTGTCAGTGAATTCTGGTTCTTGGAATTGTGGGTATTGTTGTTATGGAATAACATGTTGCTGTTGTTGTGGGTAGAATTGTTGTTGGTAGACAGGTGTTGGTTGTTGAATGTATGATGGTTGCATGTATTTGTGAGTGGAAGATGATGATGGTTGTTGTTGTTTGTTCACTGGCAAAGGTGTTGGTGTATTAGCCATTAATGCTAGAGGATCATGCTTTTTAGCAAGTAATTCAGCCCTTACTTTATTAGCTTCATCTTGATTTTGCTTCAAGAAGTTGTACAACTGATCATAAGTCACTTCATGCAAATTCTTTGTCTGATAAACAATAGTGACGTATCTTCCCCATTCTGGTTGTAACTTATTCAGAAAATTGGTGTTGTTAGCAATATTTGTCTGACTGAGGTTGTGTCTCGATAAATCATTCATGATCTTACAGAACCTGTGGTAGTACGACTCTATGGATTCACCAGGAATTGAAGTAAACTTGCGAAGTTCCTTAAGCAATTGTGTTTCCATTTCCTATTTCCCGATGTCTGTCCCATACATTAACCTATTGACTCTTTCCCAGACTGCATGAGTGATGCGTGGGAATTGCACCAGGCTTTACCTCTCAAGGGATCTTGAGAAGCTTACAACCCCCACCAGGCAGTGTACCTGATCGTTGTAGTATAGTATAGTGACAAGTACCGGGGGATTGATCGTTCAGCTTAGGAATAGTGTCGCTAGGATTAGAAAACCTAATTAATAGTTCTAAAGGTGAGAGATGATTATTTTTGTATTTTTATATTTTTATGAAAGCAAGTAAAATCTCGGGTTTTGGAAGAGTGGGCGGAATTAGTTGCTATTCAACTAACCCAAAGCTAAGATGCAATCAAAATAAAATAATAAAAATGAAAATAAACTAATTATACTAAGGTTGTGAGCAGTAATTGGAGAAATTGTGTTTACTTAGACTTCACTACTCCCTAGATATCTTTTACACGTTAATTACTTGTTACACTTGTATGGATGACGGATTGTATTCCTTAATACCATTCGTGGGGTGGCATACATAACTCCCCAACTCTATGAGCTCTTATCTCCTCCTACACCATGACCCAGCACAACTATAGGGATTGTAAACAGTGGCTCATGCATTAAATACAACCAATAAAGACCTAGTACGCCTCGGTTCATGTTTCTTAAGACGTTCAAGCATGTTACCATTTGGAGATCTGCCAGTTTTCTTAAGCCTAACATATAATATCATTCATCCAAAACAAGAATAGACAAGTAATCAACACATAATCAACATCTAGGTTTCATTAGATCTAAGCAAACACAAAAGAGATCTAGCCTAGCATAGTAGAATTGAGACAAGAACAAGATATAAACAACCAACACATAGACATATTGATTGAATTGGAAGAACACTTATCTCAATTACAATGCAAGGTCTCAAGGGTTTGGAACCCTTGAAAAACCTGTAAAAGACACACCAAAATCGTCTTTAGGGTTTCACCAAAATTTCTCTCTTTTAATGAAAAAACTAGAAAACTATATATAGGAAAAGTAGGCTGACGGCGTCAAGAGTTACTTGTGACGCCGTCACCTCGCCGCCATATACTTCCTCGGACGGCCTTGATCTACTTATGACGGCCTATGTGACGCCGTCACTGACCACGGTATTTTATTCTTGCCACTCTGACGCCGTCATGAAGGCGTTTGACGCCGTCACCACCTTCGGTATTTTAATCTTCATGTCTGACGCCGTCAAGGTATTACTCTTGATGCCGTCACCTTGTATCTTCAGCATGGAAACTTGGTACTTTGCCGTTTTCTTCACTTTTATGCTCCAAAAACGTCCAAAATGGCTTCTTTTCCAGAATTCACTCTCCAAACACCTAAAATCACAAAAGGAACGATTTAGGGCAATATTTGATCAAATAAATTCGGATTCGGGCTTAAATGACCCCCTAAAAACGGATCATTTTTCGCCTCATCATATACCCTTACACTTGAGATTTGCTTGTCCTCAAGCAAATGCGCTTTTATTCTACTCGAAAGACAAGTTAGGGGTCATTTAACACTAATATAAAAGTAATTACAACAAATAATCGTTCCACTAAAGACCAATAGACAAGCACGGAGGTCATACACTAGCACCTCACAAATAGTGTTTAGATACTCACATCTCTCGGGTGTAATAAAGTAATATAACATTATGGAAATGGAAGATATCTCTCACTACCTGTCATAGCAAAATAGATTACCATAGGCTTGAGAAAGGATCAAACCTCCACCACATGGCGTAAGCACCTAGGATAAACTATCAAAGAGGTCTTTTAAAGGGTTGTCACGTTAGGTATAGGGATATGAATTACACGGTTTTGTTGGATAAAGGAAATTTTACTGGTGGCGAGTTAACAAACTTGGTTAATTACATGTACAAGATGGCGTTGCTAAGCCAAGACTAGACTCGAATTAAGCTAATAAATGAAATATAACAAAAACATAAAATAAACATAAAATAAAAACGGGATGGTAGTCCGTATGTTTTTTTTTTTTTTTTTTTTTTTTTTTTTTTTTTTTTTTGCATACACTCTTACCCTACCATCCAAAATAATACATCATAGGGGTATAAACGTTCCCCTTACACTTGAATCTTTACATACTTTACAATTAACTAATCTAATGACTCGAATTAAGAAAATCAAAACACTTGGAGCACTTTTAAGATTAACGCACATATGGGGGTAATAAGTGATGTTCTTCCCCATTACTCCATTAAATAAGTACTTACCCATGAGTCCCAATAATCCCAAAACAATATGTACAATGATATGAATCGACTTAGCAACCATGTAATCAATTAGAAAGTTAACTTAGGGTTTAACAAATAACAATAATGCACTAAAAATGAGCGCATACACGGAAGGCTAAGGCGATTTGGGTGTACATTTAAGTGGGGTGTAACAAATTCTTCCTTTAAGTAAGATGCTTAAAGTTAGAAATGAAAAGATAGGCTCGGAGGGGTGTACTAGGGGTTTCGTGTACTAAAAATGAGTACAACGCAAAGGGTGTGGGAAAAATTAGTTGACTTAACTAGCCAAGTACTATGACTTAAATGGTCAAGTGATTATAATACAGGTTTAACACAAGGGTGATCCTAATGCCTCTTATCATGTAGTAAATCCTACCACACGAATGTAGTCTCACTCGCGGTCTCGGGATGCATCACTAACGCAAGTTCTAGAATCTAAATGCTACCGGTACACTCATAAGCACTAATAATAAATGCTTTTCCTATCAAATCTAAAGGCGAACCTCACATTTTTGGGTGGAAAATTTTTCTGAATATACGGTTATGTGCTAGTCATACAATCTCCTATCCATGAGACGCTTGCTATGGCTAAAGTTTCACTCCTAAATGTTGTAAAAAAATTTAAATTTGGCGCTAAAATTACACTAACAAGTATTTCTCATAGTTTTATTACACATCTACTATCAAACAAAACAAACTCAAGCGAAAGTGCATATGTAAGGTATCATCTTTTTACCCTCCCCTTACACTTAGGATGAACATTGTCCCCAATGTTCAAGTAAAGAATGTAAAAGTTAAAAGGTAAAGAGAATGAAATCAAATACTCCCCTGATTCGCTCGGTATGGATTATAGGTTGGCCAGGTTAAATCTTCCTCCAAGAAAACGAACAATCAAAGCTTCCCTTCCAGAATATAAATCATCTTCTTGTCACAAATAACCTGTAAATCCTGACAACAATAGACAAGGCAACCTCGCGTAAAATCGGCGGCATCCTATATAAGTTACTAAATCCTAGAAAACAAAGTAAGATATAATGCTTGTGGAATGAAGTTTGCAGATTTCCTGGAGATTATAAAACTTAATAATTCACAAAAACCATAAGACTCCGTTAGAAAAACAAAACCGGTAAAATTTCCAGATTTTAACTCCTGACGCCGTCAAGAGCAATACTCTGACGCCGTCAGAATGGACCTGCAGAAATTCTTATGTTAAGTTTCCGGAAAATTTCTGGAAAAACTTTGTCCTACTTCCTGGAAAATCTTGCAAAACTTCATTATGACTCAATACAAGCATTTGACTCTAACAAATACGAATATACATGTTCATTAAATATTGTGGAGAATCATGATCGGTTTGTTTCTTAAAAACATATTTGGGGTTTCCCCTTACACTTATCTTTTGCAAAAATACCTTTAGGTTGAAGTTAAGACTAGGCCAAACAACATAATAAAGTATTTCGACATTTTAGTTGAGAAACATGATTAACCAACAATAAAAATAAAACATGCATACGGAAGCAAATAACAATCAAACAAATAAAATCACACAAAACATGGGTTGCCTCCCAAGAAGCGCTTTTCTTTATTTACGAGTCTTGTAGCTAGACTCAAAGTCATGGGTTACTACGTGATTTCATCATTTGAAATGATATACCCCATATAGTTGCGATCATTACTGTTATGGTGGTAGTGCCTCAATCTATCGATACTCGCAATCACCTTCCCACCTAATTTGCTTCTCAAGTTAGCTACCCCATCTTGGCTCAATCCTTCGATTGTGAATGGCCCATACCACCAAGGACTTGGTTTATCGGGTGGTATCGTTGTTTCCAAGTGTCTCAAGAGCACCAAGTTCCCTTCCTCAAACGGTGCATGATTTCTTTCGTGTTGAGTATGTTTGAGTTCAATCGGAACCTTATTGCTTTTTCTTCTTTCATCCTTAGCTTTCTTATAGCTTTTGATTCTTGCCTCCCATGCAAGAATTTTATTCTGAACACGAATGGGTGTCGTGCCAATGTTGTTTTTGATCATTCTCCAACTCAAATTCTCATGCCCACTTCGCGGAGTCATGTGGAAGCTAATCTTTCTTTTTCCAGATTTAAGCTCAATCTTCCTATCTTCATACTTAATGACAGCCCTAGCGGTGGTGAGGAATGGTGCCCCAAGGATTATTGGCATGCATCCATCCCCTTTATCATCAATGATCATAAAATCAACGGGGTACATGAATCCTGCAACATTGACTAATACATCTTCTGCGACTCCTAGGGGATATACGTATGAGTGTCCAACAAGAGATAGCCTAACACGAGTAGGTGCTAGCATTTTTGACGTTAGTTGGATGTAAATAGTTAGGGGCATAAGATTTACTTCAGATCCTTGGTCGGCGAAAGCACTAAGATGTTTCAAGTCCCCAATGCTCGTTGGTATTTCAAAATTCCCGCATGCTACCTGCTTAGTAGCCACTTTCTGTACCAATAATCTTTCGACCACTGATCCTCCAGGAAGCGTTTCATACTCATCTCCCTCTTCTTCCTCCTTCTCAGGAACCTGTCCGGATGATTGGTTATGCCTATCACCCTTAATCCAATTTGTTATGGTGTTTTTGTTTATATCATGTTTCAGGTAGTAACTCAAAGGTTGGGACTCTGGTGGTTTTTCTAAGGCCTGTTTAGCAGGAGTTTCTACCTCCTCGTTATCTTTATGGACAATGGTGACAGAGTTAACAAATTGGGTGATGGGGGTGGTGCTCTCTTTCCTCAGCAGTATTCGCTCGGGGGTCCTTTGATTGGTATACTCCTCCAATAGACTCAGCATCTCATTCATTTTCTCCTGCATCTCCTCTTTTTGTTTATAAACCGCTTCTTCGAATCTAGCGAGCCGATCAGAGTGAGTTGCCATATATTCTCTCATCCTAGTCTTAAATTCCGAGCTAAGTTCCTTGGGAGGGGGGCAAGGTGGGGTGTATTCCTGAAAAGTTTCGACATGTTCTCTAGAAGGTGATTCAGATAATGGTGCCGAAGTTGGTCTTGAGACAGAATTGACAGTGGCTTGTCTAGGACTTAAGGGTCTCCTTTGCCTTTCCTCAAAATAGTCAACTTTCACCTCAAGTTTGCACAAGAGTTCATCGGGAATTTCGGTGGTTCCTCCAGATGTCGAGACTGCATTGATGGCCACTTCTATCGTATGTTTAAATTCCCAAATCTCATTATTATCGACAGCGAGCTCTTCGATAATTGCCCACGACTCCTCGGCATTCTTATCACGCAATTTGCCTCCCGCGGCCCTGTCGATGGTGCGCTTAGTGTGATAGTCAACATGGTCGTAGAAAATTTGAACTAATAACCAAAGGTTTATGCCATGATGAGGGATCTTGTGGAGGAGATCCTTAAAACGGGCCCAAGCTTCGTAGAAAGGTTCACCCCGCTGTTGCTCAAACATCAAAATGTCCCTTCTAAGCATTACAGTTTTTTCTGGCGGAAAGAATTGGGTAAGGAAGCGGTTGGCAAGATTGTCCCATGTGGTGATGGATCCCGCGGGTAAACGCTCAAGCCATTGACTAGCTTGATCTCGTAGAGAGAATGGGAATAGGCGTAATCGGGTTGTCTCTCTAGTCTCAACACCTAGGTCTATGGAATCTACGATTTTGAGGAAGTCCTTAAGATGTTGGTTTGGATCTTCGGAACGAAGTCCATGGAATGCACATCCGCTTTGCACCAACCGGATGGTGTCGGATCGCGAGGGGGTCACATTGTCTCCGGTGAGCTCAATGGTGTTTCGGTAGCCTTGGTGGCTAGGTCGGGAATACTCTCCTAAGGTTCGGGGCCTAAGGGGTTCCAATGGTGGGTTTTGTTGTGGTGGGATGATGAGTTCAAAGATGTTACCACCTTCCATGATGTCGGATGGTAAAGAGTTACGAAAAAAGGCACGAAGAAATAAGATAGACTAAAGAAGACCTAAAAATA
This sequence comes from Artemisia argyi, assembly GCA_030686995.1. Classification (NCBI taxonomy): domain Eukaryota; kingdom Viridiplantae; phylum Streptophyta; class Magnoliopsida; order Asterales; family Asteraceae; genus Artemisia; species Artemisia argyi. The sequence continues at coordinate 19,233,732 of CM060702.1, read as the reverse complement.
AAAATAAAAATCTTACTAGAAAGGAATCTAGCAAGTAGACCTAATAAAAAGAAATCCTAACCTAGACAATAACTATTCCCCGGCAGCGGCGCCAAAAACTTGATGCGTGGGAATTGCACCAGGCTTTACCTCTCAAGGGATCTTGAGAAGCTTACAACCCCCACCAGGCAGTGTACCTGATCGTTGTAGTATAGTATAGTGACAAGTACCGGGGGATTGATCGTTCAGCTTAGGAATAGTGTCGCTAGGATTAGAAAACCTAATTAATAGTTCTAAAGGTGAGAGATGATTATTTTTGTATTTTTATATTTTTATGAAAGCAAGTAAAATCTCGGGTTTTGGAAGAGTGGGCGGAATTAGTTGCTATTCAACTAACCCAAAGCTAAGATGCAATCAAAATAAAATAATAAAAATGAAAATAAACTAATTATACTAAGGTTGTGAGCAGTAATTGGAGAAATTGTGTTTACTTAGACTTCACTACTCCCTAGATATCTTTTACACGTTAATTACTTGTTACACTTGTATGGATGAAGGATTGTATTCCTTAATACCATTCGTGGGGTGGCATACATAACTCCCCAACTCTATGAGCTCTTATCTCCTCCTACACCATGACCCAGCACAACTATAGGGATTGTAAACAGTGGCTCATGCATTAAATACAACCAATAAAGACCTAGTACGCCTCGGTTCATGTTTCTTAAGACGTTCAAGCATGTTACCATTTGGAGATCTGCCAGTTTTCTTAAGCCTAACATATAATATCATTCATCCAAAACAAGAATAGACAAGTAATCAACACATAATCAACATCTAGGTTTCATTAGATCTAAGCAAACACAAAAGAGATCTAGCCTAGCATAGTAGAATTGAGACAAGAACAAGATATAAACAACCAACACATAGACATATTGATTGAATTGGAAGAACACTTATCTCAATTACAATGCAAGGTCTCAAGGGTTTAGAACCCTTGAAAAACCTGTAAAAGACACACCAAAATCGTCTTTAGGGTTTCACCAAAACTTCTCTCTTTTAATGAAAAAACTAGAAAACTATATATAGGAAAAGTAGGCTGACGGCGTCAAGAGTTACTTGTGACGCCGTCACCTCGCCGCAATATACTTCCTCGGACGGCCTTGATCTACTTATGACGGCCTATGTGACGCCGTCACTGACCACGGTATTTTATTCTTGCCACTCTGACGCCGTCATGAAGGCGTTTGACGCCGTCACCACCTTCGGTATTTTAATCTTCATGTCTGACGCCGTCACCTTGTATCTTCAGCATGGAAATTTGGTACTTTGCCGTTTTCTTCACTTTTATGCTCAAAAAATGTCCAAAATGGCTTCTTTTCCAGAATTCACTCTCCAAACACCTAAAATCACAAAAGGAACGATTTAGGGCAATATTTGATCAAATAAATTCGGATTCGGGCTTAAATGACCCCCTAAAAACGGATCATTTTTCGCCTCATCAATGAGCACTTACTTCACTATCAACAGTAGCATAAGTAGTTTCAGGTAAACCAAGAACCACGAGATGAAACACCTGATCATCAGCTGCAGTCTGTTGTCTGTGTTCCTCAGAGTACTCAGTCTCATTCTGATCTCTGTAGTATGGTTGTACTGGGGGGGGGGGGGGGTTCCATTTGGATCACCAGGGTCTAGTACTTGTCTTGGTTTGAAGGGTCCTTCCACAATGGATTTGATGAGAAGTTTTCCATTTTGTTTGCTCTTAAGATAGCGCATCATACGACTAGTCCATTGTGAGTATCCACCCTTTGACAGCATGGGAGGTCGGTTTTCGGCAACGGCAGCATGAATATCTTGTTGTGTTGCCATGGATTGACTTCTAAGTGAAAAGTTGTTCTTAGGATCTTTTGATAGATAACAAAGGTTGTTGTTGTAGATTAGATCATTTTGGTGAAGTTAAAAATTCGTTCTCGGTTGATTTTAGTGATTTCGTATTTTCCCTCCAAAAATTGAATATGAAAATTTTCTTTCTAAAAATTTGAAAATCGCTATGAAATGCAATTCTAAGGTTACCAGAAAAAATTGAGTTTTAAAAATTTTGATGCCAAATTTTACCGAAAAAATTTGAATTTTGGGCCGAAATTTTCAACGTTATACCAAAATTTGAATCTCGCGTAAAAATTGAACGTTTAGTCTCTCCTAGAAAATAAATTTTACTAAAATTTTCTCGCCAACTTTTTTTTTTACTAACACGGTAAAGGTTGTCTAACTCGAAACTGCTTCTGTTACTCGAAAGGTTTTCTAACTCGATAAAACAATCTGCTAACTCGGTAAGCAACTTGTAACTCGATAAGGTTGGTAAATCAGTAAATCTTTGTAACTCGGAAATGTTCACTAACTCGATAGATAGATTCTAACTCGATAAGAATTATTGAATCGAGTATAGTTTCCCTTAGATAGTGAACAATAGAATACCTTACTCGATAAACGATAAGGTTATGGCTAACTCGCCAAAGTTGTTACTCGAAAACACAAGAGCTAACTCGGTAATTACTTCCCTTAACTCGGTAACCTTACTCGATGGAAGACAGCTTAACTCGATAATCAGACTATCCTAACTCGATAAACCACCCTAACTCGATACAATCTTGACTAACTCCGTAGCAAATCTCCACTAACTCGGTAGCCAATCTCCACTAACTCGATAAAACAATAAGCCTAACTCGATAAAACCTGTTCCTAACTCGGTAAAAAGCCGATGAACAGTAACTGATCCGAGATCTTTACCCAAAAAAACACGATTTTTCACCCAAAAACAATCTAAAACAACCTAAAATTATCCCTTGGCGATTGATACCACTTGTAGGACCGTAGAACAACCTTAATCACTTATGAATCTTGCCTAAATCTAGAGAGAGAAAGTAAGTAGAGAGAGAGAGTGGGAGGGAACTCTAGTGTGTGTAAATAAAAAGCCTTGTTATTACTAAGAGAACCAACCCTCAAATGAGGTTTACAAGAGTATTTATAGTGGTTGTCTAGGGCTTCACATATCTTTGACATTATTACATAACTAGCCCTTAGACTTTATAAAATCATGAAAACATTAGTAAAACTTCATCATAATAATATTCTAAAGCAATCTATTACATAATATTAATGACCAACACTTTCTATAAATAAAATACGATCCTAACATAATTGCGTGGATGACGGGTTGTATTCCTTAATACCATTCGTGGGGGCATGTACGTCCTTCCCCAACTCTATAAGATCCTATATCTTCCTATGATGACACGTTTAGTATCCTATCATGGCCTCATTAATATTCTCTTATGTATTAAACACAACCAATTAATCGTAGTACACATCCGATTCATGTTTCTTAAGATATCAAGCAAGTTACCAATAGGAAATTAGCCAGTTTTCTTAAGCCTAATATTGATATCATTCATCCAACAACAATTCATAACAAACCATCAATCAATAATCAATAGCTAGGTTTCATCACATCTAAGCAAACACAAACAAACCTAGCCTAGCATGTTAAATGAGAGATAAGCGTAAGATATAATCAAACAACACATAGACATATTGAATGATTGATAGAATACATATCTTGAATTAATCATGAAAGAAAAAAGGTTTAGAAACCTCAAAATAGCTGCAAAAGTCGACTAGGGTTCGCACCCTAAGTTTCTCCAAAGTTCCACACATAATGAATGAAAATTAGAAGAGTATATATAGATTTTACAACTTTGACGGCGTCACCTTATGGGACGTGACGCCGTCACCTCACCGTGTTTAGGGTTCCTTGATGGCTGATGAGGCGAAAAATGAACCGTTTTTAGGGGGTCATTTTAGCCCGGATTCGAATTTATTTGATCAAATAATGCCCTAAATCGTTCCTTTTGTCATTTTAGGTACTTTTGGAGTGAATTCTGGAAAAGGAAGCATTTTGGACGTTTTTGGAGCATAAAAGTGAAGAAAACGGCAAAGTGTTAATTTTTCTTGCTGGGAACAGTACCTGATGGCGTCACATGCTTCTACATGACGGCGTCAAAAGTGATACAAGAGGTAGAAGTGGATAAAGTCCGTGACGATCCAGAGGAGTTTTGCACTATGGACATGACGGCGTATGTTAGGATTAAAAGTGACCATCATTATTGAGTCAAAAAGTTAGTTAAATATATTCATGTAATAGTTAGTAAAATGCTAGTTCATTAAGTTTAAGTAAAAGCCTTAATGGCTTGGCCCAAAAGAAGGCCCATGAGAAAGCCCATGGTGGCTTATGTAAAAGTATAAATACCCCTCCTAAGCTTGTTAGGAATGGTGGGAGTTCATGCTAATCAAAGGTTTATTTTCACATAGTGCTCTCCACCTCTCTCTCTACTTTCTCTCTCTAGCTCTTCCATCTCTCTCTAACATCATATTCTTAGGTGCTAAAGCTAGATCTATGGTCCTACAAGTGGTATCAAGAGCCTAGGGATAATTTTAGGTTGTTCTAGATCGATTTTGGGTGAAAAATCGTGTTTTTGGGCGAAAAATCTTGGATCTCGTTACTGTTCATCATTCTTTTCGAGTTTGAAAAAAAAAATTTGAGTTTGAAACATTTTTTTCGAGTTTGGAAAAAAAAAATTCGAGTTTGAAACATTTTATCGAGTTTGGAAAAAGTTTTATTGAGTTTGAAACATGTTTATCGAGTTTGAAAAAACAATTTTCGAGTTAGAAAACTTTTTTCTATCGAGTTTGAAAGTTTTGTCGACTTAGGATCCTTAGCTTTAGCGAGTTAGAAATTGTTTCTGCGAGTTTAGAATATTTCTAGCGAGTTAGGATCTAGGTTCTACCGAGTTTGGATTAATTCTTACCGAGTTTGGATTAATACTTAGCGAGTTTGGAATTTTTTGGCGAGTTAGCCTTTTCACCTTATCGTATATCGAGTAAGGTTCTTTGTGGCAACTAACTTGGCGAAACTCTGTCCAAATTTTTTAAACTTACCGAGTTTGAAAGTTAATAAGCCATACCGAGTTTGGAATTCTCTCAATACATACCGAGTTTGACAACTTTCAAATACATACCGAGTTTGGAATTCTCTCAAGACATACCGAGTTAGAGACATACCGAGTTAGAAACATACCGAGTTTGCCATAATCAAATCTTACCGAGTTTGCAAAAAAAAATAAATAAAAAAATAAAAATAAAAAATAAAAAAAGTTTTTTTGGCGGGAAATTTTGAGTAAAAATTATTTTTTACAGGAGATTAAACGTTCAATTTTTACGCAAGATTCAAAGTTTGTTATAACGTTGAAAATTTCGGCCGAAAATTCAAATTTTTAGGCCAAAATTCAAATTTTTTCGGTAAATTTTGACGTAAAAATTTTTAAAAATCAAAATTTCAAACATGAACTTGAGAAGTGCAAAAACGACAATCGTGAAGCTAAGCAAGCGAATGTCTTTTTAAACAAAGAGCTTGAGAGATTTAAAGAAATGGAAAAACGTTTTGAAAATGCAACAACAAGAAATGCTGAACTTGAAATTGAAATCTCAAACCTTAAATCTCACGCTCAAAAGTTTGAAATGTATGGAGAGTCTGTCAAACCACTTTTAAAAAGAAATGAAGAACTTGAAGTTGGTTATAGAGAAGCTGTTCTTCGTGAAAAACGTTCCATTCAAAATCTGGATACTCAAATGGTTGTTAACAACAGAAAGGTTCAAGCACTTTTAAAAGAGAACAATGATTTAAAAAGTGAAAAATCAAAGCTTCAGAAAACCATATCAAATTTTGAGATTGTAAACACAAAACTTGAGAATGAAAACCAAAAGTTTTTGAAACGAACAAACGATCTTGAAAACAAACTTCGAAAATTGGGACAGACTTCTCAGACTATCAACATGCTGCCTACTAAAGATGAGGAGGTTGAGAAACAAACATCTGGGATTGGTTTTGTGAATAATGCTAATGTGGAAAATGAAAAACCTTGTTTTTTAAACAAAGTGCAAAAGTTGACACCTATTTTGTATAACGCTAATGATATGGGAAAAGAATTGTCAGATGATCTTTTGTTTGAGTCTCACGATATTTTAAAATCTGAAGAGGAAAAACGTTTGAAAGTAAAACAAACAAAAAACCCACTCTCGTACCACGGCTTTGAGTATGGTTGTCTACAATTGACAGATATACCAAAAGAACCTTTCAAAAGAAAAGACACAAATGTGAAAAGATTTTTCAAAGAAGCTCAACTTGCTACTTATGATGCTAAGTTATGGCAAAATAGAGCAAGGAAACAATTTTGTAGTCTTAAACATCACATTGAGCAAACGTTAAAGGTCATTTGGTTTAAGCAAGAAAACATCACAAACAACGTTTTCTCTAATCCTCTTTCATCAGATGCACGCCTTAAGATTGAAGTCAAAAAGATTTTGAAAGATGAGATTGAACCTCATGTGAAAAATATCAACTTAAGTTTTGAGTACTTTGAAAAACATCTTGTCACTGAAATGAGAGAAGATTTAAAGTACGTTCACTCTCTTGAAGACGAATTTGATGAAAAATGCTTAATTCTGGACATTCATAAAGAATTTTTCACAAATCAAATAGAGTCATTCAAATCAGAATCTGTTAGACATGAGAAAGTGAATGAGCATTTTGAACAAACATCTTCTTTGAAATCTGAAAATCTTTGTCTCAAAAAGAAAATCACCGAGCTTTCAAAAGAAGCAGCTGATGTCAAAGAAGAATTGTCAAAAAGAACAGCTCAGTTTGAGAAACATTTTGCAAAACTCGAAGCACAAAGTATCTCTTTCCAACTTAAACTGCAAGAGAAGAATGAGAAAATGTCTTCTGAAAACTCTTTGACATCAGTGCTTAAAGAAAAAGAAAAGATTTTTGAAGAAAATTGTGATGATACCAATATCAAGTTTGATTTAGAAGAACTTGATACAAAAAATCTTGAATTGGAACATGCTGTGGTATCATTACAAAAAGAAAATGAGCATTTGAAACAGACTTACAAAAACTTGTTTGATTCAATCAAGCGGTCAAGAGTTCAGAATCAAACTTCAAACAAATCTGACTCTCAGATCACACCAAATCATCTTTTTGAAAAAGAAAAGTCTGTGCTTCAAAAGAAAATTGTTGAATTGGAAAAAACGATTGCACAACAAATCAAGGATTTTGGTGATGTCAAAAATGATTTTTCAATCGAAACAGACAAATATGAAAAATATTTTGCACATCTTGAAAATCAAAATGCTTCTTTGCAAGAAAAACTGGCATCATCAGATCATCTTTCTATTCAAAAAGAATACAATGATTTGAGAACGTCATACAATGCCTTAAAAGCAAAGTTTGATGTTCTTAACCGGTCAAAAGGAAAATCTCAAGTTTTAAACGAGTCTAAACCACAAGTAAGTGTTTCGGAGAAGGTTTACACGGGTGAATCTTCCAAACCGTTTTTGAAAAAGGTTTCTCAGTTTACAACCTATTCTTTGCAAAAAGGAAGGAAATTTTCGAAGAGACCTAATTTTTCTGAAACATTTACTCCTCAAAAGGTTTCAAATGCAAGTGCTCATAACGAAAAGAATCAAGGTTTTCAAACTCCATACTCTCGTTTTACTCCGGTAAAGCCAGTGTGGAAACCAAAGCAAATCCGTTCAAAACATTTGAAATATTCATACTCTGAAATGCTTCCGCTACAACAAAAGAATGGCTATGCTTTGAAAAATCCGAATTCTGGAAGGTTTTCGTTCATCTCAAAAACGAATTTTCAAAATGAAACGCCGAGTTTCAACAATGGATGGAAAACTTCTTCAAGTTTTAAAACTCCAAGAGAAACACCGAGTTTCTCAAACAAGTTTCACAAGCAAAAGAGTTTTAAATCACCGTTGATTCCACGAGCTTTATTTCAAAATGAAACACCGGTTTTCAGTCCTCGTTAGAATTCAACTTCTTTGTCTCGGATAGACACAACTTTCAAATGGATTTCAAAATATGGTAAACCCGTTGGCGCCGTGCTTAAATGGGTTCCAAAAAGTTGTTGTCTAATCCAAAAACATCATGACTTCTTAGTACTTCTGCTAAGAACTCGGACTTCAACATAATGACTTCTTAGTATTTCAGCTAAGGACTCGTTCTTTAAAGAAAGGAAAGTGCTTAAATCAAAACAAAGGTTTTCATATTCTTTGAGCACTTATCCTAAAAACATTATGGCTTATGCACACAAAACAGTGTATAACCCGCGATTTTCAAAGAAAGGACCCTGTTGTACATTTATGTGCGACAATCCTAAATGATAAGAAGACTTCTCTCCAAAAGCTTATCAAAGTCTTCTTAATTTTTTTTGAGCAAAATGTTGAAAAATGTGTCAAAAGGTTTTCAAAACTTTTCATGATGTAGCTCAAGATATTACTCTCTCAAATCCTTCAAAGCAAATATTTACTCAAAATGTTCTAATTTTGAGGGGGAGTAATAAAATGATGTTCCAAAATGATCATGCTTAAAGGAAACTTATACGGAATTACAAACATCCGTTTCTCCCATATGCTATCCAAATAGAAAAGGTTTTAATCAATTGGTATCAAAAATACCATGGATATGCTATTTTTGAGGGGGAGAAGACGTGATTAAAATGTGATCGTCTTGAATCTCAAAAGAGCTCGACTCAGAAATGACCCAAGAATTGACGAAACAACAAAAGTTAGTAATCGAAAAGACTTATCCTCGACGGGTAATAACATCAAGTTAGTTACTAGAGCTAGTTGTCACCTAAAAGCTGACAATGGAACTCTTTAACTAGCCACGTAAGCGTGTCTCGAAAAGGATTTGTCTTAGTAGAAATGTACCGTTTCGAGAAACTTTCTGTAGACTTGACCAGGCCGGGTAATAACTTCAAGCTAGTCTAACTAGTGATGTAAGCGTGTCTCGAATCGGTTGTGTTCATTGAAAGTAGATCAATTCAAAAGTGCAAACTCCTCACGCATGTGCAAATTTCTTAAAATTCCATAAGCAAATGTGAAGGGGGAGTCCTTCAAATGAAATGCAAAACTCTCGAAGTGTTAACAAAGTATGTTTTTTATCATAAACACTTTGAGAGATTTTCATAAATGGTTTCATGGCAATTATAGGATTCATGGAGTTATAAGGTGATTAAGGTTAGGAAAAACCGTCCTATGATCCGCCAGAGCCGGAGGGATCTACCCAAGGACAATTCCAATAGATTAGAATTAGAAGTCCATAGGTATGATTTGAAAAAAGGAGAAAAGAATGAAAGGAGAAAGAAGGGGTTGAAGAATTAAAAAGAAAAGCAAATGAAAGGGTGAAAAGAAATAGCCCTCCATATGTTCAACCTTAGGGCAGACACCGGGTTCAACTCATATGCTACTGGTTGTTACTAAAGTGACACCGGTATTGAAGACAAGACGTCATGGACCCAGTGACGCACTGCACTTAACCTTCTAGCCACTCGAGTATCTCTCAAAAGGTACTTGTTTCATTCTCACGGGGAACCGGTGTAATCTATCGACTTATCTCTTAGAGATGGTTGATATTGAAGCAGGAGACCTCTCCCTAATCTCCGCATAGGAAACCAAATTATGCACTTATCGAGTCTAGAGCCATGAGATTCATTAAAAAATCTCTTAGGATACACTTCCTATGAATACACTTGTATTCGCCAAAAAGGACACAAGTTGTAAGAGTCTTTATGAGATCTACGGATCTTCACTTATCTTTCTTGATGGTTACTATATTCCAAAACGGTCTACAGTTGTGGGGTGATCTCCAGCAACTCACCTGAATCATTGATGTACTTTGGTGGATCTAGTAAGCCCTTTCAGGGGTATCTGATTCAAGAACGGCCTTGGTAAGGGTTAGAAGGAGTCTTCACACTATGCTGTTGACGATCTCTAATTCCAAACCTGTAAGTACTGGTTGATTTATTGCTAACTGTTTTATGCAGGTACTCATAAATGTTCCTTGGAGAAAGACCGTCACCATCACTCAAAGATCCACATGCTCATATCCTGCAAAGCTCTCTTCAAAGATCTAAGCAAAGCAAAGTTCAGAATGTTTCTAAGTCAAAGTCAGAGAATCTTCAAACTAAAGAAACAAAGATTAAAGTCAAAGAGAAGAGAACTTCACAAAGATTCAAAGTCAAACAAAGTATGAGCATGTTGGAAAAGACGTAAAGACAACATAGTAAAGATGTTGATCAAAGGCAAGAAAGATCATAAAGCATGATTGGAACAAAGGAACTAGCAAAACTATTACACAAGGACTCAAAGTTCAAGAGAACAAGCTTCAAAGATCAAAGATCAAAGTCACAAAAGAGAGATCTCAATGATAACCCTTAGGGGGAGATTGTTAGCATTAGAAGTGTTGATCATTTATGAAATCAAAGTGAGATCTCAATGATCGTCCCTTAGGGGGAGATTGTTAGGATTAAAAGTGACGATCATTATTGAGTCAAATAGTTAGTTAAATATATTCATGTAATAGTTAGTAAAATGCTAGTTCATTAAGTTTAAGTAAAAGCCTTAATGGCTTGGCCTAAAAAAAGGCCCATGAGAAAGCCCATGGTGGCTTATGTAAAAGTATAAATACCCCTCCTAAGCTTGTTAGGAAGGGTGGGAGTTCATGCTAATCAAAGGTTTGTTTTCACATAGTGCTCTCCACCTCTCTCTCTCTACTTTCTCTCTCTAGCTCTTCCATCTCTCTCTAACATCATATTCTTAGGTGATAAAGCTAGATCTACGGTCCTACAGCGTCACCATAGGCCGTCATGGTCCAAATAAGAGTGACGGCCCAGAGTAGAATTGCACATGACGGCGTCAAAAGTGGATCTAGGCAATCCGATTTCATTATGGGTGGCGAGTTGAAGGCGTCAGAATTTCCTTCTTGACGCCGTCACCCTATAAAATCTATATATAGTTTTGCAATTTTCATTCATTAGAGAGGAACAATTAGGTTATAACTTTGAAGAGAAACCCTAGTCCGAATATTACAGCTTTTTCAAGGGTTTTTACCCTTTGAAACCTTTCATGTTCAATTGAGATAAGTACTCTTTCAATTTATTCAATATGTCTATGTGTTGTTTGAATATATCTTACACTTGTCTTGAATTTAACATGCTTGGCTAGATCTCTTGTGTGTTTGCTTAGATGTAGTGAAACCTAGATGTTAATTATGGGTTGATTGTTTGTTTATAGTTGTTACGGATGATTGTATTCGATGTTAGACTTAAGAAAACTGGCAGACTTCCATTGGTGACATGCTTGAACGTCTTAATAAACATGATCAGAGGTGTACTATGATTTTCGGTTGTATTTAATGCGTAGGAGAATTCTAATGATCCCATGTTAGGAGCTTCTAACGGCTCGACATAGGAGTGAAGTAGGATCCTATAGAGTTAGGGAATATTGTACACGGCCCTACGACTAGTATTAAGGAATACGACCCGTCATCCATGCAATTGTAACAAACTATCAACCTGTAAAAGATATCTAGGGAGTAATGAAACCTAAGTAAACACAACTCTCCCTATTATTGTTCACACCACTAGTTTAATTAGATTTCATTTCATTTTTGTTATTTTATTTGGATTGCATCTTAGTTATTGGGTTAGTTGATTAGCAACTAATTCCGCCCACTCTTCCAAAACCCGAGATTTTTAATTGCTTTTATAAAATATAAAAATACAAAAAGAATCATCCCTCACCTCTAGACCTAGTTTTTAGGCTTTCTAATCCTAGCGACACTATTCCTGAGTTGAACGATCAATCCCCCGGTACTTGTCACTATACTATACTACAACGATCAGGTACACTACTTGGTGGGAGTTGTAAGCTTCTCGAGATCCCTCGAGAGGTAAAGCCTGGTGCGATTCCCACGTATCAAGTTTTTGGCGCCGCAGCCCGGGGAATAGTTATTGTCTAGGTTAGGATTTCTTTTTATTAGGTCTACTTGCTAGATTCCTTTCTAGTAAGATTTTATTTTTATTTTTAGGTTTTCTTTAGTCTATCTTTTTCTAAATGTCTTTGTTCGTAACTTTTACCATCCGACATCATGGAAGGTGGTAACATCTTTGAACCCATCAACCCACCACAACAAAACCACCCACAAAACCCACCACTAGAAAACCAACCTCTTAGGCCCCGAACCCTAGGAGAGTATTCCCGTCCTAGCCACCAAGGCTATCGAAACACTATTGAGCTCACCCAAGGAGCCAATGTGTCCCCCTTGCGATCCGACACCATCCGGTTGGTGCAAAGCGGATGTGCATTCCATGGACTTCGTTCCGAAGATCCTAATCAACATCTCAAGGATTTCCTTAAAATCGTAGATTCTATAGACCTTGATGTTACAACTAGAGAGTCAACCCGATTACGCCTATTCCAATTCTCTCTACGTGATCAAGCTAGTCAATGGCTTGAACGTTTACCCACGGGATCCGTCACCTCATGGAATGATCTCACCACTCATTTCCTTGCTCAATTTTTCCCACCGGGGAGAACTACCGAGCTTAGAAATGATATCTTGATGTTCCAACAACGTCAAGGTGAAACTCTATATGAAGCATGGACTCGTTTCAAGGACTTACTCCAAAAAGTCCCTCATCATGGCATAGATCTTTGGCTCCAAGTCCAAATCTTCTATGACCATATCGATCTCTCCACAAGGCGAACCATTGACCAATCGGCCGGTGGTAAGCTACGTGATCTAAGTGCGGAAGAATCATGAGAACTCATAGAAGATCTTGCTCTCTATGACAACGAAAGTTGGAATGATCCCCGTGATTTGAACAAAACGGTCAAGGCAATATCTTTGCCTTCGAACAATTCTAGCACTCCTGACCGTAGGATCATGGAACTTGAGGACAAAGTCAAGTTTCTCATGAAATCTTACAAAGCTCCTAAGCCTTCAAGCTAAGTGAACAAAATCACTTCTTTATGCGAATTATGTAGTGGTCCCCATGACACTCGTGATTGCGTGGAACTCCCCGGAAAAGCTTTTGCGGACTACGCATCCTCGCGTACCAACGAAGCGGGAGACAAGTGTTACACTTTCAAACCAGAGCCAAACCCTTACGGTGATTCCTACAACCCTTCTTGGAAAAATCACCCGAACCTTAGGTGGAAACAAAACCAAAACAATTCTTCCAATCCGCCTAATTGTTACCAACCAAACAGTCTACCCTCTAACCGTACTTTCAACAACAATCCTTCCAACAACTATGGTAGTACCAACAATCTTGAAGGGTTGATGTCCAAGTTTATAGCATCTCAAGAAGCTCGCATAGCTAAGTTTGAAACCGAATTCATTCAACAACAAACGGAGATGACCAATAAGATTGACAACTTGTTGAAAGCCCTCAACAACCAAGCGCTAACTACACCTAGAAAGGACACTAGGGACGCCAATAGCGGAATGCAAATTAAGGACCCCTCGTCATCCAAACACGTCCACTTTGTCAATGTTGTCACTATTAAGCCAAAAGATAAGGATATAGAAGAAAGTGACAAGGATGATATTGGAATAGAAACCGAGACTAGGGATGAAATTAAGGAAGTTGAGGTTAATAAGGGAGAAAAGTTAGAGGAAGTAGAAAACGTAGAAGAATACTTTGATAAGTTGCCCACCAAGGAAGAACGGGAACATCACAAGGATTTATTCGATGATCCCGAGACACCATATATCCTTGGTTCACCCCTTATTAAAGTAGGTGATCCCTCTAACATCAACATACCATGCAACATTGGGCATATGCATGTGTGGAAAGCTTATATCGATCCTAGGTCTCCTATAAACATCATGACTAGGACTTATTATAATTGGGTAATGAAGAAGCAACTTGGTTATAGGATGATGCCCAGCAAGAATTTGATAAGTAATTTTGTAGGAAGAGTGAAAGAATTGCATGTATTTGTAGGAAACTTCACTTATGTTACCGACTTTGTGATAGTGGAGGATACTCGTCCGGTAATAGATGATTGCCTAAGTCAAGTAGTGTTCGGAAAACCATTTGTTGAGGCCTCTAAGATGAGTTATGACCTGACCCTAGGGATAGTTAGATTCAAGGAAGAGAATGATGAGATTGCTTACCAAATGTCCTATAAGATTGAACAATACCGCCTCCTATCAAACATAGAAAAGGAACACAAGCAAGCGGTTTACTATAGGAATGATGAGGATAGACGTAGAGGAGTAGAATATGTTATGAATAGAATACTTAGTTTCTACAAGGAATGCTTGCAACTAGGTCCGGAATACAAAACTAATATTGGAGATGACCTAGTAAATGAGACCAACGATGAGGTCACGTAATTGCCCATGACCTTGAGTCTAGCTACAAGACTCGTAAAATAAAGAAAAGCGCTTCTTGGGAAGCAACCCATGTTTTGTGTGATTTTATTTGTTTGATTGTTATTTATTTCCGTATGCATGCTTTATTTTTATTGTTGGTAGATCATGTTTCAAAACTAAAATTGTAAAAATGCTTTATTTTGTCGTTTAACTTCGTCTTAACTTCATACAAAGGTATTTCGCAAAAGATAAATGTAAGGGGAAACCCCAAATTTGTTTTTAAGAACCGAAATTGATCATGATTCTCCACAATATTAAATGGACATGTGTATTAGTATTTGTTAGAGTCAAATGCTTGTATCGAGTCATAATGATGTTTTGCAGGATTTTCCAGGAAGTAGGACATAAGTTTTTTCAGAATTTTTTCGGAAACTTAATGTAAAGATTTCTGCAGGTCACTTCTGACGGCGTCATGAATTAACTCCTTACGGCGTCATGTGTAAAATTCTGGAAATTTTGCTAGTTTTTTTTTTCTAACGGAGTCTTGAAGTTTTTGTTAATTCTTTAGTTTTATAAACTCCAGGAAATCTACAAACATTCATTCCACAAGCATTATATCTTACATTGTTTTCTAGGACTTGTTAGTATATATAGATTGCCGCCGATTTTACGCGAGGTTGCCTTGTTTGTTTTCTCAGGTTTAACAGGTTATATATGACAAAAAGATTATTTATTTTTCTGGAAGGGAAGCTTTGATTGTTCATTTTCTTGGAGGAAGATCTAACCTTGTTACCACACTATCCACACCGAACGAATCAGGAGAGTATTTGATTTCATTCTTTTACCTATTTCACTTTTACATTCTTTAATTGAACATTGGGGACAATGTTCATCCTAAGTGTAAGGGGAGGGTAAATGATGATACCTTATAGGATACACTTGCACTTGAGTTTGTTTGTTTGATGGTAGGTGTGTAATAAAACTAAGAGAAATACTTGTTAGTGTAATTTTAGCGCCAAATTTAAATTTTTTTACAACATTTAGGAGTGAAACTTTAGCCATAGCAAGCGTCTCATGGATAGGAGTTGTATGACTAGCACAAAACTGTACCATTCAGAAAAATTTTACACCCAAATATGTGAGGTTCGCCTTTAGATTTGAAAGGAAAAGTATTCATTATCAGTGCTTATGAATGTACCGGTAGCATTTAGATTCTAGAACTTGTGTTAGTGATGCATCCCGAGACCGCTAGTGAGACTACATTCGTGTAGTAGGATTTACTACATGATAAGAGGCGTTAGGATCACCCTTGTGTTAAACCCGTATCATAATTACTTGACCATTTAAGTCATATTATTTGGCTAGTAAAGTCAATTAATTTTTTCCCACACCTTAGCGTTGTACTCATTTTTAGTACACGAAACCTCTAGTACACCCCTCCGAGCCTATCTTTTCGTTTCTAACTTTAAGCATCTTACTTAAAGGAAGAATTTGTTACAACCCACTTAAATGTACACCCAAATCACCTTAGCCTTCCGTGTATGCACTCATCTTTAGTGCATTATTGTTATATGTTTAAACTCTTAGTTAATTATCTAATTGATTACATGGTTGTTAAGTCGAGTCATATCTTGTACATATTGTTTTGGGACGATTGGGACTCATGGGTAAAGTACTAATGTTATGGAGTAATGGGGAAGAACATCATATTATTACCCCCATATGTGCGTTAATCTTAAAAGTACTCCAAGTGTTTTGATTATCTTGATTTGAGTCATTAGAGTAGTTTATTGTAAAGTATGTAAAAATTCAAGTGTAAGAGGAATGTTCATTCCCTATGATGTATTATTTTGGATGGTAGGGTAAAAGTGTATGCACAAAAAAAAAAAAAAAAAAAAAAAAAAAAAAAAAAAAAAAAAAAAATCGCAAAAATTAAGAAAAAGAAAAAAAAATAGAAAAAAAAGAAAAAGAGAAAAAACATACGGACTACCAGCCCGTTTCATTCTATGTTTTTGTTATTTTTGATTTATTAGCTTAAGTCGAGTCTAGTCTTGGCTTAGCAACGCCATATTGTACATGTAATTAACCAAGATGATTAACTCGCCACCAGTAAATATTGCCTTTATCTAACAAAACCGTGTATTCCATATCCCTACACCTAACGTTATAACCCTTTAAAAGACCTCTTTGATAGTTTATCCTAGGTGCTTACGCCATGTGGTGGAGGTTTGATCCTTTCCCAAGCCTATGGTAATCTAGTTTGTTATGACAGGTAGTGAGAGATGTTTTCCATTTTCTTATTGTGATATATACTTTATTACACCCGAGAGATGTGAGTATCTAAACACTATTTGTGAGGTGCTAGTATATGACCTCCATGCTTGTCTTTGGTCTTTAGTGGAATGATTATTTGTTGTAATTACTTTTATATTAGTGTTAAATGACCTCTAACTTGTATTTTGATTAGGATAAAAGCGCATTTGCTTGAGGACAAGCAAATCTCAAGTGTAAGGGTATTTGATGAGGCGAAAAATGAACCGTTTTTAGGGGGTCATTTTAGCCCGGATTCAAATTTATTTGATCAAATAATGCCCTAAATCGTTTCTTTTGTCATTTTAGGTACTTTTGGAGTGAATTCTGGAAAAGGAAGCATTTTGGACGTTTTTGGAGCATAAAAGTGAAGAAAACGACAAAGTCTTATTTTTCCTTGCTGGGAACAGTACCTGACGGCGTCACATGCTTCTACATGACGGCGTCAAGAGTGATAAAAGAGGTGGAAGTGGATAAAGTCCATGACGATCCAGAGGAGTTTTGCACTATGGACATGACGGCGTCACCATAGGCCGTCATGGTCCAAATAAGAGTGACGGCCCAGAGTAGAATTGCACATGACGGCGTCAAAAGTGGATCTAGGCAATCCGATTTCATTATGAGCGGCGAGTTGACGGCGTCAGAATTTCCTTCTTGACGCTGTCACCCTGTAAAATCTATATATAGTTTTGCAATTTTCATTCATTAGAGAGGAACAATTAGGGTATAACTTTGGAGAGAAACCCTAGTCCGAATATTACAGCTTTTTCAAAGGTTTTTACCCTTTTAAACCTTTCATGTTCAATTGAGATAAGTACTCTTTCAATTCATTCAATATGTCTATGTGTTGTTTGAATATATCTTACACTTGTCTTGAATTTAACATGCTTGGCTAGATCTCTTGTGTGTTTGCTTAGATGTAGTGAAAACTAGATGCTAATTATGGGTTGATTGTTTGTTTATAGTTGTTACGGATGATTGTATTCGATGTTAGGCTTAAGAAAACTGGCAGACTTCCATTGGTGACATGCTTGAACGCCTTAATAAACATGATCAGAGGTGTACTATGATTTTCGGTTGTATTTAATGTGTAGGAGAATTCTAATGATCCCATGTTAGGAGCTTCTAACGGCTCGATATAGGAGGGAAGTAGGATCCTATAGAGTTAGGGAATATTGTACACGGCCCTACGACTAGTATTAAGGAATACGACCCGTCATCCATTCAATTGTAACAAACTATCAACCTGTAAAAGATATCTAGGGAGTAATGAAACCTAAGTAAACACAACTCTCCCTATTATTGTTCACACCACTAGTTTAATTAGATTTCATTTCATTTTTGTTATTTTATTTGGATTGCATCTTAATTATTGGGTTAGTTGATTAGCAACTAATTCCGCCCACTCTTCCAAAACCCGAGATTTTTAATTGCTTTTATAAAATATAAAAATACAAAAAGAATCATCCCTCACCTCTAGACCTAGTTTTTAGGCTTTCTAATCCTAGCGACACTATTCCTGAGTTGAACGATCAATCCCCCGGTACTTGTCACTATACTATACTACAACGATCAGGTACACTGCCGGGTGGGGGTTGTAAGCTTCTCGAGATCCCTCGAGAGGTAAAGCCGGGTGCGATTCCCACGTATCAATGGCCTAGATCCACTCTTGACGCCGTCAGGTTGAATAAGGTTCTGGGCCGTCTCTCTTTGTAGTAACATGTGACGTCCTTGATGCATTATAACCTGACGCCGTCACGTTTAAACTCCAAAATTTCTTTCTAGCCCGTCAAGTGTAAACTTCATATCCACCTCTTCATCAATAAGTGACGCCGTCACCTGGTGGTGTGTGACGCCGTCAGGTACTGGTTCTAGCATAATTTCAGACTTTGTCGTATTCTTATCTTTTATGCTCCAAAAACGTCTACAATGCTTCCTTTTTCATAATTCCTCTCAAAAGTATCTAAAATGACAAAAGGAACGATTTAAGGCCATATTTGATCATATAATCACGATTTAAGGCTTAAATGACCCCTTAAAAGCGTAACACTTTTTGTCTCATCAATAATTAAATTCCTTGAAGTCTTTGCATAAAGGTGTCTCATAGTGGAACACATCTATGTCGATGCAAAACAATTCTTCCATATTTTTCTCAAAAGTATAATCATCACATGATGATTCGTTGTCGGTTTCAACTTCTTCATCTTCTTCTCTTATCAAATAAACCCAAAGTGCATTCTTAGTGGCACGATTCATGGTCATGTGGTTGTTGAATTTACTAGCTAACCAATCCGAAAAATCATTGTCATTAGGATCGTAGTTGACATCAAAGCTAGTATTACTTATCATCCTCTTTTTTATTTCCTAAAACTCATTGAATTGCTCCTTAAAGCTACGTGACAACCATGAGGTGATTATGCGTTTTACTTCATCCATAGGAGCTAATTTGGGATCACCATATTTAAGTTCAAGCCACTCTTCTAAAGAAATGTCCATCAACCTTACTATCCTATTATTGAGTAGGGTTTCCGCTTCAGCATATATCCTTTCATCCTCGAGGTTGCTTTTTATCAAATCCATAGACTTGCTCAACATAAGGCATATAGGAAGGTTTTGCAGTTTGGATACATACTTCATTCCTATTCTTATTATATGATGGAGCCATCCCATTAGTTGGGTTCATGTATTCAATTTGAAACCTTCCTCCTTTTTCTTCGATAGTAGTCCAAACCAATCCTTTAGATTCAATCATTGGCCATAAAAGGAGCAATTCATCTTCCGTATAGCTCATCAGTAAATCATAAGTAAACAAATCACTTTCCATGCTGCTTAGGCGTTTAAATTCCATAAATATGGTTTCAAGAGGGGTATCCCATGTGAATAGATTAGCATCGACTATGAGTATATCAAACTCATCTTTCTCATATGTTTCAATTGAGCATACAGGCATGATAGTGTGAGACTTTGATTCAAACAAACGATCAAATACTGGTAAGTTATAGATAATAGCATCGTAAGTCTCATTGAAAGTTGAACGAAAGTGTTCATTATTCCATTCCGAATCACCAGAGTTTTCATTACGGATGTGTATTGCTGGAAACTCAGTTAAGCTAATTTCATAAATCTCACTGATGAGTGTCTAAATACTCATCATTTTATACCAATCTTAACTGCCAAAACATACAAAAACACTCAAATATGCATCATAATACTTAAAATATCTTAGAAGTGTGTTTTATATGTTTCAAATACAAAATGTGCAAAAACAAATGAAAAACGTACAAAGTTTGCATAATTGGCAGATTCAGTCCCTCAAGTTTCAAAAATTGTCAAATCTAGTCCCTGGTAAATCAAAACATGAAAAATATCATCAAAGGTCCTTAGGGATTCATAAGTTGTCAAGAAAAGTCCTTTAAAGTTAAAAAAATTACAAAATGACAACTTTAGTCCCTCAAGTTTCAAAAATGTCAGAATTAGTCCTTAAGGTTTTAAAATGGGAAATTAATAAAATAAACCTGGAACTATTCTAAAATGACAAAATTGGTCCTTATGATAACATTTTGAGAAATTACAACCACAGTCCCTTAAAAATCCAAATTTACATAAATGGTCCCTGGAGTTTGAAAAATTACAGAAAAGGTCCCTGGATATTTTTAAATGGAAAAATCATAAAATTGGTCCTTGGTTTATCGTATATTGCAGGTTTGGTCCCTTGGAAGTACTTTGGAAAAGTGGCAAACTCAGCCCTTAACTTTGCACAAATTACATTTTTGGTCCTTGATTAAATACCACAACCAAGCCGGACCCTTATTTCTTAAATAAACCAAAACCAAATCCAGTCCAAACACATAAGCCCACCCACCTTACCCTTTACCCAGGCCCATCTCCCTCAGCCCAGTCCACCCTTAATAATATAATACGGGGTTTGACCCCGTTTGACCAACCAAAACCGCCCAAACCACACACACTGTTCACCCCCTCCTTCCTCACTGCAACCCAATACCAGGTGGTATTTTCACCACCACCTCACCTCTCCACCTCACCCCCTACTCCCCTAAACCCTCCTTTCCACCTCACAGCAAACCCACACTTCATTTAATGCTATACACACCAAAATTTCTCTCCAAACCATACTACCTCCTCTGTTTTCTTCCATATAGTCCCAACTTGCATAAAAACATTTCCCTTTGCCCCCTGACACCTCCACAATACTCCAATAATCTTTAATTGCTAACATTTGGCTCCAAGTAAACGTGGAAGACTTTGGCGCCAAAATGAGTTTAAACGGATGAGATTGATTCAGAGAAATAGAGGGCCAAGATTGAAGTGGGAAAGACTCAGAGCACTTCAAGAAACCCTAATGTGGGCTTATAAAAGGAAGAGAAGAGCAGAAGAGAAAAATATAGTTTATTTTAGCTTAATAAAAATCGTATAAGTTGTAACTTGTTATCTCAGTTAGTTTTCAAGCTTTTAAGCTTTGTATTAGTCAATTAAGGTGTAATCTCAGCTTTTGTGATAATCAAATTTAAGTTCCAAGTCATATCTCAGATTGTGCAATTTCCAAGTTTATTTCAAATTTCTAAAAAGTTATATTGTTGTTATTGTTAGATTATAGGGATTCATAAGCTCATATAAGCTCCTCAGAAAGTTTATAAAAGCTTTTAGAAACCTTTAAAGCAGTTATAATAAAGAAAATCATAAATCATAAAAAATTAAGAAAAATAAAGAAAAATTCAAAAATCATGGTTATGGTGTTCATCAAGTAGGAGCAGGGTGCATTTTGGAAGGCCTTGGGTTAGTGAATCTATGGAGATTCTTTAAGATTGTTCTTGGTTAATGGTTTGAGCAGGAAAGCAATCTTGTAAGTCCTTAAAATCTCATATCTGTCTTGTTACTGTAACCTTGCTTATTACTCAGCTTTTTCAGTTGCTTATTGCTTATTCAGTCTTAAATAGTAATAATATAATATAAACTTAGTATCTTGTTTGTTGGAATTCATAGTTTCTAAAAAATCAAAAATCAAACAGTCATATAGCATAATCTTTGATTCTGTGTTCTTTTGTTGTTATTATTGTTTATTTGTGTTTAAAAGATCCATTATGATGATGTTTTAAAGTCTGAGATCAGATTAGAGGCTTAGGTCATTGATTTGCTTTGAAAATCTTCAAAACTGTGAGTTTAAAGGGTGTTTGGATCATCAGTGTTCACTGAGTCTCAGACTCATTTACTTGTTATTTGTTATTGTAAGATGTTAGTTTAGGTCTATATAGGTTTAAGCAGTCATAAAATTGGTACCTTATTAGTTGCAAAGTCAAAATCCAACTTCAAATCCCTTGACAGTTAACTGCCAAGGATTTGAGTCACACAGACCCTCACTTTAGCTCATAAGTTGTAGCTTTAGCTTATTTTAGGTTTATCTTAGCTTAATACAGCTTATTAAATCAGTAGTAGTGATTAGAACTTCATAAAAGTCAAAGTTGGTGTTTAATAGAAAAAGTCAATTGTTCACATCTCAGATTTTTACAAAACTTCCAAGATTTGTTTAGAATTTAGGAGTAGGTTTTAGGAATTGAAACTTGTTCCTAGTAATAGCCTACCACCTCAACTTTGATTCCACACCATCATTATATTTTTGTGATTTTTGTCCTGGGCCCCACTCACCCTCAAAGTTACTTGCAGGGAAGAAAGCTCCCCTGCACACCAGCAGACTCACCCATCACCACCACTTTGGTGGTGATTTGTGACCACCACAGTGGACCCCAGACCTCAAATCTAGTCTCTTACAACCCCCCTCCTACCCAGGTTCAATACTTGACCCTTAGTTTGACCATTAGACCAGTGGACCCCACCTGGACTTGTCCCCAAACTCTGTCCCATTTCTGAGTCAGAAACCAAATAAGCAATTGCTTATTTTAGCTTTCCAGCTTAACCTAGGAGCTTATCTCACCAAATATAGTTTAAACAAGTTCAAGTAACTTAGGTGTATTAGATTTAACCAGTGTGGACCCCACATAACTCCAATTCAGCTTATTTCTTAGTGTGGTCAAACATAGTCAACTGTCTAGGGTAATAAGCACTTACAGTGCTTATTCTTGATTTCTAAAGTAGTTGTCTTTGTTAAAGTTTCATTATTTAAGTATTTAAATAGTTTTATAAAAGAAAAACCAGAAAAAGCAAACTTTAATTATAGTGATAGCTTCTATTTAATAGAAATTATCTATTTAAAATTCATTTCAGCTTATTAATAAGCACTTGTCCAATTTTATATTTTTATAAATTTCCTAGTACCTTAAAATAGTTAAAATAATTTTCTTAGAATTTTCCTAATCTGTTTACTATTTATTAGATTTAAGATTAGTTTAAATAATTAAATAGGTAATATTAGTAATTAAATAGATTTCTTTAATTTTAATTAACAAAAGTAGAATTTTATATTTTTCCTAAGTTTTATAAAGTAGTTAAGACTTTTAGAAAATAGTTTCATAATTTCCACTGTCCATTTTCTAATTTTCCTATTTAAATTAATTAAATTAGTTTTAAATTAATTAATAAGTAATTAATTAGTCAATTAGCTTAAATATAATTTTTAGCAATTTTTTATAATTTTGTAGTGTTCCTGTAGTGATTAATTAGTTTTATAAATTTTATCATAATTTTATAAAGTAATTTAGTATTAATAGTAATTTAAAATATTTAAAATAGTTTAAATAAGTTAAATAGTTTTTAATTAATAAAATACTCATAAAAAGACAAAAATATTTATTTTCATTTTTTTTATACTTTTTTCAAGTTCTAATTAAGGTTTAGAAATTATTTTTATAAGTTTAATTTGTGGTATTTATAATTTTTAGTTAATTTAAATTAAGTTTTAAATTAGATTTTAATTAGTTTTATTAATTAAATAGTAATTAAATATTATAATAATCATTTTCATAATTTCAATTTCATTTTTCATTTTCTTTAATTTTAAGTTTTTCAAAGTTTCACTTTTACCCCCTGTAGTTTGTAACTTGTTAAATACCACTTGTCTCTGTCTGTTATCTGATTTTCTTATTTGTGCTTTTATTTGTATCTCTGTTATTGTTTATATATTTTCATATTATCCAAATATCAAGCAATCAATAGTATAATCAACCCTCAAATCATCTTTGTTACTGTCCTCAGTACCACTCACTCTCCTAATCGTTTACAAATACAATTTCAATCTCGTTGGGACTTAACGACCCGAGGATTTCCCTGTACTTCCACGGTCAATATTAACTTGCACTTTCTCCCAGGTGGACCAATTGCACCACTCACTATTGGAGCCACGGATTTTGGATTAAAACACCACATGATACAACAGATCCAGAATACGTGCCAGTTCCACGGATTGCCGGGTGACGATGCCAACAGGCATCTCGACAAATTTTTAACTGTCACCCAAAGCATGAAACAAAATGGCGTCACCGATGACGGCCTACGTTTGTACCTGTTTCCCTATTCACTCACTCATCATGCAACTTCATGGTTCGATCGACTTCCAAAGAATTCGATCCACACTTTTGATGAGATGATTACTAAATTTCTGGCCAAATACTTTCCACCATCTATGGTCACAAAGCTCAGGAATGATATCAGCAATTTCAGACAGCTTCCCGAAGAGTCCTTATTTGAGGCATGGGAACGCTACAAACTTGCTATTGATAGGTGTCCTAATCACAATATGCTTCTTGTCACCATTATTGATACATTTTATAATGGTTTGACACTCCATCATCGTGACACCATCAATGCTGCTGCTGGGGGCACCTTTATGAAAAGGACCCCTGAAGAGTGCTACGACTTAATAGAAAACATGACTACCCATCATAATTTTTGGGACTCCTCTGCTGAGAGGAATGACTCATTTAAGTCTGTCACTCCGGCAAGCAATGAAATATCCATCCTAGCTAAAAAGCTGGATGATTTGTCTACAGCAGTTTTGCGTATCCATCAGACAAATCTAAATCAGGTCAAAGTTGTTAACCCAAGTTGTGAAACTTGCGGTGGTCCACATCCTTACACAGAGTGCCCAGCCTCCGGTGGCTCGGCTCGTGAAAACGTGTATGCAGCTCAAGGTTCCTATAATACGGGAGGTAATTCTTACCAACCGCAAGGAGACCGAAACCTTTTGAGCTACCGATCTAATAACTACATCGGACCACCAGGGTTTAATCAATCCCAGAACCAAAATGGTTAAAACAGAAACCAGAATTTTAACCAGAATCAGAACCAGAACCGAATGAACCAAGGTTATAACAACCAAGGGAATTTCAACTCTGGTCAAAACCAGGTTCAACAAAATCAGAACCAAGGGAATTATAACCGAAATCAAGGTCAGAACAATTAGGTTCCCTTTGTGACTAATGCTATAAATACTATAATGCAGTCAAACTTCCTAACCATTGTGCAGTAAATATGTGGTGATGAATGTGATGGTAAAAGCAATGTAAGCTTTTGCAGTTACTATGTGGTCAAGATGAATGGGAATGAATGGGTCTTCAATGAGTTCCTTGGCAAAATGGTGTGCTATCCATTTGTAGGTCACCAAGCTTCCTAAGTTATAGTTCCTAGAACATTTGTGTTTGGGTTTTAAGGATTTGATTTGGAAAGAATTCTCAGTTGACATCCATGAAGCAAACAATCTAAAACCACAAACATCTTTTTCATCACAGTTAACTTAACAGGTTTTCTTTTAACTCTACTCTTTTTAGTAACCTTTCCAATTGACTTAGAAGTACCCTCCCCATCTTTAGAACAACCCTCACCATATTTTAAGTTTTTCTGTTGTGATCTTTTTTTTAAAGTTACAGCCCCAGCACATCTACCTGCTTCTACATCCCTACCACAATTCACTAACAACTGCTTCCAATCATTCCTTTCAAACCATAATTGATATCCATTGTGGACACCATAGTTGGCTAAAGCAAGTTTTAGTTGTTCATTTGACTCAAATCTCATTCCTAGAATAGGTTCCATTTTATCCTAATCCTGGGTAGGATCATGCCTAGGATAAATGATGTGTGGCTTAGCTACATACTTAGTATCAACAGGTTGTGGGTCTTCTAATACTTCTATGTCATTAACATTGATTGGTTCATCAATGAAACCCTTAAACTCACCAC
Source organism: Artemisia argyi (assembly GCA_030686995.1). Classification (NCBI taxonomy): domain Eukaryota; kingdom Viridiplantae; phylum Streptophyta; class Magnoliopsida; order Asterales; family Asteraceae; genus Artemisia; species Artemisia argyi. The sequence continues at coordinate 19,208,001 of CM060702.1, read as the reverse complement.
TATTAGAGCACAATTTATTAAGAAATGGGTCTTTTGTAGACACACTCTTAATTTCAACATTTTGGTCAGTTTCATGAAAGAATTCAACATCACCTAGGTCTTCCTCCTCATCACTAGAACAATAGTAATCACTAGACTCATATCCCTCATCTGTTTCTATGGCTTCTGTTCTGTTCCTACATTGTATAGCATCTTCATCTAGATGTTCAGCATACAAGTCAACAACCCATTTTGATTCATAACCACATGCTACAAATGCCTGAACATCATCATCATTCCTAATCTCCTTAATACCTATCCTTAATGGGGTTCCTATTTTGCAATAATAAAGTCTCTTAAGTGGAGAATGCACTAAATGATCAACTACATCAAAGAGTTGTACAAATGACATACCTTCAAAGCTAAGACCCGTAATTTGCTTCTCATCATAGTTCATATAACCAAACGGTTTTATTGTGAATAGACCCTCATGTTTTAGGTTGACTGTGAAAGGTCGATTCTTGTTGGGTTTAGCTTTACCCATGTTTAATTTTACATGGATTTGATAACTGTTTGTGAAATTTGGGATTTAGGGTTTGCGTATTTGGGTATTTGAGAATTAGGGTTCGTATCAATTTTGGGGGAAAAGGTATTGGGGGAAAACTGGTCAAACGAGAAATTTATAAGTCAAAAAAAATTTACCGGGTCAACAGGTCACCAGTTGCAACTTGGGGTGAAATTACCTAACTTTAACGGTTTTGCAAACTTTTGTTACTTAACCTAATATTTTTCAAAGTTCATTACATAACACGGGAAATTTTTCTGAGTTCGTTACCTATATGTGTAAATAACCCAAATTTTAAATACTGACTTTGTAAGTAAATAGCAAAAGTGCCCTCATTCATATCTTAAATAATAAAAGAAAACTGTTTTGTTTTAAATATATATTATTACTCAGTTTTCAACAAACAAATTTGAATTCAAAATGTTTTTGACATGTTATTTTTACATATTCATATCCAAAAGAGGCACAAAAATGCTTCAGAAGCATCTCAACCTAAAAGATCGTCGTTGATACTCCAACCAAAAAGATGAATGTAAAAAACCCAAATCGTTATATTTAGAGGCCATTAAAGAGCAACTTGAATGGGAATAAAACTTGGATGGTAAATCGATGTATCGAACTAAATAATTGTCCAATTGAAAAAGAAAAATGGGTAGCTTGGAGAAGATAAAAGTAAAAGGTTTGGGGTAGATGTGAAGAAGGTAGAGGATGGTGAAGTATTTATCAAATGGGTACTTTTGTCTTTTTAGAGAAAATAACTTGTGGAATTTTAAATTCCTTACTCAGCTGATGAAATTAAATACTCTCCAATTAGGACATTTCAACTTCATGGCCCCGCCTTTTGTTTTGAACCAAACATGGGAATTCAAAGAATTCTAATATCAATTTCCACCAAATTACATAATTACTTGAAGGCCCCTCAACCAAACAGCCCCTAAGACTAATTGATATGGTTTTGTATTGAATACCAGATGAATTTATTAGTGTTTTGAATTTGGTGTTTGGTACAAATTTGTTTAGTTCAAGAGGTTTTCGTTTAAATCTTATAGATATTGTGTATCATGTGCAAGTGTTTGCTGGAAAAAGACGGATGTCGTGTGGGTCATACGCACTTATGCTAATCTGAATCAGGTCATCCACCCTTAGGCTAACGTGATACAGTCTTATGGCTTAAGAACCCATTGTGCCAGAAACAGCGCCTTCGGGCCATTAGGCCTTATAGACCTAGGCATACGTATGCTCTAAATTCGGTCCACTAGGCACGAGACCGAGAATGACCAGGAACACCCGGGACCATTTGGTCCCGTCTTCAGTTCAAGGATTTGGTGAATTTCGGTCCTCTAATCTACACTCGCGATGCATATTCAACCATCCATCTACATAAGTCAACATACACTAATGATATGAATTTTATATCAAGTATCTTGAATACATATAAAGAAATGGGTGCATATCTAGTTATGCATCATTTAATTGCTATTACCTACGCGAACGCGATTAAGTGTCATTTTCTTAATCTCCACATACACGGTTATACGGGAACTTGGCTGCCAAACTCCGTCGAATGTTTTTTTACCACAAGTATAATGTATATTACTAACTAAAGTAATGAAAGCAGGTAGAAAAAAGAAGAATAGAAAATACCTGTAGTCATGCAGAAACCAAATCATGCACGTAGACTGATTCATGATTCTCGCCTCCATACAGAAAATAGTAGAATACATGCTTACCTTCATCGATTTCCGATACGCTCAAAGGAAAGGCAAATGCAAACAGTGTGCAGTTATCTTCATTACCAATCACAAACAACATTCCATTACTAATGTCCAATTATGCTGCCTTGTAAGGAGGGTAGATTCCCCGAAGTCTCTCATTGTCTAATTCCACAAGTTTTTCTAACTCGGCTCTTGTAAGATTGACAATAAAGCAACTAAGATCATGCATGGTGCTTGCTAGTACTGCAAATGCATTCTCATGACCATCAACCACCTCACTCATAATGCTTAAGTAAATTTCCATAGCCTCAGCAGCGTCGTCTGAGCGAAATTCTACATATTTATGCCCATTTCATCAACAGATTCAGATTCTGTTGGCACCCAATGGTCAACTTCCATACGCTTTACCATCCAATCCTTATTGTTGGACAAATGCATTGCATTCATTGAGCTAGTGACATCATTTAGGGTCGTCATACCCCTGTATGATTGCTTTTGTTATAAACCTCTGTTGATCAAGATGCTTTTCTTTCAACCCGAATATATGGACATGAAGATGCAATGTAGAGTTTCTTCTAGTAAGTATGAATCTGAATTTCAGTGGCTTAAGTACCCTGAAAAAGATATGCAGCACAAAATATAAGTTTGCAAGTGAACGGTTGAGCTGGCATCAAATGCATCAGAACGAGTTTTGCATCATCTAAAAGATGCAAGCTATTGTACTATACATGTCTAGAGGTGGCAATTTCAACCCATTGGAATTTTATTGAATTGATTTGACCATTTGAGTAAGGTTTTAAGTAGACACAACCTACCAAGTCGCAGTATTAAGTTTTAACGATTTTAAAACCTCAAAAAAAATTGGATAAAAATGTTAACGGGCCAGCCCAACTAGCACAAAAACTACATATTTCAAGTCAAATCCCTTTTAATCCATCACCCAACCCATGTGCCCAACCATTTTGTCACCTCTAGGCATGCCTCATTTTCGAACTGAACCATATTGGTATGTGCATCTCCGGTGCAAAAAGCTTTCGACACTCTAATAACTCTCAATCTCATTAATGTAATACTTTAAATATCTAGATCCTCACAAAGGCAGTGTTAACCTACTTTTTCCATTTGCAACATGCAAAGTGCTTATCATATATTCTTAAAGATGAAAAGTTCATTTACACAAATCATTATCCAAGGGGCATACGTACTATTAAAAGTCTCTACATCCCCGACTCGTGGACATTTTGCTTCCTTATCATATAGAATGAGACAGTGAAATGCTATGTAAAAACGATAATGATACGCTATAACCTTGCAGTATTTACTTTATCTGTAGTACTGATTAATACCTTTTATCAAATTGTACATGCAAAGGCAGAAATGCAATTGAAATATATTGCACAAAATTTGTGGAGTGTGTTATGCATCTATTAATCAGTAATTTGTTATGGATTTCTATTAGTTTTGTTCCGTTCGACTGTTTCTAGTTTTTAGGCCCGACAGATAACACGGCAGGGTTCATATGATGCTTATACGACAGGATGCATAAACACGAAAAGATATATAACTAATCAAACATATCCACTTCTAATGCCACAAATCATAGATTATGCTCATATCGCTTATCTTTTTGACTTTTTCATCTATTACTAAGCTTTTTGGGCAGTTTTGAACAAAGTAACCAGAGAAGTAATGTGTCCACCAACATACCAACTATATCCAATCCATAAACTCATAAATCACCCAAAAACAAAGCTTAGGCACCGAACGATTTCCGCTCAGCTTTCTGCTAATATGATAACTGAGATAGGTTCACCTATACCAACAGGCAGCATTTCACTCGATGCAATACAAGGATCTCCTATAAAGAAGTGAGCGTAACGTATTAAGCCTGGTGTTCTACAAACATTGCCCTACTAAAAACTAATTTTCTCATATACATTTGAATACTTTGTTTTTGGTTTTTCCTCGGTAGAAACGCTTACGATTTCCAAATCTGACCTTTTGCAAACGATGACAAGTGTGTATATTTGACATAGATTACCTATGTACCTACCTTGATGTCCCACCTTAGAACCTGAACGAAAAAGTGCTTCGTTCATTGTCATGAACTTTCAAGTTTTTTTCTAATACGCACATTTAAACTTTTTTTACCCGAAAGAAAATAAAATAAAATAGATTTAAAAAAAAAAAAAAAAAAAAAAAAAAAAAAAAAAAAAAAAAAAAAAAAAGTTGATTTTACCTATTTACCTTTCCACTAAATGAGCAAATTACTTTTTGTTTTGCGGCAAAAAAACTTTAGGGTGTGTTTAGTTGGTGAAAAACATCCCATTTTTCCTTGAAATTTTTCATAGCAAAATGGAAAAACTGAAACCCTTTTAGTCACATTTTTTCCCAACAATTTTCAAAAAAGTGAAATTCTCACTTTCCAAATTTAAACTAGAAAAATGTAAACCCCAATCAACCCTTCTCCACTTTTTTTCTCTCTAACATCAAATTTGTTTATTGGAGGTTCAGCTGCGACGACTCCGGGCTATCCAAAAGGGTAGTCGCCCTCGGATTAGTCGGCTCGCAATGTCGAGTATCAGTAACATCTCCACCTTCCATCCTCGCCGTCGCCGCCCACCGTCGCAATCCGAGGTAATCTTTTCAAAAAGGCAAAAATATAACTCTATCTAAATGGGTTTTCAAAATTCTGGCCATTCCCTTTTCAATGAATCTAGAAAAAAAAAATATAAAAAAATATAAAAAAATAATAATAATATTGTTCTACAAGTAAGTGCTACCTTAAATGTGCATACCCAACAAAAACTAAGAATGCGTTTAGCTGGAGAAAAATATCCTATTTTTCTAAGAAACTTTTCATGTGAAAATGAAAAAATTGAAAATCCATTTAGTAACACCTTTTTCCAACAATTTTAAAAGAAAATGAAATTCTCATTTTCTAAATTTTAACTAAGAAATTGAAAAACCCATTCTACCATTCTCACTTTTTTCTTTCTCATTTTTTCCTCAAATCCAAAAAAACAAATACACTATTCTACTCATAATCTCTCGTGTCATCCTCCTGCCTCCACCTCCCACCGTCGCTGCCACCACCCGCCATCATCGCCACCGTCTTAATTTGACGTAATCTTCTTATCATTTTTGAAAAAGGAAAATACAACTCCAACTAAACTCGTTTTCAAAATTTTGAACTTTTATTTAGAGAAGAAAAATCATTCAAGGAATTTAGAAATGGAAAAAGAGAACTTTTTCTACAACTAAACGGCACCTAAAGTTCGTAACAATTAACGAAACACTTGTTGGTTCATTTACTTATGTGGGACATTAAGGTAAGTATATAGCTACTATTTTATAGCCTAAACCCAAGCATGCATCTATCATCCTAGTTGCAAAAATTAAGGGAAAAAAATACTGAATGAAATTGATATTTTCGGTGACACAAAAACCCAATTAATTAATCAATGAATTGAAGAATAAGTGAATGAAAACAAAGAGGGCAAAAAGATAATTGATATACCTGGAAATAAAAGATGGATTGAATTCGAATTTGTGACCTTAAAATTATTTTATGAAGAAACCTAGCCGTCTTTTTGTTAGAATTTTCGGCATTGAAAAAATCGAAGGGGTTAAGTTTGCGGTTCAGATGGTGTTTGGTACTTTACAAAGGAATGAGAAAAGTGGCGGATATGTTTGGCAAGAGGCTTATAGGGTTTACTGGGCTTTTAAGCCGGCTTATAAAATAAATCTCATTCATTTGTTACACAGGCTTATGGCGGCTAATGGCTTATAAAATAAGTCACAATTGGCAAATAGATAATTGATGTACCAGAGTGTGAATGAAAGATGGATTGAATTCGAATTTGCGATCTTCAAATTTATTTTATGAAAAAATCTAGTCGTTCGTCCGTTCTTTCTATTGTGCCTTTTTTCTTATAAAAATCTTGGGTTGCTAAACTATTGGCATTGAAAAAATCGAAACAAAAGGGGCTTAAGTTTGCGATGGTGTTTGGTACCTTTTTTTTATTTATTTTTTAAGGATAGATTAATAAGGTAAAGATCCAGTGAGAAGAAAACTTAAAATGAGAAGAATGAGAAATAACTATAACCGCATATTTGAGATGCATTGACTTGAATTAGATGCATCTCTATTCATTTAGATGCATCACAATTAGTTTCAAATGTGATTTTGAAGTGAAAACGATGCAAAGTAGTACTAGCAACAAATTTGACTCGCTGAGGATGAAAAATACATAAGATTCGTCTAACTTGATAAAATACATCTAATATATGTATATGCATCTAATTTTTAGCTAGAAAATATATTATGATGCATCTAAAAGATTAGGGGATGCTTCTAATTCAAACTAATGCATCTCTAATATGTAGTTATATTTATTTCTCATCCTTCTTATTTTAAGGATTCTTCTCATTTGATCCTTAGTCTAGATTAATAACCCTTATTTTCACAAATAATACTTTCTTTTTAAATAATTTGTATATATTATAAAATTGTGAAACAGAAAGTGTGCCAAAAAAAAAGTAAAGTTTAGCAAGTTAAAATTATTAAACTGTCAAAAAATACGGAACATAAATTGATAAAAAGATTGTATTGTACTATAAACCGAGGTTGGAGGAGGTTGTTGAAAGTAAAAAAGCATGTAAGCCATGAGAGGTACTAATAACACAACATTTTTTTTATAACTCAAAACAACTTAATAAAAAAAGGAAAATTACTAAAATTGACCCCCGCCCTATGACTTATCACTTTCCATACCTAAAATTTTCAAAAGTCCAAAATACACTGAGGGCGACTCATTTTTTGGGCAACTCGTGTTTGCATTTGACACATGTCCTTAAAAAATCAAAAAAGTATTAATTCACTTATCACAAGTGGATACTTGTCAGCTAATGATCAGTGTTGTAAAAAGCGGTCTAGGCGGCCGCCTAGGCGCTAATCGGCCATAATCCGCTTTGCACCAAATCGGCCAAACTAGGCGTTTTGATCAAAAAGGCGGTCAACGAACCGCCTAGGCGGGTCAAATCGGCTTAGACGGGTCAAATCGGGCTAGGCGGGTCGGGCGGTCAACTAAAAAAACCCGGTCAACACTTTAATAATTTCATATCTAGGGTTTTTTTTTCATATCCCGCCTCTATACACACACTTACCTTTCCATAACATGTATCTTCGAGTTAGGAGCACCATCTTTTGATTTTCGAACTCAAAAGGTATGATCTTATTTCAATTAAAACCCCTCTTCTAATTTCCGAACTTTGATTAGAAACTGATTGATGTTTCATTTTTATTGATTGTGTTTTGTGGGTTTTATTTGTGTTTTATTTTCGAAATTACTTTGTGTTTCGAATTCCGATTGAAATTTTTGTGGGTTTAGGACTGGAACAACAGTGGTGGTAGGGTAGATAAGTGGTGAAAATTATTGTGTTTTGTTTGTGCCTTTTTTATTATACGAGGCGGGATACAACCCGTGCGATGCACGGGCTACTGGTCGAATAATTATGTATTTTTTTCGTAATGTTGGTGCAGGCTTAACATAGGTTTCCTAATAATATTATAGCAAGTATTATTAAATGACATGAGCAATATTTTTCTTTTTCGTTTTCTTTAAAACAAATGACCAACAAATTTAATCATCATTTATTTTATACTACCATTTAAAAGTTCAGTTTAGTCACCTTGTGTAGTAGAAGGTGCATTTGCATGCATGGTACCCTACAAATATAATGTTGGCCAAGTGTCTAATCAATAACCACAAACTAAAAACTATAAAAATATAAACTTGATGACATACAATTACGATATATATGAATTATAGATATTGATATTGAATAGAAAGCTAAATGAAATAATTAAGTATCGCTCTCTAAAGTGTGAAAATACGTTAAGAAAATAAATGTTTTGATGACAATTGATATTATATTGGACTACACGAGGTTGGCAGCGGACGTCGCGTTGCCGGCGTGCCTGTTTATTTTGCCCTACGTTTTTTTCGTGGTTGTTTTATGTAAGTTTATTGACGTTCTGTTCATATTTTTAACAATATAAATTTGTTTAACTTTGGACAACTTTCAACCAATTTGACCCAATCCTGTTTGACCCTGTTAAGCTATGACACAACCCAAAACAACATTTATAGATACATTAATTGAAATTGCCACCTCTACTTTAAACATAACATATAGCTTACAACACAAAGTTTTCAGTGTAGACTCGTTCCACTCTAGCAAATTTTAAGTCTATGTGCAAGCATTCTGCATATTGTGCATAAAGAGTTGTTGGTGCATGTCACATTTCATTGTGTCCAATATATGCATTACTCGGGAATTAGGTGAATTCACTAACCACACTCTTGACCTCATGGAGCCGACCATCAGTTGTATCATCAGAAGACTGCATAATCTGGTCACGCTCCTGCCTGCGCCGCACCATGATACATATCATCCTAAAGTAAGTAACTTTTTTGCCTTTTGGTGTCTGCAGTTGCGCCATTATCTGATTCTCCATCAATACCTGTAGCAGTGGTAGTTCAGAAATGTTTACTATAATAGAAATCCCGTATTATATCCTGCCCACAACAAACTTTGTGAAAAGAAATTGATGTACTTACTTTGAGGAGCTGAACGGCTGCAATTATTCTTTGCACTTTGGGAGACCGTAACCTTTTCTGAGTTTCTATTAATATCTGTCACATGTGCAGGAGACTTAAATAGCCTTAAACATTTTTTTTACCTTACACAAATAAAATTTTTAAGTCTGACTGATAACTTTATTGAAGATACATACATGTGTTATGAAGTCAGTCAATTTTTCATTCCTGGCATTCGACAAAACCGCCACTTGCAGAAGCAATATTGCAGACAACCCGCATCTGCAATTATCAGTGCACCTGTGAGAAAGCAATCATGAAAGTCGGTGTTAGATATGTGGAAAGGCAAATAGAAACAGCGTATAATGTAATACAAAACGGGAAGTGTTCCTAAATAACAAAACATAACAAAAAACATAAAAATAGGTAATCCAAATACTCAGAGTAAACAATGCAATGCTTACTGCTGGTATATCTACTCAGAGTAAACAATGCAATGCTTACTGCTTGTCCAAATGTGGTTCTAAACACTCGGTATGCAAATTAAGCACTTGATTTTCTTATTATTACACAGAAAATGGGACAGAGTTTGAGGGTAATTCTAGGTGGGGTCCACTGAGCTTGAGCTCAAAAGCTTGCTCAAACTTTGAAGGTGGCCAGGAGGAGGGTTGAAGGAAGCAAAAAATGGGGTTGTGGGACCCACTGAGGTGGCCAGGAAGAACCACCAAAGATGGTGGTGTGGCAACTGTGGTGATGCAGCAGGGGAGGTTCTTCCCCTGCAGGTGTGTTTGGGGTGTTGTGGGGTCCACAGAAAAAACTGCAAAAATATATTGAGAGTGGGATATCAAAGTTCAGCTGAGGGACAATGACTCCTAAAAGTTTCAGGGTCTGAATCTAAGTAGAAAAATCACAAAAATTCCTGGAAAAACTGAACACAATGCAATTTTGACTTTTGAGAATATAAACTAAACTTGGCTTAATTGAACTTCTAATGCATGTAAACCACTGATTATGTTATAATAATATGTAATGATGCTGAACTAAGTGATTTTAACAACAATTAAATTGACTTGGATGATTATGGAGGCCTACTATTTGACAGTTAATGAAAGGCTAAGGCTACACAAAGATTTTGACTTTTACTCAAAAGCACATTTGATTTTAAGTCTGACCTGATGATAGGACTTCGCGTGCCTGAATGTAAAACGTGTAAAAAGACCTCTAGTTACAAACCATCCTGGCCCACCCATGTATGACACTTACGATGCAGCTATTCGGGTATGTTTGAATGTAAAAGGTAACTCGCCTCTACACGGCGATTGTGTATGCACATCATCTCCACGTAAATCACCACCCACATTCCACGATGATTCATTTATGCCTATCAAAACAATAGAACATCAGAAGCTAAAATTGCGTAAATCAACTTCCACACGATATACACAACGATTTTGGAACATAAAAATACAGGAAGTCAGTTACTTATAGCATTTGGGTATGCAGTTCAAATGGTTAAAAAAAATTAATTGTGTCCAAGCGTACAGGTCTGCAGTTTTTTTTATTGTCACTACGACCTCAATATATCTATATTCGCAAGTCCTTCTATTGCTTCTGATATTGGTGAGAGTCACCTCTATATTCGCAGTTTTTTTTATTGTCACTACGACCCTTTCCCTTTCATTTATTGATACCTGTGACAACAAACCTTGGCGTATCAGTATTAGGTGAACCGTCAGGTATATTTTAATCCGCAAGAAAAGAGCAACATATTTATAGTACAACAGCTGACCTGCATAAATATTTATGTATGAAGTTGCCTCTGCCTGACGAACGTAAAAGGCATCTTTCTACACGTGCGCTACCGATTTCCTTTTGTATATAAGCATTAACTGTAACTGTACTAAATTATAGCAGTATATAAGCATTAACTGTAATTGTAACAATTACATACCTACTCATTGCAATGTACATAACAGCCAACTATAAAAGAGTATAAGTACGTTGGTTATTGCTTGTAGATGAAGCATGCTGCTGAACCGGGACGATAGTGGCATGGGTATGTAACCGTAGGTAGAAGGACTGGTAACAACCATCTAAGTTTCACCTATTAGAAAAGCGCAAAAAGCTAAGGTTGTGATACAAACCAAAAGCAGTACATGTAGCTACTACAAATACGTACCCTACTCACAGTGATAAGCTGTCGACATAGGCATGGCTAGAACAGGAAAACGATGCTCAGCGCCAGAAGCAGGCAGCGTATCTACAAAAAGAATAGGCCAAATGTTAGTTAATCAGCAGTGGCACAGTTTTGATTCCAGTTTCTTTCATGTCAAACAGTTAGTGTTAGTACCTTGATTCCAGTTTTTTTCAATGAGGGGGTGTTTGTTTCAGCTTATATAGTCAGCTTATGGCTTGTTTATTTTTATACTTTTCCACTCAAACTACTTATCCGTTAAAACCAATAAGCAGTAACAGTGACCAAGAATTGAGATGGAGGTAAGTTACCGGAACTTTTTTTGAGCTACATGCGATGTACTTGAGTGTATCACTCCCAAATACGTCATTCGTTCCTCTTTGCCACATCAGCTAGCCTGAAACTGTAACTCCCTTTATACCACGAAAACTGCAAATTCAAAATTTGAACTCGTAAACAATTGTTGTTACAGTTTCCTCGTGATTTAATCCATACACGACGAAAAAAAACTTTAGGCTTACCCTCAAAGAATAGACACACAAATAATTAATATATAGCCTAATCCATGTCTTATATGTTATACCAATAAAACTTAAGGTCAACACTATCTTAAACGGCAAACACTTACCTAACAGGCCGCTGTTTCATGCCATCGATGATTGCACGGTATTTTTTTAAGTAGAAAGTGCAGCTGAAATAAGAAAACAGGCATGTGTAAGAATACAAAGAAAAAAAAGTAAAAAATCAGGTTACATAGGTGTTACAGACCCACGGGTAAGAAAGACGGTTTATCACAGTTCATGAAAGGCAGGTAGAAAATTAGATAGTTGACTTTAGAGCTGTTTACACAAATACCTCGCGTGCTGCAAGTCATGCTTCAGACCTCCAACTTCTTACTTCAGTGATCTGTTCCAAAATAAAGCATTACATTAAAATTTATTTTCCTCTTTCTATATGATACATGAACTGATTCATCGATAAGGCATAAAAATGGAATGCAAACAATCTAAAAATTCTAAATATCTCAAATATAATTCATAACAAATAAAATAGTCTTGATTTTTTTTAAAAAGTTTTAGTGAATATACATGTACAAAACTGTTTGTAAGAACCGGTTTCTGTCAGCGTCTCTTTAAGCTGTTTCTTATTATCAACCTTTGCTTCATCGTTTTTCCTCCATTGACCGCAACCACTTTAATTCTAGCAATACCTCTCTGAACACCTTCAGTTGAAGTCCCGTTTTTGGTTTTGAACATTCTAACCATGAAACTGTCTCTAACACTCATCTCTCCACCACCACCCCATGTTTATTTGCAAGAATAGAATTCCCATGTTTCTATTCGTCCAAACTAATCGATGATCATTGGGTATTAATAACCTAATCTCTACGGCATTATTGTGAGACTATTATCAACAATATTAAAGCTAAAACTTTAAAGGGGTGTCTACCTTAGCTTACATGACAGCTTTATAACTTATAAGCTCTTATCAACAATATTAAAGCTCAAACTGCAGTCACCATAAGCATCACATACATGTTTTGATGCGACGCGGGATATTCCACTACATTACTTCCTAAAAGCATGTTCATTTAGGCACCGGTTCAGACCGCGATCACAGCTTACAAACCCTCTAACTCAACATTATAAACGTGTTGACAAACAAAATTTTCCACTTGAGGACCAAAGAAATTGTGGTTATAGCAACTGCTTATTTTTCCTGAAAATTTCAAACAAACTCTACCACACTTAAAACTTAAAACTGATCCATCCTTTTTCTATTTTTCCAATGTATCTTTTTAACCTCCAACAACATCCCAAGATAACACAATCGATTAATCCCATATCACTAATTTCTAAATTTGGACAAAAAATTCATATATACAATATAAACATCTTAGTCACAAAAACATTATCATACCAAATTCAATCTAAATTCAAAAACTGCTAGTCTTGAACCTTAAAAAAAAAAAAAAAAAAAAAAAAAAAAAAAAAAAAACATATTAACAAAAGACTTAAAAGTTATGGTAAATACTTACATAATATGTGCAAGTTAAAAAAGCTGGCCATATGAGGTTTTTCAAAACTGAAATAAACCCAGTAATGGCATCCAGATGAAAAATCACAGTAGTGCTGTAGCTTTCACCATCTTATCTCACAACCTCTTGTAATTTGTTAAGTGAATGATCACAATTCACAACTGATCAATTCATGTTCGGTCCTGAATATGCAGCCTGCAATAGGAACTTATTCAATATAGAGAAATCAATAATTTTTATAGAGTCTAAAGGGGGTGTATAGGATCACTTTAGTACCTGAAGATCGAGAGGCTTCAACACCGAAAATGGATGAGGCATTGGAGACGGATCAAAGACGGCGATTTGGGAGAGTTTTTATCTTAGGGTTAGATAAAAAAAGGGGCAAACGGGCCAGAAAAAACAGGGGGACAAAGTAGCAGCTGGGCTAATAAGTTGGGCTGAAAAATGGCGGGAAAACGGATGCCAAAACGGCACCGTTTCCCTCCTGATTTAATATAGACTTTAATGTGTGCCTCATTTTCTTTTTCACTAATCTTTATATATAATAAATGAAAAGATTTTTGAATTTCATTTCTCTCTTTGCTGACATCATAATGACATCATAATGACATCATATATACACTTGGCAATTTTCTAAAGATTGTGTGATGTCATGAAATAACTTATCACCATTTTTATAGGCTTTAACTTTTATTTTATAATTCTTTACATGATAAGCCCTTGAAGTTAATTTGTATCCCGCAATATACACAATATTTATATCAATTTAGTTACACAATATTTATCTCTATTTAGTTATTTACTTGAAAACAAATTAATTTTGTACAAATAACCAACATTTTTTCCTTTTGTCTTTATATCATTATGTATATAATTACGTAACATCTTTTACTCTTAATTTTTTTTCGAATGTTCTTAATTTAAGCCTTTATGTATTTTAAGAATGAATTAAATGGGTATTTTTGGCGTATGGGTTGGAGCTAAGGTTGAAGCTTATATTATAAGCCGAAAGCTAAAACTTATATTTTTATAAAGTTATTTGACGATTTATTTGGAGTTGAAACTTATTAACGTAAAATCGCATAAAAATGTATCAAATTAAATTCGCATATATTTTCAACTTACGTGATAATACATTATATTGTGAAAGGTATTTAACTAATTTGACTGGCTATAAGCCATTTTCTATGGGCTTGAGTTTATGGAGGCTTACGGCTTATAAAAGCGTGCATAAGCCTGTGTGAAAAACAATGTTTATTTTATAAGCTTGCTTATTTTAAAAGCTCAAGCCCCATAGCCCCGTTGCCAAACATAGTCATATGTTATTATTACGACACGAGTATGCACATAGCACCAGGACTTATAGCAGCAAATAATTATAATTGAGATATTTTGATTAAGTGTTTCGTGTAACGTTTATCCATACAACGTAAAATAATTAAAATGTATTTGAAAATGTTGTACCATTTGGTAATTCAACTGAAAATGAAACATGAGAACAATTAGTTGAAACATTCATTTTCTTCTAAATAAAATACTTTTAGCTTTTATACAAATAATGTGCTAAATATTATATTCTGAAATATGCGGTTTGTTTATTTATATTAATATGTTATGTGAGAAACTCTACAATCAAATGGTTATTGACCCAAGTTCTGCTTTGGGCATATAAGATAAGCTTTATGATACATAGTAAAGTTAGTTGTTAAAAGTCAAAAAATCTATATTAACATGTTTGAGTTTTTCTTCTTTTGTTTTTATGGTTGGTGACCGTTTTTAGATTTTAGATATTTTGTATATTAACATGTTTGAGTATTTCTTCTTTTAATATGTGCATAAACATTGTCTTTTATATGTCTTTCTGATGAGGGTTTTCATATCTTTAGGATAATCTAACAACATTTTAGTTAAAATTAGATATGTATAGATATGATTTTTAACAAGAAGAACCTGTTAAAATTATTACTTTTTCACTTTATGTTTATTCTTATATAGTTTAATTAGAACACAACTTTTTAGTTGTAACCCACGAAACTCGTGGGTCTATAGTCTAGTTACTATATATATATAACGTACGGGCAAAAACGACGCACGAATTGTCGTTTCGATTTCGCCTGTGTTTAGCCCAGCCCATTGCTATTGTCCAGGCCCGGTATCTTAGCCCGTTTCTTCTTCTCTTTTTTCGTTGTTTGATATTAAGGAGGGCACCGCTTGAAAATAGTTATCTTCTTCCTGCTATGATAGAGATAATCATTCCCATCTGACACAACCTTTAACACACACGCATGCTCCCCAACCACCTTACCAATTGCTGCCGACTTCTTATTTTTGCGACAGGTAATCGTTCCGATGGTTTTAATTCTGTAACTATTAATTTATGCTACATAAAATCGTTTATTGATGATCAAGATGAGGTTAAATTGGCTTCTTTTTTTAATATGAGTTATTGATGCATATAAGGTGAAGGATTCAATTAGGTACTTTAAAAGTTAGAAATAAGTGAGAAAGGATTCACAAGATATGAAGGAGTAATTTGGGTTTATGATATTTATATGTATTTTGTTGTCATGCTATGAGATATTTGTGATTCTCATTTTTTTTAAAATGTTTTGATTGCTTATTTCTTACTGTATATTTCTGTTGTGTTATAATTTTGATTTTTGTTGTTAGAAATTGTAGTTAAAAAAAGTGGATGTTTGGTTAGATATTGGAATAAATGTTGATCTGGAATTGCGAGGGGATGTTTTTTTCAACTTACGGTTTCAGACTCTTTTATATCCACCTTATGGCTCAATTGGTTCTTCTGGGTTTATGTTTCTTAACTGAAAATGAATGGATTCTTTTTGTAAAAGCTAATTTCGGGCTATTGATTTGTTTTCAGGTTTTGCTTTTGTCTGACGCCAGTTTCATGCCTACTTTAAGGTGTGCATGAGAGTCACAAATCATTTGGCAGCTCCTACAATTATATTCTTCATTTGTTAGATGCTTTTTGTTAGCAACAGCTATAACAGGATCCTTTGCACAGTTTTTTTTAGATTGTTCTGTATGGATTACTGGCCCAAGTCGGGGAATTGGTATGTGAAATACTCTCTTTTTTGTTATTGTTTCAACTTCGGTGTCCTTACATTAATTAGTTTGATTCAATTTTGGATTCGAGTTTGCGTTTTCTGATTATGTTACATTAATTATGTTACTTTCATTAGAAAGCAATGAAAAGCTAGAAGACGAAGCTCACTTAGGTGTTCTTTCTGCCATTGAGAATGCTCCAGAACTACACATGAGTAAGATGTCGAGGTGATTGAATTACCCTTTTACCGTTACAATACATTGATGTGTTAACCTTTATTGCCAATAATTTATTTTTCGTTCTGTAGGATGTACTTGAGGATTCAGAGTTGGATTCTAATAAGGGCACTGAAAGCAATACAAGGAACGAACTAACAAAACATGAAGAGGAAGCTACTGCTAAGGGATTGCAGGTTTGTTTGCGCCGTAGTCGATATCTGTAGTGGTGCTCTTTGTATATTTGTGATTGCTAATATTGTCACCTGCATTACATCAGCTAACTTGAATTACAACTGCTATTCAATTTGCTTTTGTATCTTCTAACCAGTTGCTTGCAATAATCAGCGACCTGTTGATAATACCTCTCATGGAAACACTAAATGCGTTCACTTCGCAGCTGAAGGTAAAACTAGAGATAGCCTTATTCGGAATTACTGATATATAATCAAATGTGTGTACTTTGGTATTTTGTATACACGTTTGTATTATTTGCTTTATAATGCTTATTTGGAATTTGTTTTTTAAATAGGAAATGCAACTGGCCCCAACGGATGCAACTTACGCAAGAATGTCACGTCTACGAGTTCCACATGTTCAGGTAGTATAGAATTGTTTTATCATGAACAATTATGTTCAGATTCTATTTTATATTGTTTTTTTTTTGTATCTTACTATATATATAATGTAAGGACGAAAACGACGCTTACATTGTCGTTTCGATTCTGCCTTTTTCGGGCCCACCCATTCACGTTGTCCAACCCCGATATCCTGGCCTTTTTTTTACACGGAAAGTGCGACGATACCATATGCTCCTGCTACACAAGGTAATATCTCAACAGCCAAATAAGCTTTTATTGTGTTATTGGAATATGTTCTTACTGATATGTAACTCGCTTTTGCAGATGCTTTAGTATAATTGGCAGGTGACGTACCAAGCATGCAGATACCGTAAGTGCCTCACATATTGTGCGCAAAAAAACACCACACAATCTGTTTCAATGCTAGAACATTATTTTATATCTGATACGTTGGATATAGTTTACCACATGCCTAAAATTTATTCCTCATTTTCAGGAACTTAAACATGTAGAAACGATATACATTAGAGAAACTGACCATTTGACAATGATGTTTTGCTTACATTTCAGGAGGAAAAAAAGGACAGCTGCGACAATGATGTTTTGCTGCTCCTTTGTTGGCCCGCCGTAGAGAAACTGACCATTTGACATCAGCCAAAGTTTGAGGTGAAGGTAGATGAGATTTCTTTCTCAATACATTGTATTTAATTATGATTATTTTCTAACCAGATTAGCAGGTAATTATGATTACGAATCTAAACTTTAACATAATAATAACTGACAACTTTGAATAAAAAAGTTTTAGAAGATTGTCTGCATTGAAAACAAACTGTTTGCAACTTTTGATCCATTTGACCCATTACCGTTTAAACTTAATTTTTAAATTTTATCTATTTGAGATAATTATTAAGTACATGGATTGAAATTGTGACCTCTACGTTCATTGTTATACTGATATTAATGACCAGATGGCATAGTATAAAGTATAAACGGTTTAGGTTGCCTTTTATTTTGAAAAAAAATGCTGTCACTATTTAGGTTGCATTTCATTGGAACTATTCATCTTACTCAAGACAGGCGTTGGACTCATTAACTTTGTGTTCAAGCAGAAGAGCTTTATAGATCTGCAACAAATGAAACATCGGGGAAGGATCCTATGTCCCCACGTACCATACATCACACGAAATCGTTCAGCCACTCGACGCAGGTCGACCTATCAGTTTTTATATGACTACATTACTGCAGACAGGATATAGATGATGGTTTGGGTTACACTTATTCTGTCTGACCTGTTGTTATTACAGGTCGTACTAGCAGTTCGGTTGGAAACAACGAATGCACGACCTCTGTGCCCCAAGGCAAGAAAATCTATTAGTACCTGCGTAACCGGGTTCTTGCATTATCAGGACATTTTTTTATACTCATTGAATTTGGTAGGGTTATGTAGGTTGATTCGATTTTGCCTTACGAGTTTTTGTCAGAGTACCAAGAAAACGCCATTCTACAGGTAACTATCCAAGTTGGCTTTTGTGTATATATACTGTCTATTATACACTTCGTCTACTGAACGAAAACCACCTTTAGGTTCTTTGTCACCTGTCATTACATGAAGCTCTCCAGCCACACGTGTCAGCCATATTTCAGAATATCAATAAACTTCGATTTCACCGTAGATAAGGTATATTTTCTTTTGCTGTTGTCGTCAAATAATTGTCTTTTTTCCTGCATGCACATCAAGGTATGAGGAAATAGGATAGAGTGACATTAAATAAAAGTTTTCTTTTAGTTTCGAGGGATTATAAACATGACCAAGTTTAGGTCAACAGTTTCGTAGCGCCTGTGATGTACTCGCATGATAACAAGCTGATTTGGGTTACGCTCAATCTTATACTGGCCAATAAATAGTTTTATGAGATTGCGAAAATAAGGGAAAAAGATGAACAACTAAAGTCTACTTGTGCAAAATTTTAGGGCAAAAGGCTTAAAAATAAAGAAATTAAAAATGAAAAACTAGAGCTACTTGGGCTATATTGTGACTGTAACAGCAGTTAGGGATAAATGGGTAAAAAAAATAGTTTTTTGACTTGCAATTGTCAAATACAGATGGCACAAAGTGATATTAACTTATTTTGAACATATTAATAGCAAAGGTAAACACTAAAAGGTGTAAACTACAAATCTACCTGAGTTACTTAAGCTTAACAGTAAAAAAAAATAATTTTTGGAAAAACAAGTTTGAAGCTTACAAACTATTTGGAATTGTGAAATTTTGCACTAAAACTTCTAATAATAGGTAAACAAGGATGAATGAAGCAAAAATTTTGGTTAAAACATGTTTTAGACTAAAATGTTGGTCTGTGCCAAACACCCCTTTAAAGGGTGTCTATTGGATTTTTTTAAAGAGAAGCGGATTTTTAGCTAAAACTATGAAAGGTAAAGATATATTAAGTTGTATTAAAAGCAAATAAGCAATTATAACTTGGAAATAAGCAGTAAACAAGCACTAAAAAGCTCTAAACTAAGCTATACTATGGGCTACTGAGGCAAAAATGACTCAAGGGGCAAGTTTGAGCTTGTGAAAAGCTGCGATTTTTTTTAAATAATAAAAAATACCAGAAAGTAATAAGCAACCACATATTTAGCATACCAAATTTCAGGTAATAAGAGCTTAAAATGAAGAAACGTAAATCAAAAACTAAAGGCCGTTTGGCATTTTTGGTGCATTTTTTTTTTGCAAAATGGGTCAAATTTGGGATTTTGTACAGATATCGTTGATATCGTTTAGTTTTCTCTTTAATGACGTCAATAGCAGTGTTTATGATTCATACACTTTAGCTCTTTTGTTACCTTTATCTTTACATTGTCACGGGTTCATTTAATCTATATTAATCCTTTTTTTTGGGTTTTTTTCTAGGACCACCGGAAACGTATGCGTCGTTGGGATTCTGTAACAGAACCTGCCGGCGTTGCAAGGCGCTGCTTTGGTTTGAGGAAAGGCTAAAGCATGGAGGTGTTCGATTCCCAGAGTACCACAGTTGAAGAGGCAGGAACTTCCGTTCGAAGGCAGATACTAAAAGATGACACAGAAGATCAACAAACTACGGTTCCAAAAAAGCCAAAGCAAGCCGAATGATAACACTACCGGTGTGTCCTTATCAGTACATATAGCTATGGTTGCACAACATACTCCTATGCACAAGTTAATGTAATATAATGTTTGTCTTAATAGTTAGCGTATATATAACGAAAACCCTGTGGTATTGGCATGTTGCCAAGTTTTGGTAATGCCTTAGGATAAACAAAGCTGGTAATAGTTTGTATCAGTTACAGTTTTTTGCTTAAAGAAGATGTCGCATTAACGTTCATATAAACAGTTCTGGAAATATTATGGCTTTGTAAGTTATCAGCACTGTTGCAATATAATGTATGTGACAATTCTTGAGGCATTCCCTAAAGTGCGGCCCATATACACAAACAACCGTGAGATGGCTGCTCCGCCGCAACGCGGCGGCCCGCAGCCATCCTCGTTTAGGTAACGTATTGAATGGATTGGCAATAAAGACCTTTTGTTACTTACAAAGTTGGCCATGGGTAGCCCAATTTACAACCCGAAATACATATAGATATATGATAACCTAATGTGTCTCATAATCCTAATCACAAACATGCCCGCCTCCTTCTTTCTTTTGCTCTCTATCTACATGAAGAGGAAAAAAAAATCCAAATCATCCCTTACAATCTTTTGTAATATTGGAACACCAACAACACTAATCATTTAGATCTAATCTAAGCTATAACGAACGCAACCCACTATGTTCCCATCATCAATCCGAATCAAGATAGTATCTTTATGGCTTCAAGATCTTTTAGAGGGTCTCGGGTAGGTTTCTTCATGTTGTGTTTCGTGTGTTTGGTCTTTGAACGAACCAAATAAGGATTATAATAAATTTGTTATAAATCTTTTTTTTTTTTTTTTTTCGGATATAAAGGAACGTATACTTTCATTGGTCTTGAATCTTGATATCCGCAACATATGACGGTTGATTGTTATTGATTATTTATTTACGTGTGTAGTGAAATTTTAATTATAAATGGGATTTTTTTATAAATAAAAAAAATATAAGTTTTAAGCATTTTTTTGGAGTTTAGGAATGGTTCGTGTTTATGTTTATACACTTAAGTGGGCGCTCTACAACTTAAAATATTGTTGCACACAAAATTAAATATATATTACATGATACTTATGAAACATACAAATGTATCATAGTGATAAATAAAATTACAACAATGAAAATAGAACTTGATATCTTCTAAACTAATACTACAACTTCGAATATATGTGTCGGCTGAATGTGTTTTGTGAAAGTGGTCCGCGAATGGAGTCTTCACCTCTCTTCCTGTTCCGAATGATGTATATATAACAAAAGGGTTGTTTCGGGTTAATTCATCTCGTTAAGAACCAATATGAATATTATAGTTTTTGTAATCCCATTAATGTCAAGACCCAATATGAATCCTATAAATTAAAACTTAATTAAACTAACCTAATGTATAAATTAAATAAAATAAAAATAAAAGCTCCTAAAAACTTGTACATCACACGTTTATTAGGAATGAGTAATTTACGAAATTTATTAATGAAGATCCCTAAAAACTCGGCCATTCCTAAACTATATGTTATGAAAATAATTACAATTAATATATACTAACTTAAGATCTACATAACTAATAAGAGTTTATTGCATAATTTAAATTTTCCTAAAATTCTTCTAATCATCTCACACGTTTTGGAGTCTTTTGCACTACACAATTTACACATTTATGTGTTAATAACCACCTTAATTTCGGCCCTATAATTTCTCCCATAACTGATACAAATTAAAAACCAATCAAGACAAAATCAATTCCGAACACAAAATAAACACGCTCCTCTCATTCTCCATATTTACAAAATCCGACTTCTTTTTCCCTCCTCCATACGAACCCTAAATCAGCCACCATAATCACTTTTGTTCGGCCCTCTTGCAACCGAAAATACATACCCAAATAAAATATGCATATATGATAACTTTACCCGTATCTCATATTCATACAACCCTAATCCGGTAACCTCCGCCTCCCTCTTTCTTTTGCTCTGTATCTGCAGAAAAAAAAAATCGAATAAAAAACCCACTTCAAATGCGACACAAACACAAAATGAACCAAAACCCTAACTATATCATCATTCGTTTCTCACACCGAATCAAGAAAGCATGTTAAGGCTTCAAGATCCTTTGGAGGGTCTCAGGTAGGATCGACAAACGTCAAACATTGATGTCGTTGTGTTTTGTTGTTGAACGAACCAAGAAAAAGAGGGT
Source organism: Artemisia argyi (assembly GCA_030686995.1). Classification (NCBI taxonomy): domain Eukaryota; kingdom Viridiplantae; phylum Streptophyta; class Magnoliopsida; order Asterales; family Asteraceae; genus Artemisia; species Artemisia argyi. The sequence continues at coordinate 19,185,685 of CM060702.1, read as the reverse complement.
AACATAATTGTTATCATTCTTATTCTTTAGTTTTGGAAATCAAATGAAGCATAGTTAATGAAGTATAAGCTTCAAAATTTTGATCGATGTTGATTGTTATTTCGTGTGTTAGACCTTGAATAGTTTGAAGTTTCATTGAGCATGACGAAATAAATCTGAGATTCATTGGATTTGCTTTACGTTCGAGTCTTGAATTGATATTGAGAGTTAGGGAGTGACGGTGAGGGTTTGGTTGTGTCTAAATGTATGCGTTCGTGTGTCTTAGATCTGTAAAGGTCTTCGGGTTTTATTGTACAACACGAAAGAAAGCTGAAATCTTCATTTAGGTTTTTCCATTTTGTATGAAAATTTATCTTAGTGTGAGTCGAAACTTGTGAGTAGGAAATCAGGAATGAAATTGCATATTTATACTTGCTCATTAGCCAAATGTTTTATATAACAGATGAATATGTAAAGATTGAGCAAACTAAAAGACTAATTCAATTAGCTTGTTTTAATTACATTAAGTACACCTGAAAATCATAAAACTGGAGCCCTTTCACGTTCCGTAACCGAGCATGTATTAAAGGATGCGGGTGTAAATTTGTGGGATTCATATAATTAAGATTTTGCTTAAACTACATTGTACCGTACTACCTTGTTTTGCACCATACACTTCCACATTAAATTAAGGGGTATAACCTTTATATATTATAGATGGTTATTAGCTTCTGTGAAATCAACATCTAAATATGTTCTCTTACGGAAAGTTTAACTTTAATATCTAGGAAAATGGGTCGACGTCCTGTGTCAATAACTTGTATGTTAGCAAACTTTAAGGTCAAAACTATTAGAGTTTGACAATCAATATAGCACATACGCGGAAGCAAGGATCAATAATAACACGTATAAAGATAACTAAAACATAAATAGTAAACGTACCCGATGCACTTCAATAAACCTTGATTCTTGTACAAATAGATCAATGATAAACCCCTTACCGTTTTGTTTATCGATCTCTTGATAATTACTAAAGTAAGTAATTACCTCGTTCTTGTACACACAAACTACCAACGAATAAAGGTTTATGCAAGTAAACGAAAACACTTAGTTTTGCTTAAGGAAAATCGATCCTAAACCCTTGTGGGTGTGAGGGTCGATCGGCCAAGGAAAGAAAAGAGACAAGGAAAACTTTAGGGTTTTGTGTGTGTGCACAAGAGATGTTTAGGTTTAACCCCAAGGCCTTGTATATATACTAGATGATTTCTTAGAGTCCAAGCAAGGGTGGATCGACCCTATTCGGTTGGGTCGACCGGCCTCACCCCCTCCAAGGGGATTCCGGATCCTTCTTGTCTCCTAAAATACATTCTAGTCCTCGTTCTTTCATTCCTTAATAATAGTTAATACTTACGTTTAATATTAACGATTATTTAGTCCCTCAAGTGTTTATAAATATATATACACGATACATATAACATATATATATTTATTTACTTTATTCTCGTTTGTAATGTGTGAAATCACGAGGTCTCGGGTTCGATACTAGTCATTTACATATTAATATTTATACGTAACTTTTAACAGCTCCCACTCGTATATCTATTAATAGTAAAATGACATTGGTTGGTGTCTTGCAACACTCCGATGCCCCCAGTTCAACCTGAGCTAGGTTTCCTGGAAAACCTTTAATGATTCATCATTATTATTATCCTTTCGCTTCTAATACTACATTAATAAAGATGTGAGGTTCTTTATTAAATTCTGTTTCTCGTCTCTTTATGATTGAACAAAATTACCAAAACATCTGAACGTATTCCAGATAGACTTTGGACGTGGCCACGCAAACATTTTGTCAACCCTACGAGGGGCCCAATAGTATTAAACTTCTGAACAAATCAGAAGGAACGAATTCTCTCTTGACTATAAGAATAACCCATGAACTTTGTAACATTGTGAAAACAACCCTTATGACTTCCAATTACGGTAAGCGGTAGATTGTTCCACAAAATGCACTACATCCATGACACTTATCTGGTATCTCAAGTCTAAGGATAACTTTAAATATGATTCTCACAATAAATTTAAATTATATTGTTGGGATAAGTCCAATACTCAATTCATTGAATATCATGTGAAATTGGTATGACTACGCATCAATATACTTTCAAGTATATCCTTAACCAATACTCAAAATTGTCTTAGTTTAATGATATTCACATATCATTAATCGACAACGGACTATTTAGAATAATAAATTATTCATGGATCTTAAACATGCAAATATAGGATATATTATTAAGACAATGAATAAATAAACATAACCAATACTTTATTTCATTAAAATTAATAATTGTACATTACATCCCTTATCCAAATACTAATCACAAATGGGCATGAAACTATCAGCTAATTTAAGTCCTATTCCTTCAGCATGCTTGTAAAGCTTGGTGCCAGGTAAAGGCTTTGTAAATTGATCAGCTAAGTTATCATCTGTGTGAACTTTGAGCATTTCAATTTCACCTATCTCAACTTGTTCTCTGATATAGTGGTGCTTAATCGGGAAATTTCTGGTGCCTTTCATGATTCCAGGTTCATTGGCAAATGTAATTGCAGCTGAGTTGTCACAATACATTTTTATAGGTCACTGAATCGAAGGCATAACCCCAAGCCCTGAAACAAACTTCCTAATCCAAACAACTTCCATTGCAGCTTCTGAAGCAGCTATATACTCAATTTCTGTTGCAGACATCGCTAATACACTCTGCTTTCTGCTCCTCCAATCAACAGCTCCTCCATTAATGATAAAGACATAACCCGTCTGAGACTTCGTATCATCCTTATCACCTTTCCAAGAAGCATCGCAGTAACCTGTAACATCAGGTTCTGCAGATGGACTACCCCCATAAACTAAGAACATCTCTTTAGTAGCCCTAAGGTACTTAAGAATATTCTTAACAGCAGTCCAGTGTTTTTCACCTGGATTCTACTGATATCGACTGGTTAAATTATGAGCAAACGCCACATCAGGCCTTGTGCTTTTTACCGCATACATAATAGATCCCACAGCCGAAGCGTAAGGGACTCTCTTCATGCGTTGCACCTCTTCAGGTGTTGAAGCACAAACTTTATTGCTCAAGCCATGTTGCTCTTGCATCGGCAAATATCCTTTCTTGGAATTTTGCATACTAAATCTCTTCAATATTTTATCAATGTAAGCACTTTGGCTTAATCCAATTAATCGCTGAGATCTATCTCTATATATCTTGATTCCCAGAATAAATGCAGCTTCCCCTAAATCTTTCATAGAAAAACAACTTCTAAGATATGCCTTAACCTTTTGCAAACTTAGAATGTCATTTCCCATGATCAATATGTCATCGACATATAATATAAGGAAAATTACATTACTCCCACGAGCTTTGTGATATACACATGGCTCATCAAGATTTTGAGTGAATCCATACTTCTTAATTTCACTATCAAATCTCTTATTCCATTGTCGTGATGCTTGCTTTAATCCATAAATGGATCTTTTAAGCTTGCATACACGATCTGGGAATTCTGGATTCACAAACCCCTCAGGTTTTGACATCCATTTGCCAAATCTCATAGTCATAGTAAGCAGCTATGGCTATAAGAATCCTAATTGCCCTTATGTCAGCTACAGGAGAAAAGGTCTCCTCATAGTCAACACCAAAAGTTTGAGTATAGCCTTTAGCTACCAAACGGGCCTTATAGGTGTGTACAATGCCATCCATATCAGTCTTTTTCTTGAAGAGCCATTTACTCCCAACTAGCTTGGCACCCGGAGGTAGGTCTACTTCCTCCAAGACTTCATTGTCTTTCATGGATTGCATTTCCCCATTCATAGCTCCCTGCCATTTTTCCTTTTCAGGACTATTCATAGCAGCTTTATAACTTGTAGGTTCATCAAGATCCCCTATCATGTTGTCATCACACTCCATGTTAAGACATAGACGTGTAGGAGCCTTCACAGATCTAGAAGACCTGCGAACGGGAACCACTTCAACTTCAGGTGGAGGACCTAAACTTTCAGGTTCTTCAGGAAGTTGGCTAGTGTTTTCAGAAGGTGTTACACCTTCATGATCATCTTCCAGATCATATACTCTCCCACTGAATTCTTGAGATATGAGCTCCTTTTCTAAGAAGTCTCCATACCTTGCAACAAAAACTTTGTTTTCAGCAGGGTAATAAAAGTGGTAACCCATAGTTTCCTTAGGGTAACCTACGAAGATGCACTTTACAGATCTTTGTTAGAGTTTGTCTGCTGAGTCACATTTAACATATGTCTCACAACCCTAGACCTTTAGATAAGACAAGTTAGGAGCTTTTCCAGTCCATACCTCATATGGAGTCTTATCAACCTTCTTTGTTGGAACCATATTTAAAATGCGAACTGCAGATTCCAAGGCATAATCCCAAAATGAGTAAGGAAGAGTTGTTAGATTAAACATAGATCGTATCATATCTTGCAATGTACGATTCCTTCTTTCAGATACACCATTTTGTTGTGGAGTATATGGAGAAGTAAGGTGGTGGACAATTCCCTCCTTTGCTAAGTAATCTATAAACTCTTGACTTAGGTATTCACCACCTCTATCGGATCGAAGAGCTTTAATCTTCTTTCCTAGTTGCAACTCTACTTCTGCTTTAAACACTTTGAATGTTTCAAACACCTCATGTTTATGTTTAAGTAAATAAACATAACCATAACGGCTGTAGTCATCCGTAAATGTTAAGAAGTAGCTAGCACCTCTCCTTGACACATGTCTAAGTGGTCCACACACATCTGTGTGAATTAGACCAAGCAGATCATTAGCCCTTTCAATCCTATTTTTAAAGGGTTTCTTAGTCATCTTCCCAGCAATGCAAGATTCGCACTTATCAAATGATTCATCATTGATCTTTTCTAAAAGCCCATCATGTTGCAGCTTTTTCATGCGATCTTTGCCAATGTGAGCAAGTCGACAATGCCAAAGATAAGACGAATCCAGACCTTTCTTGATTCTCTTATTATTGATGCTATACATTGAATTATTTTTAACAAAAGCATTATCATTATCATTCATATCAATTTCAAAGACACCATTCACAGCAATAGCATTAAAATAAAAAAACACCATTTAAAGAAACTGAAATTCCATTGCTAGAAATAGTATCATTAAAACCAAGGTTCAACAAACATAAAAATGAAATTACACCTCTAACAATTGACGGTGCATAATGACAATTATTTAAAGATAGTACTAAGCCCGAAGGCAACACTAAATCATAAACTCTTATAGCTTCAACTCCTGCATGCGCTCCGTTACCAACGTGCAAGAATTGTTGTCCATAGGCCAGCTTTCTCTTAACTCTAAACCACTGCAAGGTATTGCAAATATGAATGCCACATCCCGTATCATATACCCATCAATTCAATTTAGGAGTAAGAGTGAATAATTCAATCATAAAGAACGCACCTGAAGAGCTGGGGTTACCAGCTTCATTCCCCTGCTTCTTGAGTAGGAAGTCATGAATGTAGAGAGGGCAATTGCGCTTCCAATGGCCCTTTTCATTACAATGGTGACATGCCTGATCCTTCTTGTTTGGCGGATTCACCTTTTTCTGCTTAGGCTGATGTTGCTTCATCTTGGGTTCAGGTTGATAGGCCATGACATGCTTGCCTTTGTTACCTTTCCCTTTGCCTTTGTTAACATGCGATTTCTTCTGGATTCTCCCACCATGAATTGCCAACACTTGCGGGGTAGGAGCCTTGACCTTGGCTGGTAGACTTTTCTCATAATCAACAAGCAATGCAAGTAATCCTGAGACTGTCTTCCCCGAGCAGTGCATGTTTGTAACACCCCCAAAAATTTGATACAGCGGAAGACTCAACAAGCTTTCGGGGTGCTACGGGGATTGGTATCCAACACAAGACAATATAGAACGAGATAAAGTAAACATAGTAAAAACACAACCAAATACGGGGTTTTAAGGTTTACATTTATCCCAACATCACTCAGAGTTAGGCCCAAAATAAAATAACAATAGGTCCAAATTTGATTATCAGAGTTTAGAAAATATAGATCCATAACCGTGTGCCACAGCCGAGCCTTCCAATCCAAGCATGCACCTCAATACTTAATTACCTGAGAAAACGTGCTAAAAGTCAGCTTTCGCTGGTGAGATCATAGGTTTAATTTCAACTAATAATATAGTGGACATGTACGCAAAACGCTTGCTAGCTAGACTAAGGATTCGCTAAAAGCCTGCGGATACCCTCCGCTCTCAACATAACACCCGGAAACCCTTCCGTAATAGCCAAATCACACGGATACCCTTCCGTAACAACATAAGTATTCGGGTAACCCCCGCAATACCAATAATTACTCGGATAACCTCCGAAGTAATAATAACCTATAGGTGCACACTATAGTATCTAATAAGTCAACCTTGAATAGTACACACGAAACTATGTGACTAAAGCTGACAATCCAAATAAGCCAACCTTGAATAGTACGCACAACAAATATGTGACTAAAGCTGACAATCCAAATAAGCCAACCTTGAATAGTACACACAACAAATATGTGACTAAAGCTGACAATCCAAATAACCAAATAAGCCAACCTTGAATAGTACACACAAAAGGTGTGACTAAAGCTGACAATAGATCCTAGTCCATACGCATAGCAAGTTTTAGAAAGAATATAAAAGCGATAATAGTCCACGTAAAATGATTTGCACGTTTCTCACCCCAATCGTTGAAAACATAGTTCAAGAGTAAAAAGTGGGGCTATGACTCACCTCAAGTCCAGAAAAATAGCAAGACGAGGTAGGTAGCAATAAGATGTATGATAACTCACGAAACAGCAACTACGGACTTGGCACGACCTAACAATATTAACTCTTTCAGAAATCATTTCCTCAAATATATAATATTCCCAAACCCGGACGAGAATCCGTTTTATTTCCGAAAATCCATTTCGTATAAGTTTGGTGTATATGAGTTTGGTATCCATACGGGTGGTGGGTCGACTCAAAACAAACCAACAAGATCACACGTAGAACATATAATAAACTATAGATCTAATATTAGCCCAATATATCATTTAAATAAATCGCCAAAGTTTACCAAATCCGTCGATTTGATAATCCTCATATTTATTTACGTAATATACCGTTCCAAGATTACACCCAATCTAAAGCACATATAAAACACATAGCACGTAATTACTATATAGTATATATCATAGTTTAATAAATTCCTCGTATATATCGTCAAATTGGCCAGATTTCCGGATATATACACTCGCAATCTATTACCCTTTACATATACTACAACCTATGGGCGTCGTAGGATACGATGCCCACTAATATATTCGTTTCATATAATCAAACAACCCGGCTCAACCTTACGGTTGGGTGGTTATTTACTTATAGAAAACGTCTATATTAGTCGTCATATATCCGAGACAACACGAATGTCGCAAATAATAACTTACCTGGACCCGAGTGACGACAATTTCGCCTAACTCAATAAGTTTATCCGTTATATATCCAAAATGACTTTTTATTAAACGTTTCATAATTGTCGGGAGTTTCCCGTTTATAACACAATTTCTAATAATAATAATACGTTTAATTAATATTACGCCACTTTCGTAGCCTAATATGTATCTAATCGTATTATTTATAATACGACTCGTGATTATTATTATTATTAATATACGCGTTTATATAGTTATATATACGTTACTCACGTATATACTTTCGTATAAACGTTCATATTACTAATAATTATTATTACGAGTTTTATTATTCTCGTTTTACTTTTAATGTTTATTGAGTTACACAAAATGGTCATATGTCCGAGTCATGACTCTCGGCTCATTGTCCAAGTCCAATAATAAACCAAAGTCACAAACAATAAACTCCGTCCAATCACAATCTCAACCACGGGCTACAACAATAAGGTCCGACTACGGTACCCAACTAACCTATCTCCGTCATCTAACGACCGTCTCATAACCGGTCCTCATATCATATCCCAATCGACAACAACTTCTCAATATCGAATCATAATCAATAACCAATATCCATTTCGACCAAAGTATACGGCCGAGAAATAATACCACAACAACAATATATACCAACAATAATCATAACCAATAATAATAAAACAATTAGTTCACATTTAACACGAAATAACATTTAACCAAATTGGTGTTCGGGTCGGTTTACCAAGCCGAACCCGAGGCCATACGACTCAATTGAGTCTCGGCCACAACACAAGCCAAACATAGCTCACTTGAGCTAACCAAATAATCACATAACCCATTCGACCCAAATGGTCATTTCGGTAACCAAAATGGTACTCGGCTAAAAGCCGCGACTCCAAGAGTCGAACCACATAATCATACGAGCCAAAGGCTCGAACCATAACAAATCGAGAACCCATGAGGGTCTCGGCATGGCCTACGAGCACAAGAATGAAACCCCGAGACCACAAGGGTCTCGGTTAGCTCGGTTCAAAGGGTACACCACCCTTGACAACAACCAAACAATCATCACCAATGGACCAAAGCCACACAAAGGCTCGAATCAAGAATAAGCCGAGAGCTTGCTCTCGGTTCCGAGTCAACCACGACCCAAACCATGAAACCCGGATACCAAACTAACTTTTTATCACTAAAAACATCATTTCCCATTAAAGATTAGTTCGATTCTCGACAAAACAATCCGTGTAACCACGGATAAAGGCCAAATCGTGGCTCCCAAAGCCCAAAAATGGCTCCTTCTCACCTTCTTAGACTTCCAATAGCACGGATCTAGAAAACTAATAAAAGTTCGAACGGATTTGTGCAAGATTGATGGTGTTAACGGAGGTTCTAGGGTGAATATGATATATCAAATGAAAGAGGGTGAAGAGAGGAGTAGATTGGTGGTGTTTTTTTTGTTGGGTGGTCGGTAAAACGGCGGTGGTGGCCGGTTTTTCAATTCGGCGGCTAGGGTTTGAGTAGTAGAGGAAGAAGAGAGTGTGAGGTGAGAGATGAGAGTGAAATTTGTGTTTGTGTGTGGTGTTGGGTGTGAACCGAAAACCATAGGGACCCTTTAGTAGTTAACTTTTCTTTTTCTTCTTCTTTTTTTTTTTTTTTTTTTTTAAAAGTTAATATTAGAAGTAATAATAATAATAATAATAATAATAATAATAATATTATTACCGTTGAGCGGGTAATGCGGGTAAATGTAAAAACACGTGGCCCGAACCCGAACTCATTTTAAAATTTCCATATTACACGAGAACCTCTCGTAATCAATTAAAATAATAACGGCTCGTTAAGACGAATCATAAAATTATGTTAGGTAATCCTAGTGCCAAAGTCAACGTAGTGCCAAGTGAGAATTCAAATATACATCACCGATCACATAATCAAGAACGAATTATGAACATAATTCACGAATACCATAACGTCATTAAATAAAATTTCCATAAAATAGGTCTTACAAGTTCGTTGTGAAATGAAAATTTCAAATAAAAATTATAAACGAACTTATATCGAAATGCGGATTTTTAAAATGGCTCCCTAAACTGCCGGTTGTCACATCCTCCCCGTCTCAGAAGGAAACCCGTCCCGGGTTTCACTCGGAAAAATGTCCATCTACGAAGTGAAAAGCTTCGGATATCTCTTCCTGAACTCGTCCTCACGTTCCCACGTAAATTCCGGTCCATGTCGGGAGTTCCAACGAACCTTGACGAGCGGAATGCGACTCCTCTTGAGTCGTTTAACTTCACGATCTAAAATCTCAATCGGCTCCTCCACGAAATTCAATTTCTCATCAATACGAATGTCCCTCATTGGAATGACGGGCATTTCATCAGAAAGACATTTCTTCAAATTACTCACGTGAAACACGTCGTGAACTTTGCTCAGTTCAGACGGTAATTCCAACCTATAAGCCACGGGCCCAATTCTTTCTAAGATCAAGAATGGTCCAATGTAGCGCGGGTTGAGTTTACCACGTTTCCCGAAACGTATTACACCTTTCCAAGGCGAGACTTTCAGCATCACTTTGTCTCCAACCTGGAACTCTAAAGGTTTACGTCTCTGATCGGCGTAGCTCTTCTGCCTATCTCTGGCGGCTTGCAACCGATCACGAATCTGAGTTACTTTCTCGGTAGTTTCTAAAATAAGCTCAGGGCCTGTAAGTTGGCTATCTCCAACTTCTGCCCAACCAATAGGCGAACGACACTTTCTGCCATACAAAGCTTCGAATGGTGCAGCCTTAAAACTTGTGTGGTAGCTGTTATTATAGGAGAATTCCGCAAGGGGCAAATACTTCTCCCAGCCTTTACCAAAGTCTATGATGCATGCACGAAGCATATCCTCTAGCGTCTGAATGGTCCTCTCACTTTGACCATCGGTTTGGGGATGATATGCAGTACTCATATCAAGCCTCGTCCCCAAAGCCGTTTGAAGTGATCGCCACAAAGCTGACGTAAAACGACTATCACGATCCGAAATAATAGATATCGGGACTCCATGACGCGAAATAATTTCCTTCACATATAACCTCGCAAGCTTATCCACACTATCATCTTCACTAATAGCTAAGAAATGAGCAGACTTTGTCAGACGGTCCACAATTACCCAGATAGCGTCACAACCGCTAGCCGTCCTCGGTAATTTGGTAATGAAGTCCATAGTAATCCGCTCCCATTTCCAGACTGGAAGTTCTGGTTGCGTTAGTAGTCCTGACGGTCTCTGGTGTTCAGCCTTAACCTTGGCGCATGTCAAGCACTTACTAACGTACGACGCTATTTCTGCCTTCATATTTGGCCACCAATAGAACTTCTTAAGATCTTGGTACATTTTATCGGAACCAGGGTGAATGGAGTACTTTGACTTATGCGACTCATGCATAATCAATTCTCGAATTTCTCCATATAACGGTACCCAAATCCGATCTCCAAAACATAACAATCCATCCGAACGCTTAACAAATCCTTTCTCATTATCAGCCATCCCAAATATGTTCTCGGCAGATCTATTTTCTGCTTTCAATGCTTCTGTTTGAGCTTCGAGTATCTGAGATGGTAATGGTGATACGATAGTCATTCCCAATGACTTAACTCGTAATGGTGGTATTCTTTCCTTTCGACTAAGAGCATCAGCAACAACGTTTGCTTTACCAGGATGGTAGCGAATTTCACAATCATAATCGCTTAGCAACTCGATCCAACGTCGTTGTCTCATGTTGAGCTCTTTTTGATTCAAGATGTGTTGTAAACTTTTATGGTCAGTAAATACAACACACTTGGTTCCGTACAAGTAATGTCTCCATATTCTTAAAGCAAAAACCACAGCACCGAGTTCCAAATCATGGGTAGTGTAGTTTTTCTCATGCTTTTTGAGCTGTCGGGAAGCATAAGCTATCACCTTCTCCCGTTGCATTAATACGGCTCCTAAACCTTTATGTGAGGCGTCACAATAGACGACGAAATCCTCGTTACCTTCTGGTAACGCTAAGATAGGAGCGCTACACAACATTTTCTTAAGCAATTGAAACGCTTCTTCTTCTTTATCTCCCCATTCATACGTAACACTCTTTTGAGTCAATTTGGTCAATGGTTTAGCTATCTTCGAAAATCCCTCGATGAATCTTCGGTCATAGCCAGCTAAACCCAAAAATTGACGAACTTCGGTTGGGGTTGTAGGTGCAGCCCAATCTTTTATTGCTTCAATTTTTGCAGGATCCACGTGGACTCCTTGTCTATCAATCACGTGACCCAAAAATTGTACGGTCGGAATCCAAAATTCACATTTCGAAAACTTGGCATAAAGTTTCTCCTTCCTGAGCAATTCTAAAATGAGTCTTAAATGCTCCTCATGCTCTTTCTCACTCTTTGAATAAATCAGAATGTCATCGATGAATACAATCACGAATTTATCCAAGTATGGCTTACACACACGATTCATGAGATCCATGAATATTGCTGGTGCGTTAGTCAACCCAAACGGCATCACCTGAAACTCGTAATGCCCGTAACGGGTTCTGAAAGCCGTTTTCGGAATATCCTCCTCACGAACTCGAAGTTGATGATATCCCGATCTCAAATCGATCTTCGAATACACACTTGATCCTTGAAGTTGATCGAACAAATCATCGATCCTAGGTAACGGGTATCGATTCTTCACCGTTAACTTATTTAACTCTCTATAGTCAATACACATACGAAACGATCCATCCTTCTTCTTCACAAACAAGACTGGGGCTCCCCAAGGTGATGAACTTGGTCTTATGAATCCCTTTTCTGCTAACTCCGCCAATTGTTTCGACAACTCTTCCAGTTCAGTAGGTGCAAGACGATAAGGTGCTCGTGCTACAGGTGCAGCACCGGGTATTAACTCAATCTGAAACTCCACTTGTCTAGTCGGTGGGATTCCCGGCAAATCATCGGGAAATACATCAGGAAAATCACGAACTATAGGCACATCTCCAATACACCTTTCCTTTTTCTTCGTCTCTCCCTTCTCAGAAATTTGAGCTAAGAAAAGATAACATCCCTTCTCTATTAGCTTCGGTAACTTAGTGCAAGAAATCACCGCTAATCGGGATGGGCTCCTAGAATCCTTTCGGTCTCCTAATATATTTAGGACCTCCTTTCCGTATGGTACACGCACGATCTTCTCGTCGCAAAGTATGTGAGCACGATACTTCGACAACCAATCCATACCAATGATTACATCAAAACTTCCTAACGTGACGGGTAGAAGATCTATGTTGAAAGGGTGGTTCAAGAAATTTAGTGTACAACCGCGAATGATGGTATTAATCCTTTCTAGGTTTCCATTAGCTAACTCAATATCATATCCAATTCCTAAGGCCATCGGGGGTTTCTCTAGTAAGGGTGCAAATGTAGTGGACACAAAACTCCTATCGGCACCAGTATCAAACAGTATGGAAGCGTAACGATTATTGAGAAGGAACGTACCAGTAACGACGTTCGGATCTTCTCCTCTCTCGTTCCCGAGTGCATACACTCTTCCTTGAGCGGCTCCAGCTTCCACACGTTGGTCCCCATTATCTTGTCGTCCACGATTTCCTCCAGCTCCACGGTTTCCATAATTGTACCCATTACCACCCGAGCCTTGATTCCCACGGTTCCGCGATTCTCTACACTCATTCCTATAGTGTCCCTTCTTTCCACACCCATAACAGGTAACATCTGCCTTGTTTCTCATCTCAGGAGCAGCTTGAACCATTGCAAGAGGTCGAGCTCTACAGTCCTTAGCTGTATGTCCTTTCCTTGAGCAATTCTGGCATGTCACACTACACCATCCGGTGTGATGCTGATGGCAACGATCACACTTGGGTGCATCACCGTTCTGATTCTTCTTATTTCCATTCCCAATAGCATAAGCCTTAGCTTGTCTCTTGCTTCGGTGATCATTACTCTTAGAGTGACGGTCTCTCTTTCTCTTTCCATTCTTCTCCTTATCAGCTTCTTCTAATTCCAACGAATCCATAAGTTGTTGAGCAATTGTGATTGCCTCATGGATTTTAGCAGGCCTAGCAGAAATTACATCATTCCTCGTAGCTACAGGCAATCCATCAGTATACCTCTCAATCTTTTGAGTCTCGGTTTTCACCATATCAGGGCACAACAAGGCTAACTCCTGGTAACGACGATTGTAAGTCGCCATATCATTACCTTTCACCTTGTGGTTCCAAAACTCAATCTCTAGCTTCTTGACCTCATTCCTTGGGCAATAAGTCTGAATCAACAAGGACTTAAATTGCTCCCAAGTCATAGCATATGCTACATCACTCCCAACTGCATTTCGGTAGTTGTTCCACCACGTCAAAGCTTCATCCTTGAAAGTAAAAGAAGCAAACTTTACCTTCGCATTCTCCGCACAACCACTGACATTAAACACTGACTCAGTCTTCTCAATCCATCTAACTAAGTAAACCACTCCCTCATTTCCACCAAACTCAATGGGTCCACAAATCTTGAATTCCTTATAATGACATCCATTAGCACGAACAGGTGGAAAAGTTCCAGCAGAATTGTTGGAATGATTCGACTCAGCGAGTAGTTCAGCAACTCTTTGCTCCACGAGTTGGTTGATCATTGCTTGATCCACAGTAGGTGCATTAAGTGGAACATGACCATTGTCTCCCTGAACATCAACATTTTGATTCCTGTTGTTACGGTTAGTGGTGTCCAAGTTGTCAGGAGTAGGGGTTTCAACATTTCGAGTAGGTCGACGACCTCGACGAGCAGGAGTAGTCACAGCAGGACCAGTCCTGGTAGACCTAACAGGGTTTCGACGGGGTGCCATTGATCTGTAACATCACACAAGTTCATAAATCTCCATTAGAACTTATCGACATGCTCAACAAAACATCTCAACGAAATCAAGTCATAGCAAGAATGGCAACGACACGCTATGCAATAATAAGCGAATAAGGACTCAATTTCCATAACACCCAAAATCACATAATACCATATACTAACAACCATCATCCATACAATAGCGATCTAACATCGTTCCAACCAACTGATAACACAAAACATACTAATCGTTCCAAAGGAGACGAATACCAAACAAAATACATCAAAATATGATAACTAGCTTTTCTAACCGAACACTCCTCGGCTAAGAAAGCAACAAGATAATATAACTCAAGCAACTAGCCACGGGGCTGACGGAGAATCCTCAACTCCTGCCTCAAGCCATCAAGATCCCTCCATAACGATCCTAACTCCACGCTATGGGTGTCTCGGTCTCTCTTGAGGTCAGCCACCTCCTTCTCTAGCTCGGCATTCCTTTGCCAAAGCTTGCGGTCGGCCTCACGAGCAGTAATAAACCCTCGCTGAATACTATCGATATGCTCATGTACCTCCATCAAAACTCTCCTCATCTCGGTAACCCTCCTCTCAGCCATAACCATATCAACCCTCAACTGCCCAATAAACTCAACAGTCACTCTATCAATCCGCTCAGATATATGAGTAACTCTCTCACCAAGAGCCGTAATCTGAGTCCACAACCTGCCAATCTCACCTAACTCTGCATGCTCAGCAGAAACCTCAGAAGGTGCATCCGACTCAACGGGACTACCAGGTGGCAACTCAAACAAGAACGGATGATCAGGTGAATCGGGCTCAATCGGGTGTACAGGTGAATCAGGCTCCTCAGCCTGAGCTGGTGGTGCTAACTCATCATCATCATCATCAGGCATCTCATCCTCCTGAGGGTCATCCTCCTCCTCAGGGTCATCATCATCACCATGCTCAGCCTCCTGAGGGTCATCCTCCCGCTCAGGGTCATCAGCCTCATCCTCACCCTCGTACTCCTCCTCCTCATCGGAAGAGTACCTCATCACTCGTCGTCTCCTGCTAGGTGAACCATGTGGAGATGTAGTAGGTGATCTAGGACGACGACGCAATGATGTGGGTGGCGCCTCAGACAGAAGAGAATGAGCATCAATCTGTAAAGGTGATGGAGTAGGGCGTACCGACATGCGTGCTGTAGCTCGGTGGGCAAAGCGTGGTGCCACGCGAGCCAAAGCCTGATGAAGAGTAAGCTGCCTCGATGTACCAGGGAGCCCTAGAGAAGATGAGGGTCCCTGCGTAGATGCAGCAGGTAGTGCTGAAGTAGAAGCTGCCTGTGACACAATAGCTGTAGACATGGCCATCTGGTAGGGGTCATCAGATGCCATAGTGAACTGTGCAGGTAAAACTGGTGCAATAAGGATGTCCTCGACGACATCAGGCACATGGGAGGCCATAGTCTGTGACAACGGCGTAGGGTAGGTGTAAGTGTTTCAAAACAACTTAAATCACAACTCATAAAATCGTACCAAATATGCACATCAAATAGTACCATATAATCTTAATAAAAGAATTTCAAACACCGCATTTCTAAAAATGTTTATAAAACATATAGACCATATAAATCCTCAAGAACGCCATCTTAATACTAAAATCCATAAACCTCAATTCATCTCAAATATCTCATAATACCTCAATTAATAGAAGATGCTTCGGCTTGGCGGGCTGGCGGGCGGTAGTCAAGGATCATTTTCTATAAAAATACGGTTATAGTTTAGGCGTTTATTTACCTAGTTCTCTATAACCTTGGCTCTGATACCAATCTGTAACACCCCCAAAAATTTGATACAGCGGAAGACTCAACAAGCTTTCGGGGTGCTACGGGGATTGGTATCCAACACAAGACAATATAGAACGAGATAAAGTAAACATAGTAAAAACACAACCAAATACGGGGTTTTAAGGTTTACATTTATCCCAACATCACTCAGAGTTAGGCCCAAAATAAAATAACAATAGGTCCAAATTTGATTATCAGAGTTTAGAAAATATAGATCCATAACCGTGTGCCACAGCCGAGCCTTCCAATCCAAGCATGCACCTCAATACTTAATTACCTGAGAAAACGTGCTAAAAGTCAGCTTTCGCTGGTGAGATCATAGGTTTAATTTCAACTAATAATATAGTGGACATGTACGCAAAACGCTTGCTAGCTAGACTAAGGATTCGCTAAAAGCCTGCGGATACCCTCCGCTCTCAACATAACACCCGGAAACCCTTCCGTAATAGCCAAATCACACGGATACCCTTCCGTAACAACATAAGTATTCGGGTAACCCCCGCAATACCAATAATTACTCGGATAACCTCCGAAGTAATAATAACCTATAGGTGCACACTATAGTATCTAATAAGTCAACCTTGAATAGTACACACGAAACTATGTGACTAAAGCTGACAATCCAAATAAGCCAACCTTGAATAGTACACACAACAAATATGTGACTAAAGCTGACAATCCAAATAAGCCAACCTTGAATAGTACACACAACAAATATGTGACTAAAGCTGACAATCCAAATAACCAAATAAGCCAACCTTGAATAGTACACACAAAAGGTGTGACTAAAGCTGACAATAGATCCTAGTCCATACGCATAGCAAGTTTTAGAAAGAATATAAAAGCGATAATAGTCCACGTAAAATGATTTGCACGTTTCTCACCCCAATCGTTGAAAACATAGTTCAAGAGTAAAAAGTGGGGCTATGACTCACCTCAAGTCCAGAAAAATAGCAAGACGAGGTAGGTAGCAATAAGATGTATGATAACTCACGAAACAGCAACTACGGACTTGGCACGACCTAACAATATTAACTCTTTCAGAAATCATTTCCTCAAATATATAATATTCCCAAACCCGGACGAGAATCCGTTTTATTTCCGAAAATCCATTTCGTATAAGTTTGGTGTATATGAGTTTGGTATCCATACGGGTGGTGGGTCGACTCAAAACAAACCAACAAGATCACACGTAGAACATATAATAAACTATAGATCTAATATTAGCCCAATATATCATTTAAATAAATCGCCAAAGTTTACCAAATCCGTCGATTTGATAATCCTCATATTTATTTACGTAATATACCGTTCCAAGATTACACCCAATCTAAAGCACATATAAAACACATAGCACGTAATTACTATATAGTATATATCATAGTTTAATAAATTCCTCGTATATATCGTCAAATTGGCCAGATTTCCGGATATATACACTCGCAATCTATTACCCTTTACATATACTACAACCTATGGGCGTCGTAGGATACGATGCCCACTAATATATTCGTTTCATATAATCAAACAACCCGGCTCAACCTTACGGTTGGGTGGTTATTTACTTATAGAAAACGTCTATATTAGTCGTCATATATCCGAGACAACACGAATGTCGCAAATAATAACTTACCTGGACCCGAGTGACGACAATTTCGCCTAACTCAATAAGTTTATCCGTTATATATCCAAAATGACTTTTTATTAAACGTTTCATAATTGTCGGGAGTTTCCCGTTTATAACACAATTTCTAATAATAATAATACGTTTAATTAATATTACGCCACTTTCGTAGCCTAATATGTATCTAATCGTATTATTTATAATACGACTCGTGATTATTATTATTATTAATATACGCGTTTATATAGTTATATATACGTTACTCACGTATATACTTTCGTATAAACGTTCATATTACTAATAATTATTATTACGAGTTTTATTATTCTCGTTTTACTTTTAATGTTTATTGAGTTACACGAAATGGTCATATGTCCGAGTCATGACTCTCGGCTCATTGTCCAAGTCCAATAATAAACCAAAGTCACAAACAATAAACTCCGTCCAATCACAATCTCAACCACGGGCTACAACAATAAGGTCCGACTACGGTACCCAACTAACCTATCTCCGTCATCTAACGACCGTCTCATAACCGGTCCTCATATCATATCCCAATCGACAACAACTTCTCAATATCGAATCATAATCAATAACCAATATCCATTTCGACCAAAGTATACGGCCGAGAAATAATACCACAACAACAATATATACCAACAATAATCATAACCAATAATAATAAAACAATTAGTTCACATTTAACACGAAATAACATTTAACCAAATTGGTGTTCGGGTCGGTTTACCAAGCCGAACCCGAGGCCATACGACTCAATTGAGTCTCGGCCACAACACAAGCCAAACATAGCTCACTTGAGCTAACCAAATAATCACATAACCCATTCGACCCAAATGGTCATTTCGGTAACCAAAATGGTACTCGGCTAAAAGCCGCGACTCCAAGAGTCGAACCACATAATCATACGAGCCAAAGGCTCGAACCATAACAAATCGAGAACCCATGAGGGTCTCGGCATGGCCTACGAGCACAAGAATGAAACCCCGAGACCACAAGGGTCTCGGTTAGCTCGGTTCAAAGGGTACACCACCCTTGACAACAACCAAACAATCATCACCAATGGACCAAAGCCACACAAAGGCTCGAATCAAGAATAAGCCGAGAGCTTGCTCTCGGTTCCGAGTCAACCACGACCCAAACCATGAAACCCGGATACCAAACTAACTTTTTATCACTAAAAACATCATTTCCCATTAAAGATTAGTTCGATTCTCGACAAAACAATCCGTGTAACCACGGATAAAGGCCAAATCGTGGCTCCCAAAGCCCAAAAATGGCTCCTTCTCACCTTCTTAGACTTCCAATAGCACGGATCTAGAAAACTAATAAAAGTTCGAACGGATTTGTGCAAGATTGATGGTGTTAACGGAGGTTCTAGGGTGAATATGATATATCAAATGAAAGAGGGTGAAGAGAGGAGTAGATTGGTGGTGTTTTTTTTGTTGGGTGGTCGGTAAAACGGCGGTGGTGGCCGGTTTTTCAATTCGGCGGCTAGGGTTTGAGTAGTAGAGGAAGAAGAGAGTGTGAGGTGAGAGATGAGAGTGAAATTTGTGTTTGTGTGTGGTGTTGGGTGTGAACCGAAAACCATAGGGACCCTTTAGTAGTTAACTTTTCTTTTTCTTCTTTTTTTTTTTTTTTTTTTTTTTTTTTTTTTTTTTTAAAGTTAATATTAGAAGTAATAATAATAATAATAATAATAATAATAATAATAGTAATAATAATAATATTATTACCGTTGAGCGGGTAATGCGGGTAAATGTAAAAACACGTGGCCCGAACCCGAACTCATTTTAAAATTTCCATATTACACGAGAACCTCTCGTAATCAATTAAAATAATAACGGCTCGTTAAGACGAATCATAAAATTATGTTAGGTAATCCTAGTGCCAAAGTCAACGTAGTGCCAAGTGAGAATTCAAATATACATCACCGATCACATAATCAAGAACGAATTATGAACATCATTCACGAATACCATAACGTCATTAAATAAAATTTCCATAAAATAGGTCTTACAAGTTCGTTGTGAAATGAAAATTTCAAATAAAAATTATAAACGAACTTATATCGAAATGCGGATTTTTAAAATGGCTCCCTAAACTGCCGGTTGTCACAATGTTGAAATTCTGCACAAAACCAGCAAAGTCCTTGTTAAGGGACATGTTGATCAAGTGCACTTGCACATTCTCAGGGTAACCAAATCCAATTCTGTGAAGCTGATCAAAAGATTCCTTCATCTCAGTCACATAATCTTCAACTGGTTTACCATCACCATGCTTGCAGTTGCGTAGCTTGTCCAGTTCATCATACAATTCAACTGCAGGAGACTTTTCATAAGACTTTTGAAGTTCATCAAGCATGTCTTTAGGAAAGTAGTACTCAAACTTCTTTTGTAACTGAGCACTCATGCTAGTGAGCAATAAACAAGCAACCTCATTAAACTTAGTATGCTCCACCCTCCATGCCGCCTTAACTGCTTCTGGTTTAGTAGCAGTAGGCTCAGCTGGGCATTCTTCGGTCAAGTAATCTAGCTTACCGGTCGACCTCAAGACAATTCTAAGCGAACGGTGCCAATCATTGAAATTCTTTCCAGTTAGTTTTTCTCTCTCAAGATGACTCAAGACAATTCTAAGCGAACGGTGCCAATCATTGAAATTCTTTCCAGTTAGTTTTTCTCTCTCAAGATGACTCTTGAAAGCAGAAATCACAGATGGGGTATCGGGTTGAGCCATATCTACAGATAAAAGTTCAAACATTTGTATTTTCGATAATAAATATCTTCAAGAAAATAAAATACCCAAAGTTATATTCATATAACCACCAAAATTTTCTTGAAAACCTAGGATCCAACTTTAAATAGTTCCACCACATCAGTTGATCTGCTAGTGGTGAAAGTACAAAAGATGGTAATCTGTCGAACAATAATTGGCAAACAAGATTTCCAATTCCTAGATCATTATGGGAATTACATCAAATTGATTCATCAATTTGCCTTGTAAGCATGTTTCATCCCATCTCATGCCTTAAGTTCTAGGTCTCACGCACAACTTAATTAAGTCGTCTACCTTAGAAACTGTAAAATTACAATTATGGTCTCACGCATTAAAAGAATTTTACCTTGTTATAGTAATTTAGCCTAGGTCTCACGTTTACTAAATTAAAATTCTAAGTGTTTCTTATAGATAGATGGCATGTAACTTAAATTATAAGGGTATTTATTTTTGATGTGTAAATCAAAATATGTATAAAGATGCATGCACTCATCTTTATAGCATAAGTTTTCAAAACCTTTTTATTACCAATTCGTGAAATTAATACACAAAGTTTTACTTGAGGTTTAATAAACCCTAAGATGACTTTCTACAATTATGATTTTAAAAGTAATTCATTTAAGACATATTCAAGATTGTGATAACCAAGGCAGACTCTAAGGCTCTTTTCTAAGCCTTCAAATCACGGTTATGAATATCATCTTAAAGGACTTAATTTTAAAAGCATATTTGTACAAAACATCAATCAAGCAAAAGTTTATGGATTCAATCTCAAAATCATGTAATAAAGTATGAATTTTGCTAGTCTCGCCTGGGAGCTGATTACCGTGCGAATCGGACCACTATCGGCACTTAAGACCTTGCAAGATTCTTACTTTATCACTTTTGTTTCACCATTATTAGTCCATATTATTTTCTTTTATGAAAATCACCCTTTTTATTGCTTACATCAAGTCAAATAATTAAGAAAACAATAAAAACAAGTAATTAAAAGAAAAATAAACAACTAATAATTAAAACGTGAAACAATTAGCCA
Organism: Artemisia argyi; assembly: GCA_030686995.1. Lineage (NCBI taxonomy): Eukaryota > Viridiplantae > Streptophyta > Magnoliopsida > Asterales > Asteraceae > Artemisia > Artemisia argyi. The sequence goes on along the minus strand of CM060702.1, from coordinate 19,164,063 downwards.
CATGCAAACCTTATTAAAAAGATCATAATAAAATCAATTCTAGGTATTATAACGCATGTAATCAATTAAGGCCTTCTCCTCTTAATGGCGGAGAGTCACATACATTGACGTATCAATTGCGTAGGCCAAAATCAATATACACACCACATAGCATATAAAATGATTTTAATATATTAATTAATTGGAGTCTTCCCCAATTTTAGATCTATTTAAAACATGTGACAATAAAATAAACAAACAAGATCCATGACTAACATGCATGTTTCGTCATGGATTAAACCTAACAATTAGCACATAGGTCACAAGTACGTTCACAAAACCGGTTTAAGACCTAGGGTTTCTATGTGATTACAATTTAATCAAGAAAACCACAAACCCTAATTAGGGTTTTTAGTGGAAATCAACCCCCCCCCCCCAAATTAGGGTTAGGGTTTTAAATTTTATTAAAAAAAATTTAAAGAAAAACCCTAGAAAAAACATGTATCTAAAACAATTAAAGATCCGATTTTTTTATTACGTTTCAGTAATCAATTACATGTTATCCATGGCTCGTGATGCCACTGTTAGAGTTTGACAATCAATATAGCACATATGCGGAAGCAAGGATCAATAATAACACGTATAAAGATAACTAAAACATAAATAGTAAACGTACCCAATGCACTTCAATAAACCTTGATTCTTGTACAAATAGATCAATGATAAACCCCTTACCGTTTTGTTTATCGATCTCTTGATAATTACTAAAGTAAGTAATTACTTTGTTCTTGTACACACAAACTACCAACGAATAAAGGTTTATGCAAGTAAACGAAAACACTTAGTTTTGCTTAAGGAAAATCGATCCTAAACCCTTGTGGGTGTGAGGGTCGATCGGCCAAGGAAAGAAAAGAGACAAGGAAAACTTTAGGGTTTTGTGTGTGTGCACAAGAGATTATTAGGTTTAACCCCAAGGCCTTGTATATATACTAGATGATTTCTTGGAGTCCAAGCAAGGGTGGATCGACCCTATTGGGTTGGGTCGACGGGCCTCACCCCCTCCAAGGGGATTCCGGATCCTTCTTGTCTTCTAAAATACATTCTAGTCCTCGTTCTTTCATTCCTTAATAATAGTTAATACTTACGTTTAATATTAACGATTATTTAGTCCCTCAAGTGTTTATAAATATATATACACGATACATATAACATATATATATTTATTTACTTTATTCTCGTTTGTAATGTGTGCAATCCCGAGGTCTCGGGTTCGATACTAGTCATTTACATATTAATATTTATATGTAACTTTTAACAAAAACATCAATCAAGGTTTGTTTAATTCAGAATACTAGTTTGAAAGTTGGTTTTTAGGACACCGTTGTGATGTTGAGATCGAAGGCCACCTATGTGATATTGAGACACTTTAAAGTAAGAAGACGAGTCAATATCATAGGTCAACGTCATTTGTCAATAGTTTTGTGTGCGCAGTAGGCATGAACTAGTAGGTTAGCAAACAAGTGACGCTAGCTTATGGTAGCTTACAACCCGACTTATCATTATCAAAAAGTTAGGCTTCTGGGGTCACAACAAGCTTTAAGCGAGCTATATAGCTTGAAATGATCGAGTGTTCAAGGGCAAATTTGATCCGATAGAAAAAGTAATCCAAGATGTTCAATTAAAGAGCTTTGAGTGGGTATTAAGGAGATGGTCAAAGGCTGGGCTACAATGGCGTCCATAATCTAAAAGATTGCATTATGGAAAGGTGTGGTGTCACATGAGAAGCGCAGTTAATTTCATGTCTCTAATGCGTGTAGTATGTGAGTAAGGTGGACAATTCTTTATGCTAGTGTCTTATACACCTCGTGGTTGGCATTTGGCAATATCAGTATATCTTATAGTGATGTTTGTGTAATGGTGAGGATAGTTGATGATCTATGTGAGGTATTGTATTTGTTTTGTTTTATAAAATAGATTTCTTCAAAAAAAAAATCCAACCGTTTATTTATGCTAGATCTATCACTTGTGGTGGTTGATTAAAGGCCGATGATGTTTTTTTTATAAGGCTCAATGTCATTTGGTTTCGTATAATTTATCAAGGTCATCTTTGTGATATTTAGACGCTTTAAATCCTATATTGTACATGTATAAACCGGGAGGTGAATCTCGTTTCATTTGGAGTGACGCATTACCCAAAACAACACGACTATATAAATATAAGATATGTGTGATCCTCCAGGTAATGCTCCATGAATCTTCGCTAATGGTAGTTCATTCTTGTAAAGATTATACATCGGGTACATTCTTTTGATTCAAATAATATTAAAATAATTGAACATAAAATGTTTGTAAGCGTTTATAATTTTATATGATCAACTCCCATGTCAGTATTTCTTCCACTGTAGTCTTTTTTTTCATTCTACAATTAAAAGACCATCATATTTCAATGAAATTTCAGTGTATAAACTAATTGATATATCTAATTAGGCATATAAAAAAATCATTAACATCATTTCTAAACAACTGACACTAGCTTATGGGAGCTTACGTCCCGACTTATCAAGAAGTTTTGTAAGCTCAAGCTTCCACACACATGACAAGCTTTAAAAGAGCTATACAGCTTTGTTTACTCATCCATGCAAAAGCAAAGGTTAGGCTCTGTGTAAGTTAGAGGTGGAAATTTTCCTTAGAAAACCGGTTTTCAAAAAACCAGTTTTTCTAAAAACCAGTTTCGGTTCGGTTCGGTTTTTTCCGAGTCGGTTTTTTTCGTTTATAAATGTTCGGAATCGGTTTCTTACAGTTATAAATTTTTAGAATCGGTTTTTTACCGGTTCGTTTTTTTTCGGTTATAAATGTTCGGATTCGGATTTTTTTTGGGTTATTTACCGGGTTTTTTTTTTCGAAATTTAACTAAAAACTTCAAACGTTTTTTTTTTCTTTTCTTTCGGTTATAACTTGTTAATTATCAAACATATAATTAAACAATATACTCATAACTTTTATTTAAACAATACAATTATACAATCATAATTTTTATTTAAACAATAAAATTATACAACTAAAAAAATACAATCATAACTTTTATTTAAACAATACAATCATAAAAACATATAAATACTAATACATTTTTCGAGCTTCAGCATGGCCATCACCCGAAAACATATTAGTGTAATCAAGTATATCGAGCTTCGGCATTGCCATCACCCGTTATACTCAACTAGTCACTCAAGTCGTCATCAAGATCATTTTCTTCCAAAAAATCTTGTACATCTAAATCTTCAACTTCAAAATTTTCAAACTCACATTCATCTAATTCGCCTTCGAAGGTGATATCCCCGCTTCTTCTTCTTCTCTTATTATACCTTCTTCAACATCTTTATCTAATATTGGAACTTCTAACGATGATTCATGTTGTATCCTATCTACTCCTTCCAAATAATCATTCAAACATACACATACTTCCACGGATTTGGGTGTTAGTCTTGTCCTTCTTTCCGATATAATTCGACCACTAACCGAAAAGGCCGATTCGGAAGCTATCGTCGAAGCTTGGACCGCTAATAAGTCACGAGCCATAGCGGATAAACTGGATATTGGATTTCCCTTTCTTTCCACCAAGCCAAAATGTCAAAGTTTGCAAACTCATCGGAACTTAAAGTTCTTAAAAAGTTTGTAGCCATATATTGTCCAAATTCGCTTGTTGGGCCGATGATCGTTGACGCTTTGTAGCTTCTTCAAATAAAGAATTATAAAGGTTTATATTAATGTCTCTTGTCATTCGGACACTTAATATGAGACGAAAGTACTAATATTTAACCCCATGTCATTATGTATAGATATTACAAGCAGATTAGCGCCAACCGAGTTGCGGCTGGGAATTTTTTATAACGTGTTATAAATTATAACCGTTTGTTTGAGATGGGTCTCAGTGGCCGAGTGAAAAATAAAACGCTATCTTTTTTGGTTAAACGTTTTTGTGTATGTAAAGCTAACACAAATTTTAAACTTATTTGATAGATTAAGGGTTATTTTGAAAGTTCTTTTATTTAAAAACTCTACATACATATTAAACTTAAACATTTTTATAAAATTGAGCGTATGTCAAAATCATATCAATATTGGACTCGTTTTGTACATTATCGAGAGATCTTTTTTCCGGTAATTTTTTTAAAAAAAAATCGAGATATCTGTTAGATACTTGGTAAATAAAATTCGTTGTATAAGAAAGTCATAAATAATAAAAAGTTGAAGGTGTGATATATATATATATATATATATATATATATATATATATATATATATATATATATATATATATATATATATATATATATACTTGTTTTGGGCCCTGATTTTATGAATGTGGCACGAATCATGAACAACAACAAATTTTATGAATTGTTTATTTGCACATGGTTAGAGGTGCAAATATACCGGTTAAAACCGGTTTTCGGTTTTTAGAAAATCGGTTTTCAATAAACCAGTTTTTCTAAAAACCAGTTTCGGACTTTCGGCTAAAAACCAGTTTCGGTTTGGTTCGGTTTTTTCGGTTAAAAATGTTTGGAATCGGTTTTTTTTCGGTTATAAATTTTCGGAATCGGTTTTTTACCGGTTCGTTTTTTTCGGTTATAAATGTTCGGATTCGGATTTTTTTTCGGTTTTTTACCGGGTTCGTTTTTTTCGAAATTTTACTAAAAACTTCGAACGTTTTTTTTTTCGGTTTTAACTTGTTAATTATCAAACATATAATTAAACAATATACTCATAACTTTTATTTAAACAATACAATTATACAATCATAATTTTTATTTAAACAATACAATTATACAACTAAAAAAATACAATCATAACTTTTATCTAAACAATACAATCATAAAAACATATAAATACTAATACATTTTGCAAGCTTCGGCATGACCATCACCCGAAAACATATTAGTGTAATCAAGTATATCGAGCTTCGGCATTGCCGTCACCCGTTATACTCAACTAGTCACTCAAGTCGTCATCAAGATCATTTTCTTTCAAAAAATCTTGTACATCTAAATCTTCAACTTCAAATTCTTCAAACTCACCTTCATCTAATTCGCCTTCGGTATTCGTAGTCGAAGACGAAGGTGATATCCCCGCTTCTTCTTCTTCTCTTATTATACCTTCTTCAATCTCTTTATCTAATATTGGACCTTCCAACGATGATTCATGTTGTATCCTATCTACTCTGTCCAAATAATCTTTCAAACATACACATACTTCCACGGATTCACATGTTAGTCTTGTCCTTCTATCCGATATAATTCGACCACTAACCGAAAAGGCCGATTCGGAAGCTTCCGTCGAAGCTTGGACTGCTTTTATTTTAAAACCGGTTAAACCCGGTTTTTTTTCAACGGTAACTTTTTTTTTTAAATAAATAAATAAAACCGGTTAAAACCGGTTTTATTTTAAAACCGGATAAAACCGGGTATAAAACCGGTAAAAACCCGTAACCGGTCTAACCGGTTCGGTTTTAGAAAACCGGTCCGGTTTTTAGAAAACCGGTTTTGTCAAAAACCGGTCGCCGGTTTAACCACCGGTTGAAAAAAAACCGGTTGCCGGTTTGCATCTCTACACATGGTAACTGTTTTTTTAATCCGGAGAAAATTCTAAAATACATCCCCGTAGTTTGCCAAAAGCCCGCTTTACATCCTTTTACTTTTTTTTGGAACAAAATCATCCACCGTTAGTAAAGTTGGCACAAATACATCCCTTAGTTAGTGATATCAGTTACTATGGACTAACGATGCAAATGATTTTCCGTTATCTCCTAACAAGAGTTAAAATATGTGAAAAACTAGAAGGGGGGGTTGAATAGTTTTATGTCCTTTTAAATTTATTTCCAAAATATTTTGTTGGTTATAAAAACTTTCGATTCGATCTTAAGTGAATTCAAGCAACAACCAATACAAGCAAGTCTAAACTAATATTGAAAGTATTGAAATATAATGAAGAAAGGATAGAGTTAGAAAGATCAAACCACAACACGCGAATTTATAGTGGTTCGGCTACAAGACACCTTCCTTGCCCTACTCCACTCCCCGAGTACCACACTCGAGAGTTTTCTTCACTATGTCAACAAACTCCTTATGGTGGAGAAACCTTACACACCTTGGCTTACACAAGTTAACGACACTAAGCTAAATGTCGAGTTCTAATCGTAGCTAGAACTAATCTCACACCAAATATCACACCACGTGATCTTCACACCTTAATCACACCTTCACACCTTCTTCAAGACTTCACACCGTTTTCACACCTTATCAATCTTCACACCTTCTTCTATGCACAACTAAGTCACTACTACTAAACTAGTTTACAATACACCAAGATTCTACAATCAACAAATATTCACAACACCTTAACAAATAGCTATCACTAGTACTATATGAAACTAGCAATACACAACACCACTACAATAAGATGGATGTAGAGAAGTGTTCTTCTTCTTGCACTTGAATGGATGAAGCTTTGGATCTCTTGGAAACAAAGACTTATGAAATATATGATCAAAGGATTTTAGATCTAGAGAAGAGGATTGGATCAGAAAGTTTATAGTGCAAAAAGGTGAGAAAAATATGTGGAATGATCCAATATTTATAGGGCCAGAAAATACTGTTTGGGAGCGTGCCGGTCCCCTTAATTGTAGGCCGGTCCCCTTAATGATTAAGGGGGCCGCCTAGTAAAATTAAGGGGGCCGCCCTCCTGAACGTTTGAAAAGATTCTCTGGATAAAATTTGCCCTTTTTGGTTGGAAATTTGAAATCATATTTTTGTGGTTTAATAAAGCTTTACCAAAAATAATTTACAAATATATATAAAATGTTAAAATCATTTTATATAATGTTATGTATTAATATAAAATTTCCTTTGATCATGTAATGCATAAGTTACTAAGTTTATGGATACCTTAAGTGATATAAGATGTAGAGGTAAATATTTGTCACCAAATACTTGTTTATGTCTTATTATTGACTTAATTTGATTTAAGTTTTGTGATTATCAAAACATAGGTTTATTGAGAAATATTAATAACATTCACAAACATTATTTATATCAACAATCTCCCCCTTTTTGATGATTACAAAACTTAAACTCATTAACTCAAAAATTAGTTTTTAAACAAGTATTTTAGTGAGTTTATATGTACTTCTCCCCCTTTTTGTAACATCAAAAAGGTTATGCCGACAAGTTTTCATTCGTGAAAACTTTGACGGGTAGAAACTCCCCCTTGATGTGTACTCCCCCTCGTTTGGGGGTACCAAGAGAACGAGCTATGGAATGCTTGCAAAAACAAAAATATTAGAAGCACAAGTATAGACATGCACACAAATATAATGTAATAAGGAAAGAAAGAAGCATTCATATTAGAGAAATGGTTGTGTCAAGACACAACAATACAAGTACATAAGCTAACAACATAGTAGCAACTATATAAGCCAATTAAACAATAAAGATACATCATCATGCAAAGGGTACATGGACTTCATAGAGCTTGCAAGCAAAAGGGAGGGTAAAGGCTTTATTAATTAAGCATATCATATGCTTAATTTGGAGAGCATGATGGAGATGGTGGAGTAATAGGTGAGAATTGTGGTGGAGAGATTATTGGAGAGGATGGTGGAGTTGGTGGTGGTGGTGGGTGGGTAAGCAAATGTTCAATATATGAAAACATATATTGAATTTCATCTCTAAGGCCAAAGATGACCGTGCGGTTATGGATGCAACAAAGACAAGTATCCCCATGGGATTCAAGTAGCCTCCAAGGTACGGGATTGGCAAAGAATGGTGGTGAAATTTGTGGTGATGAGAGATGAGCATCAAGTGGTGTTGTTGGTGAAAGTGAGATGGTAAGATGAGTAGACATGGGTTCTTGTGTAGGAGGTGGTGATGATACTTGTGGTGACAAGTGTAAGTTGATGTAGTCATTGATTGATGAGGTTGAGGGTATGGATGATGAAGAAGTTCCATGAGTGGAAGGTGTTTTAGATGGTGCATTGGGTGCACTTGGAGATGAGCATTTGGGTGGAGGTGATGGTGATTTGTTGTCTTCATTTGTTAAGTCAATGAAGAGTTGTTTTGGGGGGATGACCACAAGTTTTTGTTTCTTGGAGGTTTTGGAGTTTGAGGTGCTTGGAGGAGTCATGATGATATGATGAATGATGAGATGAAAAATGGTGATAATGGAGGGAATTTATAGTATGGAAGTGGGTGATTTAGGTAAATGTTTGAAATGGTTGAAGGAGATTCTAAAATCAGTTGGGTCAAAATGGGAAATGGTAGCTGAAACTAGAGAAAGGATTCACAAGATGCAAAAGAATACAGTAAACTCAGTTCCAGATGGCCGGTCCCCTTAATTGTATGCCGGCCCCCTTAATCATTAAGGGGACCGCCTAGGGAATTAAGGGGGCCGCCCATCTGGTGTTTTCCCAGACGACCAGAAACCCAAAATTTGCAGAATTTGGTCATTTTTCAAGTTTGTTTTTCCAGCAAGCTCTATTAGAAGTATATACACTAGGAATGATGATATACAAACATATATATATAACCAAATTTTGCATGCAAATTAACATATTATAATCCATATTTGAAAAGAAGCATAGCATAGCATGATAATTATTCAAAGGCTAAAAATTATTCAAGAGATAAACAAGAGCTAACACAAGTATTTCCGAATAAGTCGGACAAGTAGCAAACCATACAAGTGTCAAATAAAAACAAGTAGTAACAAATAGCAATTTATCAAAATCTTCTACTTCTTCTTCTTTCCAAGCATCTTCCTAAACATCTTCCCAATGGATTTGAATCCTCCTCGCATCTCTTCATGCATTTGTTGTTGTTGATTGATGATGGAAGTTTGGCGAGTGAAGAGAAGTTCATCGGTACGTTCGTGAGGAAGAGGAATTGAATATTCGGAGTAATCAAGGTCAGGAAGATCATCAACAAAGGTCGCGGGGGATGGAGTACTAACACATGAGGTGTCTTCCTCCTCATCATCATCGTCATCACGATGAGATGTAGAACCACGACCCCTAGAGTACAAAGGAACACGAGATTTTCCTTTGTCACTGCGAGGACGACGAGTACGAACACGAGTGAGTTGGTTTAAGGTAGGAAGGATATGAACGTAGTAGTCTCTTTGAAGATGTGGGTAATGTTCCATCACATAACGATAAAGTCGTGTGAGAAACATACCTTAAGGGAGATTGGCATTTGGGGTGTTTTTGGCGGACATGATTCGATGAACAAAAAGATAAGCCAAGTTGTATTGCTCTTCAGCAATAACACAATAAAGCATGTGGGCAATGCTCGCCGTGACATGATCACGATGACCACCCGTACCAAACGCATTCTCGCGAATGAGTTCTTCCCACTTCTTTATGTCTGGGCTTAGCTCTTTGAGGAGGATTTGATTAGCATGAATGTCGACATTCTTCGACTTGATCACCCGACTAGTCGTACGACGTTCTAGTTCAAGCATTCGACGAATGTCTTCAGGACTAGGAATCTCAGAATAGTAGGGGCCATCCTGAGGACGATTTCTTTCAAGAGTGGAAAGGTCCCATTCATTTGAGAAAACGGCTTGGCCGTTGAATGGGATCCTAAGGATTTGCCCAAATTGAGCAAGAGTAAGAGTGATGAATTGCTTTTGAATCATGAAGGAAATGAGGAGATGACCATAGGGATCGGTTTGCACCGTCACTTGGCTATAGAAGTCGAGGATAAAACGAGGAATGATAGGTTCGTTGATTTGGAAAAGACATTCAAAACGAATATTGGAGAACATTCGTTCTGTGTCATCAGATTCATAGAAAGATGGGTCGACAATTCTTCCTTCGTGAATGTTTCTATTTTCAATAGGACGATAGAAACATGCAACTGAAGGAGACATGCCGGGAGTAGAAGAGACATTTGGAATGTATTGTTTGGTTTTGGATACATCACCAACCGTGGTCTTAGGCATTTTCACAAAAGATATTGTTATATGTTTGGTTGATGTTTGCCCCTTGCGAAACAACCCCGAATTGGTGATATGATGGAGGATTTTGAAGTTTTTGGGTGTTTTGGTTCGTACTCAGTAGTAGTGGGGAGGAACAAATGAGTGAATGGAGTGTTTGGGAATGAAAATAAGAAGGAAAAACAAATTTGGAACTGTCAGATGGCCGGCCCCCTTAAACATTAAGGGGACCGCCCTCGATAACAAGCCGGTCCCCTTAATCATTAAGGGGGCCGCCTTTGAAATTTTCCAAATTTCGCGGAATTCGTTTCTGGAACAAAAATATTTATACGTATATACTTAGATTTATAATATATCAAAAAATACGTAAACGTCTATTGGCACGATGATAAAATACTTAACAACTTTTAATTACCGTTTCGATAATTAAAATATACCTTTGACAATTTTTTGGATAAAATGATCAAAGTGTTAAGTTGATGAAGGGTTTGAGGTGTGTTCGGGAATATGTGAATAATTGTATATATATATATATATATATAGTTTATATATATAGGTATAAATGTGATTGAAAGATGGGTTGATGAGTGAGATTTGAAGGATAGTAGCGGAGATAGGATATAGTTGGCGAGAGGAGTTTGTTTCATCCATAGTGTTCACGTGCCGAGGCGTTCTTGCATAGTAAAAGTCCACTTGACTCATATCCCTTCATCATCATGAGTCTCCTAAAAGAGGACTTACTAGAATAACGTGAGGGGGGAAAGAAAGGGTTCGATAAAGAACGATTTCTTGGAGTTCTAGAAAGTCAACAAATGACTTATCTAGGTTATGTGCAAGTGAATATATATATATATATATATATATATATATATATATATATATATATATATATATATATATATATATATATATATATATATATATATATATATATATATATATATATATATATATATTTATTACGTATAATAGTATATATATGTATATATAAGTATATATGTGATTCTAACAAATAGAATACAATAACAAATTATATCTAAATAATTGACGAAATCAAACAATGCATATTAATCTAAGCATGGCAATGAGTTGTGAAAGAATGGCGTACCCGGTGGTCTTCAAAAGAAATCTTCAACATCATCAAGATGAAATATAGACTTTGACAAAGTCTATGTTGAGAGAAAAACCAAGATTGCCTCAAGGAATGTTCGTCTAGCCATTTGATCTCCATTCTCCTTTTGGTCCAAAGTTGTTTGGTCCAAACATGTTTGACATTTGACTCGGGTGCATGAAGGGTGGTAGAATGCCCCAAGGATTGTAGCTTTGTTGGTAGTTCCACATTTGATTACTATTGTTATTATAGTTTTGTCTATTTTGATTTCTTCTTGGTTGAGGTGTTTTAGACCTAGGATGAGAATTATTTGGTTTTCTAGGTGGTGGAGTTTTAGATCTTATTTTGGGTTTAGAAGATCCTACTTCGGTCTTTAAAGACGGTTTATAAAAATCTTTAACTTCTTCATCGTTGGCAAGAAGTATTTTCTTATCATTAATAAGTATATACTTAGGATTAGATTTTAAAGGTTTTTGTTTGTTGAGTTCACTTTCAAATTTTACATTTTTAATCTCGCTTGTTGAAGCCTCATTTAAATTAAATCCTAATCCGGTTTTGTCTCCGGATGTTCTTTGAATACTTATTATTTTACTAAGTGATTGACTACTATTTTCAAATTTGTCAAGTTTGCGAATTTCTTCCCTAAGTATTTCGTTTTCACCTTTAAGCTCTTGACATGATTTACATTCTTCAAAAATTTCTTTACCTTTTTCTAGTTGATATATTTTAATTTTTAGTTCAAGTACTTCACTTTCTAATTGATTGTTAATGTATTTTAGTGATTTGTTTTTGGCCATTACTAGTTGTCCTAATTTGCATAGTTTAATATATTCATTATCTAGATCTTTTTCATCTAATGATATATTTTCATCACTAAAATATTCGGTTTCGGAACGTACCTCATTTGGTGTATTCGCCATGAGACATTTTTCTTCCTTTGTCGTTTCATTCTCATCATCATCACTATCACTCCAAGCACCTCCAACAAATGCTCTTTGATTTTGATCTCTTGTCATCATTGGACATTTTCCAATAAGGTGATTTGGATCTCCACACTTGAAGCACTTTCTTTCAATCTTGTTGTTCTTGTCATCTTTACTCTTTTGAAATGTTTTCTTTTCATCATACGGTTGTCTTACGAATCTTCCTCGCCTTTTGAAGAATTTCTTGAAATCTCTTACGGCCATGGCGTATTCTTCGTCATCACTTTCGGAAGATGAGCTATCTTCGATACTAGATTCCTTTCTAGCTTTCAAGGCGATTGACTTGCTTTGCTCTCGTTTTTCCTTGACCATTTCGGAGTCCTTCTTGATGATGACTTCGTAGACTTTTAGATTTCCAATTAATTCGTCAAGTTGCAAAGTTGACAAATTCTTTGATTCTTCAAAAGCCGTCACTTTAGCTCGCCATTTTGGATGAAGAGCCCTAAGAAACTACCTAACAAAATTCTTACTAGAAAAATTCTCATCAAGTGCTTTTAAACTTGTGATGATAGTGTTAATCTAGCAAAAGCATTGTCAATTGATTCCTCTTCCGGAATCGTGAATTGCTCGTATTGTTGAACAAGTAGATCTATCTTATTATCTTTGACTTGACTATTACCTTGGTGAGTTATTAGTAAAGAGTTCCAAATTTCTTTTGCGGTTTCACACATAAAGATCCTTTCGTACTCTTTACGTGGTAGCGCATTATAAATAACCATTTTTGCTTCATTATTTTTAGCAAGTTTTCTTTTTAAATCATCATTTTGTTTTTCAAAAGGTACGATTTCATCTTTCTTAGTTTTCGGGTTATTTTGAATAGGTAAAAAATCACCATTAGTAATAACATGCCAAAGATCTAGATCTTTTGACTTCACATAACTTTCGAATAGATTTTTCCAATATAAAAATTCATCACTTTCAAATAGTGGTGGTCTTTGCATAGATTGCCCTTCTAAATATTTTTCAGATTCCATAGATCGTTACAAGTTTTAAAATACAATATATTTTAAAGATCTTGCTAGACGTGGCTCTGATACCAATTGTGAAAAACTAGAAGGGGGGGTTGAATAGTTTTATGTCATTTTAAATTTATTTCCAAAATATTTTGTTGGTTATAAAAACTTTCGATTCGATCTTAAGTGAATTCAAGCAACAACCAATACAAGCAAGTCTAAACTAATATTGAAAGTATTGAAATATAATGAAGAAATGATAGAGTTAGAAAGATCAAACCACAACACGCGAATTTATAGTGGTTCGGCTACAAGGACACCTTCCTTGCCCTACTCCACTCCCCGAGTACCACACTCGAGAGTTTTCTTCACTATGTCAACAAACTCCTTATGGTGGAGAAACCTTACACACCTTGGCTTACACAAGTTAACGACACTAAGCTAAATGTCGAGTTCTAATCGTAGCTAGAACCAATCTCACACCAAATATCACACCACGTGATCTTCACACCTTAATCACACCTTCACACCTTCTTCAAGACTTCACACCGTCTTCACACCTTATCAATCTTCACACCTTCTTCTATGCACAACTAAGTCACTACTACTAAACTAGTTTACAACACACCAAGATTCTACAATCAACAAATATTCACAACACCTTAACAAATAGCTATCACTAATACTATATGAAACTAGCAATACACAACACCACTACAATAAGATGGATGTAGAGAAGTGTTCTTCTTCTTGCACTTGAATGGATGAAGCTTTGGATCACTTGGAAACAAAGACTTATGAAATATATGATCAAAGGATTTTAGATCTAGAGAAGAGGATTGGATCAGAAAGTTTATAGTGCAAAAAGGTGAGAAAAATATGTGGAATGATCCAATATTTATAGGGCCAGAAAATACTGTTTGGGAGCGTGCCGGTCCCCTTAATTGTAGGCCGGTCCCCTTAATGATTAAGGGGGCCGCCTAGTAAAATTAAGGGGGCCGCCCTCCTGAACGTTTGAAAAGATTCTCTGGATAAAATTTGCCCTTTTTGGTTGGAAATTTGAAATCATATTTTTGTGGTTTAATAAAGCTTTACCAAAAATGATTTACAAATATATATAAAATGTTAAAATCATTTTATATAATGTTATGTATTAATATAAAATTTCCTTTGATCATGTAATGCATAAGTTACTAAGTTTATGAATACCTTAAGTGATATAAGATGTAGAGGTAAATATTTGTCACCAAATACTTGTTTATGTCTTATTCTTGACTTAATTTGATTTAAGTTTTGTGATTATCAAAACATAGGTTTATTGAGAAATATTAATAACATTCACAAACATTATTTATATCAACAAAATAGTTGCATCGTTAGTCCTCATTCAGTTAAAATATTTGCATCGTTAATCCTCATTGACTATAGAATTAAAATATTAAAATATCGATCCATAATGAACGTTGATAAGATCCATCCATTTAGCAACAATATCGTAGTAAATAAAAAACATGAGTACAAAATGAAAAGTGAAAGAAATGAGACTAGTCACATCGATAAAACCGTCATCTTAACGGCATATCAATTTTTTACATTTTCATCAAATCTATTACTAAACAGTAAACAACTGTAGTAAGGTCTATTGACACTAAGAGCATTGGGTGTGGATGAAGAATGCTAGTTCGCCGTATGATGTGGAGGTGCCAACGGCGAGCCGTTGCTCGCCGCCACACCGGAGGTGGCTCGCCGTTGCTCGCCGTTGGGAATCTCCTCGTCGGGACGACGAGCTTCTTCGTCTGACAAACGTCTGATTTTTTGTTTTTTTTTTTTTTTTTTTTTTTTTTAACCTTTTAATAATGTAAAATGTATGTATATATGTATATGTGTGTTTTGATTTGTAAAATGTATATGTATATGTATATGTATATGTATGGTTTTTATACGTATATTTTTTTTGAATAATACAACTATATTAAACATAGGATTAAAATAACTTGAAACAACGTACAATTATTTTACAAATACGATAACAAGATTAAACTTAAAAACGAAAATTAAAAACCTTAAAGTAGCGTACGATAATAAAAACTATGATTCAATAAAATGAATCATCCGACACGTATCCTTCCTGACTCGAGTATGAGGCACTTGAGTCGTCCTCACTGGATGGGACAGGTGGAAGTCCCTGAGCCCAACGCCATTCGGCTCTTCTGTTCCTGCGATCTTGTTTTCCTTTGAGGTACACCTCACGCGCCCTTTGCTGACGGTCTTGTTCAGCTTCATATGCCCGTAGCACTTCCATATCCAGCTCATACTGTTCTTGTTCAGTCAATTGACGAATGATGGGCTGATTTGCAGGTTGATTGTTTGGTTGTTGGATGTTTGGCGGTGGAAACAAAACTTCTGGTGGAGTTGGAGGTGGTGGGTTGTCGTACTGAAACACCGGAAATATATCTTCCGGCTGTGTGTTTTGAGGTGGAAACATAACTTCTGGTGGAGTTGGAGGTGGTGGGTTGTCGTACTGAAACACCGGAAATATATCTTCTGGCGGTGTGTTTTGTTGGGAATTGTTTTGAGGTGATGCGTTGTGAGACACTTTTCTGGAAGAAGAAAGGAGAATTGTTTGATGATTGTGGGAATTGTGTGTGTTTTCAGATTTTGGATACGTATTTATAGAAGGTATCCCGCTAAGGTTTTGAATTCAAATTTTAGAAGGTATCCCGCTCTGGTTTTGAATTCAAATTTTTGAAATTACCCCGCTCAGGTTTTGAATTCAAATTTTTGAAATTACCCCGCTCAGGTTTTGAATTCAAATTTTTGAAATTACCCCGCTCAGGTTTTGAATTCAAATTTTTGAAATTATCCCGCTTTCAATTTGAATTCAAATTTTGAAATTATCCCGCTTTCAATTTGAATTCAAATTTTGAAACTATCCCGCTTTCAAAAAACCCCTATTAATACCATATTATACCATTCAGTTTTAGACACACTTCAATATTTACCATTAAGTTTTACAATGGCTAATCGTTGGTCAGTGGAAGAAGAACGGTTGCTAGCAACTGTATGGCTTGAAGTTCACGATTCTGAAGAACTTGTGAATGAACGTTCTTTTTGGAATGCAGTTACACAAAGGTTCAACAATCAGACTGAAGGTCAGGACCGTAATAAAAATAGTATTACGGCTCAATGGAACAGAATGAACCTTGAATGTCGTAGGTATAATTCTATTTACAAAGAGTTGGAGCGTACAAGTGCAGACCCTAATCGTCTCAGCAATGCAAACCGTATTTATCATGAACAATATGGTAAAGCGATTAAATATCAACATGTGTGGTTCGCTCTGAGAAACACGTTCGCATGGGACAGATTCG
This sequence comes from Artemisia argyi, assembly GCA_030686995.1. Classification (NCBI taxonomy): domain Eukaryota; kingdom Viridiplantae; phylum Streptophyta; class Magnoliopsida; order Asterales; family Asteraceae; genus Artemisia; species Artemisia argyi. The sequence goes on along the minus strand of CM060702.1, from coordinate 19,147,676 downwards.
ATGAGTAATGGTGGATTTCTTTTATGTACTTTATGTTAACTAATTATGTATCATGTGTACTTCTCTTATGTATTTTAAACGTTTGAATTCAAATGTTAAACGTTTACCCGCCCATTAATTTGAATTTGAATTCAAGAAGTTTGAATATTTTGAAATTTGAATATTATCCCGCTCAGGTTTTGAATCCTAAATGTTTATAGACTCCTATATAAACCATACATTATCATACAACTCTGCACACACTTCACTTTCAAAAAAATTCACAATGGCAACTCGTTGGTCTATTGATGAAGAATGCTGGCTAGCCGAGATGTGGCAAAACGTTCACGAATTCCATGCCAACGAAGGACCTTTCTGGCAAGTTGTAACAGAAAAGTTCAATGAACAATCTGACGGTCCAACTCGTAGCAAAAGCCAGCTAACAGGTAAGTGGGCAAAAATGAACTCAGATTGCCAAAAGTTTCATGAAATTTACTTGAATTTGCAACCGACACGTGAGCCAGATGATCGTGTTGAAGATGCGTTGAATGTTTACAAAGAACAGCATGATGGGAGAGCTTTCAAATATTTTCAGGTTTGGTTGATTTTGAAGAGCAACACCATCTGGAACCGATTTATCAATTAATCGCCTTTGTATTATTGTATCGTTTGTTGGTTTATGTTAAGTATTTATTTTCGTGCCGTATCGTATGTTTTTTTTTTTTTTTTTTTTTTTCCGCAAGTCGTATGTTTTTTTTTTCGTATTGTAACTTTTTTATTTGATGAAATAAAATTAGTATGTTTTGTTATTTTTTAGTATTTGTGAAATGGATTTAATTTATTTAATGAAATGAATAAAAAAATAAATGTGTAAGAGGTGGGGCCCGAATGGGGAAGTGGAGGTTTGTTGTTTGGTGAGGGAGGGTTTGTTGTGGTTTGTTGAAGTTGAGGTGTTTTGGTGATGTGGCATGGTGGGGCCCGAATGGGGAGCCTTGGCCTTGTTGCCACACCCAATGCTCTAACAAGATCAACCATCGAATCTATTTATTATTATTATTATTATTATTATTATTATTATTATTATTATTATTATTATTATTATTATTATTATTATTATTATTTACATTTTACATTTTATATTAAGGTATTATAATTATAAAATTGTTAAACTTTTTATATCAAACTTGATTATAAAACATTTTTTTCTCGTTTAAAGCTTTTGACGATTTGTGTTAAAAAAAATAAAAATATTTTATATAATAAAATAAAACCCTTATTGGGAATTTTCCATTTCAAAAAAATGCATTCATACCTTATTTAGTAATAATTGTATTTAAAAAAAAAATATTATTTTTTCTTATTAGGTAACATTTTATATTTATCCATAAATCAAGTAGAAGATAATTACAAAAAATATAGATAAGATGCAATTAACACAAGTAGAAGATAAATACAAAAATATAGCTAAGATGCAATTAATAATAGGATTAAAATTTTTAAATAATTATCTTTAATAATAAAAAACTATAATTAAACATCATAAATCAAACAAAACAAATATTAAGTTATTTGTTTTTTAATAAATAAAAATATATGATTCAAAAAAATTTTAAAAACCCGCGCGTGCACGAGCATTATTACTAGTAAAAAAATAAAATAAAATAAAATAAATTACTCGTTTACATGTAAAGTACAAGTTCAACTACCTTCCTAACAAATGAATATTTTATCCATATCCATTTATTTATACGTACAGTAGTTTTCATAAGCATATCTCCTTTTTAAAAAGAAACCAATGAAACAAAGACTTAAAACCAAACGCAAAACCATACTCCCCAAAGCACACATAAACATTACACTCAAAATATTTCATAACCATAAGTTTCCATTTTCATTATACTAAAGCTACATCATCTATAACGTAAAAGCTTCACTATACTCTCGATCTTGCGTGCTCAACAATCCCTCAATAACCAACTATTTAATCGTCTAGTCTAATATAACGTTACAGAACACACGATGAGTGCGAAAAACTGTATGTTGTAACGTTTTTTTTATACGTACTAGTGTACGTAAAGTATATAAGTAGTAAAGCTGGGAAAGCACGGGGAGTTGTTGTTCGATGGGATTTTCGATTGTTTTAATGAAGTCATGGTGGCGTTTGCTAGGGTGAACCATGCTGATTATCGTGTTGAGACAACGAGTAGACTTGCTCAGTGGCGTGTTGATAGCTTCGGGTTTTCGTATAGGAAATCTGATCCTTTCGTAATCGGAAAGTGGAACTGGTAATCTTTATTAGACAGGTTATTTGGGAGGATTTCCAGGATCGAAATGATCTTAACAACACATGATAATCATCATATAAAAATAAGAATCGATATAAGTGAAACAAGGAAAGATTGGGTGAACCCATAATCTGATTTTATAAAGTATGAATGGGTTACAAATAATGTTACAGGATCCTATCTATTTATACTAATCTAATCGGTATGTAGAAGGGTTGTGTTGGTTCGAATGAATCAACAGGTGTGATGGTTTAATTCAACCATTGTGTCCCTTCATGTATAACCGAATTTAACTGCCTATTCTAACCGCTATGTTTCTGCCTTTGGTGTGTTGAATTATAGCAGTCCAAAACAGAAGATAAAACATGCAGCCTTTATTGAAAAACAAAGATTAATGGATTATGTTTTCCAACAATCTTCTATCCTTTTTTTTTTTTTTTTTTTTCTTTTTTTTTTTTTGTTGGGCATGTACGTGTATTATAGGTCTAATGTCACTAAGGATGGAATTAGTGACGTTGTTATTTCGCAAATTTTGAAGGTATTTAGTTTTGGAAAAGAATAGAAAGCTGGTCATTAAGCTCTATCCCGAGTTACCAAAGTTAGCTCGTGATTTCCCTCCGATTGCATCCTTCAACATTCGTGTAGTCACGTTATTGGGTGGCTGCAAGACTTTGGTTCATCCAGGTACAATTATGAGCTTATTAAGCAACCTCATTAGAAATATATGTTGATTGAGATTGTTTTACTTCAGTTGGGTCAAATCGGCTAAAATGGGTATATATTTTCTAAAACATGATAAAAAAAATGTATGCGGGTCAACTTTTTTTATTAGACCAGTGGCAACCTGTACTAAAAAGTTATTTCTGGATGCAGAAGTTAAGGATAAGCAGTTCAAAAGTGGCGAGGCTTTTGTTTGGGCGCTTGAGGTTCCATTGACAGGAAGATTTATTGTGGACGTCGAGTTTCTGGATCTTAAGATCACATCTCCAAACGTAATTCACTTATCTATATTTTCAGTATTTGAAGATTTTAACGATTTACGTACATATTTACTATTTACGGAATCATTTTTAACGATTTAAGTACATATTTGCCATTAATATCTAGGATTTAAACTAAGAAAATATAATGGGTCGATATCATGTGTCAAAGTCCAGTTTTAACTGTGAGGTTGGCAATAACTTGTATCCTAGTAGACTTTAAGGTCAATACGTTGATTAAAGTTTGTGGAATTTGGAGAACTAGTTTGGAATTTGGTTTTCAAGGACACCTTTGTGATTTTGAGAAAGCCGCCTATGTGATGTTGAGATGCTTTAAAGTAAGAAGGCTAGTCAATATCATAGGTCAATATCATGTGCCAATAGTTGTGTGCGCGCAACATGAACTTGAAGGTTAGCAAACTTTAAGGTCAAAAAAATCAAAGTTTGTTGGACATGGAAAATTAGTTTAAAAGGGTTCTGTTGTTAAGGTCAACTTTGTGACGTTGAGACGCTTTGAATCCTATTTTGTTCATGTGAAAACAGGGAGGCGTATCTTGTTCCATTTGGAGTGAAGGGCTTACACAAAAAAGCTCGATTTCAACTGCACTAACCTCCCTAGGCAAGATGTTATCCGAAAGTATCCACACGGACATCACCATATGCGCGTCCAATGGAACCATTGAGGCCCACCGTGCCGTACTTTCAGCACGTTCACGGGTCTTTCATAGCATGTTCTCCCACGACCTCAAAGAAAAAGAAATGTCTGCGATTAACATTTCTGACATGACCATTGAGGCTTGTAAAGCGTTTCTTAGCTACATATACACGAATATAGAACATCAAGATTTTATCAAGCATAGACTTGATCTTCTAAGGGCTGCTGATAAATATGATGTATTGGACTTAAAAGACACGTGTGAAGAAAGTTTAATGGAAGATATTGACACGAAGAATGTGCTTGAGAGGCTGCAAAGTGCTTCTATGTATAGATTACCAAAGCTGAAGGTTTGTTGCATTCAATATCTTGTGAAGTTTGGTAAGATTTACGACATTAGGGAAGATTTCAATGCGTTTATACAATCCGGTGATAGGGATTTGATAGGTGAAGTTGTCAATGAAATTCTTTCTGTTTGGAAAGGTTTCTGAAAGCCGATTGAAATGGCTATGGTACAAGATTCATTCTTTACATGATTTATTGTCATGAAATATGGATTATTGTTTTGTGTACATGTACAAAATAGTTTTAATGAATGAAATTGATTTGGTTATGCTTATATAAAAACTAAAAATTACTTGAAAATCTCTATCTTGATACTTAGGAGCCCATATAAAACCAACCTAAACTTTAAACCTATAAAAGTGTTACACATAAGCCCATTGGTACCAAACTCATACAAAATGGGCTTTTTGATAAGCAAATGTTATCTACTACTACCAAGCTACTCATGTTTTTGACTTGTAATTTATATATTAGATGTAAAAGTTTTTGGTTGAAAAGCAAAGGCTGTTAGATCACAAAAGCAATCACCAATCTTGTTAATCACCGAAAACACTTTTTGTTCGGCAAACTAGTCAAATGCACACGTCTTAGATCAAGTAGCATACCAAATGACTTAGCCCTTTAGGTAAGGTTAATTACTAAATGTGTTTAAAATGTTCTTTTGGTCTACTAATTCTTTTAGCCTATACCTAAATCATTATATTATAAGTCATTGATAACTATCATCTAATTTTGTAAAGTATAAACACAAAATATTGATTCTGAGTCTTTGTGTATGTAATTAAAAATTTGGATTACTTGTTAACAAAAGAAAATAAATTCCAATATAAATTTAAAAGTTAAGAACTTATATAAATTTATGAGTATAATGCACACGTTATAGTGTTCTTAACACATATCTATCATATACACTTTAGTATATAAACCAAAGAATATTTCTATCTTAAACCTATGTGGGATGAATAGTTGGAATGATTTTGTCAAAAACAAATTAATAAGGCACCTAAATGTTGACTCATGAATTTTAGTATTCTAATTCATATCATTTATGTGTTAATAATAAATCTTCTTAAGAATGGAAGCTACGGAGATGATTGATGTCAAGTACAATTAAGCGACAAAAGCAATTGGATGAGATCCTCTACGTGGTACAACTTTTTTTTTTTTTTTTTTTTTTTTTTTTTTTTTTTTTTTTTTGTGCAAAGGCAAAATTATATTATAACAACCAAAATGTACATCATAAGATAGCTGATATGGAAATGCCCAATATCAGATGCTCATTACAAGAACCAACGAATTCAAACTAATTCTGACAACAAGAACCTATATCACCAAGCACACACTCTGTTTTGATAATGAAATAGATTACTTCATCTGCTATACCAGCCAGAATTCAACATTTACCTTTAATACAACTTTTATTGTTGTATTAAGAGGGTTCACTTTAGTTTTCGTTATTCTTTGCTAGTTATGGTCGAGAGGTTAATTGATGATAGTGCAAGTGTTCAATCATTTTATGTTTCTTGAGTTACATGAAAAAGTTTAGTGTTGCTGGTACCGTTAAGTAATATTTATGTCATTATATGTATGTATCATGAGTTAGGTACAACTATTTTCAACAGAGACGGAGACGGTGGGGGAGCCAGGGGGTGCTCGGCCCCCTCCAACACGCGCAATCGCTTTGCTATTTACCTTATAAAATTTAAGCATATGACGCAACTATAGGCAAATGACCCTCTAACATTTAGTTAAATTACTTTGTTAGCTTGAGAAAAAAATTTCGGCCCCCCTTATTCCTAATTCCTGGCTCCGTCCCGGATTTTCTATTTACCATTTCAGTTATATATGTTAAGACAATGTTTTTATAGATGGTTGTTAGCTTCTGTGAAATCAACATCTAAATATATTCGGCAAGTTTAAATTAACTTTAGTATCTAGGAAATGGGTCGATGCCATGTGTCAACAGTTTCTTGTGTGCAGTTTGCAATAACTTGTATGTTAGCAAGCTTTAAGGTCAAAACATCAATCAAAGTTTGTTGAATTTGGGATACTAGTTTGAAATTTGGTTTTTAAGGACCCTTATGAATTTTTCGATATACTATTAATTTTTGAAAAAAATATAAATTTTTCCTTAATGTATCTTAAATGCACTCTGTCTATCGAAATGTGTTTTCTTTAATTGGGTAAAAAGGTTAATTTACCCCGGTAAAATGCATTACTCCAAAAAAAACGTTGAGGTACATAGGATGAGGGTGATATCCATCACCTCAGTCCCTTAGGACACTTACAGACTCGAATATAAGAATGACACACCATTCCTATAACTTACAATAAAATAAACCTACCAATAATGACAAAAGTACATAAAACATGACAATACTACTCAAGAAAAGCACTTGAGCCTTCTAAATCACTATGGCGGTCCATCTTAACTTCCATGAAGAATCCACGTATAAACATCCATGCGATCTTCAACATATAATATTCCATGATAACCACAAACCACAATAGCAAGAGTCAATGCAACATAAACGTGAAATCCAAAGCACCATGAATCTGCCATCGACAAGAAATAGGATTTAAACACCCTAACTTACCACCCCATCATCCAAATCAACACCAAATCAAATCCATTTGAGACTTCTATTAGTATTATGTACGAAGCATAAACTAATAACCTAATAAGAGTGCAATCCATAGCAAATCGAATTTGAAACATAACCAATTACGGTTCAAAAAAATTTGTGCACCCAATCATATTTGGCCCTGGTTCCGTCCCTGCAAATGAGTGACACTAGCTTATGGGAGTTTACGACCCAACTTAACAAAAAGTTTTGTAAGCCCAGGCTTTTGGGATCACGACAAGCTTTAAACAAGCTAATTTCATGTCTCAAATGTGTGTAGTGGGAGTAAGGGGTGTTTGGTTAGTGGTAAGGTGGGCAATTCTTCATGTCAATATGTATCTTTAGTTTGAGAGTTTGGTATATGTCACAACTCGTAATTTCATGTCCTTTTTCAAACGTCGAAATTTCATTTTTATTTCGGGAAGTTACTATTCATCAGTTACTTTTCACTATTACTATTCATCTCCGAAATTTTTATTTCATATTCTCGTAAGTTAAACTATTTTAACGGTAATCCGAGAGTTTGGCGCTCGTCGGATCATTTCTGCAAAAATCACGAAGCCGTGTCCGAGATTTACTTTTGGGTTTAAACGTCGTTCCAGCATCCCGATATGTCCATAAAACATTATAAACAATAGAAATATGATTTTCTCTCATTTTACGACAATTCTAAAAGTTTTGGAATTTTACGTTTTTCAGTTCAGCGTTTTACGCGAATTACGCGTTTTAAACCCGCGTTTCCAGTTTTAACAGCGTTTAAGCATCCCGATGGAACTTACCATTCATTTTATATTTTATTATGGAGTATTTTGACAAGTTTAGTCATTCTTTCAAGTTTCATATTTTTACGATACCCGGATTTACGTTTCGCGGTTTAAAACTTTACGGTTAGCGATTAACGGAACCAAAACCGACTCCGTGAACTAGATATTAATAAGTTTCCTACATACTCATCAACCATGTGCAGCCCCCCCTCACCATGTTACTTCCACTTGACCCTTTATTTACCATTATGCCATTGGATTAGATATTTTCATACAAAAACACAAATAACACATTTATATTCATTTCAAGAATCAAAGTCAAGGTTTTCTCTTGTTCTTCCTCCCTAGCCACGACCCAAAATAGAAACCAAGGAAGGATCCATCAATTTTTGAAGATCAAGTGTTAATCAAGCTCTACTTTCTTTCCTTGTTATGGTTTTGTGATAAAAACCTAGGTTTCTTAATCCATTTCTCATCAAACTCCGTATATATTCAAGTAAGCTTCAAGTGTTATTTTTCATCATCTATTACCTTCATTTCATTAGTAACATGTTGTATTTTCATGGTATATTGGTTAAATATGCAAGTAGTTATGTTATATATACCACTTTTCAAGTATTTCTTAATTATTATGAGATTATAATAATTAAGGTCAACTTTGTGACGTTGAGACGCTTTGAATTCTATTTTGTTCATGTAAAAACAGGGAGGCGTATCTTGTTCCATTTGGAGTGAAGGGCTTACACAAAAAAGCTCGATTTCAACTGCACTAACCTCCCTAGGCAAGATGTTATCCGAAAGTATCCACACGGACATCACCATATGCGCATCCAATGGAACCATTGAGGCCCACCGTGCAGTACTTGCAGCACGTTCATCGGTCTTTCATAGCATGTTCTCCCACGACCTCAAAGAAAAAGAAATGTCTGTGATTAACATTTCTGACATGACCATTGAGGCTTGTCAAGCGTTTCTTAACTACATATACACAAATATAGAAAATCAAGATTTTATCAAGCATAGACTTGATCTTCTAAGGGCTGCTGATAAATATGATGTATTGGACTTAAAAGACACGTGTGAAGAAAGTTTAATGGAAGATATTGACACGAAGAATGTGCTTGAGAGGCTGCAAAGTGCTTCTATGTATAGATTACCAAAGCTGAAGGTTTGTTGCATTCAATATCTTGTGAAGTTTGGTAAAATTTACGACATTAGGGAAGAATTTAATGCGTTTATACAATCCGGTGATAGGGATTTGATAGGTGATGTTGTTAATGAAATTCTTTCTGTTTGGAAAGGTTTCTGAAAGCTGATAGAAACGGCTATGGTACAAGATTCATTCTTTACATGATTTGTTGTCATGAAATGTGGTATTGATTTGTGTACATGTACAAATTAGTTTTAATTAATGGAACCGATTTGGTTATGCTTATAACTTATAAGGTCCATGTTTAGCGAACTTGATCTTTGCAGTTTGCACCCTAGAATGGAATTTCACTGTAAAAATCACTTAATATAACGAATTAGGCATGACAAAATTCATGAATAGGTAGAAAAATGTTGGATAAAAAAAGGTGTAGATTGGCAGGGACACCTCAACCCTATGTACCATAATGGTACCCATCAACCCTACCAAGCAAAGGTTTGATGCCTGTGAAATACCTCCACCCAATACCCAACCATGTTGTGGAACGGACACGAGCTCGCGTCCTTTGCTGGATCAAGACATCACATGGTTGGCCAGACTTCTAAGATAGCTGGTGGCATACTGCGTTAGGCAACTGGTTTTGGTAGAAAATGTTTATATGTACTCAATGAAAATCTCTATCTTGATGCTTAGGAGCCCATATAAAACCAACCTTAGACTTTAAACCTATAAAAGTGTATACAGATAAGCCCATTGGTACCAAACTCATACAAATGGGATTTTTGATAAGCAAATGTTATCCACTACCACCAGACTACCAGAGTCTAGGGCTACTCATGTTTTTGACTTGTAAGTTATATGTTAAATGTAAAATTTTTTGGTTGAAAGTAGCAAACGCTGTTAGATCAGAAAAGCAACCACCAATCTTGTTAGTCACAAAAAAAACTCTTTGTTAAGTTCCACAAACTAGTCAAATGTATACGTGTTAGATCAAGTAGCAAAGATCCCAAATGACTTATCCCTTAGGTAAGCTTAATTACTCAATGTGTTTAAACTATAGTTGTTAAGATCCCGATCATGATTTTAGGATCTTACGATTTTACGATACTACATAGCAAAAACGATCGTGATCCTACGTAGGATATTTGCGACAAGATCTTAGGATCTCGATCGATCTGATATTACTTTTCTCAAACCACAAGCTAAAAAACCACAAATTTATGTATTAAGTTTTGTGGAATATTAAAAATAAGAAGCTAATTGCATTAAACACTTCGTAATAATAACTTTGACATACGTTTCATGATATATGATATATTATAATATGTAAATATGCATAATTTTACAACATCTATTAAGAAAATAACACTATAGTAAGATCTTAAGATCTCGATCTGTTCTTATAATCACGATCTTGCAAAGACGAAAACGATCCTAAGTAAGATCCCGATCATAAAACACATGGTTTAATTTGTTCTTTTGGTCTACTATTTCTTTTAACCTATAACTATGATCTAATTTTGTAAAGTATAAACACAAACTATGGATTCTAATCTTAGTGTACGTGTCAATAAAAGTTTGTAGTACTTGTTAACAAAAGAAAATAAGTTCCAATATAAAGTTAAAAGTTATGAAGTTATATAAATCTTTGGATAGACAACGGCTCAATTTCAATATATAGTTAATTATTGAAATCGAACGATAATCATGTACCCAAAACATTATAGTGTTCTTAACACGTATCAATCATATACTCTCAGGTATATAAACCAAAGAACATTTCTTTATTTAACCTATGTGGGATGTAAGGTTGGAATGATTTTGTCAAAAACAAATTAATAAGGTACCTAAATGTGAATTTTTAGTATTCTAATCCATATCATTTATATGTTAATAATAAATCTTCTAAAGAATGGAAGCTAAGATGATTGATGTCAAGTACATTCAGCAACAAAAGCAATTGGATGAGATCCTCTATGGGGTACAAATTTATCGTTGATCTTATGTGTTTTCACTCTAATTTTCATTATTCTTTGCTAGTTATGATCGAGAGGTAAATTGACGATAATGCAACTCATTTCATGTTTCTTGAGTTACATGCCATAAAGCTTAGTGTCGCTGCCGTTGAGTAAATCTTTATATTATGATATGTATGTATCTTGAGTTAAGTACAACTATATTCAATTTGGGAAATGATTTGCACACTCACTTTTTTGATTGGCACACTTCAAGTTATGCATTAACTTGTTGTACTGTGTATACATCCTGCTTAAACTGTTTGTACATTGGAGTGTGCAAATAAAAAAGTAATGTGTGCAAATCATCTCCCATTCAATTTATCATTTTCAGTTGGGTTAAATATTGAACTTAAGATTAACTGCTAAATGTGTTTTAACTTTTTTGTTGGTCTAATATTTCCTTAGAACTTACTTCTAATCCTTATATTACGGCATTACATCATCTTCTTTGCGTATGTAAATAACAGTTTGGAGTACTCATTAAGAAACAAACAGTAAATTATATAAATTTTGAAAAAAATAAAAAGTTAAGAAGTTTTATAAATTTTGGAAACGAACATTCACTTAATTCTCAATTGGGTTAATTATTGAACTTAAGTGATACTATCAATTCCAAAACATACAAGTGCCCTTAACACGTACCATTTGTATACACTACACTATATAACCAAGGAACATATTCATTCTTCAACCTATGTGGGATATAAGGTTAAAATGCATTTTGTAAAAACAATTTAACAAGGTGCTTACACTATATAACCAAGGAACATGTTCATTCTTGATTCTTAAATCTATGTGGGATATCTATAGCATTATATAAAGCATTTATGCTATTGAGAGGCTAAATCATTCAGCCCATACACTTGTCAATTACTGAAATTTTAATAGCTTGTTGCATACTCACAAATAAATGTTGCATCTTGAAAATTAAGTGTATTAAATTCGTAAACTTGTAACAGCCTCTAAATTAATACAGCCATTTAAACCATTTATAAACTTTTGATAATCACATAACCTTTTAATTACGTGCAATTACACTACTATCTTAACTAAAGTTATTGTTATTCGTAAATTAATGTTAAAAAAAGTATGACCAAATAACATGACATTACAAAAAATTTAGTCACAGGTACCACAAACTATCACGGATACCTCTATAGGGTCTCTCCTTTCTTTTCTAAGGTATGTCACTTGTCTGTGAAAGGCTCTCTCGCCTACTCTAAAAAAAGATTCAATAGTAAGGTTAAATGCGTTTTGTCAAAACAATTTACGTAGTAATAAGGTGCTAAATGTTGTATCGTGCATTTATGGTATTCCAATCCATACCATTTATGCATGTGTTCATTTATCTTTTGAAAAATGGAAGCTACTTAGATGGATGAAACCTGTACGCTGTACAATGTACAATTTTTGTTGGACATGGAAACCTTGTTTGAAATTTTGTTCTTGAGGTCACCTTCATGATAATGAGACGCTTTAAATCCTATATTATACATGTATTAATGGGGAGGTGAATCTCGTTTCATTTGGAGTGAAGGGATTACACAAAACAACACGACTATATGAGTTATGTGTGATCCTCCGGGTCATGCTCCATGGATCTTCGCTAACGGTAGTTCATTCTGTAACACCCCCAATTCATGGATGCAGCGGAATTCGAACTGGGTGTTACTCGACGGCACAATAGTCACAATAATAGAAAACGAACTCCAATTGAGTCGTTTTAAAAGATTTATCATTCAAATTGTATAAATATCAGATATTACAAAATGAGGTCCCAGATGGTTCCATGTTTACAAATTACATTAAATGAGTTTTTGAATGATAATAAAATTTATAGCCCTCTTGAGTATCCGTGCCCTTCCGTACCATCCTTGATCGTCATGAACCTGAAATACATGCTTGAGAGGTCAACACAAAGGTTGAGTGGAATTCGTAGAGTTTAGTTAAATCGTTTGAACACAATAATCGTAGTGTGAGCTATAGACTCACACTCATAGTTAGAAAACAAAATCGTTATTTATTTCACTAAGCTCATGCAACCAAAACATTAACATCGAACCAACAAAATTGGCATTATAGAAGCCATATCAAGGTACTTTTGCCATTATACCGCTAAATCTCAAATATAGTGCATTTGTGTGAACTCATCGTTGTTCAACACAAATGGGATCCGTCAATCCCAATAGATCTATTCACAATATTCGCGCTCACTATAGGTAGTGACTAATGGTTCATGATATAGGGACTTCGAACATGGCAATCGTTACTTAGTGACAATAAAACATAGTCGGGTAGCATACAGTAGAAAGTATTGTGTTCGAGTAGAAAAATAGTAGCATGTATTCCCCCCATGGGTTTGTAAAATAGTTAAACAATAGAAAGTGAGGCTACGAACTCACCTTAAGTAGGATAGCAAGTAATGAAGGTGATGGTTGGATCGTGTAGGTTTCTATGAGCAACCTATAATAGAATGTTGCGACTTAGGATTTGTGTAAAGAATATAACGGAGTGCCTATATATATATCTTGCATTTAGTCCATGATGTGGTATGATGTATATTGTATGTCTTTGAAAGAAAAGATTCATGAACATGTATGTTTTGTATATCGTTTACTACCGTTCGGGCTGACATATTTCAGAAGTCATGTTAGTAAGCGTTCGAGGAGCCAGGACACTTTAATTCGTAAATCAACAACTCATCTCGACGGCTTACATAATGAACTCCTCACATGAGGCTCCCTACTATTGTAGTAGTTGATAAAATATATAGATATAAGTTTTGATCCGAAAAGTTGCATGTCCGATATTTTGAATAAAATTAGGAAAGTTTATTAGTACATGAAGATTGTTATTAGGGGTAGTTTCATAAGTCTTGAATGACCATTTTCTCTTGGTAATATCTCATGGTTTCCTTTTAAGTGAAGTAGATCCAAATTGCTTGTTCATGTTATCGCCTAATTCATTGTTTCATGTTTACGCCTTTGTAAGTTTACTTGGTCATTTCGTCATGGCCTAGCCATGACCTTTGGTCCTTGTTCCAAGGTCATGAGACACAACCTTGGCTCTAGCCATGGTGGTGGTCTTGATTATTGGTCATAAGACCTCTTGTTCCTTTTAAAGTATAACCATAATATAGTGACTTATATATATGTAAATAGCTGTTAAGAAATTGAGAAATATCTCACTCAGAAAGTGTTTTCAAGGCTCGAGCTTCTTTGTTCTTGAAGGAAAACGTGATTCCGGACAACTTTCGTGTTTTAACTTTTTCATGAAACGGACCAGAAAGGCCTCGTTTTGCGTGTTTTAGGTTCTGTCACAGAAGCTTTTTAGGCAGTTTTGCCGGAAAGTTTTGGTAACTTCAAATCGCCATAACTTTTGACTCGTATACTCTTTTTAGGTGGTTCAAATTGCTACGATTTCCTTGTTAAGTCCTCTACTGTAATATGTAATAATCCAATATTAAATTTTTATCATTTTGATCAGGTCTTACCAAGATAGTCACTAGTTTGCTTGTTTTAGTAACTTATCTTAACAATCCATTATAACAACATCTTTTACTCATTTTTATACATCATGGACATCAATACAAGACATAATATAGCAAGAATAACATTTAAATGATATGAACATGATAAATTAACAAGAAGCATGTTAGGGTTTGGCTTACAACTTTTGGCTTTCTAATAAAGAAAGGAAGTAACAAGTAAGGAAATGGACTTTGATAGACTTGCTTCAACCCTTTTTCACTTCATGCAATCTTTCTACCCTTGGTATTCTTGAAAGAGATGTAATGAAAGTTGAGGTGACTTGAGTGGATTCAAACTCAAGAGAAATCACCAAGTATATGAGGTTATGGAAGAGTTTTGGTGAATGATATTCTAACTAGGGTTTCTACCTTGAACTTGCACTTGATCCTTGCTAGAACTTTGAAGGAAATAAGCTAAGTGTGAAGTGGTTTTGGTGTTGGTGATGGACGGCAAACAAGGGGGAGGGGGGGGGGGATTTTATAGTAGCTTGAGGAGGTTACATGCATGGACTAGTCAAAGCTTGCTAAGAAAGCTTTGACACATGTTAGCATCCAAGGACCATAAGCATGAGATTTAGACACACAAGGGTGTGACTCCCCCCCCCCCTAAGTCGGTTCAACATGGATAAGGGGGGTGAGGTGTGCCTTGGATGATAATATCTAGATATTTGGTTAGTTTTGACTCCGGGAAATGCCAACCGTAAATGATTAGGCCTCAAAACGTAAAACCGGGTGTCGTAAAATTATGAAACTTGAAAGTATTGTTAAACATGTCCATATGTTCCATAATAAAATATAAAATGGGTGATAGGTTCCATTTGGGTGGTAAAACCCTGCTAAAACTGGAAACACGGGTCTAAAACGCGTAATACGTAAAATGTACGAATATTGCGTAAAATTGAGAAAAGTAAAATGTTACTTTTCTAATATGATATAAATGATTTATAATGTCTAGACTGGGCTCAGTCTAGTGTCGGTTGGTATTAAATATCTTTTAGACATCAAACCGTAAGCCTAAAAATCAATGAATGACTTATAAAATCAAGAGATGATTTTTGGTCAATGGAGGAGGGAAAAATATGTTGACTTTTTCGAATAAGTTGAAAAGTCAAATCGTCTTAGAAACGCGGTGTAGGTATAGGCTAAGGTTACGGCTGAGTAAAAACGCTTAAAACTGAAAATTCCAGTTTTTCACGGCCGAAGTTTATTTTGGTCATGATTTTTCTCAGTCATGATTTATTCTCAAATAAATCATGAGTGTGTCAAACATTTTTCTGATGTGGGGTCACCTGACGGGGTTGAATTTCGTTGTGCGTAGAATTTCTGATTGACGTTTTACCCTAAAACGTGTAATTCCGTGTAATTCCTTAATAACTTTCATGAAAATGATCTGACGAATGTCAAACATTTAATTTTCCATGGAAATGATTTATCACTCGAGAATATGAAATAAAAATCAACTTTCGGGAAAATTTCAGAAAGAAATGAATAGTAAAAATGAATAGTAACATGAATAGTAAAAGTGAATAGTAAATTTTCCGGGAATAGTAATTAACCTGAAATTGCGAATTGTTACAGTCTCTACCCCTTACGGGGAACTTCGTCCCAAAGTTCTGTGTGTGTTATATGTTGGAGTGGTGTCGATGAAGAGGTGTGGTTACTTATGAGGATTAGAGTGATGTAGTTTGATTTGTCGTTTCAGTGTATGGCGTAGGATGAGGTTACTTATTAGAAGTTTGTTTCTAAGAAAACATACAGGTGACTGCTCCCAGCATAACATGATCCCTCCTGAATTAGACATAGGTGATCAGGCTATGTATAATTTAGGACCGATAATGTGATGTTCGGTTTAGTCACGTATGGTATTCAATCTGTAAGGCTGATAAGGTTGCTTGTGGTGTAACTAAGGATGATTTGAGCTTTAAAAGTGCATCAAGATCAGAAAGTGAGCTTGTGGGATTAAGGGTTGTGAAGATGATGATGGTGAGAAGGTTAAGAAGGTTTGTGTTCTTCATTTTGGTATGTTGAGATTTAGTGGTTTGTGATGAAAGTTAGAAATGAAGGCATGATATTGATTTATAGGGTGGTATCAACGAAGTGATTTTTCTAGGATGGTGGTAGAATATCTTGGAGTAAAATGATGTGAAACAATAAAGTGATAACAAATTAGCTTGAAGTAAAATTTGTTGAATGGTTTATAAGATAACTGAGTAAGTCTCATAGAATGGTAATAGTCTGCTAAACAATCAAATTGGTTTGGAGATAGAAAGTACAATAGATGAGAATTATCACAAAGAGTCGTTTATTGAACAATAAATATTCTTAAGTCATAAAACTCCCATTACTAGGGATGACATACACGTAGTACAACATAGTGCATAAATAAATATGATTGCTAAGTTCTAAACTTCATTGTTCTGCAGTGTTGTTGAGATTCTGATAAAGCTCCTTCTCCTCTTATCATATATGCTCACCCTTGGTTGTCTTCAACTTGTTGACCTTGGTTTTGGGGACATCGGTTCTTGTAATGTCCACTTTCTCCACACCCGAAGCATATAACTATCGGTTGTGTGTTGCTACCGGTAGCTACATCCTTGACTCTACAATCTCTGGCAAGGTGTCCAGTGTTCTGACAGTTGCGACACTTAGCCGGGCAAGGACCTGAGTGATGGAAGTTACACTTATTGTATAGTGGAGCATTCCCGGTATATCCTGCGCCTCTAGTTGGTGCAGCCACATAAGCCTTTGCGGTCTCTTGTATTTTGTTTTGCTGGTTGTTGTTTTGAGTTTGGTTGTTGTTGTTACTTCCATGGTTACCATCCCATGGTCGCTTGTTGTTGTTGTTTCTATTGTTATTGTTGTTACTGTAGTTGGAATTGTTGGGGTTATTGGTATTACTGGCGTTGTTGGTGTTGTTGTTGGTGTTGAGGTTGTTTTGCTTTCGGGTTTCTGTCACTCGTACCACTTGGTCCATGAGGTTGCGGGACATCCGCATAGCTTCATCAAGTTCCTTTGGATTTGCTGAAGTTACATTCCCTTGTATGCTTGATGGAAGTCCCCAGATATACCTTTCCAACAATTTTTCCTTTGTGGAAACCATTGTTGGACAAAGTATCCTCAATTCTTAGAATCGACGATTGTAGGTTATGATATCATTTCCCTTAACTGTATGATCCCAGAATTCAACCTCCAACTTTTGCATCTCACTGCGAGGACAGTATTCCTTGATCATCATTTGTTTCAAATTAGTCCAAGTAATTTTGTAGGCATTCTCAATGCCCATGGGTTGAGCAATTGAGTTCCACCAGGACAACGCCTCATTCAACAGAGTACTCGTGGCATACTGAACTTTATCCCCCTCGGTACATTTACTAACCAAGAACACCGACTCCGCCTTTTCAAACCAGCGGGTCAGACCTACAGCTCCTTCAGTACCCTTGAATTTGATGGGTTCACATTTCAAGTAGGAAATGAACGAGCAACCCTTTGGTACTGTAGTAACATTGGTCACCGGAGGGGTAGTTGAGTTTGGTTCTCCAAGGTTAAGACTGGCAATTCAGGCCGCTTCTGCAGCTATAGCAGCTTCCGCAGCAGTGGCGGCTTCTGCGGCTGCTGCAGCATCAGCAGCTGCTGCAGCATCAGCGGCTGCTGCAGCATCAGCAGCAGTGGTGGCTTCGGCAGCTGCTGCAGCTACGGCTGCTCGTTCCGTGATAAGTGCTGCATTGACACTGTCCTTTACCAGTTTGCGGATGGCGGCTTGCGTCATTGTTGGTGGTGTCTTTTTCTTTGGCGCCATGATTCTATTGTTCAAAAGATACATTGCAATTAGAGAGTTGTGAGATGAGCACAATTTTTGATAAGAATGATAGGATAATAATGTTTGAAACTTAAAAGCATAACACATGATAGTATATAAAACAAGAGTTTTATTCGTACAACGTTGGTTGATTTACAAAATCGAAACCTATTACAAGCTTCTTCAAAATTTACTAACTGATACTTTCAGTTTAGTAATTACAACGTTTTTACTATCGCTAGTTATTACATAGATTTCGTAACATTTACTAACTGAGTCTAATCAGTTTAGTAGTACAAAAGTTAACTAGTATCATCACACTAGTCTATTGTGGATTAGAAGGTCCGAGCAGCTCTGATTGATCGGCAACTTCTTGGTTTAGTGTGTCATAGAGGTACGAGTCGATGAAGTTTGAGAAGCTATAGTTTTCATGTTGACTTTCTTGTTGGATCAATGGTGGTCGAGGTACGATCCATAATGAGTGATCCAAATCATCACATGTAGGGATATCAAAGGGAAGTGATAGTGGTGGTGGTAATGGCTCTAGTACATATTCGTATTCATTATCCTCCTCGGAGTCTGCCTCAACCCAATTTTGTTCAAAATAATTAGAAGTATTCGATGCAAAAATATTTGGCATTGGTTCATCCTCTTCTTCGTCGGTTGAATCTTCGAAAGGTTCTTCTTCGTCATCAGAAGCGAAGGCATTTACGAAGTCAAATCCGAACTCGGGTGAGGGTGGTAAGACTTGGAAGTTATTAGGTAGAGTGGGCACATAATCGGGAGAAGTGGGTACGCACATGATTTCTATAAGAAGAATTACAATGTTAAAATAATTCTATCGTTTATGGGGAGTGCTCAAAATATGGCAAGCATATATATAGCAATATACTAATATGTTTATGTAGCATAACATGCATAATAAGTCCATAATCGTCTGGAGGATGGAAGGCACGAAGAGCGGAAGGCTATAAAATGTTTTTGCTTGTAATTGTAGTTATAGTTTAGGTCTCAATTAGACCCGTTTCTCTATAACCATGGCTCTGGTACCAATCTGTAACACCCCCAATTCATGGATGCAGCGGAATTCGAACTGGGTGTTACTCGACGGCACAATAGTCACAATAATAGAAAACGAACTCCAATTGAGTCGTTTTAAAAGATTTATCATTCAAATTGTATAAATATCAGAGATTACAAAATGAGGTCCCAGATGGTTCCATGTTTACAAATTACATTAAATGAGTTTTTGAATGATAATAAAATTTATAGCCCTCTTGAGTATCCGTGCCCTTCCGTACCATCCTTGATCGTCATGAACCTGAAATACATGCTTGAGAGGTCAACACAAAGGTTGAGTGGAATTCGTAGAGTTTAGTTAAATCGTTTGAACACAATAATCGTAGTGTGAGCTATAGACTCACACTCATAGTTAGAAAACAAAATCGTTATTTATTTCACTAAGCTCATGCAACCAAAACATTAACATCGAACCAACAAAATTGGCATTATAGAAGCCCTATCAAGGTACTTTTGCCATTATACCGCTAAATCTCAAATATAGTGCATTTGTGTGAACTCATCGTTGTTCAACACAAATGGGATCCGTCAATCCCAATAGATCTATTCACAATATTCGCGCTCACTATAGGTAGTGACTAATGGTTCATGATATAGGGACTTCGAACATGGCAATCGTTACTTAGTGACAATAAAACATAGTCGGGTAGCATACAGTAGAAAGTATTGTGTTCGAGTAGAAAAATAGTAGCATGTATTCCCCCCATGGGTTTGTAAAATAGTTAAACAATAGAAAGTGGGGCTACGAACTCACCTTAAGTAGGATAGCAAGTAATGAAGGTGATGGTTGGATCGTGTAGGTTTCTACGAGCAACCTATAATAGAATGTTGCGACTTAGGATTTGTGTAAAGAATATAACGGAGTGCCTATATATATATCTTGCATTTAGTCCATGATGTGGTATGATGTATATTGTATGTCTTTGAAAGAAAAGATTCATGAACATGTATGTTTTGTATATCGTTTACTACCGTTCGGGCTGACATATTTCAGAAGTCATGTTAGTAAGCGTTCGAGGAGCCAGGACACTTTAATTCGTAAATCCACAACTCATCTCGACGGCTTACATAATGAACTCCTCACATGAGGCTCCCTACTATTGTAGTAGTTGATAAAATATATAGATATAAGTTTTGATCCGAAAAGTTGCATGTCCGATATTTTGAATAAACTTAGGAAAGTTTATTAGTACATGAAGATTGTTATTAGGGGTAGTTTCATAAGTCTTGAATGACCATTTTCTCTTGGTAATATCTCATGGTTTCCTTTTAAGTGAAGTAGATCCAAATTGCTTGTTCATGTTATCGCCTAATTCATTGTATCATGTTTACGCCTTTGTAAGTTTACTTGGTCATTTCGTCATGGCCTAGCCATGACCTTTGGTCCTTGTTCCAAGGTCATGAGACACAACCTTGGCTCTAGCCATGGTGGTGGTCTTGATTATTGGTCATAAGACCTCTTGTTCCTTTTAAAGTATAACCATAATATAGTGACTTATATATATGTAAATAGCTGTTAAGAAATTGAGAAATATCTCACTCAGAAAGTGTTTTCAAGGCTCGAGCTTCTTTATGCCTGAAGTAAAACGTGATTCCGGACAACTTTTGTGTTTTAACTTTTTCATGAAACGGACCAGAAAGGCCTCTTTTTGCGTGTTTTAGGTTCTGTCACAGAAGCTTTTTAGGCAGTTTTGCCGGAAAGTTTTGGTAACTTCAAATCGCCATAACTTTTGACTCGTATACTCTTTTTAGGTGGTTCAAATTGCTACGGTTTCCTTGTTAAGTCCTCTACTGTAATATGTAATAATCCAATATTAAATTTTTATCATTTTGATCAGGTCTTACCAAGAAAGTCACTAGTTTGCTTGTTTTAGTAACTTATCTTAACAATCCATTATAACAACATCTTTTACTCATTTTTATACATCATGGACATCAATACAAGACATAATATAGCAAGAATAACATTTAAATGATATGAACATGATAAATTAACAAGAAGCATGTTAGGGTTTGGCTTACAACTTTTGGCTTTCTAATAAAGAAAGGAAGTAACAAGTAAGGAAATGGACTTTGATAGACTTGCTTCAACCCTTTTTCACTTCATGCAATCTTTCTACCCTTGGTATTCTTGAAAGAGATGTAATGAAAGTTGAGGTGACTTGAGTGGATTCAAACTCAAGAGAAATCACCAAGTATATGAGGTTATGGAAGAGTTTTGGTGAATGATATTCTAACTAGGGTTTCTACCTTGAACTTGCACTTGATCCTTGCTAGAACTTTGAAGGAAATAAGCTAAGTGTGAAGTGGTTTTGGTGTTGGTGATGGACGGCAAACAAGGGGGAGGGGGGGGGGCTTTTATAGT
The DNA here is from genome assembly GCA_030686995.1 of Artemisia argyi. Lineage (NCBI taxonomy): Eukaryota > Viridiplantae > Streptophyta > Magnoliopsida > Asterales > Asteraceae > Artemisia > Artemisia argyi. Next base: position 19,126,106 of record CM060702.1, on the reverse strand, counting down.
AGCTTGAGGAGGTTACATGCATGGACTAGTCAAAGCTTGCTAAGAAAGCTTTGACACATGTTAGCATCCAAGGACCATAAGCATGAGATTTAGACACACAAGGGTGTGACTCCCCCCCCCCCCTAAGTCGGTTCAACATGGATAAGGGGGGTGAGGTGTGCCTTGGATGATAATATCTAGATATTTGGTTAGTTTTGACTCCGGGAAATGCCAACCGTAAATGATTAGGCCTCAAAACGTAAAACCGGGTGTCGTAAAATTATGAAACTTGAAAGTATTGTTAAACATGTCCATATGTTCCATAATAAAATATAAAATGGGTGATAAGTTCCATTTGGGTGGTAAAACCCTGCTAAAACTGGAAACACGGGTCTAAAACGCGTAATACGTAAAATGTACGAATATTGCGTAAAATTGAGAAAAGTAAAATGTTACTTTTCTAATATGATATAAATGATTTATAATGTCTAGACTGGGCTCAGTCTAGTGTCGGTTGGTATTAAATATCTTTTAGACATCAAACCGTAAGCCTAAAAATCAAGGAATGACTTATAAAATCAAGGGATGATTTTTGGTCAATGGAGGAGGGAAAAATATGTTGACTTTTTCTAATAAGTTGAAAACTCAAATCGTCTTAGAAACGCAGTGTAGGTATAGGCTAAGGTTACGGCTGAGTAAAAACGCTTAAAACTGAAAATTCCAGTTTTTCACGGCCGAAGTTTATTTTGGTCATGATTTTTCTCAGTCATGATTTATTCTCAAATAAATCATGAGTGTGTCAAACATTTTTCTGATGTGGGGTCACCTGACGGGGTTGAATTTCGTTGTGCGTAGAATTTCTGATTGACGTTTTACCCTAAAACGTGTAATTCCGTGTAATTCCTTAATAACTTTCATGAAAATGATCTGACGAATGTCAAACATTTAATTTGCCATAGAAATGATTTATCACTCGAGAATATGAAATAAAAATCAACTTTCGGGAAAATTTCAGAAAGAAATGAATAGTAAAAATGAATAGTAACTTGAATAGTAAAAGTGAATAGTAAATTTTCCGGGAATAGTAATTAACCTGAAATTGCGAATTGTTACACATTCGGTTACATTCTTTTGTGTTAGTAAGGGTATATGATTAACTCCCATGTCAATATTTCTTCCACTAGATATATATATATATATATATATTTTTTTTTCCCCTTCAATTATACAACCAAAAAAGACCATGATATTTCAATGTTTCTAATAATTTTTTTTGACCCAACAATGAAATTTCAGTGTATAAACTAATTGATCACTACTACAAAAAGGAGTATTTGGAACGCGTTTTTTGGAACGGTAACAAAGTGAAGCGTTCCAAAATTCAAGATGGACACAAAATATTTTAATGGAACGGTTCTTTTGGAACGGTTTTTGGTGGAGCGTACCAAAATTTCAAAAGTTAGGCCCAACAAATTTTATGGATCGGTTCTTTGACTAAATTGCTCCATAAATTTAGTGATTTGTTATCAAATTCCACCACAAGCTGCATTCAACTTTACTCTACACTCTTTGCAACGATACTAAGCTCATTCATCATAATCATTTTCGCCAATCAAACCCCTTTGAACATAATAAAAGCTTCAAACAAACCAAAGCTCTCAAAGTATGCCTAGTTAACTTCGAATCTAATTAAGAAGGTACGAAACTTATATCCTCTAAATTTATGTGTGAATTTTTACCTTTGGTTATATATATTATATATGTATAATTTTTTATATATCTATATAAGATTGATTGGAGACTTTTGATATCTACGGTTCACTATAATAAATTCATAGAAGATCTTGTTTTCTTATTTTTGTTGGGTCAAATTAAGGGTACTTTGATGACTGATCGAACGTTATATTAAAAAAACATAGTGACGTATATTCATGTTTGTTTCTAAGATTTCATAACATATGTAGGTAAATTGATATGCTTGCATCTTTATATATTAACTAAGTGACTTAACTGCGACGTAAAAAAGTCAGAACGCTAGTCATTTTTTGCATTGAGGGGGTTACATAGTTAATATAGCAGAACCATTTATAAAGAATTAAAGAAATGCGGTTTGTACTTATATATTTTTTTGCAATCTCATGGCAACAAAATGAGAATGTATTATCATCACTTTAAATATTAGATCAAGTTTTATGACGTAACTAATCATTGATAATTTACATACTTATAATTTTTTTTAACAACTAAAAAGCAGAAACTACGACCTTTTGATAATAAAGACCTTAACCAATTAAGCTACAATGGTTTTGCCTAGTTTTATGAAAGAAAATACGTAGACATTAACTTATGACTTAAGAACACTTTATTGTAAAATATAATTGCTGCACTTGTATATGCATATGAGACACACATTATTCAAAAGTAGGTTAGAAACAACTAAGGGCAAACCGAACCGACAAAACCCGACCCGGCCCGAATCGAATCGAACCGAACTGAAACCGACCAAAACCAAAATAAATATACAAAACCAAAACAGAACCGAAAAAGCTTGGTTCGGTTTGGTTCAGTCCGGTTTTAGTCGGTTTGTCAGTTCGGGTCGGTTTTCGGGTGGATTTGCTCAACCCTAGAAGCAACTATAACCACCTTTATTCTTATTATGCATATGATACATACCTTCTAGTATTATTGTTTTCTAATTTCAGATGAATCGTAGTACATTGATGTACAATATCCGACGTTCTGATCCAGCTTATTTGTAAGGCGTGCAAGATTTTCTTACCTTTGCTGAGAATAATAGGGTGAATAGTGGAAGTGCTAAAATTTATTGTCCTTGTATAGATTGCAAAAATTTTGTAAGACATAGAGATATCAAAGATATTGAGTATCATTTGATTACATGTGGTTTTGTGCAAAAGTACACATGTTGGTCAAAACATGGTGAATTACTAGGTGATACCAGCACATCAAACGAGATTATTGATAATGAAAATGGTGATTCGTACATTAACGATGACTACGAAAACTCAAATGAGATGTCTGATAATGTGGAAGATACGACTGGCGACAATGATCAAGAAAAATTGCAAACACTGCTTGAGGAATCACAAAAACCATTGTATGCTGGTTGCACAAAATTTTCTATTCTTTCTGGTGTTTTGAAGTTGTTTGGCATAAAAGCAAAACATAGATGGACGGATACAAGTTTCACAGACCTATTAGAAGCTGTGCATGAAATGCTTCCTACAGATAATGGATTACCTATTTCGTTATATCAAGCCAAGAAAATGATGTGTCCAACGGATTTAGAAGTTGAAAGAATACATGCGTGTCCGAATGATTGTATCTTATACAGAGATACATATGAAAATATACACAGATGTCCTATTTGTAAAGAGTCGAGGTATAAAAGTGAAACAAAAATAAATGACAACGAAATGAAATATGGCCCTCCAGCAAAGTTATTATGGTATTTGCCCATCATACCAAGACTGAAACGATTATTTGCAAACGTGAAAGATGCAAAATTGTTGCGTTGGCATTCCAATGAGCGTAAAAAGGATGGAAAATTAAGGCATGTGGCTGATTCACCTCAATGGAGAAAGATTAATAATAAATATTAGGAATTTGGTGGCGAGATTAGAAATATACGGTTTGGTCTTAGTTCGGACGGAATTAACCCGTTTGGAAACATGAGTAGTAAACACAGTACTTGGCCGGTTCTTTTATGCATTTACAATCTTCCACCGTGGTTATGCATGAAACGTAAATACATCATGATGTCATTGTTGATTGAAGGTCCAAAACAACCTGGCAATGACATAGATGTTTATTTGGCTCCATTGATTGATGACTTGAAAACTTTATGGGGTAAGGGAGTTAATGTATATGATGCATATAAAAAGGAGTACTTCCAAATGCGAGCTATGATTTTTTGCACCATAAGTGATTTTCCAGCATACGGCAATCTTTCAGGGTATAGTACAAAAGGAAAATTTGCGTGTCCTGTTTGTGAAGATCAAACATCTTCGAGGTGGTTAAGCAATTGCAAAAAAACCGTTTTCATGGGGCATCGAAGATCGCTTGCGAGAAATCACCGGTATCGTAAAATGAACGTGGAGTTTGATGGGACGACGGAGGATGGAAGGGTAAGGACACGATTTGACGGAAAAGATGCACTCTCCCGAGTTCAAAATGTAAATGTCGTGTTTGGAAAATCAAAGAATAGTCGAATCCCAAAAGGAAAGTGGAAAAAAAAGTCAATATTTTGGGACTTAGAATATTGGCAGTTTTTAGACGTCCGACATTGCCTAGATGTTATGCATATCGGAAAAAACGTGTGTGATAGCTTGATAGGCTTATTATTAAACATTACCGGGAAAACAAAAGACGGGGTTAATGCTCGAAAAGACATGGTTGAAATGGGTATTCGATCACAACTTGCGCCCGAAGAAGGGCAAAGGGGCACATATCTTCCACCTGCTTGTTATACTATGTCGAAAGCCGAAAAAACGCAATTTTGTCAATGCTTACATGGTATTAAGGTTCCGTCAAGCTATTCTGCGAACATTAAGAATTTGGTGTCAGTTCAAGACTGTAAATTGGTTGGTATGAAGTCACACGATTGTCATGTGTTCATGACACATATGATTCCTATTGCTATTCGCGGATTACTGCCAAACAATGTCCGACATACAATCACAAAACTTTGCTTGTTTTTTAACATGATTCATTCAAAAGTGATTGATCCTAAAGTGCTAGATTCATGGCAAAGAGATATTATCCTCACGCTTTGTGAACTAGAGATGTATTTTCCGCCTTCCTTCTTTGATGTAATGGTTCACCTCGTATCTCACATTGTAGGAGAAATTAAGGCTTGTGGTCCGGTATTCCTACGTTATATGTACCCTTTCGAGAGATATATGGGTGTATTAAAAGGGTATGTAAGGAACCGGGCGCGACCAGAGGGCAGTATCGTAACCGGATACCTTGCTGAGGAGTTAATTGAATTCGGTAATGACATTGTGAAAGGTGTCGGGAATATTGGCATTCCACGTTCTCGTCACGAGGGAAGACTTTCAGGGGAAGGGACAATTGGATTGAAAATGATCGACCCAGGACGTCATGCTTTACAGATTGCCCATTCTGTAGTCCTACAACACATGACATGTCTTACTCCATACATTGAACAACACATACAAAATTTACGTGCGACATATCGCGGGAGAACCAACAAATGGTATCAAACTAAGCATAACGAAGAGTTTGCATATTGGCTTAAAGACATCGTGGCGGAAACTTTAGGTCAACCAAATGTTGATAAAACAGTGGAAAGGTTGGGAGAAGGACCAAGATGTGTGGTTAGATCTTATCAAGGATACGATATTAACGGTTATACATTCTACACTCAAATGCAAGATGAAAAAAGTACAGTGCAAAATAGCGGAGTTACATTAATAGCCTCGACAATGGAATTTGATAGAAGTAATCATGATGCAAGGGCTACAAATGCCAAGAACTCATTTTACGGTGTTATACAAGAAATATGGGAGTTGGATTATAATACTTTCACTATACCCCTTTTCAAATGTAAGTGGGTGACTAACAACTCACGAGGTGTTATGGTAGACGAAAAAGGTTTCACACTTGTAGACCTTTCAACAGATGGCTATACATCTGACCCCTTTATTCTCGCAAAATTAGCCACTCAGGTATTCTTTGTTAAGGACCCAAGTAAATCAAGATGGCACATTGTGTTGCATGGTAAACGACGTATACTTGGTGTTGATAATGTGGTTGATGAGGAAGAATATGATCAGTTTGACGAGTTACCACCCTTTTCTGATGGTGTTCCTCCGTTAGATGATGATACTGTTGAACCTCCATACTTACGATCCAACCATAACGAAGGATTATGGGTTGAGTGATGTCATACTACAACGAAGGTTTGATACAACTTAATTCTTTTTTATATTAATTATTTTGTTAATATATATGTTATAACTAACCTAATATATTTATATTATTTTTTTATTTACAGGATTGTGTAACATTGAAGAAAATTAGAAGAAGTCGATCTAAAGGATATTTTTATTTTTATATTCAATACAACGTAAGCTATCCTATGACAAGTGTAACTTTATTTAATGTGTTAAAATTTCAATCTAATGATAATTGTATCTAACATTTAATTCATTTTTATCTTATAAAAGTATTATGTGATTGCTAAATATTCGAGATTCTCATAACCATTTACTCTTTGAATGTCCATATTCTATGCAGGTTTGGCTTAAGGTTCGGGTTGTCTTTGATATGCACGCTATTCCCCCAACAATGTCTGATGTGGTTTCGTATCTTATTCCTATCTCCAAAGGAAGATCAATGATTAGTGTTATCTCAAGATTGCTTCTTGATGTGTTTATTACATTTGGCAAAAACGTAACTCAAGATGACGGGAGTTCCATTTGAGAGTTGTACTCTTTTTTCCTTATCCAGGATTTTTCCCACTGGGTTTTTTTCTTGGGAAGGTTTTTTAAGGAGGCAGTCTCATTTGGTATCTTATGCTCCCTGCATGTTGTTGCTGGATTTGCTTGGAGAGTTATGCATTGGTGTTTGGAGTCTCCTGGATGTTTTGATGTCGGCCGTCTTGGTAGTCTCTAGCTATTTGGATTATTGGTAGTTAGTTGTAGCTAGAATTGTTTGTTTTTATGGCATGTCATAAAAACTCTTTATTTCGTGATTATCAAATTTAGCTTGAAGTTAATGTGATACTTCAACCACATTTCATTTGTAGTTAACTTTTTTTTTTCACGAGTAATACATTTTATCGGAGTAACCATTTACTAAAAAAAATGTTTTATATGTAGTAAAGATGATTTGCTAACTGATATAAGTTAATATATACACTACCTGCAACTAACTGATATTATAAAATGGTTTGTTAATGTAGATTGAAGAGCCATTGCCATAAAAAACAATCAAAAGAGCTATGGCAATGTTACGAAAGAGGCCACAAAAGATTCAAGCCTTAGCTAATCGTTTCATAAACCGCAATAATCGAAACAAACAAATCCCTGTTGCATCTCCTGATGGAATGTATGAGAAAACCTATTACGAGTTAGTTGAATACGAGTCTTTGTTAGGTTGGATGACAAATGACTGGCTTGATGGTACCATACTACATTGGTGGTGCATGTAAGTTTGTTAATGTTTCAATAATTATGATAACACAAATTTTTTATAATGAATTATAATAATTATTTCATTCTTGATTTAGACACATGTATGAGATTGTAAGTAAGAAGGAGTTTAACACTTGTGCATTTTTTAACCCGACAATCATCCAAGAGCGCATGTGCAATCAAGACAGTAATTTTGCTATCAAGCATATTCGAAGTACATTTGAAGCACATAAAGAAAAAGACATATTCCTTGCACCTTATTTGCAAGAGTAAGCCCAAATCTTTGCCTGTTATAATATAGTTTTAATTAACATGCATTGTTTATACTAAAATGCTTAAACTTATCTGTGTAGTTCTCATTGGGTATTATTTTTAATTTGCCCTAAGACAAGGATGGGGTACATATTTGATTCATACAATCGAGATAAGAAAAAGACCTCGGAGATTTTCTATCTGAGCAACGTAGCGGAAAGGTTAGTAATTTCTACTATACGCATTGCATTGACAATGGAAGCGTTAACGGAGTAATATTTTAACTTAACACTATTCTTGTTTAGGGCTTTTGACAACTCTTTCAAGTGGACTATGCTTGAGGTAGATCATCTACTACTATTTGTGTGTTTACTGCTTTATATATATATATTTATATGGTTGTTATTTGATCCTAGTGTAACCAACAAAAAGATCTATGGGAATGTGGTTATTACGTCATGAAGTTCGTTTTTGAAACTTTGTTTGTAAAACAAAAAACCTTTCCGAATCAGGTAAAAGTTTATACACTTTGTTTATTTGCATCGAATCCATTCGCTTATGTGAAATTTGAACGTTTTATTTTATTATGTTTATAGCTTCATGACTCTAGAAGGGCTTTAAGGCAAGATGAGTTGGACGGATGGGTACTCAGTGCGGGAGAAAAGTTTTTCGTTGATTATTGCAGTGCGAATTGAGGAATTCCACTACAAGAAAAAGGCCTTTTAGCGTCATTTATAGCGACGCAACTAGCGACGCATTTTACGTTAGCGACGTGTTTAGCGGCATTAGATGATAAGTCGCTGGAAACGAGTCGCTGATTTTTGCGACTTCTGAAACATGTCGCTAAAAACAGCGATAAGTGTAACGACTTCACATAATACGTCACTATAAATTTGCGACATAGGCTGTTTCGTGTCACCATTTGTGACGCTGTTTCATAAATACGTCGCTAGATAAGTTGCTACATGAGTCGCTATATTTAAAAATGACGCTGTTTTTGTCGCCAATAGTGTCGCTATTTTCTGTGTGGGTCACAGTCTAATCCACTATCCGCATCGCCATTTAGGTCAACCATCATATTTGAGAGAATTTTTTAATACAATAAAAATATCATTAGAACTTCTTATAGAAATTATCCGATAGAAATTATCCATACATATTATTATAACATAATAAGGAATGCATACAAGTATGAACTTTTCTCAAGTACAAACATAATAGACTGATCTATTACAGTTACAGGTGCCCTTTTACATAGAAATTGACAAACGTTGTCACGAGATTTTGAATACATACCAACAGGCCAAGCATAGTCTTAAAAGGATATCCTCAATTCAAGTTCCCTTGTCAAATTCGGTTTCAGTAATGACGCCCTTTTCAGCTTTGTCAAAAGGCGATAATCTATAGTAAGTTCAGCAACATCCTCGGCTGATTGCACAACACGTCTCTGCTTGGCTGCTCGCTTCTTCATGATAGCAGACGTGCTTTTAACTTTAGCTTTGTGGGGTTTCTTCTCTTGTGGCGCATCTTTCTTTCTTTGCAAGTTTTTCTTTGTTTCTCTCTGTTTTTATCCCTGTGCCAATAAAGATGATTAATTTAATATTGAATTACAAAGATATTGTTCATAAGCTATTACAAACACATTCTGGACTGTCATAAATCTTCAGCACCAACAAAACCTTCAGTAGAAAGTGAGTTTTGCTTTACCTCTGACATCGAGGGTTGCTGTAATAAGCCATATCCCATTCCTAACTTTCCAATCTCTAAATCTTTCCACCTAGTTGTATAAAAATGCCAAAAATATTTACAAAAATAGAAATTGATGGAAGTATATTCCTATTATTTAAGTGAAAATTACCAAATGTAAAATAATGAACAAACAAACAAACAAACTCTGAAGTCTGCACCTTTGGTTATCTAACCCATGTCTAAATTTAGGCAGAAATATTAGATTTGTTACCAGGTGTGCCTATTAACAAATCTAATATTTCTGCCTAAATTTAGACATGGGTTATCTAAGCATAACAAACTCGTAAATTCGCGAGAACACAGGACCAAAATGATAAATACTTGTAATTGTAATAATAAATAAATTAAGCATCTTATTATAAAATAATATAAAATAGTATGTTTACTTGTATCAAATGAACTTTTTCTTATTTAGCAAAGATATATCTGTATTTTAAATCTTGTTTATATTTTGCACCACTAGACCAAAATTATCAAGGACGTTGTTAGCAGGTTGCTTATGTGTTTGAAATTTAGCGACTTAACTAGCGTCTTTTTTTGGATGTCACGATATTTAGCGACATTGTTATCGACGTATCTTTATGAAGTCGCATGTTAACGACTCTTTTAGCGATGTCACTTTCCATGTCGCATTTTTAACGACTCAGTTTGCGATATGGTATAGAATGTCGCAAAAATAGCAACACCATTTGCGACACATATTGCGACAAAATTATCTTAAATTCACTTGCGACTTTATAAGCGACATAGTTTGCGACATTGAAATATTAAGGTTGCTAATTGTGTCGCTGAACGCATCGCTATTTTGCGACTTTGAATCTTGTGTCGCTAAACGCGTCGCTAAATGACTATTTTCTTGTAGTGTTCTTTTGTGCTAGCTGCTGCTGTTGGTGGGCACCTGGTGGTATTTTAGTTGTTTTCTTAGTGTGTGGTTTGAAGGTTTTAGTTAAGTGTATTAGGTCTTAGTCTTCAATCAAGTAGGATGTTTGTTTTCAATTAAATACGATGTTTCAAGTTGATCTTTTGTTTGTTGATGGCTTATGACTCTTTGTATGGCTAGACCTTCTCGTTTATTTAGTAATATGTTGCTTTGAAAATGAAATGGTTGGAGTACTATTTCTTTTTTGTGTTGTTGCATAGTTGTCTAATGCTGTAATTTCTGTAAGTAGATTATCAGTTTATCATAAACTCTTTTTTAGGAACAACTTAAAATTTATTTAAAAAGGTTAATTAGTAAAGGCAACCGTTCCTTAAAAGTCATTTAAAAGGGTAAATTAGCGTTCAAAAGAAACCATTTTAAGGAACGGGTAAAGGGGCAACCGTACCTTAAAATTCATTTAAAAAGGCAAATTAGCGTTCAAAAGAAACCATTTTAAGGAATGGGTAAAGACAACCGTACCTTAAAATTCATTTTAAGGATCGGTTTTTTAACCGAACTAAAAAAAAACTCATTTTTTGGAACGCCATTTGTTAAGAAGGTTCAGAAACCGTGCCTAAAAATGTTTTTAACCGAACCAAATAATCCTTTTTCCACTAGTGGATATATCTAATTAGGCATATAAAAAATTCATTAACCACAGTTCTAAACAAGTCACACTAGCTTATGGGAGCTTACGACCCAACTTATCAAAAAAAATTGTAAGCCCAAGCTTCCAGGGACACGACAAGCTTTATAAGAGCTGTATAGTTTGTTTACTCATCCAAGCAAAGGTTAGGCTTAATTTGTAGTACAAGTCACGTCTACTAAACCTATACAGTGGCAGAAAAATGTTTACATGCAATCTCATTGAACATGTCTATCTTGAAACTTATAAGCTTACATAAAACAAATCTTAGGCTTTAAACCCATAAGTCCATTGGAGCCAAACTCATACTAAATGAGATTTTTAATAAGCAAATGTTAGTACCACCACCAGTGCTAGACACGTTTTTGAGCTGTAAGTTATAAGTTAGATCGTTATACTCCGTATTACTTTATTGATAATGATAACTACATCATATAAAATTTAAAGTATAGACACAAAGTATGGCCTCTGAATCTTTGTGTATGTAAATAGAAGTTTTAGAGTACTTGTTAAAAACCATACAAGTTCAAATATAAATTTAAAAGTTAAGAACTTATATAAATTTGGGATCGAGACATTAGTTGAGTTATTGTTTGACAGATTATTGAACTCAAATGATAACTCCAGACCCAAAACATTATAGCGTTCATAACATGTATCCATCATATACACTTTAGTATTAAACCAAAGAACATTTCTATCTTTAATCTATGTGGGATGTAAGGTTGGAATGATTTTGTCAAAGGCAAATTAATAAGGTAACTAAATATCGACTCATGTATTTTTAGTGACAGAAGCAATTGGATGATAATGCAATTCATTTTATCATTGAAATGTTTTGTCAAAAGTCGAAACAATGTAATAAGATATCTAAATGTCGACTCGTGCACTTTTAGTATTCCAATCCATACCATTTATGCGTTCGTTTATCTTTTAAGAAATGGAAGCTAACTAATTGGATAGATAATGCAAGTACGTTATTAAGTGACATAAGCAATTGGATGTATACAAGACATCAGTAGTAAAGCTGGGAAAGCACGGGAAGTTGTCATCCGATTAGATTTTCGATTGTTTTACTGAAGTTATGGTGGCGTTTACTAGGACAAATGACTAGATTATCGTGTTGAGACAGCTAGTCGACTAGCTCAATTGCATATTGATAGTTTCGGGTTTGCGTACATAAAGTCTAATCCTTTTCTGATCAAAGAGTGGAACCGGTAAGTCTGTATGAAGTTTAGTTGGGTATAATAATCTGTTTTGCATTTTTTTTTCTTTTTGGTATTTTAAAGGATTAACCGGTGTATTTAAGGTTTTAGTGACATATAAATGTATTTTTCGATAATAAATCATAATGTAAGCTGTGTCCCATAACATTTTTTATGAGTACAACTTAACATGATATATATAACATTTTTATACATAAATTAAACCTTTGTAGTTAATATCATTTTGATAGCCGTTACATGAAGTCTCCTTTGAGACGAATTTCAACTTGGCTTCAGTTATATGTTCAAACTTTTTCTTTTTGGCCGAACATAAAAGCTCGTCACACGAGTAAACCAAGCTCAAACTTTAGGTTGAATAACTCAATTGAGCAAATAGACGTGAAAAAAAAAATGTTTAGTTTCGGTTTTAGCAACTTTTTGTCACTTTTGTAGGTCTATTGTCTTAAAAGTTGAAAGTAGTGATTTTGGGTTATATTGTTACACTTCCTGGAGTTACCAAAGTTAGCTCTAGATTACCCTCCAATAACATCATTCAACATTCGTGTCATTGGCTCATACTGGTAAATTTTGATAAATATATCCATATATATTTGTGTGGTAAATTTTGATAAAACTTTAGATTTTAAACCCATGAAGGTGTATACACACATAAGCCCATTGGTACCAAACTCATATTAAATGTGCCTTTTTAAAATATGTTTAAACTTAAAATTTTTCTTATGGTCTAATATTTCTTTTAACTTATACATAAATCATTATTATATTGAGTCATTGATAAACCAAAATATGGATTCTGGATCTTTGTGTATGTAAATAAAAGTTTGGAGTACTTGTTAACAAAAGAAAATAAGTTCGAATATAAATTTAAAAGTTAAGAAGTTGTATAAATCTCTGAGCATATAACTCATTTGAATTCAACAATTTCAACAGATAATTGTTGAAATCAAATGGTAATTATGTACCCAAAACATTATAGTGTTCTTAACACATATTAATCATGTACACTTTAGTATATAAACCAAAGAACATTTCTATCTTTAACCTATGTGGGATGTAAGGTTGGAATGATTCCGTCAAAGACAAATTAATAAGGTATCTAGATGTTGATTCATGAATTTTTAGTATTCTAATCCATATCATTGATGTGTTAATAAATCTTCGAAAGAATGGAAGCTATGATTAATGTCAAGTACAATTATTCTGCAACAAAAGCAATTCTATGAGATCCTCTATGGGGTACAAAATTAATCATTGAATTTATGTGGGTTCACTCTAATTTTCGTTATTCTTTGCTAGTTATGGTCAAGAGGTAAAATTGATTCATGAATTTTTAGTATTCTAATCCATATCATTGATGTGTTAATAAATCTTCGAAAGAATGGAAGCTATGATTAATGTCAAGTACAATTATTCTACGACAAAAGCAATTCTATGAGATCCTCTATGGAGTACAAAATTAATCATTGAATTTATGTGGGTTCACTCTAATTTTCGTTATTCTTTGTTAGTTATGGTCAAGGGGTAAAATTAACAATAATGCAACTCCTTTTATATTTCTCAAGTTACATGCCATAAAGTTTAGTGTCACTGGTACCATTAAGTCAATATTTCTATCATTATATGTATGTATCACGAGTTAAGTACAACTATTTTCAATTTTCCATTTCAGTTATGTTAAGACATTTTTTTTAATAGAGGTTTATTAGCTTATGTCATATCAGCATCTATATATGTTCTGTTACGGTAAATTTAACTTTAATATCTAGGAAAATCCAATACCTTGTACGCAGTTGGCATTACCTTGTTAGCAAACTTTAAGGTCGAAACATCAATCAAAGTTTGTTGAATTTGGAATACAAGTTTGAAATTTTGTTTTAAGGACATCGCAGTGATGTTGAGACACTTTAAAGTAAGAAGACGAGTCAATATCATATAGGTCAACGTCATTTGTCAATAGTTTCGTGTTCGCAATGGGCATGAACTCGTGGTTAGCAAACAAGTGACACTAGCTGATGAGAGCTTATGACCCAACTTATCAAAAAGTTTGTAAGCCCAGGCTTCTTGGGTCACGACATGCTTTAAACGAGCTATATAGCTTGAAATGGTCGAGTGTTCCAAGATGTTTAATTAAAGAGCTTTGAGTGGGTATTGAAAAGATTTGTGTTTTGGGGTTCTAAATAATCCTCAAAAGATTATAAATTGTAATGATGAGTTAATGAATAAAGAAGTCTGTTTATACTTCCTACATTTACGTCATTGATAACCACATCATCCAATTTTTAAAATATTAACATTTAAAAAATATTAAGTTCAAATAACCTTTAAAAGATTAAGAACTTATACAAGTATTGCATCTGAAGTATCTTTTGAGTTAGATTCATTTATTGAACTCGAAAGATAATCCCACATGCAAGACATAATATTGTTCTTCACACAAGTCAATCACGTACACTCTAGTATATAAACCAAAGAACATTTATGTTCTTCAATCTATGTGGGATGTAAACCTATATGAGTTTTGTCAAAACAATTGTAATGCGGTTCCTGAATGTTGACTCGTGCACTTTTAGTATTCCAGTCCATGCCATTTATGTGTTCGTTTATTAACCGAAGAATGGAAGCTGCTTGGATGATTGAAGCAAGTACGTTAAGTTATTGGATGAGACCCTTTATGGAGTACAAATTTTATCATAATTCACTCTAGTTTTTCGTTATCAACTTCCTTATACAAGCAACTTGGATGCTAGTTATGATCGACGGAAAAACAATATAATGCAGTACATTTTCTGTTTATTGAGTTAAGTGCCATGAAGTCTAGTTTCGTTGTTACATGCAACTCAATTTATTGTAGCTAAGCTATCCCCTTTCCTTATATATTGGTGATTGTTTGGTATTGTGATATTTTAAGTGGATAATCAGCTACAAGAAAGTGTGAAATACAGAAATCGATACAATTTTTGAAAAGACTGTTTTGAACGTGATTCTGTAGTGAAAAGAACATACTGGATGCAGAAGATTAGGACAAGCAGCTGAAAAGCGGTGAGGCGTTTGTTTGGGTGGTTAAGATTCCATTATCGGGGAGATTCATTGTTGATGTCGAGTTTCTTGATCTAAGATTACATCTCCAAACGTAACTCACTCATCCTTATAATCATTATTTGAACACTAAGAGAACGGGTCAACAATTTCTTGTGTGCAATTTGTTGGTTGATTTTGGTAAACGGGTTCCCAGATTAGGGTTAAGATAATCAATAAAGGTACCGGATATTCACTTGAAATAGTGGTATCACTTTCCAATAGAAACTATTCGACCCTATGCCTGGGTTACACGAATATCTCTATGGGATAAGACCAAGTGATGTTCTTGCTTTAGGCACAAACCAAGAACCAGATTCGTATTGAAGTGTTTAGGGTTTTGTGTTAATCGTATAGTAAACCTCTCTCCATGCAGAATGATGTGACCTCTATTTATAATAGAGAATACTCAAAACCCTAGCCCATAGAATTATGTATAATTAACGGCCCATTAATTATAACATAATACTTTCCATAATAATTGGGAACAGTGGTTATCAGTGGAAACATTATCACTAGCAGTGGTAATGTTAACACTATCAGTGGTAACAATAACCCTTGCAGTGGTAACCCACTATCAGCAGAATGCTATCAGCAGCAGAATCAGCTATCAGCAGGATCATGCTATCAGCAGAATCCTAGCAGCAGATTCACAATACTAGCAGCAGAGTCTACTAGCAGTACCTTGATCAATACATAACCACTATTGAGTCAGGGGATTCAGTGACCAAATGGGTGTATACTCCATACCTCCAAACCCATTATCAGGTGTGAATTGATCCCTCAAGAGCACTAAATTTTCCAACACAGTTGGCATTACCTTTTGTATGTAAGCAGACTTTAAGGTCAAAACATCAATCAAAGTTAGTAGACCTTGGAAAACTAGTTTGAAATTTGGTTTTTAAAGTCACCTTGGTGATGTTGAGACACTTTAAAGCAACAAGATGGGTCAATATCATAAGTCAACACATGTCAATCATGAACTCGTTAGTTTGCAGACTTTAATGTCAACATTATACATCGTTAGTTTCTGACTTTCTGAGGTTACCTTCGTGAAGTTGAGATGCTTTAGATCCTATCTGGTTCATGTAAAAACAGGGAACCAAATCTTGTTCTATTTGGTAAGATTTACGACATTTGGGAAGAACTGAATGCGCTTATACAATCTGGTCATTGGGATTTGATAGGTGAAGTTGTTATTGAAATGCTTTCTGTTTGGAAAGGTTTCTGAAAGTCGATTGGTACAAGATTCATTGTCTTTCATGGTTTGTTCTTTGTTGTCATATGGACTATTGATTTTTGTACATGTACAAATTCGTTTCAATGAAAGGAATCAGTATGGTTATGCTAATAGTTTTTTGTTCTTGTTTAGCGAACTTGATGAGTGCGTATGTGTGACCTTCTGGGTCATGCTCCATGGATCTTTACCAACACCGGTTCATTCTTGTAAAGATTATATGAGTTTCATTCTTTTTGTTTAATTATCATCTAAATGTGGTTTACTTAAACACAAACAACACTTATAAAAACACAATCTTATGTATATTTTGAATATTTTATGTTCAATTATGTTTATTTAGTATCTCAATAAATGAACATGAACAACCTAATTTCTTAATAAACGAACATGAACAAGAAAATCTGTCCGGTTAAACATAAGTGAACGAATATGAACAAGGCTCTAGCCGTGTTCGTCCGGTTCGTTTATGGCCGTAACTACATCATCTAATTTTTTAAAGTATAGACGCAAAGTATCGAGTTTGAATCTCTATGTATGTAAATAGAAGTTTTGGAGTACTAGCTTGTTAAAAAGAAAAAGTTCAAATAAACTTTAAAAAGTTCAAAGATCATTTTTATTTTTATCCTATGTGGGATGGAAGTTTGAAATGGGTTTTGTCAAAGCAAATTAATAAGGTACCTAAATGTTGACTAGTGCGTTTTTAGTATTCCAATCCATATCATTTATGTGATCACGTATCTTTTGAAGAATGGAAGAGATCATCTATGGAATAGGGTACAATCTTTATGTACTAGTGTGTTGTAATTAAGACATAAGTTGTTGTTCGATGATATTTTCGATTGTACATTTATGGTGGCGTTTGCTAATTAAGTGAATGATGTTGATTATCGTGTTGAGACAACTAGTCGACTAGCTCAATGGCTTATTGATAATTTTGGGTTTTCTCATCGAAAATCTAATCCTTTATTCATGGGGATATAAAACTGGTAACTGTGTTTTAACATATCCTATGAAAAGCTTAATATTAGGGTGGTTAGAACTGTATATTTCATTCTAATGAACATGCCAATTATGAAACTTATGAGCCCAAATAAACAAAATCTAGTATTTAAAACCCTTAAAAACTATGTAAATGAAAGAATCAGAATGAAAGGATGCATTCTTTTATGTTAAGAAGCCTACGTTTCAATGAATTCTGGATTCTTGATTGGTTTGTTAAGTGGTGAATTCTCCGTCGGTATATTGCATCATTAGCAGACTATTTATAGAGTATAAATAATATATGAAACCCTAATGGACTCTAAATTACAATCAGGATGGGCAACTAATCTATCTCCTAATAATTTTTATGTGAATAGTTTTGTCTTGTGTTGTCTAATAGTGAAGCTAGCTCTAGCTTGTTATTTGTGAATGAAAGGGTTTTGAGTTACAAAATAATTAAGGCACAAATAAAATGTAAGTATAATATTATTCCAGTATATGTAAGTATGTAAATCTTTATTACATCTCGCTGCACGTAAGGCCGACTAAAGAAGTACCAAGCCTAACAAATTCAAGTGTGACATTGTTGGCAGGTGTAATGAAGGAATCTTGAGCCCCGTTTAAATCAGCAATTCGTTGACAACGTTCAGCCTCATCACCAGCATCTAGAATGTCGTATTGAACCCATTCACACTCTTCTTCATTAAAACAAACCTTGAACTCCATAATCACAGTATTATACGCAGGAATGCATTCTTTAAGTGATTTCAACACACCAGGAGGACCGGTTTTCACTCCCTGAAAGTGATCTCGTGTCCTTGTTGAATATTTTATAGCAACTTTAACGGCGATCTTGGCAAGGGTGGTGAAGTTTTTTGCAAACTTGCTATTTATATCGGATTTTAAAACATCCATGCAGAACTTAACGTTGGCTTGTTTGTGACAAGCTTGGTTAACCAGTTCGTAAGGTTTAGAAGAGTAGGCATTTGATATCAAGATAGGATAAATAAATGAGAACAAGATTAAGATCTTTGCGAATGAGAAATAATTAGTAGCCATTGTTGCAAGACTCGATCTTGCTGGATATGAACAAGAAACCATATGCCGCGCGAGTAGTATTTATAAGCAAATTACTATTAGTCTGGAGTTTGTGACAGATTGATATCTTTCCAAAAATACGTGATCAAAAAGGAGCTAATTTTCGTCTCAAAATATCAAAAGTAATGCATTTTGCCATTTCTTTTCTTATAAGTAATATACATATTTATTCTTTACTAATTAAGCTAATTACGAGATATGACATATAGGTCAAATATTTTTTGTTAAAGGGTTTTAGCTATCTAGCTATTTCAGTTAATGTATTTATAAAAGTTAAATAGGATAATTGTCAAGTACCAAGGTTAGTTTCATGTCAAATTTGGTCATATCTATTACAGTAATTATTTACCAAAAAGTGTATTTGCGTGTGCAAATTGGTAAACTATATATCATACTATGTTTGGCATCAATCATTCCTAAGCATTTTGGCGCAACTTGCTAGCGATAAGCAACTAGCAGTTTAAATATAATGCTTGTTGGCAATAAGCTATTAGTGGATAATTAGGCCCAAACCCGGTTTGTGGGTTTTGGGTATTAAAGTTTCACTATTACATTAGGGTTCTTATTCCTAAGACGACTTTTGTTGGTGTCGAATCCAGGGTATCAATTTCCGAGACGACTTTTGTTGGTGTATAATCCAGGTTATCAATTCCCAAGACGACTTTTGTTGGTGTCAGGGTATTAATTCCCGAGACGACTTTGTTGGTGTCGAATTTGCTTTCTTAGTTTATTTTGGTTTTGGGTTATCCAGTTTTATTTTTGTTTTGGGTTATCCAGTTTTATTTTGGTTTATTGTTTAAATTTGCTTTCTCAGTTTACTACTCCAGTTCGAGTTTTCGCGATTTCGCCACTCGAACTGCGGGGGAGTATTAGTGGATAATTAGGCCTAAACCCGGTTTGTGGATTTTGAGTATTAGGGTTTCACTATTATATATAGTGGTCATTAATAAAGTTATACCTACGAGTTTCATTGTCTTACATAAGCAACTAGGGGTTAAATCATTTGTAATTGTTATCATTCCAAACATTTCATCAAAAAGCATTTAGATTTAACCGATAGCGTTTTGGCTCTCAAATCACATATATGCCACTTTTATTTATTTAAAGATTTTTTATGTTAATGTTTATATGTCTTTTTAGTTACGTCATTTTACATTTTATAATTACAGGTACAACTACGTTACTAACACTTTTATTTAACAAATAGCTACACTACTTGTTGCTGCTGCTTACTGTTTGTTGCTACTATTTATTGTTTCTGCTACTGCTACCTTTCACCAAAGATGCCCTTGTTATAAGACTCGCACACGCGCAGGTTTCATATTCCGTGTATTTTTAAAAACTGATTTCTAATTTATTTATTTTATATATTTTATTGTATACGAAACATAAAAAACATAAGTATGTAACTATTAACCAACAAAAACGTACAAGTTCAAAGTTTAGCATAATATAAATCGACAAACATACAAACCTCTAATAATTTAGAGACGAGTGAACTACATGCTAATTATAGCACTCTATGTGCACCTCAAGTGCTTAAAGAAAAAAAAAAAGGATATGAGTTGCTCCTTTTGCTATTTTTTTCACCATATGAGTTCAATTATTATAAATTTTATTAGCAACAAATTTGAAATATACCAAATAGAAACAAAAGTTTCTTTCACATTAATGAATTCTTTCTAAATTAAATACTTAATGACGCTTTCAAAATGAAAAATGCAACACAAAAGAAAACTAACAAATGCTCACATAATATACAAAGTTTGTTAATCTTTTCCAATTTAAAAATCTCAATATCGTTTTGTACGAACGAGTCTATGAGGCATGGGCCCACACGCAATAATCTTTGGAAATTAAATATTCGGTTCGGTTTTCGTTTTGCCAAATCAATATCCAAACCGAAAACCAAATATTTAATTGGTTCCGTTCGGTTTTAACAAATTCCGTTCGGTTATAAATTCGATTTTCGGTTTTCGATTCTTGTAGGTATTACCCGATTTCACCCATGTATCAAGTGAGTCTAGTGACAAATAGACCTTACAGTCCTAAGTCTTAACTATCACTTGATGTATAGACGCATAAAGCCAGGGAAACATAGGCCGTTCTTTTACTTTTTACAAAGATCTAAAAGATCGAGTGTGTTATGTTGTCTCGTGTATTATTGGTATTCGAATCCACACCATTTATGCGTTCATGTATCTTTTGAGTTTTAAATAATGGAAGATACTTGGATAATTGATGCCAAGTACGTTATTATTAAATGACAAAAGCGATTGGTTGAAATCCTCTGTGGAGTACAATTTTTGTGGGAATTGGAAACCTAGTTTGAAATTTTGTTCTTAAGGTCACCTTTGTGATGTTGAGACGCTTTAAATCCTATTTTATACATGTATAAACCTGAAGGTGAATCTCATTCCATTTAGAGTGAAGGGATTACACAAAACAACACGACTATATCACTTATGCGTTATGATCCTCTAGGTCATGCTCCATGGATGTTCGCCAATGGTAGTTCATTCTTGTAAAGATTACATTCTTTTGATTGGATTATGGAATAATTGAACATAAACTCTTTGTGAGGGTTTATATGTCAAAATTTCCTCCACGAGAGTATCTTCTTCTTCTTTTTTTCCTCATCACAATTTACATGCAAGTTTTATGTAAAATTTTGGTTGAAAGTAGCGAAGGCTGTTACATCGCAAAAGCGACCAACTAATCATAAAAAGATACTCTTTGTTCCACAAACTAGTCAAAAGCATACACGTTAGATCAAGTGACAAATAGACCTTACAGTCTTATGTCTTAATTATGACTATGATGTATAGATGACGCAAAACATTAAGCTTGTTATTTTGCTTTTTAAAAAAGATCAAGCCCAAAAAAGCCCTGTCCGGGCCAAGCCACATAAGTAGAATATTATACCAGGTGATTTAGCCATTAGGTAAGGTTAATTAATAAATGTGTTTCATCTCTTTTGTTGGTCTAATATTTATTTTAAACCATTTGCAATCCTTATATTTCATCTACTTTTTAGCATTATAAACAAAAAATTGGTCTAATAAAAAGTTAAGTAAATTTTGGGATTGAAAATTCCCCCAATTACAGTTAGGCTAGTTATTGAAACTAAGGGATAATATCAATTCCGAATCATACTTATGTCCTTAACACATATTGTTCCTATACAGTACACTATATAACCAAGGAACATGTTTATCATTCAACCTATGTGGGATATAAGGTTAGAATGGGTTTTGTCAAAACAATTTTATAAGGTGCCTTAATATTGTCTCGTGCATTTTTGGTATTCCAATCCATACCGTTTATGCATGTGTTCATTTATCTTCTTAAGGTCACCTTTGTGATATTTAGACACTTTAAATCCTATATTGTACATGTATAAACCGGGAGGTATGAATCTCGTCCCATTTGGAGTAAAGGGATTACACAAAACAACACGACTATATCAGTTATATATGTGTGATCCTCCAGGTCACGCTCCATGGATCTTCGCTAACGGTAGTTCATTCTTGTAAAGATTATATAAGTTACATTCTTTTAAGTCCATGTAAGCATTTCTTCCCTTTTTTGGTTCAACTATACAATTAAAAGATCAAGATATTTCAATGTTCGTTACAAATCATTTTGACCCAACAATGAAATTTCAGTGTACAAACTAATTGATATATGTAATTAGGCATATTAAAAATTTATTAACCTCAGTTCTAAACAAGTGACACTAGCTTATGGGGGCTTACGACCCGACTTATGAAAAACTTTTGTAAGCACAAGCTTCCAGGGACACGACAATCTTTGAAAGAGCTATATAGTTTATTTACTCATCCAAGCAAAGGTTAGGCTTTGTAGTACAAGTCAGGTTGACTAAACCTATATAATGGTAGAAAAATGTTTATATGTAATATCGTTGAACATGTCTTTCTTGAAACTTATAAGCTTACATAAAACAAATCTTAGGCTTTAAACCCATAAGTCCATTGGAGCCAAACTCATACTAAATGACATTTTCAATAAGCAAATGTTATGTACCACCACCTGTGGTACACACGTTTTTGACCTGTAAGTTATAAGTTAGATCACAAAAGCAACCACCAATCTTTTGAATCACAAAAAATACTCTTTGTTACACAAAACTAGTCAAATGCATGCATACGTGTTAGATCAAAGTTAGATCGAGATTGGCCTCCAATAGCTTCGTTCAACATTTTTGTCGTCTCATTGCTGGGAGCTTACAAAACTTCTGTTCATGCTGGTAAATTTTGATAAACGAGTAGGGCACCGGTCCGCCGCGTTACGGCGGGCCGTTGTATTTGCCGGAGAATTTAGGTAACATTTTTTTGTGTAAAAAGTTCGCGCTAGACAACTAATAGAAGGAATACGACGAATCGCCTTTTGCTTGGTTTTCATAGTACTATAAAGGTGGCTGCATGTGATAACTATACTACATGTGCAGTAAAAAGGAAAGCTATGTAATGGGATTATACTAAGGTGCAGCCGTGCAGTTAAGGGTCTTTTACTATGTAAGTATGTAAAGCATAGTTAAAAAACAATACATATAGCATTAGATGCAAAAAAACAGCAAGGAAACTAAAAGATGCAAAGTACTCCGTAATATGCAAAAAATTATAGCGCAAAACAAAAGGTAGCAAACATAGGGAACATTAATAATAACAATTTCATTACCTTTTAAGGCTATGTTTGGCAAAAGTAGCTGTGAGCAGTAGCATTGAGCAAGAGCAGTGAGCAGTAGCTGTGAGCTGTGAGCAGTAGCCAAAAAAGCTCACAGCTTCATAAAGAAGCATTGAGAAAATGAGCTTTCCTAAAAAATAGCAAAGCCCACAGCTCTCATGCCAAACAAACATCAAAAATAAAAAAGCTCATTCTCACCGCTCATTACCCAAAAAAGCTCCAAAAAAGCTCTGCGCCAAACATAGCCTAAAGCAAAGAGTGTGTTGATGATCTCAGATTTCGTTTATTTCTTTTGGTGTTTTTTTTTTTTTTTTGTTTATTCTTTTTTTTTTCAGTTGCAATATATATGAATAGAGTTGCGATCCCTTACAAAGTAAACAAAATTAAAAAGGCTAAAAAGCCACTCAGAATGTGACAAGTGTCCTCCACTCATTCCCTCCATTTTTTCTTATTAAATTCTGTTAGGGGGTATTTTGGTCCTTTTAACATCTTTTTTTATTCCACCCCAAAACTTCAAACGTAAATAACTTTCAAACGATAAACTTTTATGTAAAACCGATTTCACCATAATTTTTAAAATTTAATCCTCTTTAATTTGGTATAAATTTTTTTAATTTTTTCGAAACTTTTTTTTGACATATTCATTGGGTCATGATTTTCTTGAAAATTTTAGCATTTTTGGCTCTAATTTTGTCTAGCTTAAAGGCCGAATTTTTCAAAACTTAAAACACGAAAGTTGTAGCTTCTTGGCCATTCTTTACCCAGAAATTTGAATCACTCAAATCCAATATGATATGAGTGAGATATCGTATGTTAAAGATGACGTTTTACTCATATTTGTTGCACACAACGTGTTTGATGAAATGTTTAGCTTAGATTTTTAGTCTTAAAATCGAGTTAAATGCACTAATTTTTGTACAACAATGCACCTTTAGTCATTTTATTAATGTAAGATTCAAAAAGTTTTGTTTTTTTTTTGTTTTTTTATTGTTTTTTTTTAACTGATGAACTATATTATTAACTGATGAACCTTATTAACTGATTTTTAAAAAAGACATTTTGTTCATCAGTTACCTTGGTTGAACCATATTAACTGATGAACCTTATTAACCTTATTAACTGATGAGCCATATTAACTGATGAACCTTATTAACTGATGAATCTTATTAACCTTATTAACTGATGAACCTTATTAACCTTATTAACTGATGAACTTTATTAACTGATTTTTAAAAAAGACATTTTGTTCATCAGTTACTTTGGTTGAACCATATTAACTGATGAACCTTATTAACTGATGAACCTTATTAACCTTATTAACTGATGAACCTTATTAACCTTATTAACTGATGAACCTTATTAACCTTATTAATTAATGAACCTTATTAACTGATGAACCTTATTAACTATGATCAATTTGATGAACCCAAACATTTGATCAAATTTGATGAACCTGAAATTTAATGAACCTGAAAAAATTGATGAACCCAAGCATTTGATCAAATTTGATGAACCTGAAATTGATGAATCTGAAAAAATTGATGAACCTGAAATTGATGAACCAAGGTAACTGATGAACAAAATGTCTAACTGATGAACCTATAACCTATAACTTAACTGATGAACCTAATAACCTAACTGATGAACTAAATGTATATTTAAAAAAAATAATGATTAGAAAACATCACTTTTTGAATGTTACTGATGAACGTTACTGATGAAGAATATCAAAAATAACTGATGAACATTATTTTTTCGAAAACTGCTGAACGTTGTAAAAAATAACTGATGAACCATATAAAAAATAAGTGATGAACCATATAAAAAATAAGTGATGAACGTTATTTTTTTCAAAAACTGCTGAACATTATAAAAAGGGTAAAGTCTATAAAATTTTCCAACTAGACAACCTTACTTGCAATAAAACTAAACTCTCAAATCATTAAACCCAAATCTTGGAAAAAATATTATGGCCATATCTTCTTTTGTAAATAGATAAACTCATCTTCTCTATCACAGATATACATAATCATTAAACCCAGATCTGGAAAATATAAAAAGATCTCTAACTCATAACATCATCTTACTTCCACATCAACAAAATTTATGACCTTATCTTCATTTATCAACACAACTTAGAGCTAACACAAAAATCAAATCAAGTCGTGTGTATGTTCTAACAAAGATCGAAAACCAAGATGTGATGAGCCGCTGCCAGATAAAGAAATAACAATAGTGACCCACATAGATCAACAGTAAAATGAAGATGACGTCGCCGGTGACTGTGATGTCGACGGTGACGACAACACTACTGGTGTCGGAGAATGAGAGAACTCCAATCAACAGTAAAATGAAGATGACGGTGATGGTGGCTGTTTGTAACGGAATTTTCCGGCGAATTCGAAGGTGGTGGCATCGTTGACGGAGGTATCAGATCTGATGGTGGTGTTTGTTGTTGTGTTTACCGATCAATATCCGATCTGTGAATAGTGGCGGTTGTTGTTGTGGTAACCGGTGCGGTGACGGTTGAATTTCCGGCAATGGCGACTTCTCCATAATCGAATTCTTCTTTGTTGTTGTTGATCAGTGTGTTTTTAGTTTGAACTTTTCTTTTTGTCTGTATCAAAGAGAGTTATCAGGAATAGAGTAAAAAGATGTATGAGAAATAAAATTACCTAACTATCCTTTGGGGGAAAAAAGAAAGGGGACACGTGGCCACACACAATTACTTTTTAGACTTTTTAAAGTTTTCTACTTTGCAAGGGATCCGGATACTATATGAATAAGATATGTAGAAGCTTCTTCATTGAAATTAGAGAATATAGTACATGAGTTTCGTGTATGGTACATAAGTGTAACCACAAAAATTCTGAATACAACCATGGATCATTGACACTTGTCCATTACCTTTTGCAAATACAATGTACCTGGTCTTTAAGGTTACTTCGTTTAAGGTTTAATCAAATAATCAAATGGGCCTGAAGTATTACTGGATCGTTTAATTGGTCACAAAAAAAGGAAAAGTGGGCCGCAAAAAAAACCGGGTACTGTAGCAACATTGAATGACGTCGTGGATGATGATAAATTATATATATAGTAATATATCCATACATATCCGTGTGGTAAATTTTTATAAAACCAACCTTAGATTATAAACCCATAAAATGTATGCACATAAGCCCATTGCAATCAAACTCATACTAAATGGGCCTTTTAATCACAAGTGCTACTCATGTATTTTAGTTAGGGGTGTTCATGGATCTGGTAATATCTGCAGTAACCGAAAACCGAAACTGAACCAAACCAAAAAAAACCGAACCGAACCGAAGATTTTAATCGGTTTATGGTTCGGTTATGGGTTTAGCATATTGATAACCGAACCGAACCAAAAACCGAATTAAAATTAATATTTAATATTTTTTTATATATTAGTTAAAAAAATATTATAAATATATACATTTCCCGTGGCTTATGTGAACAGTGCTCGCTGCACTGTTTTTTCTACAGTACTGGGCCTCGGACACGTTGACAGTATTGGGCCTCGGACACGTTGACCAAAACCAATATACCATAATACTCTTGGACTTCAGTATTCACATCATAAAGTCTCTAAAACGAACAATGAAACAATGCCAACACCACAACCTCAACCAAGTCCAAACAACACCAATCCTACATCTAGACACAATCATTCAACCCTCACCGTCACTCCCCCAACTCTCACATTCACAATCATTAACTTCTAAACTGAAAAATTAAATAATAATATTAATCTCAGAACCTTCTCCTTCGTGTGAAATAATTATACCATTGACCTTTATAGATCAAAACACGAAAAGAACAAGCATCATCATAGATCCTGTTGAGGATTCATCTCTTTTTTAATATCCGAATTATTAAAAGAAGAAACAAAAACCATATTGGTTTTCATCTTTTTGTTGATTCGGTTTGAGCTAGAAACGGGCACAACAAATCAGAAATCAAAACAAGTACAACCTACCCGAGACCTCACATAAGATCTTCAAGCCGAAAGTTGGGGGTCTTTTTAAGCTTCGAGTGAACAGATTATGACCAGAAGGAATTGTGGTTATGGTACTTATGTGAATCGATTAAAGCATAAATGATATGATAAGAGGTTTGGTTGGTGACTGAACGGAATGAGTAGACAATATTTTTTTGTGTGTGATGTGGTTGCGTTTGATTTAGAGAAATGAGAGAGAAGGGTTTGCTAAGTTTTAAATACCTACATTTTAGGGGTGTATGTTGGATCACGTTTTGGACTGGATCGGGGTTATATGAATCTGTTTTTTGACTGGATCCGAATTCTTTGTCTTTTGATTATATCACAAAGAGTTGTTGGGCTGAAATGAATTTAATAATGGGATATCTATTATAATAAATATATAGTGAACTTATGTGAATAGTGCCCACTGCACTGTTTTTTCTACAGTACTGGGCCTCGGCCTTTTTTTTTTTTTTTTTTTTTTTTTCTTTTTTTATTATTTATTTTATTTTTTTTGTACCTATGGATGGCCCAAGTTTAGTCTGTGCCTAGGAGCAAATGTGACTTATCTACATCAGTTTTTACATTGTTCATTTCATATCCTTCTTATATTTCATCATCTGCAGCCATTTCATTTACGATATCACCTGGATACCTTTATGTTCAAACATCTCGCGGCAACGCGCGGGTTTAAAACCTCGTTAGATACTAACCCTCGTTTCCCAATCTCCCACACTATAAATACATTTTTTTTTTACTTTTCACCTAACTTCTCATTCTATTTTCTAATCCATCCAACCCATGAGACACCCTTTTTAAAAAAATCAATCGAGAAGCTACTTTCTGGTAACGTAATTTTAATTTCTCTTGTTGCTATTTCAATTTTGTTGACATGTATGAACTTATTTTGATGACATGTGTTCTGTAGTCTCTTCTACCAATTCAATTTGAACAAAACAAAAAACAATAACAGCTTGTTAGGAATATTGATTAAACCAAACATTATTGTTAATGCAATTTTGCTAACAGGAAAACCAATCAAATGTGGTTTAATGTTACTGATGCATTTTGAAGTTTTAGGAACCTTTAAAATACTTTGGTATTTTAAGAAATATTATTGTTTTGGTTCAGTATTTAACCATAGAATCATATATTTTGGCAAACATCAAATGGATGAGTTGGTAGATAAACTATATTGTGATCTTTCTTGATGGTTGGCTTATATACATTACAGCAGGTACAAAATTTCAAGTTTGGTTTCAAATTTTAAGTAAAAAATTTGGTTTTCGGTTTTAACTCATAACCGAACCAAACTTCGGTTCGGTTCGGTTATAAATATTTTCGGTTCAGTTCGGTTTTCAGTTATGACCCAAAAAACATTAACCGAATAAACCGAACCGAATAAACTGAGAACCGAACCGATGAACACCCCTAATTTTAGTTGTAGGGTTTTTTTCATGAGGGGGGGGGGGGGGGGGGGGTTGGTTAGTTGTTAGTGTGTAATTTGTACTCTGATAATGTTGCGCTGAAGTGACATATGAATAACGTGTTATTCATTCCGTCCAAACCAGTCACTCTAAGTTATTGTTAGATTACAAATGCACACGTGTTAGATCAAGTAGCAAATATACCAAATGACTTAGCCATTAGGTATGGTTAACTTTTTTTTTTTTTTTTTTTTTTTTTTTTTTACATACCTTCGGTACGGTTAATTACTAAATATGTTTCAACACTTTTCTTGGTCTAATATTTCTTTTAAGAGTGCAAGGTGAGGTAAAAACAAATAACACATTATTTGTATGTCACCCATTAGCGCCTTCTAGTAACACACCAATAATTAAAACACCTCTCCCTAACAAAAAACCAATAACACTAATTGGGTCCCACAAAATATCTCACAAAAAATACCATTCACTCACAAAAAAAAAATGGCACCAGCCATTTGAATGGTGAAGGTGCAGTTAATGTACAAATGACATGTTTGGTGATATGATTTTGGCAGCGCCAAAAGGAACCATAGGGACGAATGGCACGTTAATTCAATTCCTCGCCGTGCACTCTAACATATACCTAAATCATTATCTAGGTCATTGATAACTATATCATCTAATTCTGTAAAGTATTAACACAAAATATGGACTTTGAATCCTTTTGTATGTGAACAAAAGTTTAGAGTACTTGTTAACAAAAGAAATTAAGTTTTGGTATCAATTTAAAAGTTAAGAACTTTTATAAATTTTTTAGTACACCGCACATTCATTCAAGTTCAATTGATAATTATTGAACTTGAATATAAGTATGTACCCAAAACATTTTAGTGCTTTGAAGACTTACCAATTATATACACTCTAGTATATAAACCAAAGAACATTTATGTTCTTTAACCTATGTGGGATGTAAGTGAGATGAATGGTTGGAAACTTGGAATGGGTTTTGTCAAAACAAAAGTAGCTAAATTTTCACTCGTGCCTTTTGTGTATTCCAATCCATACCGTTCTTTAGTCATTTATCTTCTGAAAAAGGAAATTGCGTGGATGATTGATGCTAAGTATGCTATTTAGTTGTTAGAAATGTATATTTCATTTTAATGAAAATGTGAATTTTAAACTTATGAGCCCAAAGAAACCAAATCTGGATTCTTGACTGGTTTGTTAAGTGGCGAATTCTCGTCGGTATACAGTGGCGGCGATTAGCATGTGCAAGTGGTGCAACCGCACCGGGCCCTCTTTGTAAGGGGCATCCAATTTAGTTTAATAAACGTTTTATATATAAATATGTTTTGAATTTTTAATGTCTTTGTTAAGTATTATCAAAGTTGAACCGGACCACATACAAAAATAGAATACAAACTTTGAGCCACATACAAAAAGAGTGAACGACTTCGATTATGGAGGCCTCATTTGTGATTTCGCACCGAGCCCCCAAATCAATGGGATAGCCCTGTCGGTATATTGCATCATTAGCAGACTATTTGTAGAGTATAAATAATCTGAAAGTTTGATGTACTCTAACTTACAATCGGGCCAAATAATCTATCTCCTAATAATTTTTATGTTGATTGTTTATTCTTGTGTTTTCTAATGGTGAAGATCTTGTTATTTGTGAATGAAAGGGTTTTGAGCAGTTTAAGTTTTTATCCGCTTATTGTGTTGTTTCATATACGCAATAGACATAAAAAAATAAAAATAAATAAATAAATAAAAAAATGCTTATTGCTTAATTGGGAAGAAATTAAAACTTGAAAGAAAGATGTTGTTAATTACTACCTTTCTTTTTGGATTGCATACAGGAACAAAGGGTGTGTTTGGCACAAATAAATGTTGTTTGTGCTCGTGCTGGTACTGATGCTGATATTGAAAAAGATTAAAATTGTAGGTTTTTTTTCAATTATTATTTTTTTTTATTTTTTTTATTTTTATTTTTTTAGTGATACTAGTTTTGTTGCTGAAAAAGATTAAAATCAATTAATTTATGAAAAATAATCACCATAATTTTTACAAATTTTTACAAGCTGGTTTTGGAAACTTCTTATTTTTTGAGAACTTATTTTTCAAAAATAATTCACAATATTAGTTTGCCAAACTAATTTTCCAAAAGAAACTAGTTTGATCAAATCTCGAGCTCATCCCTAGTAATGAGCTTCTCGCCTTTATTCTAAACGTGGCACAAGGATTTTACTGTATTTTCTTAATTTTGTTATTGTTTATGTATATAAAAGGATTGTGTTATACAAACCCTCCTTATATTGTCACATCAAGAGGTTGGTCAAAACGTACAACCCGCGATGCATATTGTACAACTCGACGATGCGTGTAATGATTAGAAACCCTCTCGGGGGTTCCAAATAACTTGCCCCATTTGGAAACTAGTTCAAAATTTGGTTTTCAAGGACACTTTTGTGATGTTGAGACGCTTTAAAGTAAGAAGAATGGTCAATATCACGTGTCAATAGTGGTGTGCGCGCAACATGAACTTGTTAGCAAACTAGTTAAATGCATACGTGTTAGACGAAGTAGCAAATATACCAAATGACTTGGCTCTTAGGCAAGGTTAATTAGTACATGGGTTTAATGTTTTGTTGGTCTTCTATTTCTTTTAACCTATACGTAAATCATTATATTAAGGCATTGATAACCACATCATCTAATTTTGTAAAGTATAAACATAAAATATTGACTCTGAATCTTTGTGTTTTATAAAAAGAAGTTTTAGAGTATGTGTTAAAAAAAATAAGTTCAAATATAATTTTAAAAGTTAAGAAGTTATATAATCTTCTAGGTACGTTGATAATGACAGTCATGTCCCGAAATATTATAGTGTTCTCAACACGTCAATCATATAGACACTAGTATATAAAGCAAAAAACATTTCTTTTTTAACCTATGTGGGATATTGGGATATAAGGATGGAATGATTTTTTCAAAAAATAAAATTAAAAAGGTACATAAATCTTGACTCATGAATTTTTAGTATTCTAATACATATCATTTGTGTGTTAATAAATCTTCGAAAGAATACTAGCTTATGGGAGCTTACGACCCAACTTATCAAAATGTTTTGTAAGCCCAGGCTTCTCGGCTCACGACAAGCTTTAAACGAGCTAATTTCAGGTCTCTAATATGTGTAGTATGTGAGTAAGGGGTGTTTGGTTAGTGGTAAGGTGGACATTTATTAATGTCAGTATGTATCTTTAGTTTGGTATGCTGATGCTAGTGTCTTCTACACCTCGTGGTTGGCAATATCAGTATATCAATCTTATAGTGGTATTTGTGTAATACCGAGGATATATAGTAGATGATCTATGTTAGGTATTGTATTTGTTTGATGATCTATATAGCTTGACCAAACGTATTCATTGGTAGAGAAATGTATATTATAATTTTTATTACTCATTATTTTGGTTGGGTGTAAGGTTGCAAACTTGCAAGTTGCAACCGTTTATTTATTTATGCCAATTGACTTGGCCCTTAGGTAAGGGTTTTTGTTTTGTTTTGTTTTGGTTTTTTTTTTTTTTTTTTTTTTTTTAAACAACTTAGGTAAGTTTAATTACCGAATGTGTTTAAACTGTTTTCTCAGTCTAATATTTCTTTTGACCTATAGCTAAATCGTTATATTACTTCATTGATAAAGATAACATCATCTAATTTTTAAATGTATAGACACAAAGTGTGGCATCTGTATTTTTTGACCTATAGCTAAATCGTTATATTACTTCATTGATAAAGATAACATCATCTAATTTTTAAATGTATAGACACAAAGTGTGGCATCTGTATTTTTGTGTATGTAAATAGAAGTTTTAGAGTACTCGTTAAAAAGAAACTTCAAATAAAATTTTAAAAGTTAAGAACTTATTTACATTTTGGATTTGGAGTTTGCGTTTTAGTTATTGTTTAACAAATTGTTAAACTCAAACGATAACTCCATACCGAAATCATTTTACCATTCTTAACACACGTCATGCATATACACTTTAGTATATAAACCAAAGAACATTTCTATCTTTAACCTATGTGGGATGAATGGTTGGAATGGGTTTTGTCAAAAACAAACTAATAAGGTACCTAAATGTTGGCTAGTGCATTTTAGTGATGGAAGCAATTGGAGGCTAATGCGATAAATTTTATCATTGATTTATTGCGCGCGGTCTTCACTATAATTTTTCGTTATTCTTTGCTAGTTACAATATTTATTAATTAAATGGTTTCTTGTTCTGCAATATAGATGATTTATTGATATGTACATGTATAAAATAGTTATAATGATAAGAAGCATTCAATGAAATATGGATTCTTGATTGGTCTAAAATAAAAATTGTTTCTTACCAATGAACTGTTTGTGTGAACACCTTTATGTATATAGTGATTTAAGTATAGGTTAGAAGAACCATTAAACCAACAAAACAGTTTGAACACCTTTAAATCACTATATTACGTCAAAGATAAATGCATTATCTGACTTTAAAATTTTTACACAAAAAATATGTACTCTGTATGCAAATACAAGTTTTGAGTACTTGCTAAGGAAAAAAAAAGTTAAGAACTTAAATTAATTTTGCATGAGCAAGTCTCCGACAATTCACTTTCAATTATTGAATCGAAAGAAACTTCCAAATGCAAAACATAATAGTGTTTTTAACACACTAGACGAGTACCCGTGCATAGCAACGGGATTTTATAGCGACAGATAGTTTATTGATAAAAAAAATTTCTAGGTTGTAAATGAAAAATAATAAAAGTTTGAAGATTTGGGAATTAAACATAATGTTTTGAAACCCGGTTCCACCCGGGTGGTTCAACCGGTTAAACTGTTCCGGTCGAAAAATTGGTCGATTTAAACCGGGTCAAATTGCTAGGTTGGGTCGAAAATGGGTCAAATTAAACCGGTTCAACCCGGCGAGTTTGAAGCGTCCCGGGTCAACCTGGTTTGTAATTTGTATTAATTGGTTATAAATGAAAAGTAATAAAAGTTTGAAGATTTGGGAATTAAAAATAATGTTTTGAAACCCGGTTCGACCCGGGTGGTTCAACCGGTTGAACCGTTCCGGTCGAAAATTTGGTCGATTTAAACCGGGTCAACATGCTAGGTTAGGTCGAAAACGGGTCAAATTAAACCGGTTCAACCCGTCGGGTTTGAAGCGTCCCGGGTCAACCCGGTTTGTGATTTGTATTAATTGTTTTAATTGGTTATAAATGAAAAATAATAAAAGTTTGAAGATTTGA
This sequence comes from Artemisia argyi, assembly GCA_030686995.1. Taxonomy (NCBI): domain Eukaryota; kingdom Viridiplantae; phylum Streptophyta; class Magnoliopsida; order Asterales; family Asteraceae; genus Artemisia; species Artemisia argyi. Next base: position 19,092,331 of record CM060702.1, on the reverse strand, counting down.
GAATTAAAAATAATGTTTTGAAACCCGGTTCGACCCGGGTGGTTCAACCGGTTGAACCGTTCCGGTCGAAAATTTGGTCGAGTTAAACCGAGTCAACATGCTAGGTTAGGTCGAAAATGGGTCAAATTAAACCGGTTCAACCCGTCGGGTTTGAAGCGTCCAGGGTCAACCCGGTTTGTGATTTGTATTAATTGTTTTAATTGGTTGTACAATATGAATAAATCATTGTACTTTTAAGTAATGAGGTATTTTAATAAGAGTATTAAATGCATTTCAATATTTCCTTACATACGTTTTTCAACATTTCACTTTTCACTTTCTTGACTTTTCACATTCACCTTTTGACCATTTTTGCTTTATAGATAATATAGATATCATTGATATACACTCTAGTATATAACCAAGGAACATGTTAATTCTTCTACCTATGTGGGATATAAGTTTGAAATGCGTTTGTCAAAACAAGTTAATACTAAATGTTGACTCGTGCAATTTTAGTATTCCAACCCATACCATTTATGAGTTTTGTAGAATGAAAGCTGCTTGGATGACTGAGGCCAAGTACAATAGTATCATAAGTCGTATGTGATTTGTGAAATCATATGTGAATTTTGAAATAACAAATCACATGCAATTTTTTATGGCGTAAATTTCAACACTAATAAAAACTCGGAAATATTTTGTTTGAAGTATATCGAAGTTCTCGTCTACTGAAAGATTAGAAAAAAAAAAAAAAAAAAAAGTACCGTCGTTGTTGTGAATTTTTTGTCGCTTCACGATTTAATGCTTGCAGGCCCGGCCCTGGCCATGAGCGAGCTGGGCGAGCGCCCAGGGCATCAAACAAATAAGGGGCATCATAAGTTTTGATTCATGTATAAGAAAGAAATACAAAAATGGCGATTTTAATGGAAGAAGAAAAAGAACACGGGCAAAAGTAAAAAGAAAGAGAAGAGGAAGAGGAAAAGATGATTTTCTGTTTTTGACTTTTCAGATGTTAACGTCCTACTATATACGTACTATTTTTTTTTTTTTTTTTTTTTTTTTTTTTTTTTTTTTAATATTGTTTTATTTATGGATGATTAAACTAGTTACAACCTCCCCCTTCATCTTTTCTATATAACAAAAACAACCCTCTTTTCTACCTCCCACAACACTAAACAACATAAATAGATAATGTAACTATTTACAGTTCTCCCCTTTTCATTTAGCCACTAGTTTTGTTTAAACAATTTGTAACTCTCTAAACACTAAACAACATAGATTGTACATACACGTCTCATTTAAATATTTATTATATCAAATTTAATACTACTTACATAATTTCATCTTTTGTCTTAAGGTATTTTGACGGGGAGCATGTTAAATCTTTTAGTCTCTTTATTTTGTTTAAACATCTGATGATATTAAGAATAAATAAGAATTACATAATAAGTCATAATATATGTTTTATTACTATTATTCAAGTAGTTTCATTTATTAATTGTTGATTAACTAACAACAAACTTTTTTAAGTCCCGTTTTAATACATGAACTGTAAAATTTCACATAAATATTACAAATCATTCAATAAGTATTTTAATATACACATTTTGAAAACTTGTCATACCACAAAATATGACACGTGTTAATATTTTTTACATGGACATTTATATAGGATAATTTGTTATTTAACGAATTAAAGCCATTTTTTTCTTAGGAAAACGTGATAAAATATAGTTTTAGTGGGGGCATTTTTTTTTGGTCTCGCCCAGGGCATCAAAATGCTCAGGACCGGCCCTGAATGCTTGCAAGATATTTTATTTTCAGAAAAGGTGAAAAGTGAGTTTATTTTTTTGCTTAAAAAATGAATGAAAAAGATTTTTCCATAATTTTTGAAACACCTCTAATTCTTACAGGTGTTCAAATTGTTTAGTTCGTTTAATTGTTTCTATAACCCTATAGCTAAACCATTATATTACGCCATTGGTAACCACAAGATCTAAGTACGTTTGTTCAGAAACAAAAATAAGTTCAAATAAAATTTAAAAGGTTTAGAACTTATAATAATTTTTCACATGAACTTATCTTTGTGCTCAAATATTGAACACGAAGAAAGTTTTAGATCCAAAATATAATAGTGTTCTTAACACAAATCAATCCTACACACTCTGCTATATAAACCAAAGAATATATATTCTTTAATATTTGGGATGTAAGTTTGAAATGAGTTTTGTCAAAACAAGGTAATAAGATACCAAAGTGTCGACTCGTGCACTTTTCGTATTCCAAATCCATACCATTTATGCGTTTGTTTGTTTATCTTTTAAGGAATGGAAGCTAACTAATTGGATAGATAATGCAAGTATGTTATTAAGTGACATAAGCAATTGGATGTATACAAGACATCAGTAGAGATTTTGGGTTATATTGTTAAAGTCTTCCTGGAGATACCAAAGTTAGCTCGAGATTGGCCTCCTATAGCTTCGTTCAACATTGGTGTCGTCTCATTGCTGGGAGCTTCCAAAACTTTGGTTCATGCTGGTAAATTTTGATATATATATCCATATATATTCGTGTGGTAAATTTTGATAAAACTTTAGATTTTAAACCCATAAAAGGTGTATACACACATAAGCCCATTGGTAACAAACAAACTCATACTAAATGGGCCTTTTAAAAATATGTTTAAACTTAAAAAAAATTTCTTATGGTCTAATATTTCTTTTAACCTATACATAAATCATTATATTGAGTCATTGATAAACCAAAATATGGATTCTGGATCTTTGTGTATGTAAATAAAAGTTTGGAGTACTTGTTAACAAAAGAAAATAAGTTCAAATATAAATTTAAAAGTTAAGTTATATAAATCTCTGAGCATATAACACATTTGATTTCAACAATTTCAACAGATAATTGTTGAAATCGAATGATAATTATGTACCCAAAACATTATAGTGTTCTTAACACATGCATCATGTGCACTCTAGTATATAAACCAAAGAACATTTCTATCTTTAACCTATGTGCACTCTAGTATATATCCGACCAACTTCCAACACACGCCCATTTCCAACTTACAAAACCCTTCACAACCCAAATCTCCAAAATCACAAAATAACCGAGTCTGATGTAACAGAAACTATATTTTTACGGTCGTGTAGGTGACAAAACTACAATTTCGTGAAAACATAAACTCGAAGGGCAATTTTGATATGACGTTATTCTTGCTGGAATAGGAATGAACAAACTCAAATTTATGACAACTTTATAATATTTCATGATGCAGCAGTTAATGCAAGTTCATTTGGAGGACTTTTGTTGAGCTTGTGAAGTGCTACCAAAAGCCATACAAGAATGTTAAATGGGCTTGTGATTTATTTTCAAATTTACTAGTTTGACCATTGGCAGGTTACTAACCCAGAAAAAAATACACCGATTTTCTCCAACATAATAGTAGTAATTTAAGAACATAATCATTAGTAACAGTAGTCATCACAACCAAACCTTGTGTTAAGCTCCTCGTAAAGCCTATTAGTTCCAAACGCACAAAAACGGATAAATACTGAAATGAGCTAGCAACCAATCTTTTTAACATTCGTATGCATCTCTATGTGATTACTACTCAAATAGTTAAGGTAGTAAAACAGTTAAATTAGTTCCATTATATAAGATACGATCACCAAAAGAAGATAACTCAACTCACATCCTAATACTTTACCAATTTCTTCGACCAAGGACCCACCAAAAGCATCACCTCATCACTGCATACCTTGGAAAGTCTGAAAAGTAGAAAACAAAGTCGATATATCAGTATTCATATGATAAAAGCTCACTAGCTTTATATGTATGTGTCAATCATGAGCAACTAACCCAATGAGTGAGTACAATAGTTTTTCCCCCTAGAACTACTCCTATTCACCAACCCGGTAACAGAACGGTTAGCACAAATCCAGTTAGCTACAGTATGGTATCAAAATGTGTCTAGTTATATATATATATATATATATATATATATATATATATATATATATATATATATATATATATATATATATATATATATATATATATATATATAAAGGTTGTCTGGATAATTAAGCTTTTAACTTTAATTACCTCGAATACCCTGAGGAAACCAAGTTTTTGGTATTTGTGACTGAATGTGTTGATAAAGCGCGCTGCACTTCTCTAAAAATGTAAATAAACAATGGTTATTCAGGAGAGGTAGAAACTTTTCCTCGTAACTATGATTGGGTGCAAAATCAATGGGTGCATTCAAGGAGATACAAGACGTGTTAAAAAGAACCTTTGATATCTTTGTGCTCTTCTTCCAGTTGAATCAACTTAGCTGCCACTTTGTCTTTGTTCTTCTTACCTGCAGCACATACAAAAGGTTGATAAAGATCCCCAAAACATCAGAGAAGTAATATTTAATTATACTATCACAATTTTTATCAGATAAAGATTAGGAATATTTGGTTTATCAAGATATGGATTTTATTCAAGAAGATATATACATAGTGGTTCATGGTTTGTTTTTTATTGAGTAACCATGGTTCCAGGCCTTTTGACTGACTGATCCACGATGGCATGATGTTACAGTGTTTGAATTCACCAACACACCGACTCAAACCAGGTAAAGTCCTCCCTTTTTCAGGAGCTTGGTGTAGCCACTTCAGGGTCACAACAAAAAAATCAATAAAAAAGAAAGAATATTAAAAACCTTTGATGGATTTGCGTGTTTTTTTCAGTTTCGCCTTCAAGTCTCGTTCCATACCTGGACACAGTTGCCATTGTTAATGAAGAATGCAACCGGAACCTTATTTTAATGTGCAAGTATAGCTGTGGTAATACAGTTAATGATCTATCAGCTAACTAACCTTTCATAGTTGTGTGTTTGGATCTCAAGCTAATCAAGTGAGGCAACATCGTTGCTATCTTACCTGCACAATACGATGCCAAAACATAAAGAAAAAAAAGTTGTAGCATATGTTGATTTCAGGAAAAAGAAAAAGAACACAAGCTGGCAAATCACATGTTATAAGTTTTGAATAAAACTAAAGGTGGCAAAGATGGGCAAATGAGGTTGGTTGGCAATGGCTCAAATAGGTTCGAGTCAATACGTGTCCAATTCTATTTAAGTTTTCACCAAAAAGAAAAAAAATTATTAAATGTGTACTACTAGTTAGATACCCGCGCATAGCGGCGGGCAATAAATATAGTTATATTATAAATATAGCGAATGAATTGCTAACACAACTCTCTTCACATTCCCTACTCGCTTAGTGAATTTGTTTCACAACACTCCTAATGGATATGTGTTCGTTGTATGTGTTTGCTTGGGTTTCCTGTAGTGTTCCTGCAACACCATATTGACATCATTATTCCCCGCATATACAAAGACCCTCACACACTCTTACCCATCAAACACTCCCTCCAAAAAGTATATAATTTGACGAATCAAGTTTGTATTGATTCAAATTAAGGTTAAAGTTGTAAAAAAAATTGAATCAAAATAAAATAGACCCACTGGTTGTATTTTGATACCCATTCGACCCCACAACTTAAATGCTTTGATATGACTACAGATACTATTGTAAAACAATAATCGAAAATACTTTGTACTAAAGTGATGTAGGAGTTTAAAGCATTTGAAATCCCTCTGGTGGTATTGTGAGACCCATTCGACCCGTTTCATAACCAACCCACTTTTACCTAAAAGGGTCAAAACTGTTTTAGTACTATTAAAGAAAAAATTGTATGGGATTTGAATGTGCCGCTTGTTTGTAGCATCATATTGAGTATAGAACTGGCAATACTCAAAATATATAGTAGTAATAATAATGATATACCAGATGGTTCAAGGTTGGTAAGTCTTAAACGGACCAATGATGTGCTACCATCAATAAGATCACATGCAACTATGACTTCGTAGACACCCAAAATGCCTCCTTCAATTCCCTCCATTCTCAGGTAGAAGTAATAAAATCCGTGTGCATTCATGTATTTGCAGCTCAAAACTTCAGAATGACAGAGGCTGTTTTTGTCCCTCTTAACATACAAACAAAATATTATTAAAAAATAAATAAATAAATAAATAAATTAAGCAAAACAATGAAGAATAAAAAAAAGTCTGTTGTTCAAAAAGCATGTGGGGATACCATATGGGCGAGCACATTGAAAGTATCAGTAGCAAAATCGCGAATAACAGTAACAAAAGGATGATCAACATTAATCGGCCATTTTCCTTCCAATTCTGAACTCTCTATGCAAGTAACTTCAGGCTGCCACATGAATATATGGCAAACATTTAAGACAATTAATATATGTGAAACCGTTAATGCATGTGAAGACAAAGAAACAAAAAAGTGTGAATATTAATTACATACCCTCCCCTCATCAAGCTTTTTAAACTCGAGCCAACTATTATGGTCCTCTTCTTTTAAGGGAACTTTGTTGACCTTTGGACACATTATATCTATATAGTCCTGAGTCGACTGTTTACGTACCACCTTGCTTTCCACCTTGCTTTTCTCCTTACCCGTTGAACATGCTGAATGAACAGAATGCAGAAGAAGAAGAAGAAAAAAAAAAAAAAAAAAACATCAGGTGATAAAAAGAATGTTCAGTTACAATTAAGAAACACTATATACGGGCCTCTCAATCTCCAAAAGCAGAACTACGCTATAAACCTCATCACGAGCCACACTTACGACTAACAAATCAAAGAAGGGAGAATTAAGAAAGACCTTTCATAGGTTTGTGTTCTGTTTCCAAGTTGATCTTTCCAGATTCTTTGACACCTTCTGCACATTCATACAAACCCCATATCATATTAATTAATGCACCGAAACAAGCTAATGTGCATTTTTTCTAACAAACCTTCCATGTTTTTATGTCCGGAAGTCAAAGTCATTGCTATATATATTTACCTGCAAACATGACCAAGATAGAAAAAAATAAATAAATAAATAAAATAAAATAAAATAAAATAATTAGGTTGTAGTAGTAATATAAATATATAATGTTAACATAGTTACACAGTGTGTGTGTGTCTGTGTTGAGCCTGTAGGTGGTGGAGATACGCAGGACTAACAAAGTTTCGTCTAAACAAAGACATAAATGTTTCATTTCTCTCTATAAACAACAATCACATAACGCAGCAGCCAGGCAAAAATCACAATATGTGATTAGGTTGTTCATATCCATATAATAAATGGGACTGAATGCTTATCTGAGAACTGATTTGGGTTGGCTTATTTAAAGGAACTGCTTAGGGTTTTCAGCTTATAAGCTTCAATAAACCCTGGCCCTTCATCTTGGCTAAACCAGAAGTTCTCATTATTATAAGCTAACCCTGAAACCCCCATAGCTTAACCATAAAGTAACACACAAAAATAAGTTTTCGAATACTGTACAAGCTTCACAAGTGTGTTACGATGTGATCTTAAGGCGGCAATTTCAACTAATTTGGTTGATTTGGGATACATTTTAAGTTGAACAGTTCAAATGGATCAAAATAGTCCTAAAGTGCAATTTCAATGCAGACAAACACGTAAATGTATTCTTTCTTTTTCTCTAAAAAACAAGAATCGAAAGGTACAAAATGCAATTAGGTTGTTCGTATTCATATAATAATGGAACTGCTTAAGCTTTTTAGATTACATAAGCCCTGCTGCACCTTCATCTCGGCTTTTGTAAAAGTTCTATTCTTTCATAACAAAAAAAAAAAAAAAAAAAAAAAAAAAAAAAAAAAAAAAAAAAAAAAGCTAATGAGCCAGTTAAAATAAGCTAAAGGGGTGTTTGTTTCGGCTTATATAGCCAGCTTATGGCTTATTTGGTTTTGGGCTTATGTCTCACTTTTTGTGGCTTATTTTGAAACTTTTCGGATATAAGCCATAAAATTTCAAAATAAGCCATAAGCCGAAAAAAGGGGTGTTTGTTTAAGCTTATTTTTGAACTTATGAGCTTGAGAGGTTTCAAATTATGTTTCATAATAGCTTTTATCTAAGGCGATAAGTTACAAAATAAGCCCAAAAAATAGGCTTATGAAACATAAGGGAAAACCAATTAAGCTCATAAGCTCAAAAATAAGCTTAATCAATCAATCAATCAATCAGCATGACAAATACAAAAATAACCTTACCCTGAAAATCCCCTAGCTCAAACACAAACTTCAGTTAAAATTAGAGTACGTAGCTTACCAATTTACGAGTTTTTTTTTTTTTTTTTTGGCTGCTGCTGCTGAACTCAGACAACGAATGATTATGTCTCTATGATTGGGCTAAAGGATTTTTGGGCTTAGGCCCGCCCAGGGGTTGTTAGTGACCGATAAAGTTCTACCGACTTAAATTATAATCTCTCCTATATAAACGCAAAAACCTACGTCTCACGTACATTATTATTATTTTCTAAACCTAAACCAAAGAGATCGACAATGGGGGTACATGTTCCAGCCGAATCTGTTGGTCGTCTCACAAACATGCACATCGACGACGACCATAAAAACAACCCTAAACTTCTGGTCTTGTCTAGAACCGAAACATCATTCGAGTTTACCACCATCGACTGTGAAGCTCCACCGATTGATAAGGGTTTAACTCCCACCCGCCGCCCTTTACCACAATTCGAAGACTACACTCCTTGTTATATTCATATTCTCACATCTTTTCATGGTTTGGTATGTCTAGGCATAATAAAGCATACGTATAATGATGGATACTCTGATCTAATTTTATGGAATCCTTTGACAAATGAATATAAGAGGTTGTCCAAAACTAATTCTCGCAAGGAATGCATCGGTATTCAGCATTCAGGTTTCGGATTGTATTACAGCTCTTGTGAAGATGACTACAAGCTTGTATTTGTAAATTTTTCTGACGATAATGTTTACATATACTCGTTAAAATCGGACTCATGGAGAATAGTAGACCTCTTTCAGAATAGAGGTATAGTTAATGGACAGTTGTTTAAGGGTACTTATTTGAATGAAAATCTCTACTACTTACAACTAGACTGGAATTACCAGTTAAGTTCAATTATAAGGTTTAACACAAAAACTGAACGGTTAGCAAAGATAGAAATCCCCTCTGTGTGTGATATCGATTATGGAAACACACATGATTATTCAGCGACTATTATGGTTAAAAGTGATTGCATTCATGTTTGTGTCAAGTATGACATTGACATAAGATGTGATATCTATAGTGGTTTTGAAAGGACGACCTGCATTAAGTTGTGGAAGTTGGATGAATATGGGAATATGAAAGATGTGGTAACTTATCAACTAAAGGCGCGTGATTATAATCATATTAGGCTTAGTTCTCTGATTCCATTCCACTTAATGAAGAACGGAAGCTGGCTCATGAGGAACTGTTATTCTTACAAAAAGAAAATTTATAAAGTAGATCTCAAAAAGAAGAAGCACATCAAAGGCAAAGAAAAAGGCAACATCTATGACGACTTTGAGTATGCCAAGGTTAGAGTGGATGGTAAGAATATAGTCAATGTAGCTGCAGGGAGATACATTGAAACGTTTGTGTCACCCAATCGATATATATGAAGTAGCCATCAGCATCATATTTTTATTTTAACATTGATTATTGATCTTTTTGTTTCCATGTAGCCATCAGCATCGTAGGTAACTGTGTTTACTTGGGTATGTAATCTTTTGGTTAGCTAGCTTCTAATTCTTTGCTTTACTATATATATATTCATAGTCATTCCAATTGAGCCACAAGTTTCAAATTAAGATGTTATATATATGGTTAACTTTTGGTACAATTTTATGTATGTATGCCTATACATTACCAATATCATTCATATGTAACATTGTGCATTAAACATCATATAAGAATATAACTGACAAAACACAAATTTTCAATGCATGATGTACAATGCTATTATATCAAGATTTTGGGGTATGTAATTACTAAAGTTTTATCGGGTATATATGTAAATGCCCAAAATAAAAAAGGTTTTATAAACAACTGCTTGGCACATACCAGACTTTTGAAATCACATCATACCTTTTAGGACAAGTCTTTGCTAATTTTGAATGATTAGATAAACAACTACTAACTGCTTATTTCATCTCAAATAAGCACCATGTATACGTAATTTCAAACGCTCTCGGTCAAAACTGTGAATCTTTAAAAAAATAAAAAATGAATAAAGAAATTTGGGGCCAAAAGCCAAAACCCGTGGTTTGCGCAACAGATTCAAGGGAACGGGACAATCATATGACCACAACTTATAGTTCTGGGGAAGATTTCGTAAAAGTTTGAATGCAAGATGATATGATGTATAATAATATGCTACGAAAGATGTACAAATAACTGGTTACACCGTTACTAATGAAATTTGACATTATTACACGTCTATGTTAACGAACCTAAACTAGATATAACCACAAGTGCTTCAACAACTGTGTATTTCAACCTCGAGTACTCAGATAAGCAGCTTGGATGAGCAAATCTCAAACACCCTCAAATTTGTTTATCTGTTGTATCACAGATTGATAAGCAGATAATCAGTTTTATATACAGTAAATCCAAACCCCTTAAGCAGATAATAAATTTTATACACAGTAAATCCAAACCCTCAGATGAATTCCTTCAATCGCAATGACAGAAATACCCATGGCATGGCCTCTCGATACAGGTACAGCAATTTGTAGCTTCTTGATCATCTTGTCGAGCTTCTTTAATTTAACCTCATCACCCATCTCAATCAAACATCTTTCTAAAACACGAAAGCCCGTTTTACTTAAATACCTCCCTTTTTCAAGAATCTGTAAACCGCATTGAAAAGCCTCTTTGACCCGCCTGTCAGAACACAAACTTTTTAATAGAACATCAACCGCATGACTATGCGCGGACAATAACCTCTTTCAATTAAATACTTCCAAAAACCCAAAGCCTTGTTAACTTCATGGTTTTTGCAGAAAAGTGTCATTAACATTACTACAGTCGGTGTTTTCGGTACAAAGTTTTTTACCGATCATTTGGTGATAAAGGGGTAAAACACCGTTAATTCTGCTTGAATTTGTTAATCCTGAGAACATCGGGTGAAACGTGACGTGATCAGGAAGGATGTTATTCTCTTCCATTTCGTTCATTATTCTAGTTGCTGCCAACACGTTTCCGGATCTGATATAAGTGTTTATTAACGCATTGTATACACCAGAATCCGGTACTACATTTCTATCACGGATTTCGTTGAAAAGCTCCTGTGCTTTTGTCGTGTTGTGACTGATTCCCGCACCATGAATCAAACTCGTTATAGTCCATAGTGTCGGGGAACAGTTCATGTGTTCCATTTTTAAGAAGAGGTAACCCGTCTTCAAAACGACCTAACCTTGTTTGGAGTATGTTATAGTGTTGCATCTATAGTATTTTAAGTTTCCCACATGCCTAATCATAGTTAAAGAAAGAAAAAAAGATGAACTTTCATGAAATTCGTATGATCGATTGTGTCGTAAGCATTATTCTGCTATAACATTTCAAGCTTTGTCGTCGATATATGTAAAAAAGACGCTGGCGGAGCCTTTATTCTTGTTCGAGAAATGGATCAATACCCCGAATCCCAAAAGTATCGTTCTTGATTGACTCATCTTCGATTGACATTTTATGGTTTTTCGACTTTTAGAGAAAAAAATAGAAGAAAATATAGGGAATCTGATTTGCTCAAACCATTATGTTGGCATGGGAGAATCTTTTTAAGAACATGATAATCATAGTAAGAATTCTAAAATAGTACTATGACTTTTCCATGTAATGTGCCCAACCTCCTATAAAAGGGACGACTTTACCCGTTTGAGTCTTTGTAGCAATGGTTTAAATCCTGTGAATTAATGAGCCAAAAGGTTGAAAACCATGGTTAACCGAAAAAGTGCCAATGTGCCTCATTGTTCATTTCATTCTTACTGAACTTACAAGTCGCTCTTTTTCACCTGAAGTAAGGTAGGAGAGCTAGTTTTGTACCTTTACATGATAACTCGAGTTATATACCACTTGCAATTTGCAAAGCCAGAATTTTATGTTCGACTTGTTTTGAATGTTATATTTATTGTATCAGTAATTTTGGCATGAAAACGTACTCTTCCATGAGTAAAGCATACCTATATATCCTTAGAATCGATAGCACTTGAGTACGATACAAATACGAGATTATGGATGGTGAAAAAGCTCGTTTGACATATTTGCTGATAGAAAACCTTAATGGACCATAAGCCCACAACCGAACTTGGGTCATATCTAATAATCTCTCTGTCCCATACTAAATGTCCACTTAGACTTTTTTGAGTCTTTTTTGTTTAACTTTGACCATCACTATTTTTATTTGTGTTATATATCACTTGATGAAAATTATACCAATGAAAATACGAATAAGAAAGACTTAAAAAATTCAAAGTGGACATTTATTATGAGACGGAAGTGGTATAACAATGATCAACGGGTCAAAAATTAAACCATGTTTTCTATAACTCTATATCAAATTAATATCTTGGGCTTCAACCACAAGGTTAGTTTAGCTGGATTTTAAAGCTATATACTTTAAAATAAATGGGCCTAAATACCTTCTTAGCCCATGGGCTAATATATCGTGATATGCCAAAGTGCCAAAAGAATCTAACGATTGACGAAAAAAAAATTCAACAAACAATTACTTTCGTCAGACATACGATCTTATAACATATAACAAGTCGAATTCAAATTTAATGAAACTCAACCCGCGTCATAAACATGATGGTAATGCTACACAAAAAAAACATTTGTTAGACCTTTACAATTTTATGATGCTTTTAGGTAAGAAACAAAAAAGGAAGAGTACGTACACAACTATTCCTATGGCCATGTAAACTCCCTAACCCAATTACTCTCATACTTACTAAAATAAAAACCGTCTTCCGTCACTAGCCACAAGCATTTCCTAAGAACTCCACACCTTGATTCATCACGACAAAGCCAAAAAGCTTCAAATTTCTTCCTCTTTTGATCCCATTTCATGGTGCAAGAGAAAGCATTCGTTGAGGATATGTATTTCCATAACGTTACGTGGACGTTCCAACTAAAGTCATCACCTTCCTGAAGCGCCCGACCACCTATATCACCATATGCATCGTCAACATCGTTGCACCATATGACCAACGGGAGGGACGAGTTGTTAGACAAGCCATTTACGACGGAAACTTGGTAGGCTATGTCATCAAATAAGAAGCTATCGGGTTGGTAGATAGTGAACATGTATAGTATGCATGGTAAAACAAGCAATAACAACAATAGTTTTAACATATTTCGTTGCTTCATGGGGCTTAATTTTGAAAGTAACTTATGAAATTGAATTCGAGAAAAAGGTTTCTTGATTATATGAGAAATATATTTATATAAATACAAATTTTGTTGCTTTATTTAATACGAAGAAAATAGAAAATGACATTTAATCAAGGAATGAATATGCTATATTATGTTATAATTAATAAGTGAAGCATTTAATATCTTAGCTTTAATGTCTATTTTCTACATTGAATGTTTTTAATTTATTTTTTTCTTTGTTTATATTTATGTATGATATTATTGCATTTATTGCTATGTTTAACATGTTTTTGCATAAATAGAATAAACTAATGTATCACTAAAAAAATTAGTTGAATTCTCCACATTTTAAAGGCCAAATGGCCACATTAAAAAATGTGTAAAATTATTAATTCCACATTTTCTCATGTGAAGTAATAATGGGTGTGACAAATGTTGCTACACATATAAGTGTCCACACCTAAAAGTGTGGCAAACTTGCAAAAAATGTTTAAAAATAAAAGTGTGGAGACATTTGCTACACCTATAAGTGTAGCTTTATTGTAAGAGTCGAGTTATATTAAATACCAGACTTTTCTTACATATCAAGGGACTCATCCTCACCCTCCATCTCAAAAGAAATCAATGGTTGATATTAAAAGCATTTTAATATTTCACCCATTTTTTATAATTTAAATATCTCTTAAACCGTTAATCGTTAATCGAAAATAATTACACCATCGCGACGAGCATTTAAATATCTTTCTATAGACAGACACTTTGATATACTTTCGGGAAAAAATTTTGTTTTTTCAGGTTTTTTTTTTTTTTTTTTTTTGTAGCTGAAAAATCACATGTGATATGTAATATCACATGTGATATTAGTGTGATATCACATATGATATATCACATGTGATTTTTCGGCCACGAAAAAAAACGTTTTTTTTTTTTTTTTTTTTTTTTGAAAATATGTCAAAATGCATATCTGTAGAAAGATAATTAAATGCTCGTCGTAACGGTATATTTTTTCGCTTAACAATTAACGGTTTGAAAGATATTAATATTTGAAAAGCTTTATATGTGATTAGCGATTCTAACTAAAAGACAACATGCAATAAGCAAAGATAAAGAAAGAAACGATCAAACCACAACACGATTGTTTATCGTGGTTCGGCTACAAGGACTCTTTTTCCTTGCCCTACATCCACGCCCCGAGTTTCCAACTCGAGAGTTATAAGCACTAATCAACAAGCTCCTTTCACCGGCGGAGAAAACCTTTACAACGTCGCTTACACTTTTACCGACACTAAGCTAGATGTCGAGTTCTTTTACACGGGTACAACCACTCCCATTGTCGCTTACACTTTTACCGACACTATGTGACAACTGGCAAAATAGGGAGCCGTTTTTTTAAAACCCGCATTACATTAAAAAATTATAATATTGAAATTGTTGAAAAGTTTATTGTGACGAGATGTTTTATGAACGTTGGAGTGTGATTTTTGATCGTACGTTATTTATGGAATTTGATTATTTATTTATGGTTTGGTTTGATTCGTTCGTGATGATTTATTTTGAGATTATTACTTTGGCACTACATTGACTCCGGCACTAGGTTAACCTAACAATTTTAATTATTTTTTTTTTATATTGGTTCGGATATTATTATTTTGGAACGTATCGCGAGGTTTTGATTATTTTTGGAACGGGTTCGGTTTGAGAAAGTTGTTTGGTTATTTAAGTTTCGGGTTTGGTCCGTGTATTGACACCGGGCTACTTAAACCTCCTACACCTCTCTATTATTATTAGTATTATTAAAATTCTTTTTTTTTAAAGAGTATATTACATGAATCGTCCTTGTGAGCCTGCAACACAACAAACACAACACCCTCATCACTAACAAATCCACTCTCTCTCTCTCTCTCTCTCTCTCTCTCTCTCTCTCTCTCTCTCTCTCTCTCTCTCTCTCTCTCTCTTCCTTTAAACACCATCACCGCCGCCCCTTTATCACCCAAATAGCACCACCACCGCTACCCCCACATCAAAAATAACACCATAATCTTAACCATCTTTTCACGATCTATCTTTTGGTACAAACCACGCGCGATTTGGACCACCCTAACACCTCATACGAATCAAAATCACCACGTTATCACCACATACACCATCTTTTCTCTTGGGTTTTTGAAGAAATCGGATTTTTGGAGCTTGTTTGGAGGTGAGTGGCCACGACATGTATTCGTGCACCCCGATGTATACCCAAATCGTGGGTATCTTGCCGTTTTTATGTTGGGTTTTGATGAAATAATAATGGGGAAATGAAGTTTTGATAATAAAAGTCCGTTTGGTATCTTGGGTTTGGGTGTGACACGAGTTTGGTACTCGATGCGTGACCTTTGGGTCGCGTTTGGTTTTGTGATGGCTCAAATGGAGCTCGACCGAGACAATAAGTCTCGATGTGACCTTTCCTTGACTCGTTTGGGAGTCTTGGATGTTTTGTTGGTCCGATTATTCTCGATTCTTGGTGTTTGGTTATTGGTATTTGGTGACTTGGTTGGATTGTGATTCTTGACTTGTTGTTGTTGTTGTCATGGTTCTCGGCCGACACCCCCCGTGGGCTGTTTGGGTCGAGTGGCTCGAATTAGAGCTAGCTGAGACCAAATGGTCTCGGGTGAGGCTATATCATGTGTTTTGTGGTCTCATTGTTGACCCGGGTTTGACTTGGTAAGTCGACCCGTATATATGGTATATATTGTTGTGGTTGATATTGTGTTATTATTTTTATGTTGTGGCATACTTTGGACCGAAGCTTTTGGACTTGGTTTACTTGTGTTTTGATATGGAGATGTGTTGTCGAGTGTGGACTTGGGGACCGATTGTGAGACGGTCAATTAGATGACGGAGATAGGTTAGTTGGGTGCCGTAGTCGGACCCCCATGTTGTAGCACGTGGATATGGGATTGAATTGGACGGAGATGATGTATTTATTTTGACTTGATTCTTATATTTTGGACTTGGACTATGAGCCGAGAGTCATGACTCGGACATGTGACCAAATTCTATGACTCGATAAATATTTAAAAGTCAATATTAAAAATAATACTCGTAATACTATTATTAAGAATATAATCATTTATATATGTATATAGACGTGTTAAACGTATGTGTATATATATATATATATATATATATATATATATATATATATATATATATATATATATATATATATATATATATATATATACACATATATAAATGCTTATATTAATAATAAAACGATCACGAGTAAACGTTATAATAATATAACGATAATTATTATGCTATGCAAGTGGGTTTTATATTGTGGCTTTTGTGTTGTCACGGATATATGACGATTAATATAAACATTTTATATATCAAGTGACTTATTTAATCGACGGATTAGATTGAGTTATTTGACGATATAAAATGAGTATATTAATGGACATCGTATCCCACGACGCCCATAGGTTGTGGTATATGTTTTAGGGTAATAAATTACTATGCATCTCGTGAAATTTGGCCGATTTGACGATATATATAGGGAATTTATTGGACTACAATATATACCAAATAGAATTCTTTGTGCTATGTGCATTAGGTTGGGTATAATTTTGGAAGGATATATTACGTAAATAAATATGGGGGATTACCAAATCGACGGATTTGATAAGCTTCGATGGTTTATTTAAATAATATGTTGGGCTAATATTAGACCTATAGATGGTTTATTATTTCGTTCGTTGTGGCTTTTTGGTTTGAGTTGTGTCGACCCTTCACCCATATGGATACCAAACGTTGAATTTCAAATTAATATGAAATTAATTCGAGAAATGGATATTTTTGGAAAGTAAATTGGAATACGTTCGGGAATGGGAATGTTTGATTTTTGAGGAAACGATTTCTGAACGAGTTTGATATTGTTAGGAAGTGCCGAGTCTATAGTTGCCGTTACATGAGTTGCTTACGTCTTTCTTCTATCGATTTCTTTCGAGGATTTTCTGGACTTGAGGTGAGTCATAGCCCCACTTTTACTCTTGAACTTTGTTTTCAATACTTGGGGTGAGAAACGTGCAAATGTTTTATGTGGACTATTATCGCTTTTATATTCTTTTAAAACTTGATATGCTTATAGAACTAGGTAGGATTTAGAGCGAGGCCTAGTCCCGAACTAGGTAAACTATTGATTGATTGTTGAGCGAGGCCTAGTCCCAAACTAGGTAAGCTATTGGATTGGTTATAGAGCGAGGCCTAGACTTGAGCTAGGTAAGCTATTGATTGGATAAATTTGAGCTATAGCGTGCACCTATAGGTTTGGTTGGATTTGGTTGAGTTGATTCGGTTGGATTATCTTGGTTGGATATTTTGGATTGGATGATTGAGGCCTAATCTAGCTAGCAAGCGTTTTGCGTATATGTCCACTATATCGAATTATGAATTTAAACCTATGATCTCACCAGCGAAAGCTGACTTTTAGCACGTTTTCTCAGGTAATTAAGTGATGCTCTATGGATGCTTGGGATTGGAGGCTTGGCATTGGCACCGGTTATGGATCTATATTTCTAAAACTCTGATAACTATTGTGGACCTATATTTATTTCTTTTGGGCCTTACTTTGGATAATTCTTGGGATAAATGTAAACTTTAAAACCCGTTTTGGTTGTGTTTTTCTTATGTTTACTTTATCTCGTTCTTTCATGACTGTGAATGGATACCAATCCCCGTAGCACCCCGAAAGCTTGTGAGTCTTCCGCTGTATCGAATTTTGGGGGTGTTACAGATTGGTATCAGAGCCAAGGTTATTGAGAACTAGGTAAATAGACACCTAAACTATAACCGATTTTTATAGAAAACGATCCTCGACCATTGCCCGCCAGCCCGCCAAGCCGAAGCATCATTGTTTATTATTGAGGTATTATGAGATTATTGAGATGATTAGTAGATTTGGGATTTCTTGAGATGATTTGAGGTTTTGAGGTTTATTGATTTAGTGATATGATGGCGTTTTGAGGAATTATATGCGTTTTGAGGAATTATATGGCTTAATTGTTTTATGAATAATTTTAGTAATGCGGTATTTTAAATCTTTTTGGTTATATATGGTTTGGAATTATATGATGATGTTGATACGGTATTTTGAGTTCGCGGTTTAGTTGTTTTGAAACACTTACACCTACCCTACGCCATTGTCACAGACTATGGCCTCCCGTACGCCTGACGTTGTTGAGGATATTCTGACTGCACCGTTATTTCCAGGACAGATCACCATGGCCCCTGATGACCCTTACCAGGTTGCCATGCATTCAGCTACTGTGACACCGACAGGTTCTACTTCAGCACCACCTGCTGCATCTACGCAGGGACCCTCATTCTCTTCTGTCTGAGGCGCCACCCTGTAACACCCCCATTTTTAAAGTTTGTCGCAGCGGAAAAGTAATTTGGGTGTTACGGTGAGGATCGAAGTTTTAACCACATAAAACGGTTTAAAAGAAACGTTTTGAAAGTCATTTGTCATTTAAATAATAATTTTGATAAAATATGAACCATTTGATTTAAAATCTTTTGAAAAGATATAAAGACTTGTAAAAATGACAAATTTGATTTTTACACCATCTTAATTTATCAGAGTAATAAATGCCCACTCCGTGTCTTGTCCTGCTCCGTTAAATTACTTGAGATACACATGCTTAAAAGTGTCAACACAAAGGTTGGTGAGTTCATAGTGTTTTAGGAAAAACCCTTTATTTTGTTAGATTTCAGGAATATTTGGTATTGCTAAATACAAACAGAAATGAAACAATTATCGAATATATTCACAATTAAATCATATAAATATTCAATCACATTTAATAAAGAATCAATAATGGTGATTGGACTTCTGACATGGAGCGGGAGCTGAGCAGGTGGGAGGCTCAGATAGAGGAAGAGAGGTTGGCGAATCTTGATCCTTAAGATGATGGTTGTGACTCCAACAACTCTCAGATTTGGGATTATCCAGCCCTTTTTTTTTTTTTTTTTTTTTTTTTTTTTTTTTTTTTTTTTTTTTTTGAAGTTTAGGTTTATGTTTGTTTTTATTTCAGTATTATTTGTAATGTTAAGTATATTTTTAATAATATTCTGTTTGAATGTTTGCGTTGTGAACACAATTTGGAAGAAAACTTATTAGATGTTACTTTTAGGTATCATGAATTATAAAAATCTGTGCGGGTAACCTACCCGTTAAACAAAGAGCTTTGTTAATACAGATTTTTACAAAGAAAATTTTGGATAAGAATGTAGAGTAGAATTGCCGAATTTTCAGCCTTTGGGAATGATGAAAGTCATTTTGTCTTTGGGTAGTGAATAGGGAATGTCTGTGGGTAGGATAGTAGTCTACGGCTACTGCCTTACATATCCCACCTTTTCCTCTTCACCACTCATATTTCTTTCATCCAAGATTTTAAAATGTCATACACCCATACCGTTCCCATGTATGTTGTTGAAGACATTTTCTTAACTTACATCCCAAAGGAAGATTTTGAGTTTTTAATGAAATTTAGTGGTTCTTGGTTTCATATGCTTGTTATTTCAGATATAATTAAACCTATTTATCTGTATTTCGTTATTCACATAGAGAAGCGTCCCAAACTATGTAACTAAGGAAATATAGACTCATGGTTTAATGATGTAAAATTTCTTGATTTGAATAAAAGGGCGTCCCAATCCATTCAAATTAAGACATTGTAAATCATATTAAGAGTCTGACTTAACATCCATACTAATCGACAAGGTAATTTATGCACGGATTTTTGTTATTTGTACGTAAGGATCTTCATTATTTGGAGAATTTTTATTTATAGATGAGGTATTAATATTATGGATATTTGTTTCGACATTCACGGCGTTCCTGAAGACAAGCTACAGTAGTAACCGAGAATAATATTTTATGAGTATTTTGTATTGTTAAAGATATAACAATACAGATGAAATAACAATTGTATATGAGTAACTATTAAGCATGTAAAATAATCTCAACAAATAAAGTATGGAGCACGGCAGTCTGCAGACACGGAGGGCAATAAATATTATGGTGTAAAATCATTATTTTGAAAATGAAGTTATAGTTTTAATGTTTGAAAACATTTAATTCTCTATAACCGTATCTCTGATACCAATCTGTAACACCCCCATTTTTAAAGTTTGTCGCAGCGGAAAAGTAATTTGGGTGTTACGGTGAGGATCGAAGTTTTAACCACATAAAACGGTTTAAAAGAAACGTTTTGAAAGTCATTTGTCATTTAAATAATAATTTTGATAAAATATGAACCATTTGATTTAAAATCTTTTGAAAAGATATAAAGACTTGTAAAAATGACAAATTTGATTTTTACACCATCTTAATTTATCAGAGTAATAAACGCCCACTCCGTGTCTTGTCCTGCTCCGTTAAATTACCTGAGATACACATGCTTAAAAGTGTCAACACAAAGGTTGGTGAGTTCATAGTGTTTTAGGAAAAACCCTTTATTTTGTTAGATTTCAGGAATATTTGGTATTGTTAAATACAAACAGAAATGAAACAATTATCGAATATATTCACAATTAAATCATATAAATATTCAATCACATTTAATAAAGAATCAATAATTTTAACATGAGCTGGAAACTCATGATACTAAATCGATCAGATAAACAATTCACATATGGGCGAACCTATACAGCTGTATCTAAATATATGTTGAATACATATATTCTATTCCTTTATAGATATTGCACCAAGCCTCATGACACGCAAGACGTTAACAAATACCGTAAACGGCGGGTGTTCATCAAATCAATGATGAATTTGCCCTCGTGTAATAGGTGATTTGCCAATTCCTATTTTTACTCAAATATAGTGTATCACGACTAATGCGGCTAACCAATTGCAATTGGCATTCCGTCAAGCATTAGTGGGATCGGAGGTCAACCCGAAACAGGTTTCGAAGCTGTCCACTATATTCGCGCTCACTTTTCAGTGATTAATGGCTCATGATAGAGGGGCTTTATGGCGATAAGCTAACTTAGGCAATATCAAGGACCTATGGGCTCATTTAGCATAACATCATGAAATCAAGTATCGCATTACAGAGATCAATTTGAAAACAGTATCATTGGAGTATCAGAAATTTAGTTTGAAAATAGTATCGCTTGAGTATCAGAAATTCAGTTTGAAAATAGTATCATTTGAGTATCAGAAATTTAATTTGAAAATAGTATCGCTTGAGTATCAGAAATCCAGTTTGAAAATAGTATCACTTGAGTATCAGAAATTCAGTTTGAAAATAGTATCGCTTGTGTATCAGATATTCAGTTTGAAAATAGTGTCATTTGATTATCAAAAATTCAATTTGAAAATAGTATTGCTTGAGTATCAGAAATCCAGTTTGAATATATCGTCAGTAACACATTTATATCACATATCACAATAATCGAATTGGGAACAACTTTCACATGAATATCAATATTTCAGTCAAATAATTCATCAACAAATATATATTTCACATATCACAATTATCACATTGGAAACATTAACATATTATAAATCACAGATTATATTATTTTAATATCAATTAGGAAATTGATTTGAATCATGTATTTTATTTTATTTCATATACTTATCAAAGTATATGTAAGCATGTATCTCCCCCAATGAGTTAAAACAATTATTTGAAATGGGGCTATGACTCACCTGGATTGATTTGGAAATGATGAAAAGTAAGATAGGATGAGATTTAAGGAAACGATTATGGAAACGTCGTTGATACGGAACCTGATAAATAAATTTATCAGAGAATATAACCAAATACTATTTGGTAATTACAAACGAATAACGAATAAGATTTATTCGTTATGACGAATAGATGATGTGAAGTGAAATTATTATGCCATGCATGATATGTTAAAATACTTTATTTATAATATCCATTGAAGTTTTACCTTTTTAATCGTAAGTAAAAATGTTAACTTTTTAGATATCGTTATATATACTAGTAACGTAAAAATAAATAATATATATATAAAACGTAATAAAACGCATATGACGTGAGGGTTTCCGTAAAATAGAAAATAAAATAGGAATGTCAAATAGATTAGGTGTAGTCCTTGTCCTTTTCCAATTTTACACTTTTTATACTAACGGCGTTAGCGTCACACCGTTAGTCCTTTTTATAAATATATTACATTTTTAGTCCTCTAATTATACAAAAGTCATTCTTAAGCTTGGAGATTAATAATAATTCATTTTCTACCTTAATAAATCTGTTTTTACAATTTTAGTACCTAAGTTTCATAGTTTTCAATATTAGTCCTTCTAGGTGTCGTCGCGTTACATTTTTAGTCCAAACGTTCAAAAATTATGGGAAAAATTATCTTAAAATTTCTGGAGCTTATTGAAGCTTATTCAAACTTATTTCAACTGCTTATTTACAAAAATAGCTTATTTTTCAATAAATGGGCTTTAACGAGCTAAATTAAAGGCCCGTTAACGTTTTAAAATCCGTGAGCGTTGAGACAAGTTGGGCTTATCCCTAGACTCATTTTTAGTGTTATAAAATCATACCAAAATAGCTTTTTGGTCCAGCTTATACGGAGAGCTTATTTTCAGCTTATTGGGCTTTTCATTCCATTAAGCTTTTATAAATAGTTTTTGAAAATGAGTTTTTGTGGTTTACTTTGGCCAATTTAAAGGGTCTAAACGAGCTTATTATTACAAAGTATAAACACGAAACTTGTAGCTTGTAGCAAGGATAAATAGGTTGTGTAAAAATATTGGGTGGTTATTAAGTCGGATTAAGTTTTAAAAGGTCGTTTTGGTCGCAATCTGGACCAGTTTTCAGAGTAAAAAGACTTAGAAAATTTCTAAGTGTTTTTGGTATATACGAGTTTTGCAATTTACTTTGGTCGATTTAGAGTGTCAAAACGTGGTTATTTTTACATGTTATTTATACGAAAGTTGTAGCTAGCCATGGTGTCTATTAGATGGTGTAAAAATATGACATGCTTGTTACGCTAAATTGTGAAATAAAAGACGGTTTTATAAGTGACTTGAGACGTATTTTTATTATTAAAAGACTTAGAATTATTTATATGTTTTGTAACATTTTTATACATTTGATATATGTTTCAAAATGAGTTCGTGTGATGCATGTAACGTAAAAATAAATGTGAAACAAGTGTGCTACGTGACTCCTAGGCCTTCCAAGATGGAGGCTAGTCACGCTCGTGTTTCTATATAACAATATTTATACGTAAACTATATATAAAAGTATATATGATCGAATAAAAATAAATATGATGCATGACATAGATTTAACGTATAATTTTGAATGGAAATGATTTGAAATAACTTATAACACCTCAAGGATGATAAAGAGTCGAGAGTGATGAAAGAAATGCAAGAAAATTCCACGTTAGCTTATTAAACCAAGAACAACTTATATATATAAGCTCGATACAACTCAAAAGTTTATATATTTGTGCATGAGTTGTTCCTGGTCTTTCAGTAACTTTTTGTATGTGAATAAGAGTTGAAAGAAAGTATTGAATGAATGAAGGAAGCAAGAGAATAGAAAAAGATATATAGAGTATAGATTTTAGACACGTACAAGTTCTAAAAATTTAGAAAACATATGTAACTATGCATGTTGGTGATTGAGGGACATTTGAGATATATTTTACTGAGATATGGACTTTAAGAATGTATGTGAGTGAAGGAATCAAAATGAGAATTGGTTTGTTATTTCATATGTCGACATCAAATATATATATATATATATATATATATATATATATATATATATATATATATATATATATATATATATATATATATATATATATATATATATATATATATATATATGTATATACACGATTTGCTTAAACCTTGTACTACTCGGTTTTAGCTGATCATGGATGATATTTGAACATGAAATTAACTTAGAATTATTATTAGGATCATTTAGAAACAAACGGGGATTAAAACGGTTAAGAAATGAATATTTTATGAATCGATTGAATTGATTTTTGTTCGATCACTTTGCCACTTAAAAATGTATCAAACGTCGTCCAATGAACTTGGGATTTGACACACTAATATTTGGCTAGGTGGTGAACGAGACGGTGCAAAAATATATATATGTCGTGTGCACGAATTAAAAATAAATGAGGCATTTTGATGCATGTTTGGTCGAATTATATGTGAAATTTAGAAATAAAATGGGTTAATTATTTGGGCCAGTTGGGCTTATGAAAGTTTAAGGGTCCGTTTGATTTTGTAATTAATATTGTTAATTAAGATTAGTGAATTATTTATATTTTGTTAATTGTGTCGAGAACTTGTTTTGTCGTTTGACGAATTTTGCAATATCGTAATCGTGACCATTTTAATATACAAAGAAAATTTTAAATTTCCCCGTAAAAATGGTAATTACAATAATGACAGAGATTATTTATATAATTAACCGAAGTTAACTATACGAAATTTTGTGAGGTTTTACACACCCACATCATTGCGTCGTCGTCCTAGATCACCTACTACATCTCCACTTGGTTCACCTAGTAGGAGACGACGAGTGATGAGGTACTCTTCCGATGAGGAGGAAGAGGAGTACGAGGGTGAGGATGAGGCTGATGACCCTGAGGAGGAGGATGACCCTCAGGAGGCTGAGCCGGGTGATGATGATGACCCTGAGGAGGAGGATGACCCTCAGGAGGATGAGATGCCTGATGATGATGATGATGAGTTAGTACCACCAGCTCAGGCTGAAGAGCCTGATTCACCTATACACCCGATTGAGCCTGATTCACCTGATCATCCGTTCTTGTTTGAGTTGCCACCTGGTAGTCCCGTGGAGTCGGATGCATCTTCTGAGGTTTCTGCTGAGCATGTAGAGTTGGGTGAGGTTGGCAGGTTGTGGGCTCGGATTACTGAGCTTAGTGAGAGAGTTGCACGTGTATCTGATCGACTTGAGAGAGTTATTGGAGAGTTTTTAGCAGATTTGAGAGTTGATTTGACTGTCACTGTGGGCAGGGCTACTGAGCTGAGGAGAGTTTTGATGGATGTCCACGAGCATATCGATAGTTTGCAGCGAGGATTTGTTACTGCTCGTGAGGCCGACCGCAAGCTTTGGCAAAGGAATGCCGAGCTAGAGAAGGAGGTGGCTGACCTCAAGAGAGACCGAGACACCCATAGCGTGGAGCTAGGATCGTTATGGAGGGATTTTGATAGCTTGAGGCAGGAGTTGAGGAGCCTCCGCCAGCCACGTGGCTAGTTGCTTGGGTTATGTTGTCTTTTTGCTTTTTTAACCGAGGAGTGTTCGGTTAGAAAAGCTATTTATCATATTTTGCTCAGTATTCGTCTCTTTTGGAACGATTGGTATGTTTTGTGTTATCCGTTAGTTGGAACGATGTTAGATCGCTATTGTATGGTGGATGGTTATTAGTATATGGTATTATGTGATTTTGGGTGTTATGGAAATTGAGTACTTATTCGCTTTATTGATGTTACGTGGTGTATTGTTGCAATTCTTTCCATGATTGGTTTCGTTGAAAAGTTTTGTTGAGCATATCGATAAGTTCTATTGGAGACTCATGAACTTGTGTGATGTTACAGATCAATGGCACCACGTCGAAACCCTGTTAGGTCTACCAGAACTGGTCATGCTGTGACTACTCCTGTTCGCCGAGGTCGTTGACCTACTCGAAATGTTGAAACCCCTACTCCTAACAACCTGGACACCACTAACCGCAACAACAGGAATCAAAATGTTGATGTTCAGGGAGACAATGATCATGTTCCACTTAATGCACCTACTGTGGATCAAGCAATGATCAACCAACTTGTGGAGCAAAGAGTTGCTGAACTTCTAGCTGAGTCAAATCATTCCAACAATTCTGCTGGAACTTTTCCACCTGTTCGTGCTAATGGATGTCAATACAAGGAGTTCAAGATTTGTGGACCCATTGAGTTTGGTGGAACTGAAGGAGTGGTTTACTTAGTCAGATGGATTGAGAAGACTGAGTCAGTGTTTAATGTCAGTGGTTGCACGGAGAATGCGAAGGTAAAGTTTGCTTCTTTTACTTTCAAGGATGAAGCTTTGACTTGGTGGAACAACTACCGAAATGCAGTTGGGAGTGATGTAGCTTATGCCATGACTTGGGAACAATTTAAGTCCTTGCTGATTCAGACTTATTGCCCAAGGAATGAGGTCAAGAAGCTAGAGATTGAGTTTTGGAACCACAAGGTGAAAGGTAATGATATGGCAACTTACAATCGTCGTTACCAGGAATTAGCCTTGTTGTGCCCAGATATGGTGAAAACTGAGACTCAAAAGATCGAGAGGTATACTGATGGGTTGCCTGTAGCTACGAGAAACGATGTGATTTCTGCTAGGCCTGCAAACATCCATGAGGCAATCACAATTGCTCAACAACTTATGGATTCGTTGGAATTAGAAGAAGCTGATAAGGAGAAGAATGGAAAAAGAAAGAGAGACCGTCACTCTAAGAGTAATGATCACCGAAGTAAGAGACAAGCTAAGGCTTATGCTATTGGGAATGGAGATAAGAAGAATCAGAACGGTGATACACCCAAGTGTGATCGTTGCCACCAGCATCATACTGGATGGTGTAGTGTGAAATGCCAGAATTGCTCAAAGAAAGGACACACAGCTAGGGACTGTAGAGCTCGACCTCTTGCTATGGTTCAAGCTGCACCTGAGATGAGGAATAAGGCAGATGTTACTTGTTATGGGTGTGGAAAGAAGGGACACTATAGGAATGAGTGTAGAGAATCGCGGAACCGTGGAAATCAAGACTCGGGTGGTAATGGGTACAATTATGGAAACCGTGGAGCTGGAGGAAACCGTGGACGACAAGATAATGGGGACCAATGTGTGGAAGCTGGAGCTGCTCAGGGAAGAGTGTATGCACTCGGGAACGAGAGAGGAGAAGATCCGAACGTCGTTACTGGTACGTTCCTTCTCAATAATCGTTATGCTTCCATACTATTTGATACTGGTGCCGATAGGAGTTTTGTGTCCACTACGTTTGCACCCTTACTAGAGAAACCCCCGATGGCTTTAGGGATTGGATACGATATAGAGTTAGCTAATGGGAACATAGAAAGGATTAACACCATCATTCGCGGTTGTACGTTAAATTTCTTGAACCACCCTTTCAACATAGATCTTCTACCCGTCACGTTAGGAAGTTTTGATGTCATCATTGGTATGGATTGGTTGTCGAAGTATCGTGCTCACATACTTTGCGACGAGAAGATCGTGCGTGTACCATACGGAAAGGAAGTCCTAAACATATTAGGAGACCGAAAGGATTCTAGGAGCCCATCCCGATTAGCAGTTATATCTTGCACAAAGTTACCGAAGCTAATGGAGAAGGGATGTTACCTTTTCTTAGCCCAAATTTCTGAGAAGGGAGAGATGAAGAAAAAGGAAAGGTGCATTGGAGATGTGCCTATAGTTCGTGATTTTCCTGATGTGTTTCCCGATGATTTGCCGGGAATCCCGCCGACTAGACAAGTGGAGTTTCAGATTGAGTTGATACCTGGTGCTGCACCTGTAGCACGAGCGCCTTATCGTCTTGCACCTACCGAACTAGAAGAGTTGTCGAAACAATTGGCGGAGTTAGCCGAAAAGGGATTCATAAGACCAAGTTCTTCACCTTGGGGAGCCCCAGTCTTATTTGTGAAGAAGAAGGATGGATCGTTTCGTATGTGTATTGATTATAGAGAGTTGAATAAGTTAACGGTGAAGAATCGATACCCGTTACCTAGGATCGACGAATTGTTCGATCAACTCCAAGGATCGAGTGTGTATTCGAAGATCGATTTGAGATCGGGATATCATCAACTTCGAGTTCGCGAGGAAGATATTCCAAAAACGGCTTTCAGAACCCATTACGGGCATTACGAGTTTCACGTGATGCCGTTTGGGTTGACTAACGCACCGGCAATATTAATGGATCTCATGAATCGGGTGTGTAAGCCTTACTTGGATAAGTTCGTGATTATATTCATCGATGACATTCTGATTTATTCAAAGAGTGAGAAAGAGCATGAGGAGCATTTAAGACTCATTTTGGAATTGCTCAGGAAGGAGAAACTTTATGCCAAGTTTTCGAAATGCGAATTTTGGATTCCGACGGTACAATTTTTGGGTCATGTTATCGATAGACAAGGAGTCCATGTGGATCCTGCTAAGATTGAGGCGATAAAAGATTGGGCTGCACCTACAACCCCAACCGAAGTTCGTCAATTTTTGGGTTTAGCTAGTTATTACCGAAGATTCATTGAGGGATTTTCGAAGATAGCTAAACCATTGACCAAATTGACTCAAAAGAGCATTACGTATGAATGGGGAGATAAAGAAGAGGAAGCGTTTCAATTACTTAAGAAGATGTTGTGTAGTGCTCATATCTTAGCGTTACCGGAAGGTAACGAGGATTTCGTCGTCTATTGTGACGCCTCACATAAAGGTTTGGGAGCCGTGTTAATGCAACGAGAGAAGGTGATAGCTTATGCTTCCCGACAGCTCAAAAAGCATGAGAAAAACTACACTACCCATGATTTGGAGCTAGGTGCTGTGGTTTTTGCTTTAAGAATATGGAGACATTACTTGTACGAAACAAAGTGTGTTGTGTTTACTGACCATAAAAGTCTACAACACATCTTGAATAAAAAAGAGCTCAATATGACACAGCGACGTTGGATTGAGTTGCTAAGCGATTATGATTGTGAAATTCGCTACCACCCTGGTAAAGCAAACGTCGTTGCTGATGCTCTTAGTCGAAAGGAAAGAGTACCACCGTTACGAGTTAGGTCATTGGGAATGACTATCGTATCGCCATTACCGTCTCAAATACTTGAAGCTCAAACGGAAGCGTTGAAAGCAGAAAATAGATCTGCCGAAAATATATTTGGGATGGCTGATAATGAGAAAGGATTTGTTAAGCGTTCTGATGGATTATTATGTTTTGGAGATCGGATTTGGGTACCTTTATATGGAGAAATTCGGGAATTGATTATGCATGAGTCGCATAAGTCAAGGTACTCCATTCATCCTGGTTCCGATAAAATGTACCAGGATCTTAAGAAGTTCTATTGGTGGCCAAATATGAAGGCAAATATAGCATCGTACGTTAGTAAGTGCTTGACATGTGCTAAGGTTAAAGCTGAACACCAAAGACCGTCAGGATTACTAACACAACCAGAACTTCCAGTCTGGAAATGGGAGCGGATTACTATGGACTTCATTACCAAATTACCGAGGACAGCTAGCGGATGTGACGCTATCTGGGTAATTGTGGATCGTCTGACAAAGTCTGCTCATTTCCTAGCTATTGAATCAAAAAGAGCTTAATATGAGACAACGACGTTGGATTGAGTTGCTAAGCGATTATGATTGCGAAATTCGCTACCATCCTGGTAAAGCAAACGTTGTTGCTGATGCTCTTAGTCGAAAGGAAAGAATACCACCGTTACGAGTTAGGTCACTGGGAATGACTATCGTATCGCCGTTACCGTCTCAAATACTTGAAGCTCAAACGGAAGCATTGAAAGCAGAAAACCGACCTGCTGAGAATATATTTGGGATGGCTGAGAATGAGAAAGGATTGTTAAGCGTTCTGATGGATTGCTATGTTTTGGAGATCGGATTTCGGTACCTTTATATGGAGGAATTCGGGAGTTGATTATGCATGAGTCGCATAAGTCAAGGTACTCTATTCATCCTGGGTCTGACAAGATGTACCAAGATCTTAAAAAGTTATATTGGTGGCCAAACATGAAGGCAGATATAGCATCGTATGTTAGTAAGTGCTTGACATGTTCTAAGGTTAAAGCCGAACATCAGAGACCGTCAGGATTATTGACGCAACCAGAACTTCCAGTCTGGAAATGGGAGCGGATTACGATGGACTTTATTACCAAAATACCGAGGACAGCTAGCGGTTGTGACGCTATCTAGGTAATTGTGGATCGTCTGACTAAGTCTGCTCATTTCCTAGCAATTAGTGAAGATGATAGTGTGGATAAACTTGCGAGGTTGTATGTGAAGGAAATTATTTCTCGTCATGGAGTCCCGATATCGATTATTTCTGATCGCGATAGCCGCTTTACGTCAGCTTTGTGGCGATCACTTCAAACGGCTTTGGGGACGAGACTTAATATGAGTATTGCATATCATCCCCAAACTGATGGTCAAAGTGAGAGGACCATTCAGACTTTAAAGGATATGCTTCGTGCATGTATCATAGACTTTGGTAAAGGCTGGGAGAAGTACCTACCCCTTGCGGAATTCTCCTATAATAATAGCTACCACACAAGTCTTAAAGCTGCACCATTTGAAGCTTTGTGTGGCCGAAAATGTCGTTCGCCTATTGGTTGGGCAGAAGTTGGAGATAGCCAACTCACAGGCCCTGAACTTATCTTGGAGACTACGGAGAAAGTAACTCAGATTCGTGATCGGTTGCAAGCTGCCAGAGATAGGCAGAAAAGTTACGCCAATCAGAGACGTAAACCCTTAGAGTTCCAGGTTGGAGACGAAGTTATGCTGAAAGTCTCGCCTTGGAAGGGTGTGATACATTTCGGGAAACGTGGAAAACTCAACCCACGCTACATTGGACCATTTCTTATCTTAGAAAGAATTGGGCCCGTGGCTTATAGGTTGGAATTACCACATGAACTGAGTAAAGTTCACGACGTGTTTCACGTTAGTAATTTGAAGAAATGTCTTTCTGATGAGATGCCTGTTATTCCGATAAAGGATATTCGTATTGATGAGAAATTGAATTTTGTGGAAGAGCCCATTGAGATTTTAGATCGTGAGGTTAAACGACTCAAGCGAAGTCGCATTTCGCTCGTCAAGGTTCGTTGGAATTCCCGACACGGACCAGAATTTACGTGGGAACGTGAGGACGAGTTTCGGAAAAGATATCCGAAGCTTTTCACTTCGTAGATGAATTGTTCCGAGAGAAACCCGGGACGGGTTTCTTCTGAGACTGGGAGGATGTGACAACCGGCAATTTAGGGAGCCATTTTGAAAACCCGCACTACGTTAAAGTTCGTTTTTAATTTTTATTTGGAATTTTTATTCGTAACGAACTTGTAAGACCAATTTTATGGATAATTATATTTTATGTCGTTATGGGATTCGAGATTTATTTTTATGATTCGTTATGGAATTTACTTGATGATGTATTTTTAAAATTCTCACTGGTACTACGTTGACTCCGGCACAAGGTTTACCTAACGGGAAATTTTATGACTCGTTTTACGAGTCCGACTATATTTAATTATTTACGGGATGTTTTCGTGAGATATTAAAAGTTTGAAATGAGTTCGGGTTTCGGGCCGTATGTTTTACATTTACCCATTTGTACCCACTCATAATTACTAGTAATATTATTATTACTATCCTAATTATTATTATTATTTAATACTTTTATAAAAAAATAATAATAATAAAATAAAAGAGTTAATTACATAGGGTCCTTGTTGGTTCGGTTCTCACACAACACCAACACCCTCACTCCCACACTTCTTTCTCTCTCATTTCTCCTTCTTGACAAAACCCTAGCCGCCCCCTTTATTTCCGGCCATCACCACTGCCATCGCCGGCCACCACTCAACACCACCACCATTTTCTAATTCCCCATCATCTAATCTCTTAGATCCACCCCTATAACTCCATTTTTCATCACGAATCACCACCATTCACTAGTTTTCGAAGGGTTATCACGGTTTGAGCTTTTTAGTTCGAAGGTGAGACGAGTTTTACTCGTATTTTTGATAAAAACGTGACAAAGGGTCACGGCATGATGAGATTCGGTTGGGTTTTCATTTTAAAACGTGAAATACTTATGGGTTTTTGATGGAAACACGTTTTCTTAAAAGGTTTGGTATCCGGCTTGGTTTTCTTGTGGGTTCGATTCGAACCGTGAGTCTAAGACTCACGGCTTGGTTGTTAATCCGAGCCATGGGGCTCGATTGCTTGATTCGTTTGGGTCTTGATATTATGGCTCATGTTCTTGCTTGCGTTGGATTATTTGGTTCGACTCATTGGAGTCACGGCTCGATGCCGTGTATTGTTTATTGTTGTCGAGACCCGTGTGGTCGATTGGGCATTTGGAGTGCTCCTTGGAGCCGTATGTGTGAGCCTATGATGCTTGGTTCGAGCCTTTGTGCTCGTGGTGTGGACCGAGACTCATTTGAGTCGAGTAGACTCGGGTTTGGCTTGGTAAACCATCCCGAATGTGACTTTGGTTATATGTACTTCCTTATTATTTTTGTTGTTAACTTGGTTTTGGATTTGGTTTGGTTGTTTATTTTTGGCCGAATACTTGTGGGTCGAGACCACGTTTGGTCTCGACAATGGATATTGGTATTGTGAAGTTGTTGACGAAAAGTGTTATTGGGGACCGATTGTGAGACGGTCACTTAGAATGACGGAGATAGGTTAGTCGGGTGCCGTAGTCGGACCCTATTGTTGTAGCACGTGGATTGGGATTGTTTTGGGACGGAGATGTATTGATTCTTATGACATTTGCATATTATTTTGGACTTGGACAATGAGCCGAGAGTCATGACTCGGACATGTGACCATTTCGTATGACTCGATAACTATTTACAATTTAAAACATAAATAATAAAACTCGTAATAATAATTATTGGTAATATAAACGTTTACATGAATATATAGACGTGAATAACGTATATATAATTGTATAAATGCGTATATTAATAATAATAAAAATCACGAGTCATATTATAAATAATACGACTAAATATATTAGGCTACGAGAGTAGCGTAATATTATTGGAAGTATTATCATAAATAAGTATTATAAAACGAGAAACTCTCGACGATTACTAAATATTAAATAAAATGTTATTTTATATATATAACGAGTAAACCTATCGAGTTATGCGGAGTCGTGGTCACCCGAGTCCAGGTAAGTTATTGTTTGTGACTTTTGTGTTGTCACGGATATGTGACGATTAATATAAACATTTTCTATAACTAAATAACTTACTTAACCGAAAGGTTGAACCGAGTTATTTGGCTATACGAAATGAGTATATTAATGGGCTTCGTATCCTACGACGCCCATAGGTTGTGGTATATGTAAAGGATAATAAATTACTATATATATATATATATATATATATATATATATATATATATATATATATATATATATATATATATATCGGGAAATCTGGCCAATTTGACGATGTATATAAGAAGTTTATTAAACTACGATATATACCATATAGTATTTATGTGCTATGTGCTTTAGGATTTGGTGTAATCTTGGAACGGTATGTTACGTAAATAAATATGAGGATTATCAAATCGACGGATTTGATAAACTTTGATGATTTATTTAAATAATATATTGGGCTAATATTAAATCTATAGTTTATTTATTATTCTTTTGTGTGACCTTTTTGGTTTGTTTGCGTCGACCCACCACCCGTATGGATACCAAACGTAAATACGCCAAACTACTACGAAATGAATTTTCGGAAAATAAAACGGAATACGTCCGGGTTTGGGAATATCTTGATTTTGAGGAAATGATTTCTGAACGAGTTTATATTGTTAGGTCGTGCCGAGTCCGTAGTTGCCGTCTTGTGAGTTATTATACATCTTACTTCTACCGATTTCTTCTTGCTGATTTCTGGACTTGAGGTGAGTCATAGCTCCACTTTTACTCTTGAACTATGTTTTCAATACTTGGGGTGAGAAACGTGCAAATTATTTATGTGGACTATTATCGCTTTTATATTCTTCTAAAACTTGCTATGCGTATGAACTAGGATGTATTGTCAGCTTTAGTCACATATATTTTATGTGTACTATTCAAGGTTGGCTTATTTGTATTGTCAGCTTTAGTCACACGGTTCGTGTGTACTATTCAAGGTTGGCTTATTTAGATACCGTAGTGTGTACCTATAGGTTATTAATACTTCAGAGGTTATCCGAGTATTTATTGGTATTGCGGGGGTTACCCGAATATCTATGTTAGAACGGAGGGTATCCGTGTGTTATTTTGGAGCGGAGGGTATCCGCAGGCTTTTAGTGAATCCTTAGTCTAGCTAGCAAGCGTTTTGCGTATATGTCCACTATATTGTTAGATGAGTTTAAACTTATGATCTCACCAGCGAAAGCTGACTTTTAGCACGTTTTCTCAGGTAATTAAGTGATGATATGGATGCATGGATTGGAAGGCTCGGCTAAGGCTCCTGGTTTATGGATCTATTTTTCTAAACTCTGATATTGAATTATGGACCTACTTTTATTTCTTTTGGGCCTAACTCTGGATTATGTTGGGATAATTGTAAACTTTAAAACCTCGTTTTGGGTTGCGTTTTTATTATGTTTACTTTATCTCGTTCTATTATGTCTTGTGTTGGATACCAATCCCCGTAGCACCCCGAAAGCTTGTTGAGTCTTCCGCTGTATCAAATTTTGGGGGTGTTACAACTTATAAGTGTCATTTATATAAATACAGATGACAAATATGAGATCACCATGCATGATTTTAAAAGAAACGTTTTTAGCATTATTCAACAATGTTTGAAAGTAAGTTTTCACTTAGATGTGAGAGTTATTTGAATTAAATAGATTGGGTTTTTACTTCAAAATGTGTGAATAAATGGTAAAGAATATTTTCCCAATCTTTAGTTTTGATCAAAACAAAATTGTGAATATTGATAGTGAAAACATGTTATTTAAAAGTGGGATAGTTATTTGAAAAACTATTTTCCAAAATGTGAAGTTTTTGCATATTTTTAGAGATATTAGATTTTTGACAACAAATATCATGAATCAAATATTTTAAAAAAATGTTTATTAAAGATGTCATGCTCAAGAAGGTTGGTTAAGCCTATTATTATCTCATGCTATTGTTTCTACAAATCCTATGATCCTAAAGGAAATGAAGACGATAATTTATATGTTAGATGCGAGAGTGATGAATGGGGTATAACCTAACATCTATAGATCCTTTGTTTTCGCACGCTTATCTAACTTAATGCCATAAATCTAGGAATGAAAGAGTATAATGAGAAGCAAAGTTCATAAAAGTAAACTAGCGTTAGGTATATATAGGAAGAGCAATTTAATCAAGTTGGAGAATGAGTATGAGACTATTACTAGTGGTGCTCAATTTAGGCTAAACACGACCATTTTTACGGGTTACACACACCCAACTTCTCACATAGAAGCAATTCAACCGTTAGGTTAAATTGAATTTCTAGTCAATAGATTCTCCAGTAGTCATTCTCTTTTAAGAAGAAATCGAGTTCCTAAATTTACCTATCGAAGATTACCAAATATGAAGTTTGCTTGATTCACTAATACTTGGCTTAATGTGACTCAAACATCATGTTTTTATGAAGGTAAATCTAGATGTATTATTTTATTCACGATCCTAATAGAGACGTGTTGAATGTTTAGATAAGAGTAAACAAAAAATTTTAATCCTTTCTTCATGATTTACCGGTTGTTTGGTTTTGATGACATATTACTTGATTTAGTAACTGTGCTAGACTTAAGAGTGTACCTTAGCATCTCTTGTGAAATGAATCTCATTAAGATTATTTATCTTAAATGAGTTTGTGATTCTCAAATGATATCAAAACTAGACATTAATATATATATATATATATATATATATATATATATATATATATATATATATATATATATATATATATATATATATATATATATATATATATATATATATATTAAACAAATATTATTTTCTATGATTTTTGCCAAGGTTATATATCATACTTTAACAAGTATTTCAAAAAATGAATTTTACTTGTTTATGGATTGTGACAGGTTATTTTTCAATTCTAATAACTTATATTATTTAAAAAAAATGTAGTGCATTATCTTGTCACACAACCATTCATGCTACAAAGAAAATGAAATACATAGAAAATATAGTGTGTATTATTCTTAAATATGTATTTTATCTTGAAGTGATAATTTTAAATAGAGTGAGCAAAGTTTACATATGTTGTTAGTTTGCTCATGTTTGATTTTTCGGATATGACACATTTATCCATTGCATTGCAATGTAAATTGCTTGAATATTTCGGACGAAACATCCAAGTCGTCAATCCTACTTCATTGTATATTTTATGAATGTGTTTAAAATGTTATTCTAATATTTGGAACACAATTATTGGACAAGTAGATTCAATATGACATTAT
Organism: Artemisia argyi; assembly: GCA_030686995.1. NCBI lineage: Eukaryota > Viridiplantae > Streptophyta > Magnoliopsida > Asterales > Asteraceae > Artemisia > Artemisia argyi. The sequence continues at coordinate 19,055,757 of CM060702.1, read as the reverse complement.
CAACACAAGTGTGAGTTATGATCCAATGCATACTCTTTTCATCTACAAAGGATGTAACTATTTTCATATCAATCTAGAGTGATTGAGTATGTAGATTCACGACTAAATCTTTTGTTGTAATTTGATATAATATTGAAGCTAAACAAATAGCAATCCAATTTCTTGTCCATACTCAAAAACACGTCAATTAGATTTGATGAATATATCAACCATAATTTGAATAATGAATTGATATAATATCAAGAACTTTCTTGACCCTCACAAACCCTCATTTAAAATAAATAGACATTTTAATAGTGTGTTCCATTAATCCTAAGATTATTTAAGAGTGAGGTTAGTGAATGATTGAAATTTTACTTATTACTTCATGTTTATTATATGTTTTGTTTTTGTGAAAGACTCTTCATTTTTACTTATTATGAACACACTTAGATTTTGAAAATACTTTTTCTTTTATATAACTATTAATGTTTTACAATGATTCAATTTCTCTTATTAAACATCTTAAGGTAAAACAAGCTAATTTGTAGAAAATATTTAAGTGTGTTGTGAAAAATAGATTAAATTGTTTGAAATGTTTAGATGACTAGATTGAACTCATTTACAAGATGTTTGAGTAACATTAAGCCATCTATACCTATATGCAATGCAAGCATATTATAACAATCCTAACGCAAGAAATCTAGCATAAGATCTAGTTAAGTATAAATCGGAAAACTAGCTATAAACTAATAGGGCACATATGCATAGATATACACATAGCTAAACTTCAAATAGCAACAATCATTTAATATATTCAATTAAGAAAATAAAGTCACAAAGAAGTTCACATAACACATAAAACACTTGTCGTCGTTTTGTGTATT